>OZ035882.1:33088568-35602879 GCA_964034835.1 Muscina levida | reverse complement strand
CAGCAATACAAAAGAAGAAACATTTGTACCACATATGTATGTATATATATATTATTGAATAGCTGTTAGCATTGCAACGTAGTGATTATCTGTCCACATAACATCACTTTCATGCTTTACTGAGGGAAATCTATTGAGTTTATGTAAAACGAAAACGAAATTGACTATGTGCAAAAATAAAACAAAACACACACACACACACTAAATAGTATTCATCCGTGCGTGGTATATTCGTAGACCAAAAAATGGATGTAACATAGAATTCTTATTTTTAAATCAATCCATTTTTAGCTCATTCGAAAATCGTTTGAATATATATGGACAGGGAATATTGTGTCGTAAAACGTGATTGTACAATCTTGTTTTTTGTCTTTTGTATATTTGATGACCTAAATGATTGTGTGTTGAGAAAGGCGTTAAAGGAGGCAGAACAAAAGCACACCTACATTCATTGGCAGTGAAAATAGTAGCAAAATTTGTCAAAGCTTTGATGTAGAGCCAATTATATTAAATCTTAAACCATGTAGCTGTCGATTATTTAGTATTTTTAATTCAAATTCTTATTGGTATATTCAACTTTGCTCATCATACCTTTGCATGTATAGATATGTTAAATATTTATTGTATTGGTAACCAGGAATTATCATACCCTACGTTATACATACATATTAGGACAGGAATGTTATAATGTTTCTTAGGGTTGGGCAAATTGATAATTTGAACGAATATTAAAACGGAAGAATAGTTCCACCCCTAAAAATAATTTTCCTATATACAATCCCATAACCACATTTGGAAAAAAAAACGTACTGGTAAATTTTTAAAAGGATAGATTTGAAGCTCTACAGATAAAGCTACAGGAGTCAACGACATGAACCAAAGAAAACTTAAACATAATTGCCCTTTGCACGCCATGAATGAGGTATGGGATAGATTTTCTCGTTGTTTTGATTTAACACACTTCCTATTTTTATATTCACATCTTAAGGCATCTACATGTTTATCGACGAATGTGATTATCACTGTTTGAGAAGCTTCTACTACAGATGCCGATTGACTGGACACTTAACATATACTGCGAAGTTGCTGCCGACAACAACGAGGGGGTCGGCAATGAAAGAAAAATGTAGATGAGTCAGGAGTCGAACCTGGGATCTTCTGCATGGTAGTCAGGTGTTCTAACCGTTATACCACTACCGGTCCCATGAACAATAGCAGGTCTGCTGAAAATAACTTGAGAATATGTATCATGCAGCCCTACTAGTTAAAACGAGATAAAAAAGGTCTTTGGAAAATTAAGAAGTAATAAAGCAGCAGGCTAAGATGGAATAGCAGGCGAAATTTTATGGGCTAACATCGAAACCACATCATAACTTCTACAATCTCACATCACATCATTATGGGACAAAGAAAGGTTGTCTTTAACAACTGGATAGGAATTTCTGTACGGCAAACAATATACAAGTTGTTGGCAGTCATAATACATGTAAAGCTACGAATTCAAATAGAGGACAATCTGCGAAATGTGAAGCCAATGCAAAACGCATTATAATAGAGCAATCTATAGACTTCAAGAAAGCCTTGACACCAACAGACGGACTGTTATATGAAAAGCATTGAGTAAGAAAGGAGTACACCAGAAAATAATTCGGATCATCAGAGCAATGGACGAGGACGAGGAGAACTCTCAGTGCTTCATAATGGGAACCTCAGTCAAACTTTTAATACTAACGAAGGAGTAAACCTAAATGGCATGCCGCCTTCAAACAAAACCAATTTTTTTTAAATTATTTTATACAAAAATCAACAAAAATCAAGAAATTCACACCCGACTAGATATTCACACTACGACTACTCCTGGAGAAGACATAAGAGATGCAAATAGACGCCATCTACACATCTATTTATCGATAACAGAGCTGCATTCGACAGTCCGATATGACAATAAATATTTGATGCTATGGCTGAGTTTGGTATCCCTCGAAGCTGATACGACTTTTCGGTATGACACTGACTGTCACGAAAATAAGACTGTGCCTTTTTCTACCCAGCGAGACTTTAGACGAGGATATAGTGTGTCAAGCGATCTCTTTAACATCATAATCGAGATGATTATGCGGAAGGTTACAGTAAAAAGGACTGGTACCATCATTAACAAAAGTCACATGCAGCTCGCGTATGCCGATGATGTAGATATCATTGGCCGAGGACCGCGTGAAGTTACTGCGGCCTTTTCGATCATTGAGAAACAGTCGGCAGTAGTGGGTCTGGTGTTAAACTCGTTTGGGACGCTGTGTGAACTTTGAGAACTATAACTTTTTAGTGGTAGATGATTTTCTCTACCTTAGCTCCGAAGTAAACAAAAATAATAATGTCAGCCTAAAAATACAGGGAACCAGTATTGATCGCAATACGCTGCTGCTACTTTGCGCTAGGCAAGCGCTTAATTGACAAAGCACTCTTTCGAAGTACAAAGATCCAACTGTACCAGACACGGATCCCTACCTGTCATGCTCTACAGCGCAGAATCCTTGGTATTAACACAAGCGGATCAATCTGTTCTGGGAGTCCTCGAGAGAAAAATACTCGAGAGAAAAATACGGCGAATATAGTTGTAGAATGAACCATGAGCTGTATGAGCTTTATAAGTTGTACAACGACATTGACGTATGCAAGCGCATTCAAATAAACCAAATGCCCTGGCTTGAACACATTGTACGAATGGATGGAAATGCTTCGGCTCGAAAATTCTTCTACAATAGATTCGATGGGCGGCGCAGGATGGGGCGAGCAAAAATTCATTGGACGGACTAGATGAAAGAGCTGTTATCTTAACTTTGTGTGACAAACTATCTACGGATCGCAAAAGAGCGATTCGATTTCTTGTGTACATTGGGATACTGATGGATTTATTTTCTGTTGTGGTTGTTATATAAGAAGAAGAATACACCTGTTCACCATTGTGCTGGCTGCTATCATGAGCAAAATCGAATATTGTCTATTTGTCTACTCTCGTGCTAAGTCTGTGGAGAGATAAGCGAGTAATGATGGACTTGAGATAAATTTAAAGAAAAACAAAGCGATGACAATCAACATTGTTAGCAACATTATTGTACAAGGCCAACAAGTGAAATGTGGATAGTGGAATTCTTAGGGCTCAATAAGCTGTGGTCAACCCAAGAAGACCCAAAGGCGACCAATACTTCTAAAGCTGAGACAGTACAATCTTATGTGGGAAGAAGTGAAAATAACGAGTTATGTGGAGGTGCAATGTGTAAGATCAGTGCACCCATGAGGGTGCCGTATGCACCCCAGACGTATATAACTCAGCCTCAGACTCAACTTGAAAAAGTCCGAAAGATACTTGCGGTGTAATTCATATTCTAAATTGTTTTCACTACGCATGAACAGAGTGAAGAGTATATAAATTTAGTTTTTCATCAGCATCGAATTTCGTGTCGATTTAAAGAGGTCTGTCTGTTTGTCTCTGCGATAACAGCCGTAGTTAAAGAGATATCGAGCTGAAATTCGGACTAAAAGCATATATCTCCAAACAAACACCGCTTTTTACGGTGTGTCCGTCTGTCTGTTCCTGAAATAACTGCAATAGTTTGAGAGCTGTAGAACTAAAATTTGGTATACAAGCTTGTATCCTCTAAGCGGAGGTTAATTTCTAAAATGAGCAGGATCGGGCGAAAACTACTATTACCTGCTATATGTAAACCCCCTTTTTAGGGTGTCCGTCTGTCTGTTCCTGCTAATACATCAGTAGTTTTGAGAGTTAACGCAGAGCAATTTTGTATGCAAGATTCTGTGCTCTATGAGGAGGTAATGTTGTGAATTAAGTAATTTCGGAAAAAACTACTCCCACCTCCCCCTTCTTGGGTGTGTCTGTCTATGTATCCCTGCGATTACAACAAAATTGGTATGCATGCTTCTATCCTCTAAGCGGAGGTTAAGTTATAAGATGAGCAAAATCAGAGAAAAACTACTCCCATCTCTTATTTCGAGGTATCCGTCTGTCTGTCCCCCAACAACAGTCGTAGTTTAAGAAATATGGAGCTTAAATTTTAAATATTTTTACGTTATATAAACAATTCAAGATCAGTATTTAACGTTTCAATGGAAACATTCTTGACAAAAAAATAAATTGATGCGAGAGGTTAAATTAGCATACACCTCTCATACAAACTCCTTTTTTTTTGCTGTACAAAGTTTAATGAAATATAGTAGTAGTGCAAATTACCAGTTTAATTTGAACTTCGGCATAGCTGAAGATAATTAGCTTCCTATTTTTGTATCAAATGAAATACGCCAAAATGATCAAATGTGTTATAATGGCTCCACGAAAAGCCCCCCAATGAAATAACGCCCAAGAAATAACCCCCAATGAAATAAACCCCAAAAAATTGGAAATAACACCCAAAAACAGTGAATGAAATAACATCCAAAAATAAATGAAATAAAGCCCAAAGCTAAAACGAAAAAACCCCCAATATTTGGGAGTAATTTCATATGAAATAACACCCAATGATGAAAATGAAATAACCCCCAATGAAATAAACCCCATCAGCAACAAAAATGAAATTATGCCCAAATTTCATATAAGAGTCAGTTTCACCAAGGATTTCATGAAGTCAATATGGACTAACAGCAAAGTCGCAAAATTATTGAAATGAATCGTGTGGATCGTAGATCGTTGTAGCCCAGCTCTATTTTTGCAGTTCGGAAGACAATTTGCCTTTTACGTTTGGCCTTTACACAACCACCTCCAATGTTCAGAAGCAAATCAAACTCTCTGCTTTTATTGAATTCTTCCATTTATAGAACTCTTACAAATTTTAAAAAATTTCCATTCTTAGATATCATTCTCAAAATGAAAAAATGCTCGGTGCATTTTCTTGATTTTCTATGAAACAAACCCCAAATTTAACAGATTGGTTGGGTGTTATTTCATTGGAGATTATTTCATTATTTGAAAACCCCAAATGAGGAATGAAATAATTCCCAAAGGAAGATGAAAAACGGCCCGAAAAAATTGGGAGTTATTTCATATGAAATAACACCCAAAAATGTATGAAAAAAAATTGGGGAATATTTCATTTCTCGTTTGGGCGTTATTTCATTGGGGGGCTTTTCGTGGAGCCTGTTATAATACTATTGGTACTTTCCCTGAATTTTCGACAGAATCAATAGATATAAAATATTTTGAAAAATGATATACATTCTAGCCTTAATATAAAGTAGAATGCATAAAATGTTCATGCAGCAGCTTCACAAAAAGTCGCAGATCTTTGATATCACCGATTAAAAATTCGTCCTTTCTGTCATTCATAATACCAAAAATAATGGTTTTACCATAAATAACTTAACCCTCATGAGTATTAATTATATCACAAATAGCACTATTCATAAGCAAACATTGTTTGACGTAAGTACTGTTTCCAATAGTTTGCAGTCACAGAGCAATATCTACATTTTCACATGCATCGATGAGATACTTCACAATTTTAATTTGAATGCAATTTAAAGGCAAAATATTTCCATAGCGCAATAATATATTTGTTTTAGTGGTGCAAATATTTAACACACTTTCGTGCAGGTCACGGTTGCAATAATATGAATGAGCGGCACAATTTCTATATTTTTTATTATATGTTTTATGTTTTAATTATCGTGACACAAATACACAAATATTTTTAATGTCGATACTATATCTATGACAAGTGGCCAATTATATTGAACAGCTTTTATAAAAAATAATATTAAAGACTTGCGCCAGAAAATAACACATCACTCATCTCCTAACCTTGCTAGCAATATCATTTATTTTATTTACCAAAAATCCCTTAATATTTAATAACAATAACAGCATAAAAAAGTACCTTTACCTGCTCATAACAAATGACAGTCAAAAAGTCAATGACCATTAAACTGTCAGCATGGAATTCACACTGTACTGACGACACATACAAAGTACACTTAAAGTATCAACATTCATTTCATTAATATGTATGTAAATTTCCTCTGTTGCTCTGTTGAAAATTCTAAGTCTGCCATATTATTGTCAATATGTTTTTGGGGTGGTATCTTTTCAAGCACAATTTGAAACAATTGAGTGATGACATTAAATAAGCAATATAAATGCAAATATTCTGATTTATTTATACTTAAAACCAAGTGGTATATCACTAAGAGGTATAAACAAAAACATGTTACCATTAAATCCCATTAGAGACAAGCGTACAAAAACATTGTGTGTGTATGGCAGCACACAGTTTTTTGGCAGCATCATCTTTGGCAAGAACTTCTTAAATGCATACTCACTTATTTATTGAATATACAACGTTAGAACGTTGAACGGCTGCAAAGCTATAGGAAGTATGAGTAGTCGTTACGTTGTATATGTTAATGGACAATATAACGAATACTGAAGAACAATATTGGTATGTCACCATCAAAATAGTTGTATATGTTATTCTCTTTTTCCTTTTGGCTTTCAAAAGTGTGCTTTGCTTCAAATTCGTGTTAATATTGTTATTCCAAAGTAACATATAAGTAGTAAAGCAATTATTTTCGTTTATGTCGAATCTTTTTAACATTTGTAAAAATGATGATAAAGAAATTAGATGTATTCAAGATCATAGTGTATGGTAAAGTTCATAAATGATTATTTTCTATTAATATTATAAATTTGAATGTCTGTCAGTTTGTTAATTTGTGGATCAATCACGCTTATTTTAGGTTTTTTACCTACCCTATAAGTGGAGTGGGCGTGGCAAAACTTTTTTTTGTCAGCTATACAAATAAAATTTGATATTTCGATAGTATTCGGCAAGACAGACATGACTATGCAGACGAAATTAACATTTTAGATCAGTCGGCGAAGGGGGCGTGGCAAAACTGGATTTTAGTCCTAAAGAGATAAAATGTGATACCCAGATAGTACAGAGCAACACGAATATGAATATGCAAATGAAATTTGAATTTTGGATTAATGGGCTAGGTGGGCGTGGCAAAACAGGGTTTTCGCCCTAAAGAGATAAATTTGGTACACAGATAGTAGTCGCCAACACGAATTTGATTATGGCTAAAAACCCCAGAAAGATACAATTTAGTACACCAATAGTTCTCGACAACTGGAATATAAATATGGACACGTAATTTAAATTCTAGATCAGTGGGCGGAGTGAAAGTGGCAAAATTTTATTTTGAACCCTAGAGATAATGGGGCGTGGCACCGACCACTCAAACCGAAATTTCAATTGGTCAGATCTCACGAGCCATTAGAGGTATGAATATGAGAATTGTTACATATGTTACTGGTACAAGGAGGATTGCGTCTCGCTAAAAAATGGGTGGTGCCACGCCCCTTTTGAAAATTAGCTATCTCGGGGAAATAAATTTCCCGATTGCAATAAAATTTTCACTGTGTAGTTCTATCCGTAGGGCGTCTATCATAGATTACATGAAAACATTAGACAAATGGGCGTGGCACCGCCCACACAAACAAAAATTTCAATCTGTGTTATTTCAAGAGCCATGCAAGTTACGAAGATTTGCAGTATATGTAAATGGTACATGGCCGATAACGTCTCGCTGAAAATTCGTACTTTTAGGGGTAATAATTACACCAGCCCACAAATTTTCGACTTGTGTGTGCAAACAAGATTTCAAAAGACTTTTTCCTTAGATTCTGACCTACGAAACACGAAATTGATTTTTAAAAAATTTTCTTAGGTGCCGTATTTTTTATAAAAATTTATAAATGTTTTTTTTGGTTGTGTTTGTGTTTATTCGGTCTGTTTGTATGAACATTGACTTTGGAATTTATCTCAAGCTCAAGACCAATTGTTTTGAAAGAAGTTAGTAGAATGATATTCTCATAATGCCAGGCAGTCTGTACAGCTGTTTCGGATTCAGCCACGAATCCTTATGCCTGGCATTATGAGAATATCATTCTGCTAACTTCTTTCAAAACAATTGGTCTTGAGCTTGAGATAAATTCCAAAGTCAATGTTCATACAAACAGACCGAATAAACACAACGATGATGATGACGTAATGCTTATGCGCAAAGCTGAAATAATGCTTATGGCAAATCTGTTGGTTGCGAAACCAACAACAAAACATGTTGTTTGAAAGCCGACGGCTTTTTCAACATAAACAATCAAAACAAGAAAGAAGTTAAGCAAATGGTTTCTCATAGTGAATGGTTGTGAAGTTTTTCGAGTCTATGCACTCAAGAAAGAATTCTCATTCTGGTGCATAAGACTTGATAAACATTTTGCAATCATTATACCAAAGTCTGCTGACGAGGATTCGTGGCTGAATCCGAAACAGCTGTACAGACTGCCTGGCATTATGAGAATATCATTCTGCTAACTTCTTTCAAAACAATTGGTCTTGAGCTTGAGATAAATTCCAGTCAATTTTTTTTTTAATTTAAAATATTTTTTTTTAAATTTTTGCAGGTGCACTTAATATTTTGGTAATATTTTGGGTATCTCTTACCCTTCATATATAACCAGCACAGCTATCGAGTGATAAGGGGTTAAATTTAATAAAAACTAAAATTGCTAAAACCCGAATTTTTAGTTTTTTGCCAAAAAATGTATAACTCTTAAAATTGATTATGGATTTTTATGGTTGTAGTGTTGTTTTCTTTGAAAAAAGGGTCATCTATATGTAAAAAATGCAAAATTTGGGTTTGCGTTGTGTTTTTTATTTTTCCTACGACAATAAATAAATTTATTACCCCAATTTTACAGAAAAATTGCAGTATAACAAGATATTTAAATCACTAGCAGCGAAACGAAATTACTTATTTAGTCGAAAAATTTTATGTGAATATTTTAGTTGTGCGATGTGAAGTAATATTTAAAAATTCGTTCTTTAGGTGTAAAAACACCGAAATGTATATAGAATTGCTCTCTATAGACTTAGAGACTAGCCAGATGGGGTTTTTAAAAATTCCAACATTTTGGGTAAAAAAGACGAAAATGTATTTTGCCCAGACCAAACGATTTATGCTATAATCGTATATGGATATGCTTCCTTTATATTCGATATATCTTTTGAAATTCTTACTTTTAATAAGTCAGACCAATGGTATAAAGCTACAATCACATTTATAAGATGGTCTTCGTCTTATGAACATTTTACCTGTATTGCTTAACCCTACGGTCAAATACCAAAAAAAATATACGTTACTTAATGACCGGGTACCCAAGCGTACTTACTTGGTGGTTTTATGTAAAATATTACACTTAACTTAATTTCCCTTTGCACCCCATGAATGAGGTATGGGATAGCTTCTCACGTTGTTGTGAATTAACACGCTTTGTATTTTTAGATTCACAACTAACGGCACCTACTTGTTTATCGACAAATGCGAACGTCACTGTTTGAGAAGCTCTTTCAAACACGCCGATTGACTCTACACTTATACTGCGAAGTTGCTGTCAACAACATCCGAGGGGAGCCGACAATGAAGGAACAATTTTTTTTAAGATGACTGGAGCCAGGTTTTCTACCTGCGATCTGCCGCATGGTAGTCGCGTGTTCTAACCACTATGCCACGGCCGGTCCCACAATAATAAAGTTTTACACATTTACGTCAATAATGTGCAAAACTCATGTTATAAAATACGAAACTGTAAATTTATTTAATTCCCATAAACAAAAGTTGGTTTTCTTGCCGATATTTTTTGGAAGTTGCAGCCACAGCCATAACTGGACATTTTCTATAGGAGTTAGCGATCATATTGAAAATTTTCATTTTGCGTGCAACTTTTTTATTTACAAATGCAACAGCGATCAGTACCAAATTGAAAATGTACCGTTTGTATTAGCTAAGTACCTCAAATTTGGAGTCCACATCATTTTCACGCAATATTCGTTTTGACAGTTTCTCCCCCGAGAATCCTAGAAACATTTTACGCCTTGGTCAGTTATGCCTTACATCTTTGTTAGTTTACTGCAAGTGGTTTTCCAAATTTGAAGAAAATACATTTGTTCCGGAATGTAGAAAAATGTTTTAAAAGTTTATGAAAGAAAAGTTAGATTACATCGCAAAATTTTTGTTAACGTTGTGGATTAATTATTTGTAGGATATTGACGACATAGATCCCAGTTGGTGATGCTTTTGTTGACGAATAGTGAGGATAATACACCTGAATCGCGACGATTTGGAATTTCATGGCCATTTCTTTGTTATTAAAGAAATGGCAGCAGTTTAAAGTTGAAAAACGTACCCGTGTACCCGGTTATTGACCGTAGGGTTAATTTCGTAAGAAGATATCATACAACCAAAAACCACAATTAATTGTCGCTCAGAGTACATTTATTGTACCGAAATTTAATCATAAGTACATATGGAAAAACAATCACAACGATTCGAAAGTGACTTCCTTCTGTACGCAGAACTCAGAGAGTTGTTAACAGATTTTGACGAATTTTTTTAATGTATTTCAAATGGCCAGGAGCGGGTTCTAACGAAGCCTAAATTTAAGATTTGTCACAAATTATAAAACTACTAAAGACTTTCAACAAAGCACTTTATGCTGCAGTTTTTGTGTTCCCTGCTTTCAATTGCTGGTAACACGACATGCATTATGCACCTAAATACAAAGAATTGTCTAATAACGCAGCAAAAGGATTGTCTGGTAACGAAGTACTCTTGAACTAACAAATACGAAGAAAATAATATTACGCCTTTGTAAACATTTGCCCTTTATGGTTTTATGTACTTACATTTTGTTGACAAACTCGACATAATCCATTTGTTTATGCGTTTAAATTTTGTATATGAAAGGAACACAATATCGTTTACATTCCACGAATGCTGTGAGATTAAGTTGATTGTCTTCAGAATCTATATATAGTGTCTGTTTTAGTAAAGGTTAATATATAGTACGAAAATTTATTGTTAAATTTCAGTGTCAATTTATGATCCTTGAAATGTCTGAATCGTGGGAATAATGCAAGGATGGCAATTAGATGTATAGAAAAAGAATGTATTGAAAATCGCCTCTATTTCTGACATCCCCGTTACATAGTAACAGCAAATCGCGCATTCCAAGGCAAACGCCGCAACAATCGTGCTTGGATATGAAAAACAGCGCTCAGATGCATCTTGGTACGATGAAAAATGTCGCATAGCATCTGAGGAACAAAAAGCTGCTTACAGGACAATGCTACAGCCAATTGTAACCTGTGCTATTAGGGAACGGTACAAGGAGAGAGTAAAACAAGCGAGGCAACTATTTAAGTGAGATCAATGAACGGAAGAACGTGAATTAAGAGAGGTACAAGGAACGGGATAACTAGAATTTGGAGGGATACAGGTTACTGAGAAAAGGTCATCCAGGGTACCTCTATCCCTGACCTTTTTCTAATCTCGTTCTCCGTTTCATGAAAATTCTACCAGAATGTAAAAGTAAAACTTTACGGTACTGGACTCCCCTCTTGTAAGGGCAAGGATAGATATTTGGTATATGGACAGAACACTTTCACCTATTTGGGGAAGGCAGTGCACAAAAAGGTATCACTCCAATTGTATACCGAGTCAAAACCGAGTTAAGAAGAGACATTTGCGGTTGAAAAATAATAAAGCAACCGATGCAGATGGACTCCCGATAGTAATTCGCTAATAACGAGCATGCATCAGCTCCTATGCCCGGCTTGGCTTAACGAGTGCATGACCGATGATTGGAGTCTAGGTAAGATTGTGTTAATTCGGCAGCCATATTTAACACAGGTCACTTTGGCCCTAGTATGAGTTCCATTGTGATACTATTTGAAAATTTTCGCACCAAAAATACCTATTATGTTCAAACTCTTCATATTGCAGGTCATTAAAAGCAGGGCAGTAACATAGAGGATGCTCTGTGGTCTTCTCTTCTTCCTCATCATTGCAGCTTCTACAAAAATCGTTGTAAGGTAGTTTCAACCTCTTAGCGTGTTTACCAATCGGCCAGTGACCGGTTATTAAAGCTATGATATTTCTCTGGTGGGTTCTGGACAAGTTCAGCACAAATATCCATTTCAGGCCAAATTTGTTTGGTCGCCAATCTCTCCATAGCAATGAGGTTCAGTTTCCCCGCAATTAGCTGTTTCCCCGTTGTGAGAGGAATCCCAATGAGACCGAAGTGCACGGAATCCCAATGAGACCGAAGTGCACGGTCTCATTGGGATTCCTCTCACTGAGTTCACGGTTGTAACGGCCTTTGCGAACGTATTGGCCCTTTGGTAAATATATATGTCCCCATGACCTGGAACCCATGTAAGCGTAAGAGTCGAATGTTTCGATATCTCCTCAAGAGACGACCGGCATTCTCGAACATTTCTCGAAGTAGTGTACACGTTCTCCAGGGATCTGATAGCCGCTTTACTATCAGAAAGAATATGTATATTGCCGCCCTGTATACCACGATACTGAATTTTCTCTACGGCTATTCTAATGGCCGCTATTTCGACCTGAACTTTTCTGCAATTGTCTGATAGTCTGATTGATTGTTACAAATTCAACTCCTCCGAAAAGATTCCACAGCCCGCTCTTTCCTTTAATTTCGAACCGTCCGTAAAAATTAGGATGACATCCTCCCCAAAGTTTAGGGCATTATCATTATCATCACAGTAGGACCTATCCGGGATGTTCCTTATAAAACTCGGATCGAAGACAGGTTCTGGTATAGTGTGATCCGTGTGACAGCTCACATTGATTAGGTCCAGAATTTTGGCATGACTACAGTTCCTGTGCATCCAAGCTTTTGTGGAGTCTAAACGCAATGCGGTATTCGCTGCTAGTTTCCTCGCTGAAATGTTCGGGGTAACCAGTTTAGGGTAGTTAACAGTGCCTTAGTTGGAGTGGTTCTTAGTGCCCCTGCTATCATGATTGCCATCAGTCTCATAATGCGTTCGATTGGAGTTTAAGCGTGAAAATAGTTGATCCAAGTGAGGGCTCCATCTATTATTGGATTAGCCTAATAACTACTAATTGTAATGTCCAGCCGAGTGTGATATCTGAAAAACTAAAGTCATCGTTATCCGACTTGGTCTTGCATTATGAGTGTGGCTTTAGAGCCACATATTCACACTGCGACAAAGACTCCTGGAGAAGACTCACAAAAAACAAACTCGTCGACTATAAATCTACCTTCGACGCGGTAGAAATAACTCGATAACATGGCTGAATTTGGTATTCCAGCGAAGCTGTTACGTCTTTTTTGAATGATCTTGACTCACACGAAGTCTTCGGTGAAAATTGGCGAGAACCTCATCGAGCCAGTTTATACCAAACGAGGCCGAGGATAATACGATAGCCTAAATGCAATCACTTCAACATTCTGATGGAGATGATAATGAAGACAGTTGTCGGCCGAAAACTGCTGCATGTGACTGCAGTCTTCACAGGTATACGGAAGGAATCAGCTAAAATGCTTTTAACTAAATTGCTTCAAAACTAAGTTATTAGTTTCAACGAACAATGAGTATATTCGTACCAGCTTCGGCTCTGCCATCAGTAAATTAGATATCTTCTTTAAATATTCTCAGTTAAACAAAGTATCCTACTTCTAAATAGATGTTAATAGAGCCCTCTCTCGACATGTCTTGATGTAAGGCGCAGAATCGTGGATAACGATAGAAGTGGCTGAATTGGTTCTGGCAGTATTGTGGAGGAAAATATTCCGTAAAATAACTAAGACTATCGAAGTCGTATGAATCACGATCCGTGCGAGCTATATACCAACATTGACGTTTTCACTCGCATCAGGTTACAGCCGTGTCGTTGGCTAGGTCATGTTGTACGCATGCATGAATATGCTCCAGTTCGAAAAGTCTTCGGCAATAAACTCGATGAACGGTGCAGAAGAGGGCGAACAAAACTCCTATGGAAAGACCAGAAGAATCGCAAAATATCGAAGCGCATATTACACTGTAGGACAAATTTAAACTTTTGACCTCACCTATGAACCAACTGACCAGATTCTGAAAATATAGCTAAAATAAAAATATACGTATCTCCCAGTTTTTCTAGATCAGCTCATTTAAGTTTTTTGCGAGCAATTCAATTTTTGGAGCAAAGCTCCTATACAACGACTTGAAAGTAACTTCTTCCTGTTCGCAGAACTCAGATAGTTGTTAATAGATTTTGACGAATTTTTTTTTAATGTATTTCAAATGGCCTGGATGTAGTTCTGACCGATCCCAAATTTAAAGTTTGTCACAAATAAAGCCGTCAGAAGCCGCTCCTGGCCTTTTGAAAAACAATCAAAAAAAATTCATCAAAATCTGTTAACAACTCGCAGAGTTCTGCGAACAACAAGAAGTCACTTTCAAGTCGTTGTATGGGAGCTTCGCTCCAAAAATTGAATTGCTTGTAAAAAACTTAAATGAGCTGATCTAGAAAAACTGGAAGATACGTATATTTTTATTTTAGCTATATTTTCAGAATCTGGTCAGTTTGATCATGGGTGAAAAATCGTGTCGTACAGTGTTATATTATATGCATAAACTTCTCATTTAAATGAGAATAGTGAACCGGTTTTAACTACAGCTATCTTATAATTTGATCGTTCGTAACGACACATAAATTTAAAGAATAAGGAGCAAATTTTTTTGTTAGGGACAGCTTTTATCTGTCAATTCCTAAAAGTTAATTTCCCTTTACGCCCCATGAATAAGATATGTGGTAGCTTATCGCGTTGTTATAAATTAACACGCTTTTTTTTATCAGTTTCACAACTAACGGCATGTTTATTGACGAATGCTACCGTCACTGTTTGAGATGCTTCTACAAGATATGACAATTGACTCGAAACTTATACTGCGAAGTTGCTGTCGATAACATCGAGGGGGCCGGCATTGAAAGAAAAAATGTAAATGACTGTAGGCGGGAATCGAACCCTGGATCTTTCGCATGGTAGTCGCGTGTTCTAATCATCATGCCACGGCCGGTCCCATCTGTCAGTTCACTTTACTTAAAAATATGTACTGGTTCACATGTAAGTTGTTCTGTATGCTCTCATCAATACAGTGTCATCCAACGATGTATTTTTTATTACATTTCTAAGCAGTAAAAATATACTTCATAAGCTAAACTGATAACCCCAATAATGTGAGGGGTATGAGTAGCAGAAGAAGGTTGGATTGCTATGCCTTCATCTCTCATCTAATTTCGTATATGCAGTATATTTTTTTGAATTTGTTTTGGGACTACAACAACTTTTCCAACTTAGTTGGTTGTTATGCTTCAGCACTGGGATTTAGTTGATTGATGATGATGCAAACGCTATCCAGGCCCCCAAAGAGTTGGCAGTTATTTTAGTATTTCGTTTGTTTTGTTACTGCTGAAATATTTTCATTTGATAGCCGCTGTCTGCTAATTCATTAAGCAGGAATCTCAAATAATTTCCCTTTTATCTGTGAAATGTTCTAACCAACTCCCGACCACACAGAAAAGTTTTACGCAGCGTATATGTGAAAACAAACTTTAATTGTTAGCCTAAAGAATGGGTAAACTTTACTGTTGCCACTCGTTAGTAATAGCCACGAAAAAGTATATATAAGCCTGCCTGGAATACTAAAGTGCTACGTTCTTATCAATTTGCCAGGCAGCAATTACTATTGCTTAATTTTAATTAAATATATTTACTACAGTTGGTTTAAATAATGAAAACTTATTCAGGCAGGCAGACTGTACGTTTAAAGTTTTGTGCAAATAAACTTCTTTTTGAGTGTGGCATTAAAGTGAAAGTTGTATTTCATATGTCGGTTGCGTTATGAGTTTGTACTCCAATGTGAAGTTTTTTCAAAGCTCTAGAAATTATGATTTAATTGCATGTATTAAAATTTTACCATAGTGAGTGTGGCCTTAAAGTGAAAGTTATATTTCATATGTCGGTTGCGTTTCTACTCGCACGTGAAATATATTCGAAACTCTAAAAGTTATGATTTAATTGCATGAATTAAAATATTACCATAGGCTTATGTAGAACTAATTACAATTTTTATTGTTGTATTACGATTTACATAGTAATTTAGGTAACGTGCACGTTATTGTGGTAGTCCTATTATGTATAAATGGTCTATACATAAACACAACAAGAAGCGCGTTTGACTTTGAAGGAAACTTAACTGAAAAGAATATTTAATCGCATGTGTAATTTATTGCTTTAATATCTTAATAATCTTATGGGTATAAAGTATGAATATTTAAATTGTTATTATATTCTATGCGATGTACAATTGAGTGGTAATAAGTTTAGGCATGTGTTAGGGTGTGGGATTTTTTGCGATTTTTGGAAATTTCGAGCTCCACCAATATAAGAAACACCATAGCATGTGTGCACATAAGTAATCTGTCATAAGGATAAGTTAATCCCCTCGCACAGCATTACGGGTAAAGCTAAATTACACCCCATTTATGAGGTATGGGATAGATTCTCGCGGCACCTACCTGTTTATCGACTAATACCAACGTCACTGTTTGGGAAGCTTTTATTAGACATGCCGATTAACTCGACATTATACGAAGTTGCTGTCGACAACTTCGAGGGGGCCGGCAATGAAAGAAAAATTTAGATTACTGGAGCCGGGAATCGAACCATGGATCTCCCGCATGGTAGTCGCATGTTCTAACCATTATGCCACGGCTGGTCCCAAGCTAAGTGTAAAAAATTATTCTAGTAATAAATGTGCCCTAGTTTCTACGGTTCGTTTAAACATATAAGGAAAAATTTTGTATTCAAATAAATAAGTTTTCGGTTACTTTACTTTGTTTGATAAATAGATAGCCTAAATATTAAATTAACATTCAAACACTAAAAGATCATTCCATTGTTGATTTTTTTTTCAGTTGACTTTTTAATAAATCGTAAATTTTGATTATATGCAGCTGAGAGAAAAATATTATATGAGCTTCAACGTTAGGCACTTCTTCTTTTGCAATGGTCTCAGCAACCTGGTCCTTTCATCGGAGTTTTGCTCACCCTCGTCAGCGCCATTTATCAAGCTTACTGTCGAAGATTTTCCTAGTTGGATCATTTTCATCCATGCGTGCAACATGAGCTAGCCAACGCAACCTATGTATCTTGAAGCGATATATAGCTCGTACAGCTCATGATTCAAACGACATCGATACTCTCCGTATGATGGATGCATATATTTTACTCTCCATTAACAATGATGGGCTCATATATTTTACGAAGTAGTTTCTTCTCAAATACTGCTAAATCCGCTTGTGTCTTAACAAAGGATTCTGAATCATACATAAAAACAGGTAGAACTGATATTTGGTTTTGATGGATGTTCGTCCGTCGAGAGAAAGAGAGAGAGCTCTGCCATTTAATCACTTGTTAAGTCCGTCTATTGACATCTATTGACAATCAATATTCTTATGCGGATTTCAAGGCTTATTTGTTTTATTGATGGCGGAGCATAGGTGAATAAAAATCATTTACCACTTCAAAATTGTAGTTGTGAACGTTCACGTCCCAAACTAGTAAATACTTGTAACTTCGTTTGGTCCTCGTTCACCGTCAGACCATTTTTAGCTGATACCTTCTATATACCAGAAAAGGCTGCAGTCACATTCTGCAGTTTTCGATCGATTATGTCTACATCATCAGCGTACGCATGTAGCATGTGACTTTTGTTGAATATCGTTCCACTTGGGCTTACTGCAGATTTTCTCATTATTAACTTCTGCACAATGTTGAAGAGGTCACACGACAGGCTTTCACTTTGCCTAAGGCCTCGTGTGGTATAGATTGGCTCCATAAGGTCCATGCCAATCTTCACGTCTTATATTTGCTGGAATACAAAATTCAACCATGGCTTCGAGTAATATCTGCCATGCAGTACTGTCGAAGGTACCTTTATAATCGACGTCTCGGTATCTGTTTCTCTTAAGTCTTATTGAGGTTTTCCCGCAGTGAGAATATCTGATCAGTTGTTGATTAATCAGGTCTTATGTCATACAGATAAGGCTCGATCAGGTTGGATAACACTGGCTTTAGTCTTTCACAGAGAACACTCGACAGTACCTTATATGCGTTGTGTACTTTTATTTACTTTTTTTTATTTACGTTTATTATAGTTTCCAGCATAATACGCTTAAATTCCAATCATCGGGCATGTATTACATAGGCCAAACCATGCGAAGTAGCTGGTACATGCTGAATTTCAACTCATCGCTTCATCGGACATAAAGAGCTCTGCCGGAAGTATGTGGACAGCGGCAGCTTTATAATATTTCCGCCGCGATTTGGCTGGGTGATGGACAACCTACGGCATCATAGACAATTGGCGTGATACCTTTACGTGCGCTGCCTTCCGGATTGGTGGAAGTTTGCTCTCCATATTCGTGGAAGTGTTTCAATTTGTGAAAGTGTTCCACCCATATTTGCATCACATCTACGTGTCCGTAACCAAATTTCCATCGTAGTCCTTATAGGTGGTTTTACTTTTACCATAACATTTGGTTATATTTTTTGGTAACATTTTAGTGCTTGACGTACATCTCTGTAGCTGTATACATATATACGTGGAGGTTGCCATGGAATGCGCAATATGCTGCCATTGTGTATTGGCAACGTAAGTATTTAGTTGGGAGAGCTGGATGAAGTTGGCACTGGCTATCTCTGGGGTGTGCAGATTTGCGATGTCCAGCTTTTTTTGTGATTGGCTACGTGCGTTTTAAGCACTACTTAATCCCGTGCGTATCTTAGCAGCAACGAGTCTGTGATGGGAGTCATTATTTGCACTGCGCATCAGTCGCACTGCCATAGCACATGAGATTTGCCTTCCAGTGATTTCCTCGTGATTAATCTGGTTTCTTGTTTTTTGAACAGGGGACATTCAGGTTGTCTCGTGGAGATATTTATGAGGGAATCTGGTTTCACTCACTACCTTGTTTCGTGCCAATGCAAAGCTAACCGCTCTGAATCCGTCGTCGGAGGTGCTGTTGTGTAGATTAAATATTCCCCCTGCTGAAGCAAGTGTATCCACCCTTCCAATTTTAGCTTTATAATCTTCTAGAAAAATTGTAATGCCTTGGCCATGGCAGCGGTCATATATTTCCCCTAGGCGCTCATTGAATGCATTTTTAATGTCATAGTCGTGATGTTAACAAAAATGCATGGACTTCAGGGTAAAACAGGGGGCCCAGATGTCGAAGTCTCTAGTCGACTATAAATTCACATCCAAATTCGTATCTTTCTGCATGTCAGTTGTAAAAGATGTCACAGTTCATTTATCGTGTGCATCCCTGTCATGTTTGTCGCATTTCCTGTATGGCGGTGATGTCAGCCTTGTATTTGTTGGGGACATGCGCCAATTAGTTAGAGACACTAACTCTGTAGAGAATATTCGAATATTCCTGGTTCATATCTTTATATTATGGCCCTTATAACGATTACGAGGGTCGTCAACATTTGGACTGCTTCTTGTCGTTTCCTTTCCTTCATGTTTCCTAAATAATTGTTTTATTTTAAAGGAGAGTGGCTTAATAGGCCACCGCGCCCTGTCCTTATTTCTTGGAGCTGTTTCAGTATCTTGTGGTACCTACTTCCAAAGACGCATCGTTGCAGGAATGCCATTTAATTCAATATTAAAGTGATTATGCCGAGGTAGTATAGGAATTTGTTTTACGTATGTAGTGTAGTTTTTTAATTTAAAATAAAATTAAATCTACAAAGAACAAAGAAATGTGCACTTTTCTCCATTAACTGCCATTTTCGAAATGTCGCAAAGTTCAACCTCTTTCCGACGTTTAATGTACCGTCTGATTGATCGCTTGTATAAACTTTATAAACGTATTTTTTTTATTCGATCAGCCTCTCGCTTATGTAACACTTTTCCACACATGCCCATACATATCATCAGTCACAGTAACGTCGGTCATGTGTGAGTTTCTGCATCGAATACATATTCCTCCATCATTTTATTATGCAGATAGGTTTACATGTACAAATAATTGACCGGTCAGTGTATTCATGTGAAAGTTTTTCCTTATACAAGTAACGACACAGAATATATGTGTGTCGGATTATAAGTTTGTCAGTGTCAACAAGTGGAAATGTATTTGGTTGGGAGTAAACTGTAGTCATATGAAATCATACACATCCAACTTTAGTTGTTGATGTCGGTACTGTGAATGTGAAACATTTACGGTACCGTAGCATTTAGCGGAAATATACGTATCGATCATGGCATCCTATGAAGTGGACGAAATGTTAATTAGTTTTTCAGTGTACCAATACAGGACATGACGTTCATTCTGGTGGAAATCGTATTTGATAAAAGTGACATGAATCAACAGCTTAATTATAAAATTGCATAGCAACGGTTGTTTTGACACTATTCAATGAAATTACATGTAACTATTACATGTTACACCATTGAACTACATATGCAGCGACAACATTGTCGTTGCAACCATAGCTTACATGATGATAGGCTGTGGATGTAACTAACACGTGTATGTTTATAGTTTAGAATTATTTGTTACACTATGCGAATATACAATTTTTTTTCCAATAATATTTATTATTCAAACAACGGCTGTATTTTAAATTGTTACTATAATCAAATTTACTTCAGTATCACAAATAATAATAATTTACTATATAGCATTATTAAAAAACAAAAACTTTCAGAAAACAAACTTATTGGCATACACACTAAATCATTTTGTTTGTTTGTTTAATTATTCACCACGAATTAATACTTTATAGTTATCAGGTTACAAATGGTCATTGTTTACATAGAAAGTACATTTGCAGGATAATTTTTTTTGGTATCTAATGAATTACATTTCTGTGCTGTAAATATCTACCAAATGTATGCAGCTACCATAGTGGAATAAATTACAATGATATCTAGCAGCAAATAACACCACTGCCACATTGTCTACAGGGAGTAATGTTCTCCCAGCTGTTGGTCACTCGTGAACATACCTGTCAACCTTCCCTTGACAATGCAATGACGCTGTAGTGTTTTTTTTTTTTTTTGGTATACATGCAAATTTTACGAAACGTATTCACATATGTGCCCAACTAGGCACATATTTTGCAACCAGTTTTTATTTTGCCTGATGTCAACTAACTTGTTACTATGAAAATGTAGCATTTGGTGCACAAATACTAAGAATATCATTGGGGTATTTTAGTTAGAGAATTTTATGAGTGCTATCCATCTTCGAATTATAGAGACAAGGACCAACCAGAGATGGTCTGTCGTTAACTATGACTAATAATTTGAACAGTAAGACAGTAAGATCTATTCAAACAAAATCCATAAAAACTGTCAATTAGACAATTAGACTAAAAATAACTTGCGGTTTGAAGTTTTTCGTGCTTTGCTCAACAGAACACTATCAGAGATTTAAGGTAACTGCAATTTAAATGTAAAATTTTGCGACGTTCCAAACTCTTGATACAGTTTTGTGACATTTACAACTTCACACCTTTGTGGCAGTTGTAAACCTACAAAATTTTTGTGCGTGCCATCTCTGGAACCAATGAAAATATATCAAAATAAAGTAAAAGAATATCCCGAAAAAATGGCCAACAAATCGAATACACAACAAAATCCAGTATTGAAATTTCAGTTAGGTTGACTGACTGATATCGCTGGCTTAACATGCAAGTCTATTTTTTTAGAAACAGATGTTTTAATGCAGTAATGTACAATAAGTAAAAATACAGGAAGAAATTTTTTGTTTTGTTTTGTAGTCTTTGTGTAACATTTCACTTCTTTCACAGTTGTAAGACATATTCAAAAATTTGCCAAAAAAAATTTATGTAAATAACAAATGTTGATTGTTTTTTGTCTCTCCTGTAAAATTTAAATAAATAGTAGACTTAGAGCCTGTGAGCGTGAGTGTCAAGGTAAAGCAAGGTAAAGCTTCTGATCGGTTTACCTTGGCAAACTCAGAGTGATCCTTGTCAATTGCACTTCAAGTCTACTCACAGAGCTCCGTATTCGTGGTACTACTGCGGACGTAGTGCCTCCACGAGGTGACTCCTGTAAACATGCCTTTGACACCCGTCAGAGCACGGCTAACTGTAAGGGGCGAAACCTAAAACCCAGGCTCGTCAGCTCAGAGTGAGCGGTACCCTGGTCAGCGTCTGACCCAGAATGGGCGGCTGCAATAAAATCCTGACAGGGGGAGAAAACTACGACGTGGTGCGCTGGGCTTGCAACCCGCCACTGACGTTTAAACTATTGCAATGAAAATAATTAAGAAAATAATTAAACGGAACCCTCAAAAAGTTGACGACCACCGCAAACGAATTAAGGACCATGATTTGAGGATATGCACCTGGAATGTTAGAACACTGTATAGACCAGGTATCTCCATCCAACTGGCGGAAGTCCTCAAAGAATACGATGCAGACATAGCCGCTTTACTGGAAATCCGGTTTGGTTGTAGATTTGTGGTTGGCAAGAGACTGCAACACATAGTATCAAGGTTCATTCAGATGTGTGAACGTATAGCCCCCATAAGAGTCAAAACAAAGTAAACTGCGGACCAAAGAGGTAGCGGACGCCTACTCCAACCACCTAACTCAACTGCTGCGGAATGCTCCAACCCCTGATAATATAACCTCGCAGTGGCAATATATAGCCGACTCCATAGAACGGACTGCGAGAAGCGTGCTTGGGTACTCAAAGCCGTCTCAAGAAGATGCCTGGTACGATGATGAATGTCGCAATGCCACGAGAGAGACGGATGCTGCATACAGGGCAAAACTGCAGCCAATGGCAACGCGAGCTGTTCGTGAACGGCACAGGGAGAAGAGACGAGAGGTAACTCGTCTCTTTTGATGAAAAAAGAAGGAGCTGAAGAAGAGACTGGATGAGTACACAGAGTTGCTCCGAAGTAGAGGGAAATCTCGAAAATTCTACCAGAGAGTTAAGGCGAAAATGCGTGGAACAGGTTTGTCCTCCTGCAAGGACAGCGATGGCCAGTGACGGACCCAGATAACGTTCTGAAGATATGGAGAGATCATTTCAGAAATTTACTGGATATGGACAGCACTCCAAAAGACCCCGCTCCAATCCATGACGATGGTATTAACTGTCCACCACCGAGCCAGAATGAAATAGATGTCGCAATATCCCGCATTAAAAACAACAAAGCGGTTGGGGATGATGGTCTCCCTGCTGAATTGTTTAAAGCAGGTGGGCAGGAGCTGATTAGGAGCATACATTGCCCTGGTATTGGAGTCTCAGTCCGTTATGACCCACAAACAAGAAATGAGATCGTACTGAATGTAAGAACTACCGTGGAATAAGCCTATTACCAATGGCGTACAAGGTCCTTTCGAGCATATTGTGTGAACGTCTAAAGCTAATTGTAGAAAAACTGATTGGACCATATCAGTGCGGCCTTAGACCTGGTAAATCTACGACGGATCAAATATTCACCTTACGACAAATCCTGGAAAAGCTAATGAAAAGCAGATTAGTAATAGGCTATATGAGGCCATGTCTGAGTTTGGTATTTTTGCAAAACTAATTGAACTTTGCAGATGTACCTTCAAGACCACCAAAATCTCGGTTAAGCTTGACAAGGATCCTTCAGAACCATTCAACACAGAAAGAGGTCTCAGGCAGGGTGATAGCCTGTCCTGCACACTATTTAATATAGTTAAGGAAAATGTGAGGAAAAAGGCTGGTGTCAACATGTCTGGCACCATATTCTGCAGAGCCACAATGATATATACATCATTGGCCGAAATCTGCGGGATGTTACTGCAGTTTTCTCATCAATAGAAAAGGAGCCATTTACTGTAATTGAAAGAATTGGTTGGAGTAGGCATTGGCTATATAGGCGGTATGCAGCTTTTCGATGTCTAGGTTCCTTTGCATTTTGTAAAAATCTTTTTTGCGTGCATACCATGAGTGCAACTGGGTCAATTCTTGCACAGCGCATTCTACGTATTTCTGCAATGCTTTAGACAAGGTATCCATCGAAAGCTATGTGATCAATCAGATTTCATGTCTTTTGATTAGGGGAAACCCAGGCTGCAGACCAAATCAGCTCTTTGATTTGGGACTCAATTCTGAGAACTGCACGTGAAAGTAGCCTCAGAAGGAAGAAGTCCTGTATCATTCGTTTTGTGAAGTTACATGCCATAATAACTTAATATCGATTTGAAGTAAGTAAGTATCGTATAGGGGAATTTGTCACGTTTTAGGCTCTTTTGTTTCACATAACATAAATACTATATGGTGGCGTATGATTACTGTAAGCGTCTTTATGCATAATGTTCATCCACGACGACCGTTAGAGGTACAATTTTTGGGCACGACGATGAATTGAGGTGGACGGCTCTTCAGCCACACTATCGCGAACAGCAGCAATATTTTCTGCAGTACGGGTTGTACCCGCGTGTACTGGTGTTTTCAATTGCTATTCTAAGCCTATGGAAATAAGAAAGCTATTAGAGATACAAACAACATGGAAGTTATGGGGAATCCCTTAATCACCGATTGCTATGTGTTATTCTTGGAAAGAAAACTGTAGGATGAAAAATATTTCTCGTACACTTTTCGCAGAAGTTCTTAATATGATATTGGTAGTCAGCAAAGGAAATCGTGTGAATTGAGAACTAACCACCAATCTGTACATAACAAACAAAACAAAAAAAGATAGCAGTCTTATGAAACCATAGCAGTATTGTTAATATGCATAACAGAAAAAGTAATCTAATTGGTTTGGATAACACATACTTGTTTTCGCTCAATAGACTAAATTGTATAAAAGGTATTAGAAGGGCTAGTACTAGTACGTTTCCATTTATTTATTTACAACTTTCAATTTCATTAAAATCAGTGTGAGTTACAAAAATGATATGAATGCAGAACTATGGAGCTCGATTCGATCATTTAAATTGGAGATACCAGCAAAGCTATCAGTTTTCTATCAGTTTGCCGACTATAACAAGATAATTAAACTGACCAAATTGAAACATCCTTCAGTTGTCCATTTCAATGTTGGTGAAGAAATAATTAGAAGAAGAAATATGCAATTTTGTTGGGGGGATACTATTCTGCCTATTTACAATCCCGTTGCTTCTTTTTGAAAAATATTAATACTAGTATATTTTCATCTATTAAGGATTAAGGTTTATTGAGTGTATTCATCAATCAGGCCAGTTGACTGATAGATATGTACTAGTTGTAATATGCAAGCAATCATAAAGATTTGACTACAAGCACTAAAATGTAAAATTTAATGTATAATTTATTATGTACTTACATATAACAATGATCCTGGAAAATTGTTTTCAATTGAATCGAGTATCTAAAATATCGCATTATTATCTATTAAAAATTGTTGCTTTTCATGTAACTGTTTGTAGTATTTTAGATATGGTTTTATTTCCATAGTAGTTGATAGCGTTCATTTAGGCTGCAATTATTGTTAATTTTCTAATTAATGACTATACAATAGAATTGTACAATGCTTGGTGCCGGTTTCAAAGAAGAGTTTTTTATTACCACATCATTAAATAGTTTACAACTACGTATGAGTTACAATTGGCCGAATTGTGTAAGCCATACGCATTAGTGTGAAAAGTAGTTTATAAATAGTTCAGAGCATATCGGTCATATAGAATACCGTATACAGTAGATTTCGCTGATATAATGCAATTAACGCTTATATGAATGAGATCTAAATAATGCCAGATATCAACAAATTACATATAATAAGGTGACATATGTACAAATGTATATGAAAATCGCAATACATGAGAACAAGATTTCAAGTTAAGAGAATTAGTAAATTTAACAGATTTTTTTTTTCGTAATTTAGTTTATTTTTCCTAGATTTCAACTAAAATAGTTTAGTTTTGTATAAAATTTTGCATACACATTTATTAAAAATATATATCGCTCATTTGGTGCAAGACCATCATAACCCAAAAAACGTGAGAATTTTTCGCTACACTATACTTTATGTTGTGCAAAACAAAAATTTCATATTAATATCTTTTATACTCTCCACTTGAGAGCTATTTGATTTCGTCGATTCTATACAAGATGGGAGTAAATTGAAAACATTATTCGTATATATCTTGGAATAGATTTTTTTGAGTTATGCTGGTCTTGCATCAAATGAGCGATATGTCGGTATTGATGACACTTCATGTGAGTATAAATTTAGTTGATCTTATATATGAAATATTGTTTGTTGCATTTTGAGTATTTTATATGAAACTATGTTTAACCCATACATGAACATTTTTTGTGACATTTTTATAAATAATACTTTAAGACATGTGAAATGAAAATATTCCATTTACGTTATCTATAGAATCCCTCATAGCCAAAAATTCCCATTAAAACCTATTATATGTAGGATATCGTATCTACGTTTAGCTGAGGATTCTCATTTCATCAAATACTTACAAATGCATATGGGAACAGTAAAAGTGGAATTGACTTTTACCTTGTAATGTATTATTTATTCTTAGCAAAATGTAATTGAAGAAATTTTGTAGGAACTATATTATTATAACTTCTAACGAAACAGTAATTGCATATTTGTCACAAAAAGTAATTTGACAAAACACACCGAATTTAATGGTAACGTGGTGGTTCGCTGGAAGAAATGCACATGCGACATCTTTGATATTACTTCTACATTTAAGTTATGTAAAAAACTTATTTTGAGCGAACTTGAATGAAATAGCGGAAAGCATCTTGCAAAATAACTAAAATGTTTAACTAGTATGATTTAAAGGATGCATCACAGAAAGCAATACCTAATAAAAATAATGCACTCAAACAGGCAAAAAGAAAGCATATACATATAACGCAGGTCAACAGTGAAAACGAGATTGAATACACACTACATAGATCTGCTGCAACATGGCTACCTAAATACAAAAACAGTAAAATTATTTTTATTTATATGGTTAAGTTTTTATTGAAATAATTTTTATGTAAAATTTTCAATATATTGAGACATTTCTCGGCAAAAGTGCAGAATATGGGGCGGGAGCCCAAAAAAAATAAAATCCCACCCCCTCCCGAACACGCCCCAAAACATGAAAATCGAGGTCAAAGTTGGCGCTAAGGTCCGGGGGGGGGGCAAAAAAAAGAGGCCCCTTGGGTTCTATGATGACCCCCCATGTGTGGGTACTCAAATGAAAGACATTTTCGAAACGAATCCAACGGTGTTATTTTTCGGGATATACCAAAAAAAAAAATGTAAAAATCATGGAAAAAGTTTGAAAAATTTAAGGAAATAAATTGAAAAATTGTAAAAAAATAAAAAATCTGTAACCCGCTCGTTTTTTTTTTAAATATTTTTTTCTGAAAAACCCCATTTAAAAAAATTGGGAAAAATCATGGAAAATAAGAATAATTTAAGGAAATGAATTGAAAAATTCCATTTACTTACTTACTTAGCTGGTACTTCTATGCAATCCCAGTGGATTATATACCGCATGTAGAATAATATTATAAGCGCCTCGATCTTCTGCGCTTCTTCTCCAGTTAGTCACACTGAGTTCTGTAAGGTTCTCAGTAACCTGGTCATTCCAACGGAGTTTTGGTCACCCTCTTCTGCGCCGTCCATCGAGTTTATTGTCGAAGACTTTTCGAGCTGGAGCATTTTCGTCCATGCGTACAACATGACCTAGCCAACGCAACCGTTGCACCTTAATGCATTTGACCACGTCAATGTCAGTGTACAGCTCGTACAGCTCATGATTCATACGATGCCGATACTCTCCGTAAACGATGATGGGCCCATATATTTTACGGAGTATTTTTCTCTCGAATATCGCCAGAACCGATTCATCCGCTTGTGTCATAACCCAGGATTCTGAGCCATACATTAAAACAGGTAGAACCAGTATCTGTAGTAGCATTTATTTGCAAGCAGGATTCTTCTCCGGATTTCTAGGCTGACATTATTTGCTTTGTTAATGGCGGAGCCTAGGTAGACAAAATTATCTACCACCTCGAAATTATAGTTGTCAACGTTCACGCAGTTTCCCAAACGAGTAGATTCTTTGTTCGTTGAAACTAATAACTTCGTTTTGGCCTCGTTCACCGTTAGGCCCATTTTTGCTGATTCCTTTTGTATACCTGAGAAGGCTGCAGTCACATCCCGCAGTTTTCGACCGATGATGTCTACGTCATCAGCGTACGCGAGTAGCATGTGGCTTTTGTTGAAAATAGTGCCACTCGTGTTTACTGCAGCTTTTCTCATTATCATCTCCATCACAATGTTGAAGAGATCGCACGATAGGCCGTCGCCTTGTTTTAGGCCTCGTCTGGTATAGAATGGCTCCGTAAGGTCCTTGCCAATCTTCACTGAAGACTTCGTGTCAGTCAGCGTCATTCCGCAAAATCGTATCAGCTTCGCTGGAATACCAAACTCATCCATGGCTTCAAGTAATTACTGCCGTATCGGGCTGTCGAAGGCAGCTTTATAGTCGACAAAAAATGCTACGTGTCGATCTGTTTCTCTTGGTTCTTTTCCAGGATTTGCCGAAGTGTGAAAATCTGGTCAGTTGTTGATTTACCAGGTCTAAAGCCACACTGATAAGGCCCGATCAGGTTGGATAACACTGGCTTTAGTCTTTCACATAGCACACTCGACAGGACCTTATATGCGATGGATAAAAGGCTGATCCCGCGGTAGTTGGAGCACACACTTGGATCATCTTTTTTCAGCACAGGACATAATACGCTTACATTCCAATCGTCGGGCATGCACTCTTTAAGCCAAACCGTTCGCAGGAGCTGGTGCATGTTTGTTATCATGCTTATCGGTTATCGGTGCATGCTTTGTTGTTTTTCAGCCGCGATATTGCTCTTCTTACCTCGGCTTGACTTGGTGGGGGGTAATCTAAGTCGTCGTCGACAATTGGCGTGATAACTTCACGTGCGCTGCCTTCTGGAACCAGCAGTTGCTGGAAGTGTTCTCTCCATATGTGCAGCACACTCTGCGTATCCGTGACCAGATTTCCATCACTGTCCTTACAGGTGGGGAGGCCATTACCGTATCCATTTGCTCTTACTTTCTGGTAAAAATTTTCGGGCCTCACCTCTATCCCTGTATCGCTCTATCTCCTCGTTCTCCCGTTCCTTCATCTGACGTTTTTTAGGCCTAAATGGCTGTCTCGCCCGTTTTACTTTCTCCTTATGCCGTTCCCTAACAGCACGGGTTACAATTGGCTTTAGCGTTGCCCTATAAGCAGCAACCTGTTCCTCAGACGCTATGCGACATTCTTCATCGTACCAGGATTCGTCTGAGCGCCACTTTTCATTCCACAGAAAAATGAAATGTCATCAAAAATGTGTAAAAATTTAAAATTTTTTTTTAATTTTTTAAGGTTTTTAAAGGAAAATTTCAAGAAATATTAAAAAAAAATTCAAAAAAAAAGTCCAAAGAGAAATATGTGAAAGAAAAAATTTGAATAAAAAAAGGATAAAAGTGGAAAAAATGAAGAAAAATTTGAAAAATATTTTCAAAAAAAAGCTATGTATTGTAATAATATTTTTTTTTTGATATATCCCTTTAAAATATTATTTGTTTTTTAAATTCGAGTTGTAACGGTTGAGATGGTTGGAGAAGAGCCGCAGGCAAAATCGCGCGATTTTTTTAAAAATAAGTTTTTTTTTTTGGTATATCCCGGAAAAAATATTTTTATACCATCACCCTTAGGGATGAGGGTATATATCATTTGATACGAAAAAAAGTGTAACGCATTAAAGGAGACGAGTTAGACCCCAAGTATCGTAAGACCAAATTCGTTTCAGAACTTTTTAAGAAGAATGAGCTATGTCCGTCTGTCTTGCTGGCTGGCTGGCTGGCTGGATGGCTGGTCAGCAGGATAACTCGAGTAAACCTTAACGGATCGGTATGAAAATTTACCAGTATTAATATTTTTCGAAACGAACTTATGGGATTGTAAATGGGCAGAATAGACCCATCCCTTCTGGTAGCTCCCATACAAAATTACCTATTTTTGGAAAATTAATATTTCTTCCATAACTTCCAAACGGACAACCGGAGGATGTTTGAATTTGGTCAGTTTATTTATCTTGCAAAAGTAGACAAACCCTAAGAAAACCGAAACCTGTGCCCCACCCATTCTGGTACCTCCCATACAAATGACCGAATTGACCCTTATAGTTTTACATACATATCTTTTTTGCAAGTAAACTTAGATCACTCAAATTTTGCGTATGATGTTTGCTTATAAATATTAGACTCAGGTATGAATATGGACTATATCAGTTTACGCCTTCTGGTACCTCCCATACAAAATTACCTATTTTTGGAAAATTAATATTTCTCCTATAACTTCCAAACGGACTCTTGGGGGTAATGAAAATTGGTCGATAAATTAATGTTGTGACATTAATTTGACACACCCCTTCTGGTACCTCCCATACAAATGACCGAATTGACCCTTATAGTTTTACATACATATCTTTTTTGTAAGTAAACTGAGATCACTCAAATTTTGCGTAAGATGTTTGCTTATGAAAATTAGACTCAGGTATGAATATGGACTATATCAGTTTACGCCTTCTGGTACCTCCCATACAAAATTACCTATTTTTGGAAAATTAATATTTCTCCTATAACTTCCAAACGGACTCTTGGGGGGTAATGAAAATTGGTCGATTAATATATGTTATTATAAGAGGCAAAACCCTAGAAATCCTAACTATTTGACACACCCCTTCTGGTACCTCCCATACAAATGACCGAACTCACCCCTATAGTATTACAAACAAATATTTTTTCTAAGTACACTGAATTCAGTCAAATTATGAGTAATTTGTACGCTTATGAAAATATGAATCAGGAGTGAATATGGACTATATCGGGTCACCCCTTCTCGTATCTCCCATACAAAATTACCTATTTTTGGAAAATTAATAATTCTCCCATAACTTCCAAACGGACATTTGAGGGTTAAGGAAAATTAGTCGGTTAATTTATATTGTGATAGGAGGCGAAACCTCAGAAAACCTAACTATTTGACACACCCTTTCTGGTACCTCCCACACAAAGGACCGAACTCACCCCTATAGTCTTACATACATATCTTTTTTTGTAAGTGCACTGAATTCAGTCAAATTATTCGTAAGTTGTACGTATGAAAATTTGAGTTAGGAATGAATAAGGACTGTATCGGTTCACCTATTGTGGTACCCCCTATCAAAATTAAATTTTTTTGAAAAATCAATATTTCTCACATAAATTCCAAAACGGCACCTATACCCCCTACACAAATAAGTAAAGTTTTGGACGATTTTGCACCAAAAGCAGGGGAAAAAATATACATAAGTAATTTTATTTTAATTAAAAATCTATTCATTTCAATAACTCAAGACTTCAACAATATCTTATATTGGGTGATGGTATTTATCAGTCAGTTCACCTGACTGAAATTTCTGTACTGGTTTTATTTTAACTTGAATTGGTTATCCTTTTGTTTTCCCGGTATACGGTATGTTAGAAGTTCGCAAACAAGATGTTTCATTGGTAGTAATGACGGTGTCTTCCTGCGGTTTCCTAATACTTATGAAAATACAAGTAAATCTTGTGAATTCTTAAAAATTTTGTAGAATGTTGTTAAATTAAATATCTTTCTGAAAGTGAAAAAGACATTGCATAAAAGGTAAAGAAAATTAGAATTTTGTACGAATTGAAATTAATTATAAATGAAAAGTCTAATTCCAAATTTTATCCTTTGAAACTAGTATTGTAAATAGACACATATGTAAAATGAAGTATACATTGCCATTTGGAGTTCTTTAAGTTTTTTACGATATGTTAAAAATTTTTGATTATCATTCAGTTTTTATACAAAGGGAAATGTTTATAAATATTTCAGTATATCAGTATTTTAGATACAAATAAAATTTTTTAAAATAGAGTATACTGGAACTTTTGAAATTTGTATATACACATTCGATAATTTCGTATAATCTGTATATCATGCAACCCACTGCCATTGACTACCACCCACACTAGTGCGTATGATTTATGCGATTTGTTTAAATATAACTAATACGTCATGTCGTACATTATTCTCAAATATTGAGCTTTTAGTGCGTGGGTAATGTTAAACCTTTGTGTAATACTGACATTATGCATTGTAGTTCTTTTGTATAGTTACTGCTCTGAAACTAACTAACTAACTAACTGCGTTAATAACATTAAATTAAAACCTTATTAGGAATACCATGAATGTGGAACACAATGCACAGGCAAATGAATAGAATTAATATCTAACAATGGAATCTTGCATAATAAATTGTACTATACAATTCTAATAATACAATTTTAAAACAATGACTAAATATAATTACGCCAAATTATAATTAATTAGGATATTTTTAGTAGTGAGCGAATTGCGTATTTTTAGCGTTTCTTATCATGGCACTTAGTGTCAAATATAAAATTATTGAGCCAAAAGTAAAGTTTCGATTTCCTTAAATAATGTTTTTTGTTTGTTTTTTTTATAAAATTAAAGCAGGCGCTTTAAAGGAAAATGTGAAGTTTCTACATCATAGCAGTGTTATCCATTAGGAAACCGCCTACCACCTCCTCATTTTGAAATAGAAGGAAGTTTTCATATAAAAAACAATTGCCGTTTTTCCTAAACTAAGCACTTTGCCCAGAGGCTGAAAGTTACTGATTGTCACTCACTTGGGAGTGACCAGAATCGATTCCTTTGCGGCACTGTCCAAGCACCTAACTACTTCTTAGACCAAGTATTCCCTGGGCAATGATTTTAAAGCAACCGCTTAGAAGTTAGCTAGAGTTAGAAGGCGAAACGTTGAGTAACCTAATCGTCATACTACCACCGATGCGTCTTAGGAAGTAGGTAGCAGAAGTTACTGAAGCTCAACACAGGCTCTCCTAGTGGCTTTGGCAGCCCCAAGAAGCAGCGGTGGCCTAATAAGCCACTCTCCTTAAACAAAATTTATTATAAAAACACGGAGAATAAATATAACAAGAACCCCCCCAAATGTTGACGACCCCCGCAAACGATATAAGGACCATGATTTAAGGATATGCACCTGGAATGTCCGAACTCTGTACAGAGATGGTGCCTCTATCCAACTGGCGGATGTCCTCGACAAATACAAGGCTGACATCACCGCCATACAGGAAATGAGATGGACGGGACAGGGATGCACACGACGAAAGAACAGTGACATCTTTTACAGCTGCCATGCAGAAAGACATGAATTTGGATGTGATTTCATAGTCGGCAAGAGACTTCGACACCTGGTCTCGCGGTTTAACCCTGTAAGTGACCGAATAGCCACCATTCGCATCCGGGCGAACAATTTTTACATCACGCTGATTTGTGTACACGACCCGACGGAAGATAAAGACGATGAGATTAAAGATACATTTAACGAGCGCCGAGAGGAAACATAAGACCGCTGCCCTGGCCACGACATTAAAATTGTTCTGGGAGACTTTAATGCAAAAATAGGAAGGGAAGATGTTCTTGGTCCATCGATCGGTAAATTCAGCCTGCATACCGACACGTCAGACAACGGGTTTAGGCTGGTTAGCTTCGCAGCGGGAAGGAACATGGTAGTGCGTGGAACCATATACCAGCAAAAAGATATCCACAAGGCAACTTGGCTATCCCCCGATCAAAATACCAAAATCAAATTGATCATGTGGTAATTGATGGCAGGCATGCATCTAGTGTCATGGATGTGCGTGTGATCCGTGGTGCTAATATTGGCTCGGATCATTACCTGGTTGCAGCCAAGATTGAGCAGAGCGAAAAACGCACGTATCCAAACACAAATAAAGCTGGACATCAACCAGCTCTCCCAACTTTTACGACACAACGCCTCTACTTCTGACGTTCCCGATACACAGTGGCAGCATATTGTGCATTCCATGGCAACCGCCGCAACAACCGTGCTAGGATATGAAAAGCGGCTCTCGGACGAATCCTGGTACGATGAAGAATGTCGCATAGCGTCTGAGGAACAGGATGCTGCTTATAGGGCAACGCTACAGCCAATTGTAACCCGTGCTGTTAGGGAACGGCATATGGAGAAAGCAAAACGGGCGAGACAGCTATTTAGGCGAAAAAAATGTCAGGTGAAGGAACGGGAGAACGAGGATATAGAGCGATACAGGGATAGAGGTGAGGCCCGAAAATTTTACCAGAAAGTAAGGGCAAATGGATACGGTAATGGCCTCCCCACCTGTAAGGATAGTGATGGAAATGTGGTCACGGATACGCAGAGTGTGCTGCACATATGGAGAGAACACTTCCAGCAACTGCTGGTCCCAGAAGGCAGCGCGCGTGAAGTTATCACGCCAATTGTCGACGACGGCTTAGATTGCCCACCACCCAGTCAAGCCGAGGTAAGAAAAGCAATATCGCGGCTGAAAAACAACAAAGCAGCCGGTGCCGATGGTCTGCCCGCAGAGCTCTTCAAGTCCGGTGGCATGCACCAACTCCTGCGCGCGGTTTGGCTTAAAGAGTGCATGCCCGACGATTGGAATGTAAGCGTATTATGTCCTGTGCTGAAAAAAGGTGATCCAAGTGTGTGCTCCAACTACCGCGGGATCAGCCTTTTACCCATCACATATAAGGTCCTGTCGAGTGTGCTATGTGAAAAACTAAAGCCAGTGTTATCCAACCTGATCGGGCCTTATCAGTGTGGCTTTAGACCTGGAAAATCAACAACTGACCAGATTTTCACACTTCGGCAAATCCTGGAAAAGACCCAAGAGAAACAGATCGATACGTAGCATTTTCTGTCGACTATAAAGCTGCCTTCGACAGCCCGATACGGCAGAAATTACTTGAAGCTATGGCTGAGTTTGGTATTCCAGCGAAGCTGATACGTCTTTGCGGAATGACGCTGACTGACACGAAGTCTTCAGTGAAGATTGGCAAGGACCTTACGGAGCCATTCTATACCAGTCGAGGCCTAAAACAAGGCGACGGCCTATCGTGCGATCTCTTCAACATTGTGATGGAGATGATAATGAGAAAAGCTGGAGTAAACACGAGTGGGAGTATATTCAACAAAAGCCACATGCTACTCGCGTACGCTGATGACGTAGACATCATCGGTCGAAAACTGCGGGGTGTGACTGCGGCCTTCTCAGGTGTTCAGAAGGAATCAGCGAAATTGGGCCTAACGGTGAACGAGGACAAAACGAAGTTATTAGATTTAACGAAAAAAGAATCTACTCGTTTGGGAAACTGCGTGAACGTTGACAACTATAATTTCGAGGTGGTAGATAATTTTGTCTACCTAGGCTCCGCCATCAACAAAGCAAATAATGTCAGCCTAGAAATCCGGAGAAGAATCCTGGTTACAAATAAATGCTACTACGGACTAAGCAAGCAATTCAATGACAGAGCGATCTCTCGACGAACAAAACTCCAGCTATACCAGATACTGGTTCTACCTGCCTTAATGTACGGCTCAGAATCCTGGGTTATGACACAAGCGGATGAATCGGTTCTGGCGGTATTCGAGAGAAAAATACTCCGTAAAATATATGGGCCCATCATCGTTAACGGAGAATATCGGCGTCGTATGAATCATGAGCTGTACGAGCTGTACACTGACATTGAAGTGGTCAAACGCATTAAGGTGCAACGGTTGCGTTGGCTAGGTCATGTTGTACGCATGGACGAAAATGCTCCAGCTCGAAAAGTCTTCGACAATGAACTCGATGGACGGCGCAGGAGAGGGCGACCAAAACTCCGTTGGAAAGACCAGGTTACTGAGAGCAGAACTCGATGTGACTAACTGGAGAAGAAGCGCAGAAGATCGAGGCGCTTATAATATATTTCTACGTGCGGTATATAATCCACTGGGATTGCATAGAAGTACCAGGTGAGTAAGTAAGTAAGTAAGTAAGCAAGCATCCAATCGCAAAAAATATTTGTGATTTGTGACCAATACACAATAGTTGTAAAATCACTTATCTCACCTTACAATCGCTTGGAAGCCGTCGATGTTCATATAAAGAACTTTAACTGCATTTATCTCTTAACCTAAGTGTCCGATCGCAAGAAGGTGCTTAATATATGATCACCATACAATAGTTAGGAAATCACCAAGATACAGTTGGGATCTTATTTTGAAATATATTCAGTTCTCAGCTTGAAATAGGTTGATATTCATATGCATAATTTTAAGTACCTTTATCTCCTATACTAATTATTAACCATACTTGTTGTAAAATGTAAGCTTTACAGAAATCTTTAATTTACACATATAAGTTCAAATTACCTAATGACTTCTGATTGATCATTCTGAGTTTTAAATAGGATATAAATTGAAATAAATTGAATTGAAAATTAATTAATGGAAAAAGTAATCGATTAAATTAATGGAAAAAGGTATTTTTCAAATAAACCGGAAAACGGTTTTTTTGAAAAATTCAAATATTTGAACACTATAGTCATAAGTCATTAATAGGGTATTAAGGGAAATTAAGTTTAGATTTATTACCTATGATACTCGTCGACTCAGTCACAGACCCTCACACAGACATTTTAAACACTTTAGCAACTGCCGCCAAAATACTGTTCACTTTAGCAACTGTCACCATATCGTATCTAAACCTACTAAAGTTTATCCAAAAAAGGTGCGGTAGCACCTGAGGTAAATTCAGCTACAAAAAATAAAAATACCTCCAGACAATTGTATCGCCAACGATGGAAATAGTAAACAAACTCAAAACAGGAAAAAAAATACTTTATGGGGTGCAACAATGTGGGATGATTAATGAAAGTCACAGCGATATCGACCGTGGCTATGTCATGTATCGGTAAAACGAAAAAAGCGGAGAAATGTACAACGTAAACATTCAAACGTTTATATTTCAGGCTCTGCTGGTCATTTCATCTAAGAGTGTGGGTTTTCAGTGGACACAACTGTTTGAGCGTGAAACTCTTTCATGTACTTAAAACTATCTGCCCGCCATTTTTTTCCATGTTACAAGTCTTCATGGACCTTAAAATGCACTCATTGGAACTGTCCTTCGATTCACTCAACAGATAACGTATCAATATGATGTCATTAAGCGGATCTCTAAAAACCTATAAAAGTCATGAATTTCGCATCGTCCGTGTAAGTAAAGTGCTACTATTAACAGGCAAAATTCAAGGGTTGTGTTAACTGACTGTTCGTAGTTAAGTCAATGAAAAGCTACGCATTTTCATAAAAAAGCGATATTTAGGAATAGCGTCGGGTTTTAAATTACTACAATAGCAAATATTGTAGTCAACTTGCCATATAAGTTTAGTTTTGAACAAATAACAAAAACAATGTGCCGAAAACAGGGAGTCGCTTAAAATCACGTTACTAAATTATAGCTACATATACTCATTTTTAGATATCTATGAAACTTAACTGCATATAAATCTTCCATAGTATTCAGAATTTGGTCTCATTTTTAAAGCAGCTGCTGCTGTGATTTTCGCCGCCATTGTTTTTTTTTTATTTTGAAAATGTGTTCATACACTTAAGCCACAAAACAATAAACATTGAATATCAAAACAATAAATAAAAGCCATTGTAAAATACTAAACATTTCATATTTTACGCTTTGCCTGCACATTTTGTTGCATTAAGGTAATGCATGACGTATGAGTTATCGCTTTGCCTGCACATTTTGTTGCATTAAGGTATTGCATGACGTATGAGTTATAAGAGGCATAACTAAATTACTCATACGCTGGTTGGGAATTTGAGTGGGGAAAAGATAAATATGTACCTGAATTCAACAATGGGTAGATTACTATTGTAATTATTCTAGTTTCTTAACTGAGATCTAGTCAAACCACGTTTTTAATCAATCACTATCACTTCAGAACTAGGTAACATCCGAGAGGGTCCTAATTGCCTGCGAGGCTCCACCAAGAGCCCCCCAATGAATTAACGCCCAAACAAGGATTGAAATATTCCCCAAATATTTTTCATACACTTTTGTATGAATGCATTTTTTTATTTTTAAAATGATATCTAAGAATGGAAATTTTTAAATTTGTAAGAGTTCTTCAGAAGGAAGAATTTAATAAAAGCAGAGAGTTGGATTTGCTTGTGAACAATGGAGTTGGTTGTGTTAAGGCCAAACGTAAAAGGCAAATTGTGTTCTGAACTGCAAAAATAGAGCAGGCCTAATACGATTCATACGATTCATTTCAATAAGTAGGTGTTTGGTAAAGATAGCTAGTAAAAACATTGCACAATGGCCCAAAACTCCTAAAAAACTGATTTGTTTAAAGTAGATAGCGTGTTATGAGAGCTTTTTAATATCCCTAGACTTGTTCAGATTACAATTTCACTAAATAGAGTTTTCAAAAAATCTGGATTCCCTACGACTTATATTAAAAAAAGTGAAAAAATAAAATTTTTATCGAAATTTTTTGAAAATAAACTAGGGAAGTCTAATCTTTTTGGGAATTTTTATTATATCAATTTCTCAAGCGGACTATAAGCTACAACTTTGCTTAAGAAGAGAAGGAGCTAGATTAAAAATTGTAGAAAATGTAGGCCAACAACTGATGTCACCTTTTTCAAGGAATTCAAGGGATTTCAAAAAGTTTGGGAGGCCAATAAAAAATTTGGCAGCCAATCTAGCCAAACTGAGCTTGGGGTTTTACTCAGCTCCGGTTGTGCTATCGAACCTATATAGACACGTTCGGGTGTTTTTCAAAAAGTTTGATTTTGTGCCACAAAGTAATTGGTAAAAAGTGGGACATTAAGAAAAAAAGTCGTTACCAAATAATAAGAATGTTGTGTCGTTCGCATAAAAATGTGTTTTTTTATATGTAATCAGAGTACGTATTGGCTCGCTATTATCGGCTCTCGGCTCGCGAGCCAGGAGCCTCAAAACTACAAAAGAGCTCTTGGCTCGCGATCCAGGAACCACAAATTTGAAACGAGCTCTCGAGAAGCCACAACATTTCAAATGAGCTCTCGGCTCGCTAGCCAATAGTCCAAATAAAGAGCTGGCTCGCGAGGCAAGAGATAAGAGCCCAAAAGGGGCTTGCTCGCAAGCCAGGAGCCCAAAAAGCACTTTTATTGGCCCAAAAATACTTTTCTGCTGCACAAAGTACTTTTATTTGTACCAGAATAAGTTTTTTTTTACCAAAAAGTACAATAAATGTACTTTTTTTTGTACCAGAGCAATTTTTTGTTCCAAAAGTCTTTTTAATATACTTTTCGGCACAAAGTACTTTTTTCGTACCAGAGTAATTTTTTGTACCAAAAAGTACTTTTTGTCATAAAAAAATTCTTTGGTATAAAAGAAAGTACTTTGTACCTAAAAGTACATTAAAAGTATTTTTGGCACAAAAAAGTACTTTGGTACAAAAAAAGTACTTTGTGCAATAAAATGTGTTTTTGGGCCAATAAAAGTACTTATTGGCATAAAAAAAGTACCTTGTACCTTGTACATTAAAAGTACTTTTTGGTACAAAAGAGTACTCTGGTACAAAAATAGTACTTTGTACCAAAAAATACATTTAAACACTATGAACTAAAAAGTGCAATAAAAGTTCTTTTGGTACAAAAAAAAAGTACTTTGTGCTACAAAAAGTGTTTAAGGACCAATAAAAGTTGTTTTTGGCATGTAATACTACTATATATAAAGTAAAAACTCAATAGAATATACCATTAAATTACACTGTGCAGCACTCTTTTTCGGGCAACAACCAAACCAATATCAAACGGTAGCGTATGATTTCAGTAACAAAACCTTCAACTCCATTTTGCTTCGACATCACATTTTTTTTTTACAGTGGTTTGAAATTTGATTTTTTTAGGTCAAAGTGGAATCAAAGAATATGAAAAATTATGTGCAAAAATACATTTGGGATGGTTCATGTCTTCGGAGACATATTAAACTTTTCGGGGAATAAAAAAAAACTTAATTTCCCTTTGCACCCCATGAATGAGGTATGGGATAGCTTCTCGCGTTGTTGTGAATTAACACGCTTTCTAATTTTAGATTCACAACTAACGGCACCTACTTATTTATCGACGAATGCGAACGTCACTGTTTTGAGAAGCTCTTACTAGACACGACGATTGAATCGACGCTTAATACTGCGAAGTTGTTGTCAAACAACATTCGAGGGGAGCCGACAATGAAAGAAAATTTTATTTATTTTTTTCTTTTAAGATGACTGGAGCCAGGTTTGAACCTGCGATCTCCCGCATGGTAGTCGCGTGTTCTAACCACTATGCAACGGCCGGTCCCATATTTCCTTTAAAAATTTTAACCCTTTACCTGCCACCCGTATGGCAAATTTAAGGCCCAATTTTGAAAAACAGCTTAAAATTCACTAAATACTATATGGTGGCGTATGATTATCATAAGTAATATTCCACGTAAATCATACGCCACGGAGTACAACAGTTTTATTGTAACTGCTACAAAATAAAATCATTTGAGGAATGGAAAAGTGAAACTGTTGCTTATGTAGCGAAACGTCATTTGAACAGATGAAATTAATTGTAATTCTTAATTTTTTAAAATTTGTTTCAGCTAAATCGGACTAGTGGTTCTCGAGTTACGTCAAACAAAAGAGCTTAAAACGTGACAAACTTCCCTAAAACGTGACAAATTTCCCTATACGATACTTATTAACTTAAAATCGATATAAAATTATTATGGCATGTAACTTGACAAAATGAATGATGCATAACTTTTTCTTTTTGGGGCTACTTTCACGTGCAGTTATCAGAATTGAGTCCACCTTTATACCAAGTCGTCTATAGATGTATTAAAATGATTTAACCTTTATCCTGTATTAATGGGTCACAATTGCCCAAACCGTTTTTGAGTTCTTATAACTTTGGACGTTCTAATAACTGAAACGTGAAATTTTCTGACAATTATTTTTTTGGCCTAAATTTGGTCGTAAAACTACAATTAAGGATGTGGCCTACGAAAAAAGTTACGGATACTGCATTTATGGGTCAATATTGCCCAATACAAATATCAACGAAATTTTAACTACGTTTTACTTTTATAGCGATTAAGGCATATCTAAGCAAATTATATTTGCTGTGAATTTGTTCAACAGCTATTACATTCATTCAGTTTTCAACAAAACTGGATTCTATTGGACGAAATTTCCACAAAATCATATTTGGGCGTACTTCCTTAGCTCGTATGAATTTCGATCTCGTGTTGTGGCTAGTAAGATTGTGAGATGATAAGAAAAGCAGGACAATATCGAAGGCAACGATTTCAGAATGTACTCCGAGTTTTCCTTTCGATAAAAAGTCAGACAGAAATTTAGATAAGCGCGAGATAAACTAGTTCTTATAAGTGACTTTTGAGATCGCTGGGTAGGAAATTTTAGAATAATGTGTCATTCCTGGCGAAAGTACGAACGTAGGTGAACAATTAGTTACACACCGTGAACTTAGCCCGTTCATGGAATATATACCCTCTAAGCCCGGTAGATATGGGATAAGAATCCGGGCTCTATGTGACGTTCAGATAAATTATACATGGTTATTGCAAGCAAACACATACACATAAAGCAGTAAACTAAAAGCCGGAACAAGATATTTACATTGTTTTGGATTTAGTTAAAGATTTGAAATGTCGAAAAGTTATATGCAAAAATTTGCTTAAATCTTAAGGATTTCGAAATTAACTACATAAACGAAACCTTGTTATTGTTATCCAGTCTGAAAAAATAAAACGTAACTTCTGCTAATAAAATTGGACATGAAAAATATACCAGAAAACTTTTCTCGATTCTTCTCGATAAAGAAAATAAGACAACCGTTTTCGCATTTGTTCTCGTACACAAGAAAAATAGATTTGTTATTTTAGTAAGCATATTACATCATACTAACACCATGACACGAATTTAGGAATTGATAAATTAATTGGGCAGAAATTGTTCTTGCAGGCGCAGATTCGAACGATGGCTCTCAACCTATTCCACAACATGTTCGAAATTACCAAATATAACGCTTATTATTTATTTACTTCAATAAATCAAGACTGGAATAAAAACCAGTAAGAAAGTTTCAGATTCTGTTATACTAATATTATTACGCGATTTCTAAAGTGTACATTTGTATGGGAGGTACCAGAAGAGACGTGTCTACACTTCCAGATTATTTCTCCAAAACTTTATCGTATTATGCCTTTACTAAATACAGAATTTGGGCACGATGGCGTTGGGTGTATTGATATTATTACTCCATCTCTAAAGTAGGCGAAGTGGTACATTTGTATGGGAGGTACCAGAAGAAGCGTGTCTAAACTTCCAGAGTTCTTCTCTAAAACTTTTTCCTGCTTGAACTTTACTAAATACAGAATTTGGGAACGATCGCGTTTAGGTGTATCTATATATATATAAATGAAATGGTCCACGTATGTCATACCATCACTTGAGAACGGCTGCAGCGATTTGGCTGATTTTTTTTTATTCGATTTGAAATTTTCCGTAGATTGTTTGTGTTGAAAAAAATCAAATCCAGGTGGCGCTAGGGTGGATTTATATCGAAAATTTGAATGCATGTACCAATTCAACTGAAATTTAGAATGGATATTCGTTTGATCATGAGAAAACATTTTATGTACAAATGGACCCGGTAGGTGGCGCTGGGATCGGTTTACAATCAAAATTTTAACGAATGGGTCAATTTAACTGAAATTCAGAATCTATGTTTGTTTGATCATCAGAAAAAATTGTATGTACAAATGGACCCGGTAGATGGCGCTGGCGTGTATTTTTATCAAAAATTTTAATGCATGTACCAATTAACCTGAAATTTAGTATTTATGTTTGTGGAACCTTTAGAAAAATTTTTTTGTATAAATTGACGCGGTAGGTGTCGCTAGGGTGGAATTATAATGAAAATTTTAACGTATTAAACAATTGGACTGAAATTTAGAATGTATATTTGTTTTATTATGAGAATTTTTTTGTGTATATGGATCCACAGTTGATTTGGCTGGGGTAGAATTATTTCGAAAATTTATATCGATTGTCCGATTTTACGACCCGGTAGGTGGCGCTGGGGTCGGTTTACAATCAAAATTTTAACGAATGGGTCAATTTAACTGAAATTCAGAATCTATGTTTGTTTGATCATCAGAAAAAATTGTATGTACAAATAGACCCGGTAGATGGCGCTGAGGTGTATTTGTATCAAAAATTTGAATGCATGTACCAATTTAACTGAACTGTAGTATTTATGTTTGTAAAACCTTGAGAAAAAATTTTTTATATAAATTAACCCGGTAGGTGTCGCTAGGGTGGAAATATGATGAAAATTTTAACGAATTAAACAATTTGACTGAAATTTAGAATGTATATTTATTTTATTATGATAATTTTTTTTGTGTATATGGACCCACAGTTGATTTGGCTGGGTAGAATTATTTCGAAAATTTATATCGATTGTCCGATTTTACTTAAACTTAAAATATATGATTTTTTTGGCATGAGAAAATTTTGAATGTATGTTTGGAACCAGTTGCCGGTGTTTAGCTTATGATACACTTAATTTTTGGAATGTCATTTAGTCACGATTGATGACATCACATATAAACATTTTTTTTACATCAAAATAAGTGAGAAGTCTATATATAAAAATAGATGTGAAATTTTTTGATATCACCACTAATTGCGAAAACGGTTTGCACCAAAATGTCAGTGAAAGTTGGGAATGGGCTGTAGATGTTCACCGAGACCGCAAACAGGTTTAAGGTAGAATGGCGAACATTTACATTGGCGCACTTACTATAGAACTAGAGAGTTTTAGATAGTGGTTTTTCGCATTTCGAACTTTAAGGGGACAATGGGAAAAAATGTTACTATCACCAATACCAAACGGTTAATAGGGTTGTTGAGCCAAATGAATGTATTTTTGGATATTCGCAAAAACCTAAAGGTACGAGAACCCAGTACACCAACGCAGAAAATTATATGTCAGTCAATCGGCTTAAAAATTGGATTTTAGAATATATGCCTATCAATAAATAAGTTTTTATCAAATAATGGACGACACTGCTGATCCATTTTATCATTTCTAGCAATAATATATAATAATCTTTTAGATAAATGAAGTACAGAATTTGTCCGGGAAAACCTCGCCCTTTAAATTGAAATACTTCCGAGGCCAAAGTAATAAACCAATCGTTATTATATTTCAACTGCCCTCAACATCTTTTCCAATAATTTGGAGGCAGGACGAAGTCTGCCGGGCCAGCTAGTTAATAATATTAATCGATTTCTAAAGTGGGCGATATCAGATGGGTATGGGAGGTATCGGATGGGGCGTGGCTAGACTTCCAATTTTTTTCTCAAAAACTTTATCTTGTTAAGGCTTTAATAAATAAAGAATTTGGGTACTCCCACGTTGGATTTATTGATATTATTACTCCATCTCTACAGTAAGCGGAAAGGTACATTTGTATGGAAGGTACCAGATGGGGTGTTGCTAGACTTCCTGTTTTTTCTCCAAAACTCTATCATGCTATAGCTTTACTAAATAAAGAATTTGAGTGCGATCGCGTCGGTTTTATTGATATTATTGCTCCATCTCTAAAGTGGGCGAAAAGGTACATTTGTATGGGAGGTACCAGAAGGGCGTGACTTACTTACTTACTTACTTAGCTGGTACTTCTATGCAACCCAGTGGATTATATACCGCACGTACAAAAATATTATAAGCGCCTCGATCTTCTGCGCTTCTTCTCCAGTTAGTCACACCGAGTTCTTTAAGATTCTCAGTAACCTGGTTTTTCCAACGGAGTTTTGGTCGCCCTCTTCTGCGCCGTCCATCGAGTTCATTGTCGAAGACTTTTCGAGCTGCAGCATTTTCGTCCATGCGTACAACATGACCTAGTCAACGCAACCGTTGCACCTTAATGCGTTTGACCACGTCAATGTCAGTGTACAGCTCTTACAGCTCATGATTCATACGACGCCGATACTCTCCGTTAGCGATGATGGGCCCAAATATTTTACGGAGTATTTTTATCTCGAATACCGCCAGAACCGATTCATCCGCTTGTGTCAAAACCCAGGATTCTGAGCCATACATTAAGACAGGTAGAACCAGTATCTGGTATAGCTGGAGTTTTGTTCGTCGAGAGAGGGCTCTGTCATTGAATCGCTTGCTTAGTCCGTGGTAGCATTTATTTGCAAGCAGGATTCTTCTCCGGATTTCTAGGCTGACATTATTTTCTTTGTTGATGGCGGAGCCTAGGTAGACAAAATTATCTACCACCTCGAAATTATAGTTGTCAACGTTCACGCAGTTTCCCAAACGAGTAGATTCTTTGTTCGTTGAAACTAATAACTTCGTTTTGTCGTGACAAGACTTTCAATTTTTCCTTCTAAAACCTTTTCCTCTTATAGCTTTACTAAATACAGAATTTGGGTACGATTCCGTCCGGTGTATTGATGTTATTACCTGATTTCTAGTGGGCGGAATGATGTATTTGTATGGGAGGTACCGGAAGAGGCGGAGCCATGTAGCCCATTTGCAATACCGTAAGTAGTTTTAACTCGTGCAAAATTTCAAAACATTTGGCTGCGTCTTTCGAAAATTATCGTGCGCACCAGCCGGACAGGCAGACAGACGGGCATGGCTCAAACGATTAAAAAAGTCATGAATCGAATTTGGTTCAAAGAAACCTAGGGTCAAAAGTGACTCTTTCAAACGGCGAAAAACTTTTATCATTGGGCTTCACTACTTTATTCTTTTTTTCACACAAAAGTTTCAAAATATAAGGACGATAACAAGAGATGCATTTACTTAAAAAATTACAAAAAAAAATAAGAAAAACCCCATTTTAGTCTATATATATGTTAAATATATTAAATAGACCTATCTAAAAATATTTTTTTTTGGAAAAAAGGAAAATGTTTCGAGGAATTAGTCCCCTAAAAATTTTAAGACATTAACTATCCCAAATTTATTTTTACACATGATTTTTCATTTGAAGTAAAATGCTATCGTTTGATGTTGCTTTAGTTCACCCCCGAAAAAGTGTGTTGCACTGTGCAATGAATACGTATAAAACTGTTACTTTTTAGAGGCCAAAATAATGGACCAATCGTTATAAGTTTTGTAACATTGCAAAACGTTGTTATCAATAATTTAAAAATCAGAACGAAGTCTGCCGGGTCACCTTGTTTCTGTTAATGCAACGTAGTGCACTACATTGAGTAGGAACTTTTACATATTTCCAAGCCATTTTATGTAAAATTTTAACAATATACAATCATTATACTGTGTGCTCTACAGATGTATTAATATAATTTAAATTCTTAATTTTCAAATGTTTGGCCTTATTTAAAATGAGAATTTCACAAATTACTTTTCCTAAATTCTTGTCATGCATTTTATAATAGAACATCCCACATCTCTTACTATGTATAGTGGCATTTTAACAACCTAAATTACAAATACCAGTAAGGGAATATTGCCGCGACACAATTTTGCTGTTATCTCTAATTGACAACTAGAATTCCTTTGAGAATTACCTACGATTTCATTATGTCTGTGACAATGACAAAACTTATTCTTGAGTATTTTTCGTTGCTTCTCTAATAGGTGTCAACGTTATGAATGACATAAGTTGTTTTGATGATGGATGGATTTTTTTTTCACATATTGAATATTCTGGTGTTTTTTGTTTGATTTTCAAATTATGTAATATTCACATTATATGTGGGTATACGAAAGGAATCTCATTGTTACAATTGCTGTAAGAAATACCATGGATATATTTTAATGATTGAGTGACAATGATTTATGATAGGTCAAATTTATAGTAAACTATTTTATGAATTTTATAAAGTAATAATATAAAATGACCTTTATATCTACCGGTATTTCTATAATGTGGCATAATAAAGAAAATTACATTCAATCGCGTCATCGTCTAAATGTTTCTAGACTACGTTGATATTTATATCTTAAGGTAAGTCAAGCTTATTAAGGCTGACAAAGTTCATGTGGATTATTGATATAAGGTTAAAAAGAAAATTAAACAAATAAATATGCTATTCAAGTCAAGTGTTTTTTTTTGCTGTTGTATTTGTTAGAATTTATTTCCTATTCTTTTCTGCTAAATTTCAGTATTTAGTTTTCATATCGATTTACATTTTTATGACCAAATATTCAGTTTATATAACCTAATGGCATATATTAAGTCCAAGATCACACTACTCACCAGTATAAGCGCTTCCGTTGTCATAAATAGTTAAATGTAATAAGAGCCAGATTAGAAAATTATTTATTACCAATAAACAAATAAATCACTAGAACACTAATGTTCTTAGCAATAGTTCGAAGGCATTGTCCTTTTTTTGTTGCTACGTCAATAAATAACTTATTAAGCGTAATAGCTTTTGTCCAATATCGTTGTGTAATTTAATAAATAATACGGAGTAACATTGAGGGCTGCGAGAAGGGAAGAAGAAATATGCTGATAGGCAATAGACGCTTAGAAACCAAATGGCTAATTAGTGAATGACATTATTTACGTAGATGGCTGTAGAACAACATGATGTTCTATTAGTGTATTAATGTACATTAGGGGTATAACCAATTTTTCGGCATAGTACCATGAGGTTAACCATGTCCTAGTAACCACGAAAATTATAATCTTTTTGTAATTTTTCTGGAAAAAGTTCACGCACCAATTGGTTTTTCTAAACAGGTGTATAAAAAATTATTTAAAAATTTATTATTTTTTTTTAAATTACTGAAAGTGACATATGTACTCGTATAATAAAAATAAGAAAAATTATGAGTTAGTTATTGAAAGATAAAAAATTAAGATTTAAAGTTCGAGGAGATTTTTTATTTTTTTTTTCTTTAAAAAAGGTTAAAGATACATTTTGGTTTGCGGAAAAATTTCTTACCATCTCTAAATATTAATGAAATTTCATACTCGAGCTATTTTCTGTTTTAAACAAACAAATTATTAATTGTTCTTAACCAAAAAAAAAATTAAAAATTTTCAATACTTCATCGCGGTTGGTGCGTGAACTTTTTTGACCTTAGCGAAAAAATAAATATCTGTTCCCTTATAGTTTTTTATGGTCTATTGGACTGTGCTATGCCAATTTTGATATTTTAAAAACTTGTTAAAAAGTTATATCCCTAATGTACATATGTTTAATGAAATATGTCACTTTGTGTTACCTGGGACCACAAATTACAAGCTAATGGCTGGACAATATTTGGAAATGAAATGAGTAACTAATTATTAGTACTAAATAACTATTTCGTAATGTCGTATTGATTTTCTACTTTGTTCTTTATAATTTTTTATACCCATTAAATAACTAATTTTTTATAAGACCATATGTCAATTTAAAATGAGAAATAAGAGAAAAAGAAACCCCCAAAAAGTTGACGACCACCGCAAACGTCTTAAGGACCATGATTTGAGAATAAGCACTTGGAATGTTAGAACTCTTTATCGATCAGGTGCCTCTATTTAACTGGCGGATGTCCACGAAGAGTATAAGGCTGACATTACTGCTATACAGGAAATTCGGTGGACTGTATATGAATGCTCGCGGATGAGGATGTGTGACGTGTACTACAGCTGCCACGCGGAAAAGCATGAGTTTGGTTGTGGATTTGTGGTCGGCAAGAGACTACGACACCTGGTCTCTAGGTTTACTCCTGTCAGTGAACGAATCGCCACCATAAGACTTAAAGCAAAATTTTTCTACATCACGCTGATATGTGCTCATGCTCCGAAGGAGGAGAAAAGTGACGAGGTCAAAGACGAATTCTACGCCCAACATGAAGAAACATATGACCGTAGCCCGGGCCATGATGTTAAAATCGTGCTGGGAGATTTTAATGCCAAAATAGGCCGGGAGAATGTATTTAGCCCAACAGTCGGATAATTTAGTCTGCATACTGACACATCGCCCAACGGAATCAGACTGATTGATTTCTCTGCAGCAAGGAACATGGTAATTAGCAGCACACGATTTGACCACAAAAACATTCACAAAGCAACGTGGATATCTCCCGATCAAGTAACGAGAAACCAAATTGATCACGTGGTAATCGATGGAAGGCATGCGTCAAGTGTCTTAGACGTACGAGTGATCAGAGGTGCGAACATCAACTAGGATCAACACCTCATTGCAGTCAAGGTGCGTACTAGGCTAAGCAGGGCGAAAACCCTGCGTAACTAGGCACAGAGAAAGCTGGACATCGCTAAACTGCAGACCGCGGATATAGCCAACGCCTATTCTGACCAACTCACTCAACTACTTCTGGATGCTCCAACTCCCAAAAATACTAGCGCGCAATGGCAACATATTGCCCACTCGATGGAAAAGACTGCGCGGTACGTACTGGGGTATGTGAAGCCCTTTAACGATAATGCCTGGTACGATGACGAATGCCGCGATGCCACCCGGGAACAAGATGCTGCATACAGGGCCAAACTGCAGCCAATGGCAACGCGAGCTGTTCATGAAAAGTATAGGGAGAAGAGGCGGGAGGCGACTCGACTCTTCAGGCGAAAAAAACGAGAGCTAAAGGAGCGGAATAATGTGTGTATTGAAGTTTACAGGAACAGAGGTGAAGTCCGAAAATTCTATCAGAAGATAAAAGGAAAGGTACATGGAACAGGTCTTCCCTCCTGTAAAGACAAGGATGGTCATCTCGTTACTGACTCCGAGAGCGTACTGAGAATATATAAAGATCACTTTTACAGCCTATTGATGTGTGAAAACTTGACGGAAGAAGACTGTGCACCAATCCGAGATGATAACATCGAGTGTCCACCTCCGAGCCAAGCTGAGATAACAACTGCCATATCCCGCCTAAAGAACAACAGGGCCGCTGGGGCTGATGGTCTTCCAGCTGAGTTGTTTAAGGCGGGTGGAGATGAGCTTGTTTTAAGCATGCAACAGCTCATAGAGAACATTTGGCTTCAGGAGAGCATGCCAGAGGATTGGAATCTCAGTGTGCTATGTCCAATCTACAAAAAAGGTGACCGTAGTGAGTGTAAAAACTATCGTGGAATTAGCCTCTTACCGATTGCGTAGAAGGTCCTGTCTAGCATACTGTGTGAACGTCTAAAGCCAATTGTGGAAAACCCGATTGGACCTTATCAGTGCGGCTTTAGACCAGGCAAATCCACGACGGATCAGATATTTACACTACGGCAGATTCTTGAGAAAACCCATGAGAAGCAAATCGAGACTTACCAGCTCTTTGTCGATTACAAAGCTGCCTTCGATAGTCCCATCAGGCATCGACTATACGAAGCCATGTCTGAGTTCGGTATTCCTGCGAAGATAATTCGTCTCTGCCGGTGTACCCTTACGAATACCAAATCCTCTGTTCGGATTGGCAAGGATTTATCCGCACCATTCGATACGACGAGAGGTGTTAGACAGGGTGACGGTTTGTCATGTATGCTGTTCAACATAGTGATGGAGAAGGTGTTGGGTGTACCACGTTATCCCCAAAATCAAAATCCCCAAAACCAAAATCCCCAAACACAAAATCCCCAAATCAAAATCCCCAAAATAAAATCCTCAAACACATAATCCCCAAATACAAAATCCCCAAATTCTGTGTGATAACCATTCAAATTATGTTTAAAATCGCAGCGATTGAGAATTTTATTTTTGAAATTATTTCTGAAATAAAAATTCTAAGAATTTAAATTATAAATTCACAAATGTAGTTATTGAAATGAAATTACTTTTTAAAATATTAATTGTTATCGGGATTTCAAGGTCATTTTGATGTCAAAGATTATTTTTAACGTTTGTGCATCCGACATTTCGCTGAGATTCTCTCCAGCATCTTCAGGGATGATTTTTATTAGATATGGAAATTTTTTTATTATAATGAAATTTTATTTACAAAAACTGAAATATATACCAAATTCATTGAGGACGTTTGCATTAATAATAAATTAAAAATAACAATATCTACGGTTTAAACAAAATACATTTACAACATTTCATACATAAAGATATTAATTGCAAAGTGAAATATTATGCAATATTGATGCGAAATAAGTTAATTTTTCTAAATCAGCTCGAGATTCAAAAACTTTTTTAAATTTCTTGAGACACAACTTTTTTTATTTTTTCTTATCCCTATGCCTGAGTATATTTTGGCTATGTTTGTTTTTATTTCTATAAATTCTTCCCCTAACTCATAAACACCACATTTTTTTTCTCCTACAATAGTTTTGAATCTATAAGCTTCAATTGAGTTTTGAGTGAGCGGAAAATTGTCGCTAGAAGAAACCGAACCCCACCAAAATGTAGGGTGGGTGTTTGGGAATTTTGTGACACTGTCGCCAAAAAAGTGTGGGGATTTTGTGCTTGGGGATTTTTTTTTTGGCTGGGGATTTTGTGTTTTGGGATTTTGATTTTGGGGATTATGTGGCACTCCCGAAGGTGTTAAGGAAAGCAGCGGTTAACATGTCTGGCACCATATTTAATAAGAGCCACATGCTGCTCGCTCCAACTGGCGGATGTCCTCGACAAATACAAGGCTGACATCACCGCCATACAGGAAATGAGATGGACGGGACAGGGATGCACACGACGAAAGAACTGTGACATCTTTTACAGCTGCCATGCAGAAAGACACGAATTTGGATGTGGTTTCATAGTCGGCAAGAGACTTCGACACCTGGTCTCGCGGTTTAACCCTGTAACTGACCGTATAGCCACTATTCGCATCCGGGCGAAATATTTTTACATCACGCTGATTTGTGTACACGCCCCGACGGAAGATAAAGACGATGAGATTAAAGATGCATTTTACGAGCGCCTAGAGGAAACATACGACCGCTGCCCTGGCCACGACATTAAAATTGTTCTGGGAGACTTTAATGCAAAAATAGGAAGGGAAGATGTTCTTGGTCCATCGATCGATAAATTCAGCCTGCATACCGACACGTCAGACAACGGGTTTAGGCTGGTTAGCTTCGCAGCGGGAAGGAACATGGTAGTTAGTGGAACCAGATTCCAGCACAAAGATATCCACAAGGCAACTTGGCTATCCCCCGATCAAAACACCAAAAATCAAATTGATCATTTGGTAATTGAGGGCAGGCATGCATCTAGTGTCATGGACGTGCGTGTGATCCGTGGTGCTAATATTGGCTCGGATCATTACCTTGTTGCAGCCAAGGTTCGCACAAGATTGAGCAGAGCGAAAAACGCACGTAACCAAACACAAAGAAAGCTGGACATCGCGAAGCTGCAAACCCCAGAGATAGCTACTGCCTACTCCGACCAACTCTCCCAACTTTTACGACACAACGCCTCTACTTCTGACGTTCCCGATACACAGTGGCAGCATATTGCGCATTCCATGGCAACCGCCGCAACAACCGTGCTAGGATATGAAAAGCGGCGCTCAGACGAATCCTGGTACTATGAAGAATGTCGCATAGCGTCTGAGGAACAGGATGCTGCTTACATGGCAACGCTACAGCCAATTATAACCCGTGCTGTTAGGGAACGGCATAAGGAGAAAGTAAAACGGGCGAGACAGCTATTTAGGCGAAAAAAACGTCAGATGAAGGAACGGGAGAGCGAGGATATAGAGCGATACAGGGATAGAGGTGAGGCCCGAAAATTTTACCAGAAAGTAAGAGCAAATGGATACGGTAATGGCCTCCCCACCTGTAAGGACAGTAATGGAAATCTGGTCACGGATACGCAGAGTGTGCTGCACATATGGAGAGAACACTTCCAGCAACTGCTGGTTCCAGAAGGCAGCGCACGTGAAGTTATCACGCCAATCGTCGACGACGGCTTAGATTGCCCACCACCAAGTCAAGCCGAGGTAAGAAGAGCAATATCGCGGCTGAAAAACAACAAAGCAGCCGGTGCCGACGGTCTGCCCGCAGAGCTCTTCAAGTCCGGTGGCGAGGAGTTGATAACGAGCATGCACCAGCTCCTGCGCACGGTTTGGCTTAAAGAGTGCATGCCCGACGATTGGAATGTAAGCGTATTATGTCCTGTGCTGAAAAAAGGTGATCCAAGTGTGTGCTCCAACTACCGCGGGATCAGCCTTTTACCCATCGCATATAAGGTCCTGTCGAGTGTGCTATGTGAAAGACTAAAGCCAGTGTTATCCAACCTGATCGGGCCTTATCAGTGTGGCTTTAGACCTGGAAAATCAACAACTGACCAGATTTTCACACTTCGGCAAATCCTGGAAAAGACCCAAGAGAAACAGATCGACACGTACCATCTTTTTGTCGACTATAAAGCTGCCTTCGACAGCCCGATACGGCAGAAATTACTTGAAGCCATGGCTGAGTTTGGTATTCCAGCAAAGCTGATACGTCTTTGCGGAATGACGCTGACTGACACGAAGTCTTCAGTGAAGATTGGCAAGGACCTTACGGAGCCATTCTATACCAGACGAGGCCTAAAACAAGGCGACGGCCTATCGTGCGATCTCTTCAACATTGTGATGGAGATGATAATGAGAAAAGCTGCAGTAAACACGAGTGGCACTATATTCAACAAAAGCCACATGCTACTCGCGTACGCTGATGACGTAGACATCATCGGTCGAAAACTGCGGGATGTGACTGCAGCCTTCTCAGGTATTCAGAAGGAATCAGCGAAAATGGGCCTAACGGTGAACGAGGACAAAACGAAGTTATTAGTTTCAACGAACAAAGAATCTACTCGTTTGGGAAACTGCGTGAACGTTGACAACTATAATTTCGAGGTGGTAGATAATTTTGTCTACCTAGGCTCCGCCATCAACAAAGAAAATAATGTCAGCCTAGAAATCCGGAGAAGAATCCTGCTTGCAAATAAATGCTACTACGGACTAAGCAAGCGATTCAATGACAGAGCCCTCTCTCGACGAACAAAACTCCAGCTATACCAGATACTGGTTCTACCTGTCCTAATGTATGGCTCAGAATCTTGGGTTATGACACAAGCGGATGAATCGGTTCTGGCGGTATTCGAGAGAAAAATACTCTGTAAAATATATGGGCCCATCATCGTTAACGGAGAGTATCGGCGTCGTATGAATCATGAGCTGTACGAGCTGTACACTGACATTGACGTGGTCAAACGCATTAAGGTGCAACGGTTGCGTTTGCTAGGTCATGTTGTACGCATGGACGAAAAAGCTCCAGCTCGAAAAGTCTTCGATGAACTCGATGGACGGCGCAGAAGAGGGCGACCTAAACTCCGTTGAAAAGACCAGGTTACTGAGAACCTTACAGAACTCGGTGTGACTAACTGGAGAAGAAGCGCAGAAGATCGAGGCGCTTATAATATTTTTCTACGTTCGGTATATAATCCACTGGGATTGCATAGAAGTACCAGCTAAGTAAGTAAGTAAGTACATGCTGCTCGCATATGCCGATGATATCGACATTATCGGTCGAACGATGCGAGAGGTAACAGCTGTTTTCTCATCAGTTGAAAGGGAGTCAGCGAAAATGGGTTTGGCAGTGAATGAGGACAAGACGAAGTTAATGGTATCATCGAACAAAGTGTCCACCCGTTGGGGACGCAGCGTGAACGTTGAAAACTATTGCTTTGAGGTAGTTGATGAATTTATTTACCTTGGATCCGCCATGAACAAAAACAACAGTGTCAGCCTCGAAATAAAACGGAGAATAGTGCATGCCAACAGGTGTTTCTTTGGACTACGCGAGCACTTTATAAACACCACCCTATCTCGAACTACCAAAGTCCAGCTGTACCAGGTACTAATTTTACCCGTCCTGTTGTACGCCTCCGAATCTTGGGTGCTTACACAGGCAGATGCAGCTCATCTGGCGGTGTTTGAGAGAAAAATACTCCGCAAAATATATGGACCCATTTGCGTAAACGGCGAGTTTAGGATTCGGATGATCCATGAGCTGTACGAGTTATACAACGACATTGATGTCGTCAAGCGAATCAAAGTGCAACGATTACGCTGGCTAGGCCATGTCGTGAGAATGGATGAGGAAACTCAAGCGCGAAAGGTATTCTATCAAGACCTCGGAGGATGGCGCAAAAGAGGGAGACCGCGACTACGTTGGAAGGACCAGGTGGAGGAATCACTGACGCTGCTTGGTAGGACTGACTGGAGACGGTGCGCACAAGATCGAAGCGAATGGAAATCTTTGACCATTTCGGCCTCTGACTTAGGCACTAAGATATAAATATATATATGTATCAAGTTGTTTTAAAGGCTAATAATAATAATAATAGTGTCAATTTTGAACTCTGTACAGAACTGTATTTTGGGTTTTAAGTGTACGAAATTGTGATACACAATTTTATGAGAAGATTCCCGAGTTTGTGGCACTGAACTATAGCTCACATTCACTAATGAATACAAGCAACCTCATTTAGTATGATTTTAATATGAAACAATTTCGGACTTTTTTTAATTACACATTTGCACTTCACCTAATGGTGGCTTTGAACACATTATACATATTCACTGGTATTTTCCACGAAGTATTTACAGTAAATAATTGAATTTTTTCCTTATATCTAACATCAGAAACCTCAATTATAATACCTCAGTAAGAGTGTATAAAAATTACTTGTTTTAAGCTAAGATTTTCTAAGTAATTTGTGTAGATATTTTAATGAGAATTATAGCACAGCGCATTTTTCTTCAGGTTTCTGAGAAATCTTAATTGCTTTGTTGCCTAATAGGTGTAGCACATTTTATGGCTACAGTACGATAGATGGTTATAATCATGGCAAATTTTGAAATGAATCTAAATAATTTGTTACCGGCTGAATGTGAAGTGAAATAAATTTTGTTTTCAGGAAGTTACTGCTAGCGGTTTCGTTTGCCTAAAAAAAGGTGGGAAGCATAATACCACAGCATTCGCAGTATCGTGCACAATATTCCGATTAATTGAGTTTTGAGATATCAAAAATCGTTAATGGAATGGGTGTTAATCGTCCAAATCATCAATATAAAAGTATACATATTTGCATTAGAGTAGCTCTAAAAGATCGAAATCGAAAATTCATAGCTTTCATGACCTCAAATTGTAGTTTTGTAGCAAAAATAGACAACGTATAACAAAAATATAATTCTGAAACACATATCTATGTATATATATAAAAATGGTGGCAAAAATGTATAGTAATTCATCAATTGAGAACGGCTGGGCCGATTTTGATCAAGCTTTTTTTGAGTTGTTCGTATTTGCCAGGAGAAAAAAAATCCTCCGGAAAAGTCGGCAAATTGGAAAAATCGAAAATTGCTTTTTTGTATGCAATATTGTGTGCAATTGCTACGAATGGCTTTTGTAAAGGAAAAATAGGAATTTTTTTTTGGAAAAGTCGGAAATTCCGTAAAAATTGGAAAAAATTAAATTTTTTTTCTTACGAAATTATGAATTCTATGGTATGATTTGATAATTTTGGACGATGTAACTGTGAAAAATTTCGGATAATTATTTCGAAATGACTTTCCGAAAAAAATAGAAAAAATCTCGGTGGAAAATTTGAAAAATTCTGGAAAAACACGGAAAATATTGGATTTTTGGGCAAAATTTTGCATTGTATTGCTTGATTTTATGAAAATCGCAAATTTTATTTTTGTGCAATAGTTCCGTAGCGTCTTTTCGAATGGAAAAACAGACAATTTTGGTTGGAAAATAATGAAAATTTTTTGGAAAATTCCGGAAAAATTGGAAAAAATTTTATTTTTTTCTTACGAAATTATGAATTCTATGGTGTGTTTTGTTAATTTTGGACGATGTAATGTAAAAAATTTCGGATAATTAATCTAAAATGACTTTTCAAATGGAAAAATAGAAAAACTGTTGGTGGAAAACTCGTATAGTTTCAGACGACGTATAGGTGAAAATTGGTGTGAAAAATTTGTAGTAATTTACCAAGTGAGAAAGGCTGGCCCTTTTGCTCAATTCTTTTTTCAATTGTTCGTAATAGGCAGGAGAAAGTTTATCTGGGAAAATCCTACGGAAAAATTGATTGAAAAATTCGATAATTGCTTCTTTGTATGCAAGTGTTACGGAATGGCTTTTCGAATGAAAAAATAGAAAATTCTTAGCAAAAACTCGGAAAATTCCGGATTTTAATGTGGAAAATTACAGATATATTTTGGTTGGAGTATTTTACGAGGTAAATAATATTTAGATAAAAAATATATATTGATATCCTAAGCAATATTTATAAATTTGATAACTTTTTCAGAAAATGAGTTTACGTGTAAAAAAGAAGGTTATCCAATTGTATTGCGGGCATTCATTCCGTAAGGACTGTAGTTTTTTAGGGAGAGTTATTTGCTTGACTAATGCCTCCTAATGGACGACAAAACCTTAGATGACGTAAACGTGATGCAATAATTAGTCAGAATACACAGTTCATCCATGCTTCTAAATTTGCTATCCTTCAATTCCCTGCATACTGTGGATGCTGTTCCGTAGGCCGTATTTCGGGAGGCCTGTCAACATTAAAATTTGTTTGAAAACGGACTCAATGTTCGCCGATGTGACCGTTTCTGCGTCAGCGATTCAAATTCTTATATTGTGCCAGCGCATGTGCGGCAATCTGCTGACATTAGGAATACCAGCATCAAATCGTTCGATGTAAGATGCATTCATAATCAAGATGGGCTGACCGAAAGAGATCGAACAAATGTGCCGCTGTAAAATTCCGAGTACAAGAACGTGTACGATTCGTTGATGAAGGTTGTTGACGATGACACGGGAGGCATTAACTTTCTCGATGCTCCCGGTGGGACAGGCAAAACATATTTTTGTTGATTCTGGCGACAATTCGGTCAAGACCTCAATTAACGTTGGCCGCTGCATCCTCTGGCATGGCTGCCACATTGTTGGAAAGCAGTCCAAATTCCGCTTCGAAACTGTCGATGAATTTTCTCACGGTTGAAAAGCCAAAGTACACAATGTCTAAGAATTCGGCAACAGCGAAATTGATGCGAAAATGCAAGACGACGAATAAACGAGCTTTGGCAGTAGTAGTAGTCATTAAGGATTTACGAGGTGATTTTAAACGATTTGATAGGGCTATGATATTGCTCACGAAATCTATTGTTGCCGATTTACTTATACCATGCTTAAAATCGTCGTCAATGTCAGGTAGATGAAATTGACTACGAACATGAGAGTTGCCTAGCAGAACCTTCCATCGTCTGCTGAATTCTCGAGACAACTGCTGGTACTTGGCAATGGCCAAATTTGTGTTGATGTTTCGACTGAAGTGTTCCCCGCCATGACACAAAATTATAAAAATCTCGATTGGAATTATCAACTGGCAGTACTAGCAGCGAAGAATAAGGACTTCGATAGCTTGATTTTGATTTCAGAAAGTCAAATCGCTGGAGAACTGCATTCGAACAAATCTGATTTGAGCGTGCCCAACAAGGGATGAAGTGACCAACAATCCGACCAAATTTTTCAACTCACTTGATCGATCGATCATAATCATATAGCGGAAACTAAAACAAGGGCAAAGAAAAAAAGGAAGTCCTTATCTCATGAATTCCAATTATTCCAACTGATCATATATTCCAATTGGCTTTGGCAATGACAATCAATAAATCGCAAGGCCAATGGTTGGAAATATGTGGGATTAATATCGATTATCCCTGTTTTTCGTGCGGTCAGCTGTACGTTGCCTTTTCGCGTTTTGGAAAACTAATCGAAAAACATTGTTTATCACATCACTCTCTACTGAGTTTATCTGAAGGCATTAAATTAGGGCGGGACGAAGTTCGCCGGGTCCGCTAGTGTAATATACAGTGCAACACATTTTTTCGGGGGTGAACCAAAGCATAAAACGTAATCGAAATAATTTGACCTCAGTAGAAAAACCTCCACTACCCCACAATTTGTATACCCTCACCATAGGAGTAGGAGGGTATATACCATTTGATACGACTGTAACACACAAAAGGAGTCTGTCTGTCTGCCGACAGAAGTAATTTCCTTTCAAAATCCCTGCCTCTAAAGTTAGTAAAAGTTATCAAAATAATTAAACAAAATATGGATTAAGTAGTGTTCAGGACAAGTTTCGACCTCCCATAGTATTGTAACACAAAAGCAGAGTGGTGTTCACTTATTGACCACTTATTGACCTTATCATATGATGTTTTACAAAAATAACTAATAAACTATTTTAATGATATATCTTTAATAGAACACTGTTTTCGAGCATCTATTTGTCAAATTTGTTTTTCTATTCTAAGTAATTATTAATTAAAATTATATAAAAATATTACCTAGGTCAGTTTTGTTTAAATCGTCGTTTTGTTTAAATTGAATCAGTGGAAAACAAAAATAAACAACAAATAAATTGGTTCAAGTTCGTATCTGAGGTACAAAACAATAACAATAACTTGTGTCTGCAATTCTTCCACATTCTTTGTGACATGTATTTGGACTCCAAAATGGAAATATTGCACACCATTTTATTAACATTGACAAATTGATTTTATATATACATATTGCAACATAGTTCAACTTAATATCCTTAATTTCTGATTGCAACATATTAAATTTGGTCAAAAATAGAAGGTTCAGACATATTTTCATTTTACATATGAACCAAGTCTAAATTATAACATTTGATAACGTTTAGCAAAGTCAATTGACTGAGCATATATAAATTTAATTTTTTACTTTTACAATTTAATTTAAACAAAATTGTTTGCAGAAAAATACCTGTTTTATGAAATAAACTCTCAGAATGACTGCTGTTTTGGCAAATACGTTTCAGTGATTTTTCAATTTAATATTCAGTCGAATACAATAATATATATGAGGAAGCAATAAAATGACTATTACATCGTTATTAAATAACATACAGATGGTGGTCACGTAAAAGGCAATATGTGTAATTTCCAGAAAGAGAAAAATTTATTAAGAATTTAAATATTGTTCCATGAAAATTGTTGAATTATATTAAAGCAAACAAATATATATTTTTTATCTTAAAAATTACACCATACATATGTTATCCTTGATTATTCTCACACTAGTGTGAATAATTGTTAAATAGTTAGAGACCGGCCTTGGCATAGTGGTTAGAACACGCGGCTACCATGCGGGAGATCGCAGGTTCAAACTTGGCTCCAGTCATCTTAAAAAATTGTTTCTTTCATTGTCGGCTCCCCTCGAATGTTGTTGGCAGCAACTTCGCAGTATTAAGTGTCAAGTCAATCGGCGTGTCAAGTAAGAGCTTCGCAAACCATGACGTTCGCATTCGTCGATAAACATGTAGGTGCCGTAAGTTGTGAATCTAAAAATATAAAGCGTGTTAATTCACGACAACGCGAGAAGCTAACCCATACCTCATTCATGGGGTGCAAAGGGAAATTAAGTTAGTTATTAGCCATTACAGTGTTATCAGGTATGAATAATTGTATAGAACCAATAACTCACAAAGTTAACTGAACCTGCATTTGTACATCAATAAAATTTTATTGTTCCACGATGCCTCATATTCATGATTATATATCATATCATTTGCCAATATTATGATGCAGGCTATTAAAAAAAGGTGAGTGCACTCTGAAATGCATAAATACGTATATTAAATATTGCCAATAACGCGTCTGCGGTTTATTGAAAATTAATATGATTGCTGCAATAGTAATGTAATACAATGCCAGCATGTATGTTTCCCCGGTACATTAACGAATATTTTTGATACCATTTTTACAAATCATTGGCATTGGTAACGTGTCAAAATGAATAATGCCGTTTGAGGCCTGCGTCAACAAATGTGTCTGTAACAGAGCTCGCAATAATTGGTCTCTCTTGTTCTTGTTGTCAGAAAAAAACCACTCATCCACTGACACGATGCGAAACTGTCGCGAAAAACCCTTAAACTTCGTTCTTCTTTTTCTTGCTCTTTGCTCAACCGACGAGCATTTCTGTTCACTAGATCGGCTCATGGGTTTACTCAAGACACTTTACTTCGTAAAACTTGTCAAACGGTCTTTTGAGCGTGTATGTGTGCTGCGCGTGTGGATAGGCAACGTACGCATACACATATGCACACTAATGATCCCCCTTTCCCCCTTTCTTCTTCTCACCTCTTTAAAGCATATGACGAAATTTTTAAGGCAACAACACAATGCAAAGCAACAATAAAAATAAAGACCTTTTGTGCGGACAGTTTGCTTGCTTTGCTCACTTACTGATTCTCAGTAGGTGAGCGACGGAAGGTTCAGTTCGTATCGAGCGGTCAGTAAGAGACCGATTCATGTGTTATGTTCAACCCGAAACCTGAGAGCAAGAACACGAACAAAACGAAAAAATGGTTGCTGTTCAGACACTGAGCGATTCCGTCTCATTTGTTTCGGTCTTTTAAGTGAGCAGACCGCGTAGTAAAATTTGGTTGAGCATATTTTGCGAGCTCTGGTCTGTAATGTTTTATAGCTTAATCATCATAACAAATCACAAGCGATGATATTCATTTTATGATAGATGTTGTACTCGTTCATTGCCATTGTAACTGTTCGGTAGTCTAGTCTGGAAATTAATGTCCATAAATTCACATACAATAATGTTGGAGAGTTTACTCTATTTCTCACTAGTGGAATTTAATATAAATTAGAATATTTAAATTGGACGTGAATGTTGGTGGTTCCCGAGTTTAAGATGAACAATAATATAGTGTTTGGAACAAGCGACTACCAGACGGAAGATCCGTGATTCGATTTCCGGCTCCAGTCATCTACATTTTTCTTTCGTTGCCGGCTCCGTCGATGTTTAAGACTGCAGCTTCGCAGTATAGTGTCGAAACAATCGTCATGTCCACTGACAGCTTCTTAAGGAGTGACGTTCGCATTCGTCGATAAGCAAGTAGGTGCCGATTGTTGTGATTATAAAATAGAAAGCGTGCTAATTTACAACAACGCCCCTCGTTCATGGGCGTAAAGGAAATTAACTTTTTTTTAGTCTGCTAAAATATTGCAATGCCCCTTATGAATATTAACTTGCACTTAAAATATTTTAATCTCTATTAAATTCCACTTATGAGATAAACTACATATTGGTAAGTTATTATTTCTGGCCATGTCTACCTACGCTCTGGAGACTTTCCTAGACATCGAAAGAGCCTTCACTAAAATTTTTTAATCACTATATGATCTAGGGATTGACAGTTCAGTGACTCATTCATAGGGATGTTTCTGGTGGAAAGAACCGTCAGAGATGACACAACTGCTTGACACATCAATAGAGGGAGGAGATCTGTCTCCACTTCTTTAGCTAATCTCAGTTGCACTGCTTCTCTATTTAGAGATAGCCGAAAGCCAGGTAATTTCCTGCACGGATGAACTTGCTATTATCTGTACGGGTAGAAACCTCAATTTACTCAGCATTCGCACAATCCAGCCACTTAATCTAGTTTCAAACTGGACTGCCAACAGCGTACTACCGCTTAACCCACATAAAACAGAGCTTATCCTGTTTTTACGGATATATAAAATACCAAAAATTAAACCACTGTCGTTTAATGCGATGCCGTTGCAGTTGCCAGAGGAAGTGAAGTATCTGGGAGTTATCCCCGACAGGAAACTGTCTTAGAAGTACAATGTGGAGGAGAGGATCAAAAAGAAATCTCTTGCTACCTATTGCTGTAAAGGGTCTAAGGCTTTAAAATGGCTGTCTCCATTATCATTCACTAATGTCTCCATTACCAGTCACTAATCTAAATTAGTTTATTGCGAATGGGAATACCTGGAAATAATTATTAAAGGAGGAAACCAGTAGCGTCCGATTTTTCACAGATGGATCAAATTTGGACGACACCGTAGGCTGTGGCATCAATTCACAGGACCTTAAAATAATTAACCTGACACAGCATTGGAGCATTGCTAAACTAATTAACTAGTAAGGTAACAATCTTCGGTTATGCCGAAGTTTAGATACTGTTAACCATTTGCAAAAATGGTGACAAAAATGGTCAACATCCGCTTGCGTACGAAATTTAAGCTGGATTGCTCTTAACCTGTAATCGGGAGGTGGGAGTAGTTTTCGACCGATCGGGCTCATCTTGGAACTTAACCTCCGCTTTGGGGATAAAAGCTTGCATTCCAAATATCAGATCGGTATCTCATATTAGCCGGTATCAGCCTTTTACCCATTGCATATAAGGTCCTGTCTATTGTGTTATGTGAAAGAATAAAACCCATTCTGGCGAACCTGATTGGACCTTATCAGCGTGGCTTTAAACCTAGAAAAATCCAATACTGACCAAATATTCACACTACGAACAATGCTGGAAAAGACCTACAAAGCTGCATTCGACAGTCCGATATGACAGAAATTGTTAGATGCTATGGCTGAGTTTGCTATCCTCCCAAAGCTAATACGACTTTGCGGGATGACACTGACTGACACGAAGTCTTCAGTAAATATTGGCAAAAATCTGACTGAGCCAGTTTCTATCAAGCGAGGCTTTAAACAAGGCGATAGTCTGTTTTGCGATCTCTTTAACGTCGTAATGGAGATGATCATGCGGAAGGCTGCAGTAAACAGGAATGGTATCATCTTTAACACAAGTCACATGCTGCTCGCGTATGCCAATGATATAGATATCATTGGTCGTGGATTGTGGGATGTTACTGCGACCTTTTAGAGCATTGAAAAACAGTGGGAGAGAGTGAGTCTGGTGATAAGTATTAACAAAATCAAGTTATTTGTTTCAACGAACTAAGAGTCCACTCGTTTGGGACGCTGCGTAAACATTGACAGCTATAACTTTGAAGTGGTAGATGATTTTGTCTACGTTGGATCCGCCATAAATAAAAATTATTATGTCAGCCTGGAAATCAAGAATTGACGACGAGCAAGAGATTTTATGACCAAGCGCTCTCTCGAAGAACAAAGATCCAACTCGACAAGACTCTGATCCTACCTGTCTTGCTCTACAACGCAGAATCCTGGGTAATGACAGAAGCGGATTAATCTATTCTGGGAATTTTCGAGACTTCGCAAAATATTTGGGTATATCATAGTTAGCGACGAGTATCGCAGCTCGAAATGTCTTCGTCAATAAAATAAAACTTCGTTGGATGTACCAGGTGAAAGAGCTGTTATCTACACTTGGTGTAAAAAACTATCTACGGAGCGCAAAAAACCGAAGCGCTTGGAATTTTTTTCGACTACCATGCGTGAGATCCGTTGTTCGATTCCCGCCTCCAGTCATCTACATTTGTTATTTCATTACCGGCCCCCTCGATGATGTCGACAGCAACTTCGCAGTATAAGTGTCATGTCAATCGGCATATCTAGTAAAAGCTTCTCAAACAGTGACGTTCGCATTCGTCGATAAACAAGTAGGTGCCATTTGTTGTAAATCTTATAACGAGATCGTCTTGGTGATTCGGGTTTGTCGGCGATACATGTTAGCATCAGCCATTTATTATTGATTCAGGGTTGTCGGCAGTTCAAGTTTATATCAGCTGTTCAGAATCGTTTTGGTGATTTGGCCTGTACGGGTCGTATCTTAAACTCGGAATATTGTAGGTAACTCGCGCTCTTTAGATTCAACAGACCTAAGAGTTAAATAACTGAAATTGGGTCCAACCAACCGAAGTTGGATTCAGCAGTCAGAGGTCCTATTAAAAGGACCGAAATCGAATTAAACCAATGGAAGAAGAGTTGAAACAACCGAAGTTGGAAGTTAGATCCGACAGACGTCGTATTCAACCAATCAAAAAAGCGCACATACCTGCCCTTCAGCCAACCAGACCCAGTCATGATGCAATCGTCTTAAAAAGTCCTGAAACGGATTTGATTTTAATGCGTTATACTTTATCGCGTTTCAAATGATATATTTCTTTATCCTTAAGAATGAGGGTATATATATAATGGGAACATTGATGTTTTTTTGGAGTTGCATAGAGTTATTTTAGATTTTCTGGTACTTTTTTAGTATCTGTATCAATTTTTAAATATTATTAAATGAAACAAAAACAATATTTTCGCTTACGAATTATCTTTTAGTGCAATAAATAGTATAAATAATACGCTTTACTATTATTGTTGGACTTTCGAGCAAAAACAACAATGCTATAGAGAGATAAAAAATAAACCACATGAAAGCCATATTAATTGTGCTACAGAAAAAGTTATTTGTTCACGTTATTACGCGGAGATACGTGACATACATATAAAACGCTTATTTCAATAACATCAATAGAAAAAAACTGCTTTTGAATATAATATAAATATATTTTTTATTTAAATTTAATATTCGTTGTAAACAAGTTTTTATCCGTATTTGGATTACGTATATGCTCTTCCTCTGTTAAGAATTGTATAAAAGTTGAGGATTTGTATTTATATCATTAAATTTATTTAGTACTTTTTTGTAGTTACGGTCAGCACATTGGGCTGCCGCCATTACTACTTTTTCTCGGCTATTATAAAGATCTTTACAGACAAAAATTCTAGGAATATTCAATAACATAATGAAGTAGACATATTAACATTCCTTTATAGTACTTGGGCGATAAATCGTTTTTTTTTTAAAACCCGCATAGCTGCAAATATTCAAAACATCTATGCATATTTCAGATACACACAAACATACACTATAACCGTCTACTTTATAAAACTGCCATGTCATACTATTTACAGACAAAACTTTTTAGAATGCGTAAATCAATGAACTTTCTCTGAGATAAATACAAGTTGAATAAACTTGTCCTTTATTACTAAAGGGAAACAAAAAAAGGTAAATATTTTAAAGCAAATAATTACATGAGGTCATGCTCAAGTCGTTGCCTAAAAGGGTTGACGGTGTGATTTATTTCAGTTTATTTTGTTGTGTTGTGTCATATAAAATTACTTACTTTTCATAAACAGTTCCGTAAAGTTGTTCGTCTGTTTATACTTACTTTTCTCATTTAATTTCCTTTGTACTTTAAAATAGGATACTAGTTTTTAATTACTCTTTGCGTTTTTAATTTTAATATCATTTAAGTTTATTTTTCTTTCATAATTAAGCAACTATATGACCTCAACCGTTTGAGGTTGTAGGGGGGTGCTTTTATAGTTAAAATGTCGAAGTTTTCAACAATGGAAACAAAGCGTAATTTCATAGTGCTACGGAAAAATGAAGGTGTGATAGTGTACACTGCAGAGTTTTAGAGCTAAATACAATTGGTTTATCTTATTATTTATGTTTTGTATAGCAAGAAGTTTATATTTTACAAAAAGTTGTATATTTAGCACACTTGCCTTGACAAAGCATCCGTTGTTTTTATGAATTGGCAATTGTGGGAACGCACAGTGGTCGTCCCCATTGGCCAAAATAAAAAAAATTAAGTCAAAATTCTGGGTAATACTGTGGCAACACTATCTCACAATAGATTTTGCTCTTTCAAATTACTTTTGTTTTTGCTTTATTCCACCTGTCCTCTCTGAATAGCTGCCAAAGGCAGACTTTGGAAATAATTTTGTTTCGCAGCGTGAGTAACTTTCAAGTGAAGGTCCAAAATAAAACGTAAAAACCTCTTTAAAAAAGATTGCTTAAAGAATGGAATTTATTAAATATTGTAAAGAAAGGCATTAACTATTATTAAAAAGAATAAAAAACTTCTCAGCATGCTGTGTCTTTTTTATGAAATTATTTATTACATGTGCCTATTTCAGTGCTAACTCGTGTGTAGACTTAAATTTCACTTAGAGTTTTAGTTCCGAAGCCGATCGAAGTTGACAACCAAATTTTTTGTAAAATGTTTACCAAAATTTACAGATTACTTACTTACTTAGCTAGTACTTCGATGCAATCCCAGTGGATTATATACCGCACGTAGAAAAATATTATAAGCGCCTCGATCTTCTGCGCTTCTTCTCCAGTTAGTCACACCGAGTTCTGTAAGGTTCTCAGTTACCTGGTCTTTCCAACGGAGTTTTGGTCGCCCTCTTCTGCGCCGTCCATCGAGTTCATTGTCGAAGACTTTTCGAGCTGGAGCATTTTCGTTCATGCGTACAACATGACCTAGCCAACGCAACCGTTGGACCTTAATGCGTTTGACCACGTCAATGTCAGTGTACAGCTCGTACAGCTCATGATTCATACGACGCCGATACTCTCCGTTAACGATGATGGGCCCATATATTTTACGGAGTATTTTTCTCTCGAATACCGCCAGACCCGATTCATCCGCTTGTGTCAAAACCCAGGATTCTGAGCCATACATTAAGACAGGTAGAACCAGTATCTGGTATAGCTGGAATTTTGTTCGTCGAGAGAGGGCTCTGTCATTGAATCGCTTGCTTAGCCCGTAGTAGCATTTATTTGCAAGCAGAATTCTTCTCCGGATTTCTAGGCTGACATTATTTTCTTTGTTGATGGCGGAGCCTAGGTAGACAAAATTATCTACCACCTCGAAATTATAGTTGTCAACGTTCACGCAGTTTCCCAAACGAGTAGATTCTTTGTTCGTTGAAACTAACAACTTCGTTTTGTCCTCGTTCACCGTTAGGCCCATTTTCGCTGATTCCTTCTGTATACCTGAGAAGGCTGCAGTCACATCCTGCAGTTTTCGAACGATGATGTCCACGTCATCAGCGTACGCGAGTAGCATGTGGCTTTTGTTGAATATAGTGCCACTCGTGTTTACTGCAGCTTTTCTCATTATCATCTCCATCACAATGTTGAAGAGATCGCACGATAGGCCGTCGGCTTGTTTTAGGCCTCGTCTGGTATAGAATGGCTCCGTAAGGTCCTTGCCAATCTTCACAGGTCTAAAGCCACACTGATAAGGCCCGATCAGGTTGGATAACACTGGCTTTAGTCTTTCACATAGCACACTCGACAGGACCTTATATGCGATGGGTAAAAGGCTGATCCCGCGGTAGTTGGAGCACACACTTGGATCACCCTTTTTCAGCACGTGAGCAGGAGCTGGTGCATGCTCGTTATTAGCTCCTCGCCACCGCACTTAAAGAGCTCTGCGGGCAGACCGTCGGCACCGGCTGCTTTGTTGTTTTTCAGCCGCGATATTGCTCTTCTTACCTCGGCTTGACTTGGTGGTGGGCAATCTAAGCCGTCGTCGACGATTGGCGTGATAACTTCACGTGCGCTGCCTTCTGGAACCAGCAGTTGCTGGAAGTGTTCTCTCCATATGTGCAGCACACTTTGCGTAACCGTAACCAGATTTCCATCACTGTCCTTACAGGTGGGGAGGCCATTACCGTATCCATTTGCTCTTACTTTCTGGTAAAATTTTCGGGCCTCACCTCTATCCCTGTATCGCTCTATATCCTCGTTCTCCCGTTCCTTCATCTGACGTTTTTTCGCCTAAATAGCTGTCTCGCCCGTTTTGCTTTCTCCTTATGCCGTTCCCTAACAGCACGGGTTACAATTGGATGTAGCGTTGCCCTATAAGCAGCATCCTGTTCCTCAGACGCTATGCGACATTCTTCATCGTACCAGGATTCGTCTGAGCGCCGCTTTTCATATCATAGCACGGTTGTTGCGGCGGTTGCCATGGAAGGCGCAATATGCTGCCACTGTGTATCGGGAACGTCAGAAGTAGAGGCGTTGTGTCGTAAAAGTTGGGAGAGTTGGTCGGAGTAGGCAGTAGCTATCTCTGGGGTTTGCAGCTTCGCGATGTCTAGCTTTCTTTGTGTTTGGTTACGTGCGTTTTTCGCTCTGCTCAATCTCGTGCGAACCTTGGCTGCAACCAGGTAATGATCCGAGCCAATATTAGCACCACGGATCACACGCACGTCCATGACACTAGATGCATGAATGCCATCAATTACCACATGATCAATTTGATTTTTGGTGTTTTGATCGGGGGATAGCCAAGTTGCCTTGTGGATATATTTGTGCTGGAATCTGGTTCCACTCACTACCATGTTCCTTCCCGCTGCGAAGCTAACCAGCCTAAACCCTAAATAGTGAATCAGGGATACAAATTAAGGTCCTAGTGGATCAAAGACTTCAAAATTTATAAAATACGCTTCGTCCTTGAATAGCCTTGAAAATTATTATTTGATTTTCTTCATTTTAAATTTAAATATTGCTCATACTTTTCTTTACAAGATGTGCAAATTTTCCATGGAGTAATACAATATTTTACTTTTAATAGTGCAATTATTACACTATAAACTGTGGCTTTAATCACGGAGGCAGACAAACGAACGGACATCTTAAAATCGACTCAAAATTCGACGCTGTTTACTATATATATACATATTAGGCCGACTCAACGAAAAAACTATCTTCGGTCTACCCCCCAAAATGTACCTTGGCTTGTTTTATGATGAATACATAAAAATTTCTTGCCTAGGGCCACGATCCAGTGAGCTGCACCGTTTTTTTAAAATGGTCTTTTTTTGAGTTTTTCAAACATTTTTGATATTTAACTAAACACTATATGTGCAATATTAGTATCCTATTAAAGAGTTTTTAAAGAAACGGTACGAAAAACATGCCAAAAAATGAGATGACAAATCCTCTTTTCAGAAATATTCTGCAACAAACGGATTTTTTAGTTATTAGTAGCGACATTTTCATCCATCATACTGCTCGCGGTTCACTCGACGATGATGTTTTCCGTTAATTTTGCAAAGTATTTTTCTCTCTCGAAGACTAGACAAAATCGCCTGACACTTTAAAGTTATAGTTCTCAACGTTCTCGCAGCGTCCCAGACGAGTAGACCCTTTGTTCGTTGAAACAAATAACTTAGTTTTGTCCTCATTTTTCACAAGACCCACTTCCGCCGACTGCTTTTCAATGCTCGAAAAGGCTACAGTAACATTCCGCACTCCAAGGCCAATGATATCTATATCATCGACAAACGCGAGCAGCATGTGACTTTTGTTGAAGATGGTACCATTTCTGTTTACTGCAGCCTTCAGCATCGTATGACGGACTATCGCCACGTCTAAAGCTTCTCTTAACAGAAAATGGCTGTTGGATTTTTGCATATTTTCACTGAAGACATCGTGTCGGTCATAACTATACCGCAAAGTCGTATCAGCTTGGGGGGGTACCAAACATAGTCATAGCATCTTACAGTTTCAGTTTCAGCTTTGTAATCTATAAATAGTTAGTATTTATATTGGTCTTCTCTAGGATTCGTCGTTGTGTGAATATCTAATCGGTCGTGGATTTACCAGGTCTAACGCCACACTGATCAGGTCCAATAAGGCTCGCTAGGATGGAGATTAATCTTTCACATATAATATAACTAGAAAGGACCTTGAATGCTATACGTAAGAGGCGATACGTAAGATCCCGCTATAGTTGCTACATACACTTGGATCGCCTTTCTTAAGCTCGTAAAATGCATCTTTAATCTCATCGTCTTTATCTTCCGTTGGGGCGTGTACACAAATCAGCGTGATGTAAAAATATTACGCCCGGATGGGAATGGTGGCTATTCGGTCACTTTCAGGGTTAAACCGCGAGACCAGGTGTCGAAGTCTCTTGCCGACTATGAAACCACATCCAAATTCGTGTCTTTCTGCATGGCAGCTGTAAAAGATGTCACAGTTCTTTCGTCGTGTGCATCCCTGTCCCGTCCATCTCTTTTGCTGTATGGCGGTGATGTCAGCCTTGTATTTGTCGAGGACATCCGCCAGTTGGATAGAGGCACCATCTCTGTAAAGAGTTCGGACATTCCAGGTGCATATCCTTAAATCATGGTCCTTATATCGTTTGCGGGGGTCGTCAACATTTGGGGGGGTTCTTGTTTTATTTATTCTCCGTGTTTTCATAATAAATTTTGTTTAAGGAGAGTGGCTTATTAGGCCACCGCTGCCGATCCTAGTTTCTTGGGGCTGCCAAAGCCACTAGGAGAGCCTGTGCTGAGCTTCAGTAACTTTTGTTACCTACTTCCTAAGACGCTTCGGTGGTAGCATGCCGATTAGGTTACTCAACGTTTCGCCTTCTAAATCTAGCTAACTTCTAAGCGGTTGCTTTAAAGTCATTGCCCAGGGAATACTTGGTCTAAGACCGGAAGTAGTTAGCTACTTGGACAGTGCCGCAAAGGAATCGGTTCTGGTCACTCCCAAGTGAGTGACAATCAGTAACTTTCAGCCTCTGGGCAAAGTCCAGATTATACGATGTAAATTGCAGCTGCGGAAATTTGCGGATTGTTGAGTTATCTTCAATAGAACAAAGCGGCCTTATCGTTTTCGGTGTAATTTTTTTGATTTTGTACTCTAAGAGAGGTACTTGAATCCTTTCTCCGACATTGACCAAATTTTGGATTTAGTTATACATTGATGGAATCAATGGATATGCCAACTTTGGTATACCTATTATGAAATTTAAATTTTCAGGATCTAAGAGAGGTCCTTGAATCCTTTTACAGATTTTAACCAAATTTTAGAAATTTGTGTCATTAAAAGAGACTGTGAGATGTGCCAAATATTATTCACCTATGAAAACTCCTTCTATTTTTGGCCGCTTTTTGTTTGAAACGGCAACCACTGTGGAACGTTAAGAAAAATTAAAATATATATTCCGTAGGTAATGAATGTTAGTGAAAATATAAACTGCACCAAATTAAGAAATTAGTTACCATTAATAAATAATGGCAAAGAAGCATAACCTGTGGTGGAAAAATCATATAAATTGTTAAAGGGTACCATAAACATATTAATCGCGACGATTTGGAGATTTATGGCCATATCTTTGTAATGAAAGAAATGACAGCAGTTTAAAGTTGAAAAAGGTACCCAGGTATCCGGTTATTAAGCGTAAGGTTAAGGAAAATCATCTTCTGATACACTGCCAAATAAAAAATATACCTTTTAGACAAAGAACCTGTCCAATAGTAGACTATATATTTATCACATCAGCCATGTCGTTCCGACATAAACATACCATTTACAAATATTTTGCTATTTTTTTTTTGTCTCAAAGATTGACAAAATGGATTGATTTGGATTAATGTCATTACACAGCATTCTGCACTGTAGAACAATCTTTGTTCGTCGACAGAGAGTGTTTTTTCTTTAAACCGCATCTCTTGATTTAAAGGCTGACATTTTTATTTTTATTTTCACCCAGCGTCCCAACGGAGTTGACTTATTGTTCGTTGAAACATGTAACTTGGTTTTGTCCTCATTTATCACCAGACCCACTTCTGGCAAGTGCTTCCAATGCTTCAAAAAGCCACAGTAATATTTGGCAGTCCGCGGCCAATGACATCTATATCATCGCAATACGCTAGCATCATGTGACTTTATATAAAGATGGTACCAGTCCTGCTCACTGCAGCCTTCCTCATGATTATCTCCATTATGAAGTTAAAGCGATCGCATTAAAAACTATCGCCTTCTCTTAAGCCTCGATTGGCAGAAAATGGCTCTGTCAGCTATGTGTCTATTTTCAAAGAATTTTTCGCATAGGTCAGAATCATATCCGGTTTCGTAAGTACACTAAACTTAACCATATCATCTAACAGTTTCAGTTGTATCGGGCCGTCGAATGCAGCTTTGTATGACAAACAGATGGTAGGTATCGATCTGCACACCAGCCGTGTCATGAAGGTTAGAACACGCGACTGCCATATGAGAGATCCGTGGTTCGATTCCTGTCTGCAGTCATTTATTTTTGTCTTTCATTACCGGTGCCCTCGATGTTAACGACAGCACCTTCCCAGTATAGTTAATCGGCATGTCTAGTAAAAGCTACTCCAACAGTGACGTTTGCATTCGTCTATAAACAAGTAGGTGCCGTTAGTTGTGATCTAAAAATAGAATGTCTGTTAATTTACAACAACGCGAGAAGCTACCACATACTTCATTCAGGGAAATAAAGTAAGAAATCGAACCGATTTTTTTGGGTCTTTTCCTGGGTTTGGTGTATTGTGAATATCTGGTTGGTGGTGTATATACCAAATCTAAAGCCACACTGATAAGGACCAATCAGGTTCGCTAAAATGGGCAGTCTATTATATAACAGATTTTTGTGCGATGGGTGAAAGGCTGATCCTGCGAACACTGGACACACAGATTCCATGCGAAGCATGCATGCATTCCTTTAGCAAAATCGGGTCTATCAGCTGGTACATGTACGTTAGGTCCGGTTGTGGCATAGTGGTTACAACACATGACTACCATACGGGATATTCCGGGATCAATTCCCGTCTCCAGTCATCTACATTTTTTTCATTGCCGGGCACCTCGATTTTGTCGACAGGAACTATAGTATCGAGTAAATCGGCATGTCTAGTAAAAGCTTCTTAAACAATGATGTTCGCATTCGTAGATAAACAAGTAGGTGCCGTTAGTTGTGAATCTAAAAGTAGAAACGCGAGAAGCTATAACATACCTCATTCATGTGGTGTAAGGGGAAATTAAGTAAGTTTACACGTCCGCTCCAAACTCATTGCCGCCCTCTGTCGGCAGTCCATCGTCTCCCAACGCTTAATAGTTTTTTATGCCCTTTTGATCTTATTTTGGCTCATTATCATAAGTGACGATGATTGGTGTGATTTCGTCACTCATTCTGCCTTTAGGAACAAGCAGAGTACGAAGGTGTACCCTCCATATATACAGCACACTCTGTGTGTCAGTGACCAGATTTCCATCCCTGTCCTTAAAGTTGCGGATTCAAGTTCAAAAACATTTGCTATGTACATTTTGGTGGAACTTTCGGACTTTATTTAATCCCTGTAATTTTCGATATCCTGCCTCTCTTTTTTCTTCTAGACGCTTTTTCCGAATAAAGAGGCATTTCAACTCTATCCTCTTCTCATTAGATCGTTACGTCACAGCATGCTTTACCATTGGCAGCAGTTTTGCCTAGTATGTAACATTCATATCCTCAGCCATTACACGACATTCCTCATCATGCCAAGGTCTGTCTGAGCGTGGTTTATCATAACAGTACGGACGTTGTAACAATGGTCACAGAATACTCAACATACGACCACTGTGTATCAGGAACATCAGAATTAGGGAGTAGGAGTAGGTATTGGCTATCTCGGTGATGTACAGCTTTGCAATGTATAGATTCCTTTGCGTTTGGTTTTCAGCGTTTTTTGAACTACTTTATCACTTGCGTATCTTGGTTGCAACTAGATAGTGATTTGCACCGCGAGTCTTACGCACATCTATAACGCTTCCATCGATTACCTCGTTATGAATTTTGTTCTTGTCTTTTGATCGGGAGATAACCAGGTTACCTATCACTATCACTATCACGTTACTTGCCGAAGTTACGGTAAACAGTCTGAATCCGTTTTAGGACGTGTTGTTGTGTAGACTGAATTTTCCGACTACTGAACCAAAGGCATCTTCCCTTCGTATCTTACCATTTAATTCTTCCAGAATAATTTTAATTTCATGGCCAGAGCAGCGATTATATATTTTTTCTAAGCGCTCCTAAGCGCTCCGTCTGTCCGGCTGTTACGCACGATAACTTTCTTAGCTGTTGGACAATCATTTATGCTGTTCAACCCAATGTATTTTTATTTTGTAACCTTGAACTGAATATAAGTTGATTTTGTAATTCAGTTTAACATCGTATTTCTCTCAGCAATTGTTATCTTTCCAGAGTGGTATATTTTTGTTTGTTATTGGACTGTACAATCTCTGCTTATGTATTTTCAATACCAAATTTTCTTAGCATGCCATCGATGTAACAATGAACAATTTTTCATAATTAGCAGATCAAAAATCAAATACCAGTAAATGGGAACAATTTATTTACAAGCTCGACATTTGCTCCAAAGGATGTCATCAACATTAAATTCTTGCTTATTTCGCTGACAACTTTAACATAGAAATCTCTGTAGTTCTGCAATATTCATGTGGGTTATATCTAGTATTTGATATCCTTATTGAATCCAATGCTATATTTTGTAAACAATATAGTTTAAAATAGCTTCTGGCGTATTTTACAACATATAACATTTAGGAAGCAACAATACATGAAAAATGCCAGTTCTTTGAAACCATTATAAGTTTCCGTTTCCGTATTATATTTATATGTAATTGCCATATGTGTCCACTTGTTTTTGTGCAAGAGAAAGAGAAACTTTTTCTACTTGTTTCTCAAGAGATTACTAAGAGCGAGGGAAATTAAAAAATGTATTTAATTTGAAATGAGTGAGTGGTTTTGTTGTTAAATAAAAGCTAATTAGAAAAAATGGCAAAAATAGCACAAATTTAATCAATATCATAAAATGTGGGCATGAAGAATTTGTGTGGTGGAAAATAATTGGCTTATCTGCTCGCCTCCTTGGATAGCAAACATGACTGCCTTAACAAGCCAATACGTTTTCTTTATGAAAGTGTACGTTAAACAATACTGGTTTTGGTCTAGTGGTAATTTATAAGCATCTTATATAAAATATTGGTTTCTATTCGGCTGTTGGGTAGACATGGACCATAACTGTCATACAACTGACTTTAGTATACATTTCAAAGGGTCGTTCCATTAATAATGTAAAAATAAATTTATGCATTATCATGAATATAAATATATTAATTTCTGAAGGCCATACTCATAACAAATTGTTAAGGGCATTAAAATTGTTAAGACAGCTAAGAGTGTTTTTTTTATTAACCTTAAATGAATTTAATTGAAATTATTATTTAACACTAGTGGACCCGGCAATGCTTCGCTATTGCATATTAGCTGTAATATTTTTCACATTTAGGTCTACAAAGTACTTTGAAAACGGTACTTAAGCTCGAAAATAATATGTTGAGTTTATTTACTTATGTAACTTATTTCAAGTAACTCCTTAACATGGAAGTTAACCAATTAAGTTTTATTGTTGTAAATGCTAATAAAAAGTTAATCAACACAGTTATATCTATAGTGCTGACATGTAGATTAAGTTTTTTCTGTATGTAGGGCGAAAAACCACTTCTTCCACAAATCGGAAACAGACATTACGCTAAAGATCAAAATTATTTAATTTGATCTGTAGTAGCGGGAACCGTCTATATACCAACTATATCATTGGGCATAAAAAAATATTCTCCGGCTATTGACCGCAAATAATAATTCCGTTTGAAGCTTCATACCTTTAGCCATAAAAACTTCTTTTGTCAAGTCTTCTTCTCACACGAATCAAGGATAATCCGGAATACTATTATTGTATTGAACTCGTATTACCATTTTCTGAGATAATTCGGTCACCAATGTTTGGCTTAACAAAGTGATGGTCTCACGCGCTGTATGGCATGTTACACCGTCGTGTTGGAACCATTTCTCCTTCAAATAATGTACAATGACATGATAAATAAAACAAATCAATTGATCGTCCACTGGCTCTAGTTCTTCTACCAGTTGGATTTTATATGAATGAAGGCCAAGATGTTTCCTCAGCATTTGCAGAGACCGAGTTGCTGAGAAAGACGTCGGTTCGCTAAATTCGAGTCCCCTGTCACACTAACGTATATAGCGTCGATGGCTTCTATTAGCTACTTAGATGGATCATTATATGCACCCTCAAAAATTTTGAAAATAAATTTGAAAGATTTGTAAACGTTGTTCTTGTGTAGTTTTTACATAGTGATTTTCCAAAATATACTAAAAGAAAGTCTATTACATTTTATTAGTATGACAGCTAGATATACACTTATACCTATCAGAATTTCTATACGTAAAAAAATACCCCATACATAGGTTATTTACAAATATTTGCTTATGTTACCTCTGATATACTATAAAAATTCAAATTGTGCCCCAATCAAACAAAAGGTGTTTTCCAGTCCAACTCCAATGAATATTGCTTTATTTTTCTATCTGTATGATTTATTACCGATTCGCTCTCCTGAAAAGTAATTGAAAAATACATACCTGTAAAGTAAACTAAAAAAATCACTGTTTTAGTCTGCGCAGCTACTATGTTTCCTCACTGCCTTGTGTAGAAGCATGAACATTTCAGGTAGAGATATTTTTTGAGCAATGAGCAATTATTCAGTTACTTCAGACCTATGGGCCCCGACTCTAATTTTTACCTACCATTCCGATATTTGGAGACCAAGACGAAGAGAATAGTATATTTTTGACATTGTTTGGGATCCCGTCCAATATTCTAAAATTTTAAAAATTTTATTTCTGTATGCCAACTCTCAGAGGCCATAACTTTTTAACCAATACATAGATTTGCTTCTGTAATACCTCATTAAGTTTGTTTTGGAAGTCAGTTTTACGCAGAAGGTCTCAAAAAAATATATATGAAGTTGTCGGTTTGTGCTCTTTTAAAAACAAAAAAATCTCTATCTGAAATCTTCATGCTTCCCTACTTGAGCTAGGTCTATCAACAGGTCAACAGTACCACTTGATAAAATTTTCGTATCAATCTGTCTTTGGTAAAGCCATCAGAGCGATTTTTTAAAAGTGGGCGTGGCACCCCACTTCCTCCCTGGCTGTAAATAATACTTCTCCAACAACATATTATATATACCAAATCTCCTCTTCATACCTCTGATTGTTCATGAAATATAGCGTTTTTAATTTTCAAGTTGTATGGGCGGTGCCACGCCCCTTTATTCAATTACAATCAAATATAGCCTGGGACTATAAACAGGTCAACAGTACCACTTGGTAAAATTTTCGTGTCAATCGATTTATAAGAAAAGCCGTTAGAGCGGTTTTTGAAAAGAGGACGTGGCACTGCCCACTTCTTCCTGGCAGTAATTAATACTGCTCCAACGACATATATACCAAATCTCATCTTTATACCTCTGATAGTTCATGAAATATAGCGTTTTTAATTTTCAAGTTGTATGGCCGGTGCCACGCCCCTTTTTCCAATTACAACCAAATGAAGTCAGGAACTATCTACAGGTCAACAGTACCTCACCAAACGGACTATTGGAAAAGCCGTCAGAGCGATATTTGAAAAAGGGGCGTGGCGCCGCCCACTTTTTGAAAACAAAAAACTTTTAGCGAACAAGACAAAAAACAAATTTTGAAAATCGGTTCAGCCGTTTTTGAGTTTTAGCGAGACAACTGCACAGCAATTCATTTTTATATATATAGATTTTCTATAAATTTTCTATAAACCAAAACTTCGTTGAAAGGATCAGGTGAAAGAGCTATTATTTAAACTTTATGTGACGAACTATCAACGGAGCGCAAATGACCGAAGCGCTAAAAATTCCATTTTTTCTATGTGCGGCTATTGTAAAAAATTGAAGAAGGATTTGAATATGACATTGACTTCAGACTTCAATTTAATATGGAGTCCAATGTTGGTTCCAAAAAAAATCGCTCCTTTCTTTATATTTCTCCAAAAATACTTACGGTATTTCAAATAGGCTACATAGTCACGCCCCTTCTGGTACCTCCCATACAATTATATTAAAAATCGAAATCGAAATCGAAAAATATTTAAAAATCGAGTACTAATATAAATACACCCAACGCGATCTTGTCGAAATTCTATATTTAGTAAAGCTATATCAGAATAAAGTTTTGAAGAAAAACCTGGTAATCTAACGCCGTTTCTGGTATCTCCCTTACAAATGTACCACTCCGCCCGCTTTAGGAATATTTAGTAAACCTATAGAAGGAAACAGTTTTTGAGAAAAAATGTGGAAGTCTAGTCACGCCCCTTCTGGTACCTCCCATACAAATGTACCACTTCGCCCACTTTAGAAATCGAGTAATAATATCAATATACTAGAAATTTTGATGCTTTACTGAGGGTAAGGGTATATGTTAGTCAGGTTCCCCGACTGAAACTTTCTTACTGGTTTTTTTTTACTAATTTTGGATTCAGTATATATTTTCGGGAAAAATATTAGAAGGGAAATATTAGTGGGGGTCAGTCATACATATTACCCCTCTAGGATGGACCATGGGAGCGGAGGGGCTGATTACATAAAAAACTAGTAAAAAAACTAGCTAAGCCGAAGCTTTGATGCCCTTTCACCTGTAGTAAAAATGGTGATAATACTGGTTATTTGCACTATAACTATATTTCAGTTTGTATGCTCATTATGGAACTTTAACTCCGCTTAAAAGATGGAAGCTTCAATAACAAATTTAAGCTCAATAGCTTTAAAACTACCGCACTCTAGGAGACAGATAGAAGAACACCCCCAAACAGGGGGAGTTTGTATGAAATTGTGGTGTAGTTTTTGTCAGATAATGTTCACCTTAGAAATTTAACATTCGCTTAGAGGATAGAAGCTTGTATACCAAATTTCTGCTCAATAGCTCTTAAATTAAGGCTATAATCGTTGAGGGAGACTGACGGCCACCCTTAAAAAGTGAAGTTTGTATTGGAGATGAAAATAGTATTTGTCCGATATAGTTCATTTCAGAAATTATTCCCTGCTTAGAGGATGAAAGCTTATATACCAGATTTCAGCTCGATATTTTTTTTAAACTACCACTGTAATCGTGGGGACAGATAGAGGGTTACCCCAAAAAGGAGAGTTTATATGGGACATGGGTTTAGTTTTTATCCACTTAAAGGATAGAAGCTTGCATACCAAATTTCGGTCCGAGGTAAGAGGTAAACTGTAATTACAGGGGGAGACCCCCAAAATGGGCAATTTGTATGGGGGTGGTAGCAGATTTCGACCGATCTTATTCATCTAGGAACTCAATCTTCACTTAAAGGACAGAAGCTCTCAGCTCGATGGCTTTTAAACTGCGACTGTATTCGCAGAGAAAGTCCAACAAAAAGAGGCAATTTGTATGGGAGGTGGGTGTAGTTTTTGACCTCATCGTGCACATCCTAAAAATCAGCCTCCAGTAGGAGAACGGAAGCTTGCATAGCAAATTTCAGCGCGATAGATATTTAATTATAGCTGTGATCGCGGGGCAGACTCCAAAAAGGAAGAATTTGTATGGAAGGTGGTAGTAGCTTTCGACCGATCGGACTCTGTTTAGAATTTAACATACGCTGTGAGGACATAGGCTTGTTTTACAAATTTAAGCTTGATATCTGTTAAACTACAGCTGTGACAGACTCCAAAAAGGGGGAGTTTGTATGGGGTTGGCAGAGGTTTTTGGCCGCTCGAGCTAATCTTAAAACTTAATTCACGCTTTGAGGAAAAAGCTTTAATTCCAAATTTCAGCTTAATGTTTTTTAAACCGACTGGGACCAGCCGTGATATAGTGCCTAGAACACACGACTACAATGCGGAAGATCCGTGGTGCGATTCCCGCTTCCAGTCATCTACATTTTTCTTTCATAGCCGGCCACCTCAATGTTGTCGACAGCAACTTCGCAGTATAAGTGTCAAGATAATCGGCATATCTAGTAGAAGCTACTCAAACAGTGACGTTGGCATTCGTCGATAAACAAGTAGGCGCCGTTTGTTGTGAATATAAAATGAGAATAAAATGTAACAAATTCCCCTATACGATACTTACTAACATCAAAACGATATTAAATTATTATAGCATGTAACTTGACAAAACCAATGATGCAAAGCTTCTTCTTTTTTGAGGCTACTTCCAGGTGCAGTTCTCAAAATTGAGTCCCAAAATCATGTGTTGTACTGTGTATTGAACAAATTCGTTTTATCCTGAGTCATCGTTTTATCTGCTTAAATAGTTTATTTTTTGAAATGTACCCATGTGTAAGTTTTGCTATACTAATTTATACATTTTAATCCTAGCTCTCTAGCTGAGAACATCGTTGTTATTCTGCTGCATTGGCGTTTGTACACACACCAGTACTTTATCTAAATTCCATTTCTCCAAATTTTTCTATACCAAAAGTTTGTTATTTTGTCTGCTTGAAGCATATTATATGTCAAACTGTCATGTAATTTAAAACAAAAGAAACAAGACTATAAAACATTAACATCTGAATTTAGAAACAAGTGGAAAAAAGTTAAGTGTTGGCCTCCATCATAAAATAAAACTTTTGCTACATATCTAACCTTTCACTTTTGTTATTTTTTCAATAACATGATACGGTTGTGTAAACTTATTCTTGCAATCGGAGCGAACAATTATGTGAGCAGCTTGAAATGTGCTTCTTCTATTGCCTCCGCCTCTCCTCATAATGTCCCTAATATCTTGCACAATATTTTCTATTTATGAATTATATTTTTTTTCTCAAGTAACCACATAGTTAGCCAAAACGATGGAATATTACACGCAACGGCTGTGTCTGCATCTTTATCATTTTTGTTTATCACAGACCACATTTAAAGGAATTTATAAGAAAAGGTCAACGAAATGGAAACTTGTGCGTATTTTGGGGGAAAAAAAATTTAAGACCCAAATAATGATTAATGAGTCTAGAATATGTTGTAACGTTGTTATGTTGTTGTATAATCCTCACAACTGTTTCCAAAAGCTTTTAATGACTTCCATGCTATTTTAAATATTTGATATTGATAAAAACCCGAAACCACTTGAAATTAATTTTTCATTATTTATAAATTGTAGTCTACATTTTATGACTGAGAAAAGCAGAGGAAACTCATAGTGATGTATCTATTCTGTTTAACAACAAAAAATTAAAATTAGTAAAAACAAAACTTTACTTAAACTCACACAGAGTCCAATCTTGTGATATGTGTAATATTCTCGGACTGTAAATGTTTTTGTTTTAAAATTGCAAACAACTATAACTGAGGTGTACAAAAATTTAGTCCAATCCAAATGGCGTAATATCTGTGAAAGGTGTAGCACACTGTTTTATAGGCACAACATGTTTAAAAATGGAATATGTGTTACCATACTGCATTGAAGCAATTCCCCCACATATCATTCATCGAATGCGAAATCAAGTATTTTTTTATATTTCCATTTCAAACTTCAAACTTTGCTCTCACAAAAAGTGTATTGCAGAAATATACCATAGGCAAAATTAAAACTCCATCATAAGTCTCAACAACAGTCATGTGTACATAACAATAGAAAGAGGTCAAAACTCAAAAGGCTAATAAAAGATCATAACAAAAACTTTTTCAATTAAAGCAAGTAAATTCTGCAAAATTTTGCACAAGAAAAAAAAAACAACAAAGTAAAAAACCATCAAAACCTTTTTAACAGAAATTCTGAGAATTTGTGCGGTTGCAAAATCAACAAACCGATTATAATGTACACCACATACAAACATATTGCAGAAACCACAAACAATATGTGCTTATATATATATATTTAAATGAATACAATCTAATTTGTTAAATAAATTGAATTCCTTTTTGTTCGGTATGCATATAAATTTATTTTTTTTACGAATGCCATTTTTAACGGTTTGCATACAATTACTTAAAGTTTCTTATGAAATGTTGGCAAATATGTTGCATGTCATAATTGAAGCAGAATAACGAGTTCATCTATATATATAAAAATGAAATGGTCCACGTATGTCATACCATCACTTGAGAACGGCTGCAGCGATTTGGCTGATTTTTTTTTATTCGATTCGAAATTTTCCGTAGATTGTTTGTGTTGAAAAAAATCAAATCCAGGTGGCGCTAGGGTGGATTTATATCGAAAATTTGAATGCATGTACCAATTCAACTGAAATTTAGAATGGATATTCGTTTGATCATGAGAAAACATTTTATGTACAAATGGACCCGGTAGGTGGCGCTGGGGTCGGTTTACAATCAAAATTTTAACGAATGGGTCAATTTAACTGAAATTCAGAATCTATGTTTGTTTGATCATCAGAAAAAATTGTATGTACAAATGGACCCGGTAGATGGCGCTGGTGTGTATTTTTATCAAAAATTTTAATGCATGTACCAATTAACCTGAAATTTAGTATTTATGTTTGTGGAACCTTGAGAAATTTTTTTTTGTATAAATTGACCCGGTAGGTGTCGCTAGGGTGGAATTATAATGAAAATTTTAACGTATTAAACAATTGGACTGAAATTTAGAATGTATATTTGTTTTATTATGAGAATTTTTTTGTGTATATGGATCCACAGTTGATTTGGCTGGGGTAGAATTATTTCGAAAATTTATATCGATTGTCCGATTTTACGACCCGGTAGGTGGCGCTGGGGTCGGTTTACAATCAAAATTTTAACGAATGGGTCAATTTAACTGAAATTCAGAATCTATGTTTGTTTGATCATCAGAAAAAATTGTATGTACAAATAGACCCGGTAGATGGCGCTGAGGTGTATTTGTATCAAAAATTTGAATGCATGTACCAATTTAACTGAACTGTAGTATTTATGTTTGTAAAACCTTGAGAAAAAATTTTTTATATAAATTAACCCGGTAGGTGTCGCTAGGGTGGAATTATAATGAAAATTTTAACGAATTAAACAATTTGACTGAAATTTAGAATGTATATTTATTTTATTATGATAATTTTTTTTGTGTATATGGACCCACAGTTGATTTGGCTGGGTAGAATTATTTCGAAAATTTATATCGATCGTCCGATTTTACTTAAACTTAAAATATATGATTTTTTTGGCATGAGAAAATTTTGAATGTATGTTTGGAACCAGTTGCCGGTGTTTAGCTTATGATACACTTAATTTTTGGAATGTCATTTAGTCACGATTGATGACATCACATATAAACATTTTTTTTACATCAAAAAAAGTGAGAAGTCTATATATAAAAATAGATGTGAAATTTTTTGATATCACCACTAATTGCGAAAACGGTTTGCACCAAAATGTCAGTGAAAGTTGGGAATGGGCTGTAGATGTTCACCGAGACCGCAAACAGGTTTAAGGTAGAATGGCGAACATTTACATTGGCGCACTTACTATAGAACTAGAGAGTTTTAGATAGTGGTTTTTCGCATTTCCAACTTTAAGGGGACAATGGGAAAAAATGTTACTATCACCAAGACCAAACGGTTAATAGGGTTGTTGAGCCAAATGAATGTATTTTTGGATATTCGCAAAAACCTAAAGGTACGAGAACCCAGTACACCAACGCAGAAAATTATATGTCAGTCAATCGGCTTAAAAATTGGATTTTAGAATATATGCCTATCAATAAATAAGTTTTTATCAAATAATGGACGACACTGCTGATCCATTTTATCATTTCTAGCAATAATATATAATAATCTTTTAGATAAATGAAGTACAGAATTTGTCCGGGAAAACCTCGCCCTTTAAATTGAAATACTTCCGAGGCCAAAGTAATAAACCAATCGTTATTAGATTTCAACTGCCCTCAACATCTTTTCCAATAATTTGGAGGCAGGACGAAGTCTGCCGGGCCAGCTAGTATTTAAATAAAATGAAGTGCAACAGAACTTGTGGCATTAATCAGGTGTGTAATTGCTTATGTAGTTGAAAAACGTAAATGTCACAGTGTGGATGATGCCGGTGGCTGTAGATACATGCTAAATAGAAAATAGTGTTTAGATACCGAAGTTGTTTTCAAAATTGATATAAGAGGGCCCTCTAGGTTTACTTGATAAAATCGTGAACTTTATTAACATTACAAGTACTTGTGAACAAGTTATAGAAGGAAAAATGATTGGGGATCAGTCACACATTTAAACCCTCTTGGGGTGATTCCGTGGCTTTTGCGGGGCTTGCTGTGGATTTTTTCTCGTTTCCCACCACTTTTGACCACGACGCGCTGCCATTTTCCTACACCCCACCTTCTTTTTTTAACTCATTAGTTTCAGAGCCGTATCCAAATCTTGTTACTACACATCTCCATATAACACTATCGCACCCCTAATATGAAAAACGAAAAAATTTATAACGGTGGTTAAACCTTGGGCTTAAGTAGTCTCAGCCGCCTCTAGGATTTTAGCAAGGACGCTCAAAACCTTACGAAATAAAAGAGTGGATTTTTCTGACTAGGGCAAGAAAGTATATAGTTATTTCCTTAATTTACAATCCTCAAAATTTAAATAAATAGAACGAAACACCTCAGATCCTTAACCTAAACCACTGATCTGATAGCCTTGAAATGTTTGATGGTGGGTAATGTTATCTGGGGTTATGTTTGGTCGCTGGCCTCGTATCGTTGATGGTGTCTGGTGTAATGTATTGCGGTGCTTGGGATTCTTGTCCTTTGTACGGAGAAGCGGTCCTTAGACGAACGGCCGTAATTCGGTGTCGGAAACCCGGATAGGCTTGACACGGCGGTAATTTGTACAGACTCAATGTCCTATTATACCGGCTTAAAGCCCGATTGTACAGACTCCTAGCCCAGCTGTACAGACTTTTTGTCCGATTGTACAAACTTATTGCCCGATTGTACAAACTTATTGCCCGATTGTATTGACTCGCAGCCCGGTTGTACAAACTTATTGTCCGATTGTACAGACTCAAGTTCCGATTGTATAGGGCCGTAGTCAGGTTGTACAGACTTATCGTCTGATTGTACATACTTATAGCCCGAGTGTACTGACTCGTAGCCTGGTTGTAAACTCTTGTTGTCTGATTGTACAAACTTGTCCGTTTGTACAAACTTGTCCGACCCAAGGTCCGATTGTACATGCCTATAGCCCACAGTAAGCCTGTTTGTACAGACTTATTGTCCGATTGTACAGATACAAGATCCGATTGTACAGGCTTTTAGCCCGGATCTACAGACTAGTTGTCCGATTCTACAGACTCAAGGTGCGATTATACACTCCTTTAGCCCGTTTGTAAAGACATATTGGCCGATTGTTCAGAATCAAGGTCCGAATTTACAGGCATATAACCCGGATGTTCAGGCGCGTAGCGCGGAGGAGATCAGATAATATTCGTTGACTGGACAATAAACTTTGTCTGGTAGATGTTACAGTAGAAAGACGTCACTTCCTTATGTTATAGGTGACATGAACTAAATGAGAATTATAAAGTAGTTGCCTGTCTTATGTATGCACTGAATGCCGCGATTTAGAAATAACTTTTGTGTTTCTGACCGATGTTGTGTGGTGGAATGGTATGCGTCGCGACAGACTTTGTGTTGCTGGCCGATGCTGCTGTATGTGTTGTGTTGTAGTATACTATGTCGTCTTTTAGCTCTCGCCATGTCAGTGGGAGAGCATCTGGCTGGCGATCGCAAGGTTGCGAGTTTAAAAACCACTGGAGTTTAAGATACTTTTTTTTTAAATGTTCTATTTTATTTGTATTATTTTATCTTAAGTTATTATATTATATTATTCTAAATTTTGTAATATTATATTATATCCTGTGTTTATTTTATCTTTCTAGTTATTATATTATTATGTACGGACGAAATATGAATTTCGACACGTTACAGTTTCTCACAGAAGATTACGATTCTGATAACCACTTGGTCGAGATGAAAATTGACCCAATCTAATATTCATATGTACTTACACAAAATTCGATATCATTTAAGCATATTTCTTTATTTTTTTTCTGTAATTACCAATTTCCCAGGTTTATCTCTTATGATCTTACAACAAAACTTAATAAAGTTTTTTTATAAGCTTTCATAACAAATGTATCCTTTTGGTCTGCAAATTCGGACTTGTATTTGATTTATTTAAGTGAATTTGTATTGACCGAATTTTACCGTAACAATGTTTACGCTCGACCTTTTTCTATTTTTGAGTATAATTGTAGGCGGCGGCATATATTCATATGTCAGCACAAACATAACAATCAGGTAAATGCGTTTACAAATACCTTCGTTCTAAGTAATTTTGATGGACGTGTGTTTATCAAATATTTACAGTATAGTTGAATGTATACGCTGCAGTTAATCAACCCAGCAAAGTATTTGTTCCACGAAAATTAGTTCTACAGCATCTTCATTATTAATTTTCACCTGTTGTCATAATAGTTTGTAATGATATGTAATGGTGCAGGGGCGAGCTATTAAAACTTGTAAAACACATCCCTTATACCCCATGAAATGAGGTGTGGGATAGCTTCTCCCATTGTTGTGAGTTTAACACGCTTTCTATTTTAGATTCACTGCAAACGGAACGTACTTTTTTATTGATAAATGTGAACGTCACTGGTTAAGAGGCTTTTACTAGACATTATTATTATCTCGACACTTATACTGCGATGTTGCTGTCGACAACATCGAGGTGGCCGCAAATGCAAGAAAAATGTACATGATTTGAGTCAGGAATCGATCCCTGGATCTCCCGCACGGTAGTCGCGAGTTCCAACCATTAACTTAAATTACAAAAAAATTCTTTTGAAAAACCACTAGCGATAATTCCAATTTTTAATTTTTCTGTCTTAGACACATGTTTTTAAAGTTTTCTCACTCTTTTGTGAAAATCGAATAAATGCTTACCTGTTGATAAAGCAAACAATACAATCGTATTCATAGGCAAAGTTTTACTGGGATGTCATACAAAATAAAAGGGATATTTTAACGTAACCATTGTTATTTCCTACATATTCCGAATAATCTTAAAATACCTAAAATTTCAAATGTTAAACAATTTCTGTGGAATTTCTGCCATGCAGGCTTTTGTGCCATTCAAATTTAGAAAAAAAACCTACAAAGACTTTTTCTGCAATAGATAAGGGTTTGAGTAAAATTATAATTTTATGTCTACACATGCCCACTACATATTAGAAATAACTGTTTTAATACAATACAATACAAATTAAGTGGTTGTGGGAAATTACTACTGCGTCATTCTTCGGGTTTACTGAATAAGCTTTTACGTGCTAATGCATTTCCAACTGCTCACAGCAATCACACATCACCACCTAACTTACGCAATCACGACAATACTTTCACAAATCTTCTGAAATCAGTTACAATCCGAGTACGTATTGACTCGCTCTTTTCGGCTCTCGCCTCGCGAGCCAGGAGCCTTAATAAATAGCTGGCTCGCGAGCTAAGAGCTAAAAGCCCAAAAAAGAGGTGGCTCGCGAGCTAGGAGCCAAGAGCCCAAAAGAGCCAGCTCGCGAACCAAGAGCCAAGAGCCCAAAAAGAGCAGGCACCCGAGCCAGGAGCCAAGAGCCCAAAAAATAACCAGCTCGCGAGCCAGCTTGAGAGCCCATTAGAAAATTTGGGGCTCTTGGCTCGCGAGCTATGTACCAAAAGTAAATTTCTTATTCCAAAAAATACTTTCATTGGCCCAAAAAAACTTTTCTATTGCACAAAGTATTTTTTTTTTTTTGTACCAGAATACTTTTTTGTACCAAAAGTACATTTAATGTAGTTTTCGGCACAAAGTTTTTATTTCGTCTCCGAGTAATTATACCATCACCCTTAGGGATGAAGGTATATATCATTTGATACGACCCAAAAGTGTAACACATAGAAGGAGTGACTTTAGACCCTAGGTTTCTTTGAACCAAATTCGATTCATAACTTTTTAAGTCATTTGAGCCATGTCCGTCTGTCTGTCTGTCTGTCTGGTGGCTGTCCGGCTGGTTCGCACGATAACTTTCGAAAGACGCAACCAAATGTCTTGAAATTTTGCACGAGTTAATATTTCCCCAAAACTACTAACGGTATTGCAAATGGGCTACATGGCTCCGCCCTTCTGGTACCACCCATACAAATACATCATTCCGCCCACTTTAGAAATCGAGTTATAATATCATTACACCCAACGAGATCGTACCCAAATTCTGTACTTAGTAAAGCTATTACAGGATAAAGTTTTGTAAAAAACGTCTAGCCACGCCCCTTCTGGTACCTCCCATACAAATGTACTTTTCCGCCCACTTTAGATATGGAGTAGTAATATCAATAAATCCAAGGAGATCGTACCCAAATTCTTTATTTTAGTAAAGCTATAGCAGGATACAGTTTTTGAGAAAAAAAAGTGGAAGTCTATCCACGCCCCATCTTGTACCTCCCATACACATCTGGTACCACCCACTTTAGAAATCGATTAATATTATTAATAGAACTAACGCGATCGTGCCCAAATTCTGTATTTACTAAAGTTCAAGCAGGATAAAGTTTTGAAGAAAAAATCTGGAAGTCTAGACACGCCCCATCTGGTACTTCCCATAAAAAAGTACCACTCCGCCCACTTTAGAGATAGAGTTATAATATCAATATACTCGACACGATCGTGCTCAATTTATGTATTTTGTTAAGTTATAATAGGATAAAGTTTTGGAAAAAATATTGCAAGTCTAGCCACGCCCCTTCTGGTACCTCCCATACACATATACCACTCCGCCCTCTTCAGAAATCGAGTAATAATATCAATATAACAGATTTTTTTTTGTTTTACTGAGGGTGATGGTATATGTAAGTCGGGTTGCCCGGCTGAAACTTTCTTACTGGTTTTTTTACCAAAAAGTACTTTGGTATAAATAAGTACTTTGTGCTGAAAAGCACATTTAAATATTTTTTGGTATGAAAAAGTACTTATGGTACATAACTTTGGTACTTTTTACGAAATTTTTAAAAAATAAAACTGAAACACAAAAAAAAAATGTCAACTATTTTTGTATTTGTTGGTTCTTAATATATCAAAAAATCTTACTGGCCATAACAGTGTTTTCTTTTGTGTTGCATAGCATAACGCAGTAAACATATGGAACAATTAGCTTTCCCCAGCTCGCGTTGCCTGACCCGTACTTACAATAAATTTTCTTAAGACTTTATACAATATATTGTAGCCGCATCTTATTGGTCTGGGAGATTTAACGCTTTAGTTCCTTTTTATCCCTAAAAGTACAACTAAGATGGACTGGTACCTCCTCTAATTCTATATGCAGCATTATAGTTTTGTGTGATGGTTTCAGTTTTATACCTTTTTGGGCTTTTTAACCTCCTAAAGTACGAATTTCTAAAAACTTCAAAAAACGTTTAGCTTAGCCGTTTAGTACCAGTTTTCGTACCTTTTCGGTACGAATTTCGAAAACCCTCTCTTCCTTCAGTATAGTTGTATAGGGTGCAAACTCATAAATATTTTCACGATCATAGCATTAGTCTGGGCGACAGTAACATTTTTATCCCTTTTTCGAAATTTGTTGCCCCAGTAAGTGCGAATTCGAAAAAACCTTCAATCTAATTTCATAGTATGCACGCCCATATAAATTTTCGCGATTATAGCTTAAGCCGATTGTTCTGGGTGTGGTTTCCTGTTTTATACCATATTGGTAATTTTTACCCCTAAAAGTACGAATTTTCTAAAATCCAATCTTAGCTGTCGTTTACTCGAAAATGGGAACATCCATCTCAAATTTCATCATACTATCTACAGTCGTTTCACCCAATCAGTTAGTCAGTCACCAAGCAATTTTTAAATGTATGAAAATTTTATTACAATCTGTCTATTAATATGACCGACATAATGATTTTTTCGAAAGGGGTGTGACACCGCCCATTTTCCAGCGAGACTTAATACACGAGTAAATCTAAAAATAGAAAGCGTGTTAATTCACAACAACGCGAGAAGCTCTCCCATACCTCATTCATGGGGTGCAAAGGGAAAATAAGGTTTTTTTTTATGATAGAGGTCCTACAGATGGTACCACACAGAGAATCGGTCATTACAATCGGTCCATTTATTGAGTCCATATAAGGATTTTTTAAAAAGCGGCGTAAAATCGCATTCTGTCATTAGCCTTTGCTTACACCAGTAACATATGTAGCAAATCTCATCTTCATACCTTTAATGGCTCGTGAGATATGACTGTTTGAAATTTTAGTTTTTGTGGGCGGGGCCACGCCTTTTGTATAATTATGTTATCATGTAGGCTATGCGAGTGGTTCTACGGACAGCACCACAGGGCGTGGCATCGCCCTATTTCCTGTAAGACCAACATAACTGTATCTAATCTCGACTTCGTTCCTATAACTTTTTATGAGATACTTAAATCTTAATTTCCCTTTACACCCCATGAATGCGGTATGGGATGCTACTCGCGTTGTTGTAAATTAAAACACACTCTACTTTAGATTCACAACAAATGGCACCTACTTGTTTATCGACAAATGCGAACGTCACTGTTTGAGTAGCTTTTACTAGACATGCCGATTGACTCGACACTTATACTGCGAAGTTGCTGTCGACAATATCGAATGGGCCGGCAATGATAGAAAAATGTAAAGGACTGGAGCCAGTAATCGAACCACTGATCTCCCGCGTTGTGGCCGCGTGTTCTATCCACTACACAATGGACCGGCCATGGACCGTTATGAGATACAGCCGCTTCATATTTCGAGCTGAATGGAACCGTGCCATTTTTACCCTCTTGCAATCGGAATTTCCAAATAAACCCTCATTAGTGCGCGCCTGCATCATAAAAATAATCTACATTCCAAATTTCATGGCGTTGGAGTGATCAGTCAGTAACCCAAAAGATTAGTTTTTATTCGTTTCAAAAGTGGTTTAGATGATATGAGTAACAGGTGACGTATGGTGTTTTAAAATACATATCAATGATACGTACGGCGTCGGGAGTGTGATGCAAGGTAAAGCTTCTGATCGGTTTAACTTGGAAAACCCAGAGTGATCCTTGCCAATTGCACTTCAAGTCTACTCACAGAGCTCCGTATTCGTGGTACTACTGCGAACGGAGTACCTCCACGTGGTGACGCCTGGAAACGTGCTTTTGACACCCGTCAGAGCACGGCTAACTGTGAGGGGCGAAACCCTAAACCCAGGCACGTCAGCTCAGAGTGAGCGGTACCCTGGTCAGCGTCTGACCCAGAATGGGCGGCTGCAATAAAATCCTGGCAGGAGGAGAAAACTGCGACGTGGTGCGCTGGGCTTGCAACCCGCCACTGACGTATAACCGATTGCAATGAAAAGAAGTAAGATAAGAATAAAACGGACCCCCCAAAATGTTGACGACCACCGCAAACGAATTAAGGACCATGATTTGAGGATATGCACCTGGAATGTTAGAACACTGTATAGACCAGGTGCCTCCATCCAACTGGCGGAAGTCCTCGAAAAATACAAGGCTGACATAACCGCTTTACAGGAAATCCGGTGGACGGGACACGGGTGCTCGCGCAAGAAGACGTGCGACATCTACTATAGTGGCCATGCGGACAAGCACGAGTTTGGTTGTGGATTTGTGGTTGGCAAGAGACTGCGACACCTAGTCTCAAGGTTCAACCCGGTGTGTGAACGTATAGCCACCATAAGAGTCAAAACTAAGTTTTTCCACATAACACTTATATGTGCCCATGCTCCGACAGAAGAGAAAAGCGATGAGGACAAAGACGAGTTCTACGAGAGCCTAGAAAATGTATATGACCGTAGCCCGAGCCATGACATTAAAATTGTACTAGGCGATTTTAATGCTAAAATAGGAAGGGAAACCGCATTTGAGCCTACAATCGGAAAATTCAGTCTGCACACCGAAACGTCGAACAACGGCATCAGACTGATTGATTTCTCGGCGGCAAGAAATATGGTAGTTAGCAGCACTAGATTTGACCATAAAAATATTCATAAGGCAACATGGTTATCTCCAGATCATTTGACGAGGAATCAGATAGATCACGTGGTAGTCGATGGAAGGCACGCATCGAGTGTTCTGGACGTACGAGTGATCAGGGGTGCGAACATTGACTCCGATCACTTCCTTACCGCAGTTAAGGTACGCACTATGCTAAGCATGGCGAAAAACGTACGTAACCAGGCACAACGAAAGCTGGACATCGGTAAACTGCGGACCACAGAGGTAGCGGACGCTTACTCCAACCACCTAACTCAACTGCTGCGGAATGCTCCAACCCCTGATAATATAACCTCGCAGTGGCAATATATAGCCGACTCCATAGAACGGACTGCGAGAAGCGTACTTGGGTACTCAAAGCCGTCTCAAGAAGATGCCTGGTACGATGATGAATGTCGCAATGCCACGAGAGAGACGGATGCTGCATACAGGGCAAAACTGCAGCCAATGGCAACGCGAGCTGTTCGTGAACGGCACAGGGAGAAGAGACGACAGGCAACTCGTCTTTTTAGAAGAAAAAAGAAGGAGCTGAAGAAGAGGCAGGATGAGTGCACTGAGTTGCTCCGAAGTAGAGGGGAAGCCCGAAAATTCTACAAGAGAGTTAAAGCGAGAATGCGTGGAACAGGGTTGCCCTCCTGCAAGGACAGCGATGGTCAGCTGGTGACGGACCCGGATAACGTTCTGAAGATATGGAGAGATCACTTTAGAAATTTACTGGATACTGACACCACTCCAGAAGACCCCGCTCCAATCCATGACGATGGTATTAACTGTCCACCTCCGAGCCAGAGCGAGATACGTATGGCCATCTCCCGCCTTAAAAACAACAAAGCTGCTGGAGCCGATGGTCTCCCTGCTGAATTGTTTAAGGCTGGCGGGGAGGAGCTGATTAGGAGCATGCATCAGCTCATGGAGAACATCTGGCAAGAGGAGAGCATGCCCGGGGATTGGAGTCTCAGTCTGTTATGTCCCATATATAAGAAAGGAGATCGTAGTGAATGTAAGAACTACCGTGGAATAAGCCTATTACCAATTGCGTACAAGGTCCTTTCAAGCATATTGTGTGAACGTCTAAAGCCAATTGTAGAAAAACTAATTGGACCATATCAGTGCGGCTTTAGACCTGGCAAATCTACGACGGATCAAATATTCACCTTACGACAAATCCTGGAAAAAACCCATGAAAAGCAGATCGACACCTACCACCTCTTTGTCGACTACAAAGCTGCCTTCGACTCTCCGATAAGGAATAGGCTTTATGAGGCCATGTCTGAGTTTGGTATTCCTGCAAAGCTGATTCGACTTTGCAAATGTACCTTAGACAACACCAAATCCTCGGTTAAGATTGGTAAGGACCAGTCTGAACCATTCAACACGGAAAGAGGTCTCAGGCAGGGCGATAGCCTGTCCTGTACACTATTTAATATAGTTATGGAGAAGGTGATGAGAAAGGCTGGTGTCAACATGTCTGGCACCATATTCCACAAAAGCCACATGCCACTAGCCTACGCCGATGATATAGATATCATTGGCCGAAATCTGCGGGACGTTACTGCAGTCTTCTCATCCCTAGAAAAGGAGTCGGCAAAAATGGGTTTAGCGGTCAACGAGGACAAAACAAAAATAATGATTTCGACGAACAAAGAGTCCTCTCGATGGGGACGCAGCGTCAACGTTGAAAATTATTGTTTTGAGGTAGTAGATGAGTTTACCTACCTCGGATCTTCCGTCAATAAGACAAATAATGTCAGCCAAGAAATTAAGCGGAGAATAGTGCTAGCCAATAGATGTTTTTACGGACTTCGGCAGCACTTTAGTAATACCACCTTATCTCGGAATACTAAGAAACAGCTTTACCAGGTGCTAATATTACCCGTTCTTTTGTATGCTGCCGAATCATGGGTGCTTACGACAACGGACATACAAAACCTGGGAGTATTCGAGAGAAAAGTACTCCGGAAAATTTATGGACCTATCTGTGTCGACGGCGAGTTTCGCCATCGGATGAACCATGAGCTGTATGAGCTTTACCACGACATCGACGTAGCTAAAAGAGTCAGAATGCAACGACTACGATGGCTGGGTCATGTTGCCAGGATGGATGTAAATGCTCCAGCGAGAAAGGTGTTTGAAGGCGAACCTGAAGGACGGCGCAGAGCAGGGAGACCCAAACTCCGTTGGAAGGACCAAGTGGTAGGCGACGTGCCACCATCTGGTAGGACTAACTGGAGAACACACGCACAAGACCGAAGCGTGTGGAATTCTTTAATACTTCAGGCCTCAAACTTATAAACCATGTTTGTAAGTTGTAATGGGCCACCTAAGTAAGTAAGTAAGATACGTACGGCGTATATGACTACAAGTATTAGCTGGCCCAAATTTGCATATGAAGATATGGCAAAGTATATTTGGTTTAGTTTCCTTTAACAAAATAACAGTGTATGCTAACATTTTTTTTAATCACACTATATTTAAAGGTTAGGATGATATACAACAAGTAAATCTAACCTGACTTGCTTTTCAAGTCATTAATTTTCCTTCCTTCGAATGCAATTATGCACTTTTATTCTTGTATCACTTGTAATTATACGTTATGTTCAAGTTATTTAGTTTTCATACTGTTATTATTTATTGCGTAAATCTTATAAAGTTTAAATATATCCGAAATGTAATTGCCGCCCTGTTTGCCATGTATAGTTGTTGTTCTTATTTAATTGTTTGTACATACATTTAAATTATAATATGATGTAAATTTGTATTTTATGACATATACTTAATTAACACTTTAAGTGTTATGTACAGCTTTATGTTAAATAACTATAAGGTATATTTTGGTCTTATCTGCTATAAGACATATGTATTGCTTTTACTGCGTTTCTCTACACAAACTAATAATGTCAAATGTTTACATGGAACATTCTGCTTAATAGACTTTGATAGCCCAAAGCTAAATTTCGTAATAAAGTTCAAAAGAACAACAACTTAATCCATTGAATGTTATCGTATGTTGCAGCTGTCAAAGGTGTTAATAATATTTTAGTATTTAAATTTTGATCCCACATTAACATAATGAATACTTTCCAAGATTTTAAGGTAGGATTTGCAGCAGATCTTTATTTGTGTTATATTTACATTTCACACTATAGACAGGAAAATCTGAAGGGTGTGATTAATGCAAATGCAATGTTGATCATACATAATTTAGAGCAAAGATCTTAGCAACACAGTTCATATGTTTTGCCTGGAGTAAATTAAATGGCTTTAACTACATTAGCCCTAGGTATGGGTTGCGCAAAAATGTCCACCACGATACTTATAATAAGCTGATGAACAACAAAAGTTATCGAATTTAGCTTTACAACTAAATTTACACTCATAAACAGTTGGACGTTGACAAAGGAGGCATTTACTCGAAAACGATTGATTCTGCAAAGTGAATGGGGTAATTGTTGTAATAATACAAGTACCACATGTATCTTACGATTTCTGCAGAATTTCATGTGGTGGTAAATATCAATCCCAATGTAAAATTTTATGCAAAAAATTCCTACACCAAATAATACTTTGTTATATTAAGTAACCAGATGATCTTTAATACTTCTTATAGGCCAAACGTACGTAATTAAAGTAAGTCTAATTGAAAGTAAACGCTATTTTTGTCAGCGGCTCGCATTATTTTCAAAGTCATTGTTTTAAGGTTACGAAACGACAATCGTTTATTCGTTTTTGGTATTCTTAGAATATCCGCTGAATATAACAATTTATGTTATGTTACATAAACTTCATCATGAAACTATAGAATTAAGCATAATTTGCTATTGTATCGAAAAAAGCAATTAGAAAAAGGTCAGCATATTTAAACAACTTAACATGTTGGCAGAAGAATGTCTGCTATAGAATTACACAGTGCGTATGTCGTTATGTCAATATGGTTGGTAATATTGAATGATTATGTTTTGCAAACATATTTCTCAGAAAGCTACTAAAATATTGTGGCCAATAATTTATTAACACAATGATAGACTTGTCTTTAGGCAATATTATATTCAAGTGAAATTGTTTGAAATCTAGAATGACCTATCAGAAACAGGTTAAGTATAAATAAATTTAACAAAAACAAAGGTCAAATATTTGAAGGGCGGGTCAGCTTAAGGCGACATTCTGTTTGTGGCCGTCTAGTTTTATACGCATGTATGACAACAGAAAATATACTAGCATACGTCTACATTTCCCTCACTGGATGACTGAAACACTGTTGGTAATTTGAACAAGTCAATGGTATACTTATTTAGCTGGCACATCTTTGCCATCCTATTGGATTATATACCACACACCCTTTTCTGCGCCGTCCAACAAGTTCATTGTCAAAGACGAGCTGCATTTTCGTCCATGCCTACAACATGCCACAGCCAATGTAACCGCTGCACCTTTATGCGTCTGACCACGTCAATGTCAGTGTACAGCTCGTACACCTCATGATTCATTCGACGCCAATATTCTCCGTTAACGACGATGGGCCAATATATTTTACGGAGTATATTTCTTTCGAATACTGCCAGAACTGATTTATCCGCTTGTGTCATAACCCAGGATTCTGAACCATTCGCCAAGACAGGTAGAACCAGTATCTGGTATAGCTGGATTTTTGTTCGTCGAGAGAGGGCTCTGCCATTGAATCGCTTGCTTAGTCCGTAGTAGCATTTATTGTCAAGCAGGATTCTTCTCCGGATTTCTAGGCTGACATTATTTGCTTTGTTGATGGCGGAGCCTAGGTAGACAAAATTATCTACCACCTCGAAATTATAGTTGTCAACGTTCACGCAGTTCCCCAATCGAGTAGATTCTTTGTTCGTTGAAACTAATAACTTCGTTTTTTCTCGTTCACCGTTAGACACATTTTCGCAAATTCCTTCTATATACTTGAGAAGGCTGCAGTCACTTCCCGCAGTTTTCGACCGATGATGCCTACGTCATCAGCGAACGCGAGTAGCATGTGGCTTTTGTTGAATATCGTGTCATTCGTGTTTACTGCATCTTTCATCATTATCATCACCATCACTATGTTGAATAGGTCACACCATAGGTCTTCGCCTTGTTTTAGGCCTCGTCTGGTATAGAATGGCTCCGTAAGGTCCTTGCCAATCTTCACTCAAGACGTCGTGTCAGTCAGCGTCATTCCGCAAAGTCGTATCAGCTTCGCTGGAATACTAATACTAAACCAAGCCATGGCTTCGAGTAATTTCAGCCGTATCAGGCTGTCGAAGGCAGCTTTATAGTCGACTAAAAGATGATACGTGTCGATCTGTTTCTCTTGGGTCTTTTCCAGGATTTGCCGAAGTGTGAATATCTGGTCAGTTGTTGATTTACCAGGTCTAAAGCCATACTGATAAGGCCCGATCCGATTGGGTAACACTGGCTTTAGACTTTCATATAGTACACTCGACAGGATCTTATATGCGGTGGGTAAAAGGCTGATGCCGCAGTAGTTGGAGCACACCCTTGGATTACTTTTTTTCAACACAGGACATTATACGCTTAGATTCCTATAACGGACATGCACTCGTTAGGCAAACTCGGCCGTCGACACCGGCTGCTTTATTATTTTTCAGCCGCATTGTTGCTACCTCAGTTTGACTTAGTGATGGACAATCTAAGCCAACGTCGACAATTGGCGTGATAGCTTCATGTGCGCTGCATTCTCTGCGTTCTGGAAGTGTTGTCTCCATATGTGCAGCATACTCCGCGTATCAGTAACCAGATTTTCATTCTTAAACTTACAGGAAAGGAGTCTTTTGCTTTTACTTTCTGGTGAAATTTTCGGGCCTCACCTCTATCCCTGGGGTTTGCAGCTTTGCAATGTTCAGCCTTCTTTATGTTTGGTTACGTGCGTTTTTCACTCTATTCAATCTTGTGTGCACCTTGGCTACAACCAGGTAATAAACCGATCCAATATTAACATCACGGATCACACGCACGTCAATGACACTAAATGCATGCCAGCCATCAATTACCACATCATCAATTAGATTTTTGGTATTTTGATCGGGCGATAGCCAAGTTGCCTTGTGGATATATTATTGCTGGAATCTGGTTCCACTCACTTCCATGTTACTTCCCGCTGCGAAGCTAACCAGCCTAATCCCGTAGTCCGACGTGTCGGTATGCAGACTGATTTTACTGATCGATGGGTCAAGATAGCCAAGTTGCCTTGTGGATATCTTATTTCTGGAATCTGGTTCCACTCACTTCCATGTTCCTTCCCGCTGCGAAGCTAACCAGCCTAATCCCGTAGTCCGACGTGTCGGTATGCAGACTGATTTTACTGATCGATGGGTCAAGAATATTTTTGCATTAAATCCTCCCATGCAATGGTTTATGTATTAGAATTTATCCATTTAAACTCTTTCAAAATTTGGGCCTTTATGAAATTTTTTATAATTTCAAAACATTTTACATAAAGCGAATCTTTTGTCTCACAAGTCTCCCTTTGTTTCCACTACATTGTTTAATATGATGCTTTAAAACAGAAAATTTAATTATGCGTTTCAGCAACTTGCACCATCATTCAATTACCACAAAGTCAGCTGCTATACCACATATCATATAAGAAGATGAAGGAAAAAATAATGCAAGTTCTTGACACTCGTTCGCGTAACTACAGCCGCAAAAAACTCTTTGCCATAGTTCAGTAGTGGTTTTTCAACAAACTTTGTAAATAATGAGCAATGCATTTCTGTCGCGCTACGAGTAAAAACTAGCAAACAGGGAAATAATCTTAAAATAAAGAAAGAAAAAAGGGAATGAAAATATGAGTATTATTAAGCTCTTCCGTTTGGTAATTCAGTTAGCTTTGGACTTCTCTACAATTTATTTGCTACCAGGACGATAGATGTATAGGTCATAGTCCAAAAGTGTTAATACCCATCATCGGTCATATGTTTTCCCTTGCTACTCGTACAAAGGTTAAAGAATAAACACAAAACATCTTGAAACTATTTAACACTGCACAGTTAACATCATGTATATATTTCTCTTAAGTTTATTATAATATTCCATTTCTAAGAAAGGAATTTTCATTAGCATACATTTTGCCTGCCGAAAGTAGTCAATGTTCTCTATATGGTTTCAAAAAAATCAAATTATGTTTTTTTTACAAAACCAGAATAAAAAGCAAACTGGACTTTTCTAAAGGTGACTATCTGAAGTACGAAATTTTTACATATTGCAAAAGCGAAATTAGGACTATCCATAAGAACACGTTTATTGCAAGAGTCCAGAAAATTCGACGACTAAATGCCATTAAAATCTAATAAACTTTAAAATCGCCCCAAGAACAGAAAACTGTACACACATTTGTTAAATATGTTCACAGTCCAGTTTGCCATTATATTTCATCTTTAAGTTATTCACATACTGTATGTTACTTTTAAACTGACCAAGTCCTTTTAGAGGCCTTTTTAAACAAAAAACAGACCTTTCAATGCTATGTAGCCCTGAAAAAAATTTTCAAAGTCCCCATAGCCATAGCACGTGCAGAGTGTATTTACCTACGATGGCTCTATTTTTTTGTTATTTTCCTATTTATCGCAGTTCGATGGGAATACACGTGTATAAGTTACAAATTACAATTGGGTTGAACAACCCAAGTCATTATGTCGTTAGCAATAATTACAGACGGGAATGAACGATTACACTAGTTTACAGTCATTTTGCTGCAGAGTTCTAAATAATTTTATTCTATATATTTCGGCCTCCTAAACACGAATATGAGATTTAAAAATTTTTCCTCTGATTAGTTTTCAAGATATGAATTTTTGAACTATTTAGCAAATTTGTTGCGACATGCATCAGCTTATTGGAGAATAATTCGTAAACGCGTCCAACAATTTGAACAAGAGTGGTCTCGAATTAAAGGTAATGTGCTCCCCTAAAATCGTTCTATACAAGCTTTTAATATCGGTTGGGTAGTTTTGATGGTAGGAGCATTTAAAGTTAAAAAAAAAACAAATTTTTTTATGAAAAAATCACGATTTAAATTGATAAAAAAATTTATTAAAAATATTAATCGCAAAAATAAATCCAGTTTCATAAATTGAGTATACAGATTGGACTTCCCCGAGCAAAACAAGCCATCGCTTATAAAAATTGGGTGATAAGAGGAAGAGTTACACGTTTTTTAAGAGGACCCTACAAATGGTAAATTTTTTGATTTTAGGCATATCACGGTAGATTTAGAGCTAAACTTCACGTTGCATGAAAATTACGATAAAAAGTGGAAATGCCACTGTATTCTGCGTTGATCATGCATCACGAAAATGTTTAATTTGAAATCTTAGCTGATCATTTTTAGAAAATATCGATATCTTCCATTTCTGCCAACTGGACCAAAAGTCTTTTTACTTTTTAAACGATGAAAGTAAAAAACTGGAGCAATGAAATAAAAACTGTTTATTTATTATCAAAGTATACAAGGGAATCTTGTATGATCATTGATTATTTTAACATTGCTTTAACCAGGAGGCTTGAAGTGCATTTTAAGCCTACATTTTTGAAAAATATTGATATTTTTAATTTTTACAGCGCGTAACCGCCTAAGAAGAATTTGTTCAGTATTAGAAAAGTGGAATATTTATTAATTGCAATATATGTATATAATATGATTTAAAAATGAAAAATATAGATTTTTTTAAAAATATAGATTTAAAATGCACTTCAAGCCTCCAAATTGAAGCAATGTCAAAATAATCAATGATCATACAAGAATCCCTGTTTGTATACTTTTATAATAAATAAACAGTTTTTACTTCATTGGTCCAGTTTTTTACTGTCATCGTTTAAAAAGTAAAAAGACTTTTGGTCCAGTTGGCAGAAATGGAAGATATCGATATTTTCTAAAAATGATCAGCTAAGATTTCAAATTAAACATTTTCGCGATGCATGATCAACGCAGAATACAGTGGCATTTCCACTTGTTATCGTAATTTTCATGCAACGTGAAGTTTAGCTCTAAATCTACCGTGATATGCCTAAAATCAAAAAAATTACCATTTGTAGGGTCCTCTTAAAAAACGTGTAACTCTTCCTCTTATCACCCAATTTTTATAAACGATGGCTTGTTTTGCTCGGGAAAGTCCAATCTTTATACTCAATTTATGAAACTGGATTTATTTTTGCGATTAATATTTTTAATAATTTTTTTTATCAATTTAAATAGTGATTTTTTCATAAAAAAATTTGTTTTTTTTTAAACTTTAAATGCTCCCACCATCAAAACTACCCAACCGATATTAAAAGCTTGTATAGAACAATTTTATGGGAGCACATAACCTCTAATTGAAGAACACTCTTGTTCAAATCGATCGACGATTTTACGAATTATTCCCTAATAAGCTGATCCATCTCATAAAAAATTTGCAAAATAATTCAAAAATTCATATCTTGAAAACTAATCAGAGGAAAAATTTTTAAATCTCATATTCGTGTTTAGGAGACTGAAAACTATAGAAAAAAATTATTTAGAACTCTGCAGCTCACAAAAAATAAAGATTTGTAAACTGGTGTTATCAAACTTCAAGGGAAAGCAAACGTTGCAACTAGACGGGAAGTAATAGGAAATGTAAAGTTATATGTATTTGGGTGCCAAATATGAATTTATTGTACTTTAGAAAATAATTCACAAAATCATACAAAGATATAATGTCTTTGTGAAAAGTTGAATGTTCCACCATAAATAAATTGGTTTGCACAACTTAAGAAATGTTTCATTGAAATTTTGTTCTTAGCATATGTGGCAGCATTTACAAAGCTATTTGAAAGCTATTTATAATATTGTAACTTATGGTTGATAACGTAAGGCCGTCTTAAAATTACTACACATACATATATAACAGTTACAGTTAGAACATGTATAAAATAAATAACAAATAAACTGTATAGAAAATGTTACCAGAAAGTAAAAGCAAAGGGTCCATGTAATGACATGCATGGAAATCTGGTTACATACATACAGAGTGTGCTGCATATATAGAGAGAACACTTCCAACAACTGCTGGTTCCAGAAGGCAGCGCACGGGAAGGTACCACGCCAATTGTCGACGACGGCTTAGATTGCCCACCACTACGTCTAGTTGAGGTAAAAAGAGCAATATCACGGCTGAAAAATATTGAAGCAGCCGGTGCCGACGGTCCTCAGGCAGAGCTCTTCAAGCCCCGTGGCGAGGAGCTGATAACGAGCATGCACCAGCCCCTGCGCACGGTTTGGCTTAAAGAATGCATGCCCAACGTGGGTGCGCCAACTACCGCGGGATCAACCTTTTACCTATCGCATATAAGGTCCTGTACAGTGTGCTATGTGAAAGTCTAAAGCCAGCATTATCCAACCTGATCGGTGTTATCAGTGTAGCTTCCAGATACCATCCGACCAGATATTCACACCGGCAAATCCTGGAAAAGACCCAAGAGATACAGATCGACTAGAACTACCTATAAAGCCGCCTTCGATAGGCCTATGCGGCAGAAATTACTCGAAGTTATGGCTGAGTTTGTTATTCCCGCGAAGCTGATACGTCTTTGCGAAATACGTCTTCAGTGAAGACAAGGACTTTTGCAGCCATCCTATACCAAGCGAGGCCTAACACAAGGCAACGACCTATCGTGTGATCTTTTCAACATAGTGATGGGGATGGTAATGAAAAAAGCTGCAGTAAGTACGAGTGGCACAGTGTTCAACAAAAGCCACATGCTACTTGCGTACGCCGATGACGTAGACATCATCGGTCGAAAACTGCGGGATGTGACTGCAGCCTTATCAGGTATACAGAAGGAATCAGCAAAAATGGGTCAAATGGTGAAACGAAGTTATTTTTTGTTTCAATGAACAAAGAATCTATTCGTTTGAGAAAAAAAAAATATTAAAAATTCGAAATGTGCTCTATCTCGGCTCTCGAGAGCCCATTTGAAATTTTGTTGCTCTTAGATCGCGAGCCAGCTTTTTTTTTTTGTACAGAAGTACTTTTCTGTTAAACAAAGATTTTTTTTTTAAACCAGAGTACTTTTTTGTACCAAAAAGAACTTTTAATGTACTTTTCAGCACAAAGTACTTTTTTGTAGCAAAAAGTACATTTATTGGCCCAAAAGCACTTTTCTGTTGCACAGAGTCCATTTTATGTAAGAAAATACTTTTTTGTACCAGGAGGCACTTTTAATGAACATTTTGGTACAAGGTACTTTTATTGTTCCAAAGTACTTTTTTGTATCAAAAAGTACTTTTATTGGCCTAAATGCACTTTTCTGTACTTTTTTTTTGTACAAAAGTATTTTTTTATACCAAAAAGTACTTTTAATGTACTTTAAGGGTAGATGTGATTTTTAACCAGGAGGCACTTTTAATGAACATTTCGGTACAAGGTACTTTTATTGTTTCAAAGTACTTTTTTGTATCAAAAAGTACTTTTATTGGCCTAAATGCACTTTTCTGTACTTTTTTTTTGTACAAAAGTATTTTTTTATACCCAAAAGTTATTTTATTGTACTTTAAGGGTAGATGTGCTGTTGGGCATAAAAAAGTACCTTTTTACAAAAAAGTACTTTGTGCCAAAAAGTACATTAAAAGTACTTTTCGGTCTAAAAAGTACTTGGTACAAAAAAAATTCTATGTGCCGAAAAGTACATTTAAAAAAGTACTCTCGTACAAAAAAAGTACTTTGTGCAACAGAATAGTGCTTTTGAGCCACTAAAATTACTTTTTCGTATTAAAAAGTACTTTAGTACAAAGAAAGTACTTTGTACCGAAAAGTACAATAAAAGTACTTTTTGGTATTTTCTTGCATTTGGATTTTATTTATTTGCATGGTTTGCGAGCTGCTCTTTTCCTAAAAAACTGGCTCTTAGCTCGCCAGCCAAGAGTCCAAACAAGGAGCTGGCTCGCGAGCCAAGAGCCACCAAATTTCAAATGGGGTCTCGAGCTGGCTCTTGGCTCGCGAGCTGGGGGACATTGATTTGCAAGCCGAGAGTTCGTTTGAAATTTGTAGCACTTGGCCCGCGAACCAAGAGCTCCTTTGTAGTTTTGAAGCTCCTGGCTCGCGAGAGCCGACAAGAGCGAGCCAATATGTTATATTGTCCTAATTACCACGCCTCCTTATGGGCATTACAATTGAAAGAACAGAATTAATACACCCTTCAATCCGTTCGTGTGCTTGGTAAAGGATGTACACGTATATTTTGTCTGGTGGTTGTTTAAGTCCTTTGATTAATTTGAAAACCCAACCAATATACTAATATATATCAATTATCCTTTAGAATCATCATGAACATCAATGTATTAGGTGAATGTCAGCCCACTCTTGTTTTAAGACTTAACTAATATGCAGACATTCACGTATCGTCTTATTAAATGCTCTTTAGTATGTTTCGGAGTTAATGCATCGAATATTTATGAATGTGATATTGTTGTCCATGTCTAAAAATAGATTACTTTTCTGATAAAGATTTTATTTATCCTTCCACCTTGTTAAATCTTAGGTCAATGAACTTTTTTGTTATACATATTATTTATTATCATTTGTACCCTTTCCCCTGCTAGACATTGTACGTTATCACACAAAAAAAAGGTAACACAATTAAGTGTTTTATTTCATCAGCCTAATGGTATTTTGCCGCACAGATAATATAATCTGCTGTTGCATATTTATGAAGCTTATTTACAAATCATTATTTGTATATTTTGGCAAAAGTTGAAAAGCTCAACAAATTGGATTGGTTCAGGTGTCTCGACACATAATCCGTGTATATTAAGGGATCATTTTATTGTATTAGATCACGATGTTATGTGGCTGTAGATATAAACTACTTCACTTTAGATGTGATTTGGGAATGCGCTGTACTTGCAGAAATGCTAATATGAGCAAAATTCCATGAACAACAATTTAAAAGTCAAAAGAGTTTTAAAAAATGCATATTTTTTATACATTGGACGAGCTATCTCTTGAGTAGGACCGGACGTGGAATGATGGTTAGAACATACGACTACCATGCGAGAGATCCATGGTACTGTTCTTGTCTCCAGTCATACACATTTTTCTTTCATTGCCGGCCCCTCGACAGCAATATCGTAGTGTAGTGTCGAGTTAATTAAAACATCTCAAACAGGGACGTTCGCATAAACAAGTAGGTTCCGTTAGTTGTGCATCTTAAAATAGAAGCATGTTAATTCATAACGACGCGAGAAGCTACCCCATACCTCATCATGGGGTGGGACGTAAAGGAAAATAATTTTTTTTTTATTTCTTGAGTTCGTGTTTTTCGTTTAGCTAAATGTTATAAAGCATAGTACAAAACCAGTACAGAAATTTCAGTCAGATAAACTGACTGATAAATACCAACACCCACTATAAGATATTGTGTAAGTCTTGGGTTGTTGAAATTAACTGATTTGTAATTAAAATTACTTATGTATTACTTATGTATCGGGACCGGCCGTGGCAAAGTGGTTAGAACACGCAACTACCATGCGGGAGATCGCAGGTTCAAACCTGGCTCCAGTCATCTTAAAAGAAAAAAAAATAAATAAAATTTTCTTTCACTGGCGGCTCCCCTCGAATGTTGTTGACAGCAACTTCGCAGTATTAAGCGTCGATTCAATCGTCATGTCTAGTAAGAGCTTCTGAAACAGTGACGTTCGCATTCGTCGATAAACAAGTAGGTGCCGTTAGTTGTGAATCTAAAAATAGAAAGCGTGTTAATTCACAACAACGCGAGAAGCTATCCCATACCTCATTCATGGGGTGCAAAGGGAAATTAAGTTTTTTTAAGTTATGTATTATTAGGTATATGCTTGCTTTGGAGCGTAAACGGTTATAGCTAAGACTTTCGGAACATAATACCAATGGTCTAAAGACATGTAGCAAAACCGAACAAGTTTGACTTATTTGTTTACGAGGTACCATTAGGGGCAGCTCAAAGTGTCCGAAGTTTTTTTTTTGTAAATTAACGTTCAATTTCCAAAAATAGGTCAATTTGTATAGGAGGTACCAGAATTGGTTAACCGATAAAGTCACTATTCATTAAAGAGTCAAATTTTCATGAGCGTACAACGTACGCAAATTCTGACTGAATTCAGTGTACTTGTAAAAAAGAGATGTATGTAATCCTATGGGGTAAATTCGGTCATTTGTATGGTAGGTACCAGAAGGGGTGTGTCAAATAATTAGGTTTTTTGAGGTTATGCCTCCTATTACAAGATAAATTACTTGACTAAATCTGAATGTCCCCCAGGTGCCGGTTTCGAAGTTATGGGGAAATATTAATGTTCCAAAAATAGGTAATTTTGTATGGGAGGTACCGGAATGCGTGAATAGATATAGTCCATGTTCATTCCTGAGTCTAACTTTCATAAGCGCTCTTCATACGCAAAATTTGAGTGATCTCAGTTTACTTACAAATAAGATATGTATGTAAAACTATAAGGGTCAATTCGGTAATTTGTATGGGAGGTACCAGAAGGGGTGTGTCAAATAGTTAGGCTCTCTGAGGTTTCGCCTCCTATCACAACTTTAATTTATCAACCAATTTTCATAACCCCCCAAGTGTCCTTTTGGAAGTTATGGGAGAAATATAAATTTTCTAAAAATAGGTCATTTTGTATGGGAGGTACCAGAAGGCGTGAACCGATATAGTCCATATTCATACCTGAGTTATATTTTCATAAGAGAACATCATACGCAAAATTTGAGTGATCTAAGTTTACTTACAAAAAAGATATGTATGTAAAACTATAAGGGTCAATTCGGTAATTTGTATGGGAGGTACCAGAAGGGATGTGGCAAAGGTTTTGGCTTTCTTAGGGTTTGTCTACTATTGCAAGATAAATAATCTGACCAAATTTAGATATGCTCCGATGGTCCGTTTGACAGTTATGGAAGAAATATTAATTATCCAAAAATAGGTAATTTTGTAAGGGAGGTACCTGAAGGGGTGGGTCTATTTACAATCCCATAAGTTCGTTTCTAAAAATATTAATACTGGTAAATTTTCATACCGATCCGTTAAGGTTTACTTGAGCTATCCTGCTGACAAGCCAGCCAGCCAGCCCTGCCAGCCAGACAGACGGACATAGCTCATTCTTATTAAAAAGTTCTGAAACGAATTTGGTCTTAAGATACTTGGGGTCTAACTCGTCTCCTTTAATGCGTTACACTTTTTTCGTATCAAATGATATATACCCTCATCCCTAAGGGTGATGGTATAAATAGTCTGATTTCGTTGAAATGTCCAACCTAGTTGTTATGAAGCACGTACTTTGAAATGTAGACATTTACCTTTTCACTATGATATAATATAAACACATCAACTCTTCATCCATGGTATTATTCACAATTATTGATAACTTTTTTTTTATTTGTTAATACTGTGAAATACTCCAGAGTTGTGCAATATGTTGATTTTGAGTTCTATAAATATACCAATGAGGGAGACAGACTTAATGCAAACTATCAACAGTGATTTTTAGTTGTGATAAAAATGCTTCAGGAAAATGATGTAAAAGGAAATGTCAATGTCAGTATTAGTAGAACAGAAGTTGACAGATAGCATTACCATGTTCTTATTTTAGCTCAAAGTGACCACTTCTCTGGAACGAAAATTATAAGAGATTTGTGAAACAGACGTATACTATTAATAGCTTGACAGAAGAATAGAAATGTATGATTTGATCTAGCACGATTGTTTGGTAATATGCCCTTATACCTATATATAAACAAATTCTTAGAAAATACTAATGATGATTTTCGTCTTTAGTATCTAAGGTTTAAGAGGCAATCTGTTTAGCTTTTATTTAATCAACATATTTTGTAAATTAACTTTTTGTGGCTTAGCTTGTGAATGACAAATATATTTGCATCTATTTGGAGATCATTAATTCAATGTAATTTATTACGCACATGTCTGTAATCATATGTCATTAAGCAGCAGAAAGATAATAAATATTTAAGTAATTTGTGGGTTGACTTATTTATTCAACACCATCTGTTAGAATTTAACAAAATTTAAGAAGAATTTAATTTTTGCATCAATGATGAGCATTTGATTTTGGTTAAAATAGAGTAACAGCAACTACGTAATGAATTTCTGGATAAACAGTATCTGCAGTCGAGACATTTTTCTCATGAATATTGCCAATATAAGCTGTGTTTGTAGTAATATTAATAAATGTTTCTCAGCTTCCAAAAATTTTAACAAATAAATAGACAGACTGTTTATCTTTGCACCCAATTTTAAGACATGTGAAATCTCCATGCATTTTTCTTCTTCATTTTAATGCTTAAGTTTGGAAAAAAATATTAATTTAAATTATGGACTTCAAAATCATAGGGAAAAAATTATGTTTTAAAATTAATCAATAATTGTCAGTGTGTTTTTTAAGGCAGTCATAAGACTTTCGCACAGTTAGAACATAATGGAAAAATAACAAAACAGCTGAACTATGTTTGTTAAAAGTTAGAATAGTGGTTGTGTTCGTGACACTTATGCAGTCGTTTCACAGAGGAATGAGGGTTTTCCTAATTTGAGTCTTTCTGTTCGTTATGCATTTGGGAATAACAAGAATCTCAATTTGAAGGTCCCCAAGCAGCTCACAACGTCCGAGAGATCACGTATTCCCCGGGCAATGACAATGAACATCCGTTTAGTGGTAGCAAATGTGAGAAGGCGCAATGTTGAGTAACCTAATGGCATGCTACCACCGATGCGTCTTAGGAAGTAGGTAACAGAAGTTACTGAAGCTCAACACAATGGCCCACTTAATGGCTTTGGCAGCCCCAATAAACTAGGATCGGGCGCGGTGGCCTTTTAAGCCATTTTCCTATAACTAATACAATTATAATGAAAACATGAAGAATAGAAAAACGAAAAAACCATCACCAACAAACGTTATAAGGACCATGATTTAAGGATATGCACCTGGAATGTGAAAACGCTATACAGAAATGGTGCTTCTATCGAATTGAAGGATGTCCTCGATAAATAGAATGCTGACATCTCCGCCATATAGGACATAAAATGTACAGGACAATGATACACACAACGAAAGACCTATGTTATCCTATACGGCTGCCATGCAAAAAGACACTAATTTTAATGTGTATTCATAGTCGGCAAGAGAATTCGACCTAAGGTCCCTCGGTTTAACCCTGTAAGTGACCAAATAGTCGTTATCTGCTCCATGGCGTGATATTTTTACATTACGCTGACTTGTGTACACGCCCCGATGGAAGACAAAGACGATGACATTAAAGATGCATTCAATGAGCGCCTGTAGGAGATATATGACCGCTGCCCTGCACATGGCATTACAAATTGTTTTGAGAGACTTGAATGCTAAAATAGAAAGTTAAGATGCTCTTGGTTCAGCTTTCATAAAGTTCAGTCTAGACAACAACACCCCCGAAAAAGGATTCAGACTGGTAAGTTTCGCGTCGGCAAGAAACATGGTGGAACCAGAATTCCTCATAAAGATATGCCATGTGTATATCTGGATATTCCCTGATCAAAACCACAAGAAACCAGATTGATCATCTATTTGCAGCCAAGTTACGCATACGAAGGAAGCTAGACATCCCAAAGCTGCATACCACCGACATAGACAATGCCTACTTTAACCAACTCTCTCAGTTATTTCGAATCAACGCCTCTAATACACGACAGAGAGGGGCAGCGCATGGCGAATTCTACGAACACTGCCTAAACGTCCCGAATGGGATATAGAAAACCACGCTCAGACAAGCCCTGGTAGGATGATGGATCTCGCGAAATGTCTGAGGAAAAGTAAGCTGCATACAGGACAAAAGTGCAGCCAATGGCAATGCGGGCGGTAACGACGCGATATTTTTAGAAAAGAAAGGAGATGATACGCCTCCTCAGGCTGAATAAGCGTCTTTGGACGAAAAGACAAAGTCATGAGGGATAGAGGTGAATGGCGAAAGTTCAACTCAAAGGTAGAAAGCAAAGACTTTGAAACAGTGATCCCCATCTATAAGGACAGAGACGGAAATCTGGTCACGGACACTTAGAGTGTGCTGCAAACATGGGGGAATACTTTCGTTCTCTTCTCATTCCCGAAGGCAGCATAAGTGACGAAATCACGCCAATCATCAACAAAGGAGTAGTTTGATGAACGCCAAGCCAAAACGAGATCAGCAAGGCTTAAAAATTAAAAATTGCGGGAGCCGATGAACTGCATGCAGAGCTTTTTAAAGGCGGCGGCGTTGGGCTGGCAACGTGCATGCACCAGCTCACAAACACGATTTGGCACAAGCAATGCCCGACGATTGAAATCTGAGTGTTCTATGTCCTGTGCTTAAGAAAGGCGATCCAAGTGTGAGTACCAATTATCGCTTGATTAGCCTTTTACCCATCGCTCACAAGTTCCTGTCTAGTCTGGTGAGTTATGTGAAAGACTTAAACCTATCCTAGTGAACCTGATTGGACCTTATCAGTGTGGCTATAGACCTGGTAAATCCACGATCGACCAGATATTTACAATACGACAAATCCTGAAAAAGACCAAGATTGACACCTACCATTTGTTAATCGATTACAAAGCTGCATTCGACAGTCCGATACGAAAGAAATTACTAGATGCTATGGCTGAGTTTGGTATCACCACGAAGCTAATACGACTTTGCCGGATGATACTGACTGGCACGAAGTCTTTAGTTAAACTAGTCAAAAATCTAACTGAGCCAGTTTTTATTAAGCGAGACTTAGTCGATAGTCTGTCATACAATTTTTTTTTAACATCGAAATGAAGATGATCATGCTGAAGACTGCAGTAAATATGATTGGTACCAATCCTGACAGATCGGTTGTCTACCAAGCGAGGCTCAAGACAAAACTATAGGCTGTTATACGTTTTTTTTTTGGCATCGTAGTTGAGATGACTGGTACCATCTTTTACAAAAGTCTCAAACAACTGGCGTATATCGATAACACTGATATCATTGGCCGTGGACTGCAGGATGTTACTGCGGCCTTTTTGAGTATTGAGAAGCAGTCTGCGGAAATGTGTCTTGTGATAAGTGAGAACAAAGTCAAACTATTTGTTTTAACGAACAAAGAGGTTACTCGTTTGGGACGCTGCGAGATTTTTAGTGTCAGTTAGTTATTTTGTCTTCTTCACCATAAATAGAAGTCATTATGCCTGGAAATCAAGAGATTTGTATTGATCGCAAACCGCTGCTACTATGCTCTATTAAATTGTTTGAATGACAAATCCCTCTCTCGAAAAATAAAAATCCAGTTGTACCAAACACTGATTCTACCTGTCGTGCTCTACAGCGCAAAATCCTGGGTAATAATACAGGCGTATCAATCTAGTCTGGGAGTCTTTGAGAGAAAAATACTTCGAAAGGTATTTGGACCATACCTGTTAAATTTTGATTACGATTAGTAATCAATTACATTACATTTTAAAAGAATCGTAATGATTACATAATTCCTTATTAAGAATTTTTTAATTACTAATTGATTACGATTACAAATAATCTAAAAATAATCATGATTACTGGAGATTACGAAAAAATAATCAAAAATAATCAAAAGTAATCAAAAAATAATCCGACTACTTTCAACGATTACTTTCGAAAATTTTTGATTACTGTCAAAAATTGGCCTTTACAACATGAAAAAAATCTTAACAAATAATTCAGATATAAACGTTAGCTATTATAAACCAGTAAGAAAGTTTCAGTCGGTAAACCCGACTTTCATATATCCTCATACTCAATAAAACATAACATTTTCTAATACATTAATATTGTTACTCCATCTCTGAAGTGGGCTGAAAGGTACATTGGTATTGATATTTTTACTCGATTTCTAAAGTGGGCGGAATGATGTATTTGTATTGGAGGTAACAGAAGGGGCGGGACCATGTAGGCCATTTGCAATACCGTAAGCAATTTTGGGGAAATATAAACTCTTGCAAAATTACTAACCATTTGATTGCGTCCTTTAAAAGTTGTCGTGCGTACCAGTCGGACAGCCAGACAGACATACGAACGTGGCTCAAACGACTTAAAAAGTCATGAATCGAATTTTTTTCAAAAAACCTAGGGTCTAAAGTGACTCCTTCTATTTGTTACACTTTTGGGACGTATCAAATGATATATACCCTCCTACCCGTAGGGTGAGGGTGTTGTTTTTACTTGTTATTATTTACTAGTGTTATTTATGAATTGGAAATTTGTTGAATCGCATTTGAACTTTTGTTGTTTGTTGTTTTGTCTACGGCTTGTCGTAAATTTTCATTTCATCAATTGTTGAATGGAGTAGAAGGGTCTACAAATTGAATAAACAAATCCACATCATTATTTTTAAAAACCGTTTATCAAAGGCCCTTGTGTTTTATTAACACCGTCAACAGAGGGTATAAAAATAAATATATGATGTACATTAGGCTGATCGAAAAAATCGATGTTGGATTTTTGTCGGAGCCAACCTCCAAAAATGATAAGTCTTTGGGGATTTTAGAATTCCCTAAGTTTGAGAATGATTGGAGTATGTTAACCCCTGCCGCTGTAGGCTTAAAGTTTTTAAGCCCAACAACCAAGTTTGGTTGGCATAACTCAAGAAAGACTACTTCAATTCCCTTAATCTGTACGCATATAATTTTCCTATACAATAGGCAGTTTCGTAGTTATAAAAAAATTTATAAAAAAAAATTGGCTTAAAAACGCGACAAACTTTTTTTTCTTGATCTCTCTCTTATGTTGATCATAGGTTATGTGACATTACGTGAAAGTAGTAAGACTTGAAATTATTTTCGTTTAAGATTTTTTTTATTATTTTTTTAATTGAATTTCTTAGGCAAATTTTTTTATTTTTTTTCATAAATTCATTTATAACTGCAAAACTGTTGATTACGCAGAGAAATCACTTCTGATATTTCTAAATTAAATTAGCGACGCCAAAAAACCTTTTTGGAAGTCTCCTTCATATTAAGCCCAAAATTTGCACAGACCTGACCAATGTGCATATTCTCGAAAAAATTAATGTTTTCATTCCCCAGTCCTATAGTTTGTCCAAAAACAATTTTATCCGTGCACCCAAGAACCCCTGAAATAGTATTTTTGTATTTCTTTTATTTTCAATGTTTGTTTCAATTTAGATAAGTACTTCATTATAAAAATGCTGTATTGTCATTTAGTCTCCCATCGAAACCAGGTGTATATCACTATTGATGGTTATTGAAGGGCTACATTTTGTCTCACGACTTCGACGTCAATTTTAGGTTTTGAATTTCTTAAATCGTTTGTTACACCCTAATTATGCATATTTCTGTTAAAATTCGTAAAGATCGCAAAAAATATTAAAATTTTGCTTTTAAATTATGCTTTTTAATTCATAAACAAAATTGTCTAAAAACGAAAATGCAGCACACAATTACCCATGAATAACGATTTACAACCCGTTTCGATCGAATATCAAATAACAAATCAACATAATGAATATCATTTTGGGAGGGCGGTAAGGTGCATGGAATAACAAAGTCCTCAAATTGTATACAAACAAACTTCAAAACTGGACGCATCGAGTGGTGCTATCTGATGAACAATGCTATATTTCACAAAAATACTGCCAAAATGAGAGAGCAAATTTCCTAATCCATACAAAATCAAACAGTCAAAGACAATATTTTGTTTTGATGTTGCAGTTAATTTTCATCACCTGCTTGATTTTACATGAATAGTTTAAATAGTTTATCACAATTTTTTTCTATCAAATATGCGTTTTACATATGAAAAAATGTTTTTGAACCGTAAGTCAAGATTTTGAGGCTGTTAGGATACTTTGGTAGTAGGGTAAAGTTGCACTCGACCAAACCTACAACTACAACATGCAGTAGGTCACTCCCCAAGTTCCAAAAGACTGTCATATAGTGTAATCTAACAAGAAAATGAAATAAACTTTTAGAAAAAATGTTCGTCACTCCATTGTTTATTGACATTCAATAAGTATAAATGCAAGTTATTTTTGAAATAATCAAAAATTTTCAAAAGTAATCGTTGAAAGTAATCGAATTATTTTTTGATTACTTTTGATTATTTTTAATTATTTTTTCGTAATCCATGGTAATCCCGATTATTTTTAGATTATTTGTAATCGTAATCAATTAGTAATCGTTTAAAACCGAATATAATCATATTCTAATCATTACTTTACTTTTCAAAAATTTTTAATCTAATTACTAATTATTATGATTAGTAATCATTATTTAACAGCTATGATTTGGACCCATTATCGTAAACGGATAGTACCGTCGTCGAATGTATCTTGAGCTGTTTGAGCTACACGATGACATCGACGTAGTCATGCGCGTACGAATAGACCGAATGCGCTTGCTTGGTGCACGAATGGACGAAAATGCTTCAGCTCGAAACGTCCTCGTCAATATACTTAATGGCCGGCGCGGGAGCAGGTGACCAAAACTTCGTTGGATGGACCATGGTGATAGAACTGTTATCTTAACTTTGTGTGGCAAACTACCTACGAAGCTCGAAAGACCGAAGCGCTTGGAATTATTTTCTTCGAGCGGCTACTGATGGATGAATTTCTCTTGTTGCTGCCATAGAAAAAGAAGAAGAATTATCTAACTGAACTCAACTTAGGTGCATATATATATTACGAATTAAACTTAGTGAATATGTAAAGAAAAAATATATTTAAGTCTCAACTGCAAGTGCTCACAATTATTATCTGATTAGAACAATATCTTATATAAAACCGAAAAAAGTTTTAAGAAAGTCTTCTGTGAAAAATAAGCCAACTCGTTGAAGGTCAACACTGCGTATATATCAAAAACTTCTAACAAAATAAAATTTTGTGTTTGCAAGATGGCTAAGAGAGCTTTTTTGTCGTTTTTAGATGTATAACAAATTTTGCGCTGTTGTTGTTGTTAACAAACCACAGATATAGCATGCGTCTAACTGTAAACCTGTCTAAAACTGTGACAGAACTTTTTTTTTTTTTTTTGTATTTGTTTTCATTTTTAATATTTGCTCTTTACTTGCATGTCCACATGTAATAAACATTCATAACCTGCAGCCAGTAGTTTTAAATGAATATGCATATGTCCAATTAAAATTATTTACAGCTGAACATAATAAATAAATTAGAAAAATAGAAATAATTTTCAACTACAACAGCCATGAAAATTTAATAAATAGTTGCCAATCTATACGTAGTGTGGGCGGTGTAATAGAAATTATGCCATACATTTGTATTATTGGGCTGTAGATATGAAAGCCTGCAGATATGATTAAAAATATAATAAACTATAAACTATTACAAAAACAAGCTTTAAAATTTAAATAATTTTATTTACATTTCTATTCAGATTTATGCCTTAGGCTACATTATAAAAGTATAAAATAAATTGTTAATTAAATTTTAATTTCGAACTTACTACGTTGTCATATTTTTTATGCAAAAAATCTAGCTTGAATTCTAGCCAGATAACCCATGAGATGTAAAGTACATCAATAAACTTCGCAGCATATGTATATTGGGTGATCTGGTGCGTATACATAATGAATACGGGGTGTTGAAAAGCATACGTATGCTTTATCTCATTTAGTGTAAGAATTTACATATACTACATATACTAGGTGACCCGGCGGGGAGGGGAAAATCGATTGGATTAATAGAAATTCGAGGGATAAGGACTTCCTCTCCTTTGAAAAAATTTGACGGGAACGTCATCAATACAGTTGAAACATCAATAGGAATTTGGCCATTTCAAAGCGCCAGTAGATATTTTAAAAATGCAGTAGCCGATGGGTCGCTTTGCAACGTGACTCTCATGTTCGTAGTTAATTTCAGCTCCTAGTCATTCCGCCACAAAGACATTATTTTCATTTGCAGCAGTAGATTTTGGCATGGCGGGAAGCGTTTGACGAAAATCTTCCGACAAAATTATCATAGCTCCACCAAATCGTTTCGAATCACCTCATAAATCCTTCATCTTTCGGTCAACTGCCTCCAAAGCTCGTTGACACGCTATAGTGCACTCATCTCAAATGATGATTTTGCATTCTCGCAACAATTTCGCTGTCGCCGAACTTCTTCGGCAACTTCAAAGCGGAGTGTGCCGTTCGACCGTCTTTCAACAAAGTGGCAGCAGATGGTTTATTCGTTTCTTTTCCTGATGACTTGTAAACAAACCTGTCGTTGTATTGACCATCTTTAAATTATAGTGATATTCACCCTCTCCACGGCAGAACATCAACGGGTATTGAGTGCATCATATGACCGATGAGTTTCCCGACGCTTGAGAACAGTATCGTGTGATTCCACATTCTCAACCTGCAATAGCTGTGAAGCCGTCGATATTCATATGAACAACTTTAAATGCAGTTATCGCCTAACAAAAATGATCGATCGCAAAAAGAATACAGTTGGGATCTCATCTTAAAATAGATTGGGATCTCACCTCGAAATGAGTAGCACGCCGTCGATATTCATATGGAATGGTTAAAAAGGTGGTTAACATGCATATGATCAAATGGATACCTAAATTCTAAGCCAAGGTATGTATATAATTAAAATTTTACAGAAAACGCCTTTAAAGATTGTGAGTACATCATATAGATTGCACTTATATGTTAAGTTAAAATATCCTAAATCTACTAAATCATGTATTCGAAAATCGAATTATTGGAAAAATTTATTTTTTGAATAAACCGCAAACCGGGTTTCTGAAAAATTCAAGTATTTTAACACTGTAATTGTATCCAATGCAAAAAATTGTGTAATTGTTCGATCATTTCGTGTTTTATCGAAGCAAAAATTGCACAACGTTGATCTAGTTCTATTGCCGAATCACCAACGAAATAGATGTGAAGGAACTTATGATCTTCGTTGGGTGGTGGTAAATCTAAGTCTGAATGTGTGGAAGCAATTTCGAGCAAAATGGTAGGAATTGTTTTTAATAATAACACTGACACAAAATCAAACTTTTTCGGAAACACTCGAACGTTGGGACAAACCTTACCTCAGTTTACACTTTGCTTAAGATATTTCTAGACTATTTAATTATATTAAATATTATGTCTTCGTTTCTTTTTTTTTAGCAACGAAAAGAAATAAAATGTAAAAAAGCGAAAAAAATATTTTTCACTAAGCTAGAGGTTTACTCATCTCCAGTAATACTCTCTGAACTGCATAACTACGCTCGTGCGTTCGTGTAATGAGACGCCATTACCTTTTAAATCGGATAGTTGCCGGGTTGATCAACAACTTCGGCTCCGAATGATGGAATTTGAAAGCATCCTCCATCCTTTCTGTATTTGCCAGAAAATGTTTTGATTAGATGGAATTTCCATAGAGAAAGGAAAATGTTACAATGGCACTGGCGGATGAGTCAAAACGGCAACTTCACCTTGCCACCAGCGCATCATAAGCCGGGAGTTTCCGATTGTAACTTTAATGCTTTGCAATGCTGGCATACGACAGACAATGAACCGATATCAACGCAGCGAAGATCTTTGTAGGCGATTGTGGAATCGTATTCAAAAGCAGCGCGATTCAAGTCTGTATTTACGACTGGCCTTCTTCTAGTAAAATTTTGTCGAATTTCAGGTGGTGATTGTGCAGCGCGAAACTGTGCAATATGGGCACGTCTCCATTCATTTTTTTGGCTCGTTCTTTTTGCGTTTGATCATTACGGAAGTTCTGACCAATTATAGCACGACGCCGTTAAAAAATTTAATATTCGATTTACCTCAAATCAGGCGATAAAATGCAAAATTTTGTCGAAAAAAAATCAAATTTTCCGAATTTTCCACCGAGAATTTATCTATTTTTCCATTCGGAAAGTCATTTATTTACAAAAATACATCTATTCCATAAGTATTATTTTAAATTTTAATATTTAAAAAGTTTCCTGTACCAACAGAAATTATGCATTAAAGAGAAACCACAACAACATTTACTAACTTAAATGCATACTTTACGCAAAAAGATTACATTTTCAATTTGCTTAAACCTTTTCATAACTAATAAACAAGATATTTTTCAAACTTTTGCACAACTGCAAAAGTTTACAAACTAAATTTTATTGTTGCACCATTTTGGTTTTTTTTTCTTTTCTGACACATTATTTGTGGCATACAACAACAACATCTAGCAAAATATTTCAAAGTTATGTTCAAGACCACGCGAATAGCTTTGTTACACACACACACACACACACACGGGAGTGCAGTAGCGTTGCAGGAAAATGCAACCATCTTTATGAGCATTAGCAATGTGAGAAACTTTGTTTGAAAATGTGTAAAATAACAATATGTTACTGTCTTTTTGCATAGTAACTGTTGAAAAAATTTATAAAGTATTTTGTAGAACGCTATAACGCTTTTCATACTTTACGACAATTTGACAATTTTGCATATGCATCACTATGAATGCAAATTGTTTTCGTTTCTATTGCTAGTAGCAGCACTTTGTTACGCTTTGTTTCCTTAAGAGGAAATTTGCTTAGTTTCAGAAGTCATATGCGGAAACAAATTGTACTTATAAAAGCAATTGTTCATGATGCAAGTACGAGTGAAAGCAGAAAAGTAAAGAGACAAGGGTATAACACTCAATATATTCAGAACATGAAATAAACACATCTTTTTAAATTTTTAAAAATAACTCATTAAATAATGTAGTTTTGGGACAAAACAGTTCGATAGACAGACTGACAGACGGGCATGGATAAAACGACTTAAATAGTTATGAATTGAATTTCAACGAAACCTAGTGTCTAAGGTGTCTCCTTCTATGTGTTACACATTTGAATGGCATCAATTGATATACGCTTCTACTCGTGGGGTGAGAAATTAGAAATTAGTTAGAAATTAGATATGAGAGGGCTTTGTACTAGTGAGAGCCGCCGTGGTATAGTGGTTAGAACACGCAACTACCATGCGGGAGATCCGTGATTCAATTTGCGGCTCCAGTCATCTACACTTTTATTTTTCTTTCACTGCCAGCGCCTCGATGTTGCAGGCAGCAACTTCGTAGTATAATTTCGAGTTTATCGGCATACCTAGTAAAACTTCTCAAACTCCGCTTTTGTCGATAAGCCAGTATTTGTCGTTTGTTTGTTATAAATCGAAATTAGAAAGCATGTTAATTCACAACAACGCGAGAATGTATACCATATCACATTCATGGGGTGTAGAGGGAAATTAACGGGACCTACAGTTGAATGACGAATCTTAACATCAACTGTTTTAGAATCTTTTACTACATTGTTTCGACTACTCAGAAGTCTCTGCCGACAACATCTAGGGGCTCGATGATCACAAAAATGAAGATGGATGCCACAGTTGGTAGCAAGGACATGATAGTTTTGAAATTCCCAGAGGCGGGACCGGCCGTGGCATAGTGATTAAAATACGCGACAACCATGCGGGAGATCACAGGTTCAACTACTGGCTCCCCAGTCATCTTAAAAAAAGACAAATTTTCTTTCATTGTCGGCTCCCCTCGAATGTTGTTTACAGCAACTTCGCAGTATAAGTGTCGAGTCAATCGGCAGGTCTAGTTAAAAGCTTCTCAAACAGTGATGTTCGCATTCATCAATAAACAAGTAGGTGCCGTTAGTTGTGAATCTAAAAATAGAAAGCGTGTTAATTCACAACAACGCGAGAAGCTATCCCATACCTCATTCATGGGGTGTAAAGGGAATTAAAGTAAATTAAGTTTTAAAATTGTATCCTACTACACATAGCTGCCACTCTAACCTACATGTGCCCAATACAATGACGTTTAATGACAACAATGGCACATCAGTGGTGTTTATGAATTTGCTAAGCCTATTTGGTAAACAAATCATGTTATATATAATACAAAAAAGGAAATATTTATCAACGTTGTTGACAATATTAAACACAATTTAATAACTAAAACCATTCACAGTTTGAAATTGTTGCTGCTAGTGAATCAACTAAAATTAACTTTGCAATTAAATTTGGGAGACACGTGTCACATGTTGTTGGTCTCAACAAAATTTGAATAAGTGTTCTCATTTTGTCGACCGAGAGGACAACACATTTAGCAACATTGTAAATGTGTGTGTGTGTCAACGAATGTATGTATGAAAGACCAAAATATTAATACACAAAATATGTTGGAAAAAAAACTCATTTGATGTCGAATTGGTATGTTAATGAGTAGTCTATGACTGACTTAGCTGAGCAGCCAAAATTAATATAACAAGTCTGGTGTTTTATTTTCTTTCTCCAAGGACTTTTAAAGACTTCATAAAATTTTTGTTTACAAAACACAGTACAACATTTTTCAGCTCATTGATTTGGGACTCAATTCTGAGAACTGCACGTGAAAGCTGCCTCAAAATGAAGAAGCTCTGCATCATTTGTTTTGTCAAGTTACAACTGGGTTTATTTTGTAGCAGTTACAATAAAACTGTTATACTCTGTGGCGTGAAATATTATTTATTGAACCTGGGATCTCCCGCATGGTAGTCGCGTGTTTTAACCATCATGCCAAGGCCGGGCGCGCATGAAAAGAAGCCTCAAACGTGACAAATTTCCCTATACGGTACTTAGTAACATCAAATCGAAATTAAATGATTTTGTCATGTAACTTGACAAAATAAATGATGCATAACTTCTTCCTCACTTGTAGTTCTAAGAATTGAGAGAACTGCAACTATTCCCACTGTGATTTTTTGATGTATTATGGTGCCACGAGTACAAAAAAACATTTCTTTCACATTGGATTTTTTTAAAATAGAGTATCTTATTTACCAATCCAAAATTTTCAAACAAATGTAGTAAAAAACTGAATTCAAACTTTCAAACAAATGTAGTAAAAAAACTGATGTTTTTTGGTGTTGCATATTGCAATTTTAATTCCTTTGATCTATACACTGTACACTGTGCTAATAAGCCCTAAACCTGTTAAAATACTTACTTACTTAGCTGGTACTTCTATGCAATCCCAGTGGATTATATACCGCACGTAGAAAAATATTATAAACGCCTCGATCTTCTGCGCTTCTTCTCCAGTTAGTTACACCGAGTTCTGTAAGGTTCTCAGTAACCTGGTCTTTCCAACGGAGTTTGGGTAGCCCTCTTCTGCGCCGTCCTTCGAATTCATTGCCGAAGACTTTTTGAGCTGGAGCATTTTCGCCCATGCGTACAACATGCCCTAGCCAACGCACCCGTTGCACCTTAATGGGTTTGACCACGTCAATGTCAGAGTACAGCACTGCTCATGATTCATACGACGCCGATACTCTCCGCTAACGTCTAAGGGCCCATATATTTTACGGAGTATTATTCATAACCCTGGATTCTGAGCCATACATTAAGACAGGTATAGCCAGTATATGGTATAGCTGGAGTTTTGTTCGTCGAGAAAGGGCTCTGTCATTGAATCGCTTGCTTAGTCCGTAGTAGCATTTATTGTCAAGCAGGATTCTTCTCCGGATTTCTAGGCTGACATTATTTGCTTTGTTAATGGCGGAGCCTAGGTAGACAAAATTATCTTCCACCTCGAAATTATAGTTGTCAACGTTCACGCAGTTTCCCAAACGAGTAGATTCTTTGTTCGTTGAAACTAATAACTTCGTTTTGTCCTTGTTCACCGTTAGGCCCATTTTCGCTGATTCCTTCTGTATACTTGAGAAGGCTGCAGTCACATTCCGAAGTTTTCGACCGATGATGTCTACGTCATCAGCGTACGCGAGTAGCATGTGGCTTTTGTTAAATATAGTGCCAATCGTGTTTACTGCAGCTTTTCTCATTATCATCTCCATCACAATGTTGAAGAGATCGCACGATAGGCCGTCGCCTTGTTTTAGGCCTCGTCTGGTATAGAATGGCTCCGTAAGGTCCTTACCAATCTTCACTGAAGACTTCGTGTCATTTAGCGTCATTCAGCGTCATTCAGCGTCATTCCGCAAAGACGTATCAGCTTCGCTTGAATACCAAACTCAGCCATGGCTTCGAGTAATTTCTGCCGTATCGGGCTGTCGAAGGCAGCTTTATAGTCGACAAAAAGATGGTACGTGTCGATCTGTTTCTCTTGGGTCTTTTCCAGGATTTGCCGAAGTGTGAAAATCTGGTCAGTTGTTGCTTTTCCAGGTCTAAAGCCACACTGATAAGGCCCGATCAGGTTGGATAACACTGGCTTTAGTTTTTCACATAGCACACTCGACAGGACCTTATATGTGATGGGTAAAAGGCTGACCCAGGCTGACACAGGACATAATACGCTTACATTCCAATCGTCGGGCATGCACTCTTTAAGCCAAACCGTGCGCAAGAGCTGGTGCATGCTCGTTTTCAGCTCCTCGCCACCGGACTTGAAGAGCTCTGCGGGCAGACCGTCGGCACCAGCTGCTTTGTTGTTTTTAAGCCGCGATTTTGCTGTTCTTACATCGGCTTGACTTGGTGGTGGGCAATCTAAGCCGTCGTCGACGATTGGCGTGATAACTTCACGTGCGCTGCCTTCTGGAACCAGCAGTTGCTGAAAGTGTTCTCTCCATATGTGCAGCACACTCTGCGTATCCGTGACCAGATTTCCATCACTGTCCTTACAGGTGGGGAGGCCATTACCGTATCCATTTGCTCTTACTTTCTGGTAAAATGTTCGGGCATCACCTCTATCCCTGTATCGCTCAATATCCTCGCTCAAATCAGCGAGATGTAAAAATATTTCGCCCGGATGCGAATGGTGGCTATTCGGTAACTTACAGGGTTAAACCGCGAGACCAGGTGTCGAAGTCTCTTGCCGACTATGAAACCACATCCAAATTCGTGTCTATCTGCATGGCAGCTGTAAAAGATGGCACAGTTCTTTCGCCGTGTGCATCCCTGTCCCGTCCATCTCATTTCCTGTATGGCGGAGATGTCAGCCTTGTATTTGTCGAGGACATCCGCCAGTGAGGCACCATCTCTGTAAAGAGTTCGGACATTCCAGGTGCATATCCTTAAATCATGGTCCTTATATCGTTTGCGGAGGTCGTCAACATTTGGGGGGGTTCTTGTTTTTTTTTATTTTCCGTGTTTTCATAATAAATTTTGTTTAAGGAGAGTTGCTTATTAGGCCACTAGGAGAGCCTGTGTTGAGCTTCAGTAACTTCTGTTACCTACTTCCTAAGACGCATCGGTGGTAGCACGCCGGTTAGGTTACTCAACCTTTCACTTTAACTCTAGCTAACTTCTAAGCGGTTGCTTTAAATTCATTGCCCGGGGAATACTTGGTGTAAGACCGTATGTAGTTAGCTGCTTGGACAGTGCCACAAAGGAGTCGCTTCTGGTTACTCCCAAGTGAGTGACAATCAGTAACTTTCAACCTCTGGGCAAAGTCCCATTCCCCTGGCAAAATAACACTTTGTAATTAATTGCTATGAAATAGGTGCGCATGAGCCAATTTCAGAAACCAGAATTTCTTGGCATTATGATTCTTGGTGCGTTTAAATAGACAAACGAATGTTGATTACTGCCACCCACCGACTTTGGTTGTTAAGAAAAGATAAATATTTGTTTGTAATGTTTTCTATATTGTGAATAACGCTAATCAACAGCGGTCGTGCCACACGAACTTCAATAGGTGATCGTGTTGTAAGTACTTATTCATATTTCCTACTGTGTTTTAGTTAGTCAGTCAGTTTCTTTGTGATGAGTTTAAGTTCATTAAAGTGACACCGCTTCTTGACTTTTATAATATTTGGTAAAGTTTTGAAATGTTTTTTTAGCAACTGATTTCTAAGTTGACATTGCTGTAATACAACCACTCACCCAATTTGATTTGACATGGCATATTTTTCTCAAATTTACTTGATTGTGTGTGAATATGCGGGGGTTGGCTAGAGCAGATATTCTCCAGAAGAAGGATATGGGGGAAAAAATGGGGGTATAAGTAATGGGGAAAAAAATATAACGGCTGGTTATATCACCTTATTTGGCCTATGTGGGAGGAATAAAAAAACCGCGTTGATGTTTAAGCACAACTTTATTGTTCGCTTGGGTAAAGAATACTGAGTTGAGCGTAGATGGTAAAATACGTTAGAAGCATTAAATTAGGGTCGAACTCGACAGCTGAATTCGAGAGCGAGCTTTCGGCCAATAGTGCAACGGGAGGTTGAACTATGACTCAAATTGAGTTAAGGGACGGTAACGTAGTTCGGGCATAAACATTCCGCCCCCCTTGCAGAATTTAACAAATCTGGAACATTAGTACATATTTAACAATTTCTTATTTAAATGTATACATACATAACTATTATTAGAAAGCTTAAACCTAATTAAAATTTAATATAATTTCGCATGAGGTTAATTCAGTTCAAGTTTAATTCATTTATAAGAAAATAACGATCGATCGATTACGAACGATCGGGTTGGTTGTGGTATTTTAATCTGGCTTACTAGCCAGAATTTACATTAATAATAATTGTTGCTCCACTTGATGACGATCCATGGCTTTTGGGTACATTAATGCGGTTGTTGGATGTCGGAACTTCTTTGGTGGGCTGCTGTTGGGCATGAGTCTTTTTTGACATTCTCCATTTTTTTAATCCGTGCAAAAGCGTGTGATGCTTGGAGCGACAAACTTTACATCGTTCGCGGCTTTGGCAGTCATTTAGACAATGGGAATGTGCAAGGCAATTTGTACAATATTTAAATTTGCGAACAATTCCCATTCGTTTTTTAACGGTAAGGCGACGGAATCGGAAGCATTTCCTTAAGGGGTGATCCTTCATGCAGAATTTGCAGTCCTTGGATTTGTGCCCACGTCTGGATGATGTTGTTTCTAGTTGTCTGTCGGGGTTTTCTGTTGCATCACGATTGGTACGTAGTCGTCTGGGTGGGGTTGACATTATAGGCTGTGGAATGGGAAAAAGTTAGTTAGGTGTTGGGTTAGGAAGTAATACTAATTTAACGATAGGTCTTTTAATCAGACCGCTGGTAGTGCGCACTTCTGCTACTCGAACTTTAGAGTCCGACCCGGGTATGACCCTTTCGATACGTCCTAAAAGCCATTGGTTTGGGGGAAGATTATCCTTTCGAATAACTACGAGGTCGCCGACTGAAAAGTTACGTTGACGTGATTGCCATTTGGTTCTTTTATGGAGTTCTTTTAAGTATTCTTCTTTCCATCGTATTGCCAACTGATGGTGAAGAATTTTTAGTTTTTGCCATCGGTTACAGTAAGTCAAGGATTGTTGAGAGCAGTCAGGTTCTGCTGGTGCTAAGAGTGGGGTCCCTATTATGAAGTGTCCGGGTGTAAGCGCACACAAATCGGACGGGTTTTCGCTCATTGGGCTTAGTGGGCGTGAGTTTAGACATGCTTCTATACGAGCGAGCAATGTATAAAATTCTTCATATGTAAAAGAATGTGATTGGCCAACTTTCTTAAAATGAGCTTTGAAACTCTTTACCCCGGCCTCCCAAAGACCTCCCATATGAGGTGCACCCGGGGGGATAAAGTGCCATTCGATATGTTGGAATGCATATTGTGTAATTATCTGCTGACGTATATGGTTTAAAACTTGCTTCTGATCTGCTGAAAGAATGTTAGCCGCGCCAACAAAGGCGGTACCGTTATCAGAATATATAGCTTTAGGGGTGCCTCGCCGAGAAAAGAAGCGTGCAAATGCAGCTAAGAAGGCTTGGGTTGAAATATCACTGGTCATTTCCAGGTGGATTGCCTTAGTTGCGAAACACACAAAAATCAAAACGTAGCCCTTTGTTAGTTTAGTACCCCGACCTACATATGACTTGACGTCGAATGGGCCGGCAAAGTCGACTCCTGTTGTTGTAAATGGTCGAGACAGAACGGTCCTTTCCGGAGGCAATGCGGCCATTATTTGTTGACTGATCTTGTGTCTCTCGATAACACAAGTTTTACAATTAAAAATTACCGTTTTGATCAAATTCTTTAACTTTGGTACCCAGAATTCCATGCGCATTAATCGTAACATTAGACTGTTAGAGCCATGTAATGAATATTTATGGACAAACTCAAGATATAGACGAGTAAATCTCGCACCATAAGGGAGTAACTTTGGGTACTTCTCCTCGTAGGTAAGCACAGGGGATTTCGCAAGCCTACCATTGACACGCAAGAAGCCGTCCGAATCAATAAACGGATTGAGGGTAAGGATGCTGCTTTTCCGTGGTAAAGCAACATGTTTGGAAAGACAATTGTATTCCGAGAAATATGTTTTTTGGCATACGATTATAAGTCGTGCCTTAACGAACTTTAATTCTGCGTGGCCTAATTCAGGGGTCATATATGTCGTTGTACGTCTATGATCTGGATGGGTCAAGTGAAAGAAACGAAAGATATAGCAGATAATTCTGATGGCTTTGGAAAAATTTGAAAAACGTGTCAATATATCATCATCGATTTGATTGAAATGTGCCTTAACAGGTCGAATCTCTTCTTCAGTTAGATAATTCTGCGGACGTAATGGCCATTGAGTGGAAGAAAGACAAAGCCAAGATGGACCTTTCCACCATAAATCACTTGTGCTGAGTTCGATTGCGGTCGTTCCGCGAGAGGCTAAATCAGCGGGATTATCATGGGATTGAACATGTGCCCAATTGCAGTTACCTACTTTCTCATTTATAGACGCGACTCGATTCGCTACAAAGGTCTTCCACTGGAAAGGGGGCTTTTGAAGCCAAGCCAATACAATTGTCGAATCTGTCCATAGAAAAAGACGATGGTTGTCAATTTTTAATTGGGTCTGCACATTGCTAACAAGCTTTGCCATGAGCTCTGCACCACAGAGTTCTTTTCGTGGCAGGGTTACGAACTTAATTGGGGCCACTTTAGATTTGGCAGTTAGTAGGTGGGTCCGAATATCCCCATTTGGTAGTTCCACCCTGATATACAGGGTGGCAGCGTACGCCTTCTCAGAGGCATCGCAGAAACCATGCAGTTCTATTTGAAACGAGGGGTGATAGTCAACAAAGCGAGGTATACGAATTTTTTCTAAATTAGGAATATCTTCCATAAATTTTTGCCATTTAATTAATGTGTCAGGCGTAATATGCTCGTCCCAATCAGTCTGATCCTTCCAGATCTGTTGCATTAGGATTTTTGCAACAATTATCTTCGGGGCTAGCCAACCTGCTGGGTCATATAAATGAGCTATTTCAGATAAGACACTTCTTTTTGTTGTATCGTTAGACTTTCTTTGTTTACCTGGGATGAAATAGAAGCAGTCGCTACCGGCATTCCATCGCAAACCAAGTGTTTTTGTTGTACTTGAATCTGATAATTTCAGAAAACCAGCGTTTAACAAAAAATCTTGGGGTATGTCTTGCAGCAAAGACTCGTGGTTTGCTGTCCATTTCTTTAAAGGAAACCCAGCAGAGTCTAGAACTGTCACAAGATCTTTTCTAGTTTTGAGAGCAGTGGGGAGATCGTGTGATCCACCCAGGACATCATCGACATACATAAAGTTCCGTAAAATGTTCGAAACAGCGGGGAATTCTGGCTGACATTGTTCGGCTAATTCGAGCAATGTTCTTATGGCCAGATAGGGGGCACAGTTGACACCGAATGTAACTGTGTTCAATTCGTAGTCATTGATGTCGCTGTAGGTATGGTTTCGGAATAAAATCCGTTGAAAAGGGGTATGCTCGGGGTTTACGAGAATCTGACGATACATTTTCTCGATATCTGCGTTAAATACGTATTTGTAAAGACGCCAACGCAAAAGAAGTATGGTTAAATCAGCTTGTAAAGCAGGTCCGGGGTATAAAACGTCGTTGAGACTTTTACCGTTGGACGATGCATTTGACGCATTAAAGACTACTCGTAGTTTTGTAGTAGTACTTTCAGGCTTCAAAACTGCGTGATGGGGTAGATAGAATGTAGTAGTACAGTTTGAGCCGTTGGGGGTAACTTTTGTCATATGACCGAGGGTTAAATACTCCTCGATGACGTCGTCGTAATTTGTTTTAATGACTGGGTTCTTGCTTAATCTGGTTTCGTTTCTAAGAAACTGAGATAAGGCGTTTTTACGCGATTCGCCTAGCTGAATATATTGGGGAAATTCCTTCTTGAAAGGGAGAGATACAACAAAGCGACCTTGGTCGTTTCGAAATGTTGTATACTTATATAAATTTTCACAGAAGAGGTCGTCATCAGACATAGGGGCTGTTTCGGACACTTCTTCCAGTTCCCAAAAACGTTTAATGAGATCGTTTAATGAGATTAATGAGATTAATGAGATTTCATTGAAAAATGACGAAACGGTGGGACTCGGGGTACGGGTTGTCACCCGCCCTGTGACTATCCAACCAAAAGCTGTTTGCTGAGCCACCAACTTTTGATCTGGTGCCCATCGGACACCATTAAATAGTATTCGGGGGTAAACGTCTCCCCCAAGGAGAACGTCAATACGAGAATTATTTTGGGCAGAATCGGCAATTTGCAGATCACTAAAGTTGGCCTGTATTGCGGGAAGAGTAGATTGGTTCGCAAGTTGACCAGTGAGTTTTTTCACAACATACATATCAACTTCTATTCTAAAATTACAATCAAGGGGAGATCCTATTGATAGAGCACACACCCTGCTCGACATGGCTGTTAGTGTTCCATTGAGTCCAATTACACCCGTTTGGGAACATTTTGTAGGCAGATTCAACTTCCTTTGAAGTGTTTTCGATATAAATGACGCTTCGGATGCAGGGTCTATTAAAGCCCGGACAGTAAACCTATTGTTTCCAATAAGCACGTCTACAGAAGCAGTACCGAGAATGACAGACGAAAAAGTAGCGGACTGTATTTGAGTAGAGAAGGCATGTCGTAATGCGGCACTAGCAGAAGTAGACGGAAGCACATTTGACGGCTGCTGGTCAAAGGATTGAGGTACATTGGAAGGGAAGTGTGTCGAAGGTAGTAGTGAAGAGTCTCCAGAATTGCATGCACTTACGACCTGATCAGATTTCGCTGTGTCACAAGATCGATGAAGAAGGGAGTGGTGCTTTTTACGGCACAGGGAGCATAAAAACGAACTTTTGCAATTTTTGAATTCATGCGAAGTTGCTAGACAATTGGTGCACCGTTTAAGTGTTTTCACCGTCGTTAGGCGCTTTTCCACTGACATCTTTAAAAATTCAGCGCATAAGCGAAGGGGGTGCGAGTCTGCACAAAGAGGACACGTTTTTGAATTATTCGATATTTTATTGTGGTAAGTATTAAGGTTTTTTACTTCGCGGGAGTGATTGCTAGAAACATTCTTGTGCCCGGAAGATTTTGTGTTATTTTCATGGGGGGTTGGTGGAGATCTGATATCGGAAACAGATTCCAGGGTATGATAACGTGAATTAAGAAAACAATCCATTTCTTTCCACGTTGGTAACTTGGACTTATTTTGAATTGACTGTTCCCAGAGATGCAGAGTAAGGCTGGGAAGGCAGGTCGAGCACAGATAAACAAATATCATATCCCAGTTTCCGGTATCTATCTTAAGTAAAGATAGATTGGCGACACAATCATTTATAGTGCGCTGCAATGTTTTTATGCTAGGGCCTGATTCTTTAGTTATAGGGTTAAGATTGAACAATGTCTTCAGCTGAGCGTTGATGAGCACTCTTGTATTCTCATACCGCTCAACGAGATTCTTCCATGCCATCTCGAAGCCTTCGTTTGTAAGGGGGCATGTTTTAAGAATCGCTCGAGCTTCACCCTGTGTTTTCTTAAGGAGGTGGCAAAGTTTTTCGACTGGGGTGAGACGGGCATTGTTTTTGTACAATGCAGAAAACATGTCGCGGAAGGATGGCCACGATGCATAGTCTCCACAGAAAATTTCTGTGTCGCAAGGGGGTAGGGAAATGTTAGGGCTATGAGCAGAGCTCAAAGTGGCGTCGGGGCCGTTCGGGGTCTTTAACTTGTCAACCAATTCATTGGCCTTTGACAAGGTCTTTAAGTGAGCGTCGAAAGCAGCATAAAATTTGCCTTTTATGGTTACTAGATCTACGTCCTTTTTTTGGGACTGAAGTTTTGAAAGAAGTAAATCGTAGGCAGAGCGAAGGACATTCCATAGGTGGATGACTTCATCCTTGTATACCTCTAGAGTATAAACAGAATGGTCCTTTTCAGGAATGGAAAAAAATTCATTCTGAAATTCTACAACCCTATCTGTTGCTCGAATAAAATTATCTAATTCAGACATTATGTCAAATTAGAGCACGTTACACAATATATAAAGGATACACGGACTACAATGGTAATTATTGACCAAGTTGTCAAAAAAATCACAAAAAATATTGGATATAACTGATGCCGTAGATGAATTGCCGATTGTAAGATAAAACTAACCGATCAAATTAACAAATCTAAAAATTTGGTAAATTTTAACGCTAGATCTATTTTGATACGGTTCACTGTGTACCACTGATATTTTGAAATAAGAAAACGAGTTGAAAGTGTATTAGGATGAGCCGACACAAATTAAACTAATTTGTCAACAAAATCAAAACCAGAATAATAGTGAAAAACAACCAACAGCACTTATAGAGGGGAAAATCTAATTTATTTTAAAACAAATCAGAAACCCAAAAAGATTATTCATTTGCCTTTGTAAGTTTTATTATAGCACTGCAAGTGTTATGGGTTAATAGCGTTTCAGTTCTTATAAATAAATAATAATTGCGAAAACATTCGCTGTATTAAAAAATTCCATATGTACGTATAATTTTCGTTGGGCAATAGTTAGCACTTTTTTCCGAGTTAGCACTTTTTTTCGAGTTAGCACCTTTATTTGTAATTGAATTATAATTATTCTAAAAGCAGGTTCGTTTCACTGTTATAAGCAAGGGTTTAAGCCAATCTCTTATACGGATGGCTCGAATCACACACAATAGTAAGCGATTAGTTCTTCATATGCATTGCACAAATGGACTTTTAGCTTAGCAAAGCCGATGTTGTGAGTTTGAGGTTGCAATCAGATCGCTATTTCGAACCGGTCTGTCGGAGGTGAGTATTATGTCGTAGTTAGATCAATGCCCAAGTAAGGTTGTAGTTTGTTATGCTCACTGCAATGGATGCTGCGATCGTTTATGTTCGATCGTTACCACAGAGAGCAAATTGTTCTAATGTAGATCATGAAATTCTTACATTCAACAAGTGCGTTGTAAGATCGATCATACAAGTCCTAAACTGGTAACACAAGATAAGAGAAAAGAATAGCTTGTAGTTAACGCGAAGCTAGGTATATTGATCGAACACAACAAGTCTTTTCGGTAACACACTAGCGCGAAAGCGAACACAAAAAACATGCGGTTGTTTGTGATCGATCGAACATAAAACGAATTGTGGATTTTATTGTTAACAACGGGGGAAATTTTTATCCGCGATCACCAAACCAATAGCTTTTACCGTTCGAGAAAAAAAAATGTATTGCACTATATGAGAACATACCTTTTCTCCAGCTTACTTGCTTTTTAATTTTATTTATCCACAGGTACTTCTCTTTAGACACGATATATAAACCAAATATGATGATCGTAAAATGATTGACGGGGTTTTCAAAATAATCAGGAGGGTTAAACGGGTCAAATCAACCAGGTAATTTGGCAGGAATCCTTAAACCAGCAGCAAAAAATCTGGAAAATATATTATCCCCTTGGATTAGAATATCTGCCTATCCGGTTCGAGTGGACCAAAAATGAATATGCGGGGGTTGGCTAGAGCAGATATTCTCCAGAAGAAGGATATGGGGGAAAAAATGGGGGTATAAGTAATGGGGAAAAAAATATAACGGCTGGTTATATCACCTTATTTGGCCTATGTGGGAGGAATAAAAAAACCGCGTTGATGTTTAAGCACAACTTTATTGTTCGCTTGGGTAAAGAATACTGAGTTGAGCGTAGATGGTAAAATACGTTAGAAGCATTAAATTAGGGTCGAACTCGACAGCTGAATTCGAGAGCGAGCTTTCGGCCAATAGTGCAACGGGAGGTTGAACTATGACTCAAATTGAGTTAAGGGACGGTAACGTAGTTCGGGCATAAACAGTGTGCCTATGGCACAAATTCAAGGCTATGTTTATAAATTCATTGCAATAGCCAGTCCTTTTCAGCTAGTTCTATTTATAACTTCTTTTTAGATATTTTCTGTTTTTACCTTCTTGCAAAATATAGCAGTTCACTAATTACTTTTCTATTAGAATTAACTACAGCTACGATGTCTATTATTTTTTGTTAAGCTAGACGAAATGGCAATTAGTTAAAGAGTGACAAATGATAGAGTCTCATTAAGAAAATTATATCGTAAGTTCATTGATCTGTTACCCCTCAGCATCGCCTAGTTCTTTTCTCATCATACAATACACAAGTAGACTGTCTCGTGTGCAACTAACATTACAATATACAAACATATTTTTGTTAAGATTTGCTAGTTAGACATACATAAGTAGACGTTAACGCCAAATTATGGGGCTAATAACATAAAAACTTCAAGGTTTCATAGCAATTAAATATGGCTATTGAAAAGTTAATAACCACGAACATGCAACAATCATTGAATACATTTAAGCCAAATTACTTTTCGATTGCGCTAAATACATGTAGCAAATCATTATTTGAGTAAAGACAAATAAATGCCAAGCTACTAGTTAACTAGTTAATCATTAGATTAAGATTTGGTGTTAAGCAATTAAATAAATACAGTTTTTGGTATTATTTAAAGTAGTTGGGTGCCGTTGGGAATGTAAAGTGCATCTTGCATCTCAAGCCGACTCACAACCCCCTTCGTGGTGGCACCTGGGTAACGTTGGTCGTGATATTATTATTATCATGAATAGCGGCAGATAGATGGTTGGGCTAGCCACATGCCTTCAGGTCCTTTACTGGCTATGACAACACAAGAAAGAAAGAGTAATAAACGGAACCCCTCAAATGTTGGCGACCCCCGCAAACTTAAAAGGTCCACGATTTAAGGATATGCACCTGGAACGTCCAGAGCCTGTATACAGAAGGTGACACAATTCGACTTACGGATGTTCTAAAAAAAATATAAGGCTGACATCACCGCCATCCAGAAGATGAGATGGACAGGGCAAGGATGCTCGCGATGTAAAAACTGCAACATCTTTTACAGCTGCCATGCCGAAAACTACGAATTTGGATGTGGATTAGTAGTTGTCGAGAGACTCAGACATCTTGTCTCGCGATTTAACCCTGTAAGTGATCGAATAGCCACAATCCGCATCAAGGCAAAATATTTATATATCACGCTTATTTCTGCTCAGCTCATGCCCCGACGGAATATAAAGACGATGAGATTCAAAATACATTTTACAAGCAGCTAGTGGAAACATACTACCTCTGCCCTGGCCACGACATTAAAATTGTTCTTTAATGCAAAAACGGTTGCGTTGGCTGGGTCATGTTGTACGCATGGACGAAAGAAGAGGGCGACCTAAACTCCGTTGGAAAGACCAGGTTACTGAGAACCTTACAGAACTCGGTGTAACTAACTGGAGAAGAAGCGCAGAAGATCGAGGCGCTTATAATATTTTTCTACATGCGGTATATAATCCACTGGGATTGCATAGAAGTACCAGCTAAGTAAGTAAGTAATGCAAAAATAGGAAGGGAAGATGTTCTTGGTCCATCGATCGGTAAATTCAGCCTGCATACCGACACATCAGACAACGGGTTTAGGCTGGTAAGCTTCTCAGCGGGAAGGAACATGGTACTGACTGGAACCAGATTCCAGCACAAATACATATATCCTGAAGGCAACTTGGCCAAACCCCGATCAAACACACAAAAAATCAAATTGAGCATGTGGTAATTGATGGCAGGCATACATCTAGTGTCATGGACGTGCGTGTGATCCGTGGTGGTAATATTGGCTCGGATCATTACCTTTTTACAGCCAAGGTGCGAACAAGATTGAACAGAGCAAAAGCGCAAAATACAAAGAAAGCTGGACATCGCGAAGCTGCAAATCCCAGAGATAGCCGCTGCCTACTCCAACCAGCTCTCCTAACTTCTACGACACAACGCCTCTACTTCTGACGTACCCGTTACACAGTGGCAGCATATTGCGCATTCCATGGCAACCGTCTCAACAACCGTGCTAGGACATGAAAAACGGCACTGAGACGAATCCTGATACAAAGAAGAATGTCGCATAGCATCTGAGGAACAGGAAGCTGCTTATAGGGCAATGCTACAGTCAATTGTAACCCGTGCTGTTAGGGAACGGCACAAGGACAAGAAATCTGATTGCAGATACGCAGAGTGTACTGTATATATGGAGAAAACACTTCCAGCAACTGCTGGTTCCAGAATGCAGCTGACGTGAAAGTGTCAACCCATAGTCGACGACGGCTTAGATTGCCCACCACCAAGTCAAGCCGATGTAAGAAGAGCAATATCCCGTCTGAAAAATGACAAAGCAGCCGGCGCCGACGGACTTCCGGCAGAGCTTTTCAAGTCTCCTACGCACGGTTTAGCTTAAGGAGTGCATGCCCTTGTATTATGTCCTGTGCTGAAAAAAGGAGACAAAAAGGAAGAGAGATGAAATGCCTGTTCATGCGGAAAAGCTTCTATGAAAGATTGCAATTACAATTGCACCAACTTGGAATTGGAATATGAGTGTCCTATGTCCCGTGCTTAATAAAGGCAATCCAAGTGTGTGTACCAACTATCGAGGGATTACCCATCGCATACAAGGTCCTGTCTAGTGTGTTATGGTAAGGACTAAAGCCCATTCTGACGAATGTAATTGCACCTTATCAGTGTGGCTTTAGACCTGTTAAATCCACCACCGACCAGATATTCACACTACGACAAATCCTAGAGAAGACCCAAGAAATGCAGATCGACACCTACCATTTGTTCATCGATTACAAAACTGCATTCGACAGTCCGATACGACTGAAATTGTTGGATGCTATGGCTGAGTTTGATATCCCCACGAAGCTAATACGACCCTGCGGGATGACGCTTACTGACACGAAGACTTCAGTGAACATTAGCAAAAATTTGTCAGAGCCATTTTCTACCAAGCGAGGCTTTAGACAGGGCGATAGTCTGTCCTGCAATCTCTTTAACATCATAATGGAGTTGATCATGCGGAAGGCTGCAGTTAACAGAAATGGTACCATCTTCAACAAAAGTCACATGTTGCTCGCGTATGCTGATGATATAGATATTATTGGACGTGGATTTCGAGATGTTACTGCGGCTTTTTCGAGCCTTGAAAAGCAGTCGGTGATAAATAAGGACAAAACCAATTTATTTGTTTCAACGAACAAAGAGTCTGGGACGCTATGTGAACGTTGACAACTATAGAAGACCGAAGCGCTTGGAATACGTTTTTACATGCGGTTACTGATGAATAAATTTCTGTTGTTACTGCCATTAAAAAAGAAGAATATAAAACTCACATAACGTAGAGATAGTAGGAAGCTATTCAAAATATAATGCCAAGTACAAAAAAATTCGACTTTTAAGCGTTTTTTTCAGTTGTATCGTACGATCGTAACAATTCGTAAGGCTGGAAACACGCTTATGCCATTTACCAAATTAACAGACAATACAATATAAAAACTTTAATATTTCATATTTCTGCCACCTGTCTTATGATGTCTGCTATTATACTATTTTACAACTATCATGGCAACGTATACTGCGGTGCATCGCAAATGGTGTATAAGCTTTGGCTTCTGAGACTTAAAGACCATTAATTCTTGTTTTTATTTAAACAAGTAATCTTTTGTTATCTTAACGCGTGTCAACAACATGTATTAACAGCATACACGTGAGTTAATTTTGATACCAGTTTAGTCACAAGTCGTTGACTGCTTTATATGTAATGCCATTCAACCAATAACGTTTTACTTTAAGTAATAACATTTAATCAGCTTATATTTTTTACGAAACGACGCTACATTATTTGTATTTGTTTTTCTGATTAAAATTCTTGTTGAACAAGATGCTGGAAAATTGTTATTTAACTTTTAATAAAGCTGATGGCTGCAGAGTTTGAGTAGCTTTATTTATATTCATTGTATCCTTGTACTGATTTTAATGCAATATACACTTTTTTGCTTTAATTATTTTAAAGCTCAAACAAAAAGTTATTGTGAATTCATAAAAGCTTATTTGTATGTATGACGATGAATAAATAATATAAAATGAAATTAAACAGATGTTGCACAGTAGCTATGGTATGGGTTATATAAATTACACAGTAAGTTAAAAGTGAAGGGTAAAAATATGCAAAGGTACTCATGTAGCAAAAATAGTTTTGCTGGAGTCCATAAATACAGAAATACCTAAAGTTTTTCTCGGTCACTTTGTTTGGTCCTTTTGTTAATATCAAATTTAGCGGAATAAAGAAATTCTTTAAATTATAAGTTAAAAAAACATCAGATTACTTTTCATAACCTTATTTTTAGAAATTTCTAGTTTCATTTTGTTTATATTTTCCAAATATGTAACTTTCCTCATTACTAGGGAATATTATTTTGATATTTTCACAATAGTTGTTCACCCTTCACCATCCGTATGAACGGAGTGAAGGGTATATTCATTTTGTTCTTCCATTTGTATCGCCCGTAAGGAGGCGTGGTAGGTATGACAATATATATATATATTAATGATCAGCATCGAAATTTGAGTCGATTCAAAGATGACCGTCTGTCCGTCTGCCTGTCCCCGTGATTACAGCCGCAGTTTAAGAGATATCGAGCTGACATTTGGAATGCAAGCTTCTATCCTCAAAGCGGAAGTTTAGTTCTAAGATGAGGGTCTGTCCCTGCGATTACAGTTCTAGTTTAAGGGCAAGCGTTGTATGTGGGGTGTGTAAGGTGAGACCGATCGGTAAAAAACTACTCCAACCTCTCATACAAAATCACTCTTTTTGGGGGTGACCGTATGTCAATCCCCGCGATTACTATAGTAATTAAAGAGCAATCAAGCTAAAATATTGTATGAAAGCTTTTCTGCTCTAAGCTGAGGTTGAGTATTAAAATGAGACCGATCGGGCAAAAATTACTCTCACCTCCCATACAAACTCTCCCTTTTTTGGGTTTGTCCCTGCGATTGCAGCCGTATTTTAAGAGGTATATAGATATTGAATCTTACGTACAAAATGTCAGATGCAAGATTCAATATCTAAGCGGAGGCTACTTTCTAAGATAAGCAATGTAGGTCAAAAACTACTCCAACCTCCCATTAAAACTACCTTTTTTGGGGTGTCCGCGTAACTGCCAGAGCGATTATAACCGTAGTTTATGGAAATATTGAGCTGAAATTGTATATCCAAGCTTTAGCCAATAATAGGAGCTTACGTTGTAAGATGAGAAATATCGGACGAATACTTCTCCCACCATCCATACAAACTCCCCCTTTTTGGGGATGTCTGTCTGTATGTCCCTGTAGTTTATGAGCTTTTGGGCTGAAATTTGGTAAACCCCCTTTTTGGGGATGTTCGTCTGTATGTCCCTGTAGTTTATGAGCTTTCGGGCTGTTATTTGGTAAACCCTCTTGTTTGGGGGTGTCCGTCTGTAAGTCCCTAAAGTTTATGAGCTTTAGTGCTGAAATTTGGTATGTAAGCTTCTGTCCAGAAACAGAGGTTAAGTTCTTAGATAAGCATGATCGGATTTAAACTACTCCCACATCCCACACAACTTCCCATTTTTGGGGAGTTAAAAAATTCATAAAAATAAGCTCCAACTCATAATCTTATCGGTATATCGAATAAATCGATACAACATTACTGACAAAATGGATGTGTGAAGCTAAAAGTAACGTCCACTTCTCGCCAGCTCCCCTGTTTTGTGGTACAAAGTTTAATAAAATATAGTTGTAGTGCAAATAACTAGTTTTACCACCATTTTTACACATGGTGAAGAGTATCTGAGCTTCAGCATAGCCGAAGATAACCGCTTTACTAGTTTTATAAAAAATCGTTTTTAAAATTTTTATTTTCTAAGATCTGTTTAGAAAATAAGGCATTTCTGAGCCGCAGCAGTGTTTTGGTTCAGCAACTTGCATCGAAAAGTTAATATTTTAATTTGCTCTTCATCGCAAGATTGTCTACATACTTGCCTTAATTCAATGTCTCACATTAGATATTTAATTTTACGCTATTTTGTAATTTTTACTCGAAGCAAATATACACATATGTTAGTATACAATTGAGGGATTTTTTCTTTCTTCTGCCATGCCATTGTTACTTGAGGTAAACGCATTGTTTGATAAATCCACTTAAGAATCGCACAAAAGTATCTAGGACTTTGTCAATGTTGACATTTAAGCTGCACTCAGTAGATGGAGTACAAGTCATTGTATGTATATATGTATGTGTTGTTGCTTTGTGTTTTTTCGAAAATCTCTTAGCATTTCTTGTGCATAAATTTTAAATTAGAGTTGGTGGCCTTGAGCTTGAGTATAACAAACTTGGCAATAGAAAATAAATTAGAAATGAAATGTTTTGAAAGAATGTCATATACTCGTAATTGTTCAGTATTATAAAGGACAAACAAATTTCATAGGAATCCTTTTCTTTAACTGAAGGCGATTTAGAGCTAATATTTTACTGCATGGCTGTCAATAACTGTCGTAAATGTTGGAATTACAAAAATTCGAACAACGAACAACTAACTTAAACTCAGATGTTCAATATTTCTTAACGCAACAGAATCGTTTTGAATCCCTCATTCAAACATATATAAAACCACCTCTAAAGCCAAACTGGCACATCTAGTGTACAACATTCGACCGAAGTCACACAATTGACCACTTACATTAAGTACGAATCATAAAGTGCCATCAACTTGTGGGCAATGCAATGCAACTCAACTAAATTGACAACATTGTGTTAAAGCTTTTGCACTTGCACTATAACACTGACACATTTAACCATCCCTCCTATATCCTTTTCACTTCTGCCATAATTCCACAAAGTTCCGCTTTCCGTTGTTGAGTACTTCATTTAAATTCATTTCATTCAATTTCATGGTAAATGTGATGATGCAACACGACGAAAACATTTTCTTCATGACAATACCAGTTATACATTTATCTCTTTGCGTTTTTTCTCCTTTGGCATGCAAAACAGGGAGCACTATGTGTATGATGCTGAAAGGCCACCATTATTTTGTTCATTGTTTTTAGCTGACAAAAAATAAATGTTAATTAAATCATAAGAGCGTTGGCATAAAAATATGAACTAAATAACTCAACATGACTAATGGAGTGGTAGTTTTTTTATGACCGTTGTCATAAGTTCATATAATGATTCACAATGAAATATGAATATTAATGAGAATGCCAAAAGGACTTAATTAAGTGGTATATTAATGTACATATGATGAATATGATGTGATACACAAAGTATTTACTACTTGTTATCAACAATATTTCATAAAATGCAAAAATTGTTTTTGCTAAGTAAAATATTCGAATAAACTCTTATCGAGATCGGCTAAATGGCAAAAGTGGGGTTTGATTTAAGTAGACTATGCAACACTATGAACAAATATGACATTTGTATATCCAATTTTGTCGATGCAAGAAAAATGTACACGACGGGAGACAAGAATCGAACCAGGGATCTCAGTACAGTGGCCGTAAAGTAAATATCTGGTCGGTTATGGATTTACCAGGACTTAAGCCATACTAATAAGGTTCAATCAGGTTCGCCAGAATGGGCTTTAGTCTTTCACACAACACACTAGACAGGACCTTGTATGTGATGGGTTAAAGGATGATCCCGCGATAGTTGGTACATACACTTGGATCGCTTTCATTAAGCACAGGACCTAAAATACTCAGTTTCCAATCATCGGGCGGTCGTGTAATGATGGTTAGAACACGCGACTATTATGCAGGAGATACCTGGTTCGATTCTTGTCTCCCGTCGTCTACATTTTTCTTTTATTGCCGGTCCTCTCGATATTTCCAATAGTAACTTTCCGATAGATTAAGGTCGCCTGATAGTTTTCCAGCTCATCTTTTGGAATCAGGGATAAAAATTAAGGTCCTTGTGGATCAAAGACATCAACAAAATAACCTTCGTCCTTGAATAACCTTGAAAATCATTATTTAATTTTCTTTATTATACCATCACCCTTATGGAAAAGGGTATATATCATTTGATACGACCCAAAAGTGTAACACATAGAAGGAGTCACTTTGGACCCTAGGTTTCTTTGAACCAAATTCGATTAATGACTTTTTAAGTCGTTTGAGCCGTGTCCGTCTGTCTGTCTGGCTGTCCGGCTGATTCGCACGATAACTTCCGAAATACGGAACCAACTGTTTTGAAATTTTGCACGAGCTAATATTTCCCCAAAACTACTTACGGTATTGAAAATGGGCTACATGACCATTAGGGTGTCCCATTCAAAAAAAAATTTTGGGGATCATTCTTAATTTGAATACTCATAAGGCTAAGAATTTTTGAGAATTTTTTCAGATTTTTTGGAGGTGGTTTAGAGGTCGCGCAAATTGATTTTTTACCAAAAATCTACCTTTTTGGGCTTTTCTTGAATTTTGCTTCAAAATTGGTAAAAAATAGATATTTCTTCAGCTTCTGAGTCAATATTCTTAAAGAAAATTTTCCGATCTTTAATTTTATGTCATTGACCACGCCCCTTTTGGTACCTTCCATACAAATGTAAAATTTCACCTACTTTAAAAATCGAGTAATAGTATCAATACATCGAACTCGATCGTTAACAAATTCTACATTTAGTAAAGCTATAACAGGATAACGTTGTAGTAAAAAAATTGAAAGTCTAGCCACGCCCCTTCTGGCACCTCTCATACAAATGTAGAACTCCGCCTATTTTAGAGATGGAGTTATAATATCAATACACTCAACACGATCGTGCCCAAATTATGCATTTTGTTAAGTTATAACAGGCTAAAGTTTTGAAAAAAATATTGGAAGTCTAGCCACGCCCCTTTTGCTTCCTCCCATACAAATGTACTTTTCCTCCTATTTTAGATATGGAGTAGTAATATCAATAAATCCAAGGCGATCGTACCCAAATTCTTTATTTTAGTAATGCTATAGCAGGATACAGTTTTTGAGAAAAAAAACTGGAAGTCTATCCACGCCCCATCTTGTACATCCCATACACATCTGGTACCGCCCACTTTAGAAATCGATTAATATTATTAATAGAACTAACGCGATCGTGCCCCAATTCTGTATTTAGTAAAGTTCAAGCAGGATAAAGTTTTGGAGAAAAAATCTGGAAGTCTAGACACACCCCATCTAGTACCTCCCATACAAATGTACCACTTCGCCCACTTTAGAGATGGAGTTATAATATAAATATACTCCACACGATCGTGCCCAATTTATGTATTTTGTTAAGTTATAACAGGATCAAGTTTGGGAAAAAAATATTGGAAGTCTAGCCACGCCCCTTCTGGTACCTCCCATATAAATGTACTTTTCCGCCCACTTAAGATATGGAGTAGTAATATCAATAAATCCAACGCGATCGTACCCTTATTCTTTATTTGGTAAATCTATGGCAGGATTCAGTTTTTGAGAATAAAACTGGAAGTTTAGCCACGCCCCTTCTGGTACGCCCCATACTCACCTGGTACCGCCCACTTTAGAAATCGATTAAAATTATTAATAGAACTAACGCGATCGTGCCCAAATTCTGTATTTAGTAAAGTTCAAGCAGGATAAAGTTTTGGAGAAAAAATCTGGAAGTCTAGACACGCCACTTCTGGTACCTCCCATAAAAATGTACCACTCCGCCCACTTTAGAAATCGACTAATAATATCAATATAACAGAAATTTTTTTGTTTTACTGAGGGTGATGGTATATGTAAGTCGGGTTGCCCGACTGAAACTTTCTTACTGGTTTAAGTCCTAAAAGTATAAATTGCAAAAAATCCTTTCACACAGCTCTTTAACTCTTGACGGAGCATGCTCATATATATCATAGCTTTATCTGTTTGATCCTGGAGATGGTACCATTTTTATCCCATTTCTAAGCCCTGAAAGTGCGAATTGGGAAAAATCCCTTCAAGCAGCTCTCCCATACTATAAGAAGCAGGCACATATAGATTTTCGGTATTCTACCTTTAACCGTTTGGTGCGGGTGATGGTACCAGTTTTATCTCTTTTTAGATTTTTTTCTATAGAATTCCCTAAAAACCCTTCGTGCAACTCTTTAGTTGTTTAGGGAGCATGCTCTTATACATTTTTATGATTATAGCTTTACCCGTTAAGTCCGGGTAGTGGTTCACGTTTTTTCACTTTTAGGATCTATTTTGGTTCTCAAAAGAACAAGTTCCTAAAACTACTTGTATGCAACTCTCTAATTCTACAGAAAGCTAGCTTATATAGATTTTTGCCGATTGGTCTGGGTGGTGGTACCAGTTTTGAACCTATTTGGTCCATCTTCTATCCCAGTAAGTACGAATATTGAAAAATCACTGTGTATCGCATAACTACTCTATAAAATAGATATGCAACCCAATTTTAGTGTTTCTACCTTTAGCCGTTTGGTCTTAGTGGTGGTACCAGTTTTATCCCGTTTTCGGCCTTTTTACGAATTTTAAATAGCCCATAACACTCAGAGATAATGTAGCTGTCCATTGGTGTGAGAATTTTTAAAATCGAATAAGTAGCTTAAAAGATTACCGCCTACATTCAAACAAACAAACTAACAAACATCTTCTCTTCACATTATTAGTATATCTATTATAATTTGCGATCATAAGCCCCTGTAAGACAACTAAAATTTTTACAAAATTTTACCTATAAGTTAAATACAATGCCTTTAATTTTTACTTGTCCTATTATCAATGCTCGTATGTAAGCAGTTGCCATTGAATTACCCTTTACCCATTTGTATTTAACTTAATATTTATTACAATTCTATTTGTCACTGCGTAAACTTAATTACTCTACCCATTGTGCAATATCGTTTCCGAACTTTGACAAAATCTACTTCTTGCCACAATTACCTACCTACGTTTTGAATAACAAATAGCGATTGTTTGCTTACCTTACAAGGCAAAACAATTGTCTTTCACTACTACTACTATTTCACTTAATCCTTGGGCAACTTGAGTTTATTAAAGTGGTATGAACAAAAATACAATTTCCTGTAAGTCTTACTCTGACTGTGAAATAGACATTGAGGTTAACGATTGGCAAAGTGTGTTTTTTTTTGTAGCAGGGGGTTATGGGCCCAAATGGGTTACATTAAAAGTAATGAGTTTTATCATTAGCAAAAACAAAAAAAAAGCGAGTAGCACCTGTAAAAAATGTTAGGTCATTTACCAAAAGGAAATAATGTTTAGAAGTTATGAAGGTGACACTGTTAATAGAAACTCTAATGAAGGTATTGTCGCATGTGGGAAAACTCGAAGAACGTAAACATAAAATGTATATTTTAAAGGACCACTTAATGTTACGGAAATACATATGGATAGAAACAACGAAAATACGATATGATTGTAAAAAGGGTACCCCTTATATGTAAACAACGTAATTTCCTTTTACACCCTATGAATGATGTATGAGATAGCTTAAAACCATGTTTTTCAAATTAAATAATTCATTAAAAAATATTATATATTTTGATTTTTAATGTTGTTTTGATGGCGCCAATGTTAATAATTTTATAACTCTCCGATGATATGCTTTGTAATAAAATACTTTCAGCAGCAAGCCTCATCATAAAGGCTGTGGTAATGATTTCTTGATTAATGTTAATTTTACTGTCATTATGTTGAACAAATTTAAGTACATCTCTGCACATTGCAATGATATATAGTTTGTGTAAATGTTTGTGTAGATGTAATACGTTTGTAAAATTTTATGCTGAATTTAATATTCATCAGTTTCAATTCGATAGGTGGAAAAATTGTGTTTCTGAGCAGAAAGAAAGTAAAGCAATTTTTGGTTTTTAAACCGTCATAACGTATAACGGCGCCCACTGAAACTTGTGTTATGCACTTAAAGTGTAAGGCAGAAACAATTTTGCACGTTCTTTAAATTACAGATTTAGCTTATTTTTAAAACTATAATGGATATTATTCCACGACAAAGAACTGTGGCACAAACGGTTGGGTCATCTGAACGTTGGAGATTTGCATTTCTTAAAAGTAAATCAGATGGTACATGGATTGCCACAAATAGATTCACATCAGTTAGATTGCACAGTGTGCATAAGAGCAAAACACACAAATTTACCATTTCCAAAGAAGCCGCAGAAATCTACAACTGAATTGTTGGAGTTGGTTCATACTGACCTATGTGGTCCAATAAAAGTTGAGTCTGTCGGAAGAAAACTATATTTCGCCACTTTCATAGATGATTATTCTAGAAAAGTTTTTGTCTATTTTCTACGGAATAAAAGTGAATACTTGGATGTATTCAAAGATTTTAAAGCACATGTTGAATTGCAAACCGGTAAGAAAATTAAATGTTTGCGTAGTGATAATGCACAGGAGCTGGTTTGTAAAAGTTTTTCAACGTACATTAAGAAATGTGGCATTCGGCGCCAGTTAACAGTCGAATATACTCCTCAACAGAATGGAGTTTCAGAAAGGATGAATAGGACACTGGTTGAGATGGCGAGGTGTTTTATAATAGAGGCCAATTTACCGGAATTTTCATGGGCAGAATTAATACGAACTGCTGCCTACATAAGAAATCGATGTCCAACAAATTTAAATAACGATAAAACACCAGAAGAAATTTGGACAGGAAGAGTTCCAACAGTTAGCCACTTTCGTCAAATAGGATGTACAGCATTTGGATTAAATAAGAGAAGAGAAGAATATATATTAATTGGATATGACGAGGAGTCGAAAGCATATCGATTATGGAAGAGAGGAACAAACTTAATATATAAAAATAGAAATGTGAAATTTATTGAAGATAAATTTATGGGCGAAATTTTTGAAAACAAAGAAAGATTTTATGAATTTAACATAGAAGATGAAAAAATGGAATCAGAAAAACCAATGGAAATTGAAAACATAGACTAGGATGATGATGATGCAGATATCTTTGTTGATAGTTTCGATCACGTTGTACAAAGCGATGCTGACGGGGAAGAAAATGCAGCTTCAGGATTTCAAAATAATGTTGAAGATATTCCTGCATTAAATTCCATTAAAAGCCGTTTAAGATCGTGGACAAAAGGTAAACCGTCTGTTAATGTTGTAGCTGACGTTGATTAGAGACGTTGCAGCGATCGGACGTGTTTTTTATCCCTCCGCTATTTACATTGTTCATCTAACTTCTAATCATTTTTAAACTGCACAAAAACATTCTAACACTTGAATATTGTATCTTTTGTTTCGTTAACCTTCGAATACTTAAAAATACCAATAAACAACTGGTGTTAAATCAAAACAAAGTTTAATCTAAAACTTGAAAAAGAAAGCCTAAACAATCATTAAAACAAAACAAAAGCGAAACAAAGAAAAAAATAACAAAAATTACAACAATAAAAACAATGAATCCACCATCGCCTAAGAGATTCAAGGAAATTTCTCTCCGCGAGAGCGCAGCGCGAACTCCGCGACTATCTGACTCTCGTTTACGTCTTCTACAAATAGTGGACACAAGGCTGGAGAAACAAACTGTGGAAATACATAAACAACTAAAAGAGCTGTTCGAAGAGAGTGAGGCTCGACTCTTAAATCAGCTAGAAAAGAGAATGTGTGAGAGATTAAATGAAATGCGTTTGGACATTGATAAAGTGTGTGAGCGCGTAACTAAGCTTGAAAGTGAAGTTAGAGAACAAAAAACAGAATTTCAAAACAAAATATCAGAACTTAAAACAGATATAGAAAATGTAATGGAGAAAACAAATAATGTAAACACAGTGCCAACCGAAAGTATGCATCTGAAAACTGAGTTAAAAGACTTACGTCGTAAAATTTCACATTATGAAAATTCTGCTGTTTCTTCGGAGTTAAGAATAGACGGTGTCCCATTTTATAATAATGAAAATCTTTATGCGATATTTTGCACTTTGTGTACAAGTCTTAATATCGAAGCTCCTAATATAAATGCTATATATAGGCTGAAAACAAGATCACCAGCCCCTACAATACTTGTGAAACTCTCATCCCCGTATGAGAAAAACATTATATTGAAGACTGTGTCAAACTACCGACGTAGGAACAAGGACTTACTTCGTTTACACCTTGTAAATTTTGATGCAAACGATCCTTTTTACGTAAATGAAAACCTGTCACATTCAAACTACAAAATATTTAATAAAGCTCTGAGATTGAAAAAGGAAAATGTTTTCTGCTCCGTTTTTACCATCCGTGGCATTGTACATGTTGTGAAGAATGATAGGGAACAGCCAACACGTATTGAAGATGTCGACCAACTCGATCAGTTTTTTCGTGAAAATGGGAATGAAGTCGAAATGCAGTAAAAATTATATATACCTTATTTTTACACAAACTGAATATATGTTTAAAAAAAATGTGCCTGTATTAATATTGTTAATTGTATTTATATTGTTTTTTTCTGGAAAAACCTACAATATCTACGTCAAAAATTATACGTACTACTTCAGTGTCGACTACAATTTGCCTAATTTAAATCGATTTTTAAGCGTTGCTGTTAGGGTCTCAACCTTTCTTTATATTTTAAATATTTTTAACGATGCTAAACTCAAATTACAATATTAATTCCAGAGATGTTATGATGGATATGGTGAAAATTTTGGTCAAGCAAAATCGAGGAATAAAAATATGTCACATCAATGCACAAAGTTTGAAAAACAAAGTAGACGAGTTCAGACTAACGTTTGAAAATTCAGGTGTTGATATAATTTGTGTATCCGAAACATGGCTCAATGAATATACTCCTGATAGTCTGATTTCGCTGAAAGGCTTCAAAGTATATAGAGCTGACAGGACAACACTTGGTGGTGGAGTGGCAATTTAGGTAAAGCAGGAAATTAAATGTAAATTTGTATCAAAAAGTGCGGACGGCGATAGAGCCGAGAATATCTTTGTTGAATGTAATATGAATGGCGGTAAAATGCTTGTGGGATGTGTGTACAGACCCTATAATAATATATCACTAGAAAATATATACGTAATGTTGGAGACAATTGCAGTAGTGTATAGTGATATTATTATTGCTGGGGATTTTAATTCAAATTTATTAGTGGATAACTCTGTAAAAGATAATATGGCTGTTTTTGGCCTTCTACCTACTAACGTATCTATGCCAACTCATTTTACATCAACAAACAGTACATTGCTAGATGTTTTTTTTGTTAGCGATATTCACAAAGTGCAACTATATGATCAACTTTTAGCGTCAGGTTTTTCGAAGCATGACCTAATATTTTTGTCATATGAATCTCATGCAATTTTAGACGAACAAATTTATTATTATCGCGACTACAGTAAGATAAATCACGAAATTCTGCAGGAAAACTTTATTTATTCTGAATGGAGCAGAGTTTTCATGATGACTTCAACGGATGACCAAGCATCTTTTATAGAGGGCAACATAATTAAACTCTATGACCTGGCTGTCCCACTCAAAACTAGAATAAAACGTTCCACCTCAAGACCCTGGTTTAGTCAAAAGATAAAAATTTTAATACAAAAACGAAATGTAGCTTTTTCCAGATATAAAAGATTTAAAACCGACACATTTAGGAACGAATTCAGATGTGCAAGAAAGGTAGTCAACAACGAAATTAAGAGAGCAAAGAATGAATATTATACAAATCGGTTTAACAGTTGTCTAGATACTAGGAGGACGTGGCAAACAATAAGAGACATCGGACATTGCAAAACTACCGACCACAACGACTTCCCACATAGTTCCAATGATATAAATAAATCTTTTGTTAATATTCCAACGATAAATCCTAATCATGGCTATTATGAAAACGTATTTGAAGTCTCGGGTCAAAGAGAAAGTGCTTTCGATTTCTCTTGTGTGAACCAATATGATGTTTTTTTGAGCTGCTTGGCCATAAAATCAAATGCGATAGGGTACGACAATATAGATCCGAAATTTGTAAAACTAATTCTACCTCATATTATGCCGTTCATTACGCACTTATTTAATTCAATAATTATGACCGGTCATTTCCCACACAGATGGAGGCATGCCAAAATTATACCACTCCCAAAGACGAAGACGGAATTCAGGCCAATTGCTATCCTGCCATATTTTTCAAAAGTATTGGAAAAACTTCTGCATTTTCAATTTAACTCATACCTAATTACTCATAGTTATTTGTCAAAATTCCAATCTGGGTTTAGATCGAAACACAGTTGCATTACGGCACTAATTAATGTAGCTGAGGATTTAAGACGTGACGTTGATGAAGGTAAAATTAATATATTGGTACTGCTCGATCATTCTAAAGCGTTCGACACCGTCGATCATGATATACTGTGCTCAAAGCTTAGATGCTTTTTTAATTGCTCGAATACGGCTATCCAGTTGTTTCGATCTTACCTCACAGGCCGAACTCAATTTGTTTACATGAAAAATGAGATTTCTGATCCACTTAACATAACGAGAGGTGTGCCACAGGGATCAATTCTGGGACCTTTACTTTTCTCATGTTTTGTAAATGACCTCCCACAACGTTTGTCACACTGTCAGGTTCACATGTATGCGGATGATGTACAGATTTATCTAGGAACTACATTAGGGTCTCTTAGGGAAGCAGTACATAGGGTAAATTTTGACCTGCAGAATATCCATACTTGGGCCACGGCAAATGGCCTTTGTCTTAACCCTAGGAAATCAAAATGCCTCATCGTTCACGGTAGGACCAGGAAATTTAATTTTAATATAAATTTGCTCCTTAACGGTCAAATAATTGAAATTGTTCAGAGTGTAAAAAATTTGGGCGTAATTTTTAATAACACATTGACGTGGTCGAACCACGTGAATAGCATTGTGGGAACTACTTATAACAAACTAAGAGCTCTATGGTCAACACAGGCTTTTACGCCCCAACGTATACGAATTTTATTAGCAAAGGCCTATCTAATGCCATCGTTGTTTTATGGTTGTGAATTGTTCTCGTGTTGTGACTCTGTGAGTAAAAGAAGATTAAATGTAATTTTTAATAATATATGTAGATACGTTTTTGCCAAAGGAAAATATGTACATATGTCCACTGTCAGTCCAAATCTATATGGTGTATCACTTGACCACTTGTTCAAAATTCGAGTCCTGTTACTTTTACATAAAATTGTCTATCAAAATTCTCCGTCTTACCTTCTCGAACGTATTAAGTTTGCAAGATCAAACAGAGGAAAAATGATATTTCCTTTTAGACATCGATCTCTTGTCTCAGATTGGCACTTTTATATCCATGCGCTACGTCTCTGGAATAGCTTACCGCACCTTCTTCAGACCACCAGCAACGCTACTCGTTTTAAAAATCTTTTGCATGACTATTATTCGCATTAAAAACCACTATATGTCATCGTGGGGACACCAAGTAAATATACATACTGTTTGACCTTTTTTGTTTCAAAATTATTGTAAGATATTACCTTTTGTAACATTTTACGTTGATATTTTATTTGTTCGTTGTTTTTTATTTCTTCTCAATTTTAATGACATGATTTGATTAATTTACTTGTTATGTTATTGGCTATTTTTTCATTTCATTAGCATTAACTCAGCTTATTTACTAACTATTATTATGACCTATTACTAGTATAAGTTTTAATTATGATGATATTATTTCGAATGCACATCTACACTCCTATACTGTAATATTAAGATGTAAATCTTGTTGTATAGGAAGACCAATAAATAAATAAATAAATATTGTGATCCCAAGAGCTACAAGGACGTTTTAAAGTCCAGTCACAAAGATGATTGGATGCAGGCTATGCGATGTGAATTTAAATCGCTTATGGATAACGAAGTATGTGAATTGGTTGATTTACCAAAGGGAAGAAACCCAATTAAATGTAAATGGGTGTTCAAAACAAAATTAAGAGCAGATGGCATCGTAGAAAAGAGAAAGGCAAGGTTGGTAGCAAAAGGATATTCTCAGGAATATGGTAAGGACTACATGGAAACATTTGCGTCAGTAGTTCGTCAAAGCTCAATACGTTTGCTATATGCACTTGCGGTAGAACATGATTTAAAACTAAGGCAATTGGATGTTTCTACTGCATTTTTAAATGGAAAATTGGAGGAAGAAATTTATATGTGTCAGCCGGAAGGTTTCGAAAAAGGTCATAATAAGGTATACAAGTTGAAAAAGGCTATATATGGTTTGAAGCAAGCTGCACGGCAGTGGTTAAAACGAATAGATTTATTGTTTAAACAATTTGGTTTAAATCAATCAAAGCACGAACAATGTTTATATTTAAACAACAAGAATGGTCACATACTGATTGTTGCCCTGTAATTAGACGATATATTAATTGCGTCAAATAATCCAGAAGATGTTAAGAAATTGATAAAACTTTAAGCGGAACATTTTAAAATTCGAGATTTAGGAGAGCCGGAGAATTGTATTGGATTAGAAGTTGATATACGGAATGGAGTAATACAACTTTCACAACCCGGCTACACTGAAAATTTAGTAAGAAAATATGGTCAAGAGGATGCGAAACCTGTTCAAATACCTATGCAGTCTAAAATTTGTTTGGAGAAAGATCCCAGTATTGAAGGGGAAGCAGAAAAAGTGGATGCAACAAGATATCAAGAATTAATTGGTTCGCTTCTGCATCTAAGTGTTTTTAGTCGTCCAGTTTCATGGGAGTCAAGAAAGCAGCGGGTCGTCGCAACTTCTAGTGCGGAGTCCGAATACATAGCTCTGGCGGAAGCTGCAAAAGAGGCATACTACCTGAAATACTTGGTTTCCGAATTGGGTGTTGGCAGCGACAGTCCTTTTACTTTGTATAGCGACTCACAGAGTGCACAGTTCATGGCAAAATTTGGTGGGCATCACTCGCGCGCAAAGCACATTAACTTCAAATACCACTTCATCCGTCAAGCTATTGAAGAACATGTTGTGGACATCAAGTATTTGCCTACTAGTGAGATGCCAGCAGATGTGCTGACGAAACCTCTACCAAGGATCAAACACAAGTTCTGCATTACGTCAATAGGTGTTCAAGAAACCATTTAAGTTGAGGAGGCGTGTTGAATTATGTATATAATTTATTTAACAACTTAACTGATTTTAACTTGTTATATATTGAACAATATAGTTTTGGTAATTCGGTTATTATTTTGTCAATGTAAAATTTTCTATGAAAATTGTCTCCTCACTCTGCTTTGAACTTTCAACAATAAACGTTGTATTTTGTTTATAAAACCACAAGTCTTGTTAATTTAACAAATACTTATTTAATTTTAAGTGATTTTTGGAGCACAAGGCCAAGAAAGGGATAAAATTAGTACCATAACCCAGACTATTGCGATGCAGATTGTTTTTCCAAATTTCTGCAGTATGATAAAACGATGTGCATATTATTATTTTTTAAAGCGCTATTGATTATTTTATGTAATGTCGAAAAAAATAAATTTTTTTTTGTCAAATTCCCGAATCAAAATATCGATTTACGTGTAGTTATTCAAGCTTCTATAAAAATGACACTAAATTAAGATACATTATAATCAGGGCCACCAAAAGTATGCATTGCATACTTGCATATGCAAATGCATATAAAAGCCCTTCCGGCATGTTTTGGGGGTTTATGCATATAAAAGCATATTTTGAAGTTTTCAGCGTTTTTTATTATTTTTTTTACTTTTCATATATATTTTTCGCAGTATAGACAACATCTGTGTATTTCATTAAGATTGGAAGATAATCTCTATAATTTTTTGCAACTGGCTCCTAATATCGACTCCTATATTTTGTTAAAATTATTTTTAACAAATTAAAATCTTCTACAAAGGCTGTATTTTTTAAGGTACGTGAAGGACGTTAGGAAAGTTGTGAAATAGTGTAACAGTGAGGAGGCTGAAGCAATGCGTACTTCCAAAAAGAAATAATCAAATAGCGTTTTATTTTATTTCAGACAAGACAATACAAATAACTTGGGGAAAAATTATACTAACCGGAGGACTTTTAAACTCTCTTAGAAATCTAAGTCCCCAGATAAAAAGTAATAAATACTTAGCACAAAAAAACTTCTTAAAATTACATATATTCATAAACAGAATATTGATCATCATTTCAATCGCGCAATCATGAATATGTGACAAAAATTTGTATTATACATTAAAAGATTAAGTTCGTAATCGAATTCAGCACGACCGAATGATGTACTAAAAACTGTTAGTCAAAAAACCACATGTAATATTTTTCAGTAGAGTAATTAATCAATAGTCTGAATTGTATACATGTAATGTAAATAACAAATTTATTTAATTTCCAATTTTTAATTTTTATTAAAAGTTAAATGAATTCAATGAATAAAATTAACTACAAATCAGAATTGATTGTGCATTTTTTATCAGTTATAAAGGCATTTTTTAATGTTTTTCGTGCTTATCTAATGCGCATATTGTTAGTTTTGTCGGGCATATTTGTGTTGGCCCTGATTATAAGGTTGGTATTGCTTAGTACTACAAACTGCCTTAAACACCATCATTTTTTTTGGCGGACCATAAAACTTTACTGGTACTGGTACAACATGTTTCTATCTTTGAGATCTGTAGTACTAAGTGTGATCTATATCTTTTCCTAAAACCTATTTCCGTACGACGAACCACGTATATGCAAACTAAAAAAGAGCATAAAAAACTAGAAATCTTAAAGCATTTTTTCCAAATTTTGTAGCTTTGAGTAGCTGAAAATGTTGCAAGTTATAAAAATATCGTCTAAATCTTTGTATATTCTTACTTCTGTAAGTATATACGATGCAAATTTATATATAACATTATTTCAGCTACTACCACTTTGAAATAATGGATGGTGTATTATATATACTTCATGAGTTTTAAAATAGTTCGACTTTGTCCCATATATATATGGGGACTATATGTATATTTGAACCGATTTTTTCACAAATTCCTACCGATCGTCCTTGTTGCTGGATGAACGTTTACACCAAATTTGGTTAAGATCGGATGATACCTTTAATTAATCGCCGTTTTGGGGGTCCACTGTGTGACACCCCAAAAAATGAAGTTTTTATGGTACGCATGCTCATCTTAGAACATACCCTCCGCTTATAGAATACGAGCTAGTATACCAAATTTCAGCTTAATCTCTCTTAAACTACTGCCGTAATCGCGGGGACAGGCAGACGGAGCTGCGGGTGCTAGGAATTGATTTTAGACATATAGTTTCTTGGCGAAATTCTCTTAGAATTCCTCTTAGGTTCTAATTCAGGTGGACGCTTAATACACCCGCACCTAATTTGACCCCCCAGGGCCCTATGGTGCCGGCTTCAATTTTGACCTAGACTTTGCTCGGGCTTCCGCCTCATATTCTGGCCTTCCGCCAAATACAAATATTCCAAAAACTTAATTTCTGGTATTGGATGGTGTAATTAGCTTACTGATTTTATACCATCATCTAGTTATTGAGCAGAGTATGCTTTCATTTAACATATCGTCGTTCCGAAGTTATCTTCACGTATATCACAAAATCAAAAAAATTGAGATAAGATCATTTCCTTGGATAAATTTGTTAGATCTATCGATCTGTTTAATCCCCAGGTCCTTACCTCTTATAGTTTCTGAGATATTGAGCTGCCGTTTTGTTGTATATCCACTTTTGGGAAAAAATTTTTGCGTTATGATGCCGTATGAACCATTGTGGTGGATATACAATAAAAAATATATGAAAATTTCGAATTATAAAAAAAATAATTATCTTCACGTATGTGCCAGAAAAATGTGACATATTTTGAAAAATAAATTACACCGTGCTACAGTCAATGAGAACTTAGAACGTAAACTAGTGCATGTTGTATGTCATATCGAGTACAACAATAACCTGTATACCAAAGTTCCCTAAATTACAAAAATCCTGACTTACGGGTAAAAATACCGACTCTTCATTACTTTCCTCACTTGAAGGCTTATAACTCAGCCAATTTCTAACCAAAGTTAGATTTCTTAATGGTTTTGGAAAGAAAAGACTCGGCCTTTGCAACAATACATATATTTATATAGATAACTTGTCATATATTCATATATTCACTATTTTTTAAGTTAGAAGAAGTTTTTATCCTATATTTTATTAGGATTCTCTAATGTGTATTATTTTATTAAGAAATTGCATTCATTTACGAGTACAACGCATATTTGCCCATAAAAGTGGTTAAATTATTGAAGTTTTTCGAAGAACGTCACTTTCAAATCCTACAAGTTTGCGGTTTCAAGGCAAACACAGACATATCTGACAAGTTATTTATTTAAATATATACATCGTTTGAAAGACAGTAGTCTCTTCTTCTTTTCAGACCATTAAAGCAACTAAACACGGTTAAAAATTGACTGAGTTATAAGCCCTGAAGTGGAGACCGGGTTTTTACCCGTAATTCAGGTTTTTGAGGGTGTTATCGAAATATGGGTTACAGATACATGTTGTTCTTAATCACACTTACAACATCACTCCTCCAATTTCCTTAATTTTTTCCATACTGTAGCAGTGTGTTATCAATAAAATTTTTCGAAACAAACAATTAACAATTCGACATACCATCAATGGAAATGCAAAACCGTAAATTCAAAAAATTAAAAATTCTTTTTTGGATTAAATATGGCATACTAGGCGATTCTACAAGTCCCGTCAAAGGTCCAAAAATAACGGTTTTATTGCATAAACAATCAAAAAAGACTAACACAAACAACTTCAGAAATTAAAAAAAAAAAAATTTCCAAAAATATTTTAATATATTGTTGATCTTAAGCGAATCTGTGAGTAATTCGTGTCCAAAAATTTAATACTTTTCATGTTATAAAGTTTTTTGCTTCTCCTCTAAAATTATGAAAATGAGGGTTTCGTTTTTTTTACATTCCAGGTGACGATACATATATATTTCTATTCTAATGACTTTATAACCCATTTCGGTAAAATTTAGTACCACGTTGCACAGAATGCCCAAATGTTTCACGTTGTTATTGATCAATTGCCTACTTGCAACTTACTGAATGTATAGTGGATATACGTGAAGATAATTTCGGAGTAAAAACATATGAACGCAGGTTTTCATGTTATTTTCACGTATGTGCCATAAAAAAATAAATATTTCCCAAAAAGTGGCGTATACAACAAAATGTGACAAAATAATTTGATGTAAAAATAGCTATAACTCGGAAAATAGTTTCCATGGCTATGGTTTTTTTTACACTAATATATGTAGAATTTCAAACACTACTTCTGACAAAAATATTGGAATACTTTTTTCACACAACTTTTTTTGTATTAAGTTTTGAAACTTTAGAACCAATTTCCCACAAAAAAATTTTCTGGAGATACGTGAAGATAACTTCGGAACGACGATATGTTGGTTGTATTAACAACAACAACAACAACAAGATATGAATAAACACACGCCCACTTAAACTGTAAAAAAACGCTTTGAAAAATTTTAATGTACACACATATTTATTATGTACTTATTTATATAGGACTCGTGAGACTGCAAAAACTATTTTATAATTAAAGTGAGGGAATTGTATGCACCGAGATAAAAGTATATTTAATGAATTATTTTAAACTAAATGTTGGTAAAAAAACTATAGTTTAATTGAAATTAAAATAATAGCTAGATTGTACCAAACAAAAAACAAACAACACTTGCATATGAGGATTGCAATGCAAGTTTTGTTAAAAACCAGTGCTGACATTTTTAGGATACTATTAAGCCTCGCATAAGGCTAAGAAATGAACGGCAAATTTCATAAAAATTGTTTTGTATTATTGGCATGATACTGAACACTTTTGTAAGGGTATTTTTTGTTTGAATATCATCATATTTGCAAAGAAGGTAAACTCCATGTTACTGTAATAGAAAGGCATTCCTTTTGAAAAGCGCCTCAATCGAAAGAAACTAGCTGTTTTCTTTGTGAAACATTATTTTACTTCCGCAATTAATAATATTCATATGTACACTATGTTGCGAAATTCTAAATCATTTGAGGAATTTCTGTATATTTCTCCAAGGTGGAGGTAAGAGTAATATCTCTCAGAAAATTTTTCAGAATTCATCCTCAACAATATCCATCTTTTCCTCATTCCCATCTCTAACCTCATGTGTAGCCGACCTTATGTGTGTGACTAAATTCTGTAGCTCATCAGGTAGATCTTGGTTCGTAGATTTCCTGTCTGTCGCTCTCAAACTACAAATGTATGGATCAGAAGTGATGAGGAAACGCTGACATATATCTTCCAAATTTTGTTTTCTAGACATCTGCACCGCGTAGTCCGTCCGATAATTCTTAAAATCGTTGTCCCTGTGCTCAAGATCTTCTTCCGAAAATTGGCCTAAACATGTAAAAAATATTAGTAATGGAAGAACTTGGAAAAATATTTAACGGTAGTGTTGCTTTACCTAGTGGTAAAATCGCTGAAGTAATGATATCTGCACCATTTATGCATGGTAGGTGACATACTCCACCAACCATATTTTTCGGCGACAAGCCGGGCAGTTTCAAGAGCAAAAGTGTGTTGTATGTATAACCCTGTGTTCAGGCCGGAAATCTTCCATATCTTCATTAGTTGCAACTTATTGCAACCAGAAGAAGTGACAAAGTGTAACCAAAGGATCTACCTTTAAGGTGAAATTGGTTTCTGAGTGTTCCGAGATGTTCCAAAATAGTGACACATGTTTAAAAATTGTTAAGTCTTCAATGAATACTTTCGGGTATTTTCGGGTTGCAAAATAAAAACCGACCCTCCAAACAGTGGAATTATCTTTGAGGAATGTCGAAAGTGACCAGTGACGTATTGTATTTCACCCTTTTCGGGTTAGTGCGGTTCACAGAATTTACGCCGGAAAAAAGCTTCCCTAAAACATTCGACCTCGGATTATGGGTAAATATTTAACCCATGCAAAAATTTGGTTTTGGACTACCTTAGACTATTAAGGAAAGGTAGACATAGTTAGAAAAAGGTTTCTGGAACTTCCAAAAATGACCCTCATGCGCGCCTTTTTGAAGGAAATCGACCATACTGCGCCGTTGAACTATAGGCTCTGTGTTTGTAAGTCTTACAATCGAAGCATATAAACTTGCTGATTTTAAAAAGGCTCTTCCATAAGTTGCTAAGAAATATTGTTTTTCTTTCATGCATAGGGGAGGTAAACACGATATTGACCTCTATCATAACTTACGTAGCAACCCCCGTTAAACAATTAACTATTTAAAAAAAATATAGTACAAGTCCTATTAATCTAGGAAAAGTTTACAAATGTGTTTTTGTTTTTTTTTATCATTGCATAATAATAAATCAGCAAAACAACGCCAACAGTTGTATCATTGTAACAGTTTTTGTAAAGAAAACTTTCCAACAGAATATAATATAAGGTAGAGAATTTGTTGTAGGGCATTTATTTAATTGATTTTGCAATATTCTATTTAATTGAATTTTCAAAATTTAAGAAAAATACGATTATTTTGATAATTGCAAAACCATAACGAGTAAAACAATAAAGCAGTAAAAATATTTGTCAACAACTTTTTTTTGTAACCCTTAAAAGCATTACAATAAGAAATTCTTGATTATTTCTTATTTTACCAAGAAAATAGCCATAGGCACTAAGTACTGTGCAAAAGTTCTCTTTTACAATCAGCATAAACGATGTTCCAAAAGCCTGCAGCCCTGTGAGCCTTCAATGTCAGTCAACAGCAAACTAAATAATAATAACGCAATTTGCTTAGCATGCGGCAGTAATTTATCGACAGATTTTATCTAATGGAAGCAGCGGTTGCGTTTCTCATGACAACGTGTTACAGACTTTCTGTTTTGCTCTCAAACTCTTTCATACACTACTAAGTTATAGCTTAGCTTTGCTCTATTCCTTTCCTTTCGAAACCACCACGAAATGAGTTGATTTAATGAATGTTAAACAATTAAATTATATAATGTTATGTAAACAGGCAGTGCTAAATATAACTTAAGAAATTCATAAATTAGATTTGTACAGATGTTCGCTTTTTAGCATGATTAATATAAACAATTGAGTTCAGTGCTCATGTATTTGCTTTGCCTCCCAAAAAAAAAAGGCTTCATATCTTTATTATTATGAAGGTTACATCATTGTGCTGTAAAAGACATACACTGTTTAAATTCATTAAGGGATAAGTTATGCAGGTTTTGTTTTGGTAGAGTTATGCATAAAGCAATATGATTACGGTTATCTGTTGTTGCTTTATTATGCAGCCCAAATTTTGCAAAACAATATTCTTAATAACTTGACCGCATTTTTTTTACTTAATGAAACAATTATAAATCGTAGTAATAAAGGGACGTAATACGAGTTTACAGATGAGGGTGGCAGTAGTCACAAAAGTCGTTGGCACTACCATTTGTCTGGTAGATCGATAACAAAAATGGTTTCGCTTGGTTTACTACAACCCACAGAGGCTAAAGAAAATATCTTGCAGGACCTTAAGGTATAAGCCTTTATGCGCATTACACAAAAAAAAATTCTAAAATTTGTAAGTATTATGAACTGCGTTATCTTATGTTGCTTTTGTTTTAAATTATGCCAAACGAACAAGTTTTTCACTAAATGCAAAGCATTCATCCCAAAGCTGCACATATTATCCATATGGAAAATGGGGCGTTTTTTGTTTAAAAGTAACTGTACCGATATTGATGAAGATGGGTTGATAGAGGCATAGTATTCCGGTGTCAATTGACACTTTAGCGGCCAATTTCATACAAAACTTACCGTTTATCCAAATACAAAAGTTCTGAGACCAGCATGCCTAGGTAATCGGTAATTTGCAACTGGCTTAAGGACTGCAACAACTTAAACGAAACAAAAACAACAAAAAATTTAATTAAATTATCTATCACATTATAATAAAAAACCAGTAAAGATCATCACCAATAAAATATTGTTTAACTCTTGAGTTATTGAAATTAACCTGTAACCGTTCAATAATCACCTACCTTGGCAAAATTTGACTAAATTCAGGGTACATACAAAAAATATATGCATGTAAAAGGGGCAAATTCAGTTATTTTTATGGGTGGTACCAGAAGGGGTGTGTAAAATAGTTAGGTGTTCTGAGATTTTGCCTCCTACCACAATATAAATTTACCGAACAAATTTCTTTACCCATCAGGTAACCGTTTAGAAGTTATGGGAGCAATGTTAATTATCTAAAAATAAGGACGTTTTTATTCGACCTTAACCTTAACCTTAACCTTAACCTTAACCTTAACCTTAACCTTAACCTTAACCTTAACCTTAACCTTAACCTTAACCTTAACCTTAACCTTAACCTTAACCTTAACCTTAACCTTAACCTTAACCTTAACCTTAACCTTAACCTTAACCTTAACCTTAACCTTAACCTTAACCTTAACCTTAACCTTAACCTTAACCTTAACCTTAACCTTAACCTTAACCTTAACCTTAACCTTAACCTTAACCTTAACCTTAACCTTAACCTTAACCTTAACCTTAACCTTAACCTTAACCTTAACCTTAACCTTAACCTTAACCTTAACCTTAACCTTAACCTTAACCTTAACCTTAACCTTAACCTTAACCTTAACCTTAACCTTAACCTTAACCTTAACCTTAACCTTAACCTTAACCTTAACCTTAACCTTAACCTTAACCTTAACCTTAACCTTAACCTTAACCTTAACCTTAACCTTAACCTTAACCTTAACCTTAACCTTAACCTTAACCTTAACCTTAACCTTAACCTTAACCTTAACCTTAACCTTAACCTTAACCTTAACCTTAACCTTAACCTTAACCTTAACCTTAACCTTAACCTTAACCTTAACCTTAACCTTAACCTTAACCTTAACCTTAACCTTAACCTTAACCTTAACCTTAACCTTAACCTTAACCTTAACCTTAACCTTAACCTTAACCTTAACCTTAACCTTAACCTTAACCTTAACCTTAACCTTAACCTACGTACATAACTTGAGTTTGATAGCTCTGATAATAGGGCTGTAATGGCAGGGACAGACACAAGGATAGACGGTCATCTTGGAATCTACTCAGATGTCGATGCCGACCATTTATATATGGTACATATATTGTCATAACTACCGCGCTTCTTTTTTGTAATTTTAAATGGAAGAACAATATGGTATATTCCGTCCGTTCGTGCGCGTGATGAAAAGTATAAAAATTGATTTCTATACCGAACTGAACATGATAACTTTCAAACATGATAACTGTAAAACTGTTAATTTTATAAAACACTAGTGGACCCGGCAATGCTTCGCTATTGCATATAACTTGTAATATATTTCACATTTAGGTCTAAAAAGTACTTTAAAACGGTACTTAAGCTCGACAATAATATATTGAGTTTATTTACTTATTCAACTAATTTTAAGTAACTCCTTAACATGGAAGTTAACCAATTAAGTTAATTGTTGTAAATGCTAATAAAAAGTTCATCAGCCAAGTCATATCTTTAGTTTCGACATGTAGATTAAGTTTTGTCTGTATCTAGGGAAAAAAAACACTTATTTCACAAATCGGAAACAGAAATTTCTCTAAAGATCAAAATTCAATTTTTATATTTATCTGCAGTAGCGGGAACCGTCTGTATACTAACTATGTTTTTGGGCGTAAAAATCGCTTTTGTTATGCATTCTCCTCCTATTGACCGCAAATGAAAATTTCGTTTGAAGCTTCATGCCTTTAGCCATAAAAACCTCCTTTGCTATGTCTTTTTCTCATACGAACCAAGAATATACCCGAATATTTTCTATATTTTGAACTTGTATTACCATTTTTTGAGATAATTCGGTCACCAACGTTTGGCTTAACAAAGTGATGATCTCACGCGCTGCATGGCATATTACGCCGTCGTGTTGGAACCATTTCTCCTTCAAATAATTTGCAATGATAAGATAAATAAAAAAAATCAATTGATCATCCACTTGCACTAGTTCTTCTACCAGTTAGATTTTATATGAATGTAGACCAAGATCTTTTCTCAGCATTTGCAGAGACCGAGTTGCTGAGAACGGCGACGGTTCCATAAATTCGAGTCCCCTGTCACACTTACGTTTACAGCGTCGATGACTTCTATTAGCTGCTCAGATGGATGATTATATGCACCCTAAACTTTACAAAGGGCTTCTATAGGATTTATTACCGATTCGCTCTCCTGAATTGGTGAAATTTTCTAACACTTCATCTTAGATTCCGATTTTGGTTACGATTTTTGCGAATAAAAAAATTGGCCCACCTCACTATTCATATCTCTAGGCGAACTGCAATATACTGTGGAATTTTGACAGTGATAACTACTTATTTTGAAAGGGTGTATCAAAGCCCACTTCCACCCTTACTGTAATTCATATTTCATCAATAACATCTGTAACAAATTACATCTTCATACCTCTGATAGTTTATGAGATATAGCCTTTTTTAATTTGAAGTTGCATGGCCGGTGCCACGCACCTTTATCCAATCACAACTAAGTTCAGCCAGAGACTAACAACAGGTCATCAGTACCACTTTCCAAAATTATCTTATAAATCAGTCTATTATAAAAGCCGTCAGAGATTTTTGAAAAAGGGGCGTGACAGCGCCCACTTCCACCCTGGCTGTAATTAATACTGCTCCAACAACATATATACCAAATCTCATCTTCATACCTCTGATAGTTCATGAGATATAGCCCATTTTATATTCAAGTTGTATGGGCGGTGCCACGCCCCTTTATCCAATCACAACCAAATATAGCCAGGGACTATCTACAGGTCAACAGTACCAATTGGTAAAATTTCAATCGGTCTGTTAGAAAAGCCGTTAGAGCGATTTTTGAAAAGGGGGCGTGGCACCGCCCACTTCCACCTTGGCTGAAATTAATACTGCTTCAACAACATATATACCAAATTTCATCTTCATACCTCTGATAGTTCATGAGATATAGTCCTTTTGATTTTCAAGTTGTATGGGCGGTGCCACGCCCCTTTGTCCAATTGGTCCGAATTGTAAATCTAAACCATCCGGGGCGCCACCCAAACGCATACAAAAAAATTTATGCAAATCGGTCCAGCCGTTTAGGAGGAGTTCAGTCACAACACATGTACGTTAGAATTTTATATATAAAGAGATAAAATAAACAGTTGGTTTTAAATTAAAATTCCTGGACATCTAAGTAAACTTACCTACACCGACCAACTCCAAGTTATACTAAGACTTTTTTAAGACGGGACATAACTTAAAAACATAATTTTGCTTTACACCGCATAAATGGGGACTGTAAATTAAAACGCTTTCTATTTTTAGATACACAACTAACGGCATGGACGAATGCGAACGTCACTGTTATTGAAGTTTTTACTAGACATGCCGATTGACTTGACACTATACTGTGAAGTTGGTGTCGACAATATCGAGGGGGCCGACAATGAAAGAAAAATGTAGATGACTGGAATGGAACCCAGGGTCTCCTACATGATAGTCGCGTGTTCTAACCATCATGTCACGTTGGGAAATGCCAGACATAAAAAATACTGCTATATGCCTAGAATTTTATATTTTCTATGAAGTATTGATTTAAAAAAAAAAGTTATTTAAAGCACATATGTATATGCTCAAGCTTTGCAATAGCTATTGTCAGCTACTAATCGACGAATCGAGATTATTTAAACAAAAACCCTAAATGTGCATACATTTTTCAAGTCAAATCGCAACCAGTCGACATTTAATTGTTTAAGTAACAGTTGCTGCAACAGCTTTTCTAGCTGTCTCTCTGTTGCTAAACAATTTCAAAGTCTGTTATTCTAAGAATTCAAAAGTACAGTTGCACGTATGCCTGTCGCTTGAGTATTTATGCATTTTTGGCACATGTGCGCAATGGTGTTGTGAATATCATTCGAATGAATATCCTGCGTTTTGTAGTACAATCACCCATTGTCTCTATGAAAAACACTAGTTAAATAATTTGAAATATTTTTTTGTAGAGCATAAATTCTCGAATTTTTCTCTTATTGCACAAATATTTTCTCATTGTTATGTCACACATACCAATAGCTGTATAACATTCACAATACCATTTTGCACATTTCGTATAAATATGCAGATCTACCCAGGCGGCAAGCAAGCATAAACGCGGCTGCACCAGTTAATGCAAAACTTTTGGGATTCAACGAATTTCTTTCCCAAATAATAGACAGTGAAATTGTTTTGCAACAGACAGAAAGCAACAAACTCTGTTGCAGCCAACTGCTACTTACAAGATTTAACACAATTATTCTCCTTTTGTTTTTTTTTTGTCGTAGTTTATCCTTGACACGTGAATACATAAGTTACCATTGTGTTTATTGGTGAGAGATATGTGGTGGTGGTAAGATTAGATGAGAGAAGTTTACTTGTAAAAGATTTTTAAATAAAATGCTGTTTTCTTATTTTGATCAAATAGTTATATGAACTTTAATTCAATTTTAAATGATATTTTAGTATACCCAAGTGAGCGTTAAATTTCTTATATAACACAGTACAACACACGATTTTGGGACTCAATTCTGAAAATTGCACGTGAAAGTAGCCACAAAAATAAAAACATCTGCATCATTCATTTTGTAAAGTTGGCTGCATTAATAGTTTAGAACTTTTTCATATTCCATTATTGGGGTTTGGCTTTTGCAAACAAAACTTTAATAGAAATAAACTTAATTTGCTTTTATTGCAAGTCTATATATATAAAACAGGATGTGTGTATATATGTAACGTATGGACTCGAAAACGGCTGGACCGATTTTGATGAAATTTTCAGGGAATCTTCCGAATAACCCCGCGAGTAACATAGGCTACATATTGTTTGGATTTTTCTACATTTAGGGGGTGAAAATGGCAATATTCGATAATATGCAATAGCGAAGCATTGCCGGGCCCACTAGTAGTTTATAAAGTTTACCCATGCCAGAGCGTATAAGTTATGTGGAATATTTTTTATTACTCATACGTTTGTCAATATATACGAAAGTAAGTGTAATGGTCTTTGCGATTTTGAAGGCACTGGATGCTCTTTTTTCTGGTAGGTTTGTTCCCCTTTTTTTTCCTATTCTATATTTACAACTTTACTTCAGACACAAAAGAGATATTCCGTACGGCGTACCGAGATATACTTACTTAATACTTAATTTCCCTTTGCACCCCATGAATGAGGTAGGGGATAGCTTCTCGCGTTGTTGTGAATTAACACGCTTTCTATTTTTAGATTCACAACTAACGGCACCTACTTATTTATCGACGAATGCGAACGTCACTGTTTTGAGAAGCTCTTACTAGACACGACGATTGAATCGACGCTTAATACTGCGAAGTTGCTGTCAAACAACATTCGAGGGGAGCCGACAATGAAACGGATACGGCTGCACCCTTATTTTGCGTGGTTGGGATAAAAAAAATTCATGAGCCAAAAATAGGGGAGATAAGGGGGGTTGTAATTGCCTACACATCGTGGTCAAAGAGGTCGGGAATGGGAAAAATCTACCACAAGCCCCATTACTTCTTCGGAATCGATCCTAGAAGGTTAAAATGCGTTACCGATAATTTTTTCCTCCTAAAATTTTTCACGCACATACCACATCTTCACTACCATACAAAAGTCAAATTTTTACAGAGCAGGCAAATTACAAAAATTAAAATAAAAACCAGTAAGAAAGTTTCAGACGTAAACCCCGACATAGATAATATTATTACTCGATTTCTAAAGTGGGCGGAATGGTACATTTGTATGGGAGGTACCAGAAGGGGCGTGGCTAGATTTCCATTTTTTTTTTCTCCAAAATATTACCCTGATTTAGCTTAACTAAATACAGAATTTGAGTACGATCGCGTCGAGTGTCTTGATTGTATTACTCCATCTTTAAAGTGGGTGGAATGGTATATTTGTATGGGAGGTAGCAAAAGAGACGTAGCAAGGCTTCTAGTTTTTTCTCCAAAATTTTATACTGATTTAGCTTTACTAAATACAGAATTTGGAGACGGTCACTCTGGTTCTATTAATAACAATAATCGATCTCTAAAGTGGGCGGTGCCAGATGGGGCGTGGTTAGACTTTCAGTTTTTTCTCTAAAACTTTACTCTGCTAGAGCTTTACTAAATACTTAATTTGGCCACAATCACGTTGGGTGTATTGATATAATTGCTCGTTTTCTAAAGTGGGCGGAATGGTACATTTGTATGGGAGGTACCAGAAGGGGCGTGGCCATGTAGCCGATTTGCAATACCGTAAGTAGTATTGGGGAAATATTAACTCGTGCAAAATTTCAAAACATTTGGTAGCGCCTTTCGAAAGTTATCGTGCGAACCAGCCAGACAGACAAACAGAAAACTTGTACGGAACCAACTTAAGGGTTGAAATCATTTGATTAATAGAAAGTGAAACTGTTGCCTATGTAGGGAAACGTTATATGAACAGATTAAAGGAATTGTATTTGTTAACTTTGTTAAATTTGTTTCAGATAAATCGGACTAGTGGTTCTCGAGTTATGTCAAACAAAAGAGCCCAAAATTTGACACTTACTAACATTATACGATACTAACTAACTTCAAATCGATATTAAATGTAACTTGACAAAACGAATAATGGAGAACATCTTATTTTTGGGGCTACTTTCACGTGCACTTCTCAGAATTGAGTCCCAAATCAATGAGCTGAAAAATGTTGTACCGTGTTATCATTTTTAGGCGGTCAGACAGACAAAAATTCTGCAATTTTTTTCCATTATAGCTTTCGACCAACCAAAGGGATACGCATAACTTATTTTTACCGATAACACAGTGATACAAATGTGAAGGAAAAAAATATACAGGGGTTCTCATGTAGCGTTTCTGTTAGACTGGAGTCCATAGAGTAAAGTGATGCTTTTAGTTTTTCTCGGTCACTTCGTTAAGTAATGTTTTTATAGTTTTTATAGTGAAATGACGATATTCCTAAAATTACAAGTTCCAAAATTCATAAGTCTTCTCTTCTTTCCTATTTTAGAAAGCTACTTTAATCTAGCATAATACCAAAATAAAAAAAAATACATTGCGCTGCTTTATGATCAACTGAGAGCGTTGGGAAAATTTGAATTCGCAATATTTTTTCGGGGTGGTTTTGCTTAAACTGCCGCCGTTTCACTATTTTTTTAACTGATTTTCAAAATTTTTTTTTTATAAAAGGTGAAAATCATAGCTTTAAAACAGATGTAAGCTTTTGAAAACCGGTTTACAAATGCATTTTGGAACTTGTAATTTTTGGAATATCGTCATTTCACTTAATTTGCTATAAAAACATTACATAACGAAGTGACCGAGAAAAACTAAAAGTATCACTTAACTCTATGTACTCCAGTCTAACAGAAATGCTATATGAGAACCCCTGTATATTTTGTGTGTAGCACAGTGTAAGTGTTTTCATGATCGACAGAACAACCGTTGAATCCTTAATTTCTAAAAGAAACTTTTGAAAATAGTTAACTTCTAATATTCTGTATTTATTATTGATCTCTAGTATTTTCCCACCCAGTAGAAATTGTGACTCTTTTAGAATTATTGTGCGAATGAATTGGATATTTTTTCCTTAGTCCTCAGTTGGTTCCAGTCCTGTTATATTAGGTATGAATAGGTAGCCCTTTGTATTACAATGGGTTTTCTTCAAAAATTTGGTTGTAAAATTAGCATTTTTATTTTCTTAAAAATTTAATAAACAGTTCCAGTTATACTATTTTTGTACCAAGTAACATAACTCATCAGGCCGCAAAATTTCAGTTATGGAAGTTTTCTTAAGAACAATTTCAAGTTTGTGTTTTAAGAAAAGAAACCACAAAACGTTGCTCTAGGTAAGAGAACAAAATGTATTTGCAAAAAATTATTCACTATTTTTCCTAGTTTTTTTAGACAGCTTTCCTCGCAACTGCCAAAGATTTGAATGATTCGTTGCCGTGTGTGAATTTGCCATCTTGCGACGTTACACAATACTTGTATAGTCAACACACGTGCTAGTGTGGAAAACTGCATGCAGAATTCTATTTGTACTGAAGTGGAATAATGTTGGCACAGTGAATAATTGACCAAATATTCAGAGAGCAAGCAACAACTGAAGATTAATACGCACAAAGTAGTGTGTTCACATTGTTCTGTTAAGAGTTACTTAAAAATACAAAGGGGGATACGCAAAATAATCTTGTGCAACCTAACTTTTTTTTTTAAATTTGTACAGATGTTTTGTGACAATTGGGTCATGTTTTTCATCAACTTGATGGGTAGATTGAAGGTTTTAGAATTGTAGACAAATCAGAAATTGTTTATGTTATCAAAAATGTATGCATAAATATTATACTTCAATTGAAGTTTTATTTTTGTGCCAAACTAAATTTAAGTCTACATGATGGGAGTCACAAAGCACAAAGCTTTTTACTTTACAATTTAATACATTTTACCTGTGCTGTTGAAAGTACTTCATATTGATATTCAAAATATCTACCCAGTTTCACTATGCTAATAGTTTCTGTGAAATCATTACCCATAAACTGTGCCACACACACACACGTCATATGCAATTTTCCCCTATCCATGCTTTGCTACGCCTATAATAACCTATTAACATAAATATATTGCTATTTTGCAATTTTACTACCTGAAATTTATTGCCAGGCAACACTATGTAGTAGGTGGTTCCTGTTATCGGTGACATGCCAAAACCGAAAACAAATTAAATTTTCCCCGAAAGATATTAAGAGTCTAAAAATATGCAAAAATAACAAGTTTTGCATAACGGCCAAATAAATGACAACCGTGACAATTTTATGCCATTGAATTAATTGTTGTGGGAATTATGTACCAAAATTACATTAAATCCGAACAGAGTTCAACGTAGCGTATAGGAATTGGTGATATTGTCAGTGGAATTTATAAAAAGCAAAACATGACATAATTGGCTTTACGAAATAACAACATTTACTTGTGATGGTATAATGCAGCTAATTAGATCCGTAGAGGTGGGAGCGGATGATAGAAAACATTAATGATTTGTACGGATATGTACAGCTAATGTATATAAATAGTTCTGGGTAAAATTAGTTTTATTAAAAACTTGGTTATTGGATATTTTGCTATAGGTAAACATTGTTAAATTAGTATGGGTGCATGAAAAATATATGTTTTTATACACAACATTATGCGCATATACTATTTTTGTCATTTAATTTGTAACATTTTGGACGTATAGAATTTCGGATAGGGATAACTGTTAAATGGGTATGTGAACAAGCAGAGTTGTCATTTGTGAAGAGAGCACAAGTTTCATAAACTCTTAAGACTCCATTACATTCGGAAAAAAATTACTGTTTGGTACGGTTTAGAAAATGAAAATAAGTACTCGGCAATAAAGTATACATAAGTAGGGTAGAAGGGGGAGCATTCGCCAGTGGGGCACATATGCCACCACCAATTATCTTGAAAATTAAAAAAGCTATTGATAATCGAAAAACGATATTTTGTGCATTTATCGATGATCTTCCATCTCTCACTCTTTGGTAGTTTCATTATATATGTGCTCGAGGACGGACAAGGTTTTATGTTTTTCGGACTACCGCGAAAATATTAGGTTGTAAGTATTTTTTGAAATAACTTTTTCGGTTTTTGTGATTTAAAAAAGATATTTCACAGATGTGTACTATTGACATTAGTGACAAAATCTTACCAGTGCTTGTTTTAGTTAATTTATTAAAAGTGCCAAAACTGTTTAAATTAGTTTAAGAGGTTCATCCTGGGGCTCATTCGCCAGACTGTTGGTGGGGTGGTTTCGCCGGCGATTCTGCCCCATGGGTCTGATTCGCCACTGACGAATGTACCCCATGGGGTGGATTCACCACTGACAAATGTACCCCAAGTGGCGGATTCGCCACTGGCCAATGACCTACAAGCGATAGAGTCGCTACTAGCGTAATTAGGAATTTGCTTTTAATGTCCAATCTTGATATGCTTCTAGTATCATGAACTCAGGACAAATTCCTAATATATTTATTTATACCTGTAGATACAAAGATCTTATAGCGATGGTTCGAAACTACAAAAGAAAAATTAACCGATGTAATTTAGATGAGACGAAGATGAAACTTGCAATAAAAGATGTCATCTCAAAAAAATATAACACAAGTCAAGCTGCTGACTCTTATGATTTAAAACGAACTACTTTGCGAGATCGTATAAAAAAATGAAGAAAAGTAAATTGGAGGCATTAGATGACTCCGGCCAGTCATCTGAAGGTGAATATATGTATTCATCGAAATATACCTCAAATCAAGTTTTCACAAAACATCAAGAAAAAGAGATATGCGAGTACTTTAAAGCATGTTTAAAGCTTCACCTATACAATGGCACGGAAGTTTGGGTTTGAATATGCCACAATAAATGATATTGCCATGCCTTTATCATGGTTAGATAATCAAAAAGCTGGAATTGACTGGATTCAAGGATTTATGAAACGAAATCAAGACTTGAGTTTGCGAAAACCAGAAAATACGAGTCTTTATCGACTGACTGCATTTAAGAAAACCGCAGTAATGGAGTTTTTCGATAATATGCAGGATTTGCTCAAAAATAATTCATTTGCTCCGTGTGATATTTATAATTTGGACGAAACGGGTATTACTACTGTGTTGCAATCACCCAAGGTAATTTAACAACATTCTAACCGAAATACCTACATTACATAATATGTATTTTGTATTTCATAGGTTATTTCCACAAAAGGAAAACGAACAGTTTCTCAAGTGGCGTCTGCAGAAAGAGGATCGCTTGTGACAATGGTAGGCATTGTAAATGCTTCTGGTAACGCTCTACCACCTGTCTATGTGTTCCCTCGTATAAAGTATAAAGAACATTTCGTGAATGGGGGTCCCAACGGTTGTCTGGGAATAACAGATAAGAGCGGATGGATGACAGCTCAAGGATTTATAGAAGTCCTAAATCACATTAAAAATAACACTCGGTGTTGTGATGAATGAAATTCGTATTTAAACGTCACACAAGTTATCACATCAATAACTTCACTGGGTATGGTTAAACCAAAATTCCACTTCTCTTAAATTTTTCATAAAGCTAGTTTCTCTTAAAATGGAACTATAAATGAGTACTCGCTCGCTAGAAGTTGTTCGCCGGTTTTTGTCTATTACTCAGATAGTTCAAAACAGTGAGAATATGAGAGCGCTAAATGTCATCACTATTACCCTTTTTCCATAAGGCGAGTTCTATTTTTAGACACTAATGGCTGACATACATTTAGTGCTTCGGTCTAGTCCTCTATTTGACGTAAGCGAGCCAAGCTTACGGTGGAGGTATAAGAAAATAGAGTAAACTGATGTTGGGGTTTTGGAAATATTATTGGCCACCAAAACCATGGTTGGGATTAGGGTATAGAGGCCGGAATTCCAGAAGAACTTAGGAATTCCAGGGAATGTAGAGCGACGGCTAAAAATCCAATGTGTTTTAAAATTCTAACCTTATTGGGGTTTTTTAAACATCTTTCAATCGTTTATGGTTAGATTTCTGTGACCTCAAATTTTGTTTGATAATTAGTTCCTGTTTTAATATAGGGAGTCTATAATAATTTTTGTTTATGTATATTTGTAGAATTTGATTGAGCAAAGTTGACCCGAACCCCCCACCCGACTGCTAGCTAGCGTATAAAGGCTCCCAGTCTTCTTTGCCATCGTAACATCGATTTTTTTTTATTTTTTTTTTCCATCTACTTCTACAATTGCAATCCAATGTACTGAAAACGGAATACAGTATAAATTGTGTTCAATTTGCTATGGAAGATCAAGCGGTATAACATCATGTACATTACAGTGTTCCAAGGAGAAACCAATAATCCTTTTCCTAGACAATCACGTCTCTCACTGCAGTTTACAAGCAATCATATTTTGCAGAGAAAATGGTATTCATATGATTACTTTTCCGCCACATACGTCACACAAGCTCCAACCATTGGATGTATCTGTATTTGGTCCGTTTAAAAAGTACCTACTTAGCAACTTCGTTCAATGATTTCCTTGTATCCAACCCTGGTAGAATAATTAAAATTTACGATATACCATCGCTATCTAATATCCCATTTCGGAAGGCATTTGCAGCTGAAAACATTTGCAAAGGATTTGAAACGACAGGTATCAGCCCATTTAACAGAAGAACATCCAACCGCTGACAATGATAATGAACCTATACTTCAACAAAGTGCGATTTCAAATGAACCTCATATCCTGTTTGAGCCTCCAGTCACACCCCCACCTCTTCCTAAAACTCCGGAGCAAGTTCGTCCACTCCCTAGAATTCAACAATCTAAATCTAACAAAAGAAAGGGAAAATCCACAATCTTGACATCTACTCCATCAAAAGAAGAAAAGGAACGAACACAGCAGCAAAAGAAAAAACAAGAAAATAAACCATTGGTACGAAAAAGAGTTCCGAAAATAATTAAAAAACGTAAGACCTACGCCGACTCATCATCTGACTTATCAGATGCCCTAAGCTTCGCTGAATCCGACAGATCTGTTGGTTCGTTTGTAGAGCCTGAGAGTCTTGGTGAGACCAATTTTGTACTTGTTCGATTTGGTGGCCAGGTAGATAAGTTCTATGTTTGCAAGATATTGTCTGAATGTCCAAATTCGGTAATTGTTGATTTTTTAAGAAAAAAGCCAGATTCATGGACATTTTATGAACCACGTGTTAACGACATATCCTATATTCCAAAAGATGACATTGCCCTAAAGTTGCCGGACCCAAGCCATCCCGCAGGAACGTCCCGATCAGCTGCAACATACATACTTGATGTAGATATGTCGCTGTACAATGTAATGTAAAACTCGTCGGTAAATTTCACATTTTTTTTAACTTTTACATGAATTAATACAATTTAAGTTCATTTTTTGTTAAACATTGTTTAATAAGTAAAAAAAATAGTTTTGCCACAAAATTAAAATTGCATTTTCCCTTTGACGATTGTGCCCCATCCCTCTGGCGAATTTACCCCATGGATGGGGCAGTTTCACCATTTTGGGCATCTTGGGAAATCGGTAAAATTTGTATGTAAATATGCAAGGCAATCAAGATAAAACGGGTAAAATTTAAAGCCAACAAATGTAAGCTCTTAAACAAAAAAAAGTTTTGAAAAAATATTAACGGTTTTGTTATGAGAGCACCTCAAAAAAAAGAGGCGAATGCTCCCCCTTCTACCCTACATACTCAGATTTTGTATACTTGTCACTTGTATACTTGCATACATAACAAACACAGATTAAACGCACTTATTAAACGCACACTCTATTTAAAACGCACTTGTCCTCTACCCACCCTTTCTTTTTAGATCATCACCATTAGGTATGAGGGTACATATCATTTGATACGACCCATAAATGTAACACACAGAAGGAGTCACTTAAGACCCTAGATTTCTTTGAAACAAATTCGATTCCATGACTTTTTAAGTCGTTTGAGCCATGTCCATTTGTCTCTCTGGCTGTCCAGCTGGTGCGCACGATAACTTTTGAAAGACGCTACCAAATGTTTTGAAATTTTGCACGAGTTAATATTTCCCCAAAACTACTTACGGTATTGCAAATTGGCTACATGGCCCCGCCCCTTCTGGTAGCTCCCATCATTCTGCCCACTTTAGAAATCTAGTAATAATATCAATACATCCAACGGGATCGTGCCCAATTTCTGTATTTAGTAAAGCTAAAACAGGATGTAGTTTTGGAAAAACTGAAACTTTCTTACTGGTTTATCTTGAAATTGGAGGCAATACCTCAGAAATCTTAACTTTTTGACACACCACTTCTGGTACCTCCAATATAAATAACTGACCAAAAGTCTACAGCCGTTTACACTCCACAAGCAGGTATATAAGAATACACAAAGAATTTTAATTAAAAATCGGTTAATTTCAGTAAGTCAAGACTTCAACAATATCTTATATAGGGTGATGGTATTTATCAGTCAGTTTATCTGATTTTTTGTATCCTCCGGTTCTCTGAACCACCCAATGCGATGCCCATTCCGCATGTATAGTGGGATTAATGTGGGGTTATCTCTATCTATTTCATCGGTGTTGTCACTATGTTATATTTTTTGGGCCTGAGGACCTTCGAAGAGTACATTGGATGCTTGCATTCCACAAACTGTCAGATCACCACATTTTCCCTCATTATATGGCTACAATACGTTGCCCATCTGGTAATGCACTTGTGGATTCTGATCCCCCGTCCGTTTCCCATGGCCTTGGACGACAATGACTGACACAGGTTTTTTTGCTGAGCGCGGAATCTGCAATTTAATTTTTGCTGAATGTGCGATCTTGATCGCCGATCTTGTCTGCAAAATATATTATTATCTATCTGCTTGGTGAATGTGTAATTTTGATCACCGAATATGTATTTTATTTTTTTATCGGCACGACCTGGACGCCATCTTCACGGCTCTGCCTTTGCCTACACCAACCCGCCTGATCCCTAACCTAGACCTCCTTACCACGACATAACTTTTAGCCTCCCCTGTTGATAATGTACCTATATATCTCTGTTAAGTATACTAATGAAGTATGTTGGACTCTTTTTTCTAGTATACCTTGGCAAACCACCATGCCCAAATTACACCAAAACAACATTTACAAATCGTGGACATATTTGTTTTTTTTAAAATTCGCGCTCTGTTTGTAAAACTAATAGAGCACGTTGTGAAGTTAGCGATGAGGCTCATTTTTGGCTTAACGGGTGTGTGAACAACCAGACTTGTCATTTATGGAGAGAGCACAATCTTCCTAAGTCTCTATAGACTCTATTACATTCCACCGGTTTGTACGCCGAAGACGTCATCGGCCTATTTGACTTCAAGTTCGATATCGGTGCCAACTTTACCATGAATGGCGAACCCTACAGACAAGTGATTCTTGATTCTTAATTGCAAATCATTTAAAGGAGAAATGGTTCCAACATAACAACAAAGTATTTGCCTAGTTTTAGTCTCATTCGAGTAGCATGTTCTTATTTCCACTAATGCGCTGCCATATTTGTTTTCTTCTCAAGTCATTGTAAAGTTTTCTCATAGCTTGTCGAAAAACTTCACATTGAGCAAAATTTCACTTAAAACAAAATAAAACCAAATTTCCATAAACATTCAACATATAGTTCGTCATTGAAAAAAGTTTCTAGCTACGACAGTTTATATATATTAATTGTTATTGTTTCTTTTTTTACTTTAAAAGCAATTATATGCAAATGGGGAAGTGAGTATTTCCAGTCATGGATGACACTTCCTGACAAACATCAATAATGAAAAGTTGTTCTTTTGATGTCGTAAACAAATTCTAACAATTAAGTGCTAACTTTTGTATAGAAACAGATGTGAATCTTTGGTCGTTATCATAATTGTTAGCAAAAAAAGAACACAATTGTTGACACAAGACATTTTGTCAACTTTTAATATTAATTGTTGTAAATGCCTGCTGAGATTAGTGCCTGGGCTCTGGCGTGTAAAGCGATGAGCGTGCATGGAAAAACACATATCGCCACTTGTGCCTAAGGGCACATTTGTTGCTGAAATAATTGCATTTTGTTGTGTCAATATGTTTGTCACTCTCTTTTAACTACAACAAAACGAAATATGAGGGGGGAGTTCAACAACGTTTATATGGTCATCACACCATAGCTTATAATATTTGATATATAGAACTGTAAACAAACCCGTCTATGTTGTAGATCATTGTTTGCTGTTAAGATAAACACTTTGGTTTATAAAGTTTTATGTAATAATTTCAGAAATTGTTTTCAAATTTGCCCTGTGGTCAAAATAACAATTCATTGAATTTTTACTAATTAAAAAAATATTTTCATAGTTTAATTATCACAAATATTTCTAATACATATTTCGTTCTAATTTTTTTGGTTTATTTACGGTTGTGTCGCTGATTATTTTTTTTAATAAAAAAAATCTCTACCTTGACGATTAGAGGTAAGTGTATCATCAGCTTCTTAGTATATCAATTTTATGAAAATGGACTGAAAAATATTATTTTAAGCTTTTGCTAATATTTCCCAGAATACCAGAAGGATGTTATAGGGGTTACGTTGTTATGATTTGCATGGTATATAATTAAATATAATTTGTGCAGTTATTGCTACTAACTACAATACATTGCTGCGCAAACAACATGAGCTTTGTGTTTTCGTATATCTAATAAGCAGTTAATAAGGCAACATTTGCTTTACTGATACATTTATGTGCCAAATCACATGTATACATGAATGTGATAACATGAGCGCACACCATGCACCTAATTAACCAAATTATATGAAGGTATGGGTAATTGTGTAGCTGATAAAAATCACTTAATACATAATAACGATAATTGTTTGCCGGTGTGGCATATGTAATAATAATATCAGGATATTAATATCATTATTATATATCGAAAGATATTAAAGAAAATGAACAATAGAGCTAAGGAAAAATACCGAAATTGTGTATACGAAACGGGGATAGATTAAAGAGAAAAAAAGAATCATTATCTGATAATGGGGTAAATACAAAATAATACCTACAAAAAGATACAGTTTCAAGGACACCGAAAGGAAACAATTACGTTCAAATTGAAAAAAAACAGCTCACTTAACAAACTTGTATTTAATTTTATATATTTATTTACTAACTGACCCGGCAAATGGTGTTCTGTCGACCAAGATTTTTCTAGTAAATATTTTGGTTGTTAAATAAAACATAACCAACGCGTATGGTAGAGTGTTCCTTATGTGGGATTTTTGGGAATTTCGTTAATAGAAGGTATTGGTAGCGAAGTTGGACACCGAGCTCCACTTTCCGTTTGTTAATTACAAAATTACAAATATGTTGTGCGAAATTTCGCATCGATAGTTAGACGTTAGAGTGTGCGCAAAGAGGTCAAAGTTCGACTTTTGTGCTGAAATCAGTTTATCCGCCGCTGAATAATTTCCTATTTTAGATAGATGAATGATAGATTGAATAGCTGAAGTGACGACCTACAAAAGCATATGTTTGAACTATTCATATCTCTTATAGATATCGAGGTATTTGAAGTGGGGGTATTTTTGAAAATAATTTTAACAACAATTTTTTAAACTGCTTTACGAATTAGGTTTTAGCAGACCACCATATATTTCCGCAATTTAGCATATATCAAGTCATAGCCTACAAAAAAGTATATGTGCATATTTTCAATATCTCTATCTGTTCCCGAGATATCAGGCTTTAAAACCGTTATTTTTACATTAAATATAGCAAATACTATTGTGTAGATTTTGATCTGTAGTTCCATCAGAATACTTATTGTTTCTACTTTCTAATGAACATTACCATCCAATGCCCAATTGAGGAGATATACCATTTTTAAAATAGATATATCACCAAATATGTATATTTTTCATCAATTTATTATGGATTACATAAGTTAAAATATTTACATAAAAATTGACATCAAAACTTCATTCAAAATACAAAATAAAAACAATATTTAACGATGTTGGTGTGTAAAATGTTGAATATCTCCTGAAGGAAGCATAGGATATTATTGATCTTGGTGTCATAAGAACGAAGACACAATGTGCATTCGGATGGAATCAGAAATCAAAGTTTAGATGCACTAGTCTATTCAATATTTAATGTCATAAAAACGCTTTTTAGCGCCTGATATCTCGGAAACGGATAGAGATATTGAAAATATGCTCATACAATTTTTTGTAAACATGGACCTGATTTATGATAAATTGTTGAAATATTTGGTGGTCTGCAATAATATACATAGCAATACAATTTCAAAAATTTTTGGTTAATTTTTTTTCAAAAATACCCCCACTTTTGCATCAAATATCTCGGTAAGTTCAAACATATGCTTTCAACACAAAAGTCGAACTTTGACCTCTTTGCGGCACACTCTAACGTCTTACTATCGATGCGAAATTTCGCACAACATATTCGTAATTTTGTAAATAACAAATGGAAGGTGGAGCTCGATGTCCAACTTCGCTACTTACTTACTTACTTACTTAATTTCCCTTTGCACCCCATGAATGAGGTATGGGATAGCTTCTCGCGTTGTTGTGAATTAACACGCTTTCTATTTTTAGATTCACAACTAACGGCACCTACTTTTTTATCGACGAATGCGAACGTCACTGTTTGAGAAGCTCTTACTAGACACGCCGATTGACTCGACACTTAATACTGCGAAGTTGCTGTCGACAACATTCGAGGGGAGCCGACAATGAAAAAACAATTTTTTTTTAAGGTGACTGGAGCCAGGTTTGAACCTGCGAACTCCCGCATGGTAGTCGCATGTTCTAACCACTATGCCTCGGCCGGTCTTCGCTACTAATAACTTTTTTTTAACGAAATTCTCAAAAATCCCATATAAGGAAAACCCTAGCTTATGGTGTAGGGTTTGGATCTAGAACACAAATTTGTATTAGCGCTGTAGTCGATTACAACAAAAATAGAGAAACAAACAGACATCAGCCATAACACATTTGTTTTTTATTCGTTTAATTGATTAGAATATTAAAGCTCATATTTTCAATGTCCCAATGTATCAGAGCACAAAGTTAAGAATAATTCGTTTATGTAATGTAAAAATATTTTGAAATGCATAACTGTGTGATGATCCAAGCTCTAAGGAAACAAATGGAATATGCCTTAGGGATAAGTAGTGCAAGAACATTAGAATGGAAGTCTCTTACATACTTACCATATTTTACATCTGTTACTAAAATGTTATACATTTTTTAAAGATTTCACTCATTTGTAGGGAAGGGTGTCGTCGCCAATTACGTGCCACACTATGCGCTCTTCGTCCTCTGATCGAAAATAAATATTTCTACCATATAGTCACATGTGTAGTGCTAAGTACTATCGGTGTATCAAATTTTATTTCTTCACGAATAAATATATTTGTGCCACACCACTTCCCCTACTTCACCCATTTGGAATTTATTTCTTTTATGCTCAAAATAACCCAGTCCAGCGCCACCTATGGGGTCAACTTATACAACTAATTTTTCTTATGATCAAACAAACCTACATTCTAAATTTCACTTTAATTAGTTCATTTGGCAAATTTTTCGGTATAAATACACCCCAGCGCCACCTACTGGTTTCATTTGTACATACAATTTTTTCTCATGATCAAAAACACAACACAATTTAAATTTCAGGTAAATTGTTCCATATGTTCAATACAAAGATGTTTAACATAACATAACAAATGAGTCCACTCCTGCATCACATACCGGATCCACAAAGACTTTGTTCTCATGATCAAACAAACATACATTCTGAATTTCAGTTAAATTGGTCCTTTCTTTCCATGTCCATGTCCCTTATCCCCGTATACCTAAAGTTGAAATTGTCTTTTTTCCTTTTAGATCTATATGTATTACCATTTTGCTACTAGGAGAAGTACTATATTAAATTGTTTAAAATTGCATATCCTTCGAAAAATAATAGTCATTTAACCCAGTAAGAAAGTTTCAGTCGGGCAACCCGACTAACATATACCCTCACCCAAAGTAAAACATAAAAGTTTCTATTATATTAATATTATTACTCGATACATAATATAGTATGCAGTTCTATTATTCATTGCCATTAGTATCAGGTTTCTTGGGTATATGATTTCAATTACGAAAAATTACCTTTTACTGGTGTCCTGCATCAAAACAGGTATGTTCCCAAATTTAATTTAGAGGCTGTCAAAAGTGAGTCAGAATCAAAAAAAAAAACAACAAATTGTAAGAAACCAGAATTTAAAATAGTAAGGTAATTATCTTCGTCTATGCCGAAGCTCAGATTTGCACTACAATATTTTTTTAAACTTTATGCCTTGAAAAAGTGGAGTTTGTATGGGAGTTGGAGGCTAAAACTGTTTGTCAATAATGTATATTTAAATGTTAAATACTGAGCTTGAATTGTTTATAAGATCTCTTGCATATCAAATTACAGCTCAGTAGCTCTTAAAATACTGCCGTTATCGTAGAGACAGACAGACAGAGGTGGGCGTAGTTATTGCCCGATCTTGCTCTACTTCGAACTTAATCTGCGCTTAGAGGATAGAATTTCAGCTTTATAGCTTTTAAACAGAGACAGACGGACACGCCCAAAAAGGGGAATTTTGTATACGAGGTGTATGTATTTTTTGTCCGACCATGCCTATGTTGGAACTTAACCTCCAGATAGAGAATAGACGCTCGCATATCAAATTTCAGCTCGATACGACTGTAATCTTGGGGGTAGTTAGACGGAAGCAGTTTTTGTCCGATCTTGCTCATCTTTAAAGGTAACCTCTGATTAGGTGAATAGAAGCTTGCAATCGCAGGGACATGCCCCAAAAAATGTAGCAATTTGTATGGGAGGTGAAGTAGTATTTGATCGCCCTTGCTCATCTTAGAACTCAATCTCTGCTTACAGGTAAGAAGCTTGCATACAAAGTTTCAGCTCGATAACTATTAAACGACGACAGTAATTGCTGAGAAAGAATATGAGGTGCGAGTAGTTTTTGACTGATCGTACTCATTTAAGATCTTAACCTCCGTTTTGAAGAAAAAAATCTTGCATTCCAAATTTCATATTGATTTTTCCTAACTAGTGGCTGTAATCGCGGACAGACAGCTATCTTTAAAACGACTTAGAATTCGAGATTTCGCGATTTCGAGACAAAAACAGACAGGTGTGACAAGTTATCTCTATTAGAGTATATATCGTTGGAAAGATCTAAGGCTTTTCTTTCCAAAACCGTTCAGTCGGTTGAGAATTAACTGAGTTATAAGTTCATACCCAGTAGGAAGTATCGTCATACACGACTATGTCGTCAACGCTGTCCTCAGGACAAAATGTGAAAAATGTATGTACTTGTCGACAGAAAGCTCGGTTGACGACAAGCTGACCGACAAAATACTAATGTTGTTGTGCATCAAACAAAAAGTTCAATGTCACGAAACAATAACGACATAGAATTAAAGAGAGGAAAGTAGAAGTACAAAATTTTCAGTTTGTTGGAAACAGCAGTGCGAGACGGTTCATGTGTCGCACGTTTTCAATAAAACTACTTCAATTTGTTATTTTAAATTTTTAAGCACTGCTAACGACAATTTGACCGACATTGTCGGTCATTATGTCGTGCATGATTGTGTGGGCGACATGTCGCTTATTAAGGCATCAAAGACAATTTGACCGACATTGTCGCTTATCAGATCGTGCATGACAAAGCGGACACTTGTATGAAAATTTCGTCGACGATTTGTATGGACGGTCCCCTACGTGTCAACAACGATTTACTATGGTCGTGCACCTATCCCTGAGGATGTCTTGCAGACACTTCCTACTGGGTAAGTGAGAAAAGATCCGAAAAACCGGTTTTTGAACCATAAGTCAAGATTTTGAGGATGTAAGAAAATTGTGGGACCAGTCGTGGCATGATGGTTAGAACACGCGACTACCATGCGGGAGATCACAGGTTCACCTCCCGGCTCCAGTCATCTTAAAAAAAGAAACCATTTTCTTTCATTGTCGGCTCCCCTCGAATGTTGTCGACAGCAACTTCGTAGTATCAGTGCCGAGTCAATCGGCATGTCTAGTAAGAGCATCTCAAACAGTGACGTTCGCATTCATCGATAAACAAGTAGGTGCCGTTAGTTGTGAATCTAAAAATAGAGAGCGTGTTAATTCACAACAACGCGAGAAGCTATCCCATACCTCATTCATGGGGTGTAAAGGGAAATAAAGTAATTAGTAAGTAAGAAAATTGTGGTAGGGTCATGATGCAATCGACCAAACCTACAACAAGCACTAGGTCACTATCCAAGTTCCTTCAATATTTCTATTTTGACACAGTGAGTTATCAATGCACAGTATTTAGGAATTTGTTTTTTAAAATAATTTTGTCTAAATGTAAATCTTTGAGTTGACGGCATTCATTTATTCGAGCAGTTAAATTTCAACTGACAGCTCAGCAGCACGATGCCGCGATGGCTGCTATTTCGTTGCGAATAATTTCTTTCTAATGCACCAGAGAAATCGGTTTATTGTTATACACTTCAGATTTTAGGTAATTCCATAGGAAAATGTCTATAGCAGTGAAGTCAGGACTGCATAAAGTTAATGTCGCCTTTCAATTCTGAGGTTACTATTCTTGTAGCAATTGAAATTTGTACGGGTAAAGCTTTAGAAATTTGGTTTCATGAATATCTATGCATATTTGAAGCACTCTTCACGTTTTCTTCCGTTTAATGACCTAGGTCGCACAGACTTTGAGATTTGTAGTGCTGTATTGGTTTCTCCAAATCTGTTGCCCCATTTTCCAATGAGAAGTTTGCTTGGCGCATCATTTAAGAGACAAAACCTCCCATTGTTTAGAATCCTCTCCTCTTTTAAGCACAGCGCACGTTCTTCTACAGAAAAACGCTGCATAGTGACTAAATTCCCAAGAGCTAGGCTTCTTACTGTCATACCCCCGCATATTTCAGATTAAATGTGTTCTCATAGTCAGCTAAACAAATTAGAACTTACTTCTGAGATACCCTGTAGAACTGTTGTGTGATTTTACGGACCTTGTCATACTAAGTACATTTTTTCCATATACAGTAACATTCAGGTCGTACTTTTTGTGATTTCCAGTAACATGGAATGAATCCGAAAATAGTCCATTATAATGGCTATAGGTGGTCGCACTTTCCTGCAATTTGGCAAAAAATCCTTATTTATTTAGATACATTCGGTTTACACCATCATTAAACAAAAAATTCCTTGAGAATGATCCAACACAGCACTAACATTACTTCTTTTATTATACGGATCCGCATGTTGTATGAACATTTCATTGTGATAGCGCTGTGTTGCAAAGTCACGGTCTTTATACAGTCTTACATACATTTTCATTCGAGTTCGTCTCAACTGAAATTAACTTCTTTCATTACATGGCAAAATCGCAAAAAAAATACACTGTCCTTTTTTAAATCTCAACAAAACGAAAAAGTGCCGGCGAACAAGAAGTGAACAACAAAACCGCCAGCAATTTAAACTTTCACGACGCGTTAAATGAATTAAAGGGATGAACAAACTTTTATATTCACTAATGACGTTTAACTTATAGCGGCAGAAATGGATGCCATTTTTGGGTTCGCTGATTTAGGGTTTCAAGTGAAATTTATACATTTGCATTTGAGAGCCCTAAAAGAACCCAAAAGTTGAAAAATTACTTGCTTAAGCGCTGTGCCCACACTTATCGGTATATTTATATTTTTTATTTCCTTTTAAGATTAAGCAGTAAATCGTAAGGTTTAAGTTTGTGTGTGTGTGTGTTGATTTTTTGCATGTTCATTCAATCCAAATTTCCTTTCAATCGCTCCGTTTTTTTATATATTGAAAAATAAAACCCTGAAAAAGACGCCAACTTTATCACTGTTATTGGCGTCATCTTATGGTAAACTCTTAATAAATATATTATTTTGTAAAAGGGTACTGCAACTTTTTAACGACCGTGATAATTTTTCCCTGTAAAATTGTGTAGAATGGTTGACAAAATTTATATTGTCAAATATTTATTGATATAATTTTATGCAGCATATATAAGGTCAAATTCTAATATAGTAAAAACACACACACACACCCACTCAGTGAGCAATCAGTGAGGTAAAGTGAACGGTTGTTTATGAAATCAAAAAGAGTAAGTAGTCGTAGAATTTCTGCAGAAAGTGTCCACATAGAAATTTGAAGACCAAAGATAAAGTTCTACAAGTATTTTATACAAATCATAATCATGTACGACTTTTCAATCAATGGTCTCAATTATTGTCAGAAAATTAAACAGATTTAAATAGCGGCGTACGAAGCAAATCACGTGGAAGATGTGTCTGAAATACAGGGTGTCGCAAAAGAAAGTTTTTCTTTTTTGTTTAGCTGACTATGAGAACACATTAAGTCAGAGGAACACGGGGAATATGCCAGTAAGAAGAAAAATAGAAAAATTCTTGGTGAAAAACTCGAAAAAAAAAATAGAAAATAGAAATTTTTATCGAAAAATTACGGAAAAATTCCAACAAATTTAATATTTTTTAGACGAAATTTTGAATTTTATCGAATTATTGATAATTTTGGATGATGTTAATCTGTAATATTTCGGAGTTTTTCTTGGTGAAAAACTCGAAATATTCCGTAAATACTTGAAAAATGTAGATTTTTCGACGAAATTTTGCACTGTATCGCTTGATTTAATGATTTCTGTCAACGTAAAGGTGGAAAATTCGTTATGATGGTTGGAAACTTTGGGATTATTATATTAAAAGATTAAACACGAAATGGTCGAACAATTTCAAAATCTTCTGCATGAGAATAACGCATTGTTCCGATTGTTCAAAACCCCATTGAATACAATGCATTCCGACGACCACAAAATCATTATCAGAGGAGACAAAAAACCCTCTGGTTGCCATGCAGGACAATTCAGTGCTCCCTCTAAAAATGAAGTCGCAGTGGTGATTGTTGGGTAGAATGTGGAATCACGCGATAGTGTTCTCAAACGTCGGGATGGTAAACAACTGGCGCATGACTCATCGGTCATATGATGCACTTCAATACCCGTTGATGTTCTGTCGTGGAGAGGATGGCTATCACTTAAATTTAAAAAAGGTCAATAGAACAAAAGGTTTGTTAACAAGTCTTCACTTCTTTTTCATTCTCCATTTAAGTTCGAATTTCGATCTTGAAATTAACTTTTGATCGAAGAAATGTGCGTGCTCATGTGCGGTAGTATACTGTCGAAATTGGAATACCAGCATTCGATGCACCTTGCATTCAATCGCGAATTGTAACGAGATTAAGCATTGATCGAGATGAGCTGACTGAAAGAGTCCGAAAAAGGTGCCGCCATTGAATGCCGAGCAAACGAACGTGTACGATTCGCTGATGGAGGTTGTTGACGGTGGAACCGGAGGCATTTACTTTCTCGATGCTCCCCCAGACAAGACATTCGTCATTTCTTTGATTTGGCAACATTTGGTCAAGATCGCAAATTCCGTTAGCTATTGCATCCGCTGGTATTTCTGCCACATTGTTGAAACGCGGTCGACCTGCACTTTCCGCTTTGAAGCTGCTGATGAATCTTCTCACGGTTGACAAGCCAACGTGCAGCGAAATTGTTGCTTGAATGCAAAATCATCATTTGGGATGAATGCACGATGGCACATATACGAATTTTGGAGGCAGTTGATCGAACGATTAAGTATTTACTAGGTGATTTGAGACGATATGGTGAGGTTATGGTATTTTCGTCAAACGCTTCCCGTCATCCCAACATCTACTGCTGCTTATGAAATTAACGCATGGCTGAAATCGTCATCTTTGTGTCAAGACAGCTACTGGCACTTGGTAATGGCCAAATTCCTGTTAATGTTTCAACTGGATTGATGACGTTCCCGTTCGAGTTTACATCGTAAAAGGAGGAAATCATCACCAAAGTTTTCCCCGGCATTACAAAAAATTATAAAAATCTAGATTGGATAAGTGAACGGGCCTTACTAGCAGCGAAGAACAAGGTCGTCGATAGCTTGAATGTTATTATTCAAAGTCGAATCGATGAAGAACTGCATTCATACAAATCCGTTGACAGTGTGACCAACGAGAATAAGGCGACCAACTATCCGACAGAATTTTTTAATTTTTTACATGTGTCAGGAACTCCGCCGCATAATTTACAGCTCAAGGTGGGAGCGATCATAAGCATGTTGCGGAATCTGAATCATCTTAAATTGTGCAACGGTACGAGTTTGTCGGCCAAGAAACTGATCATCAATGTGATTAAAGCGACGTTCATCAGGGGCAAATTCCAAGGAGAGGAAATCCTTATCACATGAATTCCTATTATTTTAACCGATCTTCCATTCCAAATTCAAGCGAATTCAACACCCCATTCTATTGGCTTTTGCGATGACAATCAATAAATCGCAAAACTCATCGTTGAAAGTTTGTGGGATCAATCTCGAATTCCCCTGCTTTTCACAAGATCAGCCGTACGTTGTCTGTTTGCGTATTGTCAAACCGTTTGTTTTAACGCCGGAAAACAAATCGAAAAACATTGTTTATCATTTCGTTCTTCACTATTTCCGATTAAATTCAAATAAATCACATTAAAACTTGAACTAACTGTATTTTACTATCCCCCGGGAGCTTATATGGATTCGTTACCTTAGGAGCGAGACGAAGTTTGGCGGGTCCGAAGTTGTATGGCAGAACAACGTTTGCCGGGTCAGCTAGTTTTTAATAAATAAATTCCCAAATACTATACATTGATAATCAATAAACAGTTCTTTGAAGGACATCTTAGTTTTTGTTTTATCGACTCACAAAATTGAAACTTCCTTTTGAGACACCCTGTACAAATTAACTTCATACACGTAAATGAGTTCAAACTTAAGCAATAGCAATGCATAGTTTATATTATAACATTATTTAATTTGACGTATATTTTCGCTGTTCACTTCAATGCCAAATGTATATCTCATTTTACGCAAATACGTGATATCTCATGGGTCTATCAAATTATCGCGTTATCCTTCATGCGGTGAAATATTTGCAAACTATTAAACGACAACAGAAGGTGTTGTCATCTATCACATTGCGATTGATATTTTTGCACACATGGTCATATTGAAAAAATTCACACTACAAAGTTAATTTACACCATATATACGTATATGGGCATTAGGCTGGCCTGTAGAGTTGCTCTCTTTACATTTTTTGCTTATAATGCATCAGCCGGCTAAAAGTGATTATAGCAAATGATTGGTATAATATTTTGCTTACGGTGAAATAAAATCAATCCCATGTGTCCCATGGAATAAGTAGCAATGAAATACTCCCACTATGAAATAGCTGCCAGGATATAATTGTACCATTACCCTTAGGGATGATGGTATACATCATCGGATACGAGAAAAAGTGTATGTATGTAATGTAATACATTACAGAAATCTATAAAAATAAACATATGATAATAAAGTTTAAAATAGAGTTACAAGTTAAGATAGACCCCAAGTAATTAAAGACCAAATTCGTTTTAAGACTTTTTAGAACGATTGAGCCATGTCCGCTTATCCGTCTGCCTGGTTTGGTGACTGGATGGCTATTGGGCAGAATAACTCGAGAACATTCTCAAACGGACAGCTGGAGAGCATTTAAATTAATTTTTATTTTCAATAACCTTAAAATAACAGACAAATCATTACAAAACCATAGCTTTTGCCACACCCCTTCTGGTTACTCCCATACAAATGACCGTAACTCCCATACAAATGGCATAGTTTTACATACATATGTTTTTTGTGTGTATATTTTGTAGTTATATGTGTGCATAAGATGCATAAGATGGTGCATACGGAAATTTCTTTTTGAAATAAATATGGACTGTATCGGTCGACCCATTCTGGTACCTCTTTATTTTTGTAAAATTAAAAAATTTGAAGTTAGTAAGTATAGTGGAATTTGTTACGTTTTAGGCTCTTTTGTTTGACATAACATACATAAATACTATCTGGTGGTGTATGATTATCATAAGTAAATTATACGCCACGGTGTACAACAGTTTTATTGAAACTACTACAAAATAAACCAAGTTCAAAAACATTTGACGTATGGAAAAGTGAAACTGTTGCTTATGTAGGGAAACGTTATATGAGCAGATGAAAGGAATTGTAATTCTAAATTTTTTTAAAATTTGTTTCAGCTAAATCGGACTAGTGGCGTGACAAATTCCCCTATACGATATTAACTAACGTCCAATCGATATTTAATTATTATAACATGTAACTCGGCAAAACGAATGATGAAAAACTTCTTATTTTTGGGGCTACTTTCACGTGCATTCCTTAGAATTGAGTCCCAAATCAATGTTGTATTATTTCTTCTATATCTTCCATACGGCAACTCGAGGATATTAATTTTTGATCGGTTTAACTATCTTCTAATATGTAGTAGTCAATTACTGAGAAAATCGAAGCATTTACTATTCCCCTGGGACCGGCCGTGGCATAGTGGTTAGAACACTCGACAATCATGCCGCAGATCACAGGTTCAATTACTAGCTCCAATCACCTTAAAAATAAAATTTTTTCTTTCATTCTCAGCTCTCCTCGAATGTTGTCGACAGGAACTTCGCAGTATTAGTGTCGAGTCAATCGGAATGTCGAGTAAGAGCTTCTCAAACAGTGACGTTTGCATTAGTCGATAAACAAGTAGGTGCCGTTAGTTGTGAATCTAAAAATTGAATGCGTGTTGCTTAACAACAACGCGATACCTCATTCATGAGGTGTAAAGGGAAATTAAGTAAGTAAATTAATATACCCCTTCTGGTACTGATAATACAAATTACCGAATTCACCCTAATAGTTGCACATAAAAATTTTAAGTACACTGAGATATGGACTATTTCGGCCGATCCCTTCTAGAACTTCCCATGCAAAATAGTTTTTTTCTTATTTTTAAATATTATTAAATTTTTCAACTTTTGTATCAAATATTTCGACTAAATTCTTTATTCATATTTAGGAAATTCTGCTTAAATACACAAAAAAACATGAATAAATATAATAAAATAACTTAAGCAATAATTTATATTCTACATTTTTTTACATCGACGCTTCATACAGTTAAGAGCCACACTAATGCCACACATGTGGCTCTCCTAACCACATACATATAATGTCATGCACACATTTTTTATCAATTCCTAACGTATGAGTAACAAATTGACACAAATAAAATTAGATCAATTTGCACATGGTTGTGCACAAAAATTGAAATTTTCTGATGGATTTAATGACAGTTATATGTAGATAACATCGTTCAATCACATAGAAAGTTGTGTTGCCACGTTATTTGCATTTTTTTTTCTTTTAACAATTTCAATGTGTGGCGCTTTAACATAGTTTAGTTGCCAAGCCATTGTCAGTTTTATTGGCGTCTACTTACGAAAATGGATTTCTATTGTTGCAACAATTTTACAGCATTTCGTAGTTTTGTTTTTAATTTAACTAGATATATGTATGGTTTCAAACATACAACATGTTGTTGGTTATTATGGTTATAGATATATAGATAATATATATTTTATATTTAGTTTAAAAAGGGTAACATTTCATTAATATTATGTATAACGAGACTTTACAATCTTATATTTTGTTATTATAAAGTTTTGTTATATAATATTTTTTTGTAATTTGTAAAATGCATTTTAATTAAATTTATATCCGCTTCAAAAGTTTGTTTGTTTAATTAATTTTGTGGCTTTTCTTTAATCTTGTTGAATATGTTGAGTTAATATCATTTTTTGTTTGTGACAGCTGGATACTATTTGGTTTTGTAAATAATATCCTTATTACATATTTTGTATAATTGCGGCTTTTACTTTTATATGCATGTTGCAAAATCTGTAACAGACGCTTTGGCCAACAACTTATACATATTAACTGTAACAATGTGATGTGAAGGCGAACGATTGTTTTTCCTTAATATTTTTATTAAATGTACAGTGGAGTTTCATAGTGGGACATGTCACTTCATTTTATTTATCTTTCCAGTACACATTTTTCGTTAGTTAAGTTTTCCCCGATACAATTATTCAGAGTTCCCTGCCCATACAGAGCTCGTTGAAAAACCAAAAAAGTAGTTGTAGGAGAATGTGACGTAGGAGATATTATCAAATGGTCTACATAAGAACAAGAACTACACTAGAATAGCTATAAATAAAACCAATCAGGCAACACTTTCTAAAAATATATGTCATTTTCAGCAAAAAAAAAATTAATTCTAAAGATGCAAAGAGAACCAAAAAGTAGTGGAAGTAGCGAAAATATGTATAAAAGTTTTTTTTTATGCATACGACAGACCCAAATCTGTCTTTTTTTCAAATTTAGTAACATTGTAAACGCAGTTACTCTTCCTCACAGATACTGTAGTACTTAGATGGCATAGTACGGAAAAACATAAATGTTACTGTTTGAAAGTCTAAGTTAAAATACGTAGCTGAAAGTGAAATGTTAGAACACTGAATAGATCAGACACCTCCAATCAATTGGCGGAAGTCATTGAAGAATACAATGCTTACATAACCGCTTTACAGGAAATCCGGTGGACGGGACACGGGTGCACTCGCATTTAGACGTGCGACATCTACTATAGCGGTCATGCGGATAAGCACGAGTTTGGATGTGGATTTTTGGTTGGCAAGAGAATATTTATAAGGCAACATGGTTATCTCCAGATCAATTGACGAGGAATCAGATAGAACACGTGGTAGTCGATGGAAGGCACGCATCGAGTGTTCTGGACGTACGAGTGATCAGGGGTGCGAACATTGACTCCGATCACTTCCTTACCGCAGTTAAGGTACGCAAAATGCTAAGAATGGCGAAACACGTACGTAACCAGACACAACGAAAGCTGGATATCGGTAAACTGCGGACCACATACGTAGCGGACGCCTACTTCAACCACCTAACTCAACTGTTACGGAATGCTTCAACCCCTGATAATATTACCTCGCAGTGGTAATATACAGCCGACTTCATAAAGCGGACTGCGAGAAGCGTACTTGGGTACTCAAAGCCGTCTCAAGAGGATGCCTGGTACAACTATGAATATCGCAATGCCACGAAGAGAGACAGATGCCGCATACAGGGCGAAACTGCAGCCAATGGAAACGCGAGCTGTTCGTGAACAACACAGGGAGAAGAGACGAGAGGTCACCCGTCTTTTTACACGGAAAAAGAAGGAAAAAGAGATAGGATAAGTGCACTGAGTTGATCCAAAGCAGAGGGGAAGCCCGAAAATTCTACCAGAGAGTTAAGGCTAGAATGCATGAAACATGGTCGCCCTACTGCAAGAACAGCAATTGCCAGCCAGGTGACGAACCCGGACAACGTGCTAAAAATATGGAGAAAACATTTCAGCAATCTACTGGATACTACGGAAACCACTCCAGAAGACCCGCACCAATCAATCCATGACGATGATATTAACTGTCCACCTCCGAGCCAGAGGGAGATACGTGTGGCAATATCCCGCCTTGGAGGAGCATGCATCAGCTAATGGAGAACATCTGGCTGGAGGAGATCATGACCGGGGATTATAGCCTCAATCCGTTATGTCCCATATACAAGAAAGGAGATTATTAGCCTATTACCAATTGCGTAAAAGGTTTTTTCGAGCATATTGTGTGAACGTCTAAAGCGAATTGTAGAAAATCAAATTGGACCTATTCAGTACAGTGGTAAATCTAAGACGGATAAAATATTCTCTCTACAACAAATCCTGGAAAAAAACTCATGAAAATCAGATCGACACCTACCACCTCTTTGCCGACTACAAAACTGCCCTTGGCTCTCCGAAAAGGAATAGGTATATGAGGCCATGAGGATTCTACTTTGTAGATGTACCTTGGAAAACAACAAATCCTCCGTTAAGATTGGTAAGGATCAGTCTGAACCAATCAACGCGGAAAGTGGTTTCAGGTAGGGTGATATCTTGTCCTGTGCACTAATTAATATAGTTATGGAGAAGGTGATGAGAAAGGCTGGTGTCAACATGTCTGGCACTATATTCTACAAGAGCCACATGCCACTAGCCTATGCCGATGATATAGACATCATTGGCCGAAATCTGCGGGATGTTACTGCAGTTTTCTCATCACTAGAAAAAGAGTCATCAAAAACGGGTTAAGCGGTCAATGTGGACAAAACAAAAATAACGATTTCGACGCACAAAGAGTTCCCTCGATGGGGACACACCGTCAGCATTGACTGTTATTGTTTTGAGGTGGTAGATGAATATACCTACCTAGTGTCAGCCAAGAAATTAAGCGTAGAATAATGCTTGCCAATGGATATTTTTACACACTGCGGCAGCATTTTAGTAACACCACCTTATCTCGTGATACTAAGAAACACCTATACCAGGTGCCAGTTTTAATCCTTCTGTTGTATGCTGCCGAATCGTGGGTGCCTACGACAACCGACGTACAAAACCTGGAAGTATTCGAGAGAAAAGTACTCCGAAAAATATATGGACCTATCTGTGTCGACGACATGAGCTGTATGAGCATTACCACGACATCGACGTAGCTAAAAGAGTCAGAATCTAACGACTTCAATGGCTGGGACATGTTGCCGGGATGCATATAAATGCTCCAGCGAAAATGCTCTTTGAAGGCGAACCTGAAGGACGGTGGTTGGCAACGTGCACCGACTGTTAGGACTAACTGAAGAACGCACTCAAAAGACCGAAGTGTGTGGAAATATTTAATACTTCAGGCCTGTAATTTATGAACCACGATCGTAAGTTGTAATGGGCCACTTAAGTAAGTAAAGTAAGTGAGTAAATAATTATATACGACAACAAATTTTTTCATTTATGCAGTCTGTGTCTTTGCCAAAATACCAAAAATCACAAACCACATCTGTGTAAATAAGGAAGAATTTATAAATAGTACAATTTCGAATTTTTTCGGGATTTCTACCACAACCCAGATGAAGTATGACGCATTTAAAGATATGAGTTACACTTAAAGTATGACCAAACAAATGTATTTACGTTACATTGCCCTTATTATTACTTAAAATCGGACAATCTATTCTATTATTTCTGATAGATGTATATTTTTACTCTATATATATTTAACAAGAATTCTATATCTATAAGTATTAGCAAAAGGCGACACTTAAATATTCAGCGTCTATCACCCTGTATCGCTTAATAACCTCACAGGCGCAGGTCTTAAAGCAATGCTGCTTTTATAAAAATTTTTACCACACATTTTTAACCTTGAACTTCAATATTCACTAGACAGCCCATCCAGTAAGAAAATTCCTTTCTATTTTGATACAAGAGACAATACCAATATTATCTTACCACAACCTTAACTTTTCAGCCGTAAATATAAATTTGATTAATTTGTAATACGTAGAATTCACAACACCACACAGGACTTAGTATGTATTGGCATATGTTGCACAGGCTCCACAATGCCCACACTGCAAGTCTACACAGAAGCCACTTCTCACCTATATACGCTTCCGTTTACGCCTTTGTTGTGTGTGTTTGCGTGCGTGTGCCTACGTGCACAAATATGTAAATATTTTATATTTATTCAAGAATTCCACACGCTTGTGTTAGCCCACAACATAAAACCACTCATGTAACACATTTGGTAACTGATCAATCGGTTGACTTCCGATTTCCTAATAAATATTTAAATTAAGCCCAAACATTTAAATGGAAAACCGGAACGCACAATAACGTATACGTGTCAGATTTGTTTATACAAATATTTAATAAACTAACTTAATACAAGCAAATTTAATTTATGCCAGACACCTACTGTATAATAAATAGCATTGACATTCTATTAATAGCTGGTTGAGTGGTTAGAACATGTTACGAGTTTGATGGTATGTTATATATTAATATTTTATTTAATTAAAATATAAACAAGGCGTAACCACATTGCTGTGCACAACATAAGATAGGTAAAATTCGTTGAAAAGAAAAAAAGAAATAGGTAAAGTATGGCTGTATTTTAAGATACCTTATTTTTACACTAATACAAATGGATGTAGGTAACGATAAACGATGAATCCGAATTTTAGAAGGTTTTACTAGACTAATGCCGTCTGACTGAACCGACTTTAGATAACAAACAATATGCCAAGGTCGGTCCCAATTCTTGAGTAAAATCTTACTTTTGCTACCATATTTTGTAAGAGTCGTTTGCACGTAATTTTATGCGGCTACTTAAAACACTGAAATGTGAGACTTTTAACACTAACCACGAGTTTTCCGTCTTCCCCCCAATTTTATACAAGGTACATTTACCCCAAGCGTCGTAATATTTTTCACACTATTACGGATCAACATTAATTAATACGTGTAAAGTTCTTAATGAATGTTCTCTTGTAAGTGAAATTATAAGGCCGAACAAATTATTTGCTCCCAAACACTTTATTGAAATTAATCTCATAAGTTTGCAAGTATAATTAAGTATAAGCAAGTATAAGCAAGTATAATTTTAATCTAAGATTCCCTTATATAGTTCTTTGTCTGTAATAAAACTACATGTGAGTGGCCTCCCGACGTAATAAACCACCTAGCATTGTTAACAGGTAAAAAAACACATGAATATTTTCGACTATATACACGTATTAATATAAAGTACCAAATCACATGCAGATAATTCTACTTTATTTTCTCCAGACTATGTCTGCGTATTGTTAAAGTCGGAGCGGTTGACGTATAAGCAACAAAGATTTCTGTTATGTTGCGCATACGTTGCCACAACCAGACAGCAGACAAAAATCATACAAAATAAAGTACCGAAAGTTTGGCAGTAACAAAGGATGACATGAGTGCAGCAAATTCTACAAGAAGATTATCAAGAAAGGTTTGCTTTATGTACAACATTGTTATATAGGAAACAGAAGATCAGGCAAATAATAGATAAAGGTTTACCGAAAATTCACATAAAAGGTACAAACTACATGATACCAATGTTTGAAAGTATACAAAAGCCCATGCAAAACTGAAATAAGTTTAGAATCCTAATAAAATGTTAACAAGTCATAATATTAATGGTGTGTTTAATCGTATACTACTTCTGGATAACTGTAAAACTAGTTGTCATACTAATGAAGTGTGTTTGACTTTTTCTTCAATATACATCAGCCAATTACCATATAAGGATTTTTACAAATCGTAAAAATTTAATTCCAAAATTTACTCATAATCGCCCTCATATTTACTCTTTTGGAAAATATACATCCAGATCTGTGTGTACAATTCGGCCTACGCATGTCCCCTACTTTGAAAATTTTGAGGAATGATCTTGGCCTACTTCCATATAAGATTTAACTGATGCAAGACTGATCCAGCGTATGACGTACGTGCGGTAAATGGGCTAAAAATCAACGAGAAAATGAACCAGATATCTATCGCTAGATCATCTTCACCGGCTTAACGGGTATGTAAACAACCAAAACTGTCGTTGTTGGAGAGAGCACAATCTTCATGAGTCTCTTGTGACGTCATTACGTTCCTAAATAAACCCACTGTTAATGCGTATTGCATGCCGAAAGCGTCATTGGCCTATGCCTCAGCTTGACAACTCAGTCAGCAAGACTAACATAATGTTTTTGCATCAGAGAATTATAATAAGAACTCAGTAAAAAAAGTTTACTCAAAATACACTCGACGCACACGAAGTCAAAAGCCAGCCGGACTCAACTTTATTATAAAGTTTTCTTAGCTAAGATCATCATTATCATAGATCATCGTTTAAAATCTATCTTAAATTCGTCTATTCTTCATAGTACTACGGGTACCAGTATAACGGCAGTGAATAAAATGAGAAATAAGAGAAAAAGAACCCCCCAAAATGTTAATGACCACCGCAAACGTTTTAAGGACTATGATTTGAGAATATGCACTTGGAATGTTAGAACTCTTTATCGACCAGGTGCCTCTATTCAATTGGCGGATGTCCTCGAAGAGTATAAGGCTGACATTGCTAAACAGGAAATCCGGTGGACTGGATATGGATGCTCGCGGATGAGGATGTGTGACGTGTACTACAGTTTCCACGCGGAAAGACATGAGTTTGGTTGTGGATTTGTGGTCGGCAAGAGACAACGACACCTGGTCTCTACGTTTGTTCCTGTCGGTGAACGAATCGCCACCATAAGAGTGAAGGCAGCATTTTTCTATATCACGCTGATATGTGCTTATGCTCCGACGGAAGAGAAAAGTGACGAGGTCAAAGACGAATTCTATGCCCAACTTGAAGAAACATATGACCGTAGCCCATGCCATGATGTTAAAATCGTGCTGGGAGATTTTAATGCCAAAATAGGCCTGAAGAATGTCTTTAGGCCAACAGTAGAAAAATTTAGTATGCATACTGATTTCTCTGCAGCAAGGAACATGGTAATTAGCAGCACACGATTTGTCAACAAAAACATTCACAAAGCAACCTGGATATCTCTCGATCAAGTTACAAGAAACCAAATTGATCACGTGGTAATCGATAAAAGGCTCGCGTCAAGTGTCTTAGACGTGCGAGCAATCAGGGCGCGAACATCAACTCGGATCATCACCTCATTGCAGTCAAGGTGCGTACTAGGCTAAGCAGGGCGAAAACCCTGCGTAACCAGGCACAGAGAAAGCTAGACATCGCTAAACTGCAGGCCGCGGAGATAGCCAACGCCTATTCTGACCAACTCACTCAACTACTTCTTGATGCTTCTACTCCCGAAAACTCCCATGTCTGAGTTCGGTATTCCTGCGAAGATAATTCATCTCTGCCGGTATACCAGACGCATACCAAATCCTCTGTTCGGATTGGCAACGACATATCTGCACCATTCGATACGACGAGAGGTCTTAGACAGGGTAAGGGTTCAACATAGTGATGGAGAAGGTGTTAAGGAAAGCAGCGGTTAACATGTCTGGTTACATATTTAATAAGAGCCACATGCTGCTCGCATATGCCGGAAAATCGGTGATATCGACATTATCGGTCGAACGATGCGAGAGGTAACAGCTGTTTTCTCATTAGTTGAAAGGGATTCAGCGAAAATGGGTTTGGCAGTGAATGAGGACAAGACGAAGTTAATGGTATCATCGAACAAAGTGTCCACCCGTTGGGGACGCAGCGTGAACGTTAGAAACTATTGCTATGAGGTAGTGGATGAATTTATCTACCTCGGATCCGCCATGAACAAAAACAACAGTGTCAGCCTCGAAATAATACGGAGAATAGTGCTTGCCAACAGGCGTTTCTTTGGACTATGCGAGCACTTCATAAATACCACCCTATATCAAACCACCAAAGTCCAACTGTACCAGATACTAATTTTACGGTCCTGTTGTTGTTGTACGCCTCCGAATCTTGGGTGCTTACACAGGCAGATGCAGCTCATCTGGCGGTGTTTGAGAGAAAAATACTCCGCAAAATATATGGACCCATTTGCGTAAACGGCGAGTTTAGGATTCGGATGAACCATGAGCTGTACTAGTTATACCACGACATTGATGTTGTCAAGCGAATCAAAGTGCAACGATTACGCTGGCTAGGCCATCGTAATCGGTATTCTATCAAGACCTCGAATGACGGCGCAAAAGAGGGAGACCGCGACTACGTTGGAAGGACCAGGTAAAGGAATCACTGATTCTGCTTGGTGGGACTGGCTGGAGACGGTGCGCACAAGATCGAAGCGAATGGAAATCTCTAATCATTTCGGCCTCTGACTTAGACACTAAGATATAAATATGCATATATATTGTCAAGTTGTTTTAAAAACTAATAATAATACGGGTACCATAAGTACTTACGGTACTCCTGTATATTTCCATATTCTACGGAACAGAAATGGATGAACTATTTGCCGCATAAAGATAGTTTAAAAGTCAAGCTGATCGCAGCTATCGGCCAGCTGAGACGATTTCTTTGGAATAACTTGGGTCTTAGTAGACGGGCGGTCCTGACTGCCTATCATGGACTATTTGTTGCTATGGCAGAATATGGGTCTTCTGTGTGGTACGACGTAGCAACGTACACCTGTATTTGGACTGGTTTATTGAGGAAGTAGAAAGTAGTAAAAGTAGGGCTCAGTGTTGGGCGCTATTTGACAAGCGTGTCTTGTCCAGATGGAAAACACGTTAGGATTAGAGGGAGATCGGATGTGCTACTTATAGGTTTTAAGTAAGGTATATGAGGTGAAACCTGACTGTGGATTTAACCTTTGTCTTGGTTTTTGCTAACAGGACATGCGCCACTCATTCTGCAGACTGGGTGCATGTATTATGCTTTTGTCCTTTATATAAGGACATAAGGGATCTCCAGGAATTGGCGATAACTAGGGCAGAAAATGAGTGAAATTAGATTGATATGCTGTCTACTCCAGCAGCGTTCGGTAGAGCAAAGGGTTTTGCTTCCAGACTGTTTGCACGACCTAAATCTTATACGAAATAGTTGCAGAAGCGGGACTTCAGATTTTGACTAGGTTGGTCTATTCGATATGTCGGAGGTCGTAAAGGCTATAAGTCTGGACGTTCCCACATTCTCGTTCTGCCTAATAATGGTTTTCACCGACCGTTGTTGGGCCACCAATATCTGAACTTCAAAGGGTTAACACTGGAACTAATACGCCTGCCAGGTCTCACCCGATGCCTTCTTCTGGTATCATGGATGACATGAGATACATACATACGTGCAAGATCTACAGTCCGTGCACTTGCTCATTTGTATTTGGATACCCTTCACCACGAGCACGAATGGAGTGAAATGTATATTAATTCGGTTTTTCCATTTGTAACGCACATAAGGAGGCGTGGCAGGTTTGACAATATATAAATATATTAATGATCAGCATCGAAATCCGCGACGATTTAAATGTGACCGTCTGTCTGTCCATCACTGCGATTACAGCCGTAGTTTAAGAGATATCAAGCTGAAATTTGGAATCAAAGCTTATATCCTCAAGCTGAGGTTAAGTTCTATGATGGACAATATCGGTCAAGACTGCTTCCTTTTCCCATAGAAATTTGACCTTTTTGAGGTCTGTCCCTGCGATTATTGCCGTAGTTCAATGGGTATTGAGCTTAAATTTTGTATGCACGCTTTTGTAATCTTAACGGAGTTTGGGTTTTAAGATGAGCAAGATCGGTCGAAAACTACTTTCATATATCATACCAATTTCCAATTTTTGGGGTCTGTCCCTGCGATTATGCGATTACAGCCGTAGTTTAAGGGGTATTGAGCATTGTATGCAAGCATTTGTTCTCTAAATGGAGGTTATCTTCTGAATTGAGCAAATCAGGCAAAACCTACTGCCACCTTTCATACAACCAACCACTTTTTGGGGGATCCGTTCGTCTGCCCCCGAGATTACAGCAGAAGTTTAAGAGTTACAGAACTGAAGTATGGAACGATAGCGGAGGTTATCTTCTGAATTGAGTAAAATCGGACAAAATTGAGACAAATAGTCAAGGTGAACTTCGGCATAGCCGAAGATAATTATTTTATTAGTTTTGATCTAATGGGGATTCAGACGGGCCAAGCAAATACATAGCTGCTGTTCGAAGACGATGGGCGGAAGTGGTTTCGAACTTTCTACGCGTCCCATCAGTGAGGGTACAGTATCCTTTCAAATTAGTATCAATCGTTCCATCTGCTTGGGGTATTGAGGTGAAAGTATTGGCATTCACGAGTATGTAAAAGTTTCAGTCTGTTATATTTTTGTTAGAAGAATGGTTCATCAAATGACAAATTAAAAGCAATTACACTGCGAAACTCCCATCGGTCAGTGTAACCGGTAGAGTGGGTATCAGGAGCCCCGCGACTTGTTCCAGCCTGATCAGTGGTATAGACTTCCTAGTGGGAGCATCACGCGGGCTAAAGTTGATACCGAAATCGGTGGAGTGGGGAGTTGCAGTGTAATATGCTCAGTGTGTTTTCACCTTATGTCATTGTAAATTATTTGGAGAAGAAATGGTTCCAAGATGAAGACGCAACTTACCATACATTGCTTGAAACCATCACTCTGTTGAGCCAAACTTGTGGTGACCGAATTATCATATAAAATGGGAAAGTTAATTGGCCACTTCGTTCGTATGATTTGCCATTTGAAATACTTTTAACGGGGTAAATCAAATCTTCGGTCTATGTTGACTGATCAACAACGGCTGATCATTTCGTAGTCAAAATCCTACGGACAATTGACGAAATAAGATCGGGAAGGCGCAGTAGCGGAGGCCATATGCTAGAAAATATTTTCAAACATTAAGATCCATGATATTTGTGAACTAATACAGTTAAAACTTTGGTCATTTTATTGAATTTTTTGTGTTGTATCCTAAATTAGGCTGATGCCAGTTAATATTTATTTGATGACATTTAAGCATTTGGACTGGCCATGGTATGATAATTAGAACAGGCAACTGTCATGTGGGAGTTCGACACCTGGCTCCAGTAATATACATTTTTCTTTCATTGCCGACCCACACGATGTTGTCGACACCAACTTCGCAGTATAGTGTCGAGTCAATCTGTATGTCTAGTGAAGATTTCTCAAACAGTGAAATAGTGATACCTCATTCTTGGGGTGTAGAGAAAACATAAATTTTTTTTTAGCTTTTTATCTATCGTGTAATTTTGTGATTTAAACTCAATATATATATATAAACTAGCTGACCCGGCAAACGTTGTTCTGCCATTAGTGTTTTTGTCCCGAGAATTCCCGGGACAAAAATCCCGGGAATCCAGGCCAATTTTTTGTCCCGGAATCCCGGGAATGCAACCGGGATTTCCCGGGATTTCATAATGCTTATTTAATCTGATAAACTACGAAATAAATTATTTAGTGTCCCAATTTTTACCATAAAATTACAAATTAGTGACTATTTTCTTGACTTCTTGATCACTATAGTCTTTTTGCGCCTCTCGATGTGTTGTTTGTCTTTCAAATATGCTTTAATGTATAGCGAAAAATTCGAACGTATTGAATTGCTAAAATGGATAAGCAATACCATGTCCATGAGTTGATAGATACTTACTTATTGATATATTCTAAAACAATATTTGTAAGCCAATTGACTGACATATAACTTTCCCTGTTGGTGTACTTGGTGATTGTTCCTTTAGGTGTTTGGTCTGAGCGATGATAACACTTATCCCCTTTTTATCTCAAGGAGTACGAATCTCAAAAAATCCCTTCATAGTGCACAATTACCATATAAAATAAGTTTTACATCGAATTGTCGCGATTCCACCTTTTGCTTTTTGGTCTGGGTGATGGTAACAGTTTTATCCCATTTTCGGGTTTGTCCTTCTAAAAGTTCGAAATTCTTTCATATCGCGGAACTGCTCCATAAAATAAATATTCGCCCCAATACCCGCATTTATAACTTTAGGGTGATGGTACCAATTCGATATGAATTCACAGCGCACAACTACTCACTAAAATTAATACTCCGCCCCTTATTTGCTGTTCTACCTTAAACCGTTTGGTCTTGGTTTAGTTAGTAAGCATTCCCGTATAGATTTTTGCGACGCTGTTTTCAGCCGTTGGTCTGGGTAATTGTATAAGTTTTACCCCTTCTGGGGCATTTTTAGCACCTAAGAACGAATTTTGAAAAATGCCATCGGATTATAGCTGTAATCTTTTTGATTGGGTCCTTTTTGCCCCAAAAAGTACGAATTTCGAAAAATCCCTCCTAGCGGCCTTCTTATTTTTTAAGAAGCTTGCTCATATACATTGCCACGATGATAGCTTTTTCCGTTTAGCGTGTATAATGTTACCAGTTTTTCGCTTGTTAGAATTCTTTTCCACCTAAAAGTACGAATTTTGAAAAATCCCTTCGTACACCACTGTAAGTCTATAAGGAGATTGCTTATATACAGGTTTCACGAAAATAGCTTGTCTAAGCATTAACAACTTTTCAAATAAACCATAACACGAGATTTTTAGAATGATTTGTATGTTTCATTTCATATTTCTTTGTTTGCATTAAAGTTTAAACAATTTTTTTAATAGTTACAGGCATTTATTATATATTTTTTGTTCTGGACCGGGATTTCCCGGGATCCCGGGAAAATGAAATAAAAATCCCGTTATCCCGGGAAATGAAAAATGCCGGGAAATCAAAAACACTATCTGCCATACAACTTCGGACCCGGCAAACTTCGTCTCGCTCCTATGCTAAAACCTTCATATAAGCTCTAGGGTTATATTAAAACACAGATAGTTCAGATTTTAATTTAATTTATTTGAATTTAATTTAAATCAGTGAAGATCGATCTGATAAACAATGTTTTTCGAATGAAGGCGGTTTGCCGACACGCGAACGTACAGCTGGCCGTGCGAAATCACGACACTTCGAGGTTGATCTCACAACCTTCCAACGAAGCGCTTTGCGATTTATTGATTGTCATCATGAGGAACTAAACTAGCTAGAATTGGAAGGGACGGTTGGTTGGAATAATATGAATTCGTGGAATAAGGACTTCCTCTCCTTTAAATTTGCCCTTGATGATCGTCGCTTTAATCACATTGTTTATCAGTTTCTTGACAACCGAGTACCGTCGAACAATTTCGGATGATTCAAATTTCGCAACATGATTATGATCCCACCTTCAGCTGACACATCTAGGGAGTTCAAAAATTCTGTCGGATAGTTGGTCGCCTCATTCTCGTCGGTCACGAACGATTTAACGCTGGTATTCCCAATTTCGTTAATTTCAAAATTCGATGTTGTCGTGCGAGCTCTGGGCAAACTGTCGTTAGATATCTCGTTATTGTATTTGTCCCACAATGCTCTCGGTTTCGACGGTTGACACGTGGCTATGATGATCGCAAACAATATACGAATTTGATTCGCTGGAGCAGAAACAGTTGCCTCGGCGACCGTTGAGTTCCAATGCGTATCGTTTTCGATCAAATGCAAACGTTTTCAAGCTTCTCGCAATGTGGCAACTGATTAAAACGAATAAAATTGAGACGCTCAGTTTCGACCTTGACGTACATGTCAACGCTGTACTTTTGAAATAACCTGCGATATCTTTACAGACGATTGTCACCATCTTGCCGAATCATCAATCGATAGGCATACAAATCCATTAAGCTATCCTTTTAATTCGTTGCTTCTCCTGAAATACGAATTCGAACTTATATGGAAAATAAAGAGAAGTGATGACTTGTAAATAAACATTTCGTTGTATTGACCATCTTTAAATTGAGATGATAGCCATTCTCTCCACGGCAGAAAATCAACGGGTATTGAAGTGCAGTGTCCACTATCCCGACGCTTGAGAACAATTTCTCCCCAACAATTACCACTGCGACTTCATTATTAGTGGGAGCATTGAATTGTCTTCCATGTGGTCGTCAAAATGCATCGTATCCAATGAGGTTTTGAACAATCTGACCAATGCGTTATGCTAATGCAGAAGATTTTGCAATTGTTCGATCATTTCGAGTTTAATCGCAGTAAAAATTGTACAACGTTGATCTAATACAATTGCCAAATCACCAACGAAATATATCTGAAGGAACTTATGATCTTCGTTTGGTGGTGGTAACAAAGCTCCCGCTCGATGGTGTATTTGCCCTTCAATCTGAATATTTAAAAGCAAGATAAAATACACAAAATCTGACTTTTTCGAAAACATCCGAACGTTGAGTAAACGCTAACTTAGTTAACACTTTGCTAAAGATATTCCTAGAATAGTTAATTTTAAAAAATAGTACACCTTCGTAATTTTTTAAAAAAGCAACGAAAATAAATGCAATGTTTCGGCCTATTTTAAAAAAGTGACAAAGATTTAATTTTGTTACTTTTTAGAATAAGCGACGAAGACATAAAATTATTTGAAATTTACTATTCTTGTCGTACTGAGCTAAGGTTTTACTCAGCTCCAGTAATACTATCAGACACGCATAACTACGTTTGTGTGGTTTTTCACTGTTCCACTGTGAAATGAGACACCACTACCTTATAACTCGGATTGTAGCCGGGTTAATCAACAACTTCGGCTTCAAATGACGTCATTTGAAAGCATCTGTTATATTTTTGTGTCACGCAAAACGTCTTTTAACATAATAAATTTCATAGTAATCCGAAACTTTCCATGCATCATAACGAATTTTCCACTTTTAAATCAACTGTATTCATTAAGTTTTTTTTCTAGATTTTCCGGAATTTTCCGAGTTTTCCACCAAAAATGTTTCTATTTTTCCATTTGAAAAGTCATTTAGGAATAATTATCCGACACTTTTCACATTAACATCGTCCAAAATTATCAAACTATACGTTAAAATGCAAAATTTCGTCGAAAAATATCCAAGTATTCGAGTTTTTCCGGAATTTTCCGAGTTTTATCCGAAATTTTTCACAGTTACATCGTCCAAAATTTAATCGAAAAAAAAAATATTTTTTAAACATTTTTCCGGAATTTTCCGAATTTTTCCACAAAAATTTTCTATTTTTCTATTCGAAAATCCATTCCGTATCAATTGCATACAAAATTCCGTACAAAAAGGCAATTTTCGATTTTTCAAATTTTCCGATTTTTCCGGAGGATTTTCCCAAAATTTTCTTTCGTAAAAACCTACTCATGGCAATTACGAATAACTGAAAAAAAAATTGAGTCAAATCGGTCCAACCGTTCTCGAGTTTTGCGCTTAGCAACACATTCAGCGACTTATTTTTATATTATAGATTTCACAACAACATTTTGTCAAGGTATGTTGAGATGGGTTGTTAAAGAAGCTTAGAGTGAGTGAATTTTCTCAAAAATGCTTAATTAGCTACAGACTAGTGTGCAAGGTATCTTATCTAATTTACCCTATACTATGATCATTTTTGTCTATCAGTGTCATTCCCTTGTTTAAACATAATCTCATACTACACATTCTCTCTTTAAATTATTCTTTAAATGCAACTCGTTTTGTTTTTAAAATACATACAGATACTTCCGTAAGATCTAACAGGAAAATACAATGAAAACAATAGCAATGTAAACAATAAACTTAATCGTAAAGTAATTACAGCTTCCTTAATGTTCGCAAAGGGTTATAAATATTAACACAACCATTACACAAGTTAACAATGTACTGAGTCGAACTAACTACGGATGTTCCCTTTGCTGTTGTTATTATTTCTTTCATGAGTACATTTACTAGTAAAGTTTTCCGCTCCTCCCCTCCCCAAATACTGGTACTTGTTTACCAATGCAAACTTTACTTTCTCATACATTACATTTTATGGCAAAATCCGTCGGCGGAACGAATTGTCAAAGAATTCTTTGTTGTTAGTAATACGTACGTACGTACGTACGTACGTTCGGACGTACATTAAGGATAAACAGAGGCCATACAAATTTATCAACAGTAAACAGCAATGGTTTTTATTACTTCTCTGTTGATATCAAAGCGGTAATAAATTTGCCACAAAACATTCTTTAAATAAATAATAATAGTTACGAGCTGTTATTTGTTGATCCAGCCTCTCTCGCTCTTCTTAAAATATATCAGATATAGCCTGTTGTGGGCAAGTCCACAGCCTAACAATCAAGCAGTCGTTACAGAATATCTACTGCTTAACTTTTGTGTTGCAATATTTAATAATATTTAAATATTTACTTATATATATTAACTAAAATATTTAATAATATTTACTCAAATCAAGAAAAACCTACCATTTCAAAATACAAACACACTCAGTAAATTATGAAACTTGACCAAAACATTTGTTAACATTGTTGACTATCTGTTCACATATGTAAACATCTTTGTAAATACCAAAATATACATTCGCTTTAATTAAAATACTTTTGTTGTTATTAAGATTAGTCATTTTGACAAATATGGTGTAAATGTGATATTTACCATAATAATCTCTAACAAACTTTTGAGACTTTAGAGACATTCATACTTCAAGCATGTGACATTGCAATAAATTTAATACAAATTATTGTTGCCATACCGTGGCGTATAATCACACTACAGTCAGCGCAATGACATATTAGTGTTTGAAGCAATTTCAAAAAGTTTCACAACTAATTTCTGTGATATACCATTACTTTGGTATCATTTTAATATGATTCCAAGTAAATAGGCGACTGACACGCAAATGACTTTTCCCATCCAGCCCAGAAGTAGACAAAGAGGTCGGAAAAAGATCAAAATGCTGCTACTGACAGAAGCGTTGACATTGGTGTCAACCCAAGGTGGCAAATTTAAATGTGCTATCAGCAGATATCGCAATGACAACCACGAAATGAGGGATTAACTAGGCTCTAGCTTTTACTCACTCCCCTGTGGCAAGAGTGTTGTGGTAGGCTTAATTGTTGTCCTAACTAAGCAATTAAAATGCAAATGAAGGGAATGTTTTTCCAGACTTAGACAGCCTTTATCTTTAAAGTGAAATGGTGCAAATATCAGGAAGAATGAAAATTTAACTATTTGTATATTGTCAACGGAACACTGGCATCCGATGTATAACATGACAATCACATTATGTACTTCGTTTTTAAAGGAAGATATGTGAAATGTGTGAATTGCAGATTAAGACATGATAAACAGCATTAGCTCACAATGTGATAAAAAAACTAGTATGTCGTTTATATGAAAGTCTGTTGCCTATGTGGTTTACGACCCTATTATCCCGTTAGTTCACATAAAAAATATTTAAATACTTTTTGCTGGGCAGTTTACTATTTATCAAAGCACATGTTGATTCATTAAATGTAATAGTCTTATCAAAAAAAAACACTTGTTGGTATATAAGAATTTGTTGTTGGTTCAAAGAATGTACATTTTGATAAAAATAAAAGTACTCTTTGTTACAATCAAAGTTCTGTTTGGTATTTTATGACTACTTGTTGATAAAACAAAACTATGTATAAAAGGTATGGACTGATCACTCCCCAGCCCAAACGGATTGAGCTAGAACTTTGAGTTTTGAAGAGTAGGTTCCGCACCAAGAAGGAATTTTTGGAAATTCGGACTGCAAGCGGGTAGAAAGGACGTGGCACCGCCCCACACAGACCGAAATTTAAAATGGCTGTATCTCACAAGCTATTATTGGTACGGAGTCAATATATGATATATGTTGGTGGTACAAGAAAAACTATTTTTTTTTTGTGGAAAGAGGGCGGTGCCACGCACCCTTTTTAAAAAATCGTTATATGGCCAAATAAAAAGACCGATTGCAATGAAATTTTGCTGTGTGGTACTCTGTAGGGCCACAGTCATAGGCTTTATGAAAACGTAGTCAGACAGTGGGGCGAGGCACCGCCCATACAAACCGAAATTGCAATCGGTCATATCTCAAAAGCCATTAGAGGTACAACTACGAGATTTGCTACCTATGTTACTGGTAAAAGTAGGATTACGTCCCGCTGGAAAACGGGCAGTGCCACGTCTCTTTTGAATAAATCTTTATATCGGCCGTATGAATGTACAGATTGTAATAAAATGTTCACTATTTCTATCACATGACTAATTGATGATCACTAACCAGCCCAAACGTCTAAAGCTAGAACATTGAAATTTTGCCAGTAGGTTCTTTCTGTGGTGTATGGCAAGTATGACGACATATAAGGGTGGACCATTTTACATTTCAAATTTGAATCGGCTATAACAAAAGTAATAAATATACTGATGATATAGATATTATTGCATGTGGATTGCGAGATGTTACTGCGGCTTTTTCGAGCATTGAAAAGCAGTCGGCTGAAGTGGGTCTGGTGATAAACGAGGACAAAAACAAGTTATTTGTTTCAACGAACAAAGAGTACACTCGTCTGGGACGCTGCGTGAACGTTGACAACTTTAAAGTGGTAGATGATTTTATCTACCTTGGCTCCGCCAAAAACAAAAATAATAATGTCAGCCTGGAAATCAAAAAAAGAGTATTGATAGCAAACCGCTGCTACTATGCGCTCAGCAAGCGATTTAATGACAAAGCCCTCTCACGAAGAACAAAGATCCAAATCCGTCAGACTCTGATCCTACCTGTTTTGGTTTACAGCGCAGAATCCTGGGTAATGACACAAGCTGATTAATCTATTCTAGGAGTCTTCGAGAGAAAAATACTACGCAAAATATTTAGACCAATCGTTAACGGCGAGTACCGTCGTCGAATGAATCACGAGCTGTATGAGCTGTACAACGACATCGATGCGTTCAAATAGACTAAATGCGCTGGCTTGGACACGTTGTACGAATGGACGAAAACGCTCCGGCTCGAAAAGTCTTCGGCAATAATATCTAAATTACTATATTTCCTAAAACCGCATTACTATTTACTCTTTTTTTGTCTAACATTATATTCTCAAAAGACTACTTCTGGCTATTACCCAATTTCCTTAAAGTAAGGACAAAATAAACTACTACTAAACTATTAAAGTTTCTTTCCCCCAAAAGTAGCTTTGCTTAACCATACGCTACCATTTGCACAAAATTCTACTGCCTTAAAGTGAATATTAACCAATAATCAGCGATATTGAGCAAAAAAATTGTTTCTATACAAAGGTTATACTACTTGTTGTAAACCCCAATATCAATCCTATGATTTACAGTTAAAGGGTAATTGAAATATGCAAATCAAAGTCAAATAGAAGCCACATTCTATCTGTGTTGCCTTTCAAATCACATATGTATGTTGAAAATCCTGCAAAAAAAAAAGAAAAAAATCTCGCATATGTTATTATGTATATGCAAATACGTACGCTCCGCTATTGTCAAAAATTGAATTGACAAAAGTGTACAACAACCATAACGGTTCTATCTATGCCTTCCAATATGCCAGTGTGCGATGTTTCAAATACACAAGTCAACACTCGTCGGCCTTGTTCAATATTGTTGTGTTTGCATAAGACTTCGACTCTTATTTAAATACAACATACGTTTTGAACATTTGTGCAATGGATGATTTGTCTAGAATTAATAATGAATGGGAAATTCCTACATATGCCAGTGTTATTGACATAGATTTGTGTAAGGATGTTAACAAATAAAAGACTACTTGGGGCAATGATAAAGAATTTCTTACTAGTAGCTTAACAATGATATTATTATTGTTAAATGAAATTATTAGAAAATCATTTGGCATCAAATATGCTTTGTTACTACGTCAAAGAAGATATTGACATATATTGTCAGACATAGTCGTGATTTACGAATACTGAAATAGCTGTCGATTGCAGCAGGTAAAAGGGAAATCGACGTGGTACCATGCGAGTGTTTATATTCTGACCTAATATCCCAGCAAAATATTTTGTTGCAAAGAAACAATTACAGAATAGCTTTTACTGATAAGTAACAAGTTCCACTTTCGGTTGCACAATATATTATTTTTGTTTGAAATTGTCCCAAAACCAACATGTTCTCCTGGAACCTGTTATGAAATGAATTGCTACATAACTGAATTACATATGCTGTTTTTTGAAATTTAATTGGTTTTCAATTGGGTGCTAGTTCAAAATATTTTTTAACTCAGATTTTTGAGTTTTTCTTAATAAAACCCTCTAAAAAATATTTATTTCGAATACGAATATTAATTTTCTGTTCTACGGAATCTGTGGTGCAACATGTTGTACATAATCGGTTATATGGAACCAGAAACAGAATAGAAAGTCGATTAAAAAAGAAACGATTCTAGTATCAATACCATTCGCAACAAGTTCTGAAAAATTTTCCTGGGATGTTATATATGCTTATATGTAATACTAGTGGGCCCGGAAATGCTTCGCTATTGCATATTAACTTGTAATATATTTCACATTTAGGTCTACAAAGTACTTTGAAAACGTCATTAAGCTCGACAATAATATGTTGAGTTTATTTACTTATGTAACTTATTTAAAGTAACTCCTTAGCATTAAAGTTAACCAATTAAGTTTTATTGTTGTAAATGCTAATAAAAAGTTCATCAGCAAAGTCATATCTATAGTGTCGACATGTAGATTAAGTTTTTTCTGTATGTAGGGCGAAAAACCACTTCTTCCACAAATCGGAAACAGACATTCCTCTAAAGATCAAAATTATTTATTTTTATCCGTAGTAGTGGGAACCATATGTATACTATCTTTTTGGTCATAAAAAAACATTTTTGTTATGCCTTCTTCTATTGACCGCAAATGAAAATTCCGTTTGAAGCTTCATGCCTTTAGCCATAAAAACTTCTTTTGTCATGTCTTCTTCTCACACGGATCAAGAATATTCCGGAATACTATTTTTGTATTGAACCCGTATTACCATTTTTTGAGATAATTCGGTCACCAACGTTTGGCTTAACAAAGTGATGGTCTCACGCGCTGTATGGCATGTTACACCGTCGTGTAGTTCTCGTTCAAATAATGTGCAATGACATGATAAATAAAAGAAAAATCAATTGATCGTCCACTGGCTCTAGTTCTTCTACTAGTTGGATTTTATATTAATGTAGGACAAGATCTTTCCTCAGCATTTGCAAAGACTGAGTTGCTGAAAAAGACGTCGGTTCGATAAATTCGAGTCCCCTATCACACTAACGTCTACAGCGTCGATGACTTCTATTAGTTGCTCAGATGGATCATTATATGCACCCTCAACTTCACAAAGGGCTCCATAAGTTTGGCGAACAGAATGTGCACGTTGTTCTTGTTTAGTTTTTACATGGTGACTTTCCAAAGTATACTGAAAGAAAGTCTATCACACTTCATACACTTATACTTATCATTTCATTTCGTTTCATTTTATTTGTTTCAGTCTATGGAAATACATTTTCTTACAGACTATGACTTAATTAAAAAACATAACATAAATACTTCTATATATATAAAAATGGTGGCAAAAATGTATAGTAATTCATCAATTGAGAACGGCTAGGCCGATTTTGCTCAAACTGTTTTTCCGTTGTTCATTATTGCCAGGAGAAGGTTTATGTGAAAGAAAATTTTGGGAAAATCTTCCGGAAAAGTCGGAAAATTGGAAAAATCGAAAATTGCCTTTTTGTATGGAATTTTGTGTGCAATTGTTACAGAATGGCTTTTTGAATAGAAAAACAGAAACTTTTTTTTAAAAAATTCGGAAAATTCCGGAAAAATTAAAAAAATTTTAAAATTTTTTTCGACGAAATTTTGCATTTTATGGTATGAATTAATAAATTTCGACGATGTGAAAATTTTCGAATAATTATTCCGAAATGACTTTTCAAAAGGAAAAATAGAAAAATTCTTGGTGAAAAACTCGGAAAATTCCGGAAAAACATAGATTTTTCCTACAAAATTTTGCATTGCATCGCTTGATTTGATAAAAATTATTTTAAAAAATTTCAGACAATGGAAAAATTCTAGGTAGAAAACTCGAAAATTCCGGAAAAACTCTAAAAAGTTAGATATTGCGACGAAATTTTGCATTGTATTGCTTATTTAATAATTTCAGTCGACGTATAGTTTCTACTTTTATGTTATGGTGCTTGGAAAATTTCGGATTATTGTGAAATTTATTATGTTAAAAGATTAAACGCGAAATGATCTAACAATTCTTCTACATAAGCATTGAATACAATGCATTCTAATAGCCACAAAATAATTATCAGAGCAGACAAAAGAACCTCTGGATGCCATGCAAGACAATTCAATGCTCCCACTATAAATGAATTCGCAGTGGTAATTGTTGGGAAGAATGTGGAATCACCCAATATTGTTCTCAAGCGTCGGGATGGTGTACAACTGAGGAACGGGTACGAGACTTATCGGGCATATGATGCACTTCAATACCTGTTGATGTTCTATCGTGGAGAGAATGGCTATCACCTCAATTAAGAGATGGTCAATAGAATGAAATGTTTGTTTTTAAGTCATCATTTTCATTCTCCATTTAAGTTCGAATTCGTATTTCAGAAGAAAAAATGAATTCTTATGCATATCGACTGATGGCAAGACGTTGACAATCATCTGTTAAGATATCGCCTGTTATTTCAACAGTACTGCGTTGACGTGTATGTCAAGGTCGAAACGGAGCGTCTCAATTTTATTCGTTTCAATCAGTTGCCACATTTCGAGAAGCTCGCCAACGTTTGCATTTGCTCGAAAACGATACGCATTGGGAGACAACTGTTTTGCTCCACCGAATCAAATTCCTATATTGTTTGCGATCATCATAGCCACGTGTCATCTGCCGAGGACGAGATGGCTGACCACATTTTGCACAGAGTTCGCACGACAACATCGAATTTCGATCTTGAAATAGACTTCAGATCGAAGACATGTGCGTGCGAATGTGCGGCAGTCTACTGTCAAAATTGGGAATACCAGCGCCAAATCGTTCGATGCACGATGCATTCAATCGCGAATTGTAACGACTGAAACAGTCCGAACAAATGTGCCGCCGTTGAATTCCGAGCAAACAAACGTGTACGATTCGCTGATGAAGGTTGTTGACGATGGAACCGGAGGCATTTACTTTCTCGATGCACCCGGTGGGACAGGCAGGACATTCGCTTTTTCTTTGATTCTGGCAACAATTCGGTCAAGATCAAAAATTGCGTTAGCTGTTGCATCCTCTGGTATTGCTCTCTCATTGTTAAAAGGCGGTCGAACTACAAATTCCGCTTTGAAGATGCCGTTTAATCTTTTCACGGTTGACAAGCCAACGTGCACCGAAATTGTTGCGAGAATGCAAAATGATTATTTGGGCTGAATGCACTATGCCGCATCAACGAGCTTTGGAGGCAATTGACTGAATGATGAAGGATTTACGAGCTGATTCGAGACGATTTGGTGAGGCTATGATATTGCTGCCCGGAGATTTTCGTCAAACGCTTCCCGTCATCCCAAAATCTACTGCTGCTTATAAGATTAGTTCATGCCTGAAATCGTCGACTATGTGACGGCATGTCATGAAGTTGAAATTGACTACGATCATGAGAGTCATGTTGCAAAACGACCTATCGACTACTGAATTTTCAAGACAGCTACTGGCGTTTGGTAATGTCCAAATTTCTGCTGGTGTTTGAAATGGATTGAAGGTGTTTTCGGTAAATTTTTGCGAGTTTACATCGTCGAAGGAGGAACTCATCATCAACGTTTTCCCGGCATTGCAGAAAATTATAAAAATCTAGATTGGATTAGTGAGCGGGCCATAGCTCGACGTCGGGACGTCCATAGCTCGAATGTTATTATTCAAAGTAGAATCGATAGAGAACTGCATTCATAAAAATCCGTTGATAGCGTGACCAATGAGAATGAGGCAACCAACTATCTGACAGAATTTTAGAACTCTCTAGATGTGCCAGGAATTCATCAGCATAATTTACAGCTGAAGGTGGGATCGATCATAAGCATTTTACGGAATCGGAATCATCCGAAATTGTGCAACGGTACGTGGTTGTCCGTCAAGAAACTTTTGATCAATGTGATTAAAGCGACGTTCATCAAGGATAAATTCAAAGGAGTGGAAGTATTTATCCTACAAATTCCTATTATTCTATCCGATCTTCCCATCCAAATTTAAGCGAATTCAACTCCCCATTTGATTAGCTTTTGCGATAACAATCAATAAATCGCAAGGCCAATCTTTTGAGGTTTTCGGTCAGTCTCGAATTTCGGCTGTACGTTGCCTGTTCGCGTTTTGGCACACCGTCTTCATTGTTTTTTAACGCCGGAAAACAAATCAAAAAACATTGTTTATAAGATCGCTCTTTACTGCCTTTGATTTAGCTCAAATAAAACACATTAAACATATTGTGTTTTACTTTTACCCTGGAGCTTATATGAAGGAGTTAGACGAAGTTTGCCGGGTCCGAAGTTGTATGGCAGAACATCGTTTGCCGGGTCAGCTAGTATATTATAAACAGGTACATTAAATTTCAAGTTACTTAAGAAAAGCACTAAGAAATAACTTAAAGCAATCTTTTGTAATTCAAAATTCAATACAATTTTAAAACTCTTTTTGTTGACTTAAGTTGATTTTATTTAATAAAGAAAAAGCACGGGTTAACGGACTGTTGATAGCATAATTAGTATGATGGTTTGGAATATTAAAAATATTAACAAATCTTAAATTTCTCGGAGGAACATAAAATGGATTCAATGAAAGAAATTCAGGACAATCAATACCATTATTTATTAAATCAAAATTAATAGAGTAGATTGAAATTTTCTCCGACACTCCAAACTTTGCAAACCTAGCAACAAACATTTTGACATGTAAGGCGTAGGCTCAACAGAGCTGAACGATCTAAGAGGAAATTTAACAAACTTTTTTTGAACTTGTTCAATACGAGAGATATGACCGCTACAATGTGGACTCCAAACTACTGACGCATATTCTAATTTAGATCTTACAAACGCTGTGTATACTAACTTTAGAGAATAAGGGTCTGTAAATTCTGAAACAATTTCGTCTAAGAAATGCAAGCATTTTATACGCTTTTGGAATAATGTAATCAATATGCGGAATAAAAGACATATAAGAATCAAACATTACACCAAGATCAAGAGTGGAATGAATTTTTTCCAAACTATAATTGCCAATTTTAAAATGGCACTGAATTGGATTTAGGGATCTGAAAAATTAAATATGAAAACATTTTGAAAGATTTAAATGGAGATTATTATTATTACACCATTCAAGCAAATTGTTCAAGTCAGATTGTAGATGTAAAACATCACCTACAGAATCAACTTTGTAAAATATTTTTAAATCATCAGCGTACAAAAGAAACTTAGACTTCATAAAACAAGTCGCAATGTCGTTAATAAATAAATTAAAAAGCAATGGCCCTAATATACTACCTTCAGGCACACCCGAAGTTTGTGCATATGGCCTCGAATCATATTTACCAATTCTGACTTTACAAACTCTACCCTTTAAGTAAGACTTTATCCATAAAAGGAAAGTCGAATGCAGACCCAATTGTTGCAACTTTGACAAAAGAATGCTGTGCGACAACTTATCAAATGCTTTTGAGAAGTCAGTGTAAATTGACTCAACTTGGCCACCTTTTTCTAAAGTGGTTAAGACATACTCACTGAATACAATTAAATTCGTCGTAGTGGATCTTCCAGAAAAATCCATGTTGGTTTGGTGAAATCAAGGCTTTAGTAAGGAAAAACAGTTTTTTGAAAATAATATGCTCGAAGACTTTTGACACACATGATAACTTGGATATTTGTCTTTAACAAGTTACATCATCTCTTCGTTCATTTTTTAAGACAGGTGTTATTAATTATCAATAAAAATACCTTCCCTAAGAGATAAATTGAAAATATACGTTAATGGAAAAGCCATAGTAGCATCACATTTTTTTAAGAGGTGAGCACACAAACCGTCAATGTCGGGCTTGAAACCATTTTTGGTGCCTATTAACGCACTTAAAACATCATCTTCGGAAATTGCCATATGACCAACATTTAAAGAAGAACAAGAGTCAGCTGATGAAGAAAAATTATCATTAGCTGGTTCAAAATTAGATTTAAAAAAATCAGCAAACATATTAACGACATCATCACAAGATTTAGAAACTCTGCCATTAAACATTTGATTTAATAAATGTCCAGACTGATTTTGGATTATTTTTGATTTCTCGTTCCTTACTGAGAATGAATTGCTGATAAAGAAATTTATTTAAAGGTACGGTCAGATTAGGCAAATATTTGACGAAAACCGTCACATATTTCTTTGCCGCAGTCTGACCACAAAACATTTTTGTGTGGCAAACAACAAAACAGCTGATTTTGGTCAAACAAAATTATTTGCCTTCAAATAAAAATATGCTCAATGTGACCAAAGTGTGACCACCAAAGAGCAAATATTTTCCTCTTTTTTGGGCAAACATTTATTTGGTCTTACAAAAGTTTTGTAAGAGCAAACAAGGGTAAATAACAGCTGTTATCAGCGGTGTTGTCAGCTAACCGACAGAAATTAACAAAATGAATAACGCCAATTTAAATAACAATAAATAAAATAAAAGGAAGAAATGGTGAATATAAAATATATTTTGGTAATATTGTGGAACTGTTATAGAATTTTATGCATAATTAAAAGTAAAAAAAAGTGAATTTTTTTTTTTGGCCGAAGCCTAATGTAAAAAACTTTTACAAATTATACAATACATTATATTTTTAAAAAAAAAAAACATTATTTATTTTTAAAATAAATGAGATAAAGCAAAACGAAACAAAAAAATTATTCAGTTACAAAAAACGGATAAATTGTGGCAGAATAAAATTGTTTCAGTATTTATTCCATGTAAACTAGCCCTTCTTTCTAAATAGAGCCGACCAGCGGCACTAAACTGCAACACTACTAGTTGGAGCACTTAAAAACTTGACAGATGCATATAAATAGCAACGGCATTAGTTACTGTTGTTGAATGCATGGCAAAAGCAATAAAATTATGAATACCCAATTAAAACAAATGCATTCATTCTCTTACACCTAAATAATATAAAAAACATTGTTCGAAGCTCTAAGTGCCGCAGGCAAAAAAAATCGCCGCTATTATTTCTAAATAAAATTGGTTATTTATTAATTAACATTTAAATTAACATCCAATAGTTCAAATTTCGAAACATATGTATTAATTTTTTTCTTAAATAATGTGTTTTACCCTACGAAAACAGTCGTTGGAACCTAAACTAGTTTCGGCCAAAAAATTCTAAACCTATATTTTGAATATGTAAATTTTGAAACAGGAAAAACCCCGGTTTCATAGATTGATCGATTTTTTAAGTTTCAGTATAATTTCCACTAGAAACTACATAATAAGTAAAATAATATGTCGTCTAAAAAAAGGTTGTGTTGACCACACTTATAGCAAGAACATCTGTTCGAACGACAAAACAAAGAATAAATAAATTGAAATCACAAACAAACCGTCGCGAATTATGTTGAAGTTGAAGAAAATATGAGGATAAAAGAAAATACGCATCACAGTTAACCAAAATATTTGCGTTTTGTATAAAATTGTTAAAAAAAATTTCAGAAAAAAAAAATATTTTCTGTTGGCCTGCTGAAGGTTTCTGAGAAAACAAAATTTATTTGCCGGCAAACAACAATTTGTTGCAAATATTCGTTCAAGTGTGACCGCAGGGCAAATATGTTTTCCCTAATGTCCATCTGACACAGTTTGACACGTGTTTGGTCAAACAAAAGGGGGCAAACAAATGCGCCTAGTATGAACACAAAATCAACTCTGTATTGCTTTGACAATATTTTGGGCAAATAGGGGAAAACATGTTTTGGTCAAATATTTGACTAGTTTGACCGTACCTTAAGCAATTAAATTCTCGTTGATAAAAAATTAAATTAGCTTCGCTTTCTTGCTCACCGGACTCGACAAAACGTTTATAAAACTTTTTGCGCATGTTTTTAAGTCCTCTTGTATACCATGGCAGTTTATAAGGCTTGGGTTTCTTTAGCGGTATATTATTCCTGCATACATCTAAAACTGCGTCTAAAAATTTTTTCTAGCAACTTTCTGTCTGTTGCCCATCAAACACTGTAGTCCAATCAATACACGCGAATATTGAATTAAGCAAATCAAAATTACATACAGTAAAATTAAAATCAAAAGAAGTTATAGATGGAGCAAATTTGAAAAATGAATAAGAGTTTAACTCAATGGCTAATCGCTTATGATAAATATTAGCAGGAGAAATTGGCAGCAAACACTCGCACACTGTAAAATTACAATCATACGGAACGAATACAAGATCCAAAAAACGATTTAAACGGTTAGCAATGTGATTAATTTGTACTAGATTTAAACTCAACAAAGTATCAATGCAAGCAATTTCATGCTCTCTGTTGACATTACTTGGCGATAAATGAGAATCAAGATCAAATTTGGACCACAAAACATCTTTAAGATTAAAATCACCCATAACACAGATGCGAGAGTTTAATGCCAAGTTATCACTCAGCTAAGAAATATTTGAGATATGCTTAAAATAAATACTATCTGGACTACCCGGAGGTATATAAGGTACACATAACAATAAAACAATATTTTCACCAGAAATTGATGTAATAAGTTGATCCAACAAACCATAATTATCATCAATTGTGCACAGCGTTGACTTAAATCGGCTACTAACAGCAACTAAGACTCCGCCACCACGAGAACACTCAGTAAGATCAGCATTTCTATCCTTACGATAGACTTTAAAAAGATGAGTATCGAAAAATTCAGCATCATAAAATCAGCATTTAGCCATGATTCCACCAACACAATGACATCAAATTCACATTGTGACGAAAAATCAAAGACATTTTTTGATTTGGTACGCATACCTGACAAATTTTGGTAATACATTTTTAGACCATTATTTGTACAAGCTAACGCCGCTCTTCAACTACAGCTCTCCTCTGAAAATTTACAAAGGGACGAACCCTGATGTCCGTAGGCCAAAGCTCAGGGCTAGATACGTTTTTATAAAAACATGGGGTTACACCCAATTTGAAATTAACTCGTTTTAAATTATCAATATTAGCATCTTTCTTCACAAGCTTGTAACACTCCAGATGGTGATTGCCAATTTCCGAATTTCCTTCAATGTATGCCATAATTTGTTCCGCCGAGACAGTCGTTTTAAAAGAAGAAATGAGGATCCACTTCTTTTGGACAACCACATCAAGATCAGTAGCAGCCGCATTTACGCCGTAAACCACAGGCCCATTCTTACGCCTACGCCTTTGCACGCTAACCAAATCAGACTCATTTCTCAAGGGTTGCATGTTAGCTTCAAACACGTTGGCTTCGCTCGCGACAGCCTCAGACCCAAGTGTGTGCACTGATGTGACGGACGAAGCAGCAGACAAAAACGGTTGATTATTAGTTGTTGTTGATGTTTCAACTACAGCTTGGGCATTTTAGTTAAGATCGGCAAGAACAACGTTGCGTTCTGCAACAACATTTGCACGGCGGGCGCGAAACATTAGTTTTCTCATTTCGCGGTTTATCATCCAGTTTCTCAAAAATTTTCGACATGTCATTGAACTGCTGTCGTAACTCTAGCAGCTATTTGCTCACAGAAGAGTTTATCGTCTGCTTAAGTTCTCTTATCTCATTAGACAAAGCAGCGATGTGTGAGATTAAGTTAGATGTTACACTTAAACAATCATTACAATTGAAAACAATGTTGGAATTGTTAAATGCTTCACACCATGTATCCTAAATTTTAGCACAAATAAAGTGGTGCTTTGCTCTGCATAAGTGGCAGACAATATATTTAGATTTTAACGATTTAAAACACTTCGCGCAAAGGGTGTTTGTGGAAGATCCATAACGACAACCGCAAAGACTATCAGAGAGACTATCAGAAGTTCTATACGTAAAAAAATACCCCATACATTGGTTATTTACAAATGTTTGCTAATGTTACCTCTGACATACTATAAAAGTTTAAATTGTGCCCCAATAAAACAAAAGGTGTTTTCCAGTATGACTACAATGAATACGGCTTAATTTTTCTATCTGTATGATTTATTACTGATTCGCTCTCCTGAATATTAATTTAAAAATACATACCTGTTAAGTAAATTAAAAACAAATGACTGTTTTAGTCTGCACAGCTACTATGTGCCCTCAACCGCCTGGTGTACGGACCATTATTTGATACAGTTAAAAGTTAACTATTGAAGTGAGTGGGCAGCGCCTCGGCACTTTTTACTTAGCTTGTTCATTAGGGCGGATCAATTTGTTCGCATTGAAAAACAAACGTGGTTATCCTATACCGGTATCGAAATGTACAATGAATTCTTAGAAAATTTCACTTAGAAACTATATGTCTAAAATCAATTCCTAGTTCGCGCTGAGAAGCACGAAGATATCAGCTAGAGATAATTTTTTAGCAATGAGCAATTATTCAGTTATTTCAGACATATGGGCCCTGGCTCTAATTTTTACCTACCATTCCGATGTTCGGAGACCAAGACGAAGAGAATAGTATATTTTTGACATTGTTTTGGATCCCGCCCAATATTCTGAAAAATGATTTTTAAAAACTTTATTTCTGTATGCCAACTCTCAGAGGCCATAGCTTTTTAACAAATACATAGATTTGCTTCTGTAATACCTCATTTAGTTTGTTTGGAAGTTAGTTTTACGCAGAGAGTCTCAAAAAATATATATCTGAAGTTTTCGGTTTGTGCTCATTTAAAAACCAAAAAAAAAACTCTATCTGAAATCTTCATGCTTCCCATCGCGAGCGAGGAATTGATCTTAGACACAAATTTTATTGGTGAAATTTTCTAACAAATTATCGTAGATTTCGATTTTGGTTACGATTTTTGCGAATAAAAAAATTGGGCCACCTTACTGTTCATATCTCTAGGCGAACAGCAATATTCTGTGGAATTTTGACAGTTATTACTGTTTGTTTTAAAAGGGGTGTGAAACAGCCCACTTCCTCCCTTACTGTAATTCATACTGCAACAACAACATATGTAACAAATCACATCTTCATACCTCTGATAGTTCATGATGTATAGTCTTTTTTACTTTAAAGTTGTATGGGCGGTGCCAAGCTCCCTTTTCACAATTAAGTACAGCCAGTGACTTACAACAGGTCATCAGTACCATTTTTTAAAATTATCTTATAAATCACTCTATTAGAAAAGCCGTTAGAGCGATTTTTGAAAAGGGGGCGTGACACCGCCCACTTCCATCCAGACTGTAATTAATACTGCTCCAACAACATCTTCATACCTCTGATAGTTCATGAAATATAGCCTTTTTAATTTTCAAGTTGTATGGGCGGTGCCACGCCCCTTTATCCAATTACAACCAAATGTAGTCAGGAACTATCTACAGATCAACAGTACCTCATGGTAAAATTTTTGTATCAATCGGTATATTAAAAAAGCCGCCAGAGCGATATTTGAAAAAGGGGCGTGGCCCCAAAACAAAAAAAAATTGAAAATCGGTTCAGCCACAGCAATTCATTTTTATATATACCAATGTTTAATTAATAGTGCAACTTTTATCTGTATGCAAATTATTACTTATTATTAGATAATTATGCTTATTGGTAGATATTTATAATAACGTTTATATTATATTTCATACACAAATCCTCAATGAATTAATGACCGTTACAAACTGAGAATTTAAATCGCTATGAAAATACGAAGAATACTAACATTGGAAACACTACAAGAATCTGGATTCAAAGATTATTATCATCTTATTTCAAAGATTATTCAGCAAAAAAAATTCTGCAAACTTTCAGGTATATTACCATATCCCTTTGAAATTCATTACTCTTGGAATAAAGTACAATATGCAAAAGATAAAGTTTATCACTACAATAGATAGATGCTGCTCTTTTTCAAAGGGACACGAAGAAAACACACAATTTCCAATTAGACAGGTATATCATATTAAGCTTATGGAAATTTCAGTATAAGAAAAAACGAGTACTTATATTTCATGTGCTGGCCCTTTTGACGGATAAATTTTATCTTTTTTTTTTGTTCATTTCCCATTAATTTTTTCTTCAACAACACCACCATTTCTTCCCCCCCAGTGATGGTTGTGCAGCTAATTACATCATTTTTTTTCAGAAGAACAGACTGGAATAAGTAATTATTTAAAAAGGGTTTATTTTCTCATATTCAAGGAAAATAAAAGTAACAACTTACTATGTTTTAGGGTTTCATGGTAAAGCCATTCGCTATAATGAGGCAAATAGACAACCTGAGTCCCTTTAAGATTTCTACAATCTTATAACGTTGTATGTTCCATAGAACTAAATTATATAAATTATACATATGAATACTGATGATGTTGCTTTAAGTGAATTTATGTATATCCTTGACCTATTTACTTGTACAGGTGCCATAGCATTAGAACTGCAAAGAATTAAGAAGATACTAAAAAGTCTATTTTAATTGAGCTGTTTTATTTAATAACTAGTGGGCCCGGCAATGCTTCGCTATTGCATATTAACTTGTAATATATTTCACATTTAGGTTTACAAAGTACTTTGAAAACGGTACTTAAGCTCGACAATAATATATTGAGTTATGTAACTAATTTAAAGTAACTCCTTAACATAAAAGGTAACCAATTAAGTTTTGTTGTTGTAAATGCTAATAAAAAGTTCATCAGCAAAGTCATACCTACAGTGCCGACATGTACATTAAGTTTTTTCTGTATGTAGAGCGAAAAACCACTTCTTCCACAAATCGGGAACAGACATTCCTCTAAAGATCAAAATTATTTATTTTAGTAGCGGAAACCATCTGTGTACTAACTATCTTTTTGGTCATAAAAAAACATTTTTGTTATTCCTGCTCCTATTGACCGCAAATGAAAATTCCGTTTAAAGCTTCATGCCTTTAGCCATAAAAACTTCTTTTGTCATGTCTTCTTCTCACACGGATCAAGAATAATCCGGAATAATATTTTTGTATTGAACTCGTATTACTATTTTTTGAGATAATTCGGTCACCAACGTTTGGCTTAACAAAGTGATGGTCTCACGCGCTGTATGGCATGTTACACCGTCGTGTTGGAACCATTTAAATTAATTATTATTTATAACGATTCGCTTTCCTGAAAAGTAATTTAAAAATACATACCTGTAAAGTAAAATAAAAAAAAAATCACTATTTTAGTCTGCACATCCTCAACTGCCTGGTGTACGGACCATTATTTGATACAACACTTTTAACTTATTTAGTTCGAAATAATCTGATCATTAGGGCGAATCAATTAGTTCGCGTCAAAAAAAAAGTTATCCCGCCCAATATTCTGAAAAATGATTTTTAAAAACTTAATTTCTGTATGCCAACTCTCAGATGCCATAACTTTTTAACCAATACATAGATTTACTTCTGTAATACCTGATTTAGTTTGCTGGGAAGTCAGTTTTACGCAGAAGGTCTCTAAAAGTATATATCTGAAGTTTTCGGTTTGTGCTCGTTTAAAAACAAAAAAAATCTCTATCTGAAATCTTCATGCTAGGAATTGATTTTAGACACAAAGTTTATTGTTGAAATTTTCTTAAAATTCATCGTAGATTCCGATTTTGGTTACGATTTTTGCGAATCAAAAAATTTGTCCACCTTACTGTTCATATCTCTAGGCGAACAGCAATATACTGTGGAATTTTGACAGTTATTACTGTTTGTTTTAAAAGGGGTGTGGAACAGCCCATTTGCACCCTTACTGTAATTCATACTGCAACAACAACATATGTAACAACATATTAATTATCAAGTTGAATGGGCGGTGCCACGCCCCTTTATCCAATCACAACCAAATATAGCCACTGACTATCAACAGGTAAACAGTACCACTTGGTAAAATTTTCGTATCAATCGATCTATTAGAAAAGCCGTTAGAGAGATTTTTGAAAAGAGGGCGTGGCACCGCCCACTTCCATCCTGGCTGTAATTAATACTGCTCCAACAACATATATACCAAATATTATCTTCATACCTCTGATAGTTCATCAAATATAGCCTTTTTAATTTGCAAGTTGTATGGGAGGGGCCACGCCTCTTTATCCAATTACAACCAAATGTAGTCAGGAACTATCTACAGGTCAACAGTACCTCATGGTAAAATTTGCACACAATTTTCCCGGCGTTTCCTAAGGATTTTCCCAAAATTTTTTGGCATAAAAATTCCTGCCAATTATGAAAAATTAAAAAAAAATTGAGCAAACTGGGATAACGTTCTTTCTTGTTAAATTACTATACATTTTTCACACTATATTTCACAATAATCCGAAATTTTTCAGCAACACAACAAATTTTTCACCTTTACGTCGCACAGTGGCATTTCGGCGGAAAAAATAGGGGTTTTCAACATGCCAATATTAAAATTTTAATGATATGGTTTTGTAAAGAAGTATTTAGATAAGAAAAATTCAATAAGGTTTTTTATGAAAAGTGAAATTTTGTAGTTAAAAAAACTAACAGAAGTCAACGTAAATTTATTCAATGAAATTAGATTAAGATTTTTGTACAAATAAAGAACTTTTTGTGTGCATAAGTTTATAGCTATGGCTTTTGTTTTATTTTTTAGTGAAAATATAGCATTTACTCTTTTATACAAAAAATAATTATTAAAATTGGACAAGTAAATTAATTATTATAATTTATCCTAAAAATTTTACTAAAAAATATCAACAAAAATTTTACTAAAAAATATCAAAAATGGAAAAAAACTTTATGCGCTTTGCCTTGTTTAGCCCTCTAACTATAAAAAAAATGATAGGTCCGAGGGTGTACTTGCAACTAAGAAAAAAAATTAACCGCCAAATACCGTCCCTTTTAGTAACATCGATTTTAATGCATGCATTTGTGCGATATTTTCGATGTATTTGAAAGCTAATATCTTTCGCGGAGGGTTGTTGGGGATATTCTCTTCTTGTGTATGGAGACAACACATGTTTAACTTTTGAATAAAAATTAACATTTTTTAACTTTTATGAAATTTTCATATGATTCTAGACAGGGAAGAAAAATAATTAATATCTACAACTTTCAATGGGCGTAAAATCTAAAGTAGGCGTGGCATCCCCAATATGTTTAATTTTTTCTCATAAGGATAAGTTAGTTAAGAAGTGTCCCAAATTTCGAGTCCCTAGGTCCAAAAATACAAATTTTGGCAAGTGCAGTTATATGGGAGGTGGGTGTGGCAGTAGGCGGTTTTCCAAGATTTTTTTTTAAATTTCTTAATTTAGCCCAGAGAAGTGTTTCTGCAAAATTTCATTGCTGTACGACCACTCCTTCTATTTTTTTCCAAGAAATGTATGGGGCGGTGCCACTGTGCGTCGTCTGAAATCATCAAATCAAGCGATACAATGGAAGATTTCGTCGTAGGCATCCAAATCTTTCGATTTTTTTCTGGAATTTTCCGAGTTTTCCACCAAGAATTTTTCTATTTTTCCATTTCAAAAGTCATAATTGTTCGAAATTGTTCACATTTACATCGCCGAAAATTACAAAAACACGATAAAATGCAAAATTTTGTCGAAAAAAAAGAACTTTTTTTTGGTATTTTCCAACTTAAACTTTGTATTTTTCTATTCGAAAACCGACAAAAATTTAATATGCGATTTACCTCAAATCAGGCGATGAAATGCAAAATATTGCCGAAAAATGCAAACTTATCGATTTTTTTGGAATTTTCCGAGTTTTCCACCGAGAATTTATTTATTTTTCCATTCGGAGTCATTTCGGAATAATTATCCGAAATTTTTCGCAAGTTTCTTCGTTCAAAACTATCAAATCGTACAACAAAAAGCTAAATTTCGTCGAAAAATAGTATTAAAATTTATCGAATTTTTCCGGAATTTCCGAATTTTCCAACAAAATTTTTTTATTTTTCCATTCCATAAATTATTTGTAACAATTGCACACAAAATTCCATACAAAAAAGCAAATTTTCGGTTTTTCCAATAAAAAAAAAAAATATTGAGCAAAATCGGTCCAACCGTTCTCGAGTTTTGCGCTTAGCAACACATTCAGCGAATTATTTTTATATTATAGATTGAACTCGGTGATAGGAATAAAAAGAAAGGGAAGTATTACAACAGAGTATATGTATTTAATAATTATTCAAGCCATTTGTTTTAAGTGGAACTGTACTCTGTTTAAAGTTGACATAATTCATTTCAGTTCAAAAGTCTTGTATAATTAGCTTTATCTCTTTTTCAGTTTAAGGCTTTGAAGTTTTCCCAAAGAGTAAAAACTACGACAATGAAATATTCGATGTATGTGAATTGAAAATAAGACTGGAATCTAGACAGGCAAAATCACAAAAACAAATGGAAACTCACAAGCTCTAAAGGGAATTTTTCTCCCTCAAGGCTGGTACAGAGTTCAAAATATTACATTTTTTTTCTCCCACAACTACTTTAATTTGCAAGCAGTACTTCATAAAATAAAAGTACCACCATTAAAATCAGCAGCACTCCATCTCATTATAACAAGCTTAATATACTTTTATTAAGAAAACCATTATTAAAATTTGCGGTAATAAAAAATGCAACGTAAACCATAATTAAACTTACGCCGTTTTAATTATCTCACCATTACGTATTCGTTATACAAATCAACATACTAAAAAAAAAAATAAAACACGGCTGCTGCTGAAGGACACAAGAAACCCGTCTATCATTTGCTTAAATGCGTGTTAATGTTTTTTTTTTAGTGTCGGAAAGCGTAAATGAATGTCCCGTATTATGACAGTTTTCTGTATTATGTCAAAACTGTTTTCGTCTTCTTAGTTTCCTTGTGAGTTTGTTTACGTTTCGTTTGTTTCCTTTGTGTGTCAGCATTGCTGCTGGTTGTGTATCTTTGCTGCGAAGGAAAAGGACTTAAAAGGAAATGCAAGTATTTATGTAACATAATAACTGATTAAATATTTGAAATTGTTCCAGCGTCCTGGAAAAAGTTTAAATAGTATGTTCCTTGTAGTGTGTTCAAGCGAAACAGAGACCTTTTTAATACAATAGGGTGGCTGTAGTATAGATGCAAATTTTAATAAAAGACACAATTAAATATATACGCAAAGAAAAACATATTTGCAGTCATTTATAAATAAGTGCTGCATATGCCAGGACTCAAGGCATTTACTTTGCCGTTCGCCTTTTAAACATTAAACGGCAATACCTTCATGATTATCATCATCATCAGCATTGTGTGCGTCCATATAACATGACAAATATGATTGTATATTCTCTTTTGCGACAGATGATGGGGCTTAACGTGAAAAGTTCACATAATTTTTTTTTGTTTGTAATTTATATGAGCAAATCTGTGTAATGCCAAGTGCTACATCCCCTCGAAATATTCTGTATCCACAGTGTACACTGTGGCATAATATAGCCCTTATATCCGTCCGTGGGTAACGATAATGTGCTTTCCTACTCTTTCTCACTGCCTACCAATGATCTTGTGCGAAACTTATGATAGGCATATTTTGGAATTTAATAATGTTGCATACATGATGAGTCACCATTACTCTACCAAGTAGGGAAATGTTAGAATATTTCGAGGGTTCTGTAAATTCTGAACTAGAGATCGACAGACATGATACAGACACGATTTTGGACACTTTGTCATCTGATTTCGCGATTTAACCTTGTAAGTGACCGAATAGGTACTATTCATCTCAAGGCGAAATGTGTATACCAGAGTGGGTCAATTTGTATGGCGTAAAAAAATGCACCAAGCGGTTATCAAAATCGTAATCTACCATGTATTTTAAGAAAAATTTCCCTAGAAACCATATGTCTAAAATCAAAATTGAGCCCCCGATTTTTTACGAGAAACTTTTCGTATTAGGGAAAAAATCCACAACAAACCCCGCACCTGCCCCGGAATCGGCCCCAGAAGGTTCAAATGTATGACCGACCCCTAGTCTTTTTTCTCTCCTAACATTTTTCCCAAACATACCTTCTCTCCATCTTCACTCCCTAATGAGGCTCCCATAAAAAAATCAAACTTTTTTTGCTCCTAACTGCCCTATGTGCCCCTAGAGGATTCGAATGTTTGTAGTACCCCCAATATTTTTGGTACCCAACTGTTGCTCAAAACAAACCCTCTATCTTCAACACTTAAGGTGGTCCTAATACATTGTTTTTAAAATTATCTCCTTCTGCTACCATTTTACCCCTCTAGGACGCACAATGGGAGCGACAGGAGCTGATTAAAAAAAATTTAAAAAAAATTGTTGGTGTTGCTTAATTATTGGGGATCGGTCATACATTTGACTCTTCTACAGAAACCTTTAGGGCAGTTAGGTGCAACTTGTATAAAAACTAGTAATGTAATTATCTTCGGCTGAGCCGAAACTCAGATACCCTTCACCATTTAAAAAAAATGTGATAACTATTTTTATGAATTTTGTAACCCCCCGAAAATTGGAATTTGTGTGGAATGTGGGAGTATTTTTAATTCAATCTTGCTTATCCTAGAACTTAACCTCTGCTTCTGGATAGAAACTTACATACCAAATTTCAGCCCGAAAGCTCATAAACTAAAGGGACATACATACGGACATCCCCAAAAACTGGGAGTTTGTATGGAAGCTGGGAGAAGTATATGTCCGATCTTGCTCATCTTACACCGTAAGCTTCTATTATAGGATAAAAGCTTGTATTTCAAATTTCACATCGATATTTCCTAACCTACGGCTGTAATCGCGGGGGCTGATAGGCGGACACCCCAAAAAAAGGGGGTATGTATTGGAGTAGTTTTTGACCGACCATGCTCATCTTAGAAAGTAGTCTGCGATTAGAGTGTAAAAATTGTCAGCAATATACTTCTTAAAATACTACTGCAATCGCATAGACAGACCCCAAAAAGGGAGAGTTTGTATGTAATATTCAACCTCCGCTTAGAGCAGGAAAGCTTGCATTGCTCTCAAACTACAGCTGTAGGCACAGCCTCCCGAAAAGGGGGAGTTTGTATGGGAAGTGGGAGTAGTTTTTGACCGATCGGGTTCATCTTAGACCTCAACTGCAGTTTAGAGCAGCAAAGCATGCATACAATTTCAGCCTGATTGCTCTTTAATTACGGCTGTAATTGCGGGGACTGACATATGAACAACCACCAAAAAGAGGTGAGAGTAGTTTTTGACCGATCGGTTTCATCCCACTACTCAATCTCTGCATAGTGTAGGGAAGCTTGCATACAAAATTTCAGCCCTAAAACTACAGCTGTAATCGCAGGACAGACCCCAAAAAGGGGGAGTTTGTATAGGAGATGGGAGTAGTTTTTAACCGATCGGGCTCATCATAGAACTTAACCTTCGCTTTGACGATAGAAGCTTGCATTCCAAATCTCAGCTCGATATATCTTAAACAGCGTCTATAATCGCGATGAAAGACAGACGGACGGACAGACGGCCACCTTTAAATCGACTAAGATTTCGATACTGATCATTTATATATATATATATATATATATATATATATATCGTAATACCTACCACGTCTCTTTATGGGCGCTACAAATGGAAGAACGAAATTAATTTACCCTTCACACTATAAAGAGTATAATAATCTGTTTGGAAGCCTCCTTAGGGGGTAGAGATGGAGTGTAGGTCTGTTTGGGAAAATATTAGGTGGAAAAAATTACTGGGGGAGCAGTTCCAGGGCTTATTGTGGATTTTTTTGCCCAATACGAAAGGTTTCTCTTTAAAAACAGGGGATCGATTTTGATTTAAGACCCATGATTTCTGGGCAAATTTTCTTAGAATTCATCGTAGATTACGATTTTGGTAACTGCTTGGTCAAGAAAATAATTGGCCCACTCAAATGTTTACATCACCCCGATTTGTGTACACGCCCCAAAGGAAAATAAAGACGAGGACTTTAAAGTTACATTCTATGAGCGCTTAATTAATACCAAACATTTCTACAATATTTGCTAGACGTTTCACTGCTTTCCACAGTTAATTTGCATACACAACCGATATCTCTCGCTACAACTCATCTCACCCCACTGCAATACACTGTTCACCTTCGAAATTGTTCAACGAGTACCAAAATGTACCATCCCTCTCTTTAATAAGATTATCTTAAGTGTATTCGTAAAACAATGCATACATACACCATTCTTTGCAATAACGTTGTGCATATTTAATTCTACATAACTTCATTCGTGACAACAACAGCGTAAAATCAGGTGTTCCTATAATCCGATTTCCGGTGGAAACGAAACACAAAAAAATACACACCAACACACCAACACACGTACGAGCATAAATAAACATTGTGTGGGGATATTGACAGCCGCAAAAAGTTATGTGTGTGGGTGAGTGTATGTTTAATTTTAATCCAATGTTAAATATTTCAAATGCGTAAAACGCAAATGTCCGAATAACATGTTGATAAATTTTACCCCACATATTTTGCTATTGCTCAATGGTATAAAGTTAATTTTTTTTCCTCAGTGTTCCTCAGTGCTCGAGTATTTCAATTAAATTAAGCTACCGTAAGTGTCAACTTTCAATTGGTAAAAAGTTTTCTAGGTTTATTCGGGCGAACGGTGCAGAGTATTCATTTTGTTGCATTGTGTGCAAATAGCAGCAACCCAAATTTGTGTCATATGATTTTGTGTGCTATTATGTGGAATTGCCAATGTCGGTTCTATTGTAACGACAAAACTACGAAAACGATTTGATTTATAAACGTTGCGGTTGTTTTGCAATTACAACGAAATAACAATAAGTGAGTGTGTACATTATGTTGGTAGTTTTGTGTTAATCGTTATATGCGAGATTCAATTGTATAGAAATTTAGTATATTGGCAAGAAATTTACAATTCTAGTACTGACGAGGATTTAGCATTAGCATGTTTTTATTTATCGGGAAAAAGGAATTCACTGAAAGATTCAGGATTAGCAGGAATTAATGCTATAAATGTAACTGCGTATAATTTGTATATTTTCACTAGGGCGTTTCACTACAAAAATTTTGCAACTCTTGAAGCGGAATACTACAGCTTGTGATCTAAAAGAATTTCGAAAATTTTTTGGGATTTGTTGAAGATGGGTATGGGGTCGCTGAAATTGATTTTATCAAAAAAATGAGGTTATGGAGAAAAAAATTTTATATTATTTTTTTCTGGTGCTTTTTGTTCATACAACTAAACAATTCCCTTATCAAGGATCCGATCCCACGACAAAAAATTATAGGTGTGGTATATATAAGTTTATATCTTACTTGTGAAAAATGTTGCAAAAAATAAAAAATAGACAAAAAAAGATATTTTTTATTTTTAAATTCACACTATTTGAATTTTAAAATATTTGAAATAGGCCCTTTTTAAAATGTAACAAAATTCTTAATGCATAATTTTGTAACCTCAAACAGTAAAAGGGTTTTTGATGAATTAAAGTTGCCCACTTCCTTTTTTCGAAAGATACACTTTTATGGGAAAATGATGATGATTTTGTTCCTTCAAAGAAAAAGCTAGAAAAAACTATGTGTTGTGAATGATTTATCAGAAAGAGGCGTGGCGTCGACTACAATATATAACAACAAAAATTACAAAGAATGAGGATGATTTTCAAAACTTATTAGTTAGAGTTGATAACAATCAAAAAATTATATCTAATGTTAACAAAAATGTTATTGAAAAAGCTCTTAAGAAACCAATTTGAAAATACTTCCACAGTTGTTCCACATTTAGTGGTTAATATATTGTAATTTTAGATACAAATTTACTTTTTAATTTTAATTTGTTCATTAAATATGTTGATTTTGTGTATTTGTGTTTTGTTAGTCGATCTTACAGTACATTATATTAATTTACGTTAAGTGTATCGAAATGATACAACAAATTCGGCTCAAGATCAGAAAAGTGTTCTTTATTTATTGTTTGATATTTTTGGTCAAATTCAGTGTGTCACGCACTAGGATGACGCGTTTCGAACTCCATGACGAGTTCATCTTCAGACCCCTTTGTGACGAACTGATGCACAATGGTACATCATCAGCTGTATATATATCTACAATTATGCTAAACATATGCATGTGAAGTAAATATCAGCCGAAAATGTCCAGCATAGTTATGAATTTGACCATTCACAATCAAACATGAGAATGGAGTATATTTTATCCCCACGATTCCCTTTTTACCTCACAAAGCTCAAGCTTTACCATGGCTTTTCACCAAAAAAACTCAAGCTTTTTTTACAAGGATTTTGATTTGGTTGATTTTTGATTTTGTTAATTTAATATCTTTTGATTTTGTATGGGAATACAAATGTATTGATGATATTTTTGATATTTTTATTAAAGCAATGTATTGTAATGTACATAAGAAGAGAATTGTTTAGTTGTATGAACAAAAAGCACCAGAAAAAAAATAATATAAAATTTTTTTTCTACATAACCTCATTTTTTTGATAAAATCTATTTCAGCGACCCCATACCCATCTTCAAAAAATCCAAAAATTTTTTCGAAATTCTTTTAGATCACAAGCCTTAATATTCCGCTTCAAGAGTTGCAAAAATCGCCCTAATGCTCACGTTTATTTTATTGCAATTTACATACAACGATGTTAATTGTGAGTCACACCTTAATGTCAAGTTTTTTGCCCAACTTAATTTGACATTTCTTTGTTTTAGTATTTGACAAAGTCAACCAAGAGAGGTACACATTTGGGCAGAGAGTCAAAATTGTTAATGCCTTTAATGTAAATGGGCGTTCTAATCAAAATGTATTTCGTACACTTCGAGATTTTTTTGTTCAGCATAATCGACCAAATTTGTACCACAATCGGAGGAACTGTAGGCAAATTTTAGAAAACCAGTTCTCTGGGAAATGTGATTTATGTTGTTCATGATAGTTTGGCACAAAAGCAGTCAATCTTCACTCATCGTCGTGCCCAACAACTGAAATTCTCACGAGTATTACTGATGCGAATTTTGATTAAAGATTTGAATTTACACACTTACAACGTTCAGTTGAATCAAGAGCTAACGTCTACTGACCATTTCAAGTTTCGTCAATACGACGAATGTTTGGTTGTTGCAGACAGAAGTGAATGGTGGCTTAACAAGGAAAATCATGTTCAGCGACGAGGCACACTTTCACCTCAGTGGACTTGTTAGCAAGCTAAGAACAATTCAAAAGCTAAACTATGAGATAATTTGGCACACTAACGACATTGAACCTCATGCATGTCTCAGAGTTATTCAAAATAGGAACCATCGAATAGAGGTATGACACCGAAGCCATGACGATCATTTGGTCCAGCCTTGTATAACAATAGTTACACTTTTACACAATTTTAAGGTTTTTTTCTTTCCTGTTTCAAACATATTTTTCATATATCCCATACTCTGAAAACTAGTTGTTTTATTTCAATTTGTGTTAGTGTATCAAATGATACACAAAATTGGCTAAACGATCATAAAAGTTTTCTATTGTTGATATTAATGGTCAATTCAGTGTGGCGCACAAGGATGACGCGTTTCGAACTCCGTTTCAGTTTTGGTTGCACCACCTCCTTATGTTAATGGTTTGAGTGACTAAAGCTAGAATATTAAAATATTGAATGTAGGTTTCTTTTATGACGTAGGCGCATACTAAGAAGGGTTTTTTGGAAATTCAGGCTGCAAAGGGGTAAAAATTCGTGGCATGCGTCCCATACTGCTCAAATTTTATAATGAATGTATCTCACAAACCATTATAGGCACATATATTTCTTCTTACAAGCAGAAATTACTTTGTTTGTAGAAAAAGGGGAAAACCACTTCCCATTTTTAAAATATTTGTATATGGCCCAAAAGAATGTATCGATTGATCTCTAGCCAATGGCGCGTGACACCGGTCACACAAACCGAAATTTGAATTGGTCAAATTTTACGAGCCTTTAGAAGTATGAAGTTGAGATATGCTACACATGTGACTGATACAAGGAGAATTACGTCTTGCAAAAAGAGGGCTGTACCACGCCCCTTTTGAAAAAATCATTTAATCGGTCATATTAATGGATCGATTGTAATTGTCTGTCTTGTGGGCACGGTAATTCAAGTAAATTTTAATTGATCGAAATGAAAATTTATCAATTTTATTATTTTTTAAAATTAAGTAATAGGGTTGTGAATGGAAAAAATAGCCCCACCCCTTTTGATGCTACTCATACAAAATGGCCTGTTTATGAAAAAATAATACTTCTCCAATAACTTCCAAATCTACAGCTGGAGAACATTTACATTTAGAGCGTTTAATAAACATGGAGTAACAGACAAACTCTTAAAAACCCACAACTTTTGTCACATATGTACCTTCTGCTATCTCCCATACTTACTTACTTAGCTGGTACATCTATGCAATCCCAGTGGATTATATACCGCACGTAGAAAAATATTATAAGCGCCTCGATCTTCTGCGCTTCTTCTCCAGTTAGTCACACCGAGTTCTGTAAGGTACTCAGTAACCTGGTCTTTCCAACGGAGTTTTGGTCGCCCTTTTCTGCGCCGTCCATCGAGTTCATTGTCGAAGACTTTTCGAGCTGGAGCATTTTCGTCCATGCGTACAACATGACCTACCCAACGCAGCCGTTGCACCTTAATGCGTTTGACCACGTCAATGTCAGTGTACAGCTCGTACAGCTCATGATTCACACGACGCCGATACTCTCCGTTAACGATGATGGGCCCATATATTTTACGGAGTATTTTTCTCTCGAACCAGTATCTGGTATAGCTGGAGTTTTGTTCGTCGAGAGAGGGCTCTGTCATTGAATAGCTTGCTTAGTCCGTAGTAGCATTTATTTGCAAGCAGATTCTTCTCCGGATTTCTAGGCTGACATTATTTTCTTTGTTGATGGCGGAGCCTAGGTAGACAAAATTATCTACCACCTCGAAATTATAGTTGTCAACGTTCACGCAGTTTTCCAAACGAGTAGATTCTTTGTTCGTTGAAACTAATAACTTAGTTTTGTCCTCGTTCACCGTTAGGCCCATTTTCGCTTATTCCTTCTGTATACCTGAGAAGGCAGCAGTCACATCCCGCAGTTTTAGACCGATGATGTCTACGTCATCAGCGTACGCGAGTAGCATGTGGCTTTTGTTGAATATAGTGCCACTCGTGTTTACTGCAGCTTTTCTCATTATCATTTCCATCACAATGTTGAAGAGATCGCACGATAGGCCGTCGCCTTGTTTTAGGCCTCGTCTGGTATAGAATGGCTCCGTAAGGTCCTTGCCAATCTTGACTGAAGACTTCGTGTCAGTCAGCGTAATTCCGCAACGACGTATCAGCTTCGCTGGAAAACTCAGCCATGGCTTCAAGTAATTTCTGCCGTATCGGGCTGTCGAAGGCAGCTTTATAGTCTACAAAAAGATGGTACGTGTCGATCTGTTTCTCTTGGGTATATTCCAGGATTTGCCGAAGTGTGAAAATCTGGTCAGTTGTTGATTTTCCAGGTCTAAAGCCACACTGATAAGGCCCGATCAGTTTGGATAACACTGGCTTTAGTCTTTCACATAGCACACTCAACAGGACCTTATATGCGATGGGTAAAATGCTGATCCCGCGGTAGTTGGAGCACACACTTGGATCACCTTTTTTCAGCACAGGACATAATACGCTTACATTCCAATCGTCAGGCATGCACTCTTTAAGCCAAACCGTGCGCAGGAGCTGGTGCATGCTCGTTATCAGCTCCTCGCCACCGGACTTGAAGAGCTCTGCGGGCAGACCGTCGGCACCGGCTGCTTTGTTGGTTTTCAGCCGCGATATTGCTCTTCTTACCTCGGCTTGACTTGGTGGTGGGCAATCTAAGCCGTCGTCGACAAATGGCGTTACAACTTCACGTGCGCTGCCTTCTGGAACCAGCAGTTGCTGGAAGTTTTCTCTCCATATGTGCAGCACACTTTGCGTATCCGTGACCAGATTTCCATCACTTTCCTCACCTCTATCCCTGTATCGCTCTATATCCTCGTTCTCCCGTTCCTTCATCTGACGTTTTCTCCTCCCATACTATTGACCGAATTCACCCCTACAGTTTTAGAAACACCTCGTACGATTAGCTCTTAAGGAAATTGGAAATTGGAAAATTTATATTTCACCAATAACATCCAAATGAACAACTGAAGGATGTTTAAGTTTACTCAGTTTAATTATGTTATTATAGTAGACAAATCTTTGGAAAACCAAAACGTTTGTCACATGCCTTCTGGTACCTCCAATACAAATATATAGAGTTTCTGTCCCGGGATTCCCGGGAAATTAATACACTTTGGCGGAGCAAATTTTAGAAGTTTTAAAGAAGCGAATTAAAGAAAGAAGGGACAAGCGACTTTATACCTAGTAGTGAAGTATCTTAAAGATCCAACAGTATTTGATAATAATGCTAATAACTTATTTCAAACTGCTACAAAACAAAATGTGATCGCGTACGGTGAACAAATTTATGCACGACTTTTTAAAGAAGACAAAGTTCTGATATCGGACGAAATTCCTATTTGTGACATTAGTACCGAAAGACCATTTGAGGATATTTTAACCGACGCCATAACAAATGCAAATGTTTGCATCAAGTAATATACTATTCATAACTCGATAAAAAAAATACAATTTTACAAAGCAAGTGGAAAAGTAGCCGAAAATGTCACCATTTTATTGAATGCTCTTCTAAAAATAAGACCAGCATCAACAACAAGGCAATTTGCAAATATAATTAGAAACAGACTATCTGATGAAACCATTAACGCTCTTTCCGTTTTAAAAACGTATTTTCAAAATGACATATTAACTTTTATTGATTAACAAATATTTTTTTAAATACTATAAAACGAATGTTTTTAGTTTGTTATGATTTGTTTGTTATGTTTTTGTTTCAATTGCAGCTTGTACTATAAAAAAAAATTAACATAGTTTGTCTTGTTTTTCTACTGCGCGAAAATTCCCGGGAATCCCGGGAAATGAAAAGTCCGAGAAAAAGAGAAACTCTACCCTTATAATTTTACATGCATATCTTTTTTGTATATAACCTGAATTCAGCCATATTTTGCGATAAATGTGTGCACTGTATGGATTATATTGGCGAATCCCTTTTATCTTATAATGGTGGGCAGAACCATAGGAAACTGAACCATTTGGTGCACCCTATCTTGGACTTCCAATACAAAGGTCCGAAATTGCAACACAGTTCTAGTTGATACTTAAGGAATCGTAAGGTTTACTCTACTCATTTAAACTTAAGATTCCTTTTGAGATTTTTTTTCAATTAATAAAAGACTTTTACATTAGTTCTCAGTTGGTACCGTATGATACCCTTTCGAGAAGCTCGTTTTAATTGACAAAATGCCCAGAAACAGTCAATTTAACCTTTTAGGTTTGTTGACCAATTTATTTACATTTTTACAACTTGTAACAGTTTGATTACATGTAAGCAAACTTATGGTCTTATGAATGAAATCCCTACCTCTAACCGTTTACGCTCCACAAATAATTATACACATGGGGTATATCAATTAAAACTTAAACTTAATTTCCCTTTTCACCCCATGAATGAGGTATGGGAGAGCTTCTCGCGTTGTTGTGAATTAACACGCTTTCTATTTTTTGATTCACAACTAACGACACCTACTTGTTTATCGACGAATGCGAATGTCACTGTTTGAGAAGCTCTTACTAGACACGCCGATTGACTCGACACTTAATACTGCGAAGTTGCTGTCAACAACATTCGAGGGGAGCCGACAATGAAAGAACAATTTTTTTTAAGATGACTGGAGCCAGGTTTGAACCTGCGATCTCCCGCATGGTAGTCGCGTGTTCTAACCACTATGCCACGGCCGGTATATCAATTATAAACTGGTTAATTTGAATTACTGAAGACTGAAATAATATCATACATAGAGTGAGGGTATTTTTCAGACAGTTTGACTGATTGAAATTTATGTACTGTACTGTACAAAGAAGAGAAAAAGACTGATTTGCAATGTGTTTCTAGAACAGCTATGCCCACCGCTTGAGCTCGCGAGCAAAAACAGCTTTTAGTGTTTTTACATGTACACATAAAGAGTTTTGTTTTGGCTTTGCGCTTTTACAAATACACATAGAAATCAGAAAGCGAATTACAGTATTGCTTAAAATGTTTAATGATGTTTGCACCAATGTTAAGCGTAACCACAAGACATTACAGGTCTTGACATAAAGAATATTTCAATGTTGTAGATGAGGAAAGAGAAATTTTAATTGCTAATTTAAAAAAAAAGTTGTTGAAGAAGAAGAAGGAAAAATATTAAATAATAATGTTGAAAAAGCGTCTTTCATTGTTTCGCGTGCGTTATCAAAACGCTGACGTCCTTTTGAAGATGACATTTATTTAAGGTGCTCGCTAAAGGAGTGCTGGGTGGTTTTGGAAGTAAGGGTAGAAATATGGCCAACATTTTAGAAAAAGGACTATTACAAAGAAACACAATTACCGATAGGACAGAACAAATTACTGCGTTCCTCTTAAAATGTGTATGATTACAGAAATTTTCGGAAGTCTCAATCTTTATTTTTAACAAAAATAATATGTAATTTATAATGCAAAGATACTTAATGTCAGTGGTGACGCAGTGCGTCACTTTTGCACGACACTGTTTGCCAAAATAACAATAAGAGCTTTTACGCATACCCAACACACTCAAACAAATCGCATACATTGACGTTGGGCATAGCTGTTCTAGAAGTATACAATTTATGAACTACTTGAAATATTGCGTTTACGATTTTTTCTGGATTATTTAGTACTTTATATATCCAACTAGTGGGCCCGGCAATGCTTCGATATTGCATTTTAACTTGTAATATATTTCACATTTAGGTCTACAAAGTACTTTGACAACTCCTTAACATAAAAGTTAACAAATTAAGTGTTGTTCTTTTAAATTCTAAATATCATAGGCTCTATGACGATAGTAAAAAGTTCATCAGCAAAGTCATATCTTTTAAAAATCGGAAACAGACATTCCGTTAAAGATCAAAATTCAATGTAGTAGCGGTAACCGTCTGTATACTAACTGTCTGTTTGGGCGTAAAAAACACTTTTGACATGCCTTCTCCGCCTATTGACCGAAAATTAAAATTTCGTTTAAAGCTTCATGCCTTTAGCCATAAAAACCTCTTTTGCCATGTCTTCTTCTCACATTGATCAAGAATATTTCCGAATACTATCTTTGTATTGAACTCATATTACCATTCTATGAGATAATTCGGTCACCAACGTTTGGCTTAACAAAGTGATGGTCTCACGCACTGTATGGCAAGTTAACTGAGAACGGCGTCGGTTCGATAAATTCGAGTCCCCTGTCACACTTACGTCTACAGCATCGTTGGCTTCTATTAGCTGCTCAGATGGATGAGTATATGCACCATAAACTTCACAAAGGGCAAACAGAACGCGCATTTTGAAAATAAATTTGCAAGATTTGTAAACGTTGTTCTTGTGTAGTCTTTACATGGTGATTTTTCAAAAAAAAGTCTCAATGGAAGTCTATCATACTCCACACACCTCGCCTGAATGACGAATTGGTTGACCTAAATTGGCAACAAAAACGGTAAATGGGCGGGGGGTCAATTGTACATTAATAATCCACATGAACTAAAATCCTAGCTGATACTTTTTTTAAGATAAAAGGATTTTTCGGTAATTTACTCCGTTTTGCGCTTCTTTTAGAAGTGACGTTCGTTGCCCCATAATTATTGAAAGCGTACAGACTTTAGCTTTAAGACACTTCTATCAAAATTTAAGTTTTCTGCACTAAATAAAGCTTTCCCAGCGCGAGCTAGAAATTGATATTACACACAAAGTTTATTGGTGACATTTCCTAACAATTCATCGTAGATATGGTTACAATGTTTGCGAATAAAAAAACTGGCCCACCTTACTGTTCATATCTCTAGGCGAACTGAAATATAGTGTGGAATTTTGACAGTTATAACTGTTTATTTTAAAAGGGGTGTGGTACCGCCCACTTCCACTCTTACTGTAATTAATACTGCAACAACAACATATGTAACAAATCTAATCTTCATACCTCTTATAGTTCATGAGATATAGCCCTTTTTTATTTTCATGTTGTATGGGAGTGCCACGCCCCTTTATCCAATCACAACCAAATATAGTCAGGGACTATTTACAGGTCATCAGTACCACTTGGTAAAATTTTCGTATCAATCTGTCTATTGGGAAAGCCTGCAGAGCGGTTTTGAAAAGGGGGCGTGGCACCCCCCACTTCCACGCTGGCTGTAATTAATACTGCTCCAACAACATATATACCAGATCTCATCTTCATACCTCTGATAGTTCATGAGATATAACCCTTTTGATTTTCAATTTGTATCAGCGGTGCCACGCCCCTTGGACCGAATTGTAAGTATAAATCATCCGGGGCGACACCCAAACGCATACAAAAAAATTTATGCAAATCGGTCCAGCCGTTCGAGAGTTATGAAGTCACAACACACTTGCAACAATTTTTTATATATATAGATTTTTATTAAAAAAAAGTGTTCGAAGTTTTTAAATCTAATCGTGTTTATTAAGTTAGAACCCATTTATACTTGAACTGCACTACACCAATGCGGAATGTTATCTACGTCTACTCTACAAAGAGGGAACATATATTCGAACAAAAATAACGGAATGAAATGCATAAAAAAACTCAAAAAAAATATTTGTTCAGTGTTCTAATGAATGCTCTACGATGTAGCTGCTACTTTAGCTATTGGTATTATATATACATAAGTTTAGCAATGTCTGCAGTAAACTTTTTTTTCACAGACACCTATTTAATACAAACATTTAATATACTTTGTATATCTTCACTTGATATTTATTGGTTTTTCTACAAATATAATACATAAGTATCTTACCTAAGTGTTACATACTGCTTTTGTTGTCATCATAACAGAGATCTAGCGTGAGAAGGGAATAGTTGTTCCACTGATTAATCAAACTATCGTTGAAGTTAATAACTGCTAATCAAGCAGACGCACGCACACATAGCACAACGCACGGAAGCCAACACTTAGCCACCGGTATAAACACAATACTGCGGCAGCAGTCTGCAGACAGAAGAAAAAATGGCAACATGAAGATTACTGTCACCACCGCCATTGAACTTTTACTAGTTAACTTCATGCAACCATTTAACTACCGACACTTTTTCTAAACAGTAACTGTATTGTCGTTAGAAATATGGGAGGGGCACCCGCCGATTCTTCGTTTTGCATATACTCTATATTTTACCGATCGAAAAACACTTTTACATAACAATAGTTACACTTTTACGCAATTTTCATGTTTTTTACTCATTTTACTTTAACATTAATATTGTCTTTTTTTAAGAAACAACTTATTTCACAACTACCACGCACCAACTAGAAAACAAAACTAATTAGAAATGTCAACAAAGACATCATTGCACTAAAAGAATGCGCCAAAATCATTTTCATATTATTGGCATATACGATGAGCGATTATGATGAGAGACAATTTTACTATGTCTGGTGAGTGAGATGAGAATGCTTTAGCTATTGGCAAAGCCAGGAATGACAGATGACTAATTTGACATATGTATATGTAGATGGCAGTATAAGCCACGAATCGTGATAAGTAAAGCCATGCACCTTACCCTGTGCTTAGGTGTATGACTTTACTTAGCACAATTCTAGTGTCATTAGAAGTTGGCTTATGACAAATAAACTCGAGATGTTGATTATTGCAATATATAGCGACCATTTTTGCTTTTGTTTGATTTTTTTTTCTGCTACTGTAAATTTAGATATTTTACTATCATACATATGTATGTAAGTAAATAGAGAACACACAAGCACAAGTGTTTGTGTCCGCACTACTCTTAGCTGTGATGGCAACTACACAGCTCACATGCCACCTGTTTATAAAATCGATCTGTCATTTAACCGACTACCAGTTAGACATTTAGTCTCTCTATATTATGAGAATATTCTTCCAATTTGCATATCTTCTCAGTACATTCACTGACAGTTGTTCTAATTAGTTTTGTTCTCTATTCGGTGCGTGGTTGTTGCAAAATAGTCGTCTCCTGAAAAAACCAAGATAATAGTAAAAGTTACCTAATCAAATTATTGACTATCATGTAAAAGTGTAATTAACTGTTAATGGAAAGTGTTATTTTAATCTTTGTGCAGTAAAATGAAGAGAAAACTGCAATTTGGTCGGTCGGTCGGTGCATACTGCCAAATTTTTTCCACGTTAATACGATAAATGTAGATAAGTGTAACTTTTGTAGTACCAAAGTTATTTTGTTGCAATTAATGACAAAGTGATGCAGTAACCTTCAATTTGCAAATGTGTTGCTACTGCCGGTCGGCTGTTATGTCGTTCTAAAGTTTATGCCATTGGCAAAGTATTTGCTATCCTTTCTTTATTTCTGTTGGCTTCGTTCGGTTGAGTGTCAGTCTGTTCGTTTTACGGGTTACAAATTCAACGATCGTTCGTTGAATCGGTAATAAAGCGGTTCCCTTGGCTTGGTATATCGCGGTTATGATGACAAGATGTGCAACAACTCAAAGGTAAGATCTAATTACTTGTATAACCAGTACAGAAATTTCAGTCAGGTAAACTGACTGATAAATACCATCACCCAATATAAGATATTGTTGAAGTCTTGAGTTATTGAAATGAATAGATTTTTAATTAAAATAAAATTACTTATGTATAATTTTTCCCTGCTTGTGGTGCAAAATCGTCCAAAACTTTAGTTATTTGTGTAGGGGGTATAGGTGCCGGTTTGGAATTTATGTGAGTAATATTAATTTTTCAAAAAAAATTAATTTTGATAGGGGGTACCAAAAGGGGTGAACCGATACAGTCCTTATTTATTCCTGACTCAAATTTTCATACGTACAACTTACGAATAATTTGACTGAATTCAGTGCACTTACAAAAAAAAAGATATGTATGTAAGACTATGGGGGTGAGTTCGGTCCTTTGTATGTGAGGTACCAGACGGGGTGTGTCAAATAGTTAGGTTTTCTGAGGTTTCGCCTCCTATCACAATATAAATTAACCGACTAATTTTCATTACCCCTCAAATGTCCGTTTGGAAGTTATGGAAGAATTACTAATTTTCCAAAAATAGGTAATTTTGTATGGGAGGTACCAGAAGGGGTGACCCGATAAAGTCCACATATTCATAATATGATTCATATTTTCATAAGCGTACAAATTACTTATAATTTTACTGAATTCAGTGTACTTAGAAAAAAGATATGTTTGTATTTGAATTTATGTGAGTAATATTAATTTTTCAAAAAAAATTAATTTTGATAGGGGGTATCAAAAGGGGTGAACCGATACAGTCCTTATTTATTCCTGACTCAAATTTTCATACGTACAACTTACGAATAATTTGACTGAATTCAGTGCACTTACAAAAAAAAAGATATGTATGTAAGACTATGGGGGTGAGTTCGGTCCTTTGTATGTGAGGTACCAGACGGGGTGTGTCAAATAGTTAGGTTTTCTGGGGTTTTGCCTCCTGTAATATCATAAATTAATCGACCAATTTTCATTACCCCCCAAGAGTCCGTTTGGAAGTTACAGGAGAAATATTAATTTTCCAAAAATAGGTAATTTTGTATGGGAGGTACCAGAAGGCGTAAACCGATATTGTCCATATTCATTTCTGAGCTCTATTTTTATAAGCGAACATCATGCTTAAAATTTGAGTAAATTAAGTTTACTTACAAAAAAGATATGTATGTAAAACTATAATGGTCAATTAGGTCATTTGTATGGGAGGTACCAGAAGGGGTGTGTCAAATAGTTAGGTTTTCTGGAGTTTTGCCTCCTGTAATAACATAAATTAATCGACCAATTTGCATTACCCCCCAAGAGTCCGTTTGGAAGTTATGAAAGAAATATAAATTATCCAAAAATAGGTAATTTTGTATGGGAGGTACCAGAAGAGGTAGGGCTATTTTGCCCATTTACAATCCCATAAGTTCGTTTTGAAAAATATTACTACCGATAAATTTTCATACCGATCCGTTAAGGTTTACTCGAGTTATCCTGCTGACCAGCCATCCAGCCAGCCAGCCAGACAGACGGACATAGCTCAATCGTCTTAAAAAGTCCTGAAACGAATTTGGTCTTAAGATATTTGGGGTCTAACTCGTCTCCTTTAATGCGTTACTCTTTTTTTCGTATCAAATGATATATACCCTCATCCCTAAGGGTGATGATATAAAAATACCAACATATAGCAAGGGTATACAATTTTTGAATTTTTATGAAAATTTTTTACCTAGCTGAACAATTTTTTGTATCCAATATGTCTGCATGGCAAATGAAAATTGTTTACCTAGCTGATCAATTTTTTTATCCAATATGTCTGCATGGAAAATACAAAAAGCTGATACTTACATATATTAGGTTGGTTCGAATTCCAACAAGTCATTCAGACCAAATATTAATAGTGCAAGTATTAAGGTAAAAAAAACGATTAAAAGCTTTATTCGCGCGTAGTGGTCAAAGTTCAAGCCCCGCAACCGCTCCGGAGTTGCCCCTAGACAGGTAAAATGTATGTCCGACCCTAGTAATTGTTTCCCCCCAACATTTCCCCTAAGAGGGCTCCCAGAAAAACTCAGATTTTTATAAATTTTACTCCCACCGCTCAACTGCCTCAAATGTACCCCTAAAGGTGTCAAATGTATGACCGATCCCCAATATTTTTGCAATCCCAACATATCTACTTTCTACCATTAATCTCTAAGGTGGCCCCATACAATTTTTGTTATTTTATGTAAAGGGTGTTTTTTTAAGTCCGATAGAACTTGAAATTGTAAAAAATAACACAAAAAATTAAATTGTAATCAAAAATTTTTTTTTGTTCGAAAGATCAATACTTGACATTAACATTTGAAAATGATTTCGGGCATATGGGCACCGCGGCTGTTCTTGACGAAGCGCATTCTGGACGTCCAATTTTGGGCCACTTTTTCGAGCACTGCTGGCCGTATGTCACGAATAACACGAACAATGCTGGCCTCCAAGGCGTCAATTGTTGCTGGTTTATCAGCATAAACCAGTGACTTCACGTAGCCCCACAAGAAATAATCGAGAGGTGTCAAATCGCACGACCTTGGAGGCCAATTGACAGGTCCATTTCTCGAAATCAACTTATCGCCAAATTTTGATTTCAATAAGTCGATGGTTGCGTTCGCCGTATGGCACGTAGCGCCATCCTGTTGAAACCACATCTCCTCCGGATCAATGTCATCCATATTTTCAAACAAAAAATCATTGATCATGGTGCGGTAACGATCTCCATTGACCGTAACGCGAGCTCCGGCCTCATTTTTGAAGAAATAAGGTCCGATGATGCCACCAGCGTGAAAACCGCACCAAATGGTGCATTTTTCTGGATGTAATGGAGTCTGTAGGGTCTCTTGTGGATTGGTCTCGCTCCATATGCGGCAATTTTGCTTATTAACAAACCCGTTAAGCCAAAAATGCGCCTCATCTCTTAACAGAATTTTGCGATAAAACAACGGGTCAGTTGCCAACTGCTCTAGAGCCCAATCGGCGAAAGAACGACGCATATAATAGTCTCGTGGCTTCAATTCCTGCACCAGCTGGATCTTACACGGGTGTAGGCCGAGATCTTTGCGCAAAATTTTCCACGTAGTGGACGGACAGAGCCCCAATTCCTGCGACCGACGACGAATCGATAAATTTGGATCTTCTTCCACACTTTCGTTTACAGCGGCGATATTCTCTTCAGTAAGCACATTCCTTCGACGTGTTGGTGTTATTGCACCCTCTAGAGAGTATGTGGTACGAAATCTGTCCACAGTTCGACGAATGGCTTGTTCAGATGGACGATTATGTACGCCATAAAAATGACGAAGTCGTCTATAAGTAAATTTGGATAATTTCGTAGCGTTGTTCAAGCGTGAGTCTATTCATGATGATTTGTCAGAGTATACTGAAACGATAAAAAAAAATATTTCATCAAAATTTAATTTTTTGTGTTACTTTTTACAATTTAAGTTCTATCCAGCTTAAAAAAACACCCTTTAGTTTAAAGATAGAATTTGATCACAAATTTTGGGAATTATTCCGCCAACACATTTCAAAGATACAATTTATTGTAAAGAAACAATTTATTGTAAAACGAAGAATTCCCAGGGAATTCATTTTCCAGGCAATATTTTTAGAATGGATCTGTATATAAAATATACTCTTTATACTATTCAAGCATAACAAACAGTACATACTGAATAGCTACTTATGGTATTGAACTCTCCCCCGTACCCACTTAGAACACATTTCGATCAAATCGGAGATGGCAATAATTAATTGAGTTATCATAAATTCTAGTGCAGTCTACCCGTTTGATTATAGCGATTGGTACCATGTTAATTACGTTTCCTCCCGTCAAACATCGTGAAAATGTCATAAAATCTAAATACATGCCAATTTTTCATGTTCTAGCTTCAGTTATCCAATCTAGGTGATAAGTACTTTTTTTGAACCTGTTTGCCACTTTTTAGCCACTCATCTTATAACGCATCTCCGTCACAAAAGGACCTGTATGTGAAATTTCAAGGCTCTAGCTTAAGCTACAATCGGTCGATTAGTATGATCAATATAACGATTTATTCCAAATAGCTCGTAAGATATGACCGATGCAAATTACCAACTCACTGAGGTGAAAGTGTGCCTCGTCGCTGAAGATGATTTTCTTTGTAAAGTCACCAATTACTTCTGTCTGTTCAACTAACCATTCGGCGTATTGAGTCAATTGAATCATGTAAGCGAGTAAATTCAAATGTTTATTCAAAATTCGCATTAGTGATATTCGTGAGATGTTCTATTGTTGAGCAAGAAAACGAGTCGAGGTTGACGGCTCTTCTGTCAAACTATCGCGAACAACATCAATCTTTCCCGCAGAACGAACTGGGCTAACATACACAGGTGTTTTTACACTTCCTACAAAACTAGCTTACTAACTTAATTTCCCTTTACACCCCATGAATGAGGTTTGGGATATCTTCTCGCATTGTTGTGAATTAACACGCTTTCCATTATTCGATTTAGATATTTAGATTCACAACGGCACCTACTTGTTTATCGGCGAAGGCGAACGTCACTGTCTAAGAAGCTTTTACTCGACATGTCGATTGACTCTATGCTGAGATTTTGCTCTCGACAAAACCGAGGGAGCCGGCAATAAAAGAAAAATTTCGATGACTGGAGGCGGGATTCGAACCCGCGATCTCCCGCATGGTAGTCGGATGTTCTAACCATTATGCCCCGGCCGGTCCCAAAATCGGTTTGCTGAACTTTTTTACAATTCTCCCTATTGTGGACACATTTTCTCGATTATGCTGACCAAAAAAATTACGAAGTGCATGAAATGCATTTTGAATGAACGCCCATTTACATAAAAGTCTTCACAAATCTTAACGCGCTGCTCAATTGTTTACCTCTCCATGATAAAATTTGTCAAACACTGAACCAAAGAAATGTCAAATTAAGTTGAGCAAAAAATCACAATTAACATGGTGCATTTTAGTTGGACCACCCTTTACTTGACTGGAGTAGTGTTGTTATCTACATCACCATAAGAGAGTTTTAAAAAGTCACACTGCCTCGTATGTTTTTGCTCTATCATAATTAATTTAAAAATTTATAATGACACAAATAAAAATAAAGGTGCTGTGACTTGTGACTTTTAAATAAAAATTTTAAAAAAATTAATTTTTATAACACCCAATAAATTTATACTCAATACCAAGAAAAAAAATCTCAACTAATTTGACATAAAATTATTCACAACTGTTTTTTTTTAAGACTGATATCGATCAACTGCCTGACTTCAATTAAATTTTGTTTTACAACATAACACAAAAGTTTCGATTCTTTGTTGCTTAATTGTCAGCAACATTTTTCAACTTTCCGAATGTTACTGGGACCTTAAACTTGTGTTGACTCAATATAAATGTTTGGCTACTTTACACTGTATAATTGTTAGCAACATATTTTAACTTTCCGAATGTTGCTGCAACTTGTGTGCGACAGGGTAAAGTATTTCAACAATTTTTGGATGTTTTTTTTTTTGTTTTTTTTTGTTGGTGGTGAAATTTTCTTTGTTTTCTACTGTTTAGGGATTCACAAAAAAAAAACACAACAGTGTGAATGAATGGTTTTCAAAATATTTGCCAATTTAGAGCACGAGACACATGCCAGTTGACAGCGCAATGTGTAACAAAACACAACGATTTTTATTATGGGTCCTTAGATAAACGTAAATTGCGGTCGTAATACGTAATTCAAACAAAGGGATATGGAATAAGCGAAAGTTAAGTGATAATAAAACCTAGCTGAAAATATAACGCAACAAACAAGTATATAAAAAAATCCATGAATTAAATTGTCATATGTGAAATGTAAAATTGAGACAATGCCCGCAAAATTATAATTTTTTTTGCCAAATTAATATCCGAAAATTAAAAAAAAAAACAACAACAACATTTAGTGATACAAAGTATTAAAGCTAATTTACCACCACTCGCATCAAACCAACACTTTAGATGAATTTGTCGAGCCCCTAATTGAAAGTGAAAATGTTACAACAACTTTTGAGGCGATATATACAAGCACATTCCTACTTTTCACCTACAACAACTTGACGCAGGATGTTATTGCTACGTAGACATCTACATCTACCCCCAACGCTACGCTGCTGCAATCACAAATGACGGCCAGTTATTCCGGTGCAATTGATGTACCCATATGGCTGATTCTATGTTACAGCATAATTCTGCTGTTAGTTATCTCGACATTGACACAAAATCGCCGGATGCGAACGATAACCAATATTTTTTCTTGAACTTGCCATATCGGATATTCTATGTATGTATATGTATGTGAGTTACACTGGTGGGCATGCTGCTTAGACCTTTTATACGAGTGATTTTGTAAGCTGATACAGTTTTCACAAGGTAAGTTGCAGTGCATCATGTGTAATTGCAAAAGTTGTGTAGGAATTAAAATTTTAGCAAATGCCAAAAGTCATAAGGTGTTTTAGCACCTTATGCCAGAGGTAGGTGTCGATTTGAATTTCTGGGGTTGTCTCCGGGATTTGTAGTAGCGTGAATATTTGATCGGTTCGGAAAGCCACACATATATGGTCCAATTAGTTTGGCTCAGACCTTGTATGCGATGGACATACATGGATAGCCCTTCTTAAACACAGGACATAAAACACACAGATTTCAATAATCGGGCTTGCCTTTCTTTGGCCACATCGCACAGTGGGGTATTGAACACCCAAAACGGAAATTAATTCAAGGAAGCGTCCGATCTTTGCCAAATCTGACACAGATGTTCCTTTTGATATAAGATCGATTGGTTTGAAGTTTTTAAGAAATCGGTCCGTATATAAGGATATATAGTCCCCATATATATACTTATATGTATATATACTGTAGTTGAATCAAACCTTCATAAAAGCTACTGTTTGTATGCGATCACTTTGAAATTTGATATTGACTTATGTTTTAACTGTTTAAAATATATTTAAATGCATATGTACATATGTATACACACTTATATATTTATATACACGGGTGGACCAAAAAGCTGTATACATTTGAATAATTATCTGCATAGATCGATCTCGGCGGAGTGGGGCGGAGGCATGGGGAAAGAAAATAACTGCCAATGGGAATTCATCACTACAGCGTAATTTCAAGTTGTTGGATATCTAATGCAAAGCGTGCACAGAATGCTTACGGTGTCTAATCGACTGTTCGGTATCTTAAGTAACGGTCTCCGCTACAGGCGCAACCTTCTCCTCTATGTCGGATGGAAGCAGTAGTTTTGGTTGCGCATTATACAGTGACGTACACAGAGGCCAACATTTGAGAATGATATTGACAATAGCGCTCTCAGATAGTCTATTATGCACACTACTTGTTCGAAAAACATATTTTACAAAAAAATAATTTTTAGAGCCTCTGCTTCCATTTCAGTTACTTCATGACAAAATGTCAAAGAATATTAAACACCAGTCAAATATCAGTTTGCAAACAGTCACTCGTGTTTTGTAAATAAAACCATTTAAAAAACAAACCTCGAAATGAATCACATTTTTATAAAAGAAACTAGTACTAGTTAGAAGGTATATCTCTGAATTTTGCATGAACAACTATTTTTAGTGCTTGCTCTTAGTCATATCTGAATTAGCTTTCCTAAATATCTTGCTATTTTAACGTTTTAAAAAAATTTGCTGTGCTATAAAATCTAGAGTTGTTGTAAAATAATATCATTTAACCATACATATTTTCAATTTGAATATTATAAAGAAATAATAAGCATATATTGCCTTATGTAGGGTATAATTAAAAATTAATGCTCAGCAACAAATTTTAATACAGCAAAAACAAAGAAAATAAGGCCAAATTTGATTTGTTTGATTTGTTATTTAATAAAACAAATTGGCGTAAAAACGCGCCAACTATTTTTCTTGATTTTTTAAGTACAGATGTTAAGTTTTACAATTATGTTAATTTTAATTTTTCATTTTTTAATTAATCTCCGTTTAGGGGGTCTCACACTCCACTGTGCATCGTGTTAATAAGCTGTGGCATGCACATTACCAGCCAACCAAAGAAGACCTTAAATTAATATGCTGCCACTGTGTTAGGAAAGTTTGTATGAAATTATTGAGAGAGTTCGTTGGATTACGCTTTGGCTATCTCGGTACCTTGTCTACAGCTAGGTGGTGATACGAGTCAAAATTTGCACCGCGCATCTCAGGGGATACCAAGGTTGTGGATATGTTATGCGAGAATCTATTTTTACCTCTCACTACCATGTTTCTTGCCGATGAAAGTTTCTGTCGGGAAAAACGACCATTAAATATCTTCACCCTCAGTAAAAATATAAAATTTGATTATCAGTATACAGAATTTGGGCACTATCGAGTTGGTTGTATTGATATTATTACTCGATTTCAAAAGTGGCCAAAATGGTACATTTGTATGTGAGTTACCAGAAGAGGCGTTGCCATGTAGCCCATATAAAATGCCGTAAGTAGTTTTGGGAAAATACACGCAAAAAAATTGGTTACATCTTTCCAAAGTTATCGTAAGTAATAGCTAGACAGACATACAGACAGACAAACATGAATTTTACGTAAACTTAATTTCCCTTTACACCCCATGAATGTGCAATGGGATAGCGTCTCGCGTTGTTGTGAATTAACACGCATTCTATTTTTAGATTTACAACTAACGGCATCTACTTGACGAATGCAAACGTCACTGTTTGAGAAGCTCTTACTAGACAAGCCGATTGACTCGACACTAACACTGCGAAGTTGCTGTCGACAACATTCGAGGGGAGCCGACAATGAATGAAACATTTATTTATTTTTTTTTATTATTAAGATGACTGGAGCCAGGGTTTGAACCTGTGATCTCCCGCATGGTAGTCGCGTGTTCTAACCACTATGCCACGGCCGGTCCCGACAAACATGAATCAAAGGACTTAAAAAGTCATGAATTGAATTTGGTTCAAATAAACCTAGGATCTAAAGCGACTCCTTCTATGTGTTACACTTTTGGGTCGTATCAAATGATATTTACCCTCCTACCCGTAGGGTGTAAGTATAAATATTTCGCCTTGATACCGTTACTTATTTTTAATTTTTCTGTGTATCTGATTTCAAATATGTTTTCAGATTATCTTCATCAGGCACAGTTTTTTTTAGTTATTTGAATATATTGTTTTGCAGCATTTTTCATGTTGCAATAAAATACATTTTGTATATATGTTTTTAAAACCTTATTTGATCCAGCTTTTCTAAAGACAATAATCGATACTACATAGTAGAGCTTGAAACATGTAAAATAAGAAGAACAAATGTATTTTTTCTATAAGTTAACAATGTTATTTATTTATTTATTCTATGCGAATTTCCTTGTAGTCTCCTAAAATTGTCCATCTGCAGTCAGCGAGCATAGTAGGAATTTATTTTCTCTCGTAACGCGTTTCTTAGGTTAGAATGTCCTTGTGGAACCTTACACCATATTCATCGGACACATCACTGCAGCATTCATAGTAGAAATCAAAATGAGAGTAAAAAAAGAATTAGGTGATAATAAAATAGAATAGGGCAATAATTGCAGCCGAACAGACATGTTGCTGATGTTGCCACCTGTTTCTACTAAATTTGTCAACAGTCGCCTTCATACAAATTGTTAATGGAAAACAAAACTTATTTCAAATAACTAAAAATCTATGCCTGATAGAAAAATTCTGATTTCGTATTTGAATCTCCCATGTTAAGAACTCTTAGAAACACATAATGCAACTTACTTACTTAGCTGGTACTTCTATGCAATCCCAGTGGATTAAATACCGCACGTAGAAAAATATTCTGTAATGTTCTGTAAGGTTCTCAGTAACCTGGTCTTTCCAACGGAGTTTTGGTCGCCCTCTTCTGCGCTGTTCATCGAGTTAATTGTCGAAGACTTTTCGAGCTGGAGCATTTTCGTCCATGCGTACAACATGACCTAGCCAACGCAACCGTTGCACCTTAATGCGTTTGACCACGTCAATGTCAGTGTACAGCTCGTACAGCTCATGATTCATACGACGCCGATACTCTCCGTTAAAGATGATGGGCCCATATATTTTACGGAGTATTTTTCTCTTGAATACCGCCAGAACCGATTCATCCGCTTGTGTCATAACCCAGGATTCTGTGCCATACATTAAGACAGGTAGAACCAGTATCTGGTATAGCTGGAGTTTTGTTCGTCGAGATAGGGCTCTGTCATTGAATCGCTTGCTTAGTCCGTAGTAGCATTTATTTGCAAGCAGGATTCTTCTCCGGATTTCTAGGCTGACATTATTTGCTTTGTTAATGGCGGAGCCTAGGTAGACAAAATTATCTACCACCTCGAAATTATAATTGTCAACGTTCACGCAGTTTCCCAAACGAGTGGATTCTTTGTTCGTTGAAACTAATAACTTCGTTTTGTCCTCGTTCACCGTTAGGCCAATTTTCGCTGATTCCTTCTGTATACCTGAGAAGGCTGCAGTCACATCCCGCAGTTTTCGACCGATGATGTCTACGTCATCAGCGTATGCGAGTAGCATGTGGCTTTTGTTGAATATAGTGCCACTCGTGTTTACTGCAGCTTTTCTCATTATCATCTCCATCACAATGTTGAAGAGATCGCACGATAGGCCGTCGCCTTATTTTAGGCCTCGTCTGGTATAGAATGGCTCCGTAAGGTCGCTGCCAATCTTCACTGAAGACTTCGTGTCAGTCAGCGTCATTCCGCAAAGATGTATCAGCTTCGCTGGAATACCAAACTCAGCCATGGCTTCAAGTAATTTCTGCCGTATCGGGCTGTCGAAGGCAGGTTTATAGTCGACAAAAAATGCTACGTGTCGATCTGTTTCTCTTGGGTCTTTTCCAGGATTTGCCGAAGTGTGAAAATCTGGTCAGTTGTTGGTTTTCCAGGTCTAAAGCCACACTGATAAGGCCCGATCAGGTTGGATAACACTGGCTTTAGTCTTTCACATAGCACACTCGACAGGACCTTATATGCGATGGGTAAAAGGCTGATCCCGCGGTAGTTGGAGCACACACTTGGATCGCCTTTTTCTGCACAGGACATAATACGCTTACATTCCAATCGCCGGGCATGCACTCTTTAAGCCAGACCGTGTGCAGGAGCTGGTGCATGCTCGTTATCAGCTCTTCGCCACCGGACTTGAAGAGCTCTGCGGGCAGATCGTCGGCACCGGCTGCTTTGTTGTTTTTTAGCCGCGATATTGTTCTTCTTACCGTCGTCGACAATTGGCGTGATAACTTCACGTGCGCTGCCTTCTGGAACCAGCAGTTGCTGGAAGTGTTCTCTCCATATGTGCAGCACACTCTGCGTATTCGTGACCAGATTTCCATCACCGTCCTTACAGGTGGGGAGGCGATTACCGTATCCATTTGCTCTTAATTTCTGGTAAAATTTTCGGGCCTCACCTCTATCCCTGTATCGCTCTATATCCTCGTTCTCCTTATGCCGTTCCCTAACAGCACGGGTTACAATTGGCTGTAGCATTGCCCTATAAGCAGCATCCTGTTCCTTAGACGCTATGCGACATTCTTCATCGTACCAGGATTCGTCTGAGCGCCGCTTTTTATATCCTAGCACGGTAGTTACGGCGGTTGCCATGGAATGCGATGGACCAAGAACATCTTCCCTTCCTATTTTTGCATTAAAGTCTCCCAGAACAATTTTAATGTCGTGGCCAGGGCAGCTGTCGTATGTTTCCTCTAGGCGCTCATAAAATGCATCTTTAATCTCATCGTCTTTATCTTCTGTCGGGGCGTGTACACAAATCAGCGTGATGTAAAAATATTTAGCCCGGATGCGAATGGTGGCTATTCGGCCACCCTCAGGGTTAAACCGCGAGACCAGGTGTCGAAGTCTCTTGCCGACTATGTGCATCCCTGTCCCGTCCATCTCATTTCCTGTATGGCGGTGATGTCAGCCTTGCATTTGTTGAGGACATCCGCCAGTTGGATAGAGGCACCATCTCTGTAAAGAGTTCGGACATTCCAGGTGCATATCCTTAAATCATGGTCCTTATATCGTTTGCGGGGGTCGTCAACATTTGGGGGGGGGGGGGGGGGGGGGGTTCTTGTTTTATTTATTCTCCGTGTTTTCATAATAAATTTTGTTTAAGGAGAGTGGCTTATTAGGCCACCGCTCCCGATCCTAGTTTCTTGGGGCTGCCAAAGCCACTAGGAGAGCCTGTGTTGAGCTTCAGTAACTTCTGTTACCTACTTCCTAAGACGCATCGGTGGTAGCATGCCGATTAGGTTACGTTTCGCCTTCTGACTCTAGCTAACTTGTAAGCGGTTGCTTTAAGGTCATTGCCCGGGGAATACTTGGTCTAAGACCGGAAGTAGTTAGCTGCTTAATGCAACACAAAAAAAAACCCTTGTCGAACAGTGTTACAGGCTTAGAATGAGATACAAGATGTCTAAGTCTCCTGCAGACTATGCATGGCGGCTTGTTAAATATGTCATAGTTCTTTCGCCGTGTGCATCACTATCCCGTCCATCACATTTTCTATATGGCGGTGATGTCAGCGTTTTACTTGCCGAGGTAGGCATTTCGGACATTCCAATTGCATATTTTAAAATTATTGTCCTTAAAACTTTTGTGGGAATAGTCAACATTTAGGGTTCTTGTTTTTTTTTATTGTGTTTTCATAATAATTTGTATTTAAGTAGAGTGGCTTACTAAGCTTTAGCTCCAGATCCAGATTGGCTACAATAGCCATTTATATATTTTGGGCATTGCATAATTACGAAATTACTTTCAGTGACCAATATGACATGCGATTGCACTATGTACATTATATTCTTAAATGGTTCCACAAACCACTATGCAAGCATTCCTTATTCTTGTACACAAGTAAAATAAATAGCACAATTAGCAGTTCCCTTTAAATGGTTCTCCTTCTAGAGTTTTTTTCTCAGCCAGTCAAGTTTATTCGCTGTCCGCCTAAAGTTATGATGTTTTTATTGCTTCGGTTTTTATTATTTCAGTTTTCTTAGCAGAAACTTTAATTTGTGTGGCAGTAAAATGAAAACAATTACAGTATCATAAGATTACTGAAATATGCTGCCCCAACTAACATCAAAATAACTACTTAGAATTGTTAGCCAAATGTGTGTGAGTGTGTATGTGTTTATATGGTTTTGTTTAAATTATTGTACTCTGTGCAATTTTATGAGTCAAATTAACAGAAATTATACTGAAACAAGACCTCCAAAAGCGTTAAATGACAAATGTTATATAACTGCAAAGATGGATAAGCTTGAAGCTGTAAGATACCAGATTAGCAACTTTCGTTGCATTTTAAAACCAATTTTATTAATTTTAAACTTTCTAGACAATACACACTACCTGCAGTCATAAGTTTTTGCATTTAACAGACCTTTCAATGCTTACATACAATCTGTTTGTGCAAAAGCACTTAAACGACCCTCTCTTCAATCTCTTCACTCAGCCACTCAGTTTTGATGTAACCACCAATCTTCAAAACACACTTAACTGACAACTTTTTACAACATCCCCTTTCCAAACACTTTTCCTGCTATTGACATTTTAAGTATAAAAATATCAAGTTAAGTAACACTTCGTGTTAGCCTTATTTTTCCAGAAATAAGCATCAAAAACTTGAGAAAAGAAACATCGAACAAAAAGTTAAAGTTTTAAACAAATTTCGGTGGAACTCAAAAGAAAAACAAGAAATCAAGGAACACTGACTGAACTGTTTATTTCATACAAAAAAAACAGAAAAGTATTGCAAAGAAAGAAAAGTTTATCATTTTGCAGATTTTATCTCAGATTGTTGGAGGAACACGAAATGAAAAAATAAAATAAAACAAATTATCGTCTGCATAAACATCACCATCAGACTCATGATTACTTCCAACATTTTGATAAAAATCATCGACCATTAAGACATAATAAGAGGAGCATGAATAGGATATTGTATTGCTTAGTTCTTTTCCCTTTTTCGTTTTGGAAATTATCATAGACATTTAAGATATGTATATAAGTTTATACAACACAAATCTTTATTACCTGAAAATGTGAACGTACGTACGTTTGGACCTTAGGGAATGGGTTATGGTTAATTTTTCTTTTTTCCTGTGAAAAGATGACGACAAATAATAGTCTGATGATATCTTGGCAGAGTAGGTTTATATTGCTGTGCCCAATCCCTCTAGACATGTTTGTGCGCTGGTACTTAAAGTCTTATTAGGGTGTCCTTTTACTGATGAGGCTTAAAATTTATGAGCTCTAGGCTCGAGAGCCAAGTGCCCAAATAAAGATCTGGCTCGCGAGCCGAGAACTAAACAATTTAATATAAACTCTCAGCTCGCGAGCCAGAAGCCACAAAATTTCAAATGTGCTCTCTCAAAAAAAGGGCTGGATCGCGAGCCAATAGAAAAGAGCCAGCTCGCGAGCCCATTTGAAATTTTGTGGCTCTTGGCTCGTTATGCACCAAAAGTACTTTTTAATTCCAAATAGTACTTTAATTGGCCCAAAAGCACTTTTCTGCTGCACAAAATACTTGTTTTTTGTACCAAAGTACATTTTTGTACCAAAAAGTACTTTTAATTTACATTTCGGCACAAAGTACTTTTTTTGTACCAAATTACTTGTGTTAGTCAAAAGTACTTTTATTGGCCTAAAAACATATTTTGGTTGCACAAAGTACTTATTTTTTATCAGAGAACTTTTTTGTACCAAAAAATACTTTTTGGTTCATAGTACTTTTTGGTACAAAGTACTTTCTTATGAACCAAAGAACTTTTGTTATGACAAAAAGTACTTTTATTGGCCAAGGAACAACATTTTGTTGCACAAAGTACTTATTTTTGTACCAGAGTACTTTTTTGTACCAAAAAGTACTTTTTGGTTCATAGTACTTTTTGGTACGAAGTACTTACTTTTGAACCAAAGAACTTTTTTATGACAAAAAGTACTTTTTGTTACAAAAAAGTACTCTGGTATAAAAAAGGATTTTGTGAAACAGAAAAGTAGTTTTGGACCGTGAAAGTACGTTTTGGTACAAAAGAGTACTCTGGTACAAAAAAGTACTTTGTGCATCAGAAAAGTGCTTTTGGGTCAATAAAAGTAGTTTTTGCATAAAAAAGTACTTTGGTACAAAATAAGTACTTTGTGCCGAAAAGTACATCAAAAGTATTTTTTACCAGAGTACTTTTTGGTACAAAAGAGTACTCTGGTACAAAAAAAGTACTTTGTGCATCAGAAAAGTTCTTTTGGGTCAATAAAAGTAGTTTTGGCATAAAAAAGTACTTTGGTACAAAATAAGTACTTTGTGCCGAAAAGTACATCAAAAGTATTTTTTACCAGAGAACTTTTTTGTACCAAAAAATACTTTTTGGTTCATAGTACTTTTTGGTACAAAGTACTTTCTTATGAACCAAAGAACTTTTGTCTTTTTTATACCAAAAAGTACTTTTTAGTTCATAGTACTTTTTGGTGCAAAGTACTTTCTTTTGAACCAAAGAATTTTTTTATGACAAAAAGTACTTTTTGGTACAAAAAAGTCCTCTGCTACAAAAACAAAGTACTTTGTGAAACAGAAATGTGCTTTTGGGCCATAAAAGTACTTTTTGGTACAAAAGAGTACTCTGGTACAAAAAGTACTTTGTTCAACAAAATAGTGCTTTTGGGACAATAAAAGTACTTTTTGGCATTATAAAGTACTTTGTACCAAAAAGTACAATAAAAGTTTATCAACCAAAAAGTAGAATAAAAGTATTTTTTGGTACAAAAATTTGTGGCTCTGGGCACGCGAGGAGAGACCTCGTTTGAAATTTGGGGCTCTGGGCTCGCGAGCCGAGAGCCGAAAGGAGCTAGCCAATACGTACTCTGTAGAAAAGTAATTATTTCAAAAAATAAGAATTAAATAGAAGAAAGGGGAATGTGCATATCATTGAGTGAAGTATAATTTTTATGAATCATATTCTTCTCATTAATTTTTTTTCAAAAAGTGCTTTAGGCTGCTTGCAGTTTATTAGAATCGAGTTCAATAACTTGCGAATATTTTTTTACCCTCACCCTACGGACTGTGGCACAATTGTGCTCGCTCGCATGTTTCTTTCAGGTTGGTCTGTCTCCCTCTTACTAATAGCGACTCATTTTATTCTGGACGTCTATGCTTTTATCCTATGTTTCTTTGAATCAAGTTCAAATTATAGCTTTTTTAGTCGTTTCCATGTCCGTCTGCCTGTTTGTTTGGCTGTCCGCCAAGTACGCATAATAACTTTCGAAAGACGCAACCAAATGTTTTGAAACCTTTCATGGGATAAGCTTTCCAAAAACTACTAACGGTATTGGAAAAGGGCTACATCGCCACGTCCCTTCCGGTACCTCCACATACAAATTTTGACATCGAGTAATAATATCAAGACACCTAACGAGATCATACCCAAATGCTGGATTTAGTAATGCTATAGCAGGATAAAATTTTGTAGAAAAAACTGAAAGTCTTACCACGCCCTTCTGGTATCACCAATACAAATGTACCAATCCGGAGGGAAGTGGCTGGACTTCAAATTTTTCCTCTGAAAATTTATTGTATTATACTTAAAAACTTAATTTCCCTTTGCACCTCATGAATGAGGCATGGGATAGCTTCTCGGGTTTTGTGAATTAACACGCTTTCTATTTTTAGATTCACAACTAACGGCACCTACTTGTTTATCGACGAATGCGAACGTCACTGTTTTAGAAGCTCTTACTGGACACGCCGATTGACTCGACACTTAATACTGCGAAGTGGCTGTCAACAACATTCGAGGGAAGTCGACAATGAAAGAAAAATTTTTTTAAGATGACTGGAGCCAGATTTGAACCTGCGATCTCCGGCATGGTAGTCGCGTGTTCTTACCACTATGCCACGGCCCCTACTAGTACCTCCCATTTAAATGTACCATTCTGCCACTTTAGTGCACAAATTCTGTATTTGTATAAGCAAATTTTGTCTTTTGACTGAGGGTGAGGGTTTGGCATATAACTTATTTTTACGAAAAATTTGGCATACCACTACGTGGTGGCAAATATTGTACAGGTAATGAATATCTCCTTTTTAGGTGATTTGGGTTCAAAAATGTTCCATGTTTTCGATTGTTATACGAAATAAATTTTATGTTTAAAGTATGCGATGAATTACAAACTCGCAGAGTTCACAATAATGCGAGAAGCTATCCCATACCTCGTTTGGGGGTGTAAAGGGATATTAAGTTTTGAGTTTAAGAATGAAGATCACTTTAGCTATTCTTAATTTTATTGGCGGGAAGAAAATTTTCCCACTACCGTTAAAGATAGCCTTGAGCCACAGCAATAGTAGGAAAATACTATTGTTGATGGCCTCTTTGTTTTCTCCTTCTTCAGTGGCTAGTATATGGCTCAGTTATTGGTAAATGTGACACATGCAGAGTTGGACTCTCCACTTGGGATGTGGGTTTCCGTTAGCATTTCTAAAGTTTCCATTGAAGGTTCAGACCAGGTTCCATCAGGTTTCATTACATTCATCCTAGTGTCTTTATGCTCTTTAAGTATAAGGGGGAATCCATATCAAATCGGACAGTTTCAATATTTTTCTTTTTGATTTCCGCCATTTTTCGATATTTTATAGTAAACATCAAGCTACGGTTCCTGGTCATTTGCTTTTCACAAAGCACCCCTCGCATCTCAGCTGTGCGCAACATTGACTGTTTCAAATTTATTCCAATTCCCCACAAGTTTTTTTTCTGCAAACCTCTAGTATATTGCATAAAGTTTGCTTTTTTCTCGTAGTTAGGTGCCAACCTAATATATACGACTTTACTTGTGTGTTTGTGTGTGTGTGTGGTTGAGAGAGTGAAACACAATCAGTGTCAAACATAAAAAAAAATTATATTAGATTTCCAGCTCTCTCTCCACGTGTACATTTAAAATTATGTGTGAATTTATGATAAGGGATGACATTAACGCAACTTTATATGTGAGATGCGTGTGGGCTTTCTGTATCTGGGCCCAATATGAACGTGTGACTTTCCATAAAAATTAACTCAAGCGCTGTGTCAAATATAATAAGTAGTTAGAGTTAAAATAGAACTGTTACGCTACATATACGAAAAGGTAAAGGACATTGCCAAATTTTCCATTCTTATATGATTTGCTTATAATGAAATTAAGGCCTAAAATTTAGACGAAAAAATATGTTTGTACATAAGGTCACATAGCTTGAAAATGTCAACGTAATTTAGTTGTGATAAAGTTATATTATAGTTATTGCAATATTAAGGAAAAATCCGTATCTTAAATGGATGCCCTTAAACAAAATATAATAAATTATAGACTTTAGTGTTAAAGCTATATCCGACAAAGTTATTGTAGTTTTTGTTATGCTTTGAATTTAAAACAGACGCTTTATTTGACTTTAAGAGGAAACTAGAAAAACGTTGGAAAGTTAAAGATACCATATGCTTAACTTATGATAACGTTTACATTTTATTACAGGCTGCAATAGTAGAGTAAGATCAAACTAAAAATTATATAAAACAATCTCATCTGGCACTCTCAGATGTTTTCCATTCATATACATTTGTATGTGAATGGCAGTCAAAATTTTAGTTAAACTTTTTATGACCCTAGATTTGTGTTTTACACTTGAAAAAATTTAAGTTTTAAACAAATTTAAATTGCACACCATGCAACACATATGGGAGCTGTTTGTAATATGCAAATTTGTAAGCAAAATTTCTACAACAATTACACAAGTTCAACAATAACACACAGTGTCCAATACTCAATGAAAATTCACAAAATCCTGCGAATGAGATTTTGTTTCTCTGTAGGGGGATGTTAAGTTTAAGTAGATGGATTTTCCAGTGAATCCAAAACACAAATTTATTCAACCGAGCATTGTGTCCCAACTGATTTTTTTTTTTGCAAGGCTAACTATGTTGCAACTCAACTAAAAATTAATTCTGCTGAATTAAAACATGGAATAGTAAGAAATATTTTTTAGAGAAAATATTTTAAATGATTTTTAGAATAAAATAATACGACGTCGCGAAAACAGTATGGCAGGCGTTAAAGGTTATTTACAAACTTGGAAAATTTGGTAGAAAAGTAAAGCATTATAAGTAGGTGAAAATTATTCAATAATTTTTACTAAAACAACATTTTGTTAGAAATTTTAGTATCAATCAAATTACTTCAGCAGACAAACATTTTAATCTAATAGTTATTTTTCAAAAATGTTGGGAATATACGGTTTAATGGGTCTATTAAGCTTGTGAGCGTATTTTTCATATTTCCACCTTACAAAAAATTTTGTTAAAGTTACTAAAGACTTTCTGGCGCTGTTTCATGTTGTGAGTTATTCCTAACAGTTGAAAGTAAACAAAAGTGGTTTTCATCCTGGAAAACTGACAAATACTCTCATGCCAAACTAAAAGACTTTTGACCGATTAGTCTCTCATTCTTTGATCTTGAAACCGTTAAGAGGTTATTTAAAAACCATATTCAGCGTAATCTTCCACAAAATTTACGATCAAAACCTCAACATGTCTACACTAAAGGAAGATCAAATGTGACGGCTCTCCACTCTACATCGATTAGAATCAAGTACTACCTCGAGAATAAGAAATATTTACTCAATCAATATCAATATCAATATCAATATCAATATCAATATCAATATCAATATCAATATCAATATCAATATCAATATCAATAATCAATATCAATATCAATATCAATATCAATATCAATATCAATATCAATATCAATATCAATATCAATATCAATATCAATATCAATATCAATACCAATATCAATATCAATATCAATATCAATATCAATATCAATATCAATATCAATATCAATATCAATATCAATATCAATATCAATATCAATATCAATATCAATATCAATATCAATATCAATATCAATATCAATATCAATATCAATATCAATATCAATATCAATATCAATATCAATATCAATATCAATATCAATATCAATATCAATATCAATATCAATATCAATATCAATATCAATATCAATATCAATATCAATATCAATATCAATATCAATATCAATATCAATATCAATATCAATATCAATATCATATCAATATCAATATCAATATCAATATCAATATCAATATCAATATCAATATCAATATCAATATCAATATCAATATCAATATCAATATCAATATCAATATCAATATCAATATCAATATCAATATCAATATCAATATCAATATCAATATCAATATCAATATCAATATCAATATCAATATCAATATCAATATCAATATCAATATCAATATCAATATCAATATCATATCAATATCAATATCAATATCAATATCAATATCAATATCAATATCAATATCAATATCAATATCAATATCAATATCAATATCAATATCAATATCAATATCAATATCAATATCAATATCAATATCAATATCAATATCAATATCAATATCAATATCAATATCAATATCAATATCAATATCAATATCAATATCAATATCAATATCAATATCATATCAATATCAATATCAATATCAATATCAATATCAATATCAATATCAATATCAATATCATATCAATATCAATATCAATATCAATATCAATATCAATATCAATATCAATATCAATATCAATATCAATATCATACAATATCAATATCAATATCAATATCAATATCAATATCAATATCAATATCAATATCAATATCAATATCAATATCAATATCAATATCAATATCAATATCAATATCAATATCAATATCAATATCAATATCAATATCAATATCAATATCAATATCAATATCAATATCAATATCAATATCAATATCAATATCAATATCAATATCAATATCAATATCAATATCAATATCAATATCAATATCAATATCAATATCAATATCAATATCAATATCAATATCAATATCAATATCAATATCAATATCAATATCAATATCAATATCAATATCAATATCAATATCAATATCAATATCAATATCAATATCAATATCAATATCAATATCAATATCAATATCAATATCAATATCAATATCAATATCAATATCAATATTCATCACACAAAGTACAGATAACAGCTCTTTTACTTGATCCTTGCAATAATGTTTTGGTCGCCCCCTCCTACGCCGCCCATAGAGTGTATTGCCGAAGAAATTTAGAGCTAGAGCATTTTCATCCATTCATATAATGTATCTAAGCCCGCGCATTCTGTCTATTTGAACGATCTGGACTACGTCGATGTCATTATACAGCCCGTGATTCATTCGACAATGGTACTCGCAATAAACGTTGTTGGGTTCAAATATTTTGCGAGGTATTTTTCTCTTGAAGACTCCCAGAATAGATTGATCCGCTTGTTTCTATATATATACAATTTGATACGACCCAAGGTATCTTTTAACCATATTCGATTCAACACATTTTAAGTCGTTTGAGCCATATCCGTCTGTTTGTCTGGCTGATACGCACGATAACTTTCGAAAGACTCAACCAAATATTTCGAAACTTAGCACGAGTTAATATTTCCCCAAAACTTAACAAATAGACTATATGTCCACACACCGTCTGGTACCTACCACACAAATGTACCACTCCATCCGCTAAGAAGTCGAATAATATAATCAATACACCCAACGCGATCGTACCTTAATTCTTAATTAAGTAAAGCTTAAGCAGGATAAAAAAATTGGAAGTCTAGCCACGCCCCATCTGGTACCTTGCATATGCATTTGGTACCACCCACTTTAGAATACGAGTAATAATATCAATACACCCACCCTGATCGTGCCCAAATTCTATATTCTGTTAAGCTATAAAAGAATAAAGTCTATCTTACCCCCTTATGGTACCCCCCATACAAATGTAACATTCCGCCCACTTTATAGATGGAGTAATAATATCAATACACCCAACGCGATTGTTCCTATATTTAGTAAAGCTATAGCAGTATAAAGTTTCGGAGGAAAAAACTAGAAGTCTAGCCACGCCTCCTCTGAAACCTCCGATACCCATCTGGTGCCATCCACTTTAGAAATCGAGTAATAATATATAAACACCCAACGCGATCGTGTCCAAATTCTATATTTAGTAAAGCTATAGCAGGATAACGTTTTGGAGAAAAAAACTGGAACTGTAGCCACGCCCCATCGGGACCGGTCGCGGCATAGTGGTTAGAACATGCTACTACAATATGGGAGATCCGTGGTTCTATTCCCGGATCCAGTCATCTACATTTTTCTTTCATTGCCGGCCCCCTCGATGTTGTCGACAGCAACTTCGCAGTATAAGTGTCGAGATAATCGGTATGTCTAGTAAACGCTTCTCAAACAGTGACGTTCGCATTCGTCGATAAACAAGTAGGTGCCGTTTGTTGTGAATCTAAAATAGAAAGAGTGTTAATTCCCAACAATGCGAGAAGATATCCCATAACTCATTTAAGGGCTGTAAAGGGAAATTAAGTTTTTTAAGCCACGCCCCATCTGGTACCTCCCATACCCATATGGTAAAACCCACATTAGAAATCGAGTACTAATATCAATGCACCCTCCGCGATCGTGCCCAAAAGATGTATTTTGTTTAGCTATAACAAGATAAAGTCTATCTACGTCCTTACAAATGTACCATTCCGCCCACATTAGAGATAGAGTAATAATATTTATACACCCAACGGGATCGTGCCTTAATTCTGTATTTAGTAAAGCTAAATCAGGATTAAGTTTTGGAGGATAAAATTTAAAGTCTAGCCACGCCCCTTCTGGTACCTCTCATACAAATGTACCACTCCGCCATCTTTAGAAATAGAGCAATAATATCAACATTATTATTATTATTATTATTAGCCTTTAAAACAACTTGACACATATATATATTTATATCTTAGTGCCTAAGTCAGAGGCCGAAATGATCAATGATTTCCATTCGCTTCGATCTTGTCCGCACCGTCTCCAGTCAGTCCTACCAAGCAGCGTCAGTGATTCCTCCACCTGGTCCTCCCAACGTAGTCGCGGTCTCCCTCTTTGCGCCGTCCTTCGAGGTCTTGATAGAATACCTTTCGCGCTGGAGTTTCCTCATCCATTCTCACGACATGGCCTAGCCAGCGTAATCGTTGCACTTTGATTCGCTTGACGACATCAATGTCGTGGTATAACTCGTACAGCTCATGGTTCATCCGAATCCTAAACTCGCCGTTTACGCAAATGGGTCCATATATTTTGCGGAGTATTTTTCTCTGAAACACCGCCAGCTGAGCTGAGCATCTGCCTGTGTAAGCACCCAAGATTCGGAGGCGTACAACAGGACCGGTAAAATTAGTACCTGGTACAGCAGGACTTTGGTAGTTCGAGATAGGGTGGTGTTTATAAAGTGCTCGCGTAGTCCAAAGAAACACCTGTTGGCAAGCACTATTCTCCGTTTTATTTCGAGGCTGACACTGTTGTTTTTGTTCATGGCGGATCCAAGGTAGAATAATTCATCCACTACCTCAAAGCAATAGTTTTCAACGTTCACGCTGCGTCCCCCCAACGGGTGGACACTTTGTATGATGATACCATTAACTTCGTCGTGTCCTCATTCACTGCCAAACCCATTTTCGCTGACTCCCTTTCAACTGATGAGAAAACAGCTGTATATTAAAATGAGAAATAATATCAACATGCTAGAAGATTTTGTTTTACTGAGGGTGATGGCATATGTAAGTCAATAACGAGTAGTCTCATTGTTCGTTGAAACAAATAACTTGATTTTTTCCTCATTAAACACCAGATCCATTTCCGTCGATTGTTTCCCGATGCTCGAAAATGCCGAAGTAACATCCGGCTTTCCGCGGTCAATGATATCTATAACATCGATATACGCCAGCAGGATGTGACTTTTGTTGAATGCGTGATCATCTTCATTATGATGATAAAGACATCACATGACAGACTACGCCTTGTATAAAGCCTCGTTTGGTAGAAAATTGCTCTGTCAGATTTTTGCCTATTTTCATTCCGCAAAGTGGTATCAGCTTCGCAGGGATACAAAACTCAGCCATAGCATCTAACAGTTTCAGTCGCATCGTATGCCTGTCGAATACAGCTTTGTAATCGGTAAACAGATAGTAGATACCGAACTGCATTTCCTGTGTCTTCCACAGGAATTGTTGTAATGTGAATATCTGGTCTGTCGTGGATTTATAGGTCTAAAGGCACACTTATGGGCGATGGGCGTTAGTCTTTTACATAACACACTAGACAGGACCTTGTAAGCGATGCGTAAGAGGCTGATCCTGCAATAGTTCGTGCACACCTTTGGATTGCCTTCATTAGCACAGCACATAGAACACTAAGATTCCAATGATCGGGCATTCATTTCATTAGCCATATTGTATTTAAGAGTTGGTGCATGTAAGTTGCCAGCTCTTCACCGCCGGCCCTTAAAAGTTCTGCTAGTATTCCTTCGGCTCACTTAGCTTTTTTTTATGACGTGCAATTGGCCTACTGATTCCGTTTCGGCTTAGTGATGGACAATGTATGCCGGCGCCGATGATTGGCATGATTTCGTCAAATATGCTACCTTCGGGAACACAAGAGTACGAAAAGGTTTTTTTCATATTAACAGCACACTCTGCGTGACCGTGATCAGATTTACATCTCTGTCCTTACAGGTTATTAGTTCTGTTCTAAACCATTTTCTTTTTACCTTTTGATAGAACACTTCTTCATTTCATTTGATTCCTAGCATCTTTCGATATTCTGGCTCTCTCTTTTCTTTCATAGACAGTCTGAGAAAAATGTTAGAAAAGAAAAAATGGTTGGGGGTCGGCGCTACATTTTACTCCTCTAAGGGTGACTCCAAATGCAATCATATTAATAAAAACAATATTTCACAACAATTGATTACAACTATTGTTTTGCAATCCTCTTTTTGATGTGTACAAATCGGATACAGATCGGATATACTAAACCAATATTGGTTTGTAATGGAATTAGTTATATACACATACAAAACTCATAATTCGCCATTGCTCTGCACAACGACATAAGAACATGTGCTACCTAGTCGATAAACCACTGACATTGTCAGACTCTACTTAAACAAGGAAACAACACACGAACCCTTTTGAAGTAAATCACTTGAAACAGTTTTAAATCTAAGCTTGTTCCTTAACATTTAATATCCCCATTTTTTTTTTGCAATTTTAAGCTTACCCAAGAAAATCATGTTCTCGGAAATCCCTAAAAGATTATCTTTTAGTCATGATGAATAGTTGATTTGTACACATTTATGATGATTATGACAAATGTTTTGCAACCAAATATTGAAGGAAAATAATTCTAAGGAAATGTTTCTGTTTACCATTTATTAGGATCTGTTTTGATGTTTTATAAAATATAGGAAGAAAAAACGAAGCAATCTTTTTGGGACCCCTCCACATATCTTTGTGAAAGTTGTGTTATATGTATGTAATAGTGTATGTTGTTCAGCTTCTTAATACTCGATGATGTGAATATAAATCCCGGCGAATATTCATTGCATAAATGTGAAGAGGCGCCAGAAAATGCTACTGATGTTTAACGTAGTGTTACGGTTCCAAAAAAAACTGAGAGCTCTTAAGCCTTATGTTCTTCTTTACTACGTTGTATGCCCAGACACAAACATTGTGTCTGGGCACTTGGCTGTAATAACTTTTCCGGCTCGTGTTTCTTTTACATTTCTGTGGGGTTTTGTTTGACTTACAGGAACTGAGGGAAGAACCCCAAGATTTCAATTCAAATGAAACTAAGTGGGAACACACTTTCATAGCATTTATAGAAACTAACCGGAGCAACACACAGTGGGAAAAAAGATGCCTTTGGACAAATCAACTTTTAGACTTCAATTCGTAGTCGCTTTGCAAGATGTTTTTTTTTTTTAAATTAAAAGTCAGGTTATTCCGAACCGATACAACGAGAGACATATCAGAAAAACATTTTGAACTTTTAATTATTTTACAATAAATATGAAAAATAAGATTTTTTATCTTTCAAACGCTGTCATTTTTGGAAAAATTTTAAAATTTCATTGAGTATAGTGACTCTATAACTGAATAAAATTTTAGAGAAAAAAATGAAAATCCACCCCGCCCATTCTGGTACACACCATACAAATGTACCATATCTTCCACTTTAAAAATCGAGTAATAATATCAACACACACAACGCAACTTTGCCCAAATTTTGTATTAAATAATTGGATGAAGTTTTGGAGAAAAAATTGGAAGTCTAGGCACTACCCTTCTGGCACTTTCCATAAAAGATATCATTCCGACCTCTTTATAATTCGTGTAATAATATCACTACTCCTAAAGAAATCTTACCCAAACTCTTTGTTTAGTAATGCTATAACTATATACAGTATTTGAATACTATTTAAAAACTTGCCAAAACTTGGCGAAATAAAAGTACTTTTCGGTTCTACAAATTATCACATTTTGTACAATAAAACCGTTTTTTTGTGATATCAAAGTACCTTTTAGTACGATCAAAATATTTTTTGGTACATTTAAAATACTTTTTGGTAACATTAAAAGTATTTTTCCTTTCATTGGAACAAAAAGTACCTTTGTGTTGCCATATAGTACTTTTATAGTACACAATATAAAGTTAATTTTTATTACAATATAGGCAACAGCACTTTATAGTACAAAAAAGTACTTTTTGAGACTACTTAAAACTTAATTTCCCTTTACACACCATGAATGAGGTATGGGATGGCTTCTCGCTATGTTGTGAATTTACACGCTTTCAATTTTTAGATTCACAACTAACAGCACCTACTTGTTTATCGACGAATGCGAACGTCACTGTTTGAGAAGCTTTTTACTGTTTTTTTTTAAGATGATTGGAGCGAGGTTTGAACCTGCGATCTCCCGCATGGTAGTCGCGTGTTCTAACCACTATGCTACGGCCAGTCCCAATAATTTATCACAGTACAACATTTTTCAGCTCATTGATTTGGGACTCAGTTCTGGGCATTGCACATGAAAGTAGTCCCAAAAATAAGAGCTTCTGCATCATTCGTTTTGTCAAGTTGGCTGGATTAATAATTTAATGACCAACGATATAAGGTGGATTTTTAGCAACTTTTCAATATTTTATTACGCTTATATCTTATATTGTTGATAACACTCATGACAGACAAATTTTCGACAGATACCTTGTGTTTGACACTTACTTTTGTATAGACTGACTTACGTATGAGTAATAAATAAAATTCCACATAACTCATACGCTCTGGCATGGGTAAACTTCATATTGTCACATAATATGCTATGATCTTAATAAATAGCTTATTGCGACACAATAACGTTCAACCTACAATAACTAAGTCATTTTATGCTTCCTAACAATGAAAACAGATTAAGTTAATTTTTAATATAGAAACGTGCTAAAAATGTACCATGAGCACAAAAAACTCGTATGGCCATTTAATTATTAATGCAGCCAACGTGACAAAACGAAGGATGCAAAACATTTTATAGCGAAATCTGTACTTACTTACTTACATAAGTGGTCCATTACAACTTACGAACGTGGTTCAAAAATTTGAGGCCTGTAAAAAATTTGTCCGTCTAAACCCAATTTTGCTGACATATTTTCTAGTGATGAGAAAACAGCAGTAACATCCCGCAGATTTCGGCCAACGATGTCTATATCATCGGCATAGGCTAGTGGCATATGGCTCTTGTGGAATATGGTGCCTGACATGTTGACACCCGCCTTTCTCATCACCTTCTCCATAACTATATTAAATAGTGTACAGGACAAGATATCCTTGCTTGAGACCTCTTTTCGTGTTGAATGGTACAGACTGATCTTTACCAATCTTAACTGAGGATTTGGTGTTTTTCAAGGTACATCTGCAAAGTCAAATCAGCTTTGCAGGAATACCAAACTCAGACATGGCCTCATATAGACTATTCCTTATCGGAGAGTCGAAGGCAGCTTTGTAGTCGACAAAAAAGGTGGTAGGTGTAGATCTGCTTTTCATGAGTTTTTTTTCCCAGGATTTGTCGTAAGGTGAATATTTGATCCGTAATAGATTTACCAGGTCTAAAGCCGCACTGATATATTCCAATTAGTTTTTCTACAATTGGCTTTAGACGTTCACACAATATGCTTGAAAGGACCTTGTACGCAGTTGGTAATAGGTTTATTCCACGGTAGTTCTTACATTCACTACAATCTCCTTTCTTGTATATGGGACATAACAGACTGAGACTCCAATACCCGGGCATGCTCTCCTCTAGCCAGATGTTCTCCATAAGCTAATACATGCTCCTTATCAGCTCCTCTCCGCCAGCCTTAAACAATTCAGCAGAGAGGCCATATCTCGCTCTGGCTCGGAGGTGGATAGTTAATATCATCCTCTTGGATTGGTTCGGGGTCTTCTGGAGTGGTGTCCGTATCCAGGAGATTGCTGAAATGTTTTCTTCATATCTTCAGAACGTTATCCGGGTCCGTCACTAGCTGGCCATCGCTGTGCTTGCAGGAGGGCAACCCTGTTCCACGCATTCTCGCCTTAACTCTCTGGTAGAATTTTCGGACTTCCCCTCCCCTTCGGAGCAACTCTGTGCACTCATCCTGCCTCTTCTTCAGCTCCTTCTTTTCCGTCTAAAGGGAAAAGTTGCCTCTCGTCTTTCTCCATGTACCGTTCACGAACAGCTCGCGTTGCCATTTGCTGCTGTTTCGCCCTGTATGCAGCATCCGTCTCTGTCGTAGCCTTGTGACATTGATCATCGTACCAGGCATCTTCTTGAGACGGCTTTGAGTACCCAAGTACGCTTCTCGCAGTCAGTTCTATGGAGTCGGCTATATATTGCAGGTATAGAGCTGACAATTTGTACGCAAGATAATATCCTCTAAGCAGAGGCTACTTTCTAACATGAGCAAGGTCGGTCAAAAACTACTCCCACCTCCCATACAAACTCCCCCTTTTTTAGGGCTGTCCGCCTAACTGCCTCAGCGATTACAGCCGTAGGTTAGGAACTATCGAGCTGAAATCTGATGTGCAAGCTTATATTCTAAGATGAGCAAGACCGGACGAATACTTCTCCCACCTTCCATACAAACTCCCCCTTTTTGGGGGTGTCCGTCTGTATTTCCCTGTAGTTTAGGAGCTTTCGGCTGAAATTCGGTCCCATACAAACTCCCCCTTTTTTGGGCTGGATGTGTGATGGTAAAAGTAACGTCCACCTCTCACCAACTCCCCTGTTTTGTGTTACAAAGTTTAATAAAATATAGATGTAGTGTAAATAACCAGTTTTATCACCATTTTTACAAATGGTGAAGGGTATCTGAGCTTTGGCATAGCCAAAGATAATCACCTTACTAGTTTATTTTATGTATGTATTTTGCGTCTCATTTGTATTTATGTAGAACATATTTACTTGTTTTTCTCAGAATACAAGTCCTTATGCACACTCGGACCTCAAGTAAATGTCTTCATTTACATAGGTTTTGGAATTAACTGTAAATAAATTAAGACAAAACAGCAAAATTTTCCTTACACAAGATTTTTCGTTCTCAAAAGTGAATTCATTAAAGATTCATTTCATAAGAAAAAAATTTTGTTTTTATAGTCAATTCTTACGAAATATGTGCAGTGTTGTCAAAATACATGTGAGCGTGTATTTCCCAAAATATTTGATACCAAAAAGCCAAAATTAAATGCAATTAATGAACAAGTTTTTGGTAACTGTAAGTGGCAGTCCTGCACACGTGTCTTCAGCAAAGTACAAATGTAGTTGAAAACATTTGCATGTGACTAAATATATTACTTTTATCATTATTTTTGGGAAAAGCCTCTTTTCATCGTAGAAGCCAAGGAATAATCTTTGGAAGTCAAAGCACGAATTGTCCGACAGCAAGTTGATTGATTTGTTAGCATGTGAATTCTATGTGGAAATAATAGCATTTTGCTGGTGGTATTTAGCTATAGTTAATTAGCTGTTAATTAGTCACAACATATGATCATAACTCATTAATTACATTACATTTATTTTGGAGAATTATAACTTCGTTTTGCTAAAACATATTTTAGAGTTTTATCAAAAGATAAAACGATGTTTTAGGTACAAAAAATCATTTAACCCTACCCATTACAATTCAAATTTTAGTATTTGTTTAAATTTTATTGTAAATATTTTGTTGTTTTTATTAACGTTCAACGCTGTACTCTGAAATGATATAACCTACAAGCGAATTATTTTCGTACACACATAAAACGATATATCGTTTGTTTTATGCCTTGCCAAATTTATATTCTATTGTCATCTTTTAATGTAAGCATTTAATACATTCTTAATATTTTCGATCATAAAGCCATTTGTTAGGATTTATTGTATTACCGTGTTGTTGCTAAATAAACCGAATATTTCCATAGAAATATTAAATTTAACTGTAAGAATGACATAAAAGTTACGCCATTATATCGCTTGTATATTTTAACGATTTCGGTTAAACAAATAATTTAGTACCCCAAAGCGCCTGATATTGTAAAACGACAAAAACCAGAAAAGGAATCTCAGAAGAAAATCATATCTTTACCCATTTCCCTCGTTCTGACGCCAACCACATTTTCAGCTTAGTATTTAAGGAAATTACACACAGTTCCTCTAAAAGTAGACAGTCATAGCATAGAAGCCTCTCATAAAATCTCATCCAGCGTATTGGGACACTAAAAGCCACTACACAATAAAAATGTCACGGATTACAATAGCCAATGTGAGTAATACTCTAGGACATCATATAACCGCCCTCCTAATTAGGTGTGGATATGTTGTAAGACCGCTTGATACGACAGCCAAAGGTGGCAGCATATCGATAAAGTGCCCTTAGTCACCAAAATGTATTCCCATAAAAATGTCATCATACTTGCTGCTCCTTTCTCCCTCGGTATCCTGTGTTTAGGTAGGTGGCATCTCTTTCAAAGTCAATTGTATTGTATCCTGGGGCTGGTTAGAACAATATTTTGTACGTGTCATGATTTGGAAATATCTATTAAACCCAAAGCAATTAAGCCAGGCAACTATGCCAGACAGGAAAAAGATGCTGGCCTTCGTAGATAGATAGAACAGTGTTGTTAACGCCATTATCTATGTTTGTGTACATGCACATAAATAAAAGCATATTAATGTCATACATGATGGCAGTTATGTTCAAGATAAAACATATTTTATAAGCTGATTTTAAGTGGGTGTGATGTTGGAAAAGGCCTATCGGTTATCTGTCGTAAGTTTATTGCGTAGATTACAAGATTATTTTCGCAAAAAATAAGCTCATTGGGGGCTAAAAGCTTAAAAGGGCAAATGTTTAAATAATGAAAAGCATATTGCAGTGATTTTCGAGTGAAAAGCTAAGAAAAGCGTGAATCCACATCACAGGAAATCTTTTTGTTATGGGTTTAAATTCTAGTGTAACCATTTATCTTTAGTTGTGAGGCTGGCCGCCTCGTTGGTTTTAGACATTACTGCAATAATCTGATCAAGTCTGGCAAAATAGTAAGAAAACAAGAACTAGTAAGGTAATTATCTTCGGCTATACCAAAGCTCAGATAACCTTCTATATTTGTAAAAACTACGACTAAACTGGTTATTTGCACTAAAACTTTATTTTAATAAACTTTGAACCGCAAAAAGGGGAGTTTGTATGAGAGGTGGACGTTAGCGATTTAGATAAAATGAACTTAAAACCAGTACAGAAATTTCAGTCAGGTAAACTAACTGATAAATACCATCACCCAATATAAGATATTGTTTAAGTCTTGAGTTATTGCAATAAATAGATTTTTAATTAAAATGTATTAATTCGTGTCTGCTTGTGGAGCAAAGCTGCAACAATTTAACTTATTTGTGTTTGAACGCTTACCTTGGCAAAATTTGTCTGAATTCAGTGTACACACAAAAATTAATATGTTTGTTAAAGGGAAAATATCGGTTATTTATATGGGGATACCAGAAGGGTTATGTCAAATAACTAGGGTTGTTGAGGTTTTGCCTCATTACAATATAAATTAACTGACCAAATTTTATTAATCGGCAGGTGTCCGTGTGCAAGTTATGGGAGAAATGTTAACTTTCCAAAAATAGGTCATTTTGTATGGGAGGTACCAGAAGTCTTGAACCGATATAGTCCATATACATGTCATTGGACGTACCAGAAGGGGTATGGGAAAGGTTTCGGTTTTCTTAGGGTTTGTCTACTTTTGCAAGAAAAACAACTGACCAAATGTAAATATCCTACGATCGTCCGTTTGGAAAATATGAAAGAAATATAAATTATCCAAAAATAAATAATTTTGTATGGGAGGTACCAGAAGGCGTGCGGATTTTCTGCCCCATTACAGTCCCATTAGTTCGTTTTGAAAAATATTAATACTGGTAAATTTGCATACCGATCCGTTAAGGTTTACTCGAGTTATCCTGTTGACCAGCCATCCAGCCAGCCAGACAGACGGACATAGTTCAATCGTCTTAAAAAGTCATGAAACGAATTTGGTCTTAAGATACTTGGGGTCTACCTGGTCTCCTTTAATGCGTTACACTTTTTTTCGTATCAAATGATATATGTATACTAGGGTGAGTCTTAAAAAATGTTTTTGGAATTTTTCATGGGCCAAGTTAAAATTTTATTAAGACGTACAAAAAAACTCTATGTGAATTTTTTTAATTTTTTTCTTAAAGGTTTAGGGGTCGCTACCGGGGTTTGAAATTCAAAATTTTACCGTCATCCTGAGGGATAAGCAGAATAACTCGAGTAAACCTTAACTGATCCTTATGAAAATTTTTCAGTATTAATATTTTCCATAACGAAGTTATGGAATTGCAAATGGGCAGAATTGCCCCACCCCTTCTGGTACCTCCCATACAAAATTACCTATTTTTTGATAATTATTATTTCTCCCATAACTTTCAAACGGGCAGCTGGATGGCATTTAAACTTGGTCAGTTTATTTACCTTGCAATAACAGATAAACCCCCAGAAAATCAAAACCTTTGTCACACCCCTTCTGGTACCTCCCATACAAATGACCGAATTAACCCCCCATTTTTACCTACATATCTTTTTAGTAAAAATACTGAATTCAATAAAATTTTGTGTGAGATGAACACGTGCAAAAACTTGACTCGTGAGTGAATATGGACTATATCGGCCAATCCCTTCTGGTACCTCCCATACAAAATTACCTATTTTTATAAAAATAATTTTTTACCAATAATTTCCAAACGGACAGCTTGATGGCATTTAAACTTGGTCAGTTTAATAACCTTGTAATAACAGATAAACCCCCAGAAAATCGAAACCATTGTCACACCCCTTCTGGTACCTCCCATACAAATGACCGAATTCACCCTCATAGTTTTACATATTTATGCTACTTATTTGACAGAAAATTTTGATTTTTTTCATAGGTTAACTTAAAATTTTGTTAAGACGTACAAAAGAATGCGCAGTTTTAAACGTACAAGTCATATAATATGACTTATGCATTGTATTTCGGGAATATCAACCGGTTCTGAAATATTACTTTTTAAGAGGTTTAAAAATGCCTGGACAAAAATTGATCATTCCAATTTTAAACCTGGCATATCGGATGATCTCACATTAAGACAAATAAAGAATTCTGCGAATGCTATTTGTTTTGCCAAAAATCAGCTTAAAGAGTTTCAGCCACGAGAGGACTACAAAGAGCTACTTAAGCTGACAATAATATTCTGCGGGATTTTCCAAAAACACAAATATTCTTCAGAGCACCAGCAGGTCTTCACCTTGCTAGACGGAAGGCTAAGGCAATATATTCCTTAAAAATATATTTATTCAGAGAGCAGTTCAAGTTAAACGAAAGCGAATTGTGTGGAATACAGGATGTTTGCATTTTTATAATTATTATTTACCTTAAATATTGGTTTGAATCCATTTCTGGACCTTCTGCTTTAAGAAATGACCTCCAGTTATTAAAAGACTTGAAGTGTGATGCAACAATTAATAAAGAGACAGCGGCAATAGCCTTAAATAAAATTCTAGGTCATCTCTGGTATTTTTAGGAAGAGCTAATTGGATTTGCATTTTTGATGACAAAGTTTCTCATGTAATTAAGAAGAAGATGGTATATGCTTTAAACATAGAAAGAGTAGATCATCCAGAAAAACGAGTTACAGTGGATGGAAACCTACTACATTCCAAAAGTCTTGAGCATTTTGTATCCAACAATACTCTTAGATTTTTCAGCATAACGGGTATTAAATCGGGTTTCCTAAAAAAAATGTTGAAGATTGGGAGCAAGATGCAGACTTTAAATTAAGTAAAGAATTAGTTCGGTCTAGGTTGAAGGTTGTTAATGATATTGCTGAACACGGAGTGGCCTTGATGCAGGAATACAATAAATTGCATACACATTATGGAGAACAGAAGCAGTTCCTATTATTATTGGTGAAAGAATTTAGAAAAAAATATTCAGATCTAAAAAAATCTACCGTGTGTAAATAATATTTTACAATATTTTAAAATTTAAAGCAAAATTGTAAGCCGTAATACAGTTGTTTATAATTATATTTTTCATGCAATGAATTCATGTTTAATATTAATATATTAAATTTTTATTTTAATATTATTTTTTAACTGTTAAATTTAATTTTTATTTTCGAAATGTACCTTTTTAAATAATAATACAACAAAAACTGATGAATAAATTTGAAATAAATCATTTCTTATTAACTGTACTGTAAAAATTCCTAAGTTGGACTGCAAATTAGTGGAGGGGGGCAAGACAATAGCGTTGCATTATCTATGTTGAATATCTAATAACATTCATTAAACTAGATTTATATTTAAGATAAGCATTAGTAAAATTACAATAAGTGTATGTCTTTAGCAAAATATAAATGAAGCATACTTACAAAAAAATGTATGTAAAAATATGGGGGTTAATTCGGCCATTTGTATGGGAGGTACCAGAAGGAGTGTGACAAAGGTTTTGATTTTCTGTGGGTTTATCTCTTATTACAAGGTTATTAAACTGACCAAGTTTAAATGCCATCCAGCTGTCCATTTGGAAATTATTGGTAAAAAATAATTTGTCTAAAAATAGGTAATTTTGTATGGGAGGTACCAGAAGGGGTTGGTCGATATAGTCCATGGTCACTCACGAGTCAAATTTTTGCATGTGTTCATCTCACACAAAATTTTATTGAATTCAGTATTTTTACTAAAAAGATATGTAGGTAAAAATGGGGGGTTAATTCGGTCATTTGTATGGGAGGTACCAGAAGGGGTGTGACAAAGGTTTTGATTTTCTGGGGGTTTATCTCTTATTACAAGGTTATTAAACTGACCAAGTTTAAATGCCATCCAGCTGTCCATTTGGAAATTATTGGTAAAAAATTATTTTTATAAAAATAGGTAATTTTGTATGGGAGGTACCAGAAGGGATTGGCCGATATAGTCCATATTCACTCACGAGTCAAGTTTTTGCACGTGTTCATCTCACACAAAATTTTATTGAATTCAGTATTTTTACTAAAAAGATATGTAGGTAAAAATGGGGGGTTAATTCGGTCATTTGTATGGGAGGTACCAGAAGGGGTGTGACAAAGGTTTTGATTTTCTGTGGGTTTATCTCTTATAACAAGGTTATTAAACTGACCAAGTTTAAATGCCATCCAGCTGTCCATTTGGAAATTATTGGTAAAAAATAATTTGTCTAAAAATAGGTAATTTTGTATGGGAGGTACCAGAAGGGGTTGGTCGATATAGTCCATGGTCACTCACGAGTCTCACACAAAATTTTATTGAATTCAGTATTTTTACTAAAAAGATATGTAAGTAAAAATATGGGGGTTAATTCGGTCATTTGTATGGGAAGGTACCAGAAGGGGTGTGACAAAGGTTTTGATTTTCTGGGGGTTTATCTGTTATTACAAGGTTATTAAACTGACAAAGTTTAAATGCCATCAAGCGGTCCGTTTGGAAATTATTGGTAAAAAATAATTTGTCTAAAAATAGGTAATTTTGTATGGGAGGTACCAGAAGGGGTTGGTCGATATAGTCCATGGTCACTCACGAGTCAAATTTTTGCATGTGTTCATCTCACACAAAATTTTATTGAATTCAGTATTTTTACTAAAAAGATATGTAGGTAAAAATGGGGGGTTAATTCGGTCATTTGTATGGGAGGTACCAGAAGGAGTGTGACAAAGGTTTTGATTTTCTGTGGGTTTATCTCTTATTACAAGGTTATTAAACTGACCAAGTTTAAATGCCATCCAGCTGTCCATTTGGAAATTATTGGTAAAAAATAATTTGTCTAAAAATAGGTAATTTTGTATGGGAGGTACCAGAAGGGGTTGGTCGATATAGTCCATGGTCACTCACGAGTCAAATTTTTGCATGTGTTCATCTCACACAAAATTTTATTGAATTCAGTATTTTTACTAAAAAGATATGTAAGTAAAAATATGGGGGTTAATTCGGTCATTTGTATGGGAGGTACCAGAAGGGGTGTGACAAAGGTTTTGATTTTCTGGGGGTTTATCTGTTATTACAAGGTTATTAAACTGACAAAGTTTAAATGCCATCAAGCGGTCCGTTTGGAAATTATTGGTAAAAAATTATTTTTATAAAAATAGGTAATTTTGTATGGGAGGTACCAGAAGGGATTGGCCGATATAGTCCATATTCACTCACGAGTCAAGTTTTTGCACGTGTTCATCTCACACAAAATTTTATTGAATTCAGTATTTTTACTAAAAAGATATGTAGGTAAAAATGGGGGGTTAATTCGGTCATTTGTATGGGAGGTACCAGAAGGGGTGTGACAAAGGTTTTGATTTTCTGGGGGTTTATCTGTTATTGCAAGGTAAATAAACTGACCAAGTTTAAATGCCATCCAGCTGCCCGTTTGAAAGTTATGGGAGAAATAATAATTATCAAAAAATAGGTAATTTTGTATGGGAGGTACCAGAAGGGGTGGGGCAATTCTGCCCATTTACAATTCCATAACTTCGGTATGGAAAATATTAATACTGAAAAATTTTCATAAGGATCAGTTAAGGTTTACTCGAGTTATTCTGCTTATCCCTCAGGATGACGGTAAAATTTTGAATTTCAAACCCCGGTAGCGACCCCTAAACCTTATGGGGTCGCTTACGTGGAGTAGTACTTATGATAATCATACGCCACCATATATATCCACCATATATTGACAAAACGAATGATGCAGAACTTCTTCTTTTTGGGGCTACTTTCAAGTGCAGTTCTCAGAATTGAGTCCCAAAATCATGTGTTGCACTGTGTTATTATTAATGTTTTAACTCCAGAAAAGGGGGAGTATTGTATAAGTGGAAGTGGTGGGAGAAGTTTTTATTCAATCTTGCTTATAGAATATTAGCTGGTACACCAAATTTCACCTGGATACCTCTTAAATTGAGTTTGTAATCGCATGCATATTCAGACGGACACCCCCTAAGAGGGGATGTATGTATGTGAGGTGGGAGTAGTTTTTGTCCCATATTACTCAATTCATCCATAATCTCCTCTTAGTGGATAGAAGCTTGTATACCAAATTTCACCTCTATTGCTCTTAAACTACTACTGTAATCGCGGAAAAAGACAGACAGATACGCCCAAAAACGGGAGTTTGTATGGAAGTTGAGAGAAGTTTTGTTCCATCTTGCTCATCTTTCAACTTAACCTTCGCTTAAAGGATAGGAGCTAGTATACCAAATTTCAGCCTAATAGCTCTTAAACTACTACTGTGTTGGGATGGTTTCTCTTAAACTACTGTTGTAATCGAGGGCAAAGATTGACGGACAATCCCAAAAGGATGGAACTTTGTATGGCAGATTGGAGTATTTTATGACCAATCGGGTTCGTCTTAAAACTCAACTTTCGCTTAGTAAGAGAAGCTTGCAAATTTTTAGCTTGATTGCTTATAAACTACGACTGTAATTGCAAAGCAGACCCCAAAAAGTAGGTGTTTTTATGGGAAGTGAGAGTAGGTCTTGACCAATGGGGCTCATCTTACAATTCAAAATTCACTTAGGGGACAGTAGCTGGCACGCTAAAGTTTAACTCGATAGACCTTAAGCTTGATGTTGTCGACAGCAACTTCGCAGTATAAGTGTCGGTTCAATCGGCATGTCTAGTAAAAGCTTCTCAAACAGTGACGTTCGCATTCGTCGATAAACAAGTATTTGCCGTTAGTTGTGAATCTAAAATAGAAAAGCGTGTTAATTCACAACAAGGTGAGAAGCATCCAATACCTCATTCATGGGGTGTAAAGGTAAATTAAGTTTTAAGTAAGCCCTTAAACTGCGGCTGCAATCGCGAGGACAGACACCCAAAAAGGGGCAATTTGTATGGAAGGCGGAAAAATATCCGGTCGGCCCCATCTAAGAAGTTAACCTCTACTTTGAGGATATTAAATTGTATTCTAAATTTTAGCTCTATATCTCCTAAACTACGGCTGTAATAGCGACGACAGGGGCTTGTTGTGGATTGTTTCCTCATCTGCACCACCTTTGAACACAACGCGTAACCATTTACCCCCACCGCAAAATTATGGGGTGAGCCGCATGGAAATCGAAAACTCGTACATAATACAAGCTCTACTTCATATTAAAGTTATGCCCATCCAAACTAAAATTAATTATCGTCAACAAAAATTAAAAATTTATACGGAAATATTGTTTTGTGGAGAATTTTTTTGCTTTGGTCGTTTTAAATGCATTTTGTATGGGATAGAGGGTAGATATAATCTGAGAAACTTTTATGAACGGGCCCAAGAATATTAGGGGTCGGTCATACATTTGACTCCTATAGAGGCACATTTGTGGCAGTTAGAGCTGTGTGAGCAATTTTTATAAAAATTCGATTTTTGTAGGGGAGCCCCCTTAGTGGGTGAAGATGGGGCAGGTATGTGTGGAAAAAAATTTTAGGAATGAAAAATTACTGGGGGTCGATTATAGATTTTACCCCCAATGGCTTGTTTTGAATTTTTTCTCGTTCCTCACCACCTATTTCACATTAAAGTTTAAAATCTTTAAATCTTTTCTTTGAAAACCGGTCGCTAGAGAAAAATATCATAGCTCATAGTAAAAAATACACAAATATGAGGCGACTTCTTAATTTACCATCGATGTAATATTTCATAGATGTGACGTAAATTATTAAAGTCTCTTAAGTACAGCATCTGTGAATTTCGTCTTTTAGGTTTATATCACGTGCCGAATATCAGAAAACTTTAATTGATTTTAGCCAAGAATTCATGTATACCCGGGAGTCTGGCTAATACTTTGTACGTGTTATGGCAACACAATGACTATAACAACGAATGCTCTTGGCTGCTACAGAATAAACTCAGGAATACAGGTCACGCAACTACTTGCATAAGAGCGTTTGTGGGTAGACCAAATACAGTGCTATGACATGTGGTTTCCATTCACTGATATATACTCAAATTTGCCATACATTTCTGGCACACTTAACTGCAGACGAACGACGATAATGCAATTATGTGCAGAGTGTTTCATGTGCAAGCGCAAGATATATACAGAGAACTGGTTTATACATTGCAGTGGACTGATGGGTATATTCAGTTTGTTCTTCTATTTGTTACGCCCCGTAAAATGGCGTGGTAGTTATGATACCCTACAAAAACGGTCTCATGTCCACTTTTTTTGTAAAATTGTCCCTGTAAAAAAATTCCATGTCTATTTAAAGTAATTTTGTCGCTATTCTATCAAAACACAAGCGGCCAAAAACTTTAAATCATCAATAACTCAGTTTTTGTAATTTGGTAATTTTGTAATTTTGTAATTTTGTAATTTTGTAATTTTGTAATTTTGTAATTTTGTAATTTTGTAATTTTGTAATTTTGTAATTTTGTAATTTTGTAATTTTGTAATTTGGTAATTTTGTAATTTTGTAATTTTGTAATTTTGTAATTTTGTAATTTTGTAATTTTGTAATTTTGTAATTTTGTAATTTTGTAATTTTGTAATTTTGTAATTTTGTAATTTTGTAATTTTGTAATTTTGTAATTTTGTAATTTTGTAATTTTGTAATTTTGTAATTTTGTAATTTTGTAATTTTGTAATTTTGTAATTTTGTAATTATGTAATTTTGTAATTTTGTAATTTTGTAATTTAATTTTTTTAAAGGATACCCATGATGCCTTTTAAATATATTTGTTCTGAATATGGTTCCATTCACTACCGCGATCCTTGGCAACGGAGCTTCCGAATCGGGATCTCTTGGCAATGTTAAAGTTTGGTTATAAAGAATTTTCGTAAGTTAAAAGCAAATCATTGAAGAGAATTGTTTCCCTCTCTTTTTTTGCAACTATATTTTTCAGTAAATGTAAGTTTCAAAGCCAGATTGGTAGGTGGTCGTTTATTTCATTCTTGGAATTCATAAAATATTTTTTCAAACTAATCGTATTTCTATTTTTTGCGACAGGAACATAACAGTTCTCAGTACTACCAATTGCGGCTTTTCCGCCGAACAAGTCAACCAGTTGTTTTGCTAATTACTGCATACTCGCTTTCCAATTAATGATAGCTTTAGAAGGTGTCATAGTTTTTATATAGAATTCTTTCTTGACCTTTGCTTTTCAATTAATGATATGAACCAGAGATTTCACAAAATTTGTTACACACGTTTGATTCTTGACCACAATTATTATAAAATCTTCTTAATTAATGCGTTTTAATACCAAAATGTTTCATTGGAACAATATTCTTCACCACATAGCCATCGACCGCACATCAAAACCACATCCGAAACAAATACCAACAACAATAAACAAAACTAAGTTGACAATAACCAAGGGAATAGAAGAAATCAACTCTTGTTTAATTAACATGTGCTAAACATTTGCAAAACTTTAATTTAATTTAAAACCTTTAGGCGTTGGGTAGAGGAGAGATGTGCATGTGTATACAATAAATACTGCAGGATATAGTTATTGTGGAGTACAACATTTTGGGTCATGTCGTGCCATTGCCATAAACATCTATTTGAAAACTGTACATGAAACCGTTTTTAGTTGGTTACTATTGTGACAATTGTGTAAACATAAATCTTATTTATGATTCTATAAAATACATTTGTGGTTTTATGTACAATATTTATATGCGTATAATGAATGTAAGGCAGACATTCGACGCCTATTATAGTATATTTTCATTGGGTCGTTCAAATAGGGATAGTACAAGAATTGGTTGTACTGTACTGCCTTGTTGTAATTTAACACTAGCGTGATAGTGTGAATAGATAATAACACAATATTAGAAGTTTACATTTTACATAAAAAAAAATGTCTGATTTTTTTTAAAAAATATTTTATGACTATACTATTTCTATTAATATTATAAATCTAAATGTCTGTTTATTTGTATGTTTGCGACTTAATCACGCCTAAATCGCTAAATCGATTTCAATGAAATTTTAAGGACAGGTAGTGTACTAATTGAAATTAATTATTGCCCCTATTTGCGGAGTGGGCGTGGCAAAACTTTTTTTGAGCTAGGGAGATGAAATTTGGTACACTGAAAGTACTCGGCAACACGAATATAAATACGCGGACGAAATTTTAATTTTGGTCCAATGGGCGGAGTAAACACGGCAAAACATATTTTTAGATCTAGGGAGATACAATTTGATACACAGATAGGGCTCGGCAACACGAATATGAATATGCAGACGGAATTTTAATTTTCGATCAGTGGGCGGAGGGGGTGCGGCAAAATTGTATTTTACCCCTAGAGAAATAAAATTCGATACACAGATAGTATTCGACAACACGAATATTAATGAAAACAACATTTAAATTTTGGATCATTGGGAGGAGTAGGCGTGGCAAAACCGTATTTTAGCCCTAGAGAGATAAAATTTGACACCCACATAGTACACGACAACACTAATATGGATATGCAGACGAAATTTTAATTGTGGATCATTGGGGGAAGGAGGCGTGGCAAAACTGAATTTTAGTCCTAGAAAGTTTATATTTGATATACAGATAGCATTCGACAACACGAATATTTATATGCAAGCTAAATTTTGGATCAGTGGGCGGAGGGGTCCTAACCAAACTTTATTTTAGCCCCAGTGAGATACAATTTGGTACACAGATAGTATTCGGCTCTTGAGTTTTGCATATGCCATTGTTATCCTCAATCAGAAGAAGAAGAAACTGTATTTTAGCCCTAGAGCGAAAATATTTGATATGCTGTATAATTTATTTTATCATAAAGTACATGTATTGTACCAAAAAGTAAAATTTATTGTATCAAAAAATACATTTATTGTACTAAAAAGTACAGTTTATGGTAAAAAAGTACATTTACTGTACCAAAACGTACAATTTATTGAACCAAAAAGCTCTTTTATTGCACAAAAAAGTACTTTTATTGTACCAAAAAGACAATTTGTGGTATCAAAATGTACTTTATTGGTTAAATACAATTTATTGTATTGAAAAGTACTTTATTGGTCACAAAAAGAAAAATTAGTTATACGTTAGAGTACATTAATTGTGACAAAAAGTACTTTAAATATACTAATAAGTACTTTTATTTTACCAAAAATTTATTTAATTGTGCCAAAAATTAGTTGTACTGTATAAAAAGTACCTTTATTTTTATCCAAATGTACTGTAGTTGAAGCAAAGAGCAATGACTAGAGTTTTAATTGCTAGCACTATCGACAACATGTTTTTCAGAGTTGTGTCAGTAAAGTTTAAGGACTATTTATATTGCGTCAAGTTGATTTATTAAAAATTTTGGCAATTTGTCGTCAGACATGAATATACCGACAAAATATTTATTTTCGGTCGGTGAGAACATTAAAAAAGAACAAGAAGGTCGGCAGTAGCATAGTGGTTAGAACACGCGACTACCATGCGGGTGATCCATGGTTTGATTCCTGTCTCCAGTCATCTAAATTTTTTTTTTCATCGCCTGCCCCCTCGTTGGGTCGACAGCAACTACGCAGTATAGTGTCGAGTCAATCGGCATGTCTAGTAACAGCTTCTCAAACAGTGACGTTGGCATTTGTCGATAAACAAGTAGGTGCAGTTAGTTGTGAATCGAAAAATAGAAAGTGTGTTAATTCAGAACAACCCAAGAAGCTTTCCCAGAACTCATTTATGAGGTGTAAAGGGAAAGAGATTACAAATTTGTTACTCCTCGCTTTCTTTTTTACAGTTAAAACATGCTCGTATAAATATATTACCACATAGAGGGACATTCGTGCAATATTATCATGGGCAAATCATAAAGCTCAACAACAATATTCTAACAGTCTTAAGAGAGAGAGGGAAAGTGATGCACTTTCCCAAGAAAACAACCGTCAACATTTAATTATTTTTCATTACTCCAATATGTGCCTGATGTCCTGTCTTGTGTCGCTTAACTAATGTCAAGTTATACAGAGAAGAAATATGCTTTGTTATTTTAAAATTTTGCAAACGAATAAAATTCATTTGACGAATGGGTACATTACGTAAAATGCACAATGCAAAATGCTTAAGTTTTATTTGCAAGGCAGAATTGAATGGCAAAAAAAAAATATATTGTTATTGAACACACGTATGCACATTAGGGTATAACCAAATTTTGGCCCTAGCACCACGCGATAGCGAAGGTTGTGTTATTTACGAAAAAATAATTTTGGGGTCATTCCGTATAAAAAACCTCACCCACGAAAACGATTTTCTAAAATCGCCCAAAAAAACATTCATTTTAAATAAAAACCAGTACAGAAATTTCAGTCAGTTAAACTGACTGATAAATACCATCACCCAATATAAGATATTGTTTAAGTCTTGTTTTATTGAAATTAACCGATTTGTAATTAAAATCAGTTAGAAAGTTTCAGTCCGGCAGCCCGACTTACATTTAAAAATAAATAATAATTAAAATAAATAATTTTCTATTATATTGATATTATTACTCGATTTCGAAAGTGGGCGGAGTGGTACATTTGTATGGGAGGTACGAGAAGGGGTGTGGTTAGGGTTCCAGATTTATTCTCCATAACTTTATCCTGTTATAGCTTTACTAATTACAGAATTTGAGCACGATTGCGTTAGCTGTACTGATATTATTACTACATCCCTAAAGTGGGCGGAAAGGTACATTTGTATGGGAGGTACTATAAGGGGAGTCGCTAGACTTCCAATTTTTTCTCCAAAACTTTGTCCTGTTATAACATAACAAAATACAGAATTTGAGCACGATCGTGTCGAGTGTATTGATATTATTACCTTATTTCTAAAGTAGGCGCAGTGGAACATTTGTATGGGAGGTACCAGAAGGGGCGTGTCTAGACTTCCAGATTTTTTCTCCAAAACTTTATCCTGCTTAAACTTTACCAAATACAGAATTTGGTCACGATAGCGTTAGGTCTTTAATAATATTAATCAAGTGGGCGGTACCAGATGTGTATGGGAGGTACCAGATGGGGCGTGGACAGACTTCCAATTTTTTTCTCCAAAACTTTATCCTGTTATAGCTTTACTAAAAAGAGAATTTGGTTCCGATCACGTTTAATTTATTGATATTTTTTCACCATCTCTATAGTGGGCGGAAAGGTAGATTTGTATGGGAGGTACCAGAATGGGCGTGGCTAGGCTTTCAAAATTTTTTCCAAAACTTTATCCTGTTTTAGCTTTACTAAATACAGAATTTCGGGACGATCCCGTAGGGTGTATTGATATTATTACTCGATTTCTAAAGTGGGCGGAATGATGTATTTGTATGGGTGGTACCATAAGGGGCGGGGCCATGTAGCCCATTTGCAATACCGTAAGTAGTTTTGAGAAAATAATAACTCGTGCAAAATTTCAAAACATTTGGTTGCGTCTTTCGAAAGTTATCGTGCGAACCAGCCGGACAGCCACCGGACAGACAGACAGACAGACGGACATGGCTCAAACGACTTAAAAAGTCATGAATCGAATTTGGTTCAAAGAAACCTATTGTCTAAAGTCACTCCTTCTATGTGTTACACTTTTGGCTCGTATCAAATGATATATACCTTCATCCCTAAGGGTGATGGTATAAATATTGTAAATACTTTATTAATAAAGTAAAGTAGTAAACTGAAAAATTTTGTTTAATTATTAAAAGACATAAACTTCAAATTTAACGTGCGCGTTGTTTTGCATAATGGATAAATGTCCTGTATTACTTTAATACCGCGTTCTGCGCATATGTTGCTTCGCTGTTGCTTTGGGATTATTGAAATTTCTCTAACCCAGTGTATTTTAAGACATGCTTGACCGTTCTTAAATCGTGCTAAGGATTGATCTAAAGCTGCGAAGTTGTCTTTATTAAAACAATGATCGGAAAACCATATATTATACCATGCTCCACATATGAATTGACATATTGGGGTAAGCTGGTCACGGTATTTCGGGATAAGCACAAATGCTAAAATGGTATATTCATTTTTTAAAACCATTATCTGGTGTTCTTTTTTGCCAATTTTTTTGACGTCGAAATGCAAGCACAAGTTTTCATTTTTCAAAGTTTCCTTTAACATTTCTTTACGGCCGACTTGATTACAGCTTTAATAACAGCTGGCTGTGATGGAGTAGCAATTTCAATACCAGACTCTGCTAATTCCTTACAGATTTTTGCTGCTTTTTTAGTACTGAATTTGGCATTAGTAACTAATGCAACCGATGGACTTATTAATGATTTATTTAATTGCATCCTTTCCGGGGGCTTGTAATCACAATCGTCGCATGACAATCGTCGCATGAAGGGTGTCCCCTTTTATAAGGACACCCTGGGTTGATATTCAACCACGTTTCTAGCTTATAAGTGCGTAAAGGTTCGAAAAACCGGTATCAGCGTGGACTTTATGAAAGTAATGTAATGGTAATGGTCAAAAAAGTGTAAAAATAATAAATTCTTCTTCAGTTTTTTTTTATAAAAGGGCAGGAATAACCAACCTTTTTGACATACTTTGTTAATAAAGTTAGTGCGCAAAACTCCCAGCTACATTATTGCCGAATACAGTTTAGCGCTATCCCGAAGTGTGAGTTAACTGTTGGACAAAAACTGATGACACCTTTTTTCATGGGGCTCACTGATTTTGAGAATCTTTAGGGGCCCATAAAATAAATTTGGTCACCAATCGCGCCAAACTGAGTATAGGGGTTTATTATCCTTCGATAGTAGAATCGAACCTATACTGTCACGTTCTTGTATTTTTTTCACTGTTATAGAAAAAATTGCATAATAAAGACGAGTATTATGAAATTTAAATTAGGCAACAAAAAGGTAAAACAAGCAAATAAACTTATGTTTAGATACCGACATGTAATGGATATTCTAAAATTATAATTATAACTGGTCATCAAATAACTCCCCTCATTACTCAGTCACGTATTAAATAATTTATCGTCCCTATGACGAAAGAACATATTACTTAGTTGAAAGTACGAACTACACAGACAGCTTAGGCGCACACGTGGCCATTTGTTGAAGGAATTATTCAAAAGCTACTGTGTTTGATTTCCATTTCGTTAAGTGCTTTTCATACTGACTCAGTTTATGAAATGTGCAGTAGTAGTTTATTGAGTGGAAAGTTGAAATTCATTTTAAAATGTGGACTTGATATTGATCTTCCGATTGAAGTAATATTTTTGGATAGTTTTGTAGTCCCAAGTGAAATATGTGCGTTATTTATATTGCAGCAACGAACAGTGAATAGTGCATAACGAACAATGAAAGTTTAACTCTTTAACAGACCGAAGTCAGTTAACCGCTTATTAATTTATTGATTTAGCAACTGGTTGCAAAATGTCATGAATATCTACTCAAATTACATTTAAACAGATTTTGTAAACATGTCCTTTTTTAAAGGTTTTTCCAATGAGAGGTGGTATTGTGAATGACCCGCTATTTCGGTAGGTGTCACTTTTGAAGCTATTATTCTTTGACATTTGACAAGTAGAAACTACGTCATTACTAAAAATGGAACGATACACGCTTCAACAACGCATTGAAATTATTCAAAATTCACTACAAAAATGGTGAAAATCTTTCAGTCACAGTTCGCAAAACTAAAGCATTTTTTGGTCGTCCTGAAGGTGCTTCAGGACCGAAGGTGCTTCGGATCGCAATACAGAAATTGTTGGAAAAATTCGAGCTGTTGGTACGAGTTAGTGATGTGAAGAATAAAACCCGTGCACGTCGCTCAGTAACAACTGAAAATATTGTCGTCGTTCTTTGGATTTGCGCATTCCACAAACGTCATAACACCGTATTTTGCATAAAAACTTCGGTTTAAGGCTTAGAAAGTTCAGTGATCACAAGAATTCAAGCCGGCCGATCACCAACATCGTCGTGTCTTTGCTGATTGGGTCCTTGAAATGCATGAAAATGATCGGGAATTCCATCAAAAAATCATCTTGACTGATGAGGCCCATTTTCACCTCGGTGGCTATGTCAGCAAGCTAAATTGTCGCATCTGGGGCTCGGAAAATCCAAGAGTTATTATTGAGAAGCCTCTCCATCCTCAAAGTGTGACTGTTTGGTGCGGTTAATGGTCCGGCGGGGTCATTGGACCTTACCTTTTCGAAAATGATGTTGGATCAACAGTTACTGTGAATGGATAGCGCTATCGAGATATTTTTATGGTCGGAGTTAATGATTTTTTTTGGTCGGAGTTGGATGGTATTGATCTGGACATCATTTACTTGCAACAAGACGGCGCTACGTGCCACGCAAACAACGAAACCATTGATCTTTTACGGGAAAAGTTACCGAACCGTGTTATCTCTCGAAGAGGTTGGCCACCGAGGTTATGGTTATGGAAAATTTCATGAAAAGGATACGGTCCTGTAAGCGTGCTTGTGATGGCCATTTGGCTGAAGTTGTTTCCCACTATTAACGGCATACCTTAAACATACATTGAATCCGTTGCAACGATCACGCTTCCTAAAAGGGAAAATTGTTGTGTATGAGTTTCCCACATTGTATGCATGGGGTCTTACTAGTGACACATGTGCGTACAATGTGTGGGAAATTAGATAAGAGGGATCTTCCTTCGATAGGGCAAGCGGAATGTGTGGTGTCCACACTCGCTTGCTCTTTAACCTTCATGTGCTCGGGATTGTAAATTTACGTGGACGGTCGGATGACTACAAATGTAGCAAACATGAATTTTTAAGTAATAAATACATATTTGCTTCAAAGTTAGTGGTTAATATATTTAGTTTTAAGACAAAATAATATATCTTACTATAAAACTAAGTAGTTCTGGAAAACTAACATCTTTTGCCATGTTTGTATGTAGAAAAATGGATAACGCACACCAGGATTGGACTAGGTGAATTGGATTTATGTATGTCATTAGTAACATCAGAAAAGCTTTCAAAGTTGTATATTCAGGACAGTAATTATATTTCAGATGTATATCCCAAAATTTTTGGAATGTAAATGCGTTGTTCCATTAGAGTCATGAAAAGCTGTTATGGCCAGCTCCGCCGGAAGTTTCGCTTCATGCTTTTGTCTTGAATATGGCTTTGATTTCCCAAATATATAATGACTAATACTTTTATATCAAGCATATTGTAGAACATTGCCAAAAGGCAACGCCAAGTTTAACTTTTCTACGCATGCTTTGGTTTTTTTTGCAATCTAATATATATTTTGAATTGTTTTTTCGGAACTACAGACTTTGTTAGAGGGACACTTGAAAGAATTATAACTGACCCTCCATTTTCTATATCGCACCTTGCTTCTTTGGTGGTATGGTCTAATTAAATATAGGTCGGCTTTATTGCTGTCTAGTCAAACTGATCATGTATGGTAATTGTCAAACCAAGAGGCGTCCCGTCTTCATACTCTTCCCATTATAGTGTTCCACCACAGCACTAAATTCACTCATTTGTAAGTTAGAAGGGATGGGGCGTTCTGACGTTTTGTCTACTATTGTAAGATTAATATAGTGATCTCATTTATATAAGAGGTACCAGAAGGAGTGTGGCAAATGTTTCGGCATTCTGAGGATTTGTCTACTATTTCAAGATAATTAAACTGACTATATTAAAAAATAGGTAAAATTGTATGGGAGGTATCAGAAGAGATAGCTTCATTTGGACATTATAAGAGCTATAATATACATCGTTTGAACTGTACAATGCATCTTATTCCCTTCGATTGATTTATTGACGCTTGCTAGCACTATAAGTTCAAGGAACGCTCTCAGTTCTATTTAGGTTAGATACCTGATTTCATATCGTCTGCTTTGCAGTATATATCTTTATTCGACATTTGGAATAATTTGATGATTTTTAATACTTTGCAACCATTGCACCATGACGCTGGCCTCATGCTCTCCAACGAAGTCGTTTCGAAAATCTTATAATTTAGCTAAGTCGTTCTCTTGCGGTCTTCTCCAAAATCGTACCCAGCGAGTATAATTTCGTATTTCGCGTTAATTCTTTAGAACTGATTGTGAAGAAACAAAATCAATACTAAAAGCACACATTTCAACAAACGATAACCAAAAAAAATTGATTTCAGTTGAAAATAAAGTGAATTTCCATACATTTTATATGGTGACTACATTTGTAGTCAGCCGGCCAGGAGATGGTCATTTTAAAATTATGATGTGGAGGCAGTATAAGTATTTTTTATTATTGGTTTTATAAGTTAAATCTGGTAAAAACACTTTTTTAGGAAGCTACTGAAAATTTCGTACCATTCCCTTTTGTAACAAAAAAGTTACAAGAGTTATATTTCAAAATTACTACAAATGTAGTCATCCGAGCACATAAAGGTTAATTTAGTTTTAGTTATGATATATATTCAAATGTTTATAAATGACTAGTGGACCCGGCAATGCTTCGCTATTGCATAATTGACTAATATTACAAAATTAACTTAATATAATGCACGTATATCAATTCAAATTGGCTGACAGTTATAAAAGTTGTACATATGCCAATTTAAAACATACTTTGACAACGTTTCCTTAACTCGATAATAATATGGTTGGCTTGCTTTCTTAATGGGATAATTTTAAGCGTTGATCTTATACCCTCAGTAAACAATTCGTTACCCCAAGTAACTCCCAAACCAGTTCAATCAATAACGTTTTATTGTGTCTCTAGGATAAAAATATTAAAAATGTCTTATGCAATATTGTAATTGTAGTGCCGAATACTATCTGTGTTCCAAATTTTAATTTTCTACGGCTAAGATCCGATTTAAGCATTCCCCCTCCGCCCACTAATTAAATTTTTGTAATTGTTGCGCATAGTTTTGTTTATTAATTGTGTTGCATCTCTCGAGGACTAAAATACAAATAAAATTTCCTCCGCAAATTTGTAATTGTAATGCCAAGTACTATGTGTGTATCAAATGTTATCTTTTTAAGGTTAAATGCAGTCTTGCCACGCCTGCCACCCACTGATTAAAAATAAAAACTCGGCTACGGTAAATCTGCCTATTGATCGAAAATTAAAATTTTGTTTGCATGTATGTATTGTATTGTATGTATGTATCATATTGCATATATCATAAAGTTTTGCCATAACCAATATGCCTATAGGGTCCAAAACTAAAATTTCGTCTGTATATTCATATTTGTGTTGTCGAGTACTATCTGAATATTAAATTGTATGTATCTCGCTCTGAAAAAAAAATTTGTCACGCCCAATCCGCCCATTGTCTCAAAAGTGAAGATTTTATCTGCATATTCTAATTCGTGTTATCGAGTACTCTCTGGGTATCAAATTTTATCTCTCTAGCTCTAAAAGAGCTTTGTCACGCCCACTGCCCCCTTTGCGTCAAAAATTAAAATTTCGTCTGCATATTCATATTTATGTTGTCGAGTACTATCTGGGAATCAAATTTTATCTCTCTAGCCCTAAAAAAAATTTTGCCACGCCCACTCCGCCAATTAGGTCAAAAATAAAATTTCGTCTGCATATTCATATTCGTGTTGTCGAGTACTATCTGTGTATTAAATTTTATCTCCCTAGCTCGAAAAAAGTTTTGCCACGCCCACTCCGCCCATTGGGTCCAAAATTTAAATTCCGTCTTGATATTCATATTCATGTTGCCGAGTACTATCTGTGTATCAAATTTTATCGCTCTAAGTCTAAAAATATGTTTTGCCACGCCCACTATGCCCATCGGATCCAAAAATAAAATTTCGTCTAAATCTTCATATTCGCGTTGTCGAGTACTATCTGTGTATCAAATTGTATCTCCCTAGCTCGAAAAAAAGTTTTGCCACGCCCACTCCGCCCATTGGGTCAAAAATTAAAATTTCGTCTGCATATTCATATTCGTGTTGTCGAGTTTTGTCTGTGTACCAAATTTTATCTCCCTAGCTCGAAAAAAATTTTTGCCACGCCACTCCGCCCATTGGGTCCAAAATTTAAATTTCGTCAGCATATTCATATTCGTGTTGTCGAGTACTATCTGGGTATCAAATTGTATCTCTCTAGCTCTAAAAAAAAGTTTTGCCACACCCACTCCGCCCATAGGGTAAAAAATTACAAAATATATAGCCTATAGTAATTTCCATATGGTACACTAACTGTCTTCCAAATTTCATTGAAATCGGTTCAGCCGTTTAGGCGTGATTGAGCAACAAACATACAAACAAACAAACAGACAGACATTCACATTTATAATATTAATAGGATAAACATTAAAATCTGAGTCGTTTTAAAAGTCTGTCTATCCGCTTGTCTGACCACCAGTCTGCCCGTCGGTCTGTCTGTCCCCGCGATAACAGCCGTAGTTAAAGAGATATCGAGCTGAAATTTAAAATGAAAGCTTCTATCCTCAAAGAGGAGGTTAAATTCTTCCTTCCCTACAAACTCCTCCTTTTTGGGGTTTGACCCGGCGATTACAGCCGCAGTTTAAGGGTCATTGTGCTGAAATTTTTGTATGCAAGCTTCCACTCTCTGATCGGTCAGAAACTATTACCACCTCCCATAAAAATTGCCCTTTTATGGGGGGGTTTCCGTCTATCCGTCCCGTGATTACAGCAGTAGTTTAGGAGCTATAGCTATAGAAATTTGGTATGCAAGCTTCTAGGAGGTTAAGTTCTAAGATGAGCAAGATCGGACAAAAACTACTCTCACCTCCCATACAGTCTGTTCCAGCAATTAAAAAAGTAGTTTATGAGCTATCGAACTGAAATTTTGAGATTAAATTGTTAGATGGACAAGAACGGTCTAAAACTACTCCCACTCCCATTCTCTACAAACTCCCCATTTTTGGGGTCTGACCCTGCGATTGCAGCTGTAATTTAAAGGGTATTGATTTGAAATTTTGTATGCAAGCTTATGTTCTCTAAACTGAGTTTGAGTTTTAAGGTGAGCAAGATCGGTCAAAAGCTACCTCCACTTCCCCTTTCTTTAGGGTCTTTTCCTGCGCTCACAGTCTTGGTTAATGAGCTATCGAAACTTGGTATACTTGGTCTTCTAACTTCTATCTTCAAAGCGAAGGTTAAATTCTAAGGTGAGCAAGATCGGGCTAAAATTACTTTCACCTCTTATACAAAACTCTCCCTTTTTGGGGACCCCAATTACAACATTGGCTTAAGAGATATGATCGTACAAATTTCACTTCCACCTTCCACACAATCATCCCCTTTTTGGGATGTCTGTCTGTCAGCCGCGGGATTACAGCAGTAGTTTAAGAGCTAACCCAACAAACTATTCTCGAAGTAAAATGTAACTATGCTAGAGAATAAGCTTATCATAAAAAAATTTCTTCAACATTTCATAAGCATTATTATGATAGGTTTATTTATTTGCAAAATAAGAACACTTTTTCAATGGTGTATTACAAACGCTTAATATAGCAACAGCATTTACAACACCACTAGTTAAACACTTCGGCAGGGTAACAGTTTTGTAAATATGATTACAAAAGACTTATGCTCGCTACAGTTTTGTAAATGTTTTGTTATTGATGTCCCGTTATTTTAACGCGTTGTTTTCCATGATTTGTGAGATTCCACAGTCTTCTTGTATACTTTGATGAGTGCAGTTGAATGAAGTTGAAGTTGAATAAAAAACACTGTTTAATTAACTTTATCCATAAGCTTACAAAAACATTAAAAAATAAGCTTATTGCAACCATAATTAGAAAACTATTTTTCTGTAAGCTTACTCTATAGCTAGATTTCTAAGCTTTTTGTATACTAAAGACTAGTAATATTATCGCAAGGGTTCAATTTTCTTTCTTAAACTATTGTTATGAAGCCTCTCATAACAGTTTTCGCTATAGTTTTGCAAGCTTAAGGCTTATGGTAGTAAGCTAGTTACAAGCTAGTTAAATACAGTTTTGGTTTGTTGGAAAAGAATTGAAATTTTGATATACAAACTTATATCCTCTAAGCGGAGGTTAAGTTCTAAAATGAGCAAGATCGGGCAAAAGCTACTACCACCTCCCATACAAACTCCCATTTTTGGGTGTGTGAAATGAGGAAGATCCGTCAAACACTACTCCCACCTCCCATACAAACTCCCCATTTGGGGGTGTCCGTCTGTGTATCCCTGCGATTATAACATTAATATAAGAGCTATCGAGCTGAAATTTGGTATGCAATCTTCCAAGATTATCTATGCAAGATTATGTTATAAGAAGAGCAAATTCGGACAAAAACTACTTCCACCTCTCATACAAAACACCACCCCCTTTTTGAGGTTTAAACCATTCATAAAAATATTCTCAACGCATATAAACAATTCAAGATCAGTACTTAACATTTCAGTGAAAATATTATTAACAAATGAAATGGATCGGAGAGGGTAAAAACAAAGTAAACCTCTCATACAAACTGCTCTTTTCATTGCGGTACAAAGTTTCATAAATTATAGTTGTAGTGCAACTAACCAGTTTTATCTTAATTTTTACAAATACTAAAGTTTATCTAAACTTCAGCATAGCTGAAGAAAATTACATTACTAGTATTTTGAAGGATCATAGTTTTCCGATTACAGAATATAATCGAAATTATTCCAATAAAAATTTTAATACTGTACTTCTCGTTCAATTCTAATCACTTAAACTCATTTCTACTGAACACATCTTGTACAAGGTCACACAAGTGTGTAAGTACACACAGAGTAATTATAGGACCTCAAAAGATTATTACTTTTTCACTGGTCTGGCAGATTATTAGCATTTGAAAGAACATTGTGTGTGTGTGTGTCTTTGAAACGAAATGATATATTGCCAATTCAAGTTTGCCCTCTGTCCATAAAGACCATTGACAATGTTCAATGTGGCATTAAATGCCTTTACCTCATCATTACAATATTTCTCTTTAGGGTTGCTTTGGCAAATATTTTCGTATCTTCAATATTTCCCCATAAATATTCGATTAATATTGCCCTTTTTATATGTTTTAGCCTGCAGCGTTTTTCTTTTTTTTTTGTCAAAATATTTGAGTTCATTCCGAGTGATTTGGGAAACGAGGTTCATTATGAAAAATTTTCATGCGAAATTAAAGACGAATAATATAACAACGAGATATAGTTGGAGCTATAGTAACAGCTTAAAATCAAAGTTATTTTCATAACTCAAGTGATTATATAGCATATTTTTTTTTTGTATTAAATTTCTGGGTGAACACCTTATTTGCGTGACCCTCGTGCACAAGCATATGATGATATTGGCACAGAAAGTGCTAATGTAAGACTTTTTTTGCGAATGGTTCGAAAGAAACCAATAACGATTTTCAGTTTATGAGTTTCCATAACATTCTGTTCATATAAAGTATGTAAGTATTTTACAGGAATGAGTTTACGAAGTTATTTACATACATAACAACCAACTGCATATTGTTAATTGATGTTATAAATTCTTAAGTGTGGTTACTTAGAGGGTATTTTAAGGGCTACGGGGCAAAAAGTATTGAATACGACAAACAAATGTAATCACCTTAACGCTTAGCATATATTTTAGGTTTCAATTTTAATTGGGGGAAATAAAAGCACTGTAACGAATTGATTTAATTTTGGGTAGTATTAAAGATGTAACATAAGAATGAATGAATTTCCATAATTCACTGTACTAAATTTAATATTTTATTTAAACTAAACAAACAATTTGCTATTTGAAGGACCTTGTCCTTTCCTTAGGGTCAAATGACATGATGTTTAAAACACATGACCCTCTGGCGGTGACATAAGTTCGGGACCTGTTTCTTTGATCTTTGATGGAAGTACCTTCGTTGATGTTGACATCAACTTCTGAGTAGACGAGTCAGCCTTGATAATTTGTAGGCCATTTTTTAGTCACACCAAGTTCTGTAAGGTTCTCAGTAACCTGATCTTTCCAACGGAGTTTAGGTCGCCCTCTTCTGCGCCGTCCATCGAGTTCATTGTCGAAGACTTTTCGAGGTGGAGCATTTTCGTCCATATGTACAACATGACCTAGCTAACGCAAACGCTACAACTTAATGCGTCTGACCACGCCAATGTCAGTGTACAGCTCGTACAGCTCATGATTCATTCGACGCCGATACTCTCCGTTAACGACGATGGGCCCATATATTTTACAGAGTATTTTTCTCTCGAATACCGCCAGAACCGATTCATCCGCTTGTGTCATAACCCAGGATTCTGAGCCATACATTAAGACAGGTAGAACCAGTATCTGGTATAGCTGGAGTTTTGTTCGTCAAGAGAGGGCTCTGTCGTTGAACCGCTTGCTTAGTCCGTAGTAGCATTTATTTGCAAGCAGGATTGTTCTCCGGAATTCTAGGCTGACATTATTTGCTTTGTTGATGGCGGAGCCTAGGTAGATAAAATTATCTACCACCTCGAAATTATAGTTGTCAACGTTCACGCAGTTTCTTTGTTCGTCTCAAACGGGTAGATTCTTTGTTCGTTGAAACTAATAACTTCGTTTTGTCCTCCATCACCATTAGACCTATTTTCGCTTATTACTTCTGTATACTTGAAAAGGCTGCAGACACATCCCGTTGTTTTCGAGCGATGATGTTGTTAAATATCGTGCCACTCGTATTTACTACAGCTGTCCTCATTATCATCTCTATCACTATATTGAAGAGGTCACACAATTGGCAGACGCCCTGTTTTAGGCCTCGTCTGGTATAAAATGGCTCCGTAAGGTCCTTGCCAATCTTCACTGAAGAGTTCTTGTAAGTCAGCATCATTCTGCAAAGGTGTATCATCTTCGTTGAAATACCAAACTCAGTCATGGCTTCGAGTAATTTCTGCCGTATCGGCCTGTCAAAGGCAGCTGTATAGTAGACGGTAAGATGGTGCGTGTCGATCTGTTTCTCTTGGGTCCTTTTCCAGGATTTACGAAGTGTGAATATCTGGTCAGTTGTTAATTTGCCAGGTCTATAAACACACTAATAAGGTCGTATCAGGTTGCATAACACTGGCTTTAGTCTTTCACATGGCACACTCGATAGAACCTTATATGGAGCACACACTCGGATCACCTTTTTTAAGCACAGGACATATTACGCTTCGATTCCAATTATAGGGCATGCACTCATTAAGCTAAACGGTGCGTAGGAGCTGATGGATGCTCGTCATCAGCTCCTCGCCACCGGATTTGAAGGGTTCAGTCTGTCGGCACTGGTTGTTTTCTAATTTTTCAGCAGCTCTATTGCTCCCCTTGCCGCGGTTTCATTTGGGGGTGAGCAATATAATCTGCTACCTTTTGGAACCAGCAGTTGCTGGAAATTTTCTCTACATATATCAGGCACACTGCGTAACTGTAAACAAATTTCCATCCTTATACTTACAGGAGGGTAGCCCATTAGCGTAGCCTTTTGCTTTTTCTTTCGCGTTTCACCCCTATATATGTATCGCTCTATATCCTTGTTCTGGTGTTCCTTATTCTGACGTGTTTTTCGCTTTAATAGCTGTCTCGCCTGTTTTACTTTCTCCTTGTGCCGTTCCCTAACAGCACGGGTTACAATTGGCTGTAGCGTTGCCCATAAGCAGCAACCTGTACCTCAGGCGCTATGCGACATTCTTCATCGGACCATGATTCGTCTGAGCGCCGTTTTTCATATCCTATGTCGCCACTTTGTATCGGGGACGGCAGAACGGCTGTTGGGAGTAGGCAGTGGCTATCTCTGGAGTTTGCAGCTTTGCAATTCATAGCTTTCTTTGTATTTGGTTACGTGCGGTGTTTGCTCTGCTTAATCTTAGCTGCGACCAGGTAATGATCCGAGCCAATATCAATTTTGATAGGGGAATAGTCAAGTTGCCTTGTGGATATCTTTGTGCTGAAATCTGGTTCCCGTAGCTACCTTGCTCCTTCCAGCTGCGAAGCTAACCGACCTAAACTCATTGTCTGACGTGTCGCTATCAAGGCTGAATTTGCCGATCGATGGACCAAGAACATCGTCCCTTCCTATTTTTGATTTAAAATCTCCTAGAACAACTTTAATATTGTGGCTAGGGCAGCGGTCGTATGTTTCCTTTAGGCGCTCGTAAAATGCATCTTTAATCTCATCGTCTTTATTTTTCGTCGAGGCATGAGCACATATCAGCGTGATGTAGAAATATTTCGCCTTGATCCGGATTGTGGCTATTCGATCACTAACAGGATTGAACTGCGAGACAAGATGTCTGAGTCTCTCGCCAACTGCAAATCCTCTTCCAAATTCGTGCTTGTCGGCATGGCAGCTGTAATAGATGTCGCAATTTTTACTTCGCGAGCATCCTTGTCGTGTCCATCTAATCTCCTAGATGGTGGTGATGTCAGCGGATAGTGGCCCCTTCTCTATAGATAGTCCGGACGTTCCAGGTGCATATCCTTAAATCATGGTCCTTATTCGTTTGCGGGGGAGTTTGATTTCTTATTTTTTCTTTGTCGTGTTTTCACAGCCTGTAAATGGCCTGAAGGCGGGTGGCTAGCCCAACCATTATGGTCCGTCGCTCACTATTAGCTGCTATTCAAGAAAAAAAAATTATCACAGGTCCCACTATGAAGGAGGTTGTGAGTCGGCTTGAGATACAATATTTACTTTACATAACCAACGGCAGCCAAGTTAAGTTAAGTAGCTACCAAGCTAAAATTTGTCAAAACTAATGCCACCTCCCAAACAAACTCCTCCTTTTTGGTGGTGTCCGTCTATAAGTCCTCGTTATTACAGTCGTAGTTTATGAAATATCTAACTGAAGCTAACTTTGTATGGAAGCTTTTATCCTCTAAGCAGAGGTTAAGTTCTCTGAAAAAAACAATATCGGACAAAAACTACTCTAATACAAACACCCCCTTCTTGGGGTGCCCGTAAATCTGTTCCAGTCGCAGTTTACGGTCCATCGAGCTTTAATTTTGTATACAATCTTTCATCGAACTTCAAACTAATTCCACCTCCCAAACAAACTACCCCTTTTTGGGAATACAAAAATGCACAACAATATTCTCAGCTCAAATAAAAACTTGAAGCTCAGTATTTGACATATACAGTATTGACAAAAAATGGATGTGTGAGGCTAAATGTAACGACCATCTAAAAATTTCCCTTTTTGCGGTTCAAAATTTAATAAAATATAGTTGTAATGTACATAACTAGTTTCATCACCATTTTTACCCTTCACTAGTATCTGAGCTTTTGAGTTTTTTATGCCGCAAGTAAGTAACTGTGCCAAACTACAAAAAAATATGAAAAAATACTTTTCTGACATCTTCTAGTGACTCTACAACTACTAAGTTGCTAGAGAATCCATATTAATTGTATTAGTTAATTACAACAACAACACATAAAAGTAATTTACATTTTAAATAACTACAACACAGCTACTTTATACACTACTAGATTGCCATCGAGTGCAAAAACTATCCACACATAGCTTCTTAAACTCTGTCTGTTTTATCATGCATCCCATTGTTCTCTCAATCGCCACCTTATAATCTCACAATGTTATTATTAAAATTGTAAAATGCGTACAATCTAATCAAGTACTACACTTCTATGTGCACAAAAATATAAATGATAATAATAATAAAGACCACTTGTTATGTTAAATTTTTGCTCTCTCTGTGTCTTTCTTATCGCTATGTTTTTCTTTGCAGCTGCATCGGTTGTCGTGTTGTCCTGGATTCATATCCTGTAAACGTTACGTTACGCTGCGTTCAAGGCGTTGCCACACCCGTAGTCATGCGTATAAAATCATTGGATGTATATGGGTTGACAGTAAGCTATGCTTTCATACCAATAGCATTATTAAGTTAATTGATGCCGACACGCCGACCAAGGTGAGTTAATTAAGAAACTATTGTCAGTAAGATATTCGATTAGGGGTTAATTGTTTGGCTGCTAGGAATAAAAAATAATACAGTACAACACAGGATTTTGGGACTCAATTCTGAGGACTGCACGTGAAAGTACCACTAAAAAGAAGAAGTTCTGTATCATCCGTTTTATCAAGTTACATGCCGTAAGTAAGTAAGTAAGTTTCGTATAGGGGAATTTCTCAAGTTTTAGGCTCGTTTGTTTGACATAACATAAATACTATATGGTGGCGTATGACTATCATAAGTAATATTCCACGTAAATCATACGCCACAGAGTACAACAGTTTTATTGTAACTGCTACAAAATAAACCCAGTTCAAAATCATTTGATGAATGGAAAAATGAAACTTTTGCTTATGTTGGGAAATATAACATTTCCAGATTAAAGAAACTGTATTCCTAATTTTTTTTTTAAATTTGTTTCAGCTAAATAGAACTAGTGGTTCTCGAGTTATGTCAAACAAAATAGCCTAAAATGTGACAACGTAATATTAAAGTATTATGGCATGTAACTTGACAAAACGAATGACGAAGATCTTCTTCTTTTTTGGGCTACTTGCATTTCTTAGAATTGAGTCCCAAGTAGGGTGATCAGTTCGGTTTTCAGAAACCGGCTACTCGGTTTTTTTCACTCATAAAAACCGTCGTTTTTTTTTAAATCCCTGTTTTTCGAATATCGAATAATCCGGTTATTTTTTTTGTCGAATCTCGGTTTTTTGGCGTTCGATATATTTTATTTAAATTTATTCATAATTGTGTTAAATGTGTACTCGTACATGTTTTTTTCCAGTGTTTCAGCCGAACAACCTAATTGTTAATTTTATAAATCTTCAATGTCTAATAAGTCGGCTGAAAAGCGACTTACAAAATGTTTGTAAAAGACCAATTTAATAAGGAGCTAAAACTTATTCATGATGTAAAGCACAGCTGGAATTCTATGGCCAATATGGTTTTCCAATTTTTAAAATTGCACAAATGTGTGAATCATACTTTATTGAACTTAGGACTGACACCATTTAGTGAAAATGTCTGTGCTTAGTGACATCTTTAAACCATTGGAAATGTCTATACAAAAACTTTCTGCAAACTCTTCGACTTTAGCTGATGCTGAAGGTATTTTTAAATTTTTACTAAAACACTTTTTAACAATTCAAAACCAATTATCACTAAATTAATATGAAATTTTAAAAAGACGTAAATGAGAACGACGTGTTCAATCTTTGAATACTCTCATTTTGTATTTAAGTACGAGTAAACTCCCAATTAGTAGCGCATTTCTAAACTATTCAAGTAAAAATGATTTTTGATTTTTAATATATGGATAAGAGCGGCCAAAGGACTCGAAACCTTGACAGACGGGCATTTTCAATGTCAAGTTTTATAAAAACCAAAGAAAAAAAAATAGGTATTCACCCACGCACTTAAATTGTATCTTATTTCTTAAATTTTACTTTAGGCAAAACTAAAGATTAAATTAAATATATTTATTATATATAAAATCAATCAATTTACAAATTAATTGTTTTGTTTGCCTTTGTTAAAATAACAAACTGATCTCACTAATGTTTTGCATTGTAATTATAATTAAAATAAAAGTTTACTTTCTATGGGTATAATTGAATTGAATTTTTGTCAAAAATTGCGTTTTAATTTGTTATTTGGCATACATCTGAAAACCGGATTATCCGGTTTTTTGTGAATTTCAAAAAAAGCAACTGGTTTTTTTTAAATGTCATTTTTCGAATAATTCGAAAATCGGTTTTCGCAAAAACCCGAATAATTGATCACCGTAGTCCCAAGTCAATGAGCTGAAAAATGGGTATAAAAAGATAGATTTTCATTCGTAATCTATTTTAGTTCATACTGACAACTTATTTTTTTTTTCAAATAAAAAATTTATGTTATTTCCGCCGAGATAATCTGAACTAAATTGTTGTGTTCCTAACATTAAAAATATTTGCAAATATAAATTTGTATTGCGTCTTTAAAGTTTAACTGCTGCCTCACCGTGTTTGTTTCCTCTTGACGATTTATGAAAAAAAAACTTATGTGTGCCCGCCAGCTTCCAGTAAATTTACCTCTATCACAAACTTTAGTTGTTTTATTGTTTGGTATAAATATACAAGCCACAAATATTTGACGGTTATTCACTGTTAATAACTTCCACACGTGTTTGTAATTATGTATCTATCATATCGATTTTCTGAGGCATCAATTTCTATTGCTTTATCCTTTAGAATTTATATACGTTGACATATAATACGACGACTATCAAACTGAACAAAATAGATCGTTAACCTTAATTGCTTCGTGGTATTTCTTATCCGTTTAAGCAGCTCTAAGCGTACACGAGCTTCCATAGGAGTAAATGTGTATAATCTTACCTACTTTTACATACAGTTTATATTGTTAACGGTATTCTTCTTCTACATCGCCTTGCAGGTTTTCGAATATGTAGTAAAAATTTGCACTACGAACGCACATACAACATATTTCTCTACTCAATACTGCTGGTGTTGCCTGTGGTCATTCCCTCCGTCGCCTATATAAGTATATTGCAAACACGCACATTGTACGTGGAAATACGTATTGAAAAGGCCATGATTTTTGATGTCAGTTGTAGTGGCAAACTAAATTCCAAAGAGCTGCACATCCACACATTTCAACGAATCAAGGGAGGTGGTGGTGCTAGTAGTTCAGGCAAAACCACATATCTATCTACCGCATCATCATTCACAACTACTTTAACATCGGCGACATCATCTTCATAGCGATCAAAACTCAATTTGTCACTAAGGCATTAGGGTTACAATGCAGTTATTGGTATTGGCACTGGCTCCATGTTACCAGGCGTTGGCATTAGTGGTCACAAAAATGGAAGCCACAAAAAGGGAAGCTTAGCAAATAGTCTCCCTAAATGAATATTAGCAACAGCAGCAGCGAAAGCTATATCATAATCAAATACACAATTCGAGGGTATAGCATCAGCATTTCCAGCAGCAACAACAAGAATGTTACAATTATCGCCAACATCAGACAATACTTAACCAAAGTAGCGTTGGCGACCACGAACAATACCAGCAGACACTGCAGCATGAGAGCACGTTCGATAAACCCTATTGTGGTGAGTTATTGAACAAAGAGTATTTCTTTTAGTTTGAAATTATATACAACAAATTTAATACGACACTATGATTCACATTATATTATTATTTAAAAAAAATTATTTGTAATAGTAAATATTTTATAGAATTAAATAATTTTAAACTTTAATCAGCAATTTTATAAAAAAAATGAATTTGAAAAACTTTCAAGTAAATGGACCAAAAAGGAACCCATTTTAATAATTATACCCTTTACCATGCGCATGAACAGTGTGAAGGGTATATCAATTATACCCTCACCCTACGGGTAGGAGGGTATATATCATTTGATACTACCTTAAAGTGTAACACATAGAAGGATTAACTTTAGGCCCTAGGTATCTTTGAACTACATTAGATTCATGACCTTTTAAGTCATTTGAGCCATGGTGTCTGTCTGGCTGTCCGGCTGGTGCTCACGATAACTTTCGTAGGACGCAACCAAATGTTTTGAAATTTTTCATGAGTTAATATTTCCCCAAAACTGCTTACGGTATTGTAAATGGACTACATGGCCTCGCCCCTTCTGGTACCTCCCATACAATTACATCATTCCGCCCAGTTTAGAAATAGAGTAATAATATCAATACACCCAAGCGGATCGTACCCAAATTCTGTATTTAGCAAAGATATACCAGGATAAAGTTTTGGAAAAAATTTAAAGTCTAGCCACGCCCCTTCTGGTACCTCCCATACTTATCTGATACAGCCCACTTTAAAAATCGATTAATATTATAAATAGGCCTTCTGGGATCGTGCCCAAATTCTGTATTTAGTAAAGCTTAAGCAAATAAAGTTAAAGATCAAAAATCTGGAAGTGTAGACACTAGATGTAGTAAAAATATCAATACACTTGACACGATCGTGCTCAAATTCTGTATCTTGTAAAGCTATAATAGGAAAAAGTTTTGTAGAAAAAATCTGGAAGTCTAGACACGCCATTTCTGGTACCACCCATACAAATGCACCACTACGTACATTTTGGAGATGGAGTAATAATATCAATATACTCCACACGATCGTGCCTAAATTCCGTATTTTGTTAAACTATGACAGGACAAAGTCTTTGAAAAAAAATCTGGAAGTCTAGCCGCTCCCCCACTCACTTTAGAAATCGAGTAATAATATCAATAATATTAATTATTATCAATAATAATATTATAGAAAATTTTATGTTTTACTGAGGGTGAGGGTATATGTAATTCGGGTTGTATTACCGTTTCGCTTTCCTGTAAAGTAAATGAAAAACACCTACCTATTAATTAAATTAAAAACATATCACTGCTTAAGTCGTTCATATCTCTAGCCTGTTCATATCTCTAGACGAACTCCAATATACTGTGAAATTTTGAGGACAATAAAACAATTATAACTATTTATTTGAAAAGGGGCGTGGCACAGCCCACTTTATCAACAACATATATAACAAGTCTCATCTTCCTACCTCCGGTAGTTCATGAGATATATCCGATTTAAATTTTAAATTGTATGGGCGGTACCATGCCCCTTTTTCCAATCACAGCTGAGTATAGGCGATCAACAGGTCATCAGTACCACTATGTAAAATTCACATACACCCTGGTTGCAATTTATACGGCCCAACAACATATATATAAAATCTCATCTTAATACCTCTGATTGTTCATGAGATATAGCCTTTTTAACTTTCAAGTTGTATGGACGGTGCCACGCGCCTTTATCTAATCACAACCAAGTACAACCAGGGACTATCAACAGGTCATCCGTACTACTTTGTAATATTTTCGTATCAATCGGTTTATTATAAATGCCATTAAAGCGATTTTTGAAAAGGGGGTGTGGCACTGCCCACTTCCAACCCTGGCTGTAATCCTAACTGTACGACCAACATATATACCAAATATCATCTTCACACCTCAGATAGTTCATTAAATACAGACGTCTAAAATTTTAAGATGTAAGCCACGCCCACTAATTCGATCCCAACCTTTGGGTAACGAATTTAGGTGCCAAATGCATACACACGAATTTTCAAGGCGATTGGTAAAAAGAGTCCTCCAGATATTGCGTTTTCAAAAATTGGTTCTAATGGGTAGCGTCACGCCCACTTGATATATCAAAAATGCAAGTGTAAAAATTCCAAAAAGTTGGGTGTAGCCGTTCTCGAGTCTAAACGGTACATTAAAAATGCAAACAAACAAACCCAAACTTTTATTTTATATTTATACATATATATTGTCATACCTACCACGCCTCCTTATGGGTGTTACAAATGGAAGATCAAAATTGATATACCCTTCACTACGTTCGTTTACTTGGTGAAGAGTATAAAAATTGTTTACATAATTTCCATTTGTGTTCATATTGACGGATAGAAAATTAACAAAATACACCAAACATTTTTCATTTTGAGAATGATATCCAAACGTAAAAGGCAAATTGTCTTCTGAACTGCAAAAATAGGGCAGGGCTACATCAATCTACGATCCACACGATTCATTTCAATAATTTTGCGACTTTGCTGTTAGTCCATATTGGCTTCATGAAATCCTTGGTAAAACTGACTCTTTTATGAATTTTGGGCATAATTTAATTTTTGTTGCTGATTGGGTTTATTTCATTTTCATCATTGGGTGTTATTTCATATGAAATAATGTATATAAATAAAAATCGAAAAAGGTCTGGGCAGTCCCATGTGTACGACGGAGAGTTAAATAAGTTATTTTTGTTTAAATCCTCACAGAAATTATATCCTCAGGCCTTGGCACTCCACTCTTTAATGTTACGGACAACCTTAGGGATAGCAATGAATATACAATAAATTATCTTCCGGATTGGCAATGTTAAGTGTATATTTACCTTACAAATAATCAAGAACATTTCTGCAAAGTAAATACGAATACGAGCGAATATGCAGTGCTTTTGAAATACTTTTAAGGTAAAGTTTGAACAATGAGTACAAATAAACAAAATGGAAATTGTAAAGTAGTTTATTAATTATTCACAATTATATTTATTTGTTTTCCTTTGTTTCCTTTAGCATTGAACGCACACACACTGTCATCCACTACCGACCATAAGGGCACTTAGGACACTGCAGTCATCGCATTGACAGTTAATCGACCCAGGGGATAAAGGCATGACATTCTCTGTTAAAACTCTGGCACTCTATCAAGTTTATACGATTAATTCTACTGACATTTCGAAAAGGGATAATGAGAATTAATTTAATATTGACCCCTTCATGGTGAGTTAATTGTTATAACTTGAAATGAAAAGAAAATGGGGATGAGAGTGCATAGTACTTTATCAGATAAGGTATTTCGATGAAATTGCCTCACCAGCAGCAATATTTGTTTAAATGAAATCTAAGTGGACATCATAAAAATAATTTACGCAGATTAAAATTAACACAGCATTACATTACAAGACGATAAACGAGGTCGTGTGGCGACTAGGAGAATGAATATTGGTGGGATCGACATGTGTAACCAAAATCAAAGATAAAGTAAGGTGAGCTGGACTTAAGACACCTTAAATATATTTATAATACAAATTTATGAGCCAAAAATTTTATATTAATAAAAATGTTTGTAATATTTATTCAGTTTTTTTTTGAGATAGCGGCGCATATAGTCATATAAATATGTTGTGCAGTATAGTTTAACTCTGTATCTATATATATAAAAATGGTGGCAAAAATGTATAGTAATTCATCAATTGAGAACGGCTAGGCCGATTTTGCTCAATCTTTTTTTCATTTATTCGTTATAGCCAGGAGAAGGTTTATGTGAAAGAAAATTTTGGGAAAATCTTCCGGAAAAGTCGGAAAATTTGAAAAATCTAAAATTGCCTTTGTGTATGGAATTTTGTGTGCAATTGTTACAGAATGGCTTTTCGAATTGAAAAATGGAAAATTTTTGTTGAAAAATGCGGAAAATTCCGGAAAAATTCAAAAAGTTTGAATTTTTTTTTCGACTAAATTCTGCATTTTATAGTATGATTTAATAAATTTGGACGATGGAACTGTGAAAAATTTCGGATAATTATTCCAAAATGACTTTTCGAATGGAAAAATAGAAAAAATTTTGGTGGAAAACTCTGAAAATTCCGGGAAAACTTGGATTTTTCTACAAAATTGTGCATTGTATCGCTTGATTTGATAAAAATCGGTAATTGAATTTATGTTTAAAATTTTGTGTGCAATTGTACCGTAGTTTACGAATGAAAAAATAGAAAATTTTTGTCGAAAAATTACGAAAAAATGCCAATAAATTTAATTTTTTTCAGACGAAATTTTTAATTTTATCGTATGATTGATAATTTTGGACGATGTTAATCTGTAATATTTCGGATAATAGAAAAATACTTAGTGAAAAACTTGGAATATTCCGTTAGAACTCAAAAAATGTAGATTTAATGATTTCTGTCGACGTAAAAGTTGAAAATTCGTTATGATGCTTGGAAATTTGGGATTAAGATTAAACACGAAATGATAGAACAATATTAAGACCTTCTGCATGAAGATAATGCATTGGTCCGATTGTTCAAAACCGCATTGAATACGAAGCATTCCGACGACCACAAAATCATTATCAGAGCAGACAAAAGACCCTCTGGTTGCCATGCAGGACAATTCAATGCTCCCACTATAAATGAAGTCGCAGTGGTGATTGTTGGGAAGAATGTAGAATCACGCGATATTGTTCTTAAGCGTCGGGATGGTAGACAAATGAGGCATGACTCATCGGTCATATGATGCACTTCAATACCCGTTGATGTTCTGTCGTGGAGAGGATGGCTATATCACCTCAATTTAAAAATGTTCAATAGAACAAAAGGTTTGTTTACGAGTCATCACTTCTTTTTCATTCTTCATTTAAGTTCGGATTTCGATCTTGAAATTAATTTCTGATCGAAGACATGTGCGTGCTCATGTGCGGCAGTCTACTGTCGAAATTGAAATACCAGCGTCGAATCGTTCGCATTCAATCGCGAATTGCAACGAGATCAAGCATTGATCGAGATGAGCTGACTGAAAGAGTCCGACAACGAACGTGTACGTTTCGCTGATGGAGGTTATTGACGATGGAACGGGAGGCATTTACTTTCTAGATGCTCCCCCAGGCAAGACAATCGTCATTTCTTTTATTCTTGCAACATTTGGTCAAAATCGCAAATTCCGTTAGCTGTTGCATCCGTTGGTATTTCTGCCACATTGTTGAAACGCGGTCGACCTGCACATTCTGCTTTGAAGCTGCTGATGAATCTTCTCACGGTTGACAAGCGAACGTGCAGCGAAATTGTTGCGAGAATGCAAAATCATCATTAGGGATGAATGCACGATGACACATAAACGAGTTTTGGAGTCAGTTGACCGAACGATTAAGGTTTTACGAGGTGATTCGAGATGATTTGGTGTGGCTATAGTATTTTCGTCAAACGCTTCCCGTCATCCCAAAATCTACTGCTGCTTCTGAAATTAACACATGCCTGAAATCGTCATCTTTGTGTAACTGAATTTTCAAGACAGCTACAGGCGCTTGGTAATGGCCAAATTCCTGTTGATGTTTCAACTGGATTGATGACGTTCCCGGCAAATTTTTTCGAGTTTACATCGTCAAAAATGGAACTCATCACCAAAGTTTTCCCCGGCATTGCAAAAAATTATAAAAATCTAGATTGGATAAGTGAACTGGCCATAATAGCAGCGAAGAATAAGGAAATCGATAGCTTGAATGTTATTATTCAAAGTCGAATCGATGGAGAACTGCATTCATTGACAGTGTGACCAACGAGAATGAGTCGACCAACTATCCGACAGAATTTTTAAATTTTTTAGATGAGTCAGGAACTCCGTCGCATAATTTACAGCTGACGGTGGGATCGATCGTAAGCATGTTGCGGAATTTGAATCATCTTAAATTGCGCAACGGTACGCGTTTGTCGGTCAAGAAACTGATCATCAATGTGATTAAAGCGACGTTCATCAGGGGCAAATTCAAAGGAGATGAAATCCTTATACCACGAATTCCTATTATTCTAACCAATCTTCCCTTCCAAATTCAAGCGAATTCAACTCCCCATTCTATTGGCTTTTGCGATTACAATCAATAAATCGCGATACCCATCAATGAAAGTGTGTAGGAACAATCTCGAATTTCTCTGCTTTTCACAAGATCAACCGTACGTTGTCTGTTCGCGTATTGGCAAACAGTCTTCATTGTTTGTCTTTACGCCGGAAAACAAATCGAAAGCATTGTAAATCAGGTCGCTCTTCACGCTCTTCACTAATTTCGATTAAATTCAAATAAATCACATAAAAACTTGAAGTAACTGTGTTTTACTATACCCCTGGAGCTTATATGAATGCGTTACCTTAGAAGCGAGACGAAGTTTACCGGGTCCGAAGTTGTATGGCAGAACAACGTTTGCCGGGTCAGCTAGTATATATATATATGATGAATTTCATATCAAAACCGATATTCATTGAATCCGACCCTCTCAAATTTTGATGAAATTTTGCATACAGCTAGATTTTGCATTTTAGAAAATATGTGGGCGTGGCAAGGTATTGAAATATTTGAAAAATGACTGCAATAGGTACTTTTAAGCCACAATTACTATAGAATGATTCAAACGAATTGCATAATCTTGGTGCCATTAGAAAGGTATATAAGTCAGCTTTCGAAAACATACACGGTAAATATTTTATATTACACTGAAAAAATTGTTGTGCCAAAAATAATAGTTTAAACTTCGAAAACACTTCGAAAACACTTCGAAGATCAAATCTTTTTTTCCAAAAAAAAATATTTTTAGATAGGTCTATTTAATATATTCAACATATCCAAAAACTAAAATGGAGTTTTTCTTAAAAAATTCCTTATATTTTGATATCTTTGTGTGACAAAAATGAATAAAGTAGCTTAACTTTGGAAGTTATACAGATTTGTTGGTAATTCTAATAAAATAGAACAAGAATCGTGTCATAAATTTTTCAGACACCCCCAAAAATATGATAAATTTTGCGCAAGAAAAACTGTTGACTTTCACCTTTTTTGCTCAATAGCTGAACTACAAATCCAGAAATATAGGTTGTAATCGTAGGGATAGGCGGACGGACAACTCAGAACATAACCTCCACATATAGAATTGAAGCTTGCATATCAAATTTCAATTGTAGGAAAAAACAGACGATCTCCCCCAAAAAGGGGGTGTTTTGATGCAAGGTGGGAGCAGTTTTTGCCAAATCTTGTTCATCTTACACATTTATCTCTGCTTGGGGTATAGAAGTTTGTATACCGAATTTCAGCTCGATAGCTTTTAATCCACGACTGTGATCGCAGGGACAGACCCCAAAAATGAGGCAATTTGAATTGGGGGTCGGAGTAGTATTTGACCGATCTTGCTCATCTTAAAACTCAAACTCCTTTTAGATAATAGTAGCTTACATACAATTTCAGCTCTATACCCCTTTAACTACAGCTGTAATCGCAGGACAGTCTCCTAAAAGGAGAGTTTGTATGGGAGGTGGCAGTAGTTTTGCTCGATCTTGCCCATCTTAGAACTTAACCTCTGTTTTGATTTTACAAATTACAAATTTTAGCTCGATATCTCTTAAATTACTGCTGTCTTCCCGGAGAAGGGCAGACAGACAGACGAACATCTTTAAATCGACTCAGGTTTCGACGTTAATCTCATATTTTCTGTAGAAGAATAGCTGTAATATTAATCGGAATTTTTATTTTCATGCAAAATAAAATTTAGACAAAAAACAGCATTTTTGTGGATTTGTAAATTAGTTACTGAGCAAAAAGGGTAAACAATGGGGAAAGAATATTAAAAAAAATAGAATTTTTGCGATTTTTAAGACACTTGATGCTCTTTTTTCGGTTAGGTTAGTTCTGCATTTTTTTTGTCCTATTCAATATCTACGATATCTGCACAGACAAAGAAAAGGATTTTCTTACGGAATACCGAGATATAACAGTGTAAAATATAGAAAAAGTGCTAAAAATACACCTTGTGCAATAATTTTCGTATGGCCATTAAATTATTAATGCAGCTAACTGAACAAACCGAATGATGCAGAAGTTCCTATTTTTGGGGCTTCTTTCACATGCAATTCTCAGAATTGAGTCTCAAAATCATGTGTTACAACATACAACTGTGTCATTCAAAAAAACACATTTATTGTACCAAAATGTAAATTAATTGTAATAAAAAGTACATTAATTTTATTGTGCAAAAAGTATATTTATTGTAACAAAAAAGTAAAATTTATTGTACCAAAAAGTACATTTAGTGTATCAAAAAGTACAATATGTTTTACCAATCAGTACAATTTATTGTACCAAAAAAGTTCAGTTTATTGTTTCAAAGAGGTGTAAAATGTATGACCGGCACTTAGTTATTTTTCATTACTTAATTTTTCCCATACAACTGCATTTTTATATGGCAGCCTCCTTAGGAAGTAAAGAGGGGTGTTTGATAACTATGCAAAAGCGAAGCATTGCCGGGCCCTCTAGTTATTATGTAAACTAAACACTTCGAACTGATTATGACATTTTTGTTCCATACCAATTGCAAAATTAAGAAGGACAACTACCCTATGGCGTATAACTGATAGCCTTTCGTTAGAAAGCTCATCTAGCCACTGCTTAGTAAACAAAATCTAAAATAATAAGTTCCCAATGCTCATATGCACATTCATATTGCAAAAGTTTATACATCGCAAAATATTCGCATGCATTTCAAATTAACCAGATACTTGAAAAATATTTTCTTGTTTATCCTATCTCTGCATATTAACAAATTATTAAGGGCAAAGTTCTTATGTAACCATTACACACCAGTAAACACAAATATTGAAATGTATGAGAAACCATCTGCGTGGTACTTGAAGGTTTCTGTGGAATCTTTTTATTAGATGTGAATTTACTTATGTGCATGATGGCACTTGACACACTATCATCTTCATTTGTAAGATTATATAACAAAAATATCATCGCTATGAACAACAGGCGATAACTGAAAATGTACAATTCCCAAGAAATACTGACAACATGTTGTGTCTCCTTAGAGACTTTCTGTTATATTTCTGCTAAAGGGTAAGGATGTTTGCATTTTATGTTGTTGTGTTGAAGCAAATATATTTTTCTGATTACTTGGAAAATTAAAGAACATACATATAATAAGCAGAAACATCTTGTTAGCAGGCTCTATGTGTTGTCATATTAAAACTATAAGAGATACAAGAAAATATTCTTAAATACAATCATTAGTAGCTATGAACACTTATGAGCTTAGGTTATGTTATTCTAATTTGAATAATATTTATTATGTACTAGTGGGCCCGGCAATGCTTCGCTATTGCATATTAACTTGTATTATATTTCACATTTAGGTCTACAAAGTACTTTGAAAACGGTACTTAAGCTCGACAATAATATGTTGAGTTTATTTACTTATGTAACTTATTTAAAGTAACTCCTTTACATTAAAGTTAACCAATTAAGTTTTATTGTGGTAAGTGCTAATAAAAAGTTCATCAGCAAAGTCATATCTATAGTGCCGACAAGTAGATTAAGTTTTTTCTGTATGTAGCGCGAAAAACCACTTCTTCCACAAATCAGAAACGGACATTCCTCTAAAGATCAAAATTGTTTATTTTGATCCGTAGTAGCGAGAACCATCTGTATACTAACTATCTCTTTAGTAAATTCGAGTCCCCTGTCACACTAACGTCTACAGCGTCGATGGCTTCTATTAGCTGCTCAGATGGATCATTATATGCACCCTCAACTTCACAAAGGGCTCCATAAGTTTGGCGAACAGAACGCGCATTTTGAAAATAGATTTGCAAGATTTGTAAACGTTGTTCTTGTTTAGTTTATGCATTTTGCAAAGTATACTAAAAAAAATCTATCACACTTCATTAGTATGACAGCTAGATGTACACTTATACCTATCAGAAGTTCTATATGTCAAGAAAAATACCCCATGCATAGGTTATTCACAATTGTTTGCTAATGTTATCTCTGATATACTATAAAAATTTAACTATTGTAGTATAACTACAATGAATATTGCTTAATTTTTCTATCTATTTCATTTATTACCGATTCGCTCTCCTGAAAAGTAATTGAAAAATACATACCTGTAAAGTAAATTATAAAAAAATCACTATTTTAGTCTGCGCATCCTCAACTGCCTACGGACCATTATTTGATACAGTTAAAAAGTTAACTATTGAAGTGCGTGGGCAGCGCCTCGGCACTTTTAACTTAATTAGTTTGAAAAAGCCTGATCATTAGGGCGAATCAATTAGTTCGCGTCAAAAAAAACGTGTTAATCGTATAGTACAGTATAGTATTGAAATGTACGACGATTTCTTAGAAAATTTCACTAAGAAACTATATGTCTAAAATCAATTCCTAGTTCGCGCTGAGAAGCATGAAGATTTCAGGTAGAGATATTTTTTTTAGCTATGAGCAGACCTATGGGCCCTGGCTCTAATTTTTACCTACCATTCCGATGTTTAGAAATCAAGACGAAAAGAATAGCACATTTTTGATTTTTTTATGGGGATCCCGCCCAATATTCTGAAAAATGATTTTTAAAAACCAAATTTCTATATGCCAACTCTCAGAGGCCATAAATTTTTAACCAATACATAGATTTGCTTCTGTAATACCTCATTTGGTTTGTTGGGAAGTCAGTTTTACGCAAAAAAATCTCTATCTGAAATCTTTATGCTTCCCAACGCGAGCTAGGAATTGATTTTAGACACAAAGTTTATTGGTGAAATTTTCTTAAAATTCATCGTAGATTCCGATTTTGGTTACGATTTTTGCGAATAAAAAAATTGGCCCACCTTACTGTTCATATCTCTAGGCGAACATCAATATACTGTGGAATTTTAACAGTTTTAACCGTTTGTTTTAAAAAGGTTGTGGAACAGCCCATTTCCACCCTTACTGTAATTCATACTGCAACAACAACATATGTAACAAATCTCATCTTCATACCTCTGATAGTTCATGAGATATAGCTCTTTTAATTTTTAAGTTGAAAGGGCGGTGCCACGGCCCTTCATCCAATCACAATCAAATATTACCACTCACTATCAACAGCTCAACAGTAATACTTTCTAAAATGTTCGTATCAATCTGTCTTTGGAAAGCCGTCAGAGCGATTTTTGAAAAGGGGGCGTGGCACCGCCCACTTCCACCCTTACTGTAATGCATACTGCAACAACAACATATGTAACAAATCTCATCTTCATACCTCTTATAGTTCATGAAATATAGCCTGTTTAATTTTCAAATTGTATGGGCGGTGCCACGCCCCTTTATCCAATTACAACGAAATGTAGTCAGGAACTATCTACATGTCAACAGTACCACTGATACTGATTGTATCAATCAATCTATTAGAAAAGCCGTTAGAGAGATTTTTGAAAAGGGGGCGTGGCACCGCCCACTTCCATCCTGGCTGTAATTAATACTGCTCAAACAGCATATATACCAAATCTCTACTTCATACCTCTGATAGTTCATGAAATATAGCCCTTTTAATTTTCAAGTTGTATGGGCGGTGCCACGCCCCTTTATTTTTGTGTCAATCGGTCTATTAGAAAAGCCATCTGAATGATATTTGAAAAAAGGGGCGTGGCACCGCCCACTTTTTGAAAAAATAAAACCTTTTAAACCATCCGGAAGCTATAGCGAACGAGACAACTGCACAGCAATTCATTTTTATATATAAGAAGAAGATGAGTGTATATGAAAGTGGCTGCAGACAAACAAACAATTGTTGTAGTTGTTCATGGCTAAAGTAAAAGTTAGGTAATTTTATGAATATTTCTAAAATATTGGGGATACGACAATCTATAAAATGGAATGTGTGTTTGTTTATTTATTTGTTTGTTTGTACCTTATAGAAGCCAAACCTATGGACCGATCTTCCTGAAATTTTCACAGCATTTTTTTACTTTTTGCGCCCACTTTTACGCCCATATATGCAATAGCGATATCTTCTCGCATTATTGTCAATTAACACTCTTTATATTTTTAGACTCAGTACAAAACGCACCAACTTTTTTATAGACTAATCCGAACATCAGCTGTTTGAGCTATTATCGGACATGCCGATTAATTCGGTATGTAAATCAATTTGAAATAATCAATGGTTCTTAAGATATAGCTGATAAACTAAACGATCAAACATCAAGATAAGCAAAAAATATATAAGGTCTTACAAAAGTTTGGCCAGACGACGTCAAACCCTTTGCGATTTTTACTATACTGTCCTAATAACGTCTCCCTGATAGGAATTCCTCACCCCCCAGACAATGAACCCGAAAATGATCCACAATGTTACTTTTAAATAAAATTGCATCTTTATGTCCATCTATTGCTTAGTTTAAGTCATTACTGGTCTCATTTTGTACCATTCGCATGTTAAATTCAAACTCGCTTCTAGTTCACAACTATACCCACTCATTAAATCCTCTAGATTTTATTAATTATTTATATAACATATTTATTGGCATACTTTACTACTGTACTTTCAAAGTACTTATTTAAATGAAAGACCTTCATTAGATACGGCTATTCACCGTTACCACAAACACACACCATTGATAAGTATAAACAACAACTAGAGATGAACATGAACAGAAACAGAGAAACAGCACAAAAACATATAAACATCATTAGCAAAAAGTATTAAATGGTTATAATTAAAGCTAAAGCTGAATAGTATATACATAGTTCATGTAGAGTGTTTGGCAATTCAAATGGAAGAATTCAACAATGGGAAATTGCAGTGCGATCTGCCGACACCAAACAACAAACAACATAAACTTTGGAAGGGTACTAAACGGATGTTGTGGTGGATCATTAGGGTGACCGTACATTATCTATACTTTTTACCTACATTTTATAGTTGCAAATTTATGATTTTTTTTTTTAAATCAAACGAAACGAAATGATTGAACTATGCGGCAAACTTTTCCTATCAATCAAATTCTTTAGAAACTCTTACATATACGATGATGTTTGAAGCAAAAAATGATTAACAGTATACAGTTGACCTTTTGGTTGGGGAAATGCAACGACATTTATGCTTTAAAGTGCAATGGCAGTAGTAGTTTGGTTTTTCTGCGAATTTAGTTTAGTTTATTTCGCTGCGGACACGGGCTTAGTCAGCTATAAAAATTGCTGGCAATGCAATACTTTTCATCAGATGTGATGACAAAACTAACGAAGTTTAAATGGCGGATCTCAGCGTTTCAAGCAATATCATCTTAATTGAACGTTGATATGTTGGAAATACAAAAATAAATGTTTAACCCTTATGTGAGTGACAAGGTACCTGGGTACCCTTTTCATTTTCAAGTGAATATATTTAATGGATGCAGATGATTTACAAAGCTCTAACGTTTTGACAACTTTTAATTGTTTCTATATTTTCATTGTAGTGGGTTCATTTTATCCCTTTAGAAGAGCGTGGCATATCGATATTCTTTTTACACCTTTAAGATAGTGCCAGGGGTACCTGGGTACTCCAAAGTAAAATCAATAAAATTACATGAAAAAATTATTTTTTTTATTTGGAATAACATTTTCTGAAGCTTAATTCTTCGAGAAATGTCCATATTTTTTTGGGAAGATAAAAAATAAATTTGAGCGCTAATAACTAACCCTTATGTGAGTGACAACAAAAAAAAAAACACCTTCTCCAGAGTGACAGGGGTACCCGGGTACCCACATACAAGCTGTATGAAATTTTGATATTTTTCGCATCGTACTGCCCGTTAAGTCGATTAAAAATAGTCACAAAATATAAAAGCATCGTTTAATTTCCATTTTACGTACAACATATCAAAATTTCATACAATTTGTGTGTGGGTACCCGGGTACCCCTGTCACTCTGGATATGGTGTTTTTTTTTTGTCACTTACATAAGGGTTTAGCAATGTTTTAAATGGGTGAATTATGATATTGTAATGGGTGAACTGACTGATAAATCGGTCACATTGATAGACGTGAAGCATAGTAAAACTGTAGAAAAGGTAACAGCTCATAAATGTAAAATGTTGAAATTCAATATCTCTGGGCATATAGTAATTTATTATGGGGGTACCACATAGGGTAATTTGTGGTACCAACTGATCATTGTACCAATTGAATCATTGAAAAGTTCTCTAAATTATTCACACAAAATCACACAAGAAATCATATTTTTAGATGGCTGGGGTTAACCTCTCGGTTTCTTAGGATTCGCCTGTAAATACAAAATATTAAAAATAAAATGTTCTACGTCCTATGAGTAGTTAAAGAGGTATTAACTACAGCTTTGTTAGTGAGTTGGGGACATTGAGCTATGATGTCGTCTTCCAGCGTAGTCGTGGTCGACGCAAAACGACGTCGTTTTGTGACGACGCTGTAAAATCGGTATTCTCGTAGTCGTTTTCGATAACTATCGGTTAATATTGACACAAATTTGGTATTCTGTAAGGAAATGTGACAACGACGTTGAATCGAAACGACGCTGAATCTGTCGTCACAGTTTTTAGTATCGACTTGAAACAATTTGAAGGAATAATTTTAGTTTTTGTAAATTTAAAAAAAGGTTTTGTTTAATGACGTCAAGAATAACAATGTCGAGTAACAAATAGGGGCTTGGAAACAAAATCCCTCATAGGTACAACGATTTTGTCTAATTTTAAGGGGTAATGTGAGAAAATTGGTGAAAAACAATATAATTCCTTTGGAGCGCCTTTAAGAATCCTTTGCGGTTGTAGTTACGAATCTGGTCTTCTTTATTTGTAGCAAAAATTTTGATATGAGTTCCATCGACATATCCAATAACTCCAGTAAATCCTGTTTTGTTAAAAAAATGTAGTGTATGCTTCCGATTTCCCATCTTCAGTTACTTCCAATTGTATCCAAGGTGGACAAATCACCTCTCTAATGCATTCAGGGTTTCGACAGGAATCTTGCAACTACTGGCTGCACTAACACTTAGGTTGTAAGGTCCCTGTCCAAAGGATCTCAATGTTGCTGACAACTTAATTATGACTGAAACATATGTCCTGAGTTCACTTTTCATGATAGGAACTATTTCTATAGGAACTATTACGTAATTAAATGCTGCTATATTAAGACTTAAGTAGTTCTCGAATCTAAAAAAAAGTTGGAAGGCCGGCCAACAGATAACCTCAAATTACGATTTTAACACCGATGAACATACTCGTTATTTGGCAAGTTTAAAATCATCGGATCATAGTCGAAGTATTTTCCTTTCCAGTATAAGATATTTCTTGCTGTCCTCATCGCTTGAATTTGATTCGGGCACAAAAATATTTTTTCATGAAACACAATAAAAATCAAAATAAATCAGCTGATGCACAGATGTTACATCAGCTGTTGTCATTTCTTTCATGTTATCGATTACCAGTCGACGCCGTCTCATTGTAGTTACAGAATACCGAAATAGCATTGATGTGACGACGATGTTGAATCGAAGTGACATTGACATAAAAACGACGACGATGTCGACGACGACTACGGGAATAGGGGTGAATATTTAAAACCAGTACAGAAATTTCAGTCAGGTAAACTGACTGATAAATACCATCACCCAGTATAAAATTTGACCTATTTGTACAGAAGGTACAATTAGGGGCAGCACAACTTGTCTGATTCCTTTTCGTAAATCAACGTTCAATTATCGCTTACCTTGGCAAAATTTGTCTGAATTCAGTGTACATACAAAAATGTTACGTTTGTAAATAGGGAAATATCCCATATATTTATATGGGAGGTACCAGAAGGGGTGTGCCAAATAGTTAGGGGTGCTGAGGCTTTTCCTCCTATTACAAGATAAATTAACTGACCAAATTTGGTTATCCCCCCAGGTACAGGTTTAAAAGTTAAGGGAGAAATATTAATTTTCCAAACAAAGTCATTTTGTATGGGAGGTACCAGAATGGGTGATCCGATATAGTCTATATTCATTTCTTATTAAAATCTTCATAACCGTACACCTTTCGCCAAACTTACAAAAAGATATGTATGTGAGACTATGGGGGTGGGTTCAGTCATTTGTATGGAAAGTACCAACAGGGGTGTGTCAAATAGTTAGGTTTTCTGAGGTTTTTGCCTCCTATCAGAAGATAAATTTACCGATTAATTTTCATTACCTTCCAAGTGTTCGTTTGGAAGTTATGGGAGAAATATTAATTTTCCAAAAATAGGTAATTTTGTATGGGAGGTACCGAAAGGCGTGAATCGATATAGTCCATGTTCACTCCTGAGTCTAATTTTCATAAGCGCACATCATACGCAAAATTTGAGTGATCTCAGTTTACTTACAAAAAAAGATATGTATGTTAAACTATAAGGGTCAATTCGGTCATTTGTATTGGACGTACCTGAAGGGGTGTGTCAAATAGTTAGGCTTTCAAAAGTTTCGCATCCTATCACAACATTAATTTATCGACCAATTTTTATAACCCCCCAAGTGTCCTTTTGGAAGTTATGGGAGAAATATAAATTTTCCAAAAATAGGTCATTTTGTATGGGAGGTACCTGAAGGCGTGAACCGATATAGTCCATATTCATAACTTAATTTCCCTTTGCACCTCATGAATGAGGTATGGGATAGCTTCTCGCGTTGTTGTGAATTAACACGCTTTCTATTTTTAGATTCACAACTAACGGCACCTACTTATTTATCGACGAATGCGAACGTCACTGTTTTGAGAAGCTCTTACTAGACACGACGATTGAATCGACGCTTAATACTGCGAAGTTGCTGTCAAACAACATTCGAGGGGAGCCGACAATGAAAGAAAATTTGATTTTTTTTTTCTTTTAAGATGACTGGAGCCAGGTTTGAACCTGCGATCTCCCGCATGGTAGTCGCGTGTTCTAATCACTATGCCACGGCCGGTCCCAAGTCCATATTCATACCTGAGTTTAATTTTCATAAGCGAACATCATACACAAAATTTGAGTGATCTCAGTTTACTTACAAAAAAGATATGTATGTAAATCTGTAAGGGTCAATTCGGTCATTTGTATGGGAGGTACCAGAAGGGGTGTGGCAAAGGTTTCGGCTTTCTTAGGGTTTGTCCACTTGCAAGATAAATAATCTGACTAAATTTAGATATCCTCCGATGGTCTGTTTGACAGCTATGGAAGAAATATTAAATATCCAAAAATAGGTAATTTTGTATGGTAGGTACCAGAAGGGGTGGGTCTATTCTGCCCATTTACAATCCCATAAGTTCGTTTCGAAAAATATTATTACTGGTTTACTCGAGTTATCCTGCTGACCAGCCATCCAGCCAGACAGACGGACATAGCTCAATCGTCTTAAAACGTCCTGAAACGAATTTGGTCTTAAGATACTTGGGGTCTTACTCGTCTCCTTTAATGCGTTACACTTTTTTTCGTATCAAATAATATATACCCTCATCCCTAAGGGTGATGGTATAAAAACCCCTAAGCATACAATCTCCTGATATAGGTTCGAAGGCCGTGATAAACTATTAAAGATTTGAGAAAATAGCGATTCGTAAACAAAAATTTTATATTGATTTGAAAAGTCTGCACATGCACGCACAATGTGATAGTTCGAAATATACATTTGTTTATTTTTATTACATTCGTTTATTATAAAACGTGTACAAATGAAGAAATTAAAGTAAATAAAGTACAAATAAATAAAAATCAATAATCGAAGCTATAAACTAATCGGAATATTATTTAACTGAATAACTTCCAAAGAATTTTTTAGCGACCAATGCAAAAGATATATGATGTTGATGCCATATCAGAGCTTGAGGAAATCTTTGGTTGAACAAATAAAACTTTTTAAAAAATTCTACTTTGAACTAACATTTTTTCTGAAATGTTAAATCGGTTTAATTTTTTGTTATTATTTCGCAAATGTATCTGCATCAGAAAATTTACATGATTAGGGGGTTTTTAAAGACATAATGTTGAGAACCACTGGAATAAGACGTCATAGTTTTAAGTAACTATGTTTCTAATAAAGCTCTTCTTAACACCTCTTCAATGGTCGAATAGAGATTTTCTAATTTGAATATTTTGATTGTTATTCGCCTGGGAATAGCCAGTATATCTCAGCTCACAACTTCCGAGATATCAGGTATTCCTCCGGCAATGCCATTGAACATCCGTTCAGTGGTAGCAAATGTGAGAACGCGCAGTGTTGAGTGGCATGCTACCACCGATGCGTCTTACGAAGTAGGCAACAGAAGTTACTGAAGCTCTACACAACGGCTCTGTTAGTGGCTTTGGCAGCCCCAAGAAACTAGGATAGGGCGCGGTCTTCTAATTAGATGCTCTCCTTAAACAAAACCAATTATTATGAAAACATGAAGAAAAGGTAAAACGAGAAATGTTGACGACCCCCGCAAGCTTTGTAAGCACCATGATTTACTCTCTACAGAGTAAAGAGAGGTGCCTCTATCGAACTGGCGGATGTCCACGACAAATACAAGGCTGACATCACCGACACAGGAAATGCAATGGACGGTACAGGGGTGCACACGTCGAAACAACTGTGACATCTTTTATAGCTGCTGGTCTGGCGGTTTAACCTAGGAAGTGACCGAATAGGCACTATTCGCATCAAGGCGAAATATTTTTACAAATATATCTGGGGAACTACCCTGCACATGACATAAAAATTATTCTGGGAAATTTAAATGCGGAATATGCTCTTGATGCAGCAATCGGGAAATTCAGTCTGCACAACAACACCTCCGATAACGAATTCAGACCAGCGAAGCTTCGGCAAGAAACATGGTAGTGAGTGGAACCAAATTCCCGCATAATGATATCCACAATGCAACCTGGACATCCGCCCATCAAAATACAAGAAACCACGTTGATCACGTGGTAATTGATGGAAGGTTATGAAAGTGCGTGTGATGCGCGGTGCAAATATTGACTCGGATCACCACTTAGATGCAGCCAAGGTTACTTAATTACTTCAAATCAGTCCGATTTACCCGACACTCAATGGCAGCCTGTTGCGAATTCTATGACGACTGCCGCAAGAAAAGGATGCTGCTTACAGGGCAAAACTGCTGCCAATGGCAACGCATGCAATGACGGAGCGTCATAAAGATAAGAGGAGGGAGATGGCACCCCTTTCAGACGGAAAAAGCGTCTATGAAAGAAAACAGAGAGCCAGGATATCCAAAGGTGCAGAGAAGGAAGTGAAGCACGAATGTTCTACCAAAAGTAAAAAGGAAAGGTTTTACAACTGAAATAACTACATGTAAGGACAGAAATGTTAATCAGAATCTTCAGGCGAAAAAGGCATCTATGGAAAAAAAGAGAGCCAGAATATCGAAAATTATAGGGATAGAGGTGAAGCCCGAAAGTTCTACTAAAAGGTAAAAAGCAAAGGTTTTGGACCAGGGATCCCTTCCTGTAACGACGATGACGTTCAGAGTAGACAGTCCGATGCGACAGAAACTATTAGATGCTATGGCTGAGTTAGGTATACCCGCGAAGCTGATACAGCTTTGCGGGACTTTGAAACATGTTGCTCGGGGAGGTGTTATGGGAGGTACCCGAAAGCTATACGATAATTAAATAAAGAAAACAAAAATATTCTTCAGGTTATATTTGAAAGTTATGGGAGAAACATTATTTTTCCAATATGTTGTTTTTTTATGGAAGGTATCAGAAGAAGTCAACCGATATAATTCATATTCATTTCTGAGTCAAATTTTCAAATTTTACTAAATTGTTTGCACTTACGAAAAAATTATGTATTGAAAACTATAAGGGTGAATTCGGTCATTTGTATGGGAGGTACCAGAAGGGCCCGTCCCATATTTATTCTGCAAAACTACAATAAAACTATGTATGTTACCGTATATGTGTGTATACGGTCATTTGTTTTGAAGGTACCCGATTATTAAATTGACTAAATTCAAATATCCTTCAGTTTTTCGTTTGGTAGTTATGAGAAAACATTGTTACCCAACAAAATAGAAAGTCATTTTGTATGAGAAATTCCTGAAGGGGTTGGGCTGTTTCGCCCATTTACAATCCCATTACTTCGTTCTGAAAAAAATAATACTGATAAATTTTCATAAGCATCAATAAAGGTTTGCTCGAGTTAACCTGCCCATTCAGCCAGACAGACGGACATTGCTCAATCGTTTTAAAAAGTCCTAAAATGAGTTGTCTTCAAAAACTTGGAGCCCAACTCTTCTACTTTAATGCATTACACTGTTTACCATATCAAATAAATATAAAAAGAATTTCGATAACATCTGATAATATCTTTATTTATAGCACTTAGCAATGTATTCACTTGATCAGTTGATACATCTATATATATAAAAAATTGTTGCAAGTGTGTTGTGACTTCATAACTCACGAACGGCTGGACCGATTTGCATACATTTTTTTGTATGCGTTTGGGTGGCGCACCGGTTGGTTTATATTTACAATTCGATAGGACAAAGGGGCGTGGCACGGCCCATACAACTTGAAAATCAAAAGGGCTGTATCTCATGAACTATCAGAGGTATGAAGATGAGATTTGGTATATATGTTGTTGGAGCAGTATTAATTGCAGCCAAGGTGGAAGTGGGCGGTGCCACGCCCCCTTTTCAAAAATCGCTCTAACGGCTTTTCTAATAGACCGATTGATACCAAATGGTACTGCTGACCTGTTGATAGTCCCTGGCTATAATAGGTTGTGATTGGATAAAGGGGCGTGGCACCGCTGATACAATTTGAAAATCAAAAGGGCTGTATCTCATGAACTATCAGAGGTATGAAGATGAGATTTGGTATATATGTTGTTGGAGCAGTATTAATTACAGCCAGCGTGGAAGTGGGAGGTGCCACGCCCCCTTTTCAAAACCGCTCTGCAGGCTTTCCCAATAGACAGGGTGATACGAAAATTTTACCAAGTGGTACTGATGACCTGTAGATAGTCTCTGGCTATATTTGGTTGTGATTGCACCGCCCATACAACATGAAAATAAAAAGGGCTATATCCCATGAACTGTAAGAGGTATGAAGATAAGATTTGTTACATATGTTGTTGTTGTAGTATAAATTACAGTAAGAGTGGAAGTGGGCTGTACCACACCCCTTTTAAAATAAACAGTTATAACTGTCAAAATTCCACAGTATATTGCAGTTCGCCTAGAGATATGGACAGTAAGGTGGGCCAGTTTTTTTATTCCCAAAAATTGTAACCAAATTAAAGATGAATTAACAGAAAATGTCACCAATAAACTTTGTGTGTAATATCAATTCCTAGCTCGCGCTGGGAAAGCTTAATTTAGTGCAAGAAACTTAAATTTTGATAGATGTGTCTTAAAGCTGAAGTCTGTACGCTTTCAATAATTATGGGGCAACGAACGTCACTTCTAAAAGAAGTGCAAAACGGAGTAAATAAACGAAAAATCTTTTTATCTTAAAAAAAGTAACAGCTAGGATTTTGATTCATGTGGATTTTTAATGTACAATTGACCTTCAACAAAATCCCATTTACCGTTTTTGTTGCCATTTTAGGTCAACCTATTTGTCATTCAGGCGAGGTGTGTGAAGTGTGATAGACTTTCATTGAGACTTTGTTTGAAAAATCACCATGTAAAGACTACACAAGAACAGCGTTTACAAAGCTTGCAAATTTATTTTCAAAATGCGCGTTCTGTTTGCCCTTTGTGAAGTTTATGGTGCATATACTCATCCATCTGAGCAGCTAATAGAAGCCATCAACGCTGTAGACGTAAGTGTGACAGGGGACTCGAATCTATCGAACCGACGCCATTCTCAGCAACTCGGTCTCTGCAAATGCTGAGGAAAGATCTTGGCCTATATTCATATATACAACTGGTAGGAGATCTAAAACCAGTGGACGATCAGTTGATTTTTTTTATTTATCATGTCATTGCACATTATTTAAAGGAGAAATGGTTCCAACACGACTGCGTAAAATGCCATACAGCGCGTGAGATGGTTGGTGACCGAATTATCTCATAGAATGGTAATACGAGTTCAATACAAAGATAGTATTCGGAAATATTTTTGATCCATGTGAGATGAAGACGTGGCAAAAGAGGTTTTTATGGCTAACGGCATGAAGCTTCAAACGAAATTTTCATTTTCGGTCAATAGGCGGAGAAGGCATGTCAAAAGTGTTTTTTAAGCCCAAAGAGATAGTTAGTGTACAGACGGTTACCGCTACTACATTGAATTTTGATCTTTAACGGAATGTCTGTTTCCGATTTGTAAAAGGTATGACTTTGCTGATGAACTTTTTACTATCGTCATAGAGCCTATGATATTTAGAATTTAAAACAACAACACTTAATTTGTTAACTTTCATGTTAAGGAGTTGCTTGAAATTAGTTACATAAGTTAATAAACTCAACATATCATTATCGAGCTTAAGTACCGTTTTCAAAGCACTTTGTAGACCTAAATGTGAAATATATTACAAGTTAAAATGCAATAGCCAAGCATTGCCGGGCCCACTAGTTATATATATTATGAAACTTTACGCTTATATCGTCAAGTGTTAACAATTTACATTTTTAGAACTAATGCCGTTTAAGTTCGCGTAAAGTTGACGTTGACAACATTATAACTTTATTGTAACACACATACTGCAGCGTTCTGTGCTGCCAGAGTACATTTAAAAACAAATCTTAATTTTTTTTTCACCCTACAACAGCAGTTGCTCTGACAACTGCTCTGACAACCGCACAACTGCTATGTTATGATAAAACTAACCTTGAACTCTTAAGCTTAAATATGACTCATTATGCCGCATGGCGTTTAACATTTCCGCTTTAACTAACTTTATGTGCAATACTGCAAGAAAATTTTTGTTTACGCAACTTTGATACGAAATTTTTAAACACTCACTCACACATACAGACACATTAAACTATCACAACAAACAATTTATTATTTCTATCTTATGCACACATACACCAAGAAAGTCGTTTATGTTCTAGTTAATGTTATAGTCGAAACTATATGCAAGTAGTAGTGCAAACTACATGCAAGAGGGGATATTAATAAATTTAGACCAAGAGTTTTTTATTTAACGCTCGCTAATAACTTGCGCCACAAAATCTAACAATTTATGTATGTGGCTTAAACTTTATCCATATGCAGTCGTTGGGAGCAGTCAGCTAATGTTGTTGGAGCAATTTTGTGAAGTTTTTGCTTGTGTTTGTTGGCCAAATGTTTGGAGACGAGAGCAGCTTTGCTCTAGGTGAAACCAAAACGTCCTCCTGAAAGATATATGTAAAACAAAAACAGTGTGAAAAGTTGTTAAAATAGTGTTGAAAAAACTATTAGAGGTAAACTTACTCCGACACAAATGTGGCTTTTCGCCAAAAGCCAAGAATGAGCAACTTGGTATGTATGTCAGCTTTGTCGCCCAGGAAATGTTCGGATACACTTGGGGATAGTCATAGTAGTTATTGTATTGAAACATAGGCCGCCAAATACTTTAAATTATCTCTCGAACTTTTGTCGCAACTCGCGTGCTTCAGACTATAATACATTTCTACCACAACCACCAACCTGTCATCGAACAGTTGTCAATTTGTTAACCATGACATTAAAAGAGATACCTTAAGAAATAAACCTTATCGCTCCTTTAATGTTCTCGTGACAACTTAAATGAAGTCCTAAATGGCTGAGCATCTTTATCACACACACACACACACATACAAGGTCGAACTCTCACTCATGCCCATTTAATACTCTTACAATTATGCTAAAGAAAAACTTTTAATTCTGTAAAATTTTAAATGCCGTTAAGGGGACCACCTTTATGCTGGCGTGGTAGTTTAAATGATTTTGTACAGTGTTATAGTGGCGCCATCATCGGTGCATATATACGTAAAGTTTTTAAAATTAAAACGAAAAAGTTTCAGTTAATGCGAAAACATGAAATCAAAGCGAAACAAATAAATATCAATATATAGAGAGGCTTCGAAATAGGGAATTTCCTGTAAGGCTTCTTCGTAGCGCTTGAAAACTTTATCGCTTTCATTGAAAACTTTCCGTATTTTCAGGCATGCTGAAATGACAAAGACGAAAATGTAATAATGGCATAGTGTAAAGGCATCAGGGATATGACGAGAGACATCATTGGAATGGAATGAGTGGCAGCAAATGCTTTGCTTTAAATGAAATAATACCATAAACAATGAAAATGTCCATTGTGATTGTGCTTTTCACCGGACGGGGTAGTTAATGAACAAATTGATAAATAAAATGTCAGAATGTCACTACAAATAATATCAGTCGGTCAGTCGGCTAACTTGAAGATTATATAAACAAATGCAAAATGAAGATGCCAAATATGAATAGCATTTTATATAAGGTAGTGAAAACTCATTGAAAAAAATTTAACAAATGTTTTATTTGTTTTATTCTTCTTCTTCCCTAATGGCAGGAACAACAGCTTAGATAACAGCTATTTCACCTGATCCATCCGACGGAGTTTTGGTCGCCGCCTCATTCGCCACCAATCAAGTTTATTGCCCAAGACTTTTCGAGCCGGAGCATTTTCGTCAATTCTTATAACGTGTCCAAGCCATCGCATTCGGTCTATCTGAACGTTGATGTTGTTGCATAGCTCACACAGCTCATGATTCATTCGACAACGGTAGTAGCAGTTAACGGTGATGGTTTTAAATATTTTTCGAAGTAGCGCTTGCTCAGCGTATAGTAGCAACGGTTTGCGATCAATATTCTTCTTTAGATTTATAGGCTGACATTATGATTTTTGTTTATGGCACCACTTCAAAGTTTAAGTTCTCAACGTTCACGCAGCGTCCCAAACGAGTAGACTCGTTGTCCGTTAAAACAAATGACTTGGTTGGTCCTCATTAATCACCCGACACCTTCTACCGACTGCTTCTCAATGCTCGAAAAGACCGCAGTAACATCCCGCAGTCCCCGTCCAATGATATATATCATTCATCCGCATACGCTAGCAGCATGTGCCTTTAAAAAAAAAAAAAATGTTGCCAGCCATGTTAACTTCTGCCTTTCGCATAATCAAGGCCATTATAATATTAAAGAGACTATCGCCTTGTCTGATGCATCTCTTGGTAGAAAATGGATCCGTTAGATTTGTGTCATTTTTACTGAAGACTTCGTGGCAGTCAGTGTCAACCCGCAAAGTTGCATAAGCTTCGCGGGTATTCCAAACTCAGCCATAACATCTAATGGTTTCTGTCGTAACGGACAAATGCAGCATTGTAGTTCTTTAGTTCGATTTGCATTTTTTGGGTCTTCCCCAGTATTTGTTGTAGTGTGAATATCTGGTCGGTCGTGAACTTACCAGGTCCAAAAGTCCAATCATGTTCGCCTTAATGGAATTTAGTTTTTTACATAACACACTAGACAGGACATTGTATGCCATGGGTAAAAGATTGGTCCTGCACGGGACATAAAACATTTACATTTCAATTACTGGGCATACACTCCTTGAGCCAAATCGTGTTTATGACCTGGTGCATGCATATTGCCAGCTCATCGCCGCCGTCTTTAAAAAACTCTGCCAGCAATCCATCGGCTCCCGCAGCTTTGTTTTTTTAAGCCGAGCGGATCTCGCTTTAGCTCGCTGGTGGACAGTCTACTCCATCGTCGATGATTGGTGTGATATCGTCAGTTATGCTGCTTTCGGCAACAAGTACAGATTGAAAGTGTTCCCTCTATATTTGCAGCACACTCTGAGTGCCCGAGACCAGATTTCCGTCTCTGTCCTTACAAGTGGAGATCACTAGTGCAAATCCTTTCCTTTTTGCCGTTTGGTAAATCTTTCGGGCTTCACCTCTATCCCTGTATTTTCTATATTTTGGATCGTTTCTCATCGTGTCATCTCTTTACTCTTCTGATTATAACGCTCCGTCACTGCAAGCGTTGCAAATGGCTGCAGTTTTGCCCTGAATGCAGTATCCTTTTCTTCAGACATTCCTCATCGAACCAGGGCTTGTCTGAGCGCGTTTTTTCATAACTCAGTATGGTCGTTGCGGCAGTGGTCATAGAATTCCCAATATGCTGCCACTTTATGTCGGGAACATCAGAACTAGGGGGTTTGTTTGGAGTAATTGAGAGATTGGATTAGGCATTGGCTATCCCGGTGATATGCAGCTTTGAGATGTCTAGCTTCCTTTGTAATCGTAATCGTAATCAAACGAGCGTTTTTAGCAGTACTTAATCGAGTGCGTACCTTAGCTGCAACTAGGTGGTGCTCCGAGTCAATATTTGCACCGCGCATCACACGCACGTCCACAACGCTTGAGACATGCCTTCCATCAATTACCACGTGATCAATCTGATTTCTTGTATTTTGGTCAGGGTCCAGGTTGCCTTGTGGATAACTTTATGCGGGAATATGGTACCACTCACTGCCATGTTTCTTGCCGATGTGTAGACTGAATTTTCCGACTGCTGAACCAAAAGCATCTTCCCTTCCTATTTTAGAATTAAAATCTCCCAGAACAATTTTAATGTCATGTGCAGGGCAGCGGTCATATATCTCCTCCAGGCGCTCATAGAATGCATCTTTAATGTCATAGTTTTTGTCTTCCGTCGGGGCGTGTACACAAATCAGCGTAATTAAAAAATATTTCGCCCGGTTGCGAATGTTGGCTATTCGGTCACTTACAGGGTTAAACCGCGAGACCAGGTGTCGAAGTCTTTTGCCAACTATGAAACCACATCCAAAATCGTGTCTTTCTGCATGGCAGCTGTGAAAGATGTCACAGTTCTTTCGTCGTGTGCATCACTGTCCCGTCCATTTGTACAGCAGAATATTTTGCTTCCAACTCTATATTTCCTCCATTATCAAAATTTGCATATTTAATCAAAAACGATATCAATTTTCAACTTTTAGTTTATTTTTTTGAAAATATTTAATTGCTTTAAAAACATTTCGACCGGAAGTACCGTATCCTTTAAACCAAAACAAACAATTTAGAGACTTTTACCATACCGCAGAATATGTTGCCTGCAACACTTAATTTCCTCCATTATCAAGATTTGCATATTTAATCAGTTTCGCTATCAATTTTTATCCAGAGTCATTAAATTACTCTTAAATAAATTATCTAAAGTAATTTCTCAATAATTTAAATATTAAATGATTTCCTGGCGTTACTATTACCCGAAAATAATCAACATTATAATTTATTCAAAACTTAATAAATCTGTTGATTACCTACTACTACCTGCTGCCAATGGAAAATATTTGCTTGTACAAATTTTCACGAATAAATTTGTTTACCAAGTTATTAGGGAGAGGGATGGAAATGTAATTTAAAATACTTTAGCATTTACATTATTGATGATTTAGAGCCACCTAAAACGTGGAATATAAACACAGTAAATTTTATGCGTATAATAAACAAATTAACCCTTTAATGACGATAGCGAAATAATGGGAATTTTTGAAAGATTTTGTCAGTACTACATATAAATTAGTTAAAAAACAAATTTTATGTAAAAAAAGTTGGACGAAAAATTTCAGAAAAATATCCATTTTAACTGGTGTTATGCCGACTGTGACCATATGGTAACAGCTTTAAAACAGGTAAATAAAAAGAACCAAGTAAAAAATAATTCATGCAATAAGTTTTTATGATATTTCATATTCTTCTCAAATAACAAAAACTAAAAGTCTTATATATCAGTCTTTAAGCAGCCAAAAAATATTCCTGATATGGAGTGACTTTTTATATCCCTCCATATTGCTGTTTTGCGCACATGTGAAAAACACCTATTTTAAATGATCCCCCACGCTCGCTAATGACGTCTGATCGCATAGCGGTAAATCAATAATGAAAGATCAAAGCATGCTTTGATGAATCAAAAAATAAAATTCTTGACATTTATTCTTATTTTTATTTAATTGCGTGCAATATCTAAGGCTGTCGACGTTACCATATGGTAACAGTCGTCACTAATGGGTTAAGTATAATACGTAGGTGGAGGGAGATTTTTCGCCAGTAGGCTTGTATTGTATATTTATTTTAGTTACAGCAGATATATATGGCGAGGTAACCAAAATGTGAATTGTAGATACTTAATTTTCTGTTTCATAGTTTTATTGATACTTTTTTAAACTTAAGCAGTCTTAAAACCGACCGCTGCATGACGGTTAGAATACCCGACTAATACGCGGGAGATCAATGGTTCGTTTATTGTATCCAGTTTTCTATATTTTTCTTTCATTGCCGGCCACCCCGATGTTGTCGATAGCAACTTCGCAATAAAGTGTCGAATCAATCGGCATGTCTAGTAAAAAGCTTCTCAAACAGTGACGTTTGCTTTCGTCGATAAACAAGTTGGTGCCGTGATAATTCATAAAAAGCTATCCCATACATCATTCATAAGATGTAAAGGGAAATTAAGTTGTTTTTAATTTTTTTTTTATTTTGCATATAATTGCTGTTTTTAACTTCTGAACTCAATAATAATATTTAACAACATTCTAAAGGTAAGGGCGATGAGGATGTTATGTGTGTGCTGAATTTAAAGAGAGAGCAATTCCATTAAATATTGTTACCAGAAGGTGATACGTTAATTACACTATGCAACAAAATTAAAATAAGTTTCGACATTAGTATTTATATCCACTATATTTTATAACATCACCCTTAGGAATGATGGTATATATAATTTGATACGAGAACAAGTGTAACGCTTTGAAGAACGCTTGTAATAACCCAAGTTTCTTATGACCAAATTTGTTTCAGGAGTTTTGACATGATTGAACCGTGTCCGTCTGTCTGGATGGCTGCTGAATACGAAAATTCGATTAAATCGGAAGAAACTCCCCATGACAATTAAGCATCCCCATTCCGTTGGGATGTAAAGTGAATCTTGCATCTCAAGCCGACTCCCAACCTCTCTCGTGGTGGCACCAGGGCAACGTTGTTCGTGATATTTGTTTTCATCATGAATAGGGGCCACCCGCCTTCAGGTATTTTACTGCCTATAAAAACACGAAAAATAAAAAATGAACGTAATAAGGACCATGATTGAAGGATATGCACCTGTAACGTCTGGACTATCTATAAGGAAGGCGGATGGATAGGACATGGATGATCGCGATGTAAAAATTACGACATCTATTACAGCTGACATGCAGAAAAGCACGAGTTTGGATGTAGATTTGTAGTTGACGAGAGACTCATACATCTTCTCCCGCGGTTCAATTCTGTTAATGATCGAATAAGCGCAATCCGCATCAATGCGAAATATTTCTACATCAAGCTGATTTGTGCACATGCCCTGACGAAAGATAAAGACGATGAGATTAAAGATGCAGATTCCAGCACAAAGATATCCACAAGGCAACTTGGGTATCCCCCTAACCAAAAGTTAAATTGACCATGTGGTAATTGATAGCAGGCATACAACATGTGTCATAAACGTGTGTGTGATTGATTGGTTCGGATCATTACCTGGTTGTAGCCAAGGTATGCAAAAGATTGAGCAGAGCGAAAAACAAACTTAACCAAATACAAAGAAAGTTGGACATCCCAGAGATAGCAACTGCCTACTCCAACCAGCTCTCCCAACTACTACGGCACAACGCCTCTAATTCTGGTGTTCCCTACATAAAGTGCCAGCATATTGCGCATTCCATGCTAAGATATGAAAAACTGCGCTCAGATGAATCCTGGTACGATGAAGAATGTCGCATGGCTTCATAGGAACATGATGCTGTTTAAAAGGCAACGCAACAGACAATTGTAACCCGGGCTGTTAGGGTACGGCACAAGGTGACAGTTAAACAGGCCAGACAGCTATTTATGCGAAAAAAAACGTCAGATTAAGGAGCGATACAGAGATAGAGAAGAGGCCCGAACATTTAAACAGAAAATAGAAGCAAAACACTACGGTAAGGGATTCTTCACCTATAAGGACAAGGATGGAAATCTAGTTACAGATACGCAGAGTGTGTTGCATGTATGGAGAGAACACTTTCACCAACTGCTGGTAACAGAAGGCAGCACGAGTGAAGGTATCACGCCAATTGCCGACGACGGCTTAAATTGCCCACACCCGAGTCAAGCCGAGGTATGAAGCGCACTATCGCGGCTGAAAAATAATAAAGCAGCCGGTGCCGACGGACTTTCGGCAGAGATCTTCAAGTCCGGTGGCGAGGGGCTGATAACTAGCGTGTGCGCACTGTTTAGCTTAACGTGGCATGCCTGATGATTGGAATCCAAGCGTATTAAATTCTGTGCCGTAAAAAAGGTGATCCAAGTGTGTGCTTCAAATACCGCGGGATCAGCCTTTTACCTTGTGAAAGACTAAAGCCAGTGTCATCCAACCTGATCGGCCTTTATCAGTTTGGCTTTAGACCTGGTAAATCTGTTCAGATATTCACATTTCGGCAAATCCTGGAAAAGACCCAAGAGAAACAGATCGACATATACCATCTTTTCGTCGACTATAAAGCTGCCTTCGACACACAGTGGTCATTCACATATGCCAAAAAAAAAAAGAATAAGTCTAAATTCTGGGTAAAACTGTGGCAACACTATCCCACAATAGATTTTGCTCTTTCAAATTTCTTTTGTTTTTGCTTTATTCAACCAAATTTGTTGTAAAATGTTTACCAATATTTACAGATTATATGATGTAAATTTCAGCTGCGGAAATTTGCGGTATGTTCAGTTATTTTCAATAGAACAAAGCGGCCTCACCGTTTTCGGTGTCTTTTTTTTGATTGTGTACTCTAAAAGAGCTCCTTGAATCCCTTGTCCGACATTGATCAAACTGTAGATTTAGTCATAGATTGATGAAATTAATGGATATACCGACTTTGGTATGCCTACTATGAAATTTAAATTTTCAGAATCTAAGAGAGGTCCTTGAATACTTTGTCCGACATTAACCAAATTTTAGATTTAGTCATAGATTGATGGAGTCAATGGATATGTCGACTTTGGTGTGCCTACTATTAAATTTAAATTTTCAGGATCTAAGAGAGGTCCTTAAATCCTTTCACGGATTTAAACCAAATTTTAGAAATTGGTGTCATAAAAAAAGACTGTGAGATGTGCCAAATATTATTCACCAATGATAACTCCTTCTATTTTTGGCCGCTCTTTGTACGAAACGGTAACCACTGTGCGACAGCCCGATACCGCAGAAACTACTCGCAGCCATGGCTGAGTTTGGCATTCCAGCGAAGCTGATACGCGGAATGACGGTGACTGACACGAAGTCTTCATTGAAGATTGGCAAAAACTTTTCGCAGCCATTCTATACCAGACGAGGCCTAAAACAAGGCGACGGCCTATCGTTTGATCTCTTCAACTTAGTGATGGAGATGATAATGATGAAAGCTGCAGTAAACACGAGTGGCACTAAATTCAACAAAATATAGTAGACGCTGATGACGTTAACATCATCGGTCGAAAACTGCGGGATATGACTGCAGCCTTCTCTGGTAACAATAGGAATCAGCGAAAATGGCTCTCATGATGAACGAGGACAAAACGAACGAACAAAAATATTACATCATTGACTATCACGTGTTAAAAACAAAAGCTCCAAACTTTTCAAACACTTTAGCAGAAAAATCCTTTTCATAGCTAAGATTTATGTTTTCTCAAATCCATTAACTTTTAATGGTTTCATGTCGATTTGTATATGTGTGTGTGTGTGCGAGTTTGTGTGATTTCTATGCAATTAAATACCATCTGTTGCAAAAGTTTTCATTTAATTATAAATGGGACAGTAAAAACATGCACACATTTTTCTTTAATTTCGAAATTTGTTTATCCATTTGGTAGAAGCAAACAAATATTAAATTCCATTGAGATTAAAATTCTTCGAATTTTGGTATGTTGGTTTTTGGGATTGTTCTTTGAACACTAACATATTGTGCTTTTGATGTGTACAGCACTGAATGTGATGAGTTCGTGCTGAATCTGAGGTATTTGATTTAATCACATGTCTGTGAATGAAAACTGATACACAATCTCTCTTTTCGTAACAATAATATTATATTCCTTGGTCTATCGGTCTGTTCATGTGTGTGTGTGTGTGTGCCAGTCACTAATAAATTGCAATGCAAATACGGATGGAAATTACAATTCCAGTAAATGATACTTGTTTTTTGAAGGGCTTTTGCCTTTCAATAATTTATAACACTTTTTTTTTGTTTAAATGTTTTTAATTCAGTGTTTTATTTTATGTTCAAGTTCAAGAGTATTTGTAATGATTTTAAATATATTTGTTTTTGTTGTACCGTATGTTGGTGTGAATGTTTGTTTGTAATTTTAACTAGGTTTAAGGTTTTTAATATAAAGTAACAAATTTTAAAGTGTTTTTACAATTCATGTTATGTGTCTTTTTGTTTGTTTTGTGCAATGTTTTCGATTTTAATTACAATTCTTAGCTTTAAGTTTTAACTTTTTGTTCACTTGTACTGTCTTTTGTTTTCTTTTTATATCACACACGATCACGGGGGGGAAGCGCACTTATTTAAATAACAATGGTAACTAAATTAAAGGGAGATGGGATTGTTGCTTGTCAACTCTGATTGGAATCAAAGAAGATGGAAACAGCAACAAAGCAAAACTACAAAACTGCAGGTGGACCGCTAGCGCATACATGTGTGTGTGAACATGTTTGCGCTTTTTGGCAATGCTGTGCGGTCCAACCTGAGGCGCGCATAAACATTCCGCCCCCCCGTGACTCGGTGAATAAATTAATTTATTAATACATTATTTACAATAATAATAACAATAATTATAATAATAATTGTGATGATGATGATGATGACAATGATGATGCTGATGACAGTGATGATGCTGTTTATGCTGTTGCTGATGTTGATAATGCTGGTGTTAGCGAGACTGCGTCGGCCCCATGAACACGTAGCCCAAGAAGGTTTTTTGGGCCTCGACTTGCCCAAGCCCGGTGCGGGTAATACCATCTCTTCGTATCATCGGGTAGACGTCAGCACCCAGTTCTATATCAACTGGCATGTTACATTGCGGGTCGACATCGGCAATGGAATTTTGGGTCAGATCTTGGGTCGGGTCGTCTATTATAGGGTCGGCATAGGGTCTTCGTGGCAGGTCTTCTGTAATCAGTGCCGTTACCTGTAGCACACAATCGCTTTGCTCGTGCCTCGACATTATTTTGAACCGAGTAAAGCGATGGTCTTTTTCTCGGAATGATCGTAGTCCCAGCCTCCTAAATGTTGCCAAGGCAATTCGGGAAACCACAGAAGACGGGCAAATTAAAACTCGCATCATCGCCCACGTCTCAAAATTGTCCTCCGAAACCCGTACCATGGCTGTCGGGATAAACACATTTACCCGTCTAAATGGTGGTTCATGACTTCGGGTCCCGGGCAAATTGTTATTAATTTGGGTCGCGCCATGGAGCATAGTATGGTGACGCAACCCACACTCACGGCACCCAGCTATCGTAGGACAATCGGGGGCTAAATGACTGCGAGCGAGACAATTACGGCAGTATGACCGTCTTTCTACGGCCACGTAGCGCTGATTTGGTGTCATTTCCCGAAAGCGATGGCACGATTTGAGAGCGTGGTCTTCTTGGCATAAACCACAAGAATATTGCCAACTGCCGGGTCGATGGCGTCGGGAGATTTGTTGATGGGGCCGTTGATACATACATTCGTGTCGCCGGCCTGGGGATCGATCTCTTCTTTCGTTTGATCTGCTGAGACGTGGTAGGTAGGCGGCCATGACTAAAGGAGTATAAAGAAATATATGAATTTGTGTAAATTTAATTTTTGAAATATAATGGCCTAGTCAGTCTGATAGAAGATGAACAATTTTTGTAATAGGTCGGGTCAGTATGCCGCTAGATGTCCGGATATCGATTACTCTAATATTTTGGTCGGGTCCGGGATATGTTTTTACAATACGACCCATTTTCCACTCATTGGGGGTAACTTTTCGTCTTTTATTACAACGAGGTCATTAATTTGGACGTTTTTTTGTTTACATTTCCATTTATTTCTGCGATGTAGTTCTTTAAGATATTCAGACTTCCATCTTTGGCAAAAATGTTGCGAAATTATGCGAAGACGCTTCCATCGATTGGCAAGTGTCACGTTTTCTTCTGAAATATCTGGTTCTGCGGGTGTTAGCATAGACGTACCGATAAGAAAATGACCCGGGGTCAAAGGTGTAAGATCGCTTGGATCGTCGCTAGAAGGACTTAAAGGTCGAGAATTAAGACAAGATTCTATACGAGCTAGGATTGTGGAAAATTCTTCAAAGGTAAAATTCATGTTAGGTATTAATTTGCGTAAATGGGTCTTGAAAGATTTGACACCTGCCTCCCAAAGGCCACCCATGTGAGGAGCACCAGGAGGTATAAATTTCCATTCTAGATTTTGATGTATTGAATTTTTGATTGTGTTAGTCTGCAGTGTCTTCATAAATTGAATGCGATCCTTTTTGATCATTTCGGCTGCGCCGACAAAGTTTGTCCCATTGTCCGAGTATATTCTCGCTGGGCAGCCGCGTCTTCCCATAAATCGATTAAATGCTGCTAAAAATGATAATGTTGACAGGTCACTTGTGGCTTCTAAATGTATGGCCTTTGTTGCGAAACAAACAAATACGCATACATATCTTTGGTAATTAAACAAGCTCTGCCGGTGAAATTTTTGATTGAAAAGGGTCCAGCAAAATCGACGCCTGTATTTGTAAATGGTCTGGTTAATGTCGTGCGTTCTGGTGGTAGGGCTGCCATGATTTGACTTTGGGTCTCCTTTTTCTGCAATAAACATGTTTTACAATAACTTACGAATCACCTTTTTGACCAAGGGCTTGAGTCTAAATATCCAGAATTCTGATCTCACGACTTGTGTCATTAGTTGATTACCTCCGTGTGCTGTGATTTTATGAATCGATTCCACAAGTAATTGAGTATAGCGTGATTCATATGGCAGTATAATTGGGTGTCGCTCATTATAAGTCAATGCTGGTGACTGGGCTAGACGGCCATTGGCTCGTACAATGCCTTTTGTGTCTAGAAAAGGATTGAGAGATATAAGGCCGCTGCTTCGCGATAGTTGATTCTTGAGCTTTAAAGCTTTGTATTCAGGACCAAAATGCTGTTTTTGGGTAAATATAATAAGTCTAGTTTTAACATCTTGAATTTCCTCAGTGGTGACAGATGTAGAGTCAAAATGAAACTGAGACTTTCTTATACCCGTGTTTTTCCAGTATCTTAATGAATAAGCTAACACCTCATACGCGCGAGATAAGGAGGAAAATCGAAGCAAAGGGTCTTCTAATGTGGTTGTTGCGAAAACTTTAATCGCTTTAGCTTCTAAGTTAGTATCTTCTTGAATTTCATGAATTGGCCACCGATCTTTTGGCATTTTTAACCATTGAGGGCCGTGCCACCATAACTGCATAGATTTAAGTTCCTCTGGCGAACACCCACGGCTTGCAATGTCAGCTGGGTTACATTCAGAGTCAATGTGTCGCCAATTTTCATTTCCAACATTGTCCAAAATCTCTGAGACCCGATTTCCCACAAAGGTACTCCAAGAGCAGGGTGGCTTTTTTAGCCAGGCCAGAACAATTGTTGAGTCGGTCCAATATTGTGTCGAGAAGTTAGAAATTTGTAGTTTTGGAAGAATCGAAGCTGATAGGGTCGATAAAAGCACAGCTCCACACAGCTCAAGTCTAGGTAAGGAGATTTGTTTTATGGGAGCAACGCGAGTTTTGGCAGCTAACAAAAAGGTATCAGTTGTGTGGTCGTTTTCGATGCGAATATATGTATAAGGCGGCAGCATAAGCTTTTTCGGATGCGTCGCAAAACCCATGAATTTCCACAGTACTTGATGGATTAAACAGGACCCATCTTGGGACTGTAATATAGTCTATTGACGGGCAGTTTTTGACAAAATGTTGCCAGCTCATTTGTGTCGGGGTCTTCAATATTTCATCCCATTCTACCTTATCTAGCCAGACTTGTTGCATTATCAGCTTTGCCACAATGATGATAGGAGCTAGCCATCCGCACGGGTCAAAAAATTTGGCGATTGTTGACAAAACTTCTCTTTTCGTTGGTGATAAGTTTTTCTCAATAAGTGGCGAAGTAAAACCAAAAGCGTCGGTTGATATGCTCCATCTGATTCCTAGAGTCTTCGTTGATGAATCCTCTGACAAATCTAGCCAATTTACTGGTAAAAGTAAGTCTGATGGAATCTGATGAATAATTTTAGGGTCATTTGAACACCATTTTCTCAACTCGAAACCGGCTGAGGCCAAGGCAGTAGCGAGTTGTTTTCTCGAGGCGATTGCCTGCTCTACTGTATGTCCACCGGCTAAAACGTCATCAACGTACAAATTTTGTTGAATTATTTGTGAGGCTAGAGGATATGTGACTTTTACGTCTTCGGCAAGTTGTAATAGAGTTCGTATGGCCAAAAAAGGTGCGCAATTTATGCCAAAAGTTACGGTCATTAGTTCAAAATCTTCCACCGGATCGTTTGGCGACTTTCTAAACAAAATCCTTTGAAATTTTGTTTGTGTAGGGTCTACGAAGATTTGCCGATACATTTTGGTAACGTCTGCATTAAATACATACTTAAAAAACCTCCATTTCAATATTTGTATGACGAGATCTTGTTGTAGTATGGGTCCTGGATATAGATTGTCATTGAGGCTTCTTTTATTGGAGGTGGGACTGGAGGCATTAAAGACAACTCTAAGCTTTGTTGTCACTCTATCTGGCTTAATAACAGCGTGATGTGGCAGATAATAATTTGGGCTCGTATCTATTTCCATGTTTGATATTTTTCTCATGTGTCCCAAATCCAAATATTCCAAGATGGCAGAGTCGTACTGTTCCTTAATGTCAGGAGTCTTTAGAAGTTTCCTCTCCATTCTATAAAATTGTGCCAACGCAATATTTCTGGAACTTCCTAAACCTTCACAATTTTGGAATGGTAGGGTCACAATATATCTTCCATATGAGTCTCTTATTGTCGTGGCTTTGAAGTTTTCCTCACAAAATGTATCTTCCTCAGACCTCAAAATCTTTTTTGGGGTTTCCTCCACCTCCCAAAAACGTGTGATGACTTTTTCGATCGATGTTGTATTATGTAACGAGATGTTATTAGCGTTGCGGGTCTCCTGATGAATGGGTCCTCCAACTATCCACCCGAAAACCGTTTTTTGGGCTAAAAGGGTTCCGATAGACTTCATAGGAACTCCCATTGTGTATATCAGGGGTCCAATGTCCATTCCAATCAGAAGATCAACGGGTCTACTAGCGTAGAATTTAGGGTCTGCTAGCTCAAGTTCGGCAGCGAATTTAAGTTCAGCTTCATCAAGTGTTCGTAGTGGTAAATTTGAAGGAAGTGTCCTCAAAATTGGTGCCCACACTTCTAGCTCAAAGCTAGTGTCAACTTTTGAACAAAGATGAAAGAAACAAGATTTGGTGCTGGTTTCCGATACGTTTTGATTTATTCCGGAAACATGAACTAGGTTTTTCTTTGTTGGAAGACGAAGCATATTTCTTAGTTTTTCAGTGATGAAAGTGGATTGGGAACCAGAGTCAATAATCGCCCTGGCATCGTAACGCTGTCCTCCATGTTGTATTTGGACGATGGCAGTGAATAACAATGTAGCTTGTGTCTGAACTTTAGGTGGTTTTCTTTGTTGTAGGGTCAAGGTCGTGATATTAGGGGATTCTATTTGAGATGTGGACTGTATTATTGTGTTTAACGCCGCTGCGCTAGTACTAGGTTGAGAGTTATCTCTTACTGGTTCGTGAGTTGAAGATCGGTTTTCATTACCTTTATGCAGCAAAGTATTGTGCCTTTGCCTACATTCTCGACAACTGTAACGACTTTTGCAATCCTTGACCCCGTGGTTAGATAAAAGACAGTTATAACAAAGATGTGAAAGTTTTACCAAATGAATTCGATCATTGACAGATTTTTCGAGAAATTTCGGGCACACTCGTAAAAGGTGATTTTGCCTGCAAAGTTGACAATTTTGTTCCTTTTTTGAACGAGGTCCACTGTACTGTTGTGTATTCTGGTTATTTTGCCCCATCGTGGGATGAGGTTTCTGTGAAACATTTGTCTGGAATGTGCTCACCCTTTTTTCCTTTTTATTATAATCGGGTCTAGGCTGATTATATTTTGAGGAACTGGGTTTAATATTGCCAACTGATTCCAGAGTCTTGAACTTGTGCGTTAAGAATGTGTCAAATTCTTTCCAACTTGGAATCACAGTACAATCTTTAAGAGAATTTTCAAATTCTTCTAGAAAGGGTCTGGGCAATTTTGTAGAGCAAAGATAAATTAAAATTGGGTCCCACCCCTTAGTGTCAACCTTTAGCGCTTCTAAAGTTTGAGTACAACTTTTTATTGTTCGCTGTAATTTTTGAATAGAGGCACCCGAGTCTACCGAGACAACTGGCAAATTAAATAAGGATTTCAGCTGTTCGTTCACTTGCATTCTTTTGTTTTCGTACCGGTCTACCAAATTCTTCCATGCTATGTCGAATCCATCATGGGTCAAAGGGACTTGGCTGATTATCTCCCTTGGTTCGCCGGCAGTTTTTTGCGTGAGATGAAATAGCTTTTCAACATTGCTTAACTTTTTATTTTCGATGTATAGAGTCGTGAACAGGTCTGAAGCTCGGCCAGGCTTGGTATCCTCCGCGGAAAGTGTCTGTGTCACACGGTGGAAGCCTTAAAAAGGTTGGTGTGTCTGCTTCATTCCGTTTTGTTTGTATCTCAGATTCGCGGGCTAGTTTTTCTTCCATTTGACGGTCCGTCATTTTTTGTATTTTTTCGTTAAGAGAGCTAAGAACCCGTTTGTAGGTATCTAATGCTTCCTTATAATGGGTTCGAAGTTTGTTTTTGTCGATTTTGATTTCTCCTTCTTCGGGAATTCGGTCACGACAATCAGTATAGCTTCTCTTAAGTTGGTCCCATAAAGAATTCAGCTCCACTCTAGTTGCTTCCAAGGCGTGAATGTTGTCATCGGAATTTCCAACATTGTAAACACTTTCGAAATCCTCAAGGTCGTTGACGCAATTTTTGTATTTTTCAGACAATATTTTATCCATTTTTTTAAATGCCCAAGTTTGATAAAATTTTCAAAGAAGATTTTTTCCAATAAGGGTCAACAAAAAAAATTTATGCTTGTATCGAGTCGAGAAAAAATATTTCCAAAAAATTTTTGATTTCAGCAAGACAAAAATTATCCAAAAAAAATTTATTTGAAGCGAGTCGAAAAATTTTTCCAAAAATTTTCTAATTCTAGGTCGAAAATTTTATTTGATTAAGTAGAAAAAATTTTTCCAAGTATATTTGCCTTCAGCACGACGAAAAATTTATCCAAAAATTTTTTATTTGAAGCGAGTCGAAAAATTTTTCCAAAAATTTTCTAATTCTAGGTCGAAAATTTTATTTTGATTGAGTAGAAAAATTTTTTCCAAGTATATTTGCTTTCAGCACGACGAAAAAATTATCCAAAAATTTTTTATTTGTAGCGCGTTGAAAAATTTTTCCAAAAATTTTCTAATTCTAGGTCGAAAATTTTATTTGATTGAGTAGAAAAAATTTTTCCAAGTATATTTGCCTTCAGCACGACGAAAACTTTATCCAAAATTTTATTATTTGAAGCGAGTCGAAAAATTTTTCCAAAAATTTTCTAATTCTAGGTCGAAAATTTTATTTTGATTGAGTAGAAAAATTTTTTCCAAGTATATTTGTTTTCAGCGAGACGAAAAAGTTATCAAAGAATTTTTCATTTGCAACGGATTGAAAAATTTTTCCAAAAATTTTCTAGTTCTAGGTCGAAAATTTTATTTTGATTGAGTAGAAAAAATTTTTCCAAGTATTTTTGTTTTCAGCGAGACGAAAAAATTATCCAAGAATTTTTCATTTGCAACGGATCGAAAAAATTTTCTCCATTTCTTAGTTGAAAGGTTTTTTTTTGTTTTTTCGTTTTCTCACTTTTCGTTGGCATGGGTCGAACACTATTATTTCTCAAAGTTTGGTCTTCTCGAAAATTCCAAATTTTTTGTTGCCATGGGTCGACAATAATATTTCAATATTGTCCGTTAGTCGTGAGTCATATATTCCATAAAAATTTATATAAGGTAGCACATAACGACAAGAAAAAGAGTCATAGGGTCATGCAGCGTTTGTACATATTTATGTGAAGCAAAACACCCCGTTAGTTCTTTTGCTTGTTTTTTTTGCGCTTTTGTTTGGCGTACTTACTGCTTTTCCTTGTTTGAGTCGCTGTGTACCTGTGTGTGTCTCTTTTGCTGGGTCTGGTGTCTCCCGTTATAATCGTCTCTGCTGTGTTGTTTTTGTTGCGATGAACTGCTATCTTCGGGTCTGGCGTTGATGTTGTGGTCTCGTCTTGAATGTCGTCCCTCTCGTTGCTGGGCACCAAATTTTGTTACGTTGCACTTTATGTAAATGTTCTTTTGGAAATTGTTCCGTTTTGTGTGATTTTCGTTGTTGTTTTTTCAAAATGTTCTAAATGTGCTACCGTTACTTTTTGTGCAATAAGCCAATTTGTATTATTATTTTCCAAAATTTTATGTTGTTTGTTAGTTTTGTTATAGGAAGTAAATATTTAGTTACCGTTTTTATAGGTTAAGTAGGCAAATGTAGTTGTTAAGATTTTATTTTATTTGAACATTAAAATTTCGTGATCGTTAAATTTTCTAGGTTAGTTAAGCAAAATGTAGTTTTAGGTAGATAACAAAATTTTGGATTTTAAGTGTTCTAGGTTAATGTAGTTAAATTAATTATATAGGTAGCACAATTTTTATTTATTTAGAGTTTTTTTTTTTTTTTTGTTCTGTTACCCACTTTTGGCACCCACTGTTTTAATTTTGCGGCTTCCTTAACGTTCTCACCAGTATGTTATTTGTTGTTGTTTGTCTTTCGCTATGGTTGTTTTCTCCACTTTTTGTTTTAATCACAATTCGGTTCGATGGACCAAATGTTTTTTGAAGGGCTTTTGCCTTTCAATAATTTATAACACTTGTTTGTTTAAATGTTTTTTAATTCAGTGTTTTATTTTATGTTCAAGTTCAAGAGTATTTGTAATGATTTTAAATATATTTGTTTTTGTTGTACCGTATGTTAGTGTGAATGTTTGTTTGTAATTTTAACTAGGTTTAAGGTTTTTAATATAAAGTAACAATTTTAAAGTGTTTTTACAATTCATGTTATGTGTCTTTTTGTTTGTTTTGTGCAATGTTTTCGATTTTAATTACAATTCTTAGCTTTAAGTTTTAACTTTTTGTTCACTTGTACTGTCTTTTGTTTTCTTTTTTTATCACACACGATCACGGGGGGGAAGCGCACTTATTCAAATTACAATGGTAACTAACTAAAAAGGGAGATGCGATTGTTGCTTGTCAACTTTGATTGGAAATCAAAGAAGATGGAGACAACAACAAAACAAAAACTACAAAACTGCAGGTGGACCGCTAGCGCATGCATGTGTGTGTGTACATGTTTGCGCTTTTTGGCAATGCTGTGCGGTCCAACCTGAGGCGCGCATAAACAGTCCGCTTAAGAAATGTATATAATAAAATTTCTCAAAAAAATTAGAGATCCCTCGTTTATTTTCAAAAAACTTCGAAAAAAATTCTAATTTTTTCACTATTTTGAATATGAGATTTTTTGCATACTCTCTTCAGTGAAATTGTAGTTTAGGAAACACCGAAATTTTGGGCCATTGTGCAAAGTTTTTGCTTGGTATATTTACCAAAAACTTACTTATTGTGTAACTGAACAACTTCTGTAAACAACCAATATGATCGGAATACTCCACACCTTTAATTGTTCACAAAGAGCATTAGGGTGTTCCTTACATGGCATTTTTTGGAATTTCGTTAAAAATATGTATTAATTGCGATGTTGGTCATCTAGCTTCATCTTACATTTGTTTTTGCTAAAATTACGGATATATTGTGACCAATTTTGTATCGATACTTAGGCACCATAAAACAATATACCAAAAAAGCCTAAAACGTGGCAAACTCCCCTATACGATACTTACTAACTTCAAATTGAGATTCTGCAATACCTCATTTAGTTTGTTGGGAAGTCAGTTTTACGCAGAAAGTTTTTGCTTATTTAAAAACAAAACAAAAAAAATGTATCTGTCTGAAATCTTAATGCTTCCCAGCGCGAGCTAGGAATTGATTTTAGAGACAAATTTTTGATTTTTGCGTAAAAAAATTGGCCCGCCCTTCTGTTCATATCTCTAAGCGAATTGCAGTATACTATAGAATTTTTAAGACGATAAACTATTACTTTGCCAGTTATAATTGTTTATTTTAAAAAGGTGTGTGGCACAGCCCACTTCCACCCTTGCTGTAATACATACTGTTATAACAGCATATGTAACAAATCTCATCTTCATACCTCTGATAGTTCATGGGATATAGCCTTTTTTACTTTCAAGTTGTACGGGCGGTGCCACGCTCCCTTTATCAAATCACAACCAAGTACAGCTAGAGGCTATCAACAGTACCACTTTCTAAAATTATCGTATAAATCGGTCTATTAGATTTTTGAAAAGGTAAAATTTTTATATCAATCGGTCTATTATAAAAGCCGTCAGAGCGATTTTTGAAAAGGGGGCGTGGCACCGCCCACTTCCACCATGGCTGTTATTAATATTTCTCCAACAACATATATACCAAATCTCATCTTTATATATCTGATTGTTCATGAGATATAGCCCTTTTAATTTACAAGTTGCATGGGCGATGCCACGCCCTGTAATCCAATCTCAAATAGAAATATATATAAGTTACTAGCTGACCCGGCAAACGTTGTTCTGCCATACAACTTTGGACCCGGCAAACTTCGTCCCGCTCCTAAGGCCTAAGGCCTTCATATAAGCTCCAGAGTAATAATAAAACACAGATAGTTCAAGTTGTAATATGATTTATTTGAATTTAATTGTAATAAGTGAAGAGCGATCTGATAAACAATGTTTTTCGATGTGTTTTCCTGCGTAAAAACAAACAATGAAGGCGGCTTGCCTACATGCGATTAGCAACGTACCGTTTACCTTGTGAAAAGTAGGGAAATTCGAGATTGATCACACAAACTTCCAACAATTGGCCTAGCGATATATTGATTGTCATCGCTAAAGCCAATCGAATTGGGATTTGAAGATCGTTTGAATAATAGGAATTACCTGTACCCACCTTCAGCTGTAAATTATGCGGCGGAGTTCCTGGCACATCTAGGGAGTTCTGCCGGATTACTCCTGTCAAAATGGTCTCGTAAATCCTTAATCGTTCGTTCAACTGCCTCCAAAACTCGTTTATGTGCTATCGTGCATTCATCCCAAATAATGATTTTGCATTCTCGCAACAATTTCGCTGCACGTTGGCTTGTCAACCGTGAGAAGATTTATCGGCAGGTTTAGAGCAAAACGAGCAATTCAACCGCCTTTCAACCTTTATACCAGAGGATGCATCAGCTAACGCAATTTACGAACTTGACCGAATTGTTGCCAGAACCAAAGAAATGACGAATGTCTTGCCAGTCCTACCGGAAGCATCGAGAAAGTAAATGCATCCCGTTCCATCGTCAGCGAATCGCATACGTTCGTTTGCTCAGCATTCAACGACGGCACATTTGTTCGGAATCTTTCAATCAGCCCATCTCGATAAAAGTCTTGAACTCGTTACAATTCGCGATTGAATGCATCGAAAAAAATTGAAAAAACCGGCGATATCTTAACAGATGATTGTCAAGCTCTTGCCGAATCATCAACCCATACGCATACAAATTAATTAATCTAACTATTTTATTCGTTTCTTCTCCTGAAATACGAATTCGAACTTAAATGGAGGATGAAAAAGAAGTGATGACTTGTAAACAAACCTTTCATTCTATTGAACATCTTTAAATTGAGGTGATAGCCGTCCTTTTCACGACAGAACATCAAAGGGTATTGAAGTGCATCAGATGATCGATGAGTCTCGTACACGTGCTGCAGTTGTCCACCATCCCAACGCTTGGGAACAATATCTCGTGATTCCACATTCCCCCAACAATCACCCCAGCGACTTCATTTATAATGGGAGCATTGAAGTGCCCTTCATGACCACCAGAGGGTATTTTGTCAGCTATGAAAATGATTTTGTGGTCGTCAGAGTGCATTGTATCCAATGCGGTTTTGAACAAACGGACCAAGCGTTATGTTCATGCAGAATATTTTGCAATTGTTCCATCATTTCGCTTTTAATCTTTTAAATTAATAAATTTCACAATAATCCAAAATTTTCCAACATTCATAAGGAATTTTTCACCTTTACGTCGACTGAAATCATTAAATCAAGCGATAGAAAGCAAAATTTCGTTGAAAAATCAAAATGTTTTCGAGTTTTCCCGAAATTTTCCGAGTTTTCCTCCAAGAATTTTTCGATTTTTCCATTCGAAAAGTCAAGTCGTAATAACTATCCAAAATTTTTCATATTAACATCGTCCAAGAATTTCAAAATATACGATAAAAAGCAAAATTTCGTCAATAAAAATTAAAATTTTTGGCATTTTCCGTGTTTTTCCAACAAAAATTTTATATTTTTCTAATGGAAAAGCAATTGATCACAAAATTTTAGACAATAATGTTATTTGCAAGTTTCTTCAAATCAAGCGATACAATTCAAAATTTTGTAGAAAAAATCTAAGTTTTTCCGGAATTTTCCGATTTTTCCACCAAAATTTTTTCTATTTTTCCATTCGAAAAGTCATTTTGGAATAATCATCCGAAATTTTTCACTGTTACATCGTCCAAAATTATCAAATCTTACAACAATATGCAAAATTTCGTCGAAAAAAAAAAATATAATTCTTCGAATTTTTCCGGAATTTTCCGAGTTTTTCCAACAAATATTTTTTATTTTTCCATTCGAAAATCTATTCGTAACAATTGCACACATAATTCCATACAAAACAGCAATTTTCGATTTTTCAAGTTTCCCGACTTTTCCGGAGGATTATCCCAAAATTTTCTTTTACATAAACCTGCTCCTGGCAATTGATGATCGGCCCAGCCGGTCTCAATTGATGAATTACTATACATTTTTGCCACCATTTTTATATATATAGATATTATTTAGAATTCGGTTAATTTCAATAACTTGATAATTAGGCAATATCACTTATAGGGTGAGGGTATTTATCAGTCAGATCAAATGACCCTTCATCCCTATTGGTGAAAGTATAAAAATTGTTTTGAAAATACACTGCATATTTAATAAGCAACTTTGAAACTATATGGCGTATGAGTCATATGTCTATAAGTTCATTATTCATACGCCCTGGGGTTTGAGAGCGCACAAAAGTTGTGCAGCATTTTTCATTGGAATAAAAAATAAAAAAAAAATTGCTACTAAAGGTATTCATAGATAACTCTAACTGCGTTATTCATTAAAAATTTCCAAAGTGGATATAAAACGTTCTTTTGCTGTTGTATTCTTTTGCTCCAATTAACCTTTAATAAGAAATTGTATTCATAAACGTTTGTTATCAGCCCTTCAGCTTTATGTGTTTCGGTGGCAACGCCGACTATTTTAGTGCGCAATAATTACGAAGACAATTTCCTACAGATGAATACATGCAGCGACTATTTCCCATATGAAAAATGCCTACCAACTCAAAACAATGAAAAAATGGTGAGTAATAGGAGTTGTGGCATACAAGTGCCATATAAATATATAAGAAGAGAATGAAGCTGTAAACACCAAAATCATAGATCACAACTCTTAAATCTAAATTTGCCTTTACATCCCATATATCTCTTTTTTTCTCTATGTCCACCTGTCTAGGCCATTTGATTGCTAATCTTGCACTTTTATTTCCTCTTTTTCCACACGATTTATTGCCCACCCCATTCGGTGGCATATTTGAAAAGATCTATTACCTTTTAAACGATGTTACTTATTATCTGCCTGTATTACTCGCTCATACGAAATGGCAGCAATCGGACGTGTCCTTGAAACTTTGCTATCATACGTCACTGTCACATCATTGTATCTATGTTCCATTTCGAAATTCCATAAATTGCAGTCTCCCATTTCAATGATGGATTGTCATTACTATAGCAGCAGTTAACCAGCTAGCATAATCATAATTATGGATACGACACTGAAGTGCACTAAATAGGTTACCATGGGAGTACATGTGACAAGAACTTAATTTTGTTTCTTCTATAAGCACACGTCGTTGACAATGTTACGTTTTAGTTCATGTGATAAAATTTTTTTTTTTTTGATAATGATACTGTGTAGTTTGAGGATTTTTTTTTCATATTTATCATATTAAACTGATTATATGATGACTTTGATGAGAGTACACATATGAAATCCATTCCTACTTTGTGTTAAATCGCAAATGGTAAATATGTTTTTATGTAAGTGACACAAATGTCATAGATGTGCCGAGGTTTAAATGGCTGATATATCAAAGAGTTAAAATTTCATACTACCTTCTTTAAAATAACAACAGTAGAAAAGTGTCAATTTGTTTAGTTGCACAGTACAATACTAGATTTTGGGACCCAATTCTGAGAACTGCACGTGAAAGTATCCCCAAAAAGAAAAAGTTCTGCATCATTCATTTTGTCAAGTTACATGCCATAATAATTTAATATCGATTTGAAGTTCGTAAGGGAATTTGTCACGTTTTAGGCACTTTTCAGACTATAAAAAGCATCGGCAAGAAACTTGACAGAATGTGGAACCAGATTCCCGCATAAAGATATCCACAAGGCAACCTAGATATCACCTAACCAAAAGACAAGAAACCAGATTGATCACGTGGAAATCGAAGGTAGGCATTCCACAATCGTTATGGACGTGCGTGTGATGCACAGTGCAAACATTGAATTGGATCACCACCTATTTGCAGCCAAGGTACTCACAAGATTAAGTTGTGCTAAAAACGCTCGTAACCAAGCGCTAAGGAAACTAGCCATCATAAAGCTGCATATCACTGAGATAGCCAATGCCTGCTTAAACCAATTCTCTAAACTACTTCAAATAAACCCCCCTCATTCTGAATTAAATGAAAGAATGTCGCGAAATGTCTGCGGAAAAGGAGCTTCATACAGGGCAGAACTGTTATAATGAGAAGAGGAGGGAAATGAAACGCCTCTTCAGGCAGGCTATGCGTCTATGAAAAAGGAGGGAGAGTCAGGATGTCAAACATAACAGGGATATATCAAAGTGAAGCCCAAAACTTCTACCAAAAGGTAAAAAGAAAAGATTTTGGAACAGTGATCCAGAGAGACAGAAACGAAAATCTGGTGGCTCAGAGTATGCTGCAAATACGAAGGGAACACTTTCGTTCTCTTCTCGTGCTTGAAGGCAGCATAAGTGACGATATAACGCTAATCTTTGATGATGGAGTAGGTTGTCCAACACCGAGCTAAAACGAGATCAGCATGGCAATTGTACTGCATAAAAATAACAAAGTTCCTGGAACGGACAAACTACCGGCAAAGATTTTTGAAGCCGCCGGCGGTGAGTTGGCAACGTGTATGTACCAGGTCATATACGCGATTGAGCTCAATGAATACATGCCGATGATTTAACCTGATTAAAGATTACACTGTGCAACAACCAAAATCGGAATGGGATGAAACCAAATGCAAATGAAAGTTGACATTATGTATAACAAAACACTCAAGGGATTTCTTAAGTTTAGTGCGAGATTTTTTTTTACACGCATTTGAAGTTGGTGATTTTTGAACGCTGGTTAACAAGAAAAATTCATTAAAAAAGTCATAAAATAATGCTATTTATTCCGGAAAGTTGTGGTATCTTACTGTTTTTGGGGTCGAGGAATCCATTTTTGACATTTATTTTTATTTTTAAGCGCCGCTAGAGGGCGCTTTCGTAAATTTTTTCGGTTAAGATCGAATTTTTTGTCTTTCCACACGATTACAGCCGTAGATTAAGAGCTATCGAGCTGAAATTTGGTATGCGAGCTTCTATCGACCAAGCGGAGATTGGGTGCTTAGATGGGCATGATCGGACAAAACCTGCTCCCACCTCCCATACAAATTGTACCTTTTTTGAGGTCTGTCCCTGCGATCACAGTCGTAGATTAAGAGCTATCCAGCTGAAATTTGGTATGCTAGCTTCTATTCCCTAAGCGAAGATTAAGTTCTAAAATGGGCATGATCGAACAAAAACTACTACCACCTCCCATACAAACTTGCCCTATTTGGGGGTGTTCGTCTGTTTCTCTTCTCAATTACAGCCTTAGATTAAGAGCTATCGAGCTGAAACTTGGTACGCAAACTTCTAACCTCTTAGGCAAAGTTAAGTTCTAAGAAGAGCAAGATCAGAAGAAAACTCCTCAAACCGCAAAATATGGGAAGTTTGCATTGGAGGTAGGAGAAGTTTTTGTCCGATCATGCTCATCTTAGAACTTAACTTTCTCTAAGAGATTAGAAGCTTGCATACCAAATTTCAGCTCGATAGCTCTTAATCTACGGTTGTAATAGCGAGGAAAAATAGACGGACATCCCCAAAAAGGGTTATTCTGTATGGGAGGTGGGAGTAGTTTTTGTCCGATCATGCCCATCTTAGAACTTAATCTTCGCTTAGGGAATAGAAGCTTGCATACCAAATTTCAGCTCGATAGCTCTTAATCTACGACTGTGATCGCAGGGACAGACCTGAAAAAAGGTACAATTTGTATGGGAGGTGGGAGCAGGTTTTGTCCGATCATGCCCATCTAAGCACCCAATCTCCGCTTGGTCGATAGAAGCTCGCATACCAAATTACAGCTCGATAGCTCTTAATCTACGGCTGTAATCGTGTGGAAAGACAACAAATTCGATCTAAACCAAAAAAATGTACGAAAGCGCCCTCTAGCGGCGCTTAAAAATAAAAATAAATGCCAAAAATGGATTCCTCGACCCCAAAAACAGTAAGATACCACAACTTTCCGGGATAAATAACATTATTTTATGACTTTTTTAATGAATTTTTCTTGTTAACCAGCGATCAAAGATCACCAACTTCAAATGCGTGTAAAAAAAATCTCGCACTAAACTTAAGAAATCCCTTGAGGGTTTTGTTATACATAATGTCAACTTTCATTTCCTTTTGGTTTTATCCCATTCCGATTCCAAAAGTTAAATTTTGTGTCACAGTGTTATTAGTGCGGGTTAGACCTGGTAAATATAAAACCGTTCAGTTTTTCAAACCACCACAAATCCGCGAAAAGACCCAGAAATACAGGTCGACAAATACCATCTGTTTATCGATTACAAAGCTGCATTCGACAGTCCGATACGACAGAAACTAATAGATGTTAAAGGCTGAGCTTAGTATCCCGCGAAACTGATACGATTTCGTATGACACCGAACGACTCGAAATCTTCAGTGGCTATAGAAAAAATCTTGGCAGAGCCATTTCCTACCAAGCGAAGCTTTGCCTAATACTATGAGTATAGTCTGTTCTGAGATGATCATCCAGAAGTCTGCGGTAAACACGACTGATACCTTATTTAATAAAAAAAACACTTACTGCTCGTATATACCGATGATATAGATATTGGCCAATGACTGCGGGATGTTACTGTGGTCTTTTCAAGCATTGAACAGCAGTAAGCAGAAGTGGTTCTGGTAATCATTTGAGACGGAATGAAGTTATTTGTTTCAACGACCAAAAGTCTATCCGATTGGGTCGCTGCGTGAACGTTGACAACTATAACTTTGAAGTGGTAGATAATTATGTTTACCTTGGGTACGCAGTGGGACCGGCCGTGGCATAGTGGTTAGAACACGCGACCACCATGCGGGAGATCGCAGGTTCAAACCTGGCTCCAGTCATCTTAAAAGAAAAAAAATAAATAAAATTTTCTTTCATTGTCGGCTCCCCTCGAATGTTGTTGACAGCAAATTCGCAGTATTATGCGTCGATTCAATCGTCGTGTCTAGTAAGAGCTTCTCAAACAGTGACGTTCGCATTCGTCGATAAACAAGTAGGTGCCGTTAGTTGTGAATCTAAAAATAGAAAGCGCGTTTATTCACAACAACGCGAGAAGCTATCCCATACCTCATTCATGGGGTGCAAAGGGAAATTAAGTTTTTTTTTAAGTTTGGGTTCGCCGTAAAAACAATATCGACCGGAAATCAAGAGCTGAGTATTGATCGCAAACCTCTGCTACTATGTGCTAAGCAAGTGATTTAATGACAATGCCCTCTCTCAACGAATAAAGATCCAACTGTTACAGATACTGATCCTACCTGTATTGCTCAACAGCGCAGAATCTTGGGTAATGACACAAGCGGTTCAAGCTATACTGGGAGTTTTCAAGAGAAAAACACTTTACAAAATATTTGAACCCATCATAGTTAACGGGAAGTACCGTGCTATAATTAGTTGTATGTATAAGTTGTATAACGACATCAACGTGGTCAAGCGGATACGTTGTAAAAATTGATGAAAATGTTAGAGCTCGAAAAGTTTTCGATAATAAACTCGTTAGACGACGCATAAGGGGGCAACAAAAACTTCATTGGATGAACCTGGTGAAAGAGGTGTTATCCCCAAAGATGGTGTGACGAACTATATACGGAGCGCAAAAGACCGAAGCGTTTAATATTATCATCTACATGCGACCACTGAAAGATTAATTTATATTGCTGCTGCCAAATAAGAAGTAAAAGAAGATATTTTCCTTAAAGCGTAATAGCTATAAATCTTTAAAAAAAAAAAAATGAACAGAGAAAGTACTCTAGTTTTTCGTGTAGCAATTTAAGAACAAATACAAAACAAAACGTTATATAAAATAATAGCTACAAATGTTGACTATAGTGGATTTAATATGAGAGTATATGTGTAAAAACGGGTATAAACCTCTTATTGTTTTACTGGAACTCAGGTTCCTAATCCTAAGAACTTAGGTTCTATAAATCCGAATTAATACGGGGATATTCAAACACAAATAGAGGGGGATTTCAATTCAAAACTTACATATTTATTTCTAGAGTATGGTAGTGATGTAACCGGGTGGGAACTCGGAACTCCTTTCCGCTTCATCCCGAGTTGCCACTTTATTATATAAAAATAGTGGTTTTTGTTCAAGCATGACTGTGCATGCATGGTACACAGCGAAAAATCATGTGATACATTATGTTTATAACAATTCAATACATTATGTTTTTAACAATTCAATACATTATGGTTTTGCAATTCAATAATTCAAAATTAAACATAACAATTCATTATAAATTCAATATGTATTGGTCTTAAGGACAAACAGCGTTCAACAATATGTATGTCAGTACTCTTGGCTAAAAATTGTCTTTCCATTTTTTTACGCTTACGCGTTAGCAAAGTTGAAAGGCTAATGCATAAACGTTTACCATTTACCAACTATTCGATAAGCTGCCTTATACATTATTAAAGTTAAATGAATTATTATTCCATTAAAGAGATAAGGCATAATAAAAGATATAAAATATTATCTCATTGCTTAAAGTAGGGATAACTAGAGAAGAGCGCCATCACTCCCACTAATGAAAAACTCATAAGGTCATAGGGCAAAAGAGCAGATGTATTAGTTTAACACTTAAACGGGTCACAAATGCAAAGTGGGCGTTATTATAACATTAATGAAAAGAGAAGCTGTTACAAAGTATGTGAGAGGGAATTGTTGCAATTGATGTTGTGGTGGGTGTTGGTTATATGTGTCGCGTTAATATCTATAGCGCACAGTAATTCATGACATAGATAATAGAATAAATAAGAAAAATCTATGTCTGTATAGAATATATGTCACAAGCAACATCATCTGCTTCCCTCTTTTGATGAAGGTTTCACATTATTAAACATTCCATATCCCAATTGGGGTCCAGGAAGATGTAATGAACTTGAGTACTATATTTAAACTTTAACAATGAATTGCTGCACTTTTTTTCAACCCTATATTTGTATATACTGTATAGCGAGTTTATTTGTATTGCGGTTGCTTTGGCAATTGCTGTTGTGCCAATTGTATGAATTTAATAGGAGAGATAATAAGTGCTTGGCTCAAGACCTCAACACGTTGCAAAATTATTGTAGCCGCAAATAAAATAGCCACAGTTAAAACGACACAATTCCATAACATAATGTGTATTATAATAATGTAGGTAATATGCTGATAAAGAAATATACAAAATACACATGATGTAATGTAGGCGACGACTTAGTTGAAAGTTTGCTTGATAAGATAGGTCATATTATACAAGCAGACGTAATGAACACCAAAATTTTCTCTGATGCAAATGCCATCACTTACACAGTACCAAATTTTTCAGCTCAATAATTTGCGACTCTATTCGGAGAACTGCACGTTAAAGTAGCCCCAAAAAGAAGAAGTTCTGCATCATTCGATTTGTCAAGTTACATGCCATAATAATTTAACATTAATTTAAAGTAAGTAAGACCGTATAGGAAAACTTGTCACGTTTTGGGTTGTTTTGTTTGATATGTATCGAGAAACACTAGTCCGATTTAGCTGAAGCAAATTTAAAAAAATTAAGAATAGCAATTCATTTAATCTGTTCATATAACATTTCCCTACATAAGCAGCAGGTTCACTTTTCCATTCATCAAATGAATTTGAACTGGGTTTTTTTTTTGTAGCAGCTACATTAAAACTGTTGTACTCCGTGGCGTATGATTTACGTGGAATATTACTTATGATAATCATACGCCACCATATAACAATATAAGAAAAGAGAATAAACATGACAAATTACCCTATACAATACTTACTTACTTCAAATCGATAGTAAATTATTAAGGCATGTTGCTTGACAAAACGAATGATGCAGAACTTCTCCTTTTTGGTGCTACTTTCACGTGCAGTTCTCAGAATTGACTCCCAAAATCATGTGTTGTAGTGTGTTATAGTTGGGAATAAAACAAACATATATAGCCAAAAATAAGTAAGTGCTAAAAAGCTGATTATTTATTACATTTAAAAAGTAAAAACATGAACATGTTGTCATATAACAGAACCTTCATTAACATTTATTATACAGTGCAACAAATTATTTCGGGGGTGAACGAAACCAATATCAAACGATAAAATTTGATCTCAGTAACAAAACCCTAAACTCCATTTTGCTCCACTACGTCACAAACACAGTGGTTTGAAGTTTCATTTTTTTGTCAAAAGTCGATATAAAGAATATGAAAAAGCATTCTTGTCTTCTGAGACCTACATTAAAACAATCAGGGGAATATTTTCTCAGAACATTTTAACCCTGTAGCTCCCACTCGTATGGGAAATTTTTGGCCCAATTTTGAAAAACTGTTTATAAGTCAACTTTGAAATGAGGTCAAGGCTTAGAATCTTCGACAGAAATATTCTTCGGAAAATTTCACTGAGAGTCACCAAAGACAAGTAGCCTCTGTGAGTCAAAGGTTCCAAAATAAAATTAAAATAAAATGCTAATGGAACGTTTAAAAATATATTTTTGAGCAAACAGTGCGTGAACCAAACAGGGAGTGAACCAAACCAATATCAAACAATAACATTTAACCTCAGTAACAAAACCCAAAACTCCATTTTGCTCCACTACGTCACATGTTTATGTTTACAGTGGTTTAAAGTTTTATTTTTTTGGTCAAAAGTTAAATAGAAGAAAATAAAAAATCATGTGTAAAAATAGATTTGGGTTAGTTCATGTCTTCAGAGACCTACATTAAAATTTTCCGGGAAATATTTCCTCGCAACATTTTAACCCTCTATCTGCCACCCATGCTGAACATTTTAAGAAATTTTACTTTTAAGCTGTTTTTTAAAATTCATCCTAAGATGTCCCATACGGGTGAGAGCTAGGGATTCCCAATGTTCTGATGAAATATTCCGCTGAAAATTTTAATGTATGTCTCCGAAGTATTTTTACACATGATTATTCAAATTCTTTGATTCGACTTTTGATCAAAAAAACCAAACCACAAACCACTGGAAAAAAAATTTGTGACGTAGTGATGCAAAATGGAGTTTAGGGTTTTGTTACTGAGGTCAAGTGCTACCGTTTGATATGGTTCACTCCCGAAAAATCTTGATCCACTCTTTGCTCAAAAATAGTCTTTTTCACATTTAATTTTGATTTTATTTTATAACATTTGACTCGTAGAGGTTATTTGTCTTCGGTGACTCATAGTAAAATTTTCCGGAGAATATTTCTATCGAAGATTCTAAGCCTTGACCTCCCTCCAAAGTTGACATCCAAACAGTTTTTTAAAATTCGGCCAAAAATGTCGCATACGGGTGGGATCTAGAGGGTTAAAATGTTCCGAGGTGATATTCCCCTAAATGTTTTAGTATTGGTCTCCGAAGACATGAAATACCCCAAATGTTCTTTTATAGATGATTTTTCATATTCCTTGAATCGACTTTTGATCCAAAAATTCAAACTTCAAACCACTGTAAAAAAAATTTGTGACGTAGTGGCCCAAAATGGAATTTAGGGTTTTGTTACTGAGGTCAAATGCGTTTGAACTGTTGTATCTTGTATGTCGATACTCTGGATTCCCGTATTGAATAAAAGATTGCACGACTTATTCTTTGTTAGATTAATCTTAATTTATTATAATGTTATTTACAATATGGAGTTAACTACGTTTTACGAATTAGCATTTGTGTATTCGTTACGGTAAACATCAACAATTCTATAAATTCCGTAATCGAATTCATCACTCCTTACTTGATTTGCTGAGTTTCCGCCTGTTTTGGGTTTACCCTCTTGTCCGGCATTAGGACGATCCGCCAAAATAGATGATATGCAGACTTTTGCTACATGTCCATGTTTTGCACATAATCTGCATTTCAGATTTGAATTGGAGCGACACTCCTTTGCAAAATGATCATTTTTGCCACAGCGCAGGCATTAACCCGCAATACCCAATTGTACATAATTGATTTTGCGTTTGTTTTGAACTGGGTGATTTTTACCGCTATGAGCTTTCTTTTTATTGAAAATTTTATTTATTGTTGCAGCATTATTCGATGTACTCGCAGTAGCCTGAGACAACTCCCTCGCATCAACTTTGGCAGCTTCAAGTGCCAAGGCTTTTGCCACAATTTCTTCGAAATTTGATGCACTTGATTGCAGGAGTTGCTCGCGAATGCTGTTGTCGTGTAGACCTCTAATAAATTGCGCCCTCAGAAACACACCAGCAATTGAATCGCTCAATGTAATTCCGGTAAGCCTCCTTTGCCGGGTCGAAAGATTCAAAATTGGGTACCAATGTTGTGTTGAGGTTAATGTTGCTGCTGCTGCCTTGCCCTGCACTTGACGCAGAAACACCAACAGTCAACTTTGAAACTTGCGCAACCAACGCTTCTTGCATTTTCTTAAACGCGGAAAATTGATTGGCATCCATTTTCTTGTAAGCTTGCACTTGCTTTAACAAAAGAAAATTGAAAAATTGAAATATTGAAAAATGTAATTGTTTATTTGTTTTTCACACTCGTCGCCAAACTGTTTGAAATTGGTTTGGTTCACCCCCGAGACAATGACCATCAAATTGTGTCATTGTGTTAATCAAATGTTTTTCCAGAAATTGTTCGTCATATGTTAGGCTACTTGTTTCTTATAAGATTTTCATTTTCGATATTTTAAGTATAAGAACGTACTAAACACATTTCGCGAGTGTTTCTTTTGCTTTCAACATTTTGGTATTGGTCTTCATTACTAACGCACTATCTTCAAAAGTAATTTATGACATTAAGCCAATCAATTGATTTCGTGCAATCAGTAAAATATGTATCTAAATTAGGCATCATCATTACAAACTCTGCATTTTATTTATAGTCAACTCTTAAATCTTGAACATTATTTGGAATACAACAATGTGATCATATACTCGTATATAAATTACAATGTAATTTGATTCACTCAATCAAATGTACATTTACACAGAAGCTGTCTCTAAGACAACCCAGTACATGTTGGCCATCCTTAGCTGTTATGTGGTTTACTAATGGCTCACAATGATTTGTGCGGTTTGTATATTTCATCTGGTGACCCCTTTTGTTGGGTGAGTGGTATCAATGGTGCCACTGTGTTGCCTCTGGCTTTTGTGACCCAGGTGTTCTTTTCTCCACTGCGGTCATTTATTGTCGCTTAACTTACTTGAGTTTCATTAATTTAATTTATTTCTCCTTGGCATAGAAGGGCATAATGGTTCTATGAGGAGTGGTTTTTCTTTTTGTAGGAACACAAAAACTTTTTTGTGGTGAACAATGAGCAAAATGCCAATTAGGATTTTTCGTAATTGTATTGTAATCGTTATGATGAGTGGTATAAATTTATATCTATACACCAAAAAAATAAAGATAACTTGAACTTTATCTTTCATTTAGTATTATGAAAATTATTATACATATGTATAGTGACAGTTAAAGTAAAACACAATTGTATTATACTATTAAATGTTGTTGGAGAAAATATGTATATTAGAGTGGATCAATTTTTTTCTCGACCAAGTGATTATCAAGATCGTAATCTACGATGAATTCTAAAGAACTTTGGGTCTAAATAGGAGTCCCCCTTAAGGGATGAAGAGAGGGGGTAGGTATGTTCGAGAAAAATGTTAGGAGAGAAATACTAGTGGGGGTCATTCATGCAATTTACCACTCCAGGTCGAACAATGGTAGCGGCACTAGCTGATTTAAAAAAAATGTATAAAAATATAAAAATTGTATTGGGACCACCTCAAGGATTGAAGATAGAGGGTAGATATGCTTAAAAGATATGACACTGTTGGGGTTGCAAATTATATGGGGGTCGGTCATACATTTGACTCCTCTAGGGGCACCTTTAGGGCAGTTAGGAGCAAATTTAATAATAATTTGTTTTTTTTATGGGAGCCTCCTTAGAAGATAGGGGGTAGGAATGTTTAAGAATAATGTAAGGAGGGAAAAATAACGGTGCAGTGAGAGCGGTGGGAGAAAATTTTATAAAAAGAAACCAGTGCAGAAATTTCTGTCAAGTGCACTGACTGATAACAACCCTTATATATTGGGTGTTTTGATATTATTACTTGATTTCTAAATTGCGCGGAATGGTACATTTGTATGGGAGGTACCAGAAGGGGCGTGGCTAGACTCCAAATCTTTATCCAGTTATACCTTTACAAAATACTAAATTCTGATACGATCGCGTTAGGTGTATTGATATTATTGCACGATTTCTAAAGTGGGCTGGATGGTAGATTTGTGTGGTAGGTACCAGAAGGAGAGTGACAGTTTTTTTTCCAAGACTTCATCCTGTTATAGTTTTACTTAATATGTGCAGAAATTGAAGACGATGTGCAGATCGGGGACGATTTCAAAAGTGACGTGCGTATCAGCCGGACAGACAGACAGACGAAAATGGCTCAAACGACTTAAAAAGTCATGAATCGAATTTGATTCAAAAGAACTAGGGTCCAAAGTGACTCTTTCTATGTTTTACAGTTTTGGGTTGTATCAAATGATATATACCCTCCTACCCATAAGGTCGAGATATGTTTGGGAAAAATTTTAGGGGCGATCCCGGGGCAGTTGCGGGGTTAGTTTTGGATTCTTACCCTAATACGAAAAGTTTCTCGTTAAAAGTCGGGGGCTCGATTTTGATTTGGAAAAATTTGCTTGGGAAAATTTTGGTAAAACTCAACGTAGTTTATGATTTTGATAATCGCAAATTGACCCACTCTAATGTATTTGTTTACTTCTTCATCTCATTTAACAGCACCAACAGAAGTGCATTCATCTGAAGCCGCTTCGGTTTTTTGTGATCCGTAGATAGTTCCTCACACCAAGTTTAGATAAAAGGTTTTTTACCTCATCCATCTTACAACGCTTTGGGTGCCCACTCCTTCGCCGCCTATCAATCCATTACCGAAGACTTTTCGAGTGGAAGAGTTTTAATTGATTCGTACAACGTGTACAAACCAGCGCATTCGATCTATTAGAATGTGCTTGACTACGTCGATATCGTTATACAGCTCATACAGTTCGTAAAGCTCAATATTCATTCGACGACTCTTTGTTCTCTAAATCAAATAACTTAGTTTTGTCCTGATAAATCACAAGACCCACTTCTGCCTACTGCTTCTTAATGCTCGGAAAGACCGCAGTAACATTCCGCAAGCCTCGGTCAATTATAACTATATCATCGGCATACGCGAGCAGCATGCGGCTTTTGTTAAAGATGGTGGCAGTCGTGTTTACTGTTGCCTTCAGCATTATCATCTCCAAGACGATGTTAAAGAGATCGCAGGACTGACTATGGCCTTGTCTAAAGCATCGGTTGCTAGAAAATGGCTCTTTCAGAATTTATCCTATTTTCACTGAAGACTTCGTTTCAGTCAGTGTTATGCCGCAAAGTCGTATAAACTTCAAGGGGATACCAAACTCAGCCATAGCATCTAATAATTTCTCTCGTATCGGACTGTCAAATGCTGCTTTGTTGTCGATAAACAGATGGTGGGTATCGAACTGCATATCTTGGGTCTTATCCAGGATTTGTCGTAGTGTGATTTACTGGTCGGTCGTGGACTTAACAGGTCTCAAGCCACACTGATAAGGTCCAATCAGGTTCGCCAGAATAGCTTTAGTCTTTCACATAACACACTAGACAGGACCTTGTATGCGATGGGCAATAGGCTAATACCGCGATAGTTGGTACACACACTTGGATCGCCTTTCTTAAGCACGGGATTTAGGACACTCAGATTCCAATCATCGATCATGCACTCCTTGACCAAAATCGTGTTTATGAGCATACATGTTGCCAACTCATCGCCGCCGGCTTTAAAAAGCTCTGCCGGCAGTCCATCGGCACCCGCAGCTTCATTATGTTTAAGCCATGAAATTGCCGTGCTGATATCGTTTTGGCTCGGTGGTGGACAGTCCACTCCATCGTCGATGATTGATGTGATTTCGTCACTTATGCTGCCTTCGGGAACGAGAAGAGAACGGAAGTGTACCCTCCATATTTGCGGCACACTCTGAGTGTCCGTGACCAGATTTCCGTCTCTGGGTTTACAGGTGGGAAATCCCTTTTCCCAACCTTTGCTTTTTACCTATTGGCAGAACTTTCGGGCTTCACCTCTATTCCTGTAATTTTTGATATCCTGGCTCCTCTTTTCTTTCATAGAAGCTGTTCGGCCTGAAGAGGCGTGTCATCTCATTGCGGCAGTTCACCGATTTGGATTATTTCTAACAGACGACTTTCTTAAAACTTTTCCAGGTTGTAAATTAAGTTTTGTTCTAATCGGATAATAATTATGAGCAGGACTCCGAGTTAAAGTGTGAAAATAGTGCATCCATATATTTACTTGCAGTTGAGCCAGAAAAAAAGTTTTGTCTAATTTTTTCACTGAGTTGAATTCGTAACATATGTTCACATTAAATGAGGTCAGTTCGAAATTTTTAGAACACGTAACTAAAAAAATGTTGGACATTAAAGTCAAAAATTATTTTTTCTTCGACTTTGACAAATTTTTTAAAAAATAACGGTAAGGAATTCAGAATAAAAAAAACTTACATTCTGTGCTCAATTTCCAATAATACAAAAAAAGAATTTAGAAAATCGGTCCAAAAAAACTTTTTTTCCCCACTGTGCGGTATACCGAGATATAACCGTGTTAAAATATAGCAATAGCAAAGTGGGTTTTCCGTACCCTGATTTACAGCATTGCCATTCGCGATTGTTTCGTTTTGGGTGCCAGCATTACCATTCACGCATGTTTTTTCATATGTTCCTTCACCTCTTACGCACCCAAACAGCGAATAGTGGTCAGAGATGTTTGTCAACACAATAGCCACATGTGCACATGATAGAGAATTGTTTGTTCGCACAAACATATGGTCAATGCAGGTGCCTTTGTTTTTGTTGACTTCTTCTCTTGTTGTCTCGTTTACCATGCATTGTAATCCGTTTGAAGACATCATGTCAATGTATGTTCTTGCTGTTTTTGTTTTTTCTTTTGCAATGTTGACGTTCATATCACCAATAACAATCATCGCTCTTTTTTTATGTATTTCACTTATGTTTTGTTATATGATATGATATTGATATTGATATTGATATTGATATTGATATTGATATTGATATTGATATTGATATTGATATTGATATTGATATTGATATTGATATTGATATTGATATTGATATTGATATTGATATTGATATTGATATTGATATTGATATTGATATTGATATTGATATTGATATTGATATTGATATTGATATTGATATTGATATTGATATTGATATTGATATTGATATTGATATTGATATTGATATTGATATTGATATTGATATTGATATTGATATTGATATTGATATTGATATTGATATTGATATTGATATTGATATTGATATTGATATTGATATTGATATTGATATTGATATTGATATTGATATTGATATTGATATTGATATTGATATTGATATTGATATTGATATTGATATTGATATTGATATTGATATTGATATTGATATTGATATTGATATTGATATTGATATTGATATTGATATTGATATTGATATTGATATTGATATTGATATTGATATTGATATTGATATTGATATTGATATTGATATTGATATTGATATTGATATTGATATTGATATTGATATTGATATTGATATTGATATTGATATTGATATTGATATTGATATTGATATTGATATTGATATTGATATTGATATTGATATTGATATTGATATTGATATTGATATTGATATTGATATTGATATTGATATTGATATTGATATTGATATTGATATTGATATTGATATTGATATTGATATTGATATTGATATTGATATTGATATTGATATTGATATTGATATTGATATTGATATTGATATTGATATTGATATTGATATTGATATTGATATTGATATTGATATTGATATTGATATTGATATTGATATTGATATTGATATTGATATTGATATTGATATTGATATTGATATTGATATTGATATTGATATTGATAATGCAGCCAACTTGGCAAAACGAATGATGCAGAAGTTATTATTTTTGAATCTCAAATGAATGAGCTGAAAAACGTTGCGCTGTTTTATACAGGGTTAAAAATAGTTCATCGTTACTAGTCAGATCCGTAAACGGTCATATATTAATGGTTCACATATAAACTATATTAAGTTCAGTGAAATTTGGTAGGCTGTTATTGGACTATAAGGTATTTACCAATAGGAGGTAGGTATGTTCGAGAAAAATATTAGGAGGGAAATTCTAGTGGGAGGTGGTCATACTTGTTAGCTCTCTAAGAGGCACCATAGCAGCGCCAGAAGCTGATTCAAAAAAATATAAAAAATTGGAACAATTGTATGGCGACCACTTTAAGGGTTGAAGATAGAGGGTAGATATGTAAAGAGAAACTGTTGGGATGCTCTCTAGGGTCATCTTTAGAACAATAAGAACAGTGGGAGCATATTTGATTTTTGTATGGTAACCCTTTAGGGGTGAAGATGGGGGGATTGGTATGTTGGGGAAAAATGTTAGGTGAGAAAAGTTACTGGAGGTCGGTCGCTCAGTTAAATCCTCTAGGGGCGATTACTAGATATTTTGCCCTACCCCATCACGATGCGTAGCCATTTGCAGCCACCCTACACCTATATTTTGGCTCATAATTTTTTTTCCCCAACCGGCCGTGGCATAGTGGTTAGAACACGCGACTACCATGCGGGGGATCGCAGGTTCAAAAATGGCTCCAGACATCTTAAAAAAAAAATTTCATTCATAGTCGGCTCCCCTCGAATGTTGTTGACAGCAACTTATCAGTATTAACTGTCGAGTCAATCGGCGTGTCTAGTAAGAGCTTCTCAAACAGTGACGTTCGCTTTCGTCGGAAAACAAGTAGGTGCCGTTAGTTGTGAGTCTAAAAATAGAAAGCGTGTTAATTCACAACAACGCGAGAAGCTATCCCATACCTCATTCATGGGGTGCAAAGGGAAATTAAGCTTAAGTATAAAATTAAGGGGTGAACCGTATCGAAATCTTGTTACAGCGGGACTCCAGACAACACTATCGCACCCCTAATATAATATACGAAAAGATTTTCGTTGAAAACCAGGAGCTCGATTTAGATTTCATAAGGACGCATGTCAAAAGTTTTTTACGTCCAGGGAAATTAAAGTGTGTGATTTGATAGTTCTCGTCACTACAGATACAAATATCGAGACTGATTTGTTTACCCTTTACCACGCTCGGGCCTACTTTGTAAGCTTTTTTGGAAAGATACAGCACTCATCTCTAATCGAATTTCTAAAAAAAGTGCTTTCCCCTCACTCAATTACTTCAAACGCGGTAAACCCTTGTGTGGCAGTTTAAGGCAAACGCACAGCCACTTAAGGCCAACTTCGCCCCGCTATCCTGCCACAGAACATGGGAACTTCACTTTCATAATCATCCAATTCCTACGCCCTATGCACTTTTTCATTTCAATTTGGTTTTTCTTTTATACGTGATAAACAAATTTAGCATCTTCTTTCTGGCTTTGCTTTTCCTTTTATACCGCCGAAAGTAACTACTACTTTCTGAATACCGGGGATGCTGTTTGCTTACAAATGTTACCGTTAACCCACAAATTTGCTCTACTCCAATTGATATTGCATTCACAAGTGAACCGGTATGAAACCCCATTGTGTGCATCCAAAATATACTCTAAGGTATTGTTGGTTGTATTTTATTTTCATTTTTTTTTTGGTGTTTTTTGTGTGAAAGTAAAATAGATAATGCTACAACACATTTACTATGTTTGTGAAATGTTCTTCTAACCGCCAAAAGATTTGTACGTTTTTCCCCATAGAGAAATGGCATACTGACAAACGAGCGGTATGCAATAACTTTAATGAATTCCTTGGGGTGAGCTCGGTAAATGCAGCTTAGGAGCAGAGTTCTTTTATTTCCAAAAGCTTAAAATGTTCCCAACCTGAGTTATGCATAAATTATTGTGGTAAAATGCTATGACGAAATATTCAAGAGCTAACATTGCAGCTTTCATTAATTTTAAGTATACAGCACTACACAATAGAAAGTCATTAGTATGTATGCCCTGGAGTCTGATGTGAAATAGTTATTTCTTTATCTCTGTCTCTCTCTATGCTGCATCCGTTATTAATGAAGCATATGGGTTTGTTAAAAATAAATTCATAATTTCGTATTTTCAACAACCATACATTGACACGTACAGAGAGATATGCAAAGTATTTTAAATTTTCAGCAATTGCCAACGCATTCGCTTCGGTCCATTTGAAGTGTGTGACGAATTTTCAAATGAGTTGAAACGTTTTTTTCCACTCTTCTGCATTTTTCGCTAAGCAAATAATCACATTTCCAAATTGTGTTTTCATTCGCTATTGGACTCTGCGAGAAGGGAGAAATGAACGATTACACTGTTAAACATAGATGTTAGTGACAGTATAAAGGAGTAACAGAATTGCATTTACAATTTTTAAAAAATTGTATGTAAAGAGAGTGATGGAGAGTATACAGCATCTTAACAAAACGTATCTGTCTATAATACGTAAATACAGAGTGGACCAAGAGACCGTTTATATATAAATCGTTAGTTGCATCGAGCAGGCCGTGTTAAGATGATTAGAACATGCAAAAGTTCGAGGAGACAGGTTTACCAATGAAACATTAAAAATATCCAGAGATTCCTATCTCACTCAACTACATATCTTTAGTCGACGGCCCTCTCAATGGGTGCAGACGTTCGAATAGACATGTTCAACAATAAAACAATAAATATTCAGCCGACCTAAATCTAGTATGTGGGATCCTGAAAACGTAGAGCGTCTGTTCATGAACCACCTATCCTATCATTTCGAAATGAGCCAGGGTCTTAAATATGCCCATATTTTACAAATATTTACATTAACACCATACAAAATTCAAATGGTCCAGTATTAAAAGCTTCACGATCATACTCTTTGGCTCCAAACTTTCCAACAAAATCAAAAAAAAAAAAACATTTAAGTATTGTCACTATAGTTTTACCCTTCGTAACGTGCAAGCATAGCCCATATTTAGTTTAGTTTGTTCTTCCATTTGAAATGCTCGTAAATACATAAATGATGAAAGGTGTAAACGCACTTTATATGGGAACAAATTTCAGAAATTTGTTGGCCTGACCCTCCAAAAATGATAAGTTTTTGCACATGTTGGGATACCAAAGTTTGAGCACGATTGGAGTATGTTAACTCGTGCCGCTGGGGTTTTAAGGGTTCGAGCGAAAATATCAATATCGAAGCATAGGCAAGAAGAATGTGACTTTTATTTAATATCATACCAATTGAGTTCACAGCAGCTTTTCTTATTACTTTTTCCATTACGATGTTAAGCGAAATGGAATGCCACCTTGTCTGAGGCCTTGTTTTGTATCGAACGGTTCGGTGAGGTTCTTTCCTATTTTTACTGCTCTTAACCGATCTATCAAAAGCGGCTGTATAATCACATAAGATCGGTTGACGCTCAGTCCATCCCATCATTTCCAGTCGAGGCATTGTCTTTGTCATTCTTCACTTCATGAAGTTTTGAAAGTGGTCTATACAAATGCCTTACATGGACTGTTTACACGATTGGCGATCTCAAATTTGCAGGACTTGATCTGTGGTGAGTCGGCTTGAGACGAAACGATAAAGATCGCTCGGGGTTTAACAAGTTGACAGGTATAGTACGTATATTTTTTTGTAAATTTTTTAAAATTATTATTTTACTTATGTATAAAAGTTATTCAAATTCGTTGCACAGTGCCACGCGGACTCTAGAAAATGTCTAGTCATTTGTTCAAAATATATTGAGATTCCGCAATACCCCGCTGGTTCCCAGTATGTGAAGTCAGGCATAAATGTGCATCAATGCTTGAATAGTACGAGTATAACTGAAATATTTTAATGGCAACTGAATTTTTTTTTGCCAACGTGTATATTTTAAAATACATGAGTGTTTGAGTGGCAATATCTAAACTATTTAATATTGTCAACAGTTTTTCATATAAACAAAAAGAAAAAACAAGAAGAAAAAAAAAACAACAGCAAGAGATAGTATAAATGATGGACAAATTGTATATTTTTGTTATATATGACGAATTCTATTAAATCCAATGCAACGAAATTTAATCAAAAGCATACGTAGTATAAATATCATAATACATATCTACATGTGCAGTTGTATTCATTCAGCACGAACATTTTTGAAAGTTATTGCATATAAATCTTTTCCGTTGTAATAAATCGGTTTTGACTGTTTTTTTATGAAAATCATTTTATATTTAATCTTTTATACTATATCGTATATTGTATTTACGCAAGTATCTTTCCAATGCTATATGCGGACGTGACCGAATTACAAGAATCATCATGAAATGGTATAACATTAAAACGTTTATGAATTGCAAAACCCTCTGAGGAATCAAAAAGACTTGGATCGTAGCATACGAATTGAATTGAAACAAATGATGACGTCATTACGAAGTTACAAAGTGGCAAGTTAAGGCTTTGGAAAATGATTTGATATGATATGATATGATAGGGAAGGGTACACTAAGAGAAAAATCGCAACTTAAAATCGAAGTGAATCATTTTTGAATTTAAAATTTTCCAACTTTGAGCATTTCAACGTTAATTTAAAAATGAACATCGTTGAAATGAAGTAAAACAACTTTAAATCAACTAAAAACTACGTTGAAAATTATATTCGTCTTGAAAATAAAAAAGTTTTTTTTAATTTGAAAACTTTCTTTATTGAATTGAAAATGAACATTTTTGATTTCTACATCAACTTTATATGACAAAGTCTACTTTGAATTGAAGATGTTTCACTATTAATTCAAATAAACTAAATTATTTATTTAAAAACGCAGAACTATAAATTAATAACGAAAATTGTTGATTCAAAGTGGCAGCATTTATGAAATTATAATGAACATTTTTAAGTATGCGTTTATAATGAAGCAACCTTAAATTAATAAATATGCGTATTCAAATCAAAAACGCATTTTTAATTTGAAGTGGTCCGTTTTTGATTTAAGATTGTGCACCTGTACATCAAAGTAGAACGTTATTGAATCGAGGTGACAGCACTATCAACACACGAAGTAAACAACACAAGCTTTAATTGTTTGCGAACCACGTGTCATATCGGTCAGAAAAATAGTCTGTATAAGAAAAAGTTATAGAAAAAGTGCTTAATACCGCGGAACGTGATAATAAAAGTTATTATAATGGATAACGTAGACGTTGTGAGCAATATACTTGTTAGTTATAATGAAGGTGGGATGAGTGTATTAAATACCTCAGAAAGAATAGAGCAAGTTCTTTTGATGGAATCTGTGGTATGTGAGACCACTGAAAATTGTTCGGAGTATACTGACGAATCTGAGAAATTAAAACCCTTACTAAGTGAATTCAATTTGATTCAGCTCCTGCCTGCACTACAAAGTAAGTACACTTTTTATTTATTATTATTGGCGTGATCTGATATTTCGTTTATTTAAAGGTGCTAATGTGACATACAGATGTTTGCAGTATATTCAAAAGGAAGATCTTGTTGAAGTTATCCCACATTTAGGACTTCGAGTAGAGTTTCGAGAGAAATTATTTATGTGGCGTAAAAAGAGGTACTTTCTGCATTTTACACTTAATTCCTTTAAAATTTAAAATTTTATTCCATTGTAGTTCGGAATTGATGACGAAACTATATCGAACCCGAGCAAAATTAAGGGCTGGCTCAACAGGGATTCTCCAAATGTTTCTTGGCCACCCTCTTGCAATTCATCGGTGAAACGTGTTTTGAATATAGTAATAATTTATAATTCTATTTCATATATTAATTTTAAAGTTTAATTTAAAATATTATATATTTATCTTTAAGGACTTAGCAGATATATTAAACCGCACCTCTAAAGGACAATCTTGTTTGGAGTTATATAATCAAGTTCAAAAACTGTCAAATAGTAACCGGGACGACATTATAAACATAATAATAGAAGAAATTGTTGTTAACGAAATTCCGAGATTTTTTCCAGCGAAACAATAGCAAAGGTAAGTGACTCTATTTTTAAACAAGAAGTGTTATATGTTTTACACTTTCAATTATTCAAATTCAACAGGAGTACTATTACATTCCACGTCAGGGGAAAAATAATCCAAGCGGTATGTTGTACTCCAAATACGTCAACGCCCGAAGCAAAAAGACGAAGAAGTCAGATGTATCTCCAGCTACTCCAAAATGTAATGAAACAAACGACGAGGTGATTGAAATAGATGAGTCCATAGCCTTGGCGCTAAAGGCATCTCTTAACCCTGCTATTATGTTGGGGTCATTTGATGACCCAAATCGAATTTAACGTTATCTTATTTCTAACTGGTAGGATATTTTTGAAAGTTCTTAATGCTCAGTGCATAATTTTTTGAAATACATCGAATTCAATTAATGTTTGCAACATTTTAGACTTCGATCTGTTTTTATTGCAAGTGTACACACATATCATGTTGGGGTCATATTATGACCCCATACATAGTTTTCATGACTGATAATAAATATATATTGTTATTCGTCTATGTTATATATTTTTTTTTTAGTTTTTCACTTATTTTTGAATAGCGCAAGGAACTTACACCCATTTACAGCCTCTCTCCTACCTTTTTTAGAGAGCAATCATGTCTATGGTGTGATTTGCCAATATTTCTCGTGTACTAACATTTGACGATAGGCAACGAAAAAGATCAGAACAAAGGGGAGATAAACTTTCTCCTCTTCGCAATCTTTATGAGCAATGGACTCAAAACATGCAACTGATTTACGTTCCAAATGCTAGTATAAAACTCAACGAATAGCTCATTCCTTTCCGATGTAGATGACCTTTCAAAGAATATATGCTAAATAAACCTGGAAAATATGGCATGAATGCATGGATAGAAGAGAATTCTGACACAGTGTTTTGTTTGCAGTTCCAAATTTACTTGGGCAAATACTACACTGAATACTACAACTCGACAAAAGGCGAAGTCGATACACTGGACCAAATGGTTCGAACATATTCCTGCAAAAGAAAAAGCAATCGGTGGCCATCTGCTCTGTACTGTAACTTACTGCATATTTCTGCTTTCAATGCTTTTATAATGTGGACCGAAATTAATCCTCAATGGCAAGAACATAAACTGCACAATAGGCGCATATTTTATAGAATCTCAGCGAAGCCTTAGCCAAAGAACATATCAAATGACGTAATCAACTTTCTCGCGCAGAAGCCTTTGCATCGTAAGTACAAAAATTTCGACCAGAGCACAGTGCATCGCCATCTGCGCATTCGAACGGAAAATGTGCAAATTTTGCCCGTCGAAGAAGAAAACCACTAAGAAAATTTCAGTCAGGAAAACCTACTTACAAATACCCTCACCCTCAGTAGAACATACAATTTTCTGGTATATTGATATTACATAAAGTGGGCGGCATATTTGTATGGGAGTACAAGATGAGGCTTGCCTAACCTTTCAGTTTTTTTCCAAAACTTTATTCTGCAAGAGCTTTACTAAATACAGAATTTTGGCACGATCACGTTAGGTGTATTGATATTATTACTCGATTTCTAAAGTGGGTACATTCGAATGGAAGGTACCAGAAGCATCTTGGCTAGACTTTCAGATTTTTTCTCCAAAACTTTATCCCGATTTTGCTTTACTAAATATAGAATTGGGACACGATCGCGTTGGGTGTATTAACGATATTAATCGATTGCTAAAGTGGGCTGAGTGGTACATTTCCATGGACGGTACCAGAAGGGGTGTGGCAAGGCTTCCAGATTTTTTATTCAAAACTTGGTGTAGCTTTGCTCAATACAGAATTTGGGTACGATAGCGTTGGTTTTATTAATAATACTAATTGATTACTAAAGTGGGTGGTACCAGATGGATATGGGAGGTACCAGAAGGGGCGTGGCTAGACCTCCAATGTGTTCTCCAAAACGTTATCCTGCTATAGCTTTACTAAATATAGACTTTGACCACGATCGCGTTATGTGTATTAATATTATTACTCCATTTCTAAAGTGGGCGGAGCGGTATGTTTGTATGGGAGGTACCAGAAGGGGCGCGGTCATGTAGTTCATTTACAATACTGTAAGTAGATTTAGGGAAATATTAATCCATGCATAGTTTCAAAACAATTTGTTGCGTCTTTCGAAAGTTATCGTGCGTACCAGAAGGACAGACACCTACTACGAATAGGGTGAGGATATAACAAATACCTTTACTGAGTGTATAACATGAATAAAACTTGTTTGTCCATCACACCGACCCACAATTTCTTTAACGACAGCTTTTTGTTATGAGCTTTAAGCATTTTTTTTAAACTATAGAAATTTAAATTTTCTCAATAAAACTATATGGGGTCATAATATGACCCCAACATAACGTGTGAGATTTTTTTCTAACATAGTAGCAGGGTTAATAGGAATAGCTCGAACTGCCAGGAAGTCTGCGAGAAATGGAAGAAGACTCATTACTTAAGACAAAAAGATCTAAAACGTCTAAGCAACTACGATTTTCTAGAGGCTTGGCCTAAATATATGGATTCTCGAGCACCAGAACTTGTAAGTAAAAAATTCGATTATATAATAAAATAAACAATGTTTAAATTATTGTTTTTTTTTTAGATAAAAATTGATTTTAATATTCTGTATCCAAATAAAGAACATATGTTATATTCAAAGTGGGACAGTTTTGAGGAAAAAATACGAATATACTTCGAAGATAACGTTCACAGCCCTTATTGCAAGCAACTACTATCCCTCGCCAAAACTACAGAAAACAAAGGTATGTTGAAACATAACAAATATATGAACTTTTATTGATAGCTTAAACTTTTTGCAGAAGCTGAAGATCACATACTGGCAACACTACTCACAGGTGTTTTACTACCTTCAACACGTTTTAAAAATGAGGAAGGAAAATCTAGGAAGAAACTAACAATTCTTGATGCACAGCAGAGTTTCGTTCTTCGTCTTATATCGCTCAACAATTTCGAAGCTGAAATTGCAGAACGTATAAGCAAGTATTATTCTGTAGGACTTACAATTCAACCATTTATAATTGTTGAGGGACCTTCTGATGATACAGTTAAATCTAAATAAACGAGTTTTGTCCCCACGTTCAATCATCCTATCCTATCCTATTAATATTATAAATGTGAATGTCCGTCTGTTTGTTTGTTTGTATGTTTGTTGCTCAATCACGCCTAAACGGCTGAACCGATTTCAATGAAATTTGGAAAACAGTTAGTGTACTATATGGAAATTACTATAGGCTATATATTTTGTAATTTTTTACCCTATGGGCGGAGTGGGCGTGGCAAAACTTTTTTTTAGAGCTAGAGAGATAAAATTTAATACACAGATAGTACTCGGCAACACGAATATGAATATGCAGACGAAATTTTAATTTTTGACCCAATGGGCGGAGTGGGCGTGGCAAAACTTTTTTAGAGCTAGAGAGATAAAATTTGGTGCCAAGATAGTACTCGACAACACGAATATGAATATGCAGACGAAATTTTAATTGTTGACCCAATGGGCGGAGTGGGCGTGGCAAAACTTTTTTAGAGCTAGAGAGATAAAATTTGATACCAAGATAGTACTCGACAACAATGTGCAGACGAAATTTAATATTTGACCCAATGGGCACAGTGGGCGTGGCAAAACTTTTTTAGAGCTAGAGAGATAAAATTTGATACCAAGATAGTACTCGACAACACGAATATGAATATCCAGACGAAATTTGAATTTTGGACCGTGGCAAAACTTTTTTAGAGCTAGAGAGATAAAATTTGATACGCAGATAGTACTCGACAACACGAATATGAATATCCAGACGAAATTTTGGAACTAATGGGCGGAGTGGGCGTGGCAAAACTTTTTTTTAGAGCTAGACAGGTAATATTTGATACCCAGATAGTATTCGACAACACGAATATGGATATGACGACGAAATTTAAATTGTTGACCCAATGGGCGGAGTGGGCGTGGCAAAACTGTTTTAGAGCTAGAGAGATAAAATTTGATACCCAGATAGTACTCGACAACACGAATATGAATATCCAGACGAAATTTGAATTTTGGAACGAATGGGCGTGGCAAAACTTTTTTTTAGAGCTAGACAGGTAAAATTTGATACCCAGATAGTATTCGACAACACGAATATGAATATGCAGACGAAATTTAAATTGTTGACCCAATGGGCGGAGTGGGCGTGGCAAAACTTTTTTAGAGCTAGAGAGATAAAATTTGATACCCAGATAGTACTGGACAACGCGAATATGAATATGCAGACGGAATTTTATTTTTGAATACAATGGGCATAGTGGGCTTGGCAAAACTTTTTAAAGCTAATGAGATACAATTTGATACCCATACGGTGCTCGACAACACTAATTCGAATATGCAGACCAAATTTTAAGTTGGACCCAATGGGCTTAGTGGGCGTGGAAATACATTATTTTAGAGCTAGAGATATAATCTGATACCCTGATAGTGCTCGACAGCATGAATATAATTTGCAGACGAAATTTTAACTTTTTTTTAGAGATGTGCGGATTTAACGTAGCCAATTTGTATTTTAGTCCTAGAGGAAAATTTTCTGACCAAATTTTTATTTTTAATCTGTGGGTTAAGGGCGGGGCAAAGCTGTATTTTATCCCTAAAATTTTTTTATACACATGTATTACTTGGCACTACAATTACAAATTCTATGCCCAACAATTACTAATATTCAATTAGTGGGCGGAGAGGGCATTCTTAAATCGAACCTTAGTCATAGAAAAATAGAATTTGGAATTGCAGACGACAATTTTTAAATTTTTATCCTAGAGACATGAAATTTGGTGTACAGATAGTACTCGATCAGCGGGCGGGTGGTCATAGTGAGATATAACATATAAAACGTTGTTGATTGGACAGGTTTGGGAGTTACTTGGGGTAACGAAATGTTTACCGAGGGCATAAGATAAACGCTTAAAATTATCCTATTATGAAAGCAAGCCAAACATATTATTATCGAGTTAAGGAAACGTTGCCAAAGTATGTTTGAGTGGCATACGCACAGCTTTTATAAATGTGAGCTAATTTAAATTGATATTTGTGTATTATATTAAGTTGGTTTTGTAATATTAGTCAATTATGCAATAGCGAAGCATTGCCGGGTCCACTAGTTAATATTATAAATGTGAATGTCTGTCTGTTTGTTTGTTTGTATGTTTGTTGCTCAATCACTCCTAAACGGCTGAACCGATTTCAATGAAATTTGGAAGACAGTTAGTGTTCTATATGGAAATTACTATAGGCTATATAATTTGTAATTTTTTACCCTATGGGCGGAGTGGGCGTTGCAAAACTTTTTTTTAGAGCTAAAGGGATACAATTTGATACCCAGATAGTACTCGACAACACGAATATGAATATGCAGACGAAATTTAAATTTTGGACCCAATGGGCGGAGTGGGCGTGGAAAAACATTTTTTAGAGCTAGAGATATAAAATTTGATACCCAGATAGTACTCGACAACACGAATATAAATATGCAGACGAAATTGAAATTTTGGACCCAATGGGCGGAGTGGGAGTGGCAAAACTTTTTTAGAGCTAGATAGATACAATCTGATACCATGATAGTGCTCGACAACACGAATTTGAATTTGCTGACTAAATTTTAATTTTGGGCAAATGGGCGGAGTGGGCGTGGCAAAATTTTATTTAGAGCTAGATGTATAAAATTTGATACCCAGATAGTACTAAACAACGCGAATATGAAGATTCAAACGAAATTTTATTTTTGGATCAATTTTATTTATGGAACATATTTTTAGAGCTAGAGAGATAAAATTTGATACACAGATAGTGCTCGCTAACACGACAGAATTTTAATTTTTGGTCAATAGGCGGAGGGGGTGTGGAAAACTGTATTTTAGGACTAGAGAAATCAAATTTGGTATATAGATAGTACTCGACAATACGAATAGTATTTTAGTCCTCGAGAGATAAAATACACAGATAGCACTCGACAACACGAATATAAATATGCAAGCAAATTTTGAATTTTGGGTCAGTAGGAGGAGTGGACGTGGCAAAACTGCATTTAAGCCCTAGAGAGATAAAATTTAGCACCCAGATAGTACACTACAACACGAATATGAATATGTAGACGATATTTTAATTTTCCATTATTAGGGGAAGGGGGCGTGGCAAAACTGTATTTTAGTCCTAGAGATATAAAATGAAATATACAGGTAGTATTGGACTACACGCATATAAATAAACAAACGAAATAATATTTTGGATCGGTGGGCGGAGTGGGCGTGGAAAACTGTATTTTATCCCTAGAGACACCTAGATTGTATACGACAACACTAATATGAATATGTAGATGGCATTTTGGACCAGTGGGCGGAGGGAGCGTGACAAAACTGTTTTAGCCCTAGAGCGATAATATTTGATATACAGATAATAAAAATTTATTTAGTGTACTAAAAGTACATTTATTGTACCAAAAAGTACAATTTAGTGTACCAAAAAGTGCTTTTATTATACAAAAAAGTACAATTATTGTTAAAAAAAACATTTAAGGCATCAAAGAGTACTTTATTGGTACCAAAAAGTAGATTTTATTGTATTGAAAGATACTTTTATTGTGCATAAAAAGAACAATTAATTGCATCACAGAGTAACTTAATTGTACCAACAAATGCTTTAAATTTACTAATAATTACTATTATTGCACCAAAAAGTTTTTTAATTGTGTCAAAAATTATGTTTACTGTATCAAAAAGCACTTTTATTTCTGTCAAAAAGTACTGTTATTGAAGCAAAGAGCAAGAATTGAAGAATTGTGTCAGTCAATTTTATGTATTATTTACACTGCGTCAATTTATTTTGTCAAAAATTTTGGTAATAAGTCGTCAGAAAAAAATTTTCGAAAAAATTTAAAGGGAAATACTGACAATGATGGCAGTACTATAAATGAGCCATGAATATATACATGTTTTTAGGGCTATATAAGGTAATATTTGTATATAGATAGTAATTGGTGCTATAGATATGAATTTGCTGACGTAGGTTTTAATATCGGTTAGGGGGACGTTGTTAGTTTGATCAGGTTAAGGAGACACTTGGGATAACAAATAGTTTACAGAGCGTACAAGAACGACGCTTAAGCTCAGCTCTTTAAGTAGGCATGCCAAACATATTAAAGGTATTCGACAATTAAGCAATAGCGAAGCATTGCCGGGTCCACTAGTATGAAATAATTAAAGAAATTGATGAAATTCATTTTTTAATATTACTTATTTTCACACTGGTCCAATGCATTCTTATTCTTCAAACAATGGAAAAACTTATATTCGCCCAAAAATGTTATTTTAAGTTCGTTTTCAATAAAACTATGTGAAAATATTTTTTTTTGGATTTTTAATTTTGGGGGTACAAAAATTAACCACTGTGCTATTGTGGTGACATGGGTTTGAACTTTAAATCGACATTGACCGTTTTCAAATCAAAGAAGCGACGTTTTCAAAATGAAGTTGCGCCACTTTGATTCAAAAACATCCATTTTTGATTTAAAGTTTTTTTTGGCTTTGAATCAAAGTAGATAATTTTTGAATTTATAATGCGCATTTTTGATTTAAAAACACAAGTTTATTGATTTGATATTGGCCATTCTTGAATTGAATATGAACACTTTCAATACAATGACGCATCTACTTTGATTACGGGTTAAAGTTTTTTTTATAATGCACGTTGTTGATTTCATAATTTCCCACTTTGGTTGCTTTTCAAAGGTGTTTTTTATTGATTCAAAGTAGAATTTTTTGATTTTAAGTTGTTTTTTCCCTGGGTGTACTCCAAATGGTACATAATTTATCTTAAGCATGAAATTTGCCTTGAGTGTGTGTGTGTGTGTGTGTGGATGGGAGTAGTCAATGTTGAAAGGGAAAATAGGCGAAGAAGATTTTTATGCCCAATACAAAGCATGCAATATGAAACATGTTTCCTTGGCGACATAAATGAAGCTTTTACCAATATAAAATCATCAAATGATTTCATCGTTGGCGCTAAGCCTCTTGTCGCCGTGACATTTTTTCATATCCCGTGAGTATAAGGCTAACATGTGCTTACCCCATTTATAACCAGAAAATCACGAGCTTACCTAGAATTAGTAAAAAAAATCTGAATTACACAGTGCAACACACTTTTTCTGGGGTGAACTAAAGCAATACTAAACGGTAGCATTTGACCTCATTAACAAAACTTAAATTCCATTTTGCTCCACTACGTCACAAATTTTTTTACAGTGATTTGAAATTTGTTTTTTTTTTGGTCAAAAGTCGAATCAAAGAATGTTAAAAATCTCATGCCTTCTGTGAGAAGGGAGACGGAATATGTATACACATCGAATAGTGGAATAACAAATCATCGAAGATATTGACTCCCCTTCTCAAAGAATGGATGGAACTTGTGCTCGGGATATTTTAAAAAGGAAAGAGAAGGCCTATCTTCAGGCATGTGGCATAAAGGCTTTGAAGATATGACGTCTGAATGTCTCAGAAGACCTTGTTGCATTCCTGCTTGTAGATGTCCTTGCGAATTTCGCCACTGGGAACAATTCACTCAACAGACTTTTGAATTTACCCAGTATTAAAAACGGGTCACATTGAAATAGGTAACGAGTAAGTTTAAGTTATTACCCAATATTTCCATCGGTAAAACAGCTTAACACTGAGTTCCTAAAAAAGATTTTATTAAGCATAACTAGCAAACCAGTTTTTTTGTTAGACATTAGACCGATTCACCAAAAAAGTGTCTTCGGTCCACACCCAAAAATATACCTAGGCTTATTTTATGATGAATCCCAAAAAATGTCTTGCGTAAAAATTTTTTGCGAAAATGTCATATGTGGCTTAAGGTGGTAATAGATTCTGTTCTACCACTGAGGAAAGAGTAAAGGACACATAAAAATTCTTATATATTGATCATAATGACAGAGAACGTTGGACAAGTTTTGCTTCTCTCCATCAACTCACACAAGTTGCAATATTTCAATGTGGTGTAGCCTGTACATGTATTTAATAGACAAGTTACTGTTATTACACATTAAACTTGATGTCGTAACTTTTTTTGCGCTCTACTTTTTTTTTGTTCTGCCACAAATATGCCACAGTTGTTGTCATATGTTATTTATTATTCATACATACACAAATTTACAGTTGGAATGTGCACAAATGTATAAGTGAAAATAAACTTGTTAATTGAAGAAATTATGAGCTGAGAATGCAGATGGGTAACAATTGAACAAGAGAACATAATTTATTATTTTTTAAAATTCAATGTTTTTTTGTTGCTGAGTCGCATGAAAAAAACATGCATGCAACATTTTAAATTGTTCAGATGCAAGTTTTTCGAATGTGTTTTTAATAAATTCTGATGTTTTTTTATTTGTCAAAGAATTCTATATTACATAAGTTGATGGTAATTTAATGACATAACAAATATTAAATTTATTGCAAATTTTCGGTGGATTGTAGAAGAAAATGATTTGCATCACATGAGCGAGATATGGAAGAACTTATTGAATGAATTTTTACATATTTAACAAAAATTAATAAAACTTACTTCAAGTTAACTCACATACAAAACCCAGTTCAGGATATCGACAAATACAATGAGAGTTGAGTGTCGGGACGTTCTATCAAAAAGTTAAGAGCAATAGTTTTGGAATAGGGTTCCCTTTTCTAAGGACAGAAATGTAAATCTGGACATGGGCACTGAGAGTGTGCTGCAAATATGGAAGGTAACACTTTTGTATTTTGTTTGTTGCCGAAGGCAGCATAAGCAAAACAAGTTCAACAATTTTTGCTGGAAACTCTAGCAAACTTTTTGCTTATGCAGTAAAACATATTAATATGTGTCTATGTTCAATCTATTGAGTATGCACTAGATTTACCCAGTAAATGGAATAGTAGATGATTATACCGCACATATGAGTATACTAGAACATGTGCATTATAGAGTATTTTAAAGCCAATTAGGTATTTTCTGATGTTTACACAATTACTCAAATAATAACCCATAGCTACTACTACTAACGATAGTCTGATTAATGAACAGGATATTTAACACAATCTTATACAATTTCGTGGAAATTCTAATTATGTTATTATAATTGAAACGATGTAGTAGGGTAGTTAGCTTTCAGGATGCTCATCTCCAGTCGCACACATACATTTTCCATATAATCGAGCAAGTTATTTTGCTCAAAATAATATTCCAAGAAAATATTAAAGCATTGGGTATATAACAAAAATATTTATTATCATTTCTAATGAGTCAAGGTACAATTGCAATAACTTTGTACCTATTAATGTTTCTCAATGGCAACGTACAATACACTATGATATATAAAAATATTCGTTAAGAGAGTCGAGTTACCTTTTTAATTGGCGATTGAGAAGTTTTCGACAAATTCTGTCAGTGTTATGGAATATATAAAAAACATAAGCCTCTTATAGTATTAAATACTTTTCCAGTGTAAATGAAATCAATTTACATTAACATACCGGGTATTATTAATTGATTTTGAACTTGAGTGCCGGTGGGAATGTAAAGTGTATATTGCACCTGAAGCCGACTCACATCCTTCTTCGCGGTGGCACCTGGGAACGGTGTTTGTGGCATTTTTATCATGAATAGCGGCAGATAGTAAGCGACGAACCCTGATGGTTGGGCTAGCCAAGCGCCCTCAGAAAGAAAAAGTAACAAACGGAACCTCCCAAATCTTGACGACCCCGCAAACGTAATAAGGATTTAATTTAATTTAAGGATTTGATTTAAGGATATGCATAATATAGAGAAGGTAACACTATACGACTGGCGGATGTTCTCAAAAAATATAAGGTTGACATCACCACCATCCAGGATATGAGATGTATGTGTATGACAAGGTTGCTCCCGACGTTAAAGTTGCGACATATATTACAGCAGCCATGCCGAAAAGCACGAATTTAGATGTGGATTTTTAGTTGCCGAGAGACTCAGACGTCTTACCTTGCGGTTCAATCCTGTTATTGATCGAATAGGCGCAATCCACATCAAAGCGAATTATGTCTATATCACGCGTATTTGTGCTCATGCCCCGACGGAAGATAAAGACAATGAGATTACAGATGCATTTAACGAGCGCCTAAAGTAAACATACGACCTCTGTCCTGGCCACGAGATCAAATTGCAGGGAAGATGTTCTTAGTCCATCGATCGGTGAAATCAGCCTGCATACCAACACGCCAGACAAAGGGTTTAGGCTAGTTAGCTTCGCAGCGGGAAGGAACATGGTAGAGAGTGGAATCAGACTCTAGCACAAAGATATGGACAAAGCAACTTGGATATCCCCCGATCAGACAAAAGGCTGCGGTGATGGACTCCCCACCTGTAAGGACAAGAATGGAGATCTAGTTACATATAAACAGAGTGTGCTGCATATATGGAGAGAACACTTCCAGCAACTTCTGGTTCTAGAAGGCAGTGCACGTGAAGGTATCACGTCAATTGTCAACGACTGCTTAGATTGCCCACCACCAAGTCAAGCCGAGGTAAGAAGGTAAGAAGCAGCCGGTGTCGACGGACTTCCGGCATAGCTCTTCAAATCCGGTCCGGAGAAGCTGATAACGAGCATGCACCAGCTCCTACGCACTGTTTGGCTTAACGAGTACATGCCCGATGATTGGAAACTAAGCGTTTAATGTCCTGTGCTGAAAAAATTTGATTCAAGTGTGTGCTCCAACTACCGCGGAATCAGCCTTTTACCTATCGAATATTAGGTCCTAACGAGAGTGCTATGTGAAAGACTAAAGCCAGTGCTATCCAACCTGATCGGGCCTTGTCAGAGTGGCTTTAGACCTGGTAAATCAACAACTGACCAGATATTCACACTTCGCAAATCCTGGAAAAGACCCAAGAGGAACAACTCGACACGTACCATCTTTTCGTCGACTATGAAGCTGCTTTCGACAGACCGATACGACTGAAAATTTTTCAAAGCCATGGCTGGAATGAAACTGTCTGACACGAAGTCTTCAGTGAAGATTGGCAATGACCATGCGGGGCCATTTTATAACAGACGAGTCCTACAACAAGGCGACAGCCTATCGTGTGACCTCTTCAACATAGTGATGGAGATGATAATGAGGAAAGCTGCAGTAAACACGAATGTCACGATATTCAACAAAAGCCACATGATTCTCGCGTACGCTGATGACGTAGACATCATCGGTCGAAAACTGCGGGATGTGACTGCAGCCTTCTCCATTATACAGACGGAATCAGCGAAAATGGGTCTAATGTTGAACGAGGACAAAACAAAGTTATTAGTTTCAAGGATTAAAGAATCTACTGGTTTGGCAAACTGCGTCAACGTTGACAAATTTAATTTCGAAGTAATTGATAGATATCTACCTATGCTCCGCCATCAACAAAACAATAAATGTTAGCCTCGAGATCCGGAGTAGAATTCTGGATGCTTATAAATGCTACTACGGATTGCAAATCAAGATCATGTTATTTGACACCGTTGGCCTTCTTTCTTTGGGGTTATTTGAAAGAATAGGTATACGTCGATAAGCCAGCAACAATTCACGAGCTCAGGGATGAGATAATTCGGTACATTAACGGCATGCTTCAGCATCATCGAAAATTTGGACCATCGGATGGGGTTGTGCGCCGAGGTAGCGGCGGCCATTTGGCCAATATTTTGTTCCACACACAAATGAACCATACCAATATTATCATAACAAAACAAAAAATTACAATAATTTCCTAAATAATTTGTGTTTTATTCAAAATCAAGGTCGGCCCTAAAAATTTAACGACCCTTTATTTCTACACATGATTTTTCATTTTGATTGTTTCGACTGTTGATCAAAATAATCAAACTTCAAACCACTGTATGAAAAAATTGTTACGTAGTGGAGCAAATTGGAGATTTAGGTTTTGCTACTGAGGTCAAATGCTATAGTTTGATATCGGTTTGGTTCACCCCCGATTTTTTTTTTGGAACCTATGACTCGTATAGGTTTTTTGTCTTCGGTGAATCTTAGTGAAATTTTGCGGATAATATTTCTGTAAATGTTTCCATTGCTTGGCCTCCCTCCAAAGTTGAATTTTAAGCGGTTTTTCCCATACGGGTGGGAGGTAGATGGTTAAAATGTGCCCAGAAAATATTCCATTGAAAATTTTAATACAGTTATCCGAAGACATGAACTATCCCATATGTATTTTAACACATGATCTTTTATATTCTTTGATTTGACTTTTGACTAAAAAAATCAAATTTCAAACCACTAGTTCGTAGGTGGTGATACTTATTTTATAATTTCGTTTTTTTTATGAAATGTTCGCAAATAGGTTCAATCGCCACCACATCGTATACCGTGAACTTGTGAAATGGATCCCTATATACTTACATGGGTACCCATGCTAGCGGTAGTGATATGAGTATCCAGAAAAACTTGATTTTCCTTTACACCCCATAAATGAGTTGTTAAGGAGAATTTTAAATTTTTAGGTTTACCTACTTGTTTACTTTAACTAGACATTCCAATTGAATCGACACAATACTGTGAAGCTGCTTTTGTTAACATCGAGGGAGCGCTGGGGAATCGAACCTTTGATCTCCCGTATGATAGTCGGGTGTTCTAACCATCATGCCACGGCCGGCCGTACACAGAAGTACATAATTAAAACAGCTTTAAACGTTTCGTTTACGCTTTCTGTCGTTTTTGTGTGCATACGTTTTTGTACTCGGTGGTTCGGCGTTCGTTTACCATAGGGTCATTCAAGTAAGTACCCATGTAGGGGGAATACGGTAGATAGTTCAAGCATGGCCAATCAACACATTCAGAACTGCAGGGATATTTACCGATACAGTCCGACATATGGCTTTTAAAAATGGAAAATTTTTACTGAAGTACAATCAAAAAAAAAAAAAAACCAGTACAGAAATTTCAGTCAGTTAAACTGACTGATAAATACCATCACCCAATATAAGATACTGTTTAAGTCTTGTGTTATTGAAATTAGCCGATTTGTAATTAAAACCAGTTGGAAAGTTTCAGTCGGGCAACCCGACTTACATTTACCCTTACCCTCAGTAAAATAAATAATTTTCTATTATATTGATATTATTACTCGATTTCGAAAGTGGGCGGAGTGGTACATTTTGTATGGGAGGTACGAGAAGGGGTGTGGTTAGGCTTCCAGGTTTATTCTCCATAACTTTATCCTGTTATAGCTTTACTAATTACAGAATTTGAGCACGATTGCGTTGGGTGTACTGATATTATTACTACATCCCTAAAGTGGGCGGAAAGGTACATTTGTATGGGAGGTACTATAAGGGGCGTCGCTAGACTTCCAATTTTTTCTCAAAAACTTTGTCCTGTTATAACATAACAAAATACAGAATTTGGGCAAGATCGTGTCGAGTGTATTGATATTATTACCCTATTTCTAAAGCGGGCGGAGTGGTACATTTGTATGGGAGGTACCAGAAGGGGCGTGTCTAGACTTCCAGATATTTTCTCCAAAACTTTATCCTGCTTAAACTTTACCAAATACAGAATTTGGGCACGATCGCGTTAGGTCTTTTAATAATATTAATCGATTTCTAAAGTGGGCGGTACCAGATGTGTATGTGAGGTACCAGATGGGGCGTGAATAGACATCCAATTTTTTTCTCCAAAACTTTATCCTGTTATAGCTTTACTAAAAATATAATTTGGGTACGATCACGTTTAATTTATTGATATTATTTCTCCATTTCTATAGTGGGCGGAAGGTAGATTTGTATGGGAGGTACCAGAAGGGGCGTGGCTAGGCTTTCAAAACTTTATCCTGTTATAGCTTTACTAAATACAGAATTTGGGGACGATCCCATAGGGTGTATTGATGTTATTACTCGATTTCTAAAGTGGGTGTACTGATATTATTACTACATCCCTAAAGTGGGCGGAAAGGTACATTTGTATGGGAGGTACTATAAGGGGCGTCGCTAGACTTCCAATTTTTTCTCAAAAACTTTGTCCTGTTATAACATAACAAAATACAGAATTTGGGCAAGATCGTGTCGAGTGTATTGATATTATTACCCTATTTCTAAAGCGGGCGGAGTGGTACATTTGTATGGGAGGTACCAGAAGGGGCGTGTCTAGACTTCCAGATTTTTTCTCCAAAACTTTATCCTGCTTAAACTTTACCAAATACAGAATTTGGGCACGATCGCGTTAGGTCTTTTAATAATATTAATCGATTTCTAAAGTGGGCGGTACCAGATGTGTATGTGAGGTACCAGATGGGGCGTGAATAGACATCCAATTTTTTTCTCCAAAACTTTATCCTGTTATAGCTTTACTAAAAATATAATTTGGGTACGATCACGTTTAATTTATTGATATTATTTCTCCATTTCTATAGTAGGCGGAAAGGTAGATTTGTATGGGAGGTACCAGAAGGGGCCTGTCTGTCTGTCTGTCTGTCTGTCTGTCTGTCTGTCTGTCTGTCTGTCTGTCTGTCTGTCTGTCTGTCTGTCTGTCTGTCTGTCTGTCTGTCTGTCTGTCTGTCTGTCTGTCTGTCTGTCTGTCTGTCTGTCTGTCTGTCTGTCTGTCTGTCTGTCTGTCTGTCTGTCTGTCTGTCTGTCTGTCTGTCTGTCTGTCTGTCTGTCTGTCTGTCTGTCTGTCTGTCTGTCTGTCGAAAGACGCAACCAAATGATTTGAAATTTTGCACGAGTTATTATTTTCTCAAAACTATTTACGGTATTGCAAATGGGCTACATGGCCCTGCCCCTTCTGGTACCTCCCACACAAATACATCATTCCGCCCACTTTAGAAATCGAGTAATAATATCAATACACCCTACGGGATCGGCCCCAAATTCTGTATTTAGTAAAGCTATAACAGGATAAAGTTTTGGAAAAAATTTTGAAAGCCTAGCCACGCCCCTTCTGGTACCTCCCATACAATTCTACCATTCCGCCCACTGTAGAGATGGAGAAATAATATCAATAAATTAAACGTGATCGTACCCAAATTCTATTTTTAGTAAAGATATAACAGGATAAAGTTTTGGAGAAAAAAATGGAAGTCTATTCACGCCCCATCTGGTACCTCCCATACACATCTGGTACCGCCCACTTTGGAAATCGATTAATATTATTAAAAGACCTAACGCGATCGTGCCCAAATTCAGTATTTGGTAAAGTTTAAGCTGGATAAAGTTTTTGAGAAAAAATCTGGAAGTCTATCCACGCCCCTTCTGGTACCTCCCATACAAATGTACAACTCCGGCCACTTTAGAAATAGGGTAATAATATCAATACACTCGACACGATCGTGCCCAAATTCGGTATTTTGTTATGTTATAACAGGAAAAAGTTTTGGAGAAAAAATTGGAAGTCTAGCGACGCCCCTTATAGTACCTCCCATACAAATGTACCTTTTCGCCCACTTTAGGGATGTACTAATAGTATCAGTACACCCAAGGCAATCGTGCCCAAATTCTGTAATTAGTAAAGCTATAACTGGATAAAGTAATGGAGAATAAATCTGGTAGCCTAACCACACCCCTTCTCGTACCTCCCATACAAATGTACCACACCGCCCACTTTAGAAATCGAGTAATAATATCAATATAATAGAAAATTATTTGTTTTACTGAGGGTAAGGGTAAATGTAAGTTGGGTTGCCCGACTGAAACTTTCTAACTGGTTTTAATTACAAATCGGTTAATTTTAATAACTCAAGACTTAAACAATATCTTATATTGGGTGATGGTATTTGTCAGTCAGTTTAACTGACTAAAATTTCTGTACTGGTTTGGTGTTGTATTGTGTAAGCAGTCCATTTTTCTCTTTTTCTTACTCCAAACCAATCTGTCTAACAGCGTTTTTTTATCCATTTTAAGGAAATAATTTTGTACAAAAAAAAAATTACTTTGAAATTGTTTTTGTAGCCGGTTTGGCAAACTTATTTAAATAAATGTTTGTAAGACCGATAAAATTTTCTACAATGTCTTCTTTCGAAATTTGTTTCATCGTATCCTTCTACATACTGTAGTAAATATATGTTGTTGATATTATATCTTTAATCTACATTGTAGATTGTATAATATCATGTATCTATGTATAATATCGTACCTATTGTTATACTGCAATGTTGTTTCATGTATCAATAATATGATTAAATTTGTTATGATTTTGTTGTTGATGCAAACAAAGTTAAATTCAGAATTTATTTTGTTTTTGTCAGAATTGTTATTATGCAGGACTTTCCAGCACTGAGGAAATGTACGCATAGGTATGATTATTGTATGGCATTTACTCCAGTCATAATTATATGTGGGGATATATTTCAGAATACATATGTATATCAATGGTATTTCATGGAACCAGAGTAAATTTCAGTTTACCTAATTGGAGATAAACATAATATTCAATATTAATTAATTTGTTTAATTACAGTGATTTCGACTAAAACTGAGTAAGCAAGAATAACATTGCAAAATTAAGAACAATTTCGTTGAAGTAGAGAAGGATGATGTTACCTAATCTCTCTCTGGATAAGCTGACTTAATTAGAAATACATATCACAAACTGTTTAATTTGTAATTAGAAAAAATGAAAAACAAGTGGCCGAGCTGGGATTCGAATCGGCACCCATCGCCGTACGCGTTTCGCCTTTGGGTTAGAGACTCATTAGCGGCGTCGCCTTAACGAACTAAGCTATCCGGCAGAAATTTCTTTTTACTTAAATACTTGTATGGAAGTAAATAACTTAGAACGTAAAATGTTCTTAATGCAATATTTGTTCCCATAACCTGAAATTTTGTTATTCCTGGTTTTGCTAAATATGTAGTCATCAAGCATAATATTAATGTTGATTATTGTATTGCATGTAAATATTGCCAACTTATTAGTTTTTAACATTCAATTGATTATAGATTCTATAAAATACAAAATAAAATGTGTTATTTATCAGTTTGCTGGAAGCAAACATTAAATATTAATGTCACAGTTTTAAGCGTGCAGCCAATTTTAAGTTGACGCCACTGCATTTGCATGTGACACACAATTGGAATGTGAATAATGTGGCTGGGGGTCGTAAATAGCATGTGTATTTTAAATTAAATTGCTGCTATGCCCATAGATAAGCTGTATTTGGAAATTAGCAAAACATTTGTATGTCAATAATAATGTGACAATTGAAGCGATAAAAGCAATAAAGTGTATGAATTTAAAATAAATTTTAATTAAGTGTTTCAGGCAGTTCTCTACCAACTGCTAAAGTTGTGAATAAATTTGTATCTATTATAAACGTTTTAAAGTGAAAAGTCTTGCGTAATGATGCACAGTAAGGAATAGGCAAATTGACAGATAAATTAATTTAGCGAACTACATTTAAGTTTTTTCGGGAAAATTTCTTATACAATTGTATATCAAAAAATTATCAAAATTCTTTTCCAATCTATTTATGAAACTAACAAATTATTTTCTCTTTTTTCAGGTAAAAAATATTGTAACTAAATTTGTAAGTATTTTTAAATATAATATATGTATATATAGTGGGTATATAGCAAGAAACTGACCAAGTCCACATTTTGTGAAACGGACTTAATGATGCAAAAGTGTTCCAAAAGTCATTGTCTATTCCTCTTTGTCTATTTAAAATAGTTCTGTTGTTATAGTAACTTTAAATCAACATTTCAACATTAATAATCAAAACAAAAAAGAAGTTTAGCAAATGGTTTCTCATAGTAAATGGTTGCGAAGTTTTTCGAGTCTATGAACTCAAGAAATAATTCTCATTTTGTTGTGAGTTCTGGTGCATAAGACTTGCTAAACATTTTGCAATCATTATACCAAAGTCTGCTGATGAGGATTCGTGGTTGAATCCGAAACATCTGTGCAGACTACCACGGCATTATGAGATTATCTTTCTGCAATGAACTTCTTTCAAAAAAAAAAAAACACTGGTCTTGAGCTTGAAATAAATTTAAAATCAATTTTATAGTAACTTTAAATTATCAATAACTCAAAAACACAAAAAGTCTATTTAAGACCTTTTGTGCAGAAGTGTCCCAAAGTCATATTCTATGCACTGTAAAAAAAATCTCATTTGATTTGAAGTAGTCTTGTAGCTATTGTATAAAAGCTCAAGTTGCCATGTACTTTAAATCATCAATAACTCAGAAACACACAAAGTGGACTTGGAGTGGACGAAATGTGAACATAAATAACACTACTGAAATCGAAAATCTAGACCGATAAGGAGTGTTTTACCCAGGTACAGGAAATTCAGGAACAAGAAATCTTATTGATTTTTTTTTTGATATACGATTATGTGTTTATATAAAATAATCGATTTTGGCAGTTCGTTGGTTGTAGCCTTCAACTTTGGTTACAAGTTTGATTCAGAACACCCGTAAAGAGTCATTTTTCAAAACTTATATTATTACACCAAATTTTTCATCTTATTTGGCTGCAGCAACAAAACTTCATCCATCTGGAGCCGCACTTAGAAAAGAATTCCAATTACATAGGATTTTTGCGCTCCGCAGATAGTTCGCCACACCAAGTTTATATATTTCACCTGATCCATCCAACGAAGATTTGATCGCACCCTTCTGCGAAGCCCATTGAGTTCACTATCGAAAACTTATCGCGCTAGAGCATTTTGGTCCATTCGTACAACGTGTCTGAGGCAGACATTCGGTTAATTTGGATTCGCTTTACCACGACGATGTCGCTATACAACTCAAGGTTTATTTGACGATGTCATCTATAATTTTAAAGTTATAGTTGTCAACAAATAACTTTATTTTGTCCTCATTACCACGTTTGCCGACTGCTGCTCATTGCTTGAAAAGGCCGCAGTAACATCCCGCAGTCGTCGGCCAATGATATCTATATCTGCATTTCTTGAATCATCTCTAGGATTTATCGTCGCATGAATTTTTGTTCGGTCGTGATTTTACCAAGCCAAAAAAAATGCCGATAAGGTCCAATCAGGTTCTTTAATAAGGACTTTAGACTTTCACACGATGATGCGATGGATAAAAGGCACACACACACACAAACACACACACACACAGAACATAGAACACTCAAATTCCATTCAACAGGCAAGCATTCCATTTTCCAATAACGTTTATGAGCTGGTGCATGTACGTTGACAGCTTAAAGCCACCTCCCATAAATAATGAAAGAGTGTACCAGGCGTTTTGGTACAGCAGCCTTTTGCTTAATTATTTCCAATACGATATTAAATACATATATCGCCTGACCTACTAATACCTTGTCTAAAGCCTCGTTTCTTTGTCGTAGTGTAAATATCTGGCAGGTCTATGATTTACCAGGTATAACCTCAGTAGTTGGTACACACATATGGATCGCCATTCTGAAGCACAGGACATAGAACACTTAGATTCCAATCACCGGGCATGCATTCTTTAAGAAAAATCGCGTTAATAAGCTGCTGCATGTACATTGCAAGCTCATCACCGCCGGCCTTAAAAAGCTCTGCGGGCAGTCAATCGGCTTCCGCAGCTGTATTGTTTTTAAGCCGTGAAATTGCTGGGTTGATCTCGTTTTGGCTCAGTGATGGACAATCTTCTTCGTAGTCGTTGATTGACGTGATTTCGTCACTTATGTTTGTCAAGAGCCTAAAATCTTTTGTTTGGCATAACTTGGGAACCACTTGTCCGATTTAGCTGAAACAAGTTTAAAAAAATTAATAATTACAATTCCTAATCTGTTTATATAACGTTTCCCTACATAGGCAGCAGGTTCACTTTTCCATTCATCAAATGATTTTGAACTGGGTTTATTTTGTAGCAGTTACAATAAAACTGTTGTTCTCCGTGGCGTATGATTTACGTGGAATATTACTTATGATAATCATACGCCACCATATAGTGTTTATGTTATATCAAACAAAAGATCCTAAAATGTGACAAATTCCCCTATACGATACTTACTAACTTCAAATCGATATTAAATTATTATGGCATGTAACTAGACCAAAACGAATGATGCATAACTTCCTCTTTTTGGGGCTACTTTCACGTGCAGCAGGCCTTTGGCGGCAATCGAAGTCGGGTCACGCTTTAATACCGTTATGGTTCAGCGGGCATGGATGCAACGGACGACTCCACAAAGGAACGGACTATATGGTCCCATTGTTGGATTTTGCACCATGCCCTGAAATAGTGGTCCCTGATAGTGAAGATTGAAAACTTCCTTCAGGGGGCTGTCCATATTCACTGATGGCTTAAAAATTTAGATTGGAAGAGGATCAGGTGCCTTCAGTGAGGATCTCCATTTCAGGCAACACTTCCAACTGAATGACGATTGCAGTGTGTTCCAGGCGGAGATCTTCTCTATTATGAAATCTGTGGAGGAAATACTGGCAAGGAATTTGAAGGAAATCGTCACAATCTATGTGGACAGTCAAGCGGCCTTAAAGGTCATAAAGTCGAGATTGGTGCGCAGATGTAGCTCGGCGCTCACAAAACAGCCGGAAAGTAGTGTTCGACTCTGTTGGGTATCCGATCATAGTGACATTTTAGGGAACTAGATATCGGATCGAAAAGGCTCAGCACTGGGACCCGAACAATCAAATGGATCATTGCGACAGCCAATTGTGAATTGTGACCCGTCATATCGAACGGCTAGCAAATGCATCCTGAGAACAGCGCACTGATTGTGTTGTATCACGGGATATTTGGCCACAACTGGATGGAAGACGAACCAAATCACTATTGGAACTAGATAGGAAGTCCGTCAGACGACTAATGGGAATAATTACAGGACACTGTGATATCAGAGCATTTACATCCAATTGGCAGACGACACAGGAGGACTATTGCAGCCTTTGCAACGTTGAGGAGGGAATTAAGACCATTGAGCATTTGTAATGACATTGCCCATCTCTTCGCAGGAGAAGGTAAGAATTCCTGGGAAAATGGTTCTTTGTTAGCCCACCTAATTGATGGAGAATTTGGTAAAGTTTACTGATGGTTTTAGCTGACTTAAGGGCAGAAGACCATAGTGTTCCCACTTAATCTTACAACTTTGTTTTTATAAAGTTGAAGAAGAGAACACACCGGAATTAATTTAAGACTTATTCTCTTTTCACCTGTTCTTATCTTGCGAACTCTTTTATTTATCATGTACTGTATACTCATATTTCCCCTTCTTAAATCATGACAATCCCAACGGACTATAATGGTCTCCGAGTGTTGTAATGACAGAGCGTTACACTGTGTCATTACATGTCCTCAACGTAAACCTAAACCTAGAAATAGAAATTTTTTGTTTAACTATGAGAAGTTTTATTATATGTAAATCCTCACCATTAAACATATTGTTAAAAACATGAAATTAACATTTATTGAACACAAAAATATTTACAAAAAATGTAATGCTAACAAGTTAATGAATTATTTCATAAGCTAACAAATAATTATTAAAAATTCTCTTGAAAAATTCCGCTATCCCATTAAAAAACAATAAAATCTCTTTGGCGTTCCTTTTTTGGCATATGAAACCGTTGATAAAATTGCATACCACGCTTTCGGGCACCCTTGTCGATGAAGTAAAAATTAATTCTGATTTTTATGGCACATAACGGTCGAAAGTATGCAAAACTTAAATAAAAATGTATTGGCGGCAACTACGCACTGTTGTCATATGCAATTTTTTATGTATCCTTTCTTTTTGAATTGTCCGTGAGCTACATGTATTATATGTAAATACCAAAAAGGTACATGCATACTTATGCATACGTAAGGGCAACTCAACATAAGAGGAAGTAGGGGGACCAATTTCCAACTAAAAATTCGTTACAAATTTACGGCCTTATTCATAAAAAATGTCTAAAGTAGGTATGAACCGTTCTCTAGCTAAAGTATTCTTTAGCTCTAAAAAACCTTAAATAAGAAATTGTATTCATAAACGTTTTTTATCACTCCTTTAGCTTTATGTGTTCCGGTGGCAACGCCGGCTGTTTTTGGTCATAAATGATGTATAAACAAAAGCTTTATAATCGGATACAAAAGCTTTATAATCGGATACCAAACATGTATTTGCACTTATAATAACTATGAACATTATTTTAGCTCTATTTTTCATTGACTACGTTTCTCATGACGATAACAAAGACGTTAAAGTAAAACTTTTATTAAAAAATTCTATTTTCTTTTCCTCACGTTGAAATAATATTCGGATACCGATTACATTGTTTACTTGTTTTGATTGTTTATACATCACGAATATTATTTTATTATTTACAAATTATTTTTAAAGAATTTTGGAGAAATATTTTTCAAAATGGAAATCATGAATGAAAAGTGTATATTTAGATACTTTTCTATGTGCGCAACGATTAAGAAGAAAATTTCCTACACAATGAATACATGCAACAACTCTTTCCAATAGTAAAAATGCTGAAAAACTCAAAATAAAGATCTCAAATTCATAAATATACAATAAATTGTACAAACGTCAAGTTATAGCATGCTTAAAGTAGAGACAACCCTACTTTAACTTATTGAAGATGTAAATCGTTTATGAATATTGTTTTCTCTAAATTTGCTTAAAAATGGTTTATAAACCTCTTATAATTTTTTATGAATAAGGCCGTTACTTTACAACTTTCTCTGAAGTCACATTATCTTGCTAGCATTTGTTTCGCGAATCTGCCTATTGCCCTATATGAATGTATAGTTTTCTTGTACCCATAATATTTATTTGATGTTCTGATTGTTTGTATGTGTTTGCTGACACAACACTACATTTACTGTTATTTACTCTGCAATGCCCTTATTTGCTTGTACAACCGTTTACACCATCGTGACCAGTTATGGTTACAATACGTGTGTTTGTATATGGATTTCAATAAATTTGCCAGATTTTTGCGAGGATTCATGCAAATATTTCACCTAGTTTATTGGTATTCTGGGGCAGTAATTCTCTGTTGCACTCCTTTAATTATTAGGGTTGCAAACACGTACAAACATAAATTTTAGTTTGTTGAAAGGGTCACCGTGGGGTTTATATTGGGTTGGGTAGGTGACGCCCAAACCTTAGCTGTAGTTTACACTATGGCAAGGAAAAGATACTGAGAATAGTTGTGAATTTAGTTGTTATGTGGTTTATACTATATATTTTTATATGACAAAACAATTGTTTGTTTTACATACCCAAAAACAAGACCAAAAATAAATATATTGGTACAAATAAAAATGTAAGCGAATTGCATGTGTGAGTGAAAAAAGCGTGTTGTGAATTTACACGCTTTCTATTTTTAGATTCACAACTAACGGCTCCTACTTGTTTATCGACGAATGCGAACGTCACTGTTTGAGAAGCTCTTACTAGACACGACGATTGAATCGACGCATAATACTGCGAAGTTGCTGTCAACAACATTCGAGGAGAGCCGACAATGAAAGAAAATTTTATTAATTTTTTTTTTTCTTTTTTAAGATGACTGTAGCCAGGTTTGAACCTGCGATCTCCCGCATGGTAGTCGCGTGTTCTAACCACTATGCCACGGCCGGTCCCATGTGTGAGTGAAGCCAGTCAAAATAACAGCTGCAAACATGTTAGGAGAATTTTAAATGATTATTATTTTTAGCAGATTATTATAGGTTAACGATTATCTATAGCATAACATGACACTTTGCTGTTGAGTAAGGCTTAAACTCTTAATATAGACTATGGTAACGACATGCTTTTATCAGTGGTGTAACAACTCTTTTAGCTGAATGTTTGTGTTGTCAGTCGACTGAACGTTTTTCTATTTAACACTTTTTTGTTTCGAAATATTTTTGTTTCGTCGCGACATATGGCGTTCGCCAATGTCAGAATACAAGTGACACAGATGACAGTTTAGGAAAATTAACAATATCACCTGATGTTGATGATGGTTTTTTTTTTGTCCATGTGACTGTTAGCACACTGATATCTCCATAGGCCACAACTTTTTGGCAACAAAAATTGTTTACTACTAATGTAAAACTTGATGCCGCTTTAGTGCATGAAAGTGTTTGTCATATGTGTGGCTAAGGTAAATAGGGACTCAACATAATTTCCAGGCGCTGCTGTGTTGGTTTGGTACAAATAGTTTAGGCTTTAGGTATTTAGGGAAAGCGTATACGACATTACATGAGGAAATAACTATATACAAAGTATATAGTCCCATTAGCCTAAAAGAAACATAGTAATGGACTGCTGCCAATTATCAAGGCACATGTCGCTTAAATGTCCGGTAATTGATGGTATCGACCTGAAACTCTCGTCTGTAGTGAAATATCTAGGCATCATTTTGGATAGGAAACTAAACTGGAGACGGAATACGAAAGAAAGGACAAAAAAGGATGAAATGGCCTGTATGCCTGCCGGAACTCTGTAGGAAAAAGCTAGGGACTACAACCTGCTATGATATATTGGATATACACAGTGGTATTGCGTCCTAAAGTAACTTACGCCTGCCTTGTTTGGTGGGGGGCTTTGTACAGCGAATGGCATCACTGTGCATAGCAGGTGCTAGACGAAGGACACCACGGGCGGCAATGGACGTGATATTGAATGTGAATAACCTGCGGCACCATGCACTAACTGAAGCAGCTAAATGGCAATAAGACTACGAGAAGCAGGCCTTTGGCAGCAAATGGCGATTAGAGAAGTGACAGGGTGCCGATGGGGATGTAAAGTGAATCATTCACCTCAAGCCGACTCACAACCTCCATGTGGTGGCACCTAGGCAACATTGTTGATGGAACCCCCAAAAATTGACAACACACCAAACGTAAAAAGGACCGTGGTTTAAAGATATGCACCTGGAATGTCCGGACTCTCTATAGAGAAGGTGAATGGAAGATGTTCTCTAAAAATACACGGCTGGCATCACCGCTATTTAGGAAATGAAATGGACACGACATGAATGCTCGCGCAGCAAAAATTACGATATCTATTACAGCTATCATGCGGAAAGGCACGAATTTCGATGTGGATTTGTAATTTGGCCAGAAACTCAGACATCTTGCCTCACTGTTCAATCCTGTTAATGTTCGAATAGCCACAATTGGCATCAAGGCGAAATATTTCTATATCACGCTAATTTTTGCTCACTCCCCGACAGAAGCGAGAAGGAACATGTGAGTGGAACCAGATTTCAGCATAAATATATACACAAGGCAGCATTCTATCCTCATAACCTAACCTACGTGCGACATATAATCCCATACGATTGAAAAGATGTGTCATCTAAGAAAGTTAGTATGAGAAGTGGCAGCATGGCTGCATTATAACGTCCTCACAACAGTCAAACTGTCATAAAGTATGAGAATTCTAAGAATTTCATCATCAAACTTATGTGGGTGCCTTGCCATAGGGACATACCATAAAAAGACACGGGAATATCCAACAGATTCTAGTCGAACTGTAATATGTTGTCATCCATTAAACAACTTGCATGCTTCACCTGAGTGATAGAGTAAACTTATCAGCAAACGGTAGGTGGGCGTCTGTTTGAGATTGTATTCAACCCATTGAGATGTGGCCTCGATTAGATTCAAAGTGTTCACACACAAGACCCAAGTTTAAGGCGTTTCCTTACTTGTTTACGTCTTGACGGGACACTGTCTGATTGGAAGGCACACAACAAGATGGTTGCGACTAGTGATTAGTGATCTGTAGAAGCTATGGGCGTGGATAGTATAAGAAGTCCATTGAACATCTTCTCTGCGATTGCTCTGTCTTGGAGAACAGGCACAGTTCAGGGCTCTCGTTTCTTTAGGGACATAGGTGATCTGGCCGATAGTAATAAAGACTGATTCAGGAGTTTTCTAAGACGCTATGAATGGTTCAACAAAGGAAACTAAGTGACTTTTATTTACAGACTGTCACACTAACTTTACCAAACATATACCACGCCCCAAAAAAAAAAAAAACGAATACCACCCCTATGTACATCATCAGTAGGTAAGTCTACTGTACGGGGAATATATCAAGAGTTCCAAGAAAATCTTCTCTTCGTTTGCCCTGTCCTGGAGAATATGGCTCTTTTTTCTTTAGGGACGTATGTGATCTGGCCGCTATTCATAGTGGCGACTCAGCAATTTCTTGAGATGCATCTCCGTTAGTTTATGTTGTATGACAATGGTATTTATAGCCTAAGTGACTGGTTTTCAGAATGCCACTCTAACTTTACGTCAATTATACCACGTCCCAAATAAACAAATACCTCTGTTTAATACATTATCAATCGGCAATTCTACTATACGGGAATATATCATACCATTCAGGTTAGGTTGGCCCATAATTCAGAAGTGTAAAATTTTTGCGCTTTACACGGCTGTTACTGTTTCAGTAGAGTTCAGTAAGACTCTGTTCAAATATCAGTTTGGCACCGGCCGTGGCATGTAAGACAAGCCTTGGCTCCAATCATCTAAAAAATAAAAAAAATAATATTTCTTTCATTGCCGGCCCCCTCGATGTTGTCGTCAGCAACTTCGCAGTATAAGTGTCGAGACAATCGGCATGTCTAGTAAAAGCTTCTCAAACAGTGACGTTCGCATTCGTCGATAAACAAGTATGTACCGTTATTTGTGAATCTAGAAAAAGAAAACGCGTTAATTTATAACAACGCGAGAAGCTATTCCATAAAGGGATAGGAAAAGGGAAATTAAAAAGAAAAATAATGTTTCGGATTTAGTAGAAATAGGTTAACACACAAAAAAAATTGTGTATACCCTCACCCATAATGATCAGGGAATATCTATATATATAAAAGTGAACATTTGTTTCTACCTATGACCGCTATAGACTTCAAAACCAGCTAGCCGATGTGCAACAAGCCGGCTACAATAGAAAGGTAATCTTCCGAGTATGGTTATAGGCTATTTAAACATTGCATTAGACACGTTTGGTCCATTTAATGAGTCGATTTTCGATTTTTCCCATATAAAAATTATCCAAATTTTTAAATTGTGAAGATTTAAATATTGAAATATTTAATAGGCTCTGACAAATGGTACATTTATGTATGTTATAAAATTTGAAACATATAGGATGGTATAGCATTCAACCTAAGTTCTTTAGGTGTGGTCTACCCCTTCCACCTCATTGCCAGGAATGCAATATCTGTCTTACTACTACAATAAGTGACTTTAAATTAGGATTGGATGTTATATGATAAGGCGTGGCCCCGCCCATGGGAGATACTTTGTTAAAGGTCGGTATCTGAAGTACTAGATCGTTAGGCGTGGTCCTGCCCGTTTAACGCAATTTGTTGTAATGTGATGTCTGAAGAACTATTTTGCGAATGACAATGAAATTTGGTATGGATTTAATTAAGATAAGTAAACGTATTTTAAAGGATAAGGGCGAGATTTAAGATAGGGTCTGCAATAAACACGAATATGCGTGATCAAACCAAAAATGGCTGGCCCTACCCAATTCTGTCTTCCAAACGAAATAGCTGGGTGACTTTAGTTCCATTCGACTTTATATTTGATATGGAATTATTTGAGACCAGTGGTGCATGTGAGATCAATGAAGAAAATAAAAATCGAATATCCACGAATTGAAACATTTCCCAAATCTGCGTCTATTAAAATTAGAGTAAGGAACGGCACACAACATTTTAATAAAAATTTATAAGCAATTACGAATGAGTGTGGAGGTTTTTATTTCCTTGATGCATCCATCCATTTGATATCGTTGATTTTGCAAATGTTTGATTGTAAAACATACCGTGTTGGTTACTGCATTCTCCTGTATTGCGCAACTCTTTTGAAAGAGAAATAATTTGGAAATTTTCTGAGAACCCCGCATATAATATCGAGATAAAAAATGTTGCAAACATAGTGAGGTAGGATAGTACTATGGCACATTAAATAGATTTAACCCCTTGATCGCGCATTACATAATTTAGGAAGCAATACATCATAGCGTTATCGCTTTTAAATTTAACCAGAATATATAAGGGAACCGATGTTACCCAATGATACCCACTGACGACGTTTGATTTTAAATGATTCCAGTTCGTTTACAATTTGCGATGACAACAAAGCTTAAGCGAAAAGACAGTCTATTCAAGTTTGCAGCTTGAATTTGGAAAATCCATGTTTTTTCGCATGAACAGCTTTATGTTGCATGCTTACGTGTGTAAATACTAGGGTGATCAGTTCGGTTTTCAAAAACCGGCTACTCGGTTTTTTTCACTCATAAAAACCGTCGGTTTTTTTTAAATCCCTATTTTTCGAATATCGAATAATCCGGTTATTTTTTGTCGAATCTCGGTTTTTTGGCGTTCGATATTTTTTATTTAAATTTATTCATAATTGTGTTAAATGTGTTCTGGTACTTGTTTTTTTCCAGTGTTTCGGAAGAACAACCTAATTGTTAGTTTTATAAATTTTCAATGTTTAATAAGTCGGCTGAAAAGCGAAAGAAATTACAAATGTTTGTAAAAGACCAATTTAATAAGAAGCTTCAACTTATCCATGATGTTAAGCACCACTGGAATTCTATAACCAATATGGTTTCTCAATTTTTAAAATTGCACAAATGTGTGAATCATACTTTATTGGAGTTAGGACTGACACCATTTAGTGAAAATGATATCGCAACTTTGTGCTTAGTGACACCCTTAAACCTTAGGAAATGTCTATACAAAAACTTTCTGCAAACTCTTCGACTTTAGCTGATGCTGAAGGTATTTTTAAATTTTTACTTTAACACTTTTCAACAATTCAAAACCAATTATCAATAAATTTATATGCAATTTTCAAAAGACGTATATCAGAACGACGTGTTCAAACCCTGAATACTCTCATTTTGTATTTAAGTACGAGTAAACTCCCAATTAGTGACGCATTTCTAAAATATTCAATATTAAACGCCTTGTACACTATAAGTCCAAATAGTACACTGAGTGAAAGGGCATTTTCAATGTCAAGTTTTATAAAAACCAAAGAAATAAATAGGTATACACCCAAGCACTTAAATTGTATCTTATTTCTTAAATGTTACTTTAGGTAAAACTAAAGATTAAATTAAATATATTTATATATAATCAATTACAAATGAATTGTTTTGTTTCGTTTGTCTTTGTTAAAATAACAAACTGATCTCACTAATGTTTTGCATTGTAATTATAATTAAACTAAAAGTTTACTTTTTATAGGTATAATTGATTTGTTTTCTGTTTTTTTTTTAATAAAATTTTTTGTCAAAAATTGTGTTTTAATTTGTTATTTGGCATAGTTTGGAAAACCGGATTATCCGGTTTTTTGTGAATTTCAAAAAAGGCAACCGGTTTTTTTTAAATGCCATTTTTCGAATAATTCGAAAACCGGTTTTCGCAAAAACCCGAATAATTGATCACCCTAGTAAATACCCACTGATTAACATATTTACACTCCTTTGGTTCTACCATACAGGTTGTTTTATCAAAAGCATTGCTATAAATGCCTGTCATTAAAAAAATATGATCCTTTAATAAACCATAATACTTTTTGTTAAGTTTCGATGAGAATATCAAAAGAATCTAACGCACCCGAAGATTTATTCCACCTAAAAAAGTTAAATTTAAGTCAATACTGCTTTAGGCAGGACGAAGTCTGCCCGGTCAGCAAGTATAGTATAATACAAGAAAAAGTGAAACGCATTAAAGGAAACGACTTGTGTACCAAGTGTCGCAGAATCATATTCGTGTCAGGACTTTTTATTAAGATGATTAAGCCATGTCCGTCTCTCTGATTGGCTGACTAAATGCCTCAAGACTCAAGCAGAGACTGAGCATAGACTTATTGTTTTGAATCAAACAAAGCTTTGCGTAAGTGTGAATTGCCAATCGGCACGGTGTTAACATGCCATTATTACCAGCCACGCGAGGCTATGGAATGCCTGGCACTGTTTAAAACAAAAATAGCATGGTTTTTAGAAATTTTTGTGTGCAACCTAAGGTCAATTAAACAGTATTGGGCATCTATTTAACTAAAACTCTAAACTAAATTTCTTTTTACACCCAATGAATGAAGTATAGGATAGCTTCTCCAGTTGTAACTGCACCCACTTGTTTATCGGCGAAAGCGAACATCACTGCTTAAAAATCTTTTACTAGATATGCCGTTTGACTCTACTCCGATGAATGTAAAATGTAGATGACTGGAGACTGAAATCGAACCCTGGGTCTCCCGCATGGTAGTCGCGTGTTCTAACCGTCATGCTACGGTCGGCTTCTGACATCTACCTAAGGTTTTCAAATAAACTTATACATTAGTACATACTACTCCCATTCTCTTTGTTATAAAAAATATAATGCAAACAACTTTTAGTTTATCCTTAAGTACAAGTAAAAGTATATTGGACTCTTGTAAAAGATATTAATATGAATTTTTTACACAACATGAAGTATGATATAACGAACAAGGCTACATCATTAACTCAAGAAACACGTTTTCTGAGTTATACCGGTCTGGTACCAAATAAGCGATATGATTAAGTGTAACAATAGTTTTTGTTTTTATGCGTACGCTTACTACCCATAATTCCCTTAACCCTTGAAGTAAGTTTGAATATTGTTAAATCACGTCAATTCAACTAAACTACTTAAATGTTGTTGCGCACTGACATATTGTGAATCATTATTTTAATCTACATAATTCAACGAAATGTAATAATTCTTTGGATTTTATCCTTTGGTAGTTGCAGGAAGCAGGAAGCTGAAAGAACGACTACGACGACGACGTAATCGTTACCAGTGAATGAAAGCGACATCATATTATCGACCACGTATGCAGCCAAGGGGTTTCAATGTCATAAGAATTGCGACATATCCACGTTATATTTCTTATTTAATATTTTATCAGCCTCTGTGGGGACATACTATGTTAAAGTTGCAAAGATGATGACGACGCAAATGATGAAATACCGTCACGCATAACAATTGTGGGACGATGTAAGAGCAGGTGCACTTGATTTTTATAAGCATCCACACGCACACACATGTATTGTATGAAACTTAACCATATTACCCACACTAAGTATCTTTGTGTTGGACTTATAACACTGTAAGACAAATTTGAACTTTTGACCTCACCCATGATCAAACTGACCAGATTCTGAAAATATAGCTCAAAAAAATTTATACGTATTTCCCAGTTTTTCTAGATCAGCTCATTTAAGTTTTTTACGAGCAAATCAGTTTTTGGAGCGAAGCTCCCATACAAGTACTCGAAAGTAAATTCGCTCCAAAAATTGAATTGCTCGTAAAAAAATTAAATGAGCTGATCTAGAAAAACTGGAAGATACGTATATATTTCTTTGAGCTATATTTTCAGAATCTGGTCAGTTTGATCATGGGTGAAAAATCGTGTTGTACAGTGTAATCATTTAAGTTGATAAAATCTAAGCATTATAACAATAGTGTGTGGGAGAGTTTAACACAATAGAAGCGATTGCGTGTTTTGTATAACACATATATTAATAATACTCAGTTTTATGCTAAGGTAGAGAACCACTTGGATGTGAAATATCACACCTACTATAAACAAGCTTTGTTCAGGGTCTAAGGAAACTACTTTTATGTTGGTCAACTATAGTATAAGAAATACAGAAAATAGATTAGGTACTCTGTAGGCAGGTCAATGATAAAAATAACAATGCCTTGCAACTGTTAAAACCTATAGAAGAAAAATTGCTTTCTTCTTATCTTTTGAATATAGGAATAATTTCTCTAATATAAGTATGCTTGATTTTCTTCCCTCGATTTTAGCTTAGGACACAGCTTTGCTTTGGGTGTTAATGACCATTGAGATCCATTAAGAAATTATGAAAATATGTGGAAAATATTTGCATATGCACCCCCACGGCACTTAATGCATTTTTAAATCCTTCTGAGAATGCAGTTTGCTTAAATTAAACGTACAAACATTTTTGTGTGGGGGCGGTAGGTGCTCGCTTTCGTTATCACTGTATAAATATGCCAAATGCTATTAAGTATGCAAATTATGCATGCCCTGAATTGAAAACAAATACAAAAACGTGAGAAAATTCAAAGTCTGCACGTGTTGCTACTGAGTGGGATTGAATAATATACGTTGCACAGCATGTGGATTTTGTTATGTCGCTTATAATAACTTTAGTATTTTTAGCTGTGTAGAAATACAAGTTGCCTTGGCATAATTGTTTATTTATTTAGTTTTTTGTTGTTGTTTACAGTTTAAAATCATTTCAACAATTAAATGCAACGTCATAAGCTTTATGAAACAATAAATTGCATAATCAGTTTTTATTTTTGCTTTGAAAATTATGAAAGTGACATCGGTATAAATTGTTTTCTTTGACAATGCGGACTTTTTGCTGCTAAGTACGTTAATGCCACAATTGGCAGTGGTGCACACGCTTCATTGTGCTCTCGTTTCTGTGACACATATGAATTATGAATGTATTTGTTAAAGCTTTTTTATAAGCTGTTTTTAATTCTTTTACTCATCATCGCACAGTGGCCCAAACAGACAATCTAGCGGGATTTAAGTCAAATTTCAATTTATGAAAATGCCGATTTTCTTTGCTTTCATTTAATTAACAACACTTGTAAAAGCTTATAAAAGCCTTTGCTAGAGCATTTTGGCGCATTTCTAAACTGCTGCGAGCCTTCAAAGTGAAAAAATTTTTAACTCGTGGCCCGCAAAGATTTGGCAGCATTTTTTGACTTCTCTTGGTTGATCCAAATTACAAACAATTTATACTTAATTGAGTCAATACCTTTTTTTTCTCATTCAGAGAAGGTATGTAGTAAATAAAAATGATATGTTTGTGACCAGTCTTCTCATGCGTACCAAAAAAAAATGTGGGAGAATTAAGCTGTTGTTGACTATATGGTTTTAGAGCGTATACTGACATCTTTGGACTATAAAAAATGTCATTCAATCGTATTTAAGCTAAATTGAGCATTTATGTAAAGTGTGAGTCCTTGTGTTTTTAAAATATCCAAAATGATAACCAACTACGACCAACTGTTGGAGATATATGGAGAATTAACCCACCACCTTTGATACATCCCATACAAAATGATCAATTTTTGAAAAAATAACATTTTTCAATAACTTCAAAATGGGCAATTGGAGGAAATTGTTACCTCACATACAAAAGAACGAATTCACCCTCAGAGTTTTAAATACATCTTTTTGGTAGGTACACTGAATTCGGTCGTATTTTGTACTAGATATAAGCTTTTTGAAATTTGACTTAGAAATGAATATGGACTATATCGGCTGACCTCTTCTAGTACCTCTCATTCAAAATAACCAGTCGTGTTTTAGCCAACCAGATTTGGTAGCGTCCATTACAGGAGTTTCTGAATCACTAATATACTATACTATGTACTATCATATAAACTGGCATGATGTCTGAAAAAGACATTAAAGCGAGGAATAAGAAATTTCGGGATTGACGTCAAAACCGTTCCCGTAGAGAAAATAGAAGTAACACAATGGACTAGTTGGCCTAGAAAATTGAATTTGAGGGAATAAGTGGTATTTGCGTTATAAAACTTATGTTTAAATATTCATCCAAATATCTCTTCATTTACTAGAGTTATTAATTAAATCCCACTAGCACAGCTGTTTGACCCACTGTGCATCGTGCCCAAAAGGTTGTTAGAACGTTACGTAAACTTTAAGTAAACCCATACATACATACATTACATTGATACATACATTTTCACTAGGGTGTCAGCGAAAATTAAACTTCACATTCAACATAAGTTAAAAGCAGCCGGAGACTTTACTTATAATATTCCATATGTCAGCAGAACCCACTTTACTATGATATTCGACGCATTTAGTGCAATCAGTAGTGATGCTGTCTACATTGCATCTCCATAATATCCTGAAATTAACGTGTTCTTTTAAAATGTGTCAGGTTACCGTAACGGTGATGTGGACACCTTTGAATCACATTCAAAGTTTTATGCAACCATTGCAAAGTCTGAGAAAAACCAGCGACTAAAGATACCGTAGAGAAAAATTCAACAAACCCTAAACGACACATATGTTGATTCTTTTTATAAAAAAAATCAAAAGGAACTTTACAGTAAACAAAAGTGATAGTTGCGCAGAAAATCACAGTCAGCCACATTTACAGTCTTGTCTCGTACATACATAAGTACACGCACACCTTTTCAATTTGCATAGTCTAAAAAAATGCAGCACGATAAGCCGCAATATTATGTGATGCCATCTGTTTTCTAGAGAACACTCATACATTCGTAAGTTTCTAACGACGAGGACAACTTCCTAAGTGGACTACAAAAAAGACCCAGAGCTATAAAGACAACGTATGCTTGTGAATAGAAATTTAATCGGGTAGTGTGTTAAGTTCATTAGGTAGTGGCTGTGTTGAGAACATGGACAGAAGAAGATTAGTGTGGGGTAGTAGATAAAACTCACGCGTATTTTTTACTCCTAATTTTTTATTACAGGTGACAAAATGGGTAGTGAAGTGTATATTAATTTTGTTATTCTATTTGTACCGCCCATAACATATGTTGTAAAAAAAATGCACCAAGCCGTTATCAAAGTCGTAATCTACGATAAATTCTAAGATAATTTACCCAAGAAATGATGGTTACAAAATCAAGCCCCCGGTTTTTACGAAAAACTTTTTGTATTGGAATAAAATCCGCAACAAGCTCCGCAACTGCCCCGGAAACACCTCAAGAGGGTGCAAATGTATGACCAACCCCCAGTCATTTTTCTGTCCTAAAATTTTTCCAAAACATACCTACCCCCATCTTCACACCCTAAGGGGGCTACTATACATACATATTTCATTGTAGAATTTACTCCCACAGCTCTAACTGCACCGGAGTGGTCCCTAGAGGTGTTAAATATTTGACCGACCACAGTAATTTTTCCCAAAAATACCTATCTCCTATCTTCACCACTACGGAAGCTCCCATAAAAATATTTTTTTTATAAAATTTGCTCAACCGGCCCCGAGAAGAGTTTCTCAAAACATATCTACCCTCTATCTTCAACCCGTAAGACGAACTCCATACAATTTATTTATTTGCTCTAGTTTTTTATACCATCACCCTTAGGGATGAGGGTATATATCATTTGATACGACCCAAAAGTGTAACACATAAAAGGAGTCACTTCAGACCCTAGGTTTCTTAGAACCAAATTCGATTCATGACTTTTTAAGTCATTTGAGCCATGTCCGTGTCTGTCTGTCTGTCTGTCTGTCCATCTGTCTGTCTGCCTGTCTGTCTGTCTGGTGGCTGTCCGGCTGGTTCGCACGATAACTTTCGAAAGACGCAACCAAATGTCTTGAAATTTTGCACGAGTTAATATTTCCCCAAAACTACTTACGGCATTGCAAATGGACAACATGGCTCCGCCCCTTCTGGTACCTCCCATACAAATACATCATTCCGCCTGATTTAGAAATCGAGTTATAATATCAATACACCCAACGGGATCGTACCCAAATTCTGTACTTAGTAAAGCTATTGCAGGATACATTTTTGGAAAAAAAATTGGAAGTCTAGCCACGCCCCTTCTGGTACCTCCCATACAAATTAACCTTTCCGCCCACTTTAGATATGGAGTAATAATATCAATAAATCCATCGCGCTCGTACCCTAATTCTTAATTTAGTAAAGCTATAGCAGGATACAGTTTTTGAGAAAAAAAACTGAATTCTACCAACGCCCCATCTGGTACCTCCCACACACATCTGGTACCGCCCACTTTAGAAATCGATTAATATTATTATTAGAACTACCGCGATAGTGACCAAATTCGGTATTTAGTAAAGTTCAAGCATGATAAAGTTTTGGAGAAAATATCTGGATGTCTAGACACACCCCTTCTGGTACCTCCCATACAAATGTACCACGCCGCCCACTTTAGAGATGGAGTAATAATATCAATATTCTCGAAACGATCGTGCCCCAATTCTGTATTTTATTAAGTTATAACAGGATAAAGTTTTGGAGAAAAAATTGGAAGTCTAGCGGCGCCCTTTATGGGACCTCCCATACAAATGTACCTTTCCGCCCACTTCAGAGATGGTATATGTAAGTCGGGTCGCCCGACTGAAACTTTCTTACTGGTTTTTTAAATCAGCTCCTAATAGCAAGATTCATTATACCTCCCAGAGGGGTTAAATGTCTAAGTCTATCCCTCCTAACATTTTTCTCCAACATTGAATAATTGAGAAAATTTGTGTATGGGGTGTGAAGATATTGGGTATGTATGTTCGAGAAAAATGTAAGGAGGGAAATACTAGTGGGTGACAGTCATACATGGGAGCGGCAGGAGCTGATTTCATAAAAATAAATTATAAAAATAAAAAAAATTAAGTGTTGAAGAAAAGGGGTAGATATAATATAATAAACTGTTGGGGTTGCAAAAATATTGAAGAACCTTTGGAGCAGTTAGAGCGGTGGGATTTTTGTACGGAAGCCCACTTAGGGGTTTAACATAGGGATAGGTGTGTTTGGGAAAAATATCAGGAAGAAAAAATGGCTGTGGGTCGGTCATTACATTTGACCCCTCTAGGGGCGGTTCCGGATAAGTAGCGGGGCTTGTTGTAGATTTGTTCCCCAATTCGAGAAGTTTTTAATTAAAACTCAGGGCTCGATTTTGATCATAGGCACATGGTTTCTTGGGAAAATTTTCTTGGAATACATCGTGAAATTGCGAATTTGATTATAGTTTGGTTGAGAAAAAATATACTCACTCTAATATATGTGTATATAAGGGCAGTTCAATTTGTAAGAAAGCTAAATAAATCGTTCCAGTGACAAGGAAAATCGTATAATAGGGACCAAAAAAAGAAACTTTGCCCGAGGAACCATATCTCTTAAACGAATTCTGATATGCCGACTTTTGACCCGTAGGTTCAATTTTTTAAAAATTCCACTTTGAACCTTTAAGAGCCCAATTTGCCCAGTTTTCGACGCCCACTCCGCTCACTGCTCCAAAATTTAAAATTTCACTCGCATATTCCTATTCGTGTTGCCGAGTACTATCTGTGTATCAAATTTTATCTCCATAGCTCTAAAAATATGTTTTGCCACACCCACTCTGCCCGCTGGTACAAAATTAAAATGTCGTCTGCTTATTCATATTCGCGTAGTCGAGTTCTTTTTGTGTACCAAATTTTATCTCTCTACGGCTTAAATACAGTTTTGCCACGCCCACTGATCCGAAAATTAAAATTTCGTCGGCATATTCATATTCGTGTTCCCGAGTACTATGTAGATACCAAATTTATTTACCGAGCTCTAAAAATATGTTTTGCCACGCCCACTCCGCCCACTGAACAAAAATTAAAATTTCGTCCTTATATTCATATTCGTGTTGCCGAGAACTATCTGTGTATGAAATTTTATCTCCCTAGCTCAAAAAAAAACATTGACATTTATAATATTAAGTAGAACGAAAAGAATAGAATAATTGATCAGAGTTAAAAGCTGAGTTGATTTAAAGAAGACCATGTGTCCGTCTGTCCATTAGAGCCGTAGTTTAACAGTTAGCGAGCTGAAATTTTGAATGCAAACTTTTATCCTTACAGCCTAGATTAGATTCCATTAATAGCAAGATCGATCAAAAACTATTTACACCACCCATACAAACTCCCACCATTTTGGGGTATGTCCCTGTGATTACAGTCGCAGTTTAAGAGCAATCGAATTGAAATTTGTAAAATCGGTCAAAAACTACTACCTTTACCCATACAACGCGCCCCTTTTTGGGTGGGTCCGTATGTCGATCCTTGCAATAATTGCAGTTTAATAGTTATTGAGCTGAATGTTTGTATGCAAGTTTTTTTCTTCTAAGCTACGCTTGATTTCTTAGATGAGCAAGATTGGTCAAAAAATACTCCTACCTCTCATACAAAATTACATTTTTAGAGGGTATCCCCCCGTTTACAGCCTGAGTTAACTAGCTATCAAGTTGAAATTTTGTATGCGAGTATCTATTATCTAAGCGAAGGTTATATTTTAAGCTTAGCTATAATGAAGGTTCCTATCCTTAATGCGGGGATTAAGTTCTAAGATGAGAAAGTTCGGACAAAAGCAACCTCCACCTCACATACAAACACCCCCTTTTGGGGCTGTCCGTCTGTCTATCCCCGCTGTTACAGCCGTAGTTTAAGGTATGCATGTTTCTATCACTCAAACCGAGTTAAGTTTGAAGATGATCAAGATCGGACAAAAACTACCCTCCCATCTGCCATACAAACTCCCTCATTTTGGGGGTGTCCGTCTGTCTGTCCCGCGATTACAGCAGTAGTTAAAGACCTACCGATCTAAACTTTTTTATGTAAGCTTCTCTACTATAAGCCGATGTTATGTTCTGAGATCAAACCAATATCCCATATCGAACCAATTCTCAGCTCATTTATATAATTCAAGCTCAGTATTTGACATTTCAGTAGAAAATAATTGAAAACCAGTAAGAAAGTTTCAGTCGGGAAAGCCGACTCACATATACCCTCACCCTCAGTAATACATAAAATTTTCTAGTATATAGTATTATTACTCGATTTCTAAAGTCGGCGATATGGTACATTTGTATTGGAAAGTGTCCTTGCTAGTTCGCCAAAACCTAATCCTGCTTAAGCTTAACATATTACAGAATTTTGGCACGATAACGTTGGGTGTATTGATAAGGGTAAATTTGTATGAGAGGTACCTGAATGAGCGTGGCTACAATTCCAGTTTGTTTCTCCAAAACTTATCCTGGTATATCTTTCCTAAATACAGAGTTTGGGCACAATTAGCGTGGGCGGAATGGTACATTTGTAAGGATGGTACCAGAAGGGGCGTGGCCATGTAATCTGTTTGTAATACCGAAAGTAGTATTGGGGAAATATGAACCCATGCTATGTTTCAAAACATTTGGTTGCGTTTATCGAAAGTTATCGTGCGTACCAGCCGGACAGACAGAAGGTCATTGATTCGAATTGGGTTCAAAGAAACCTACGGTCTATAGTGACTCCTTCTATATGTTACACTTGTGGGTCGTATCGAATGATATCATGGTCGTATCATGGGCCCGCCCTTTCTGGTACCTCCCATATAAATGCATCATTCCGGCCACTTAAGAGATGGAGTTATTATATCAATACACTCGAAACGATCGTGCACAAATTATGTAATTTGTTAAGTTATAACAGGAAAAAAGTTTGGAAAAAAAAAATTTGAAGTCTAGCCACGCCCCTTCTGGTACCTCCCATACAAATGTACCTTTCCGCCCACTATAGAGATGGAGTAATAATATCAATAAATCCAACGTGATCGTACCCAGATTCTTTATTTAGTAAAGCATTAACAGGATAAAGTTTTGGAGAAAAAAAATTGAAGTCTAGTCACTCCCTATCTGGTACCTCCCATACCCATCTGGTACCTCCCACTTTATAAATCGACTAATATTATAAATAGACCTAACGCGATCGTGCCCAAATTCTGTATTTAGTAAAGCTATAACAGGTTAAAGTTTTGGAGAAAAATCTGGAACTCTAGACACACCCCTTCTGGTACCTCCCATACAAATGTACCTTTCCGCCCGCTTTAGAGATGGAGCAATAATATCAACAGAATAGAAAATTTGTTCTTTTACTAAGGTTGAGGGTATATGTAAGTCGTGTTGCCCGACTGAAACTTTATAACTGGTTTTAACTAAAAATCGATTGACATCAATAGCTCAAGACTGTTATTATCTTATATTGGGTGATGGTATTTATAGTCAGTTTATCTGACTGATTTTTTACACGAAATAATCGTACTCTCTCATTTCATCGCATGTAGTCGCAGAAACGGGTACTTGTTTACGATACAAAGTTCAATAAAATATAGTTAAAGTAAAAATAATCAGTTTTATCTTAATTTTTGCAAATGGTGAAGGGTATCTGAGCTTCGGCATAGCCGAAGAAACTTACCCTATTAGCTCTATTTAGTTTACTGTAAGAATCTTAAAATAAGTTTATAGTTTAAGAAAACGCCATAAGTTTTTAAAATTATCCATAGCATTGGGAGAAACTATTATTCCTCTTTCCCCTTCCTTTTTCCTTCTTCCATTTTTTATGATTATTTGTTTTTGTTGCCCCCTTTAACTCTTTTCACCTGCAAACTGTGCTTTTATCATATAATTTAATCTTAGCACAATGAGGTTCTACAATAAAGGAAAATCTTCATAATAGAAACAATAAATGGCGCAGGAAATTTACATTATATTATACACGAGGTGGAGGAAAGCCTGCGGTTCATTATGTTTGTGTGCTCAAAATATTTCCTGCAGTCAAGTTTCCTGTCTGACACAACTTTGTTGATGGTAATTCATGTTGCTTTAGCAGAAAAAAAGCGAGTTTTTAAGTATTCGTTAAAGGGCTAAACAAAAATTCTGTGTTAAGTAAAGATTTAAACAAGGACTGTACATCAGTAACATTATGCTGAATTTTTCTTTGTTGTTTTTCAATTTTGTTTTTTTTTTTTCGTATAAATAGTGTTTGTTTGTGTTGGATGATGATGATGCTGATGGTTCTGCCAAATACCGGAAAAGGAAAACGAACAAAGTAGAAGTGATGAAAACAAAGAAAAGTTGATGCGAACAAAGCTAACATGGATGTTTGCCTGTTGAATATATCCTTTGTGAAGAACTTGAGTAGCTGTGGGGACAATTTTCTAAGATATTTTTAGTACATTTCTTTGAAACTGATTTCTATTTTTCACAAACCAGTAAATTCAATGCTATGAAGTTGCGAGTATATTTAGTGGTAACAAAAAAAAAATTTTAAATAGTGGAAGCAACAAAAAAATATTCAGGAAGCAATCAGATCTTTCATAAATCTAAACGCTGCTATAATGTCAAGGTAGAGTGTTAGAGTTGCATCATGGTAAGGCAAGGATGAGCCTAATCACAATCACAAAGCGGTGCAAACGCTGCTATAATATGAGCAATAGTCAATGCGAGAGACGAGTATACAAAAATCAGCAACAAAACTAATGCATTCGGTTTAATTACGATTCGCCAGTCACCTTAGCGCAAATTATTCTTTAATCCACATTAAAAGTCACATGTGAAACATGTACTTTATAATAAATAAACCAAGACCTAACGCTGCTTTATATCCTTCCTTGATTACCTGGCATTAAATACAACACATTTTTTGGAACATTCCATTCTTAATTTCCTATTTGTCGTGTCAGACAGACAGACATACGCGACACGCATTGTGGCATTTGTGCGTAAAGCTCAAAATTAATTAACAAACGCTTGAAATGCCGCGCCCTAGAAAATGAATTCACAAACCTACCAACAGCAATAATAACATTGAAATAAATGGAAAAATTCCAGGGGTGTCAACGGAAATATATTTCGTTTTTCTGTTGGCTTGAAAGCAAGGAAGGAAGGAAGGCTACAGCTGGAATGCGTCAGAATAACACAAAATGTGCCAACAGATATTTATTAGGTCTCATTAAGTTAAATGTGATTTTTATCGTCAAAATCTTAAATGCTTAAATTTTTATGATTATCTACCTAAAATGTAATGGCACGTGTCTGACATGCAATATATATATGTATATGTATTAGTCAAAGTGTGTCATAGCTGGCAGCACGAAACGTTCTTACCTGCAGTGCACGAATGTAGAAATTCACAAATTGTTTTATAAAAGCTTTCGATAAAATTTCTTTGCGATTTCTAAACAATTTCCTGTATATTGCTATTGATTTTCCATGTCACAGAAATTTGCTTCCTTGGCATACTGAGGTTTTTCTTATCCCCAATGCTTTGGAAAGTTAGTTGCTTGCCACTTCTTACGAGTACTGCGATTTACTCAATATTCTTGTAAACGCTGAATTGCATTGAACTTGACATCGAGCAAATAGCGTTAACAGCAACTGGGGAATGTTTATACAATGTCTGAGTACGAGGGCCACCACAAAATTCAAAGGGCACTTTACTCTGTTAATTTAGTTGAGTATATTTTTTCAAGCTTACTTACTTACTTAGCTGGCACTTCTTGGCAATCCTATTGGCACGTAGAAAAATATTATAAGCGCTTTTTCTTTAGTTAGTCTCAACAAGTTCTGCAAGGTTTTGAATAACCTTATCATTCCAACAGAGTTTTGGTCGCCCTCTTCTGCGCCGTCCATCGAGTTCATTGTCGAAGACTTTTCGAGCTGGTGCATTTTCGTCCATGCGTACAACATGACCTAGCCGACGCAACCGTTGCACCTTAATGCGTCTGACCATGTCAATGTCAGTGTACAGCTCATCGCATTGAATCGCTTGCTTAGTCCGTAGTAGGATTTATTTGCAAGCAGGATTCTTCTCCGGATTTCTAGGCTGACATTATTTGCTTTGTTGATGGCGGAGCCTAGGTAGACAAAATTATCTACCACCTCGAAATTATAGTTGTCAACGTTCACGCAGTTCCCCAAACGAGTAGATTATTTGTTCGCTGAAACTAAAATCTTCGTTTTGTCATCGTTCACCATTAGACATATTAGCGCTGACTACTTCTGTATACTTGAGAAGGCTGCAGTCACATCCCACAGTTTTCGACCGATGATGTCGACGTCATCAGCGTACGCGAGTACCAAAAGGATTTTGTTGTATATAGTGCCACTCGTGTTTACTGCAGCTATCCCTATCATCATCTCCATCACTATGTTGAAGAGGTCACACGATAAGCCGTCGCCTTGTTTTAGGTCTCGTCTGGTATAGAATGGCTCCGTTTGGTCCTTGCCAATATTCACTGGAAACTTCGTGTCAGTCTGCGTAGTTCCGCAACCGCCTATCAGCTTCGGTGGAATACCAAACTCATCCATGGATTCGAGTTATTTCTGCCGTATGGGGCTGTCGAAGGGATCTGTTTTTCTTGGGTCTTACCCAGAATTTGCCGGAGTGTGAATATCTGGTCAGTTGTTGGTTTACCAGGTCTAAAGCCCCACTGATAAGGCCCGATCAGGTTGCATAACACTGGCTTTAGTCTTCCACATAGCACACTCGACAGGACCTTATATGCGATGGGTAAAAATGCTGATCCCGCGGTTTTTGGAGCACACACTTGAATCATCTTTTTTCAGCACAGGACAATTGCAATCGTCGGAAATGCTCGTTATCAGCTCCTCGCCACCGGACTTGAAGAGCTCTGCCGGCAGACCGTCGGTACCGACTGCTTTATTGTTATTCAGCCGCGACATTGCTCTTCTTACCTCGGCTTGACTTGGTGGTGGGCATTCTAGGCCGTCGTCGTCAATTGGCGGGATAACTTCACGTGCGCTGCCTAATAATATTAATATTAATATAATATTTCCATCCTTGTCCTTACAGGAGGGGAGGCCATTACCGTAGCCATTTGCTCTTACTTTCTGGTAAAATTTTCGGGCCTCACCTCTATCCCTGTATCGCTCTATATCCGCGTTCTCCAGTTCCTTCATCTGACGTTTTTTCTTTTTTTCTCCTTTCTTGTATATAGGATATAACAGACTGAGACTCAAATCCTCGGGCATGCTCTCCTCTCACCAGATGTTCTCCATGAGCTGATGCATGCTCCTAATCAGCTCCTCCCCGTCAGCCTTAAACAATTCAGCATGGAGACCATTAGCTGCAGCAGCATTGTTGTTTTTAAGGCGGGAGACGGTCATACGTATCGCGCTCTGGCTCGGAGGTGGATAGTTAATACTATCGTCATGGATTGGAGCGGGGTCTTTTGGAGTGGTGTGCGTATCCAGTAAATTTCTGAAATGATCTTTTTATATCTTCAGAACGTTATCCGGGTCCGCCACTAGCAGAACATCGCTGTCTTTGCAGGAGGGAGCCTTAACTCTCTTGTAGAATTTTCGGGCTTCCCCTCTACTTCGGAGCATCTCAATGCACTCATCCTGCCTCTTCTTCAGCTCCTTCTTTTCCGTCTAAAAAGCCTCTGGTCTCTTCTCCCTGTGCCGTTCACGAACAGCTCGCGTTGCCATTGGCTACAGTTTCGCCCTGTATGCAGAATCCGTCTCTCTCGTGGCATTACGACATTCATCATCGTACCAGGCATCTTTTTGAGACGGCTTTGAGTACCTAAGTACGCTTCTCGCAGTCCGTTCAATGGAGTTGGCTATATATTGCCACTGAGAGGTAATATTATCAGGGGTTGGAGCATTGCGCAGCATTTGAGTTAGGTGGTTGGAGTAGGCGTCCGCTACCTCTGTGGTCGACAGTTTACCGATGTCCAGCTTTCGTTGTGCCTTGTGCGTACCTTAACTGCGGTAAGGAAGTGATCGAAATCAATGTTCGCACCCCTGATATCTCATACGTCCAGAACACTCGATGCGTGCCTTCCATCGACTACCACGTGATCTGTCTGATTCCTCGTCAACTGATCGGGAGATAACCTGTTGCCTTATGAATATTTTTGTGGTCGAATCTAGTGCTGCTAACTACCATATATCTTGCCGCAGAGAAATCAATCAGTCTGATGCCATTGTTCGACGTTTTGGTGAATTGTTGCGGCCTCCTTGCCTATTTTAGCATTAAAATCGCATAGTACAATGTTGATGTCATGGCTGGGGCTACGGTCATATACATTTTCTAGGCTTTCGTAGAACTCGTCTTTGTCCTCATCGCTTTTTTCTTCTGTCGGAGCATGGGCACATATAAGTGTAATGTGGAAAAACTTAGTTTCTACTCTTATGGTGGCTATACGTTCACACACCGGGTTGAACCTTGACACAAGGTGTCGCAGTCTCTTGTCAACCACAAATCCACATCCAAACTCGTGATTGTTTGAATGGCCATTATCCCTAGTAGGGTAATCATATTTTACACACACTAAGGGTAATCTTCGTCGAATCGACGAAGTCCTATTTGACTTGAAAATTCTTAGCAAAAAATCTAGCGTACCAGTCCGAAACATCACATTTAATCAATTATAGACTCTAGCGAAGAAGAAAACACAAAAACTGTATATTTTTAAAGCTATTTGGTTTATTTTCGAACATGTCTCTTTTCAGCCCATTTTTTTTTTTTGGTCTCAAGTAGATACTAGTATTTAAATAGTTCTTTAGTATAAAATAAAATAGACATGGCTTCTCAACTTGTGCAAAAAAATTTACAATACACATAATTTTATCAATTTAAACAAAAAACACATCGAAAAATTATTTCTTTGTATAGTAGGCACAAGTTAGAATTTGTGCTTCCCACATACAGGTATAACAAAAAATCTTTTGCATTTTTCTTTATTCGCAAGAACAATTTTTACAAAATTAGCGTTTTTTTGTTCTTCTTTTTCGTTTCCAACATTCGACAATTTCATAAATAGTTATTTTCAGTATTTTTTCCTCTATTATTGATTAAAAAGGCCAGAATTTATTTATATAAAAACTCGTGTCGTTGAACGGGATTCTCAATTTCAACATTCTTCTAATTTACAATTTCGTCCGAAATATCATCGCATTCAAATTGTTAGAAGCACGATAAGGGGTTAGTTCGGCCAATTGCTTCACTAGTAGGTTCTCACCTTTGATGCAATGTACTTATTCCACGCCCTAAATCATTTTATTTTTAGTGGACAAAAAAATTTTATTTGCTTCCCACGAATAGTTTTTTTTACACATTCTTAGTAATTTCAGAACACGATTATTTCATCACCCGAATCTGGTATAATATCGTCATCGCAGTCGTACTCCTCCTCATGCAAAAATACGTCTTATTGGACATATTTTTCAATTTGCTCTTCGATCATTGAATCGCAATTGGAATCTTCAGTAGCATTTTCACAATTTTCAATTAAATCATCTGGTAATTCCGATATTTTAAATATTTTAATTTAAAAAATCAAAATATTTTTTGATTTTGAGACTTTTTTGCAAGTGCAAAAAGTCACACCAAAGGTAAGCTTCGTCGTTTCGACGACGCGAGTTTCTGTTTATTGCAAAAATGTAACAATTACGCTTAACTTATGCTGTCATATGCCAGCATAGCTTGAAAAAAACATCTCAAACTAACGCTATTGCAAAAGGCAATAGAATATTGTGAAAAATAAGAGAGATATTTAAAAAAAAAAAGGAACAGTGTTCGTCGAATCGACGAAGATTACCCTAGGGTTCAAGGGTTATAGTAGATGTCGCACGTATTCATGCGCAAGCACCCGTGTCCCGTCCACCGGATGTCCTGAAAAGCGGTTATGTCAGCCTTGTATTCTTCGAGGACTTCCGCCATACAGTGTTCTAACATTCCAGGTGCAAGTCCTTAAATCATTGACGGATGTCAAAGCCACGTTTCCAGGCGTCACCACGTGGAGGTACGCCGTCCGCAGTAGTACCACGAATACGGAAATCTGTGAGTAGACTTGAAGTGCGATATGGGAAGAATCACTCTGGGTTTGCCAACTTAAACCGATCAGAGCTTTACCTTGCATCACACTCCCGACGCCCAATTGTTATATCGGCCAATAAATGGTTCGATTACAAAGAAATTTTAACTGTATGGTAGGTACTATCCATATGGCTTCTATCGTAGCCTCATAAAAAACATAATTAAACAAAGGGGCGTTGCAACGCCCACACAAACCAAAATTTCAACAGTTCATATCTCACAAGCCATTAAAGGAATAAACATGAGATTTGCTACATATTTCTTCACAAATCTGTCAAAGTGATTTCAATTACAGGGTTACCTACTCGCTGCAATACATATATTTTCCACTAGAAATCTTAACTATATTAACTAACTAGCTGGCCCGGCAGACTTCGTCCTGCCTTCAAATTATTGTAAAAGATATTGATTGCTGTTGGAATCTAATAGCGATTGGTTTATTACTTTGGCCTCTGAAATATTTCAATATAAAAGGCGAGGTTTTTCCGGACAAATTCTGTACTTCATACATCTAAAAGATTATTATATGTTATTGTAAGAAGTGCATTGTCGTCCACGATTTGATGAAAACTTACTTATTGATAGGCATACATTCTAAAATCAATTTTTAAGCCGATTGACTGACATATCGTCGGCTAGCCTGCAAGTAGTGTCATGTGTAATTTTGGAATTTTTTTTTATTGTACCATTGTGAAGCTCTACTGGTCACACATAAGCCTACCAAGACGTTTTGCGATATCTTAATGGGTTTAGAAGATAGCAAAAAGTGCTATGTGTAACCCATATACGAAATATTCCTGCAATAGGTGTTATGTGTTTTTTTATATGGAAATTATTATTTTTTTATATAGTAATTTTTAGGTTATGCTAATATCGGATGGATGTACCTACCAAAATAAAAATAAGGTACTGTGTGGCTCTTTAGCAAACCTTTATGTAGCTACTGGACAAGAGTTGGAGCAAATTATATTAGAAAGAGGCCATACAATGATGGAAGTCGGCAGTGTCCATTCAATGTTAGAAAATTTGTTTACAGCTCCAATATATTCGCCACTAGATTATGTTAGTCACATGAGACAGTCAAGCCTAACACATACATTTTTAAGGATTACGAACACGTTCCTTTACCTCAATTAGACCTGGTGAACGTGCAGGTGATGCAAAAGTAAACAACATCCGTGGATTGCTTTTTAAAGACAATGAAGTTTATTTCAAGCTGCGCCACACCGATAATTGGGAATTGCTGAGCCAAAAAAAAGGGTACTTAAAATAAATGAACCAAGTAACTTATATGAATCTCAATTAAAAATTGATGAATCCAAATACAAGAGCCTCCAGTCATTAAAGCAATATATGCACAAAGATTACCACTCCTTTTATGATAATCCTCAACATTAAAAATGTATTTGTTTGTTTTTTTGTTTAAATATCTAAGTTTCTAAATTTTTTTTTAATAAAATGTTAATGAATTTCATCTTACATATTGTACCACCAATTTTGCTAGCGTTAGGCGTCTTTTAATGGCAAAAATACTTAAATATAAAACATAAAAAATCTAAACAAAAAGTGTTATGTGTACGAATTCATTTGAATATATTTTAAAAAAAGTTCCTTCAAAAAGTGTTATGTGTAGATTTTCTTAAAAAACGTATAGCACTCCGTAACAGAGATCAATATCGAATATCTTTTAATGCAGTACTCTGGTATTTGTGGTAGATATTCAGTTAAGCCTATGGTTAAAAAAAATATCTTTAATGGACAAAATAAATCAGTTTTTTGCCTCTCCTGAAAACCTGTACAAAAACACATAACACTACTTGCAGGCTAGCCGACGATATAAGTTTCTGCGTTGGTGAACTGGGTGATTGTACCTAAAGGTGCTTGGTCTGAGCCGATATTACTTTGCACCTTTTTATCCCAAGGAGTACGAATTTCCAAAAATCCCTTCATTTGGCTCAACAACCCTATTAACGGTATATTGGGTGATAGCAACAGTTTTTTCCATTTTCGCGTTTGTCCCCTAAAAGTTCAAAATGCTAAAAACCACTTTGTGAAGCTCTCTAATGATATAGAAAGTGCGCCAATATTAATGTTCTCCATTCTACCTTAAAGTCTGGCAGACGATCTACAGGCCATCTCCAACTTTCACTGCAATTTTCGTCAAAATCGGTTTAACCGTTTTCGCAATTAGTGGTGTCATCAAAATGGACATCTTTTTTTATATATATAGAGTTTTCAATAATTTTAATGTTAAAAAAATGTTTATATATTATGAAATCAATGGTGACTAAATGGCTTAAAAAAAATTAAGTGTATCATAAGCTAAACACCAGCAACTGGATCCAAACTTACATCCAAAATTTTCTCATGTCAAAAAATGCATTCTTTTTAAGTTTGAGTAAAATCGGGCAATCGAAATAAATTAGATCCGGCAAACTAAACAGCGAGTCCATTTATACAAAAAAAAATCTCATAATAAAACAACTATACATTCTAAATTTCAGTCAAATTGTTTGATTCGTTATAATTCCACCATAACGGCACCTTCCGGTTCGTTTTATTCAAAAACTTTGTTCTCATGATCACATAGTTATACATACTAAATTTCTCTTAAATTGGTCCATTCGATCAAATTTTGATAAAAAAAAATCCACCCAAACGCCACCTACCGGGTCCATTTGTACATAAAATTGTTCTGGTGATTAAACACATACATTCTGAATTTCAGTAAAATTGGCCCATCCATTAAAATTTTCGATATAAATACACCCCAGCGACATCTACCGGGTCCATTGTACATACAATTGTTTCTTATGATTAAACAAACATAGATTCTAAATTTCAGCTAAATTGGTCCATTCGTTTAAATTTTGATTATAAATCCACCCCAGCGCCACCTACCGGGTCCATTTGTAAATAAAATGTTTTCTCATGATCAAACGAATATCCATTCTAAATTTCAGTTGAATTGGTACATGCATTCAAATTTTCGATATAAATCCACCCTAGCGCCACCTGGAGTGGATTTTCTACGGAAAATTTCGAATCGAATAAAAAAAAAATCAGCCAAATCGCTCCAGCCGTTCTCAAGTGATGGTATGACATACGTGGACCATTTCATTTTTATATATATAGATAGTAGGCACATATAGAGGTGGGAGCCCAGTTTTTTTTTTTTGATGTTCGTCACACTTGGAGCGACGTCTGGTTTTCTGATCATACTTTTCACAAAAATAATTTCCCCACCCTACAAAAGTCATTGTCCGGCTATACAAAAGCAAATTAATGTTTTCTCAGTCAAAAAACCATCAGATATTCAAGAAGTTCAGCAGAGCAACATCGGCGAAGACCGTGCAATTAAAATTATGCAAGACATTTTGTCATTTTGTAAATCATCACATACTTTAAACTTAAAATTTATTTCATATAACAATTGAAAATATTTGTTTTTTAAAACAAAAATATGAAAAAAATATATATCTGACTTATTTTAGAAATCGCGTTTGCCACCACGTAGTTGTATGCAAAACTTTTTCGTAAAAATTTGTTATATGCCTACTGGTCATATTAATGACATATTGTAACAAAATTTTAAAAATCTATATATTCAAAATTGACTGATGACTAACTAACTAACTAGGGAAAACGGCTGTAGATAGGATGATGAAATTTGGAGTGGCTATTCCTTTTTTTAGAGAAAACTTCAGCTATGAAGGGATTTTTGGAAATTAGTACCTTTAGGGGTTAAAAGTCCGAAAAGGGATAAAGCTGGTACCATCAACCGAACTAAATAGTTAAAGCTTTAATCGTTTACGGATATGCTCCGTATACAATTAGAGGGACTAAAATGGTAAAAACAATCAGAAGAAAAGGCCAAAGCTACAATCAGATATTTTTTTTCAAAATTCCCACTCAGTGATAAAAATGGACAAAGGATCAAGGTAACCGTTGATCTTATGGACTATTTGTGCGATACGAATATATTTTTCCAAATTTTTTCTTTTAGAGAGGTAAAAAAAGGAAGTATCGCCCCGAGCGTACTGTTTAACCTATCGTTACAGGTTCACGTAATACAGGGTGGCGCACGAATCGTGCTACGTATAACTGTAACAGCCAATGGGGACCGTTATTTAAAGATGTTAAAGAAGTTATTTTTTACCCATAAATGTGTCGAAGACGTATCTGTTTCAACAGCATTAGGTTCTAGCATGATGGAGTAACTTAACACATAGCCAGACCGGTTATGGCGGAGATCCAACGAAAATTCCCAAACAAATTAATGTCAAAGAACTTTCCGCTAGCCAGCAATGTCACCTGACTTGACTGCATCAGAATTTTTTAAAGGGGTTATTTCAAGCAGGAGGTGTACTAAACGAAACCAATGAATTTGACTTAGTTTAAAAAGTACATTAAAACAATAATTAAGACCATCTCGGCTTCACTGCTATAGGCCGCAATGAGTGAATGATTTTCTAATCCGGTGTCGCTTAGGCGTGTATCAGCATTGAGATCATTAACGGTCTATCATCTTCCAAACCAATTAATTATATAAAATAAAATAAAATTTTCTATACAATAAAAAAAAAATAATGAAATGCTTTTATTAAAAAAAAATATAGTTGAATTACCCATTTAGTTGAATTCCCAAAGTTGTGCAATAGAACAGGCGCAGCAATCCAAGCCGTTTCCCCTTTAATAGTTAATTTAACCTTGTGATGTTTTCTCTCCAGCTCAAATGCTTTGTTACACTGCGTAAAAAATAGATAAAAATAGAGATCCTTAAGTAATAGTTTGGGCCACATTCTAGCCCCTATTAATGTCATCATAACTACGTAAAATGTAATATCCTACCGACAATTACACACACACACTTGCTAGTTTGTGTATCTTTGTGTCAAGAACATAAACTTGCTGTGGGAGAGCATCCGCTCAATAACAATTTTAGATAACGGCAAATTGGCGAAAAACTAGCTTAGCTATGTACACATCAGTTGTAGTGCGCTGGCTAATGTCCTTGTTTTCATTGTTGTGGCATTCCCTCGCATACACGTAAGAGTGTGTGCGTCGCACTCACACACACACACACAAACAATTGCTATTACAAAGATTTATGTCAAATAAGCAACATAAACAAAAGAGTAGGAATTGTGCTACGATAACGGATGCAAACCCCCCGTATATAAATAGTTCACAGTTGGGCTGTGGGCACAGTGTCACAGTGCGCCAACGCGCTCATCAGATGCAGGCTTCGCAAAATAAACCCCCTCTATCCTCTGTAGCTGTTGACATGATGAAGAAGTTCGTCTTGACTTCATAAAATCCTCTGCTGTTTTTTTTATTATCTCTATATATATTTGCGATGTTTGTGTACTTTTCGTGAATGCTAAGCAATAACACTCTTACAAGGAGATAAACCTTGTCCTCGTTGCCAAATGTTTCGAAATAACAAGAAACGAACAACTGGTGTTCTATGCTATGCAGGGGATTTCCGTCTATGCATTGACTATTGAACTGTGAAATCAATAAAACTTATAAAGTTCAGCGCAAATAGTATCAACGGTTGTACGAATGCAGTTTGTGTTTTTGATATCGGTTTCATATTAAATGAGGAAGGAGATACAGAGCAAAAGTCTCTTTGCTCATGATGAACGTGATTGGATTACAAAGCCCACTGTTGACCTTTGAAAGTTTTTGAAAAGTTAAGGTATACTGATTGTGCAAGTTGACAAGAGACAAGAGATAAAGGTGCGAGTGCTTACGTAGATTCGGTGTCTATAAGAGGTGGTAGTGCATATATATTTAATTTTGTCATTTCGCTTAAGGTGTTTTTTATGTTCTTTGTTTGTTTCACATCGAACATGATTATGCTTGGTATATAGGGTAAAAGTGCATTAAACGGTAAGCTTTAAAGTTATTTGTATAAAGAGAAATGACAGCTGTTGTAAATTTTGTGTTAGATAGAAAAAAATACAGCTTAAGCAAATTATTGCACATTTCCGAGTGAGATTTGAAAAAAAACCATGAATGGGTGAAGTGTGAACAAATCATTAAGTTAGATATAAACCAATACAGGAATTTTTATCAGGGCGTCGCGAGTGTGATGCAGGGTAAAGCTTCTGATCGGTTTAACTTGGAAAACCCAGAGTGATCCTTGCCAATTGCACTTCAAGTCTACTCACAGACCTGCGCATTCGTGATACTACTGCGGACAGAGTACCTCCACGTGGTGACGCCTGGAAACGTGCCTTTGACATCCGTCAGACCTCGGCTTACTGTGAGGGGCGAAACCTAAAACCCAATCTAATCGGCTCAGAGTGAGCGGTAAGCTGGCCAGCGTTTGACCCAGAAAGGACGGCTGTAATAAAATTATGGCAGGAGGAGAAAACTGCGACGTGGGCTTGCAACCCGCCACTGACGTTTGAACTATTGCAATGAAAAGAAGTAAGAAAAGAATACAACGGACCCCTCAAAATGTTAACGACCACCACAAACGAATTAAGGGTCATGATTTGAGGATATGTACATGGAATGTTAAAACACTGTTTGGACCAGGTGCCTCCATTCAACTAGCGGAAGTCCTCAAAGAATACAAGGCTAACATAACCGCGTTACAGGAAATCCGGTGGACAGGACACGTGTGCTCGCGCATGAAGACGTGCGACATCTACTATAGTGGCCATGCGGTCAAACACGAGTTTGGATGTGGATTTGTGGTTGGCTAGATATTGCGACTCTAGTATCAAGGTTCAACACTTATATGTGCCCATGCTCCGACATAAGAGAAAATCGATGAGGACTAAGATGAGTTCTACGAGAGCCCAGAAAATGTATATGACCGTAGCCCTAGCCATGACATCAAAATTGTACTAGGCGATTTTAATGCTAAAACAGGCAGGAAGATCGCATTTGAGTCTACCAACGGAATATTCAGTCTGCACACCAAAACGTCGAACAATGGCATCAGACTGATTGATTTCTTTGCGACAAGAAATATGGTAGTTAGCAGCACTAGAACATGTCTGGTACGATGATGAATGTCGCAATGCCACGAGAGATACGGATGCTGCAACCAGGACGAAACTGTATCCAATGACAACGCGAGCCGTTCGTGAATGGCACAGGTAGAAGATACGAGAGGCAACTTGTCTTTTTAGACGGAAAAAGCAGGAGCTGAAGAAGAGGCAGGATGAGTGCACAGAGTTGCTCCGAAGTAGAGGGGAAGCCCCAAAATTCTACAACATAGTTAAAGCTAGAATGCGGGTTGCCCTCCTGCAAGTACAGCGACGGCCAGCTAGTGACGGTCCCGGAAAACGTTCTGAAGATATGGAGACATCGTTTCAGAAATTTACTGGATACGGACACCACTCCAAAAGACCCCGCCTTAATCCATGACGATGGTATTAACAGTCCAACTACGAGCCAGAGCGAGATACGTGTGGCAATATTCCGCCTTAAAAACAACAAAGTGGCTGGAGCCGATGGTCTGCATGCTGAATTGTTTAAGGCAGGCGGGGAGGAGCTGATTAGGAACATGCATTAGCTCATGGAAAACATCTGGCTAGAGCAGAGCATGCTCGGGGATTTGAGTCTCAATCTGATATATCCCATATACAAGAATCTTACAGAACTACCGTGGAATAGGCCTATTACCAATTGCGAACAAGGTCCTTTCGAGCATATAGTGTAAAAGTCTAAAGATAATTGTAGAAAAACTAATTGGACCATATTAGTGCGGCTTTAGACCTGGCAAATCTACGACGACCTGGTAAATCTACAGATCGACAACTACAAAGCTGTCTTTGACTTTTTGATAAGGAATAGGCTATATGAGGCCATGTCTCAGTTTGGTATTCCTGCAAAGCTTTGCAGATATACCTTTGACAACATCAAATCCTCGGTTAAGATTAAAAAGGATCACTCTAAACCATTCAACACAAAATTAGGTCTCAGGCAGGGCGATAGCTTGTCTTGTACACTATTTGATATAGTTATTGAAATGTAATGAGAAAGGCTGATGTCAACATGTCTGGCACCATATTCCACAAGAGCCACATACCAATAGCCTACAACGATGATATTAACATCAATGGCCGAAATCTGTAGACTGTTACTGCAGTTTTCTCATCGTTAGAAAAGAAGTCAGCAAAAATGGGCAAAACAAAAATAATGATTTCGACGAACAAAGAGTCCTCTCGATGGGTACGCACCGTGAACGTTAAATTATTGTTTTGAGGTAGTACCTCGGAACTTCCGTCAACAAGAAAAATAATGTCAGCCCAGAAATTAAGCGGAGAAAAGTGTTAGCAAATAGATGTTTTTAAGGACTTCGGCAGCACTTTAGTAACTCCACCTTATTTCGAGATACCAAGATACAGCTGTAACAAGTGTTAATTTTACTTGTTTTGTTGTATGCCGTTGAATCGTGGGTGCTTACTACAACGGACATACAAAACCTGGGAGTATTTGAGAGAAAAGTACTCCAAAAAATATATGGACCTATCTGTGTCGACAACGAGTTTCGCCATCGGATGAACCATGAGCTGTATGATCTTTGCCACGACATCGACGTAGCTAAAAGAGTCAGAATCCAATAGCTAGGACATATTGCCCGGATGGATATAAATACTCCAGCGAGAAAGGTGTTTGAAGGCGAATCTGAAGGATGGCGCAGAGTAGGGAAACAGCCGAAGAACATTTGAATTTGGTCAGCTGAATTACCTTATAATCACAGACATACGCGCAGAAAACCAAAACCTTGTCACAAACTTTCTGGTGGATTCCACACAGATAACCGAATTGACACATTTAGTTTAACACACATATCTTTATTTAAGTATTCTCAATTCAGCCATGTTTTGGGAAAGATGTGCGCTTATAAAAATTGTACTCACAAATAAATATGAACTATATCGGCGGTCCCCTTCTGGTACCTCTCATAAAAAATGACCTATTTTTGGAATATGTTCCTTTCTTCCAAAACTTTTAAATGGCTAACTAGAGGATATTTTAATTTGGCCAGTTTAATTCTTTAGTTGTAGTAGACAAATTCTTAAAAAGCAGAATGTTTTACCAAACCCTATCTGGTACTTGCCATACAAATTACCAAATTCATGCCAAACGTTTTTTGAACGTTGACTTTCGAATTAAATTGGACATTTTGTGCTTTTTATGGCATCTCCTATGCCCCTCACAAACCCTTCAAAACTTTGAGAGTATTTTACTTTTAAAATTAAGTAAATACAGATGAAACCTAATAAATCGGCAGATTTACTCCACCTATTAGATATGATGATTTCTTTTAAGATTTTTTTACGAACTAATTACAGCCTTTTTGACTTTAGGCCAACCTTTTCTATATTTTTTTACATTTTGAGAGGCGGCAGGTCTTTCATGTAAACAAAAAATGCGCCTAACAACAAAAACTTTTTGGGCCGATTTTCATTCACAAGTTCTATGCCAAACGCAAGTTATATTCTGTTAATTTATTCCCACAAAAAAAAAAAAACATTTGACCCAAGGCATATGACAACAGCATTGCTTTTTTAACTCGTCCATTGTGTGTACTCAAAGAGTGATTAAAAACAAACACATATTGGGTGTGTGTAGAGCAGAGCACATCCTACCCATTGCAACCCAGACATGGAGACGACACAAAAGTGCACTCGTGCATTGTTTAGTGATAAATGTATTCGTTTTTGTAGCATTGTTTTGCAAAACTTAGTTAAAGTTATTGCATAAGAGGCAAGGAGATTTATTGTAAATATTTTTATGTCCTTTGGGAAGGATAGTCAATGGGAGTTACGTCGTACGGCTAAAAACAACTGCGATTACTATCAATGGAGTCATAAAGAAAAAAAATGCGCACAAGTAATATATATAATCAAAACAAAATATTTGATAATAATCACAAGTTAACATATAATGGGACCGTCCGTGGCATAGTGGTTAGAACACGCGACTACCATACGGGCGATCGCAGGTTCAAATCTGGCTCCAGTCATCTAAAAAAAATTGTTCTTTCATTGTCGGCTCCCCACGAATGTTGTTGACAGCAACTTCGAAGTATTAAGTGTCGAGTTGATCGGCGTGTCTAGTAATAGCTTCTCAAACAGTGACGTTCGCATTCGTCGATAAACAAGTAGGTGCCGTTAGTTGTGAATCTAAAAAGAGAAAGCGTGTTAATTCTCAACAACGCGAGAAAGCTATCCCATACCTCATTCATAGGGTGCAAAGGGAAATTAATTTTTAATTTTTTAACATATAAATATTATAAAAAACTTAAAAACTTAATTTCCCTTTACACCCCATGAATGAGGTATGGTACAGCTTCTATCTTTGTTGCGAATTAACACACTTTGTTTACTTTACTTTACTTTCTTTACTAGACATGTCGACTATCCCGACACTTATACTGCGAAGTTAATGTCGACAACATCGAGGGGGCCGGCAATTTAATAAAAATAAAAATGCAGATGACTGGAGCCAGGAATCGAACCACGGATCTCCTGCTTGGTAGTCGCGTGTTCTAACCACTATGTCACGGCCGGTCCCATATAGTAATAGAAGCATATAAAATATTTAATTTCATATAAAATTTATGAAATTGTGCATCATATATATAAATAGTTGTCCTGTCAGTTCAATAGACTGAAATTGACATATACTCCTATTAAGTAAGATATAAGAAAACATACAAAAAATTTTCTTTGAAATTTTTTATGATTTTAGAGAAATACATCAGGGTATGCAAAAAACAACATCTTATCAATGTGCTTTAATCAAATACATCTCATTTGAAACTGATTGCCGCAATAACGAACAATGTCTTTGTACACCCACACACAATATAAATTAAAGAAGCAGACACAATACTAGTATAATAATATGACACCCACATTGATGTTATCTCAAAATCTATAAAATTCACATTTAATTGTCTTCATATTAAATTAAAATCTTCTTATAACATGAAAAGATATATTACCTTCAACCTACCCTAATATATACCACTAAGAGACAAATATCAGCTATGCTCAGCAATGTTAAAAGATTAGTATGTACGCGAAACGAATACACGTCGTATCGCATTAAGAATTAAATATAACATAATAAGCCGTATGCTAAATTTACATCAATATTAATAACAATTGTAAGCATTGTCAGAATATCGGCGTCTAATTACGGCAAACAATGTCCTTTAATTTGTATATTACACATTCAATACACAACGTTCTACGGATATGTCACTACATAACATGATACATATGTATATGCAAAGTTGGTACACACACACATACATACATACATACATACTAACATATGAGTCATCTAATTTGCTGTGAAATGTAATTAGATGAAGATGATTCGAGGGTGCGCTTTACATGCAATTGCCAAGTGTGCAGTAAATTTCACTATATATAACTCATTAACACGTGTATAGTAAACAAAAGACCTGTTGGTATAGTAGTAAAAACGATATTAAAGACAAGAAGTTTAAGGCAATTTAAAAAAAAAAATCTAAATTCAATAATCGGCATGTGTTCATAATTTAATTCTTTTGTGTTTCCAATAAAAAAACAAACCTTTTTCAATAATTTGGGATACTGTGTACAACAACAGCAACAGTACAACAATTTTCAGCTCATTAATTTGGGACGCAACTTTGAGAATTGCACGTGAAATTAGCCTCAAACAGAAGATCTTCTGCATCATTCGTTATGTCAGTTTGGCTGCATTAATGATTTAAACGCCATGCTAATTTTTTAGCTCAAGGTCGATTTTTAGCACGTTTTTTATATTTTAACACTGTTATATCTCGGTATATGCTATGGAATATCTTTTTTGTATCTGAAGCAAAGTTGTAGATGTTGAATAAGAGAAAACAAATGCTGAATATCTAAAAAACCTCAAAACATTTAATTTTTAACCATCTATATATATAAAAAATTGTTGCATGTGTGTTGTGACTTTATAACTCACGAACGGCTAGACCGATTTGCATAAATGCGTTTGGGTGGCGCCCCGGTTGGTTTATATTTACAATTCGGTCCAATTGGACAAAGGGGCGTGGCACCGCCCATTCAACTTGGAAATCGAAAGGGCTGTATTTAATGAACTATCAGAGGTATGAAGATGAGACTTGGTATATATGTTGTTGGAGCAGTATTAATTACAGCCAAGGTGGAAGTGGGCGGTGCCACGTCCTCTTTAAAAAAATCGCTCTAACGGCTTTTCTAATAGACCGATTGATACGAATCGGTATAATACGAACCCTTTTCAAAACCGCTCTGCAGGCTTTCTCAATATACAGATTGATACGAAAATTTTACCACGTAGTCCTGATGACCTGTAGATAGTCCCTGCCTATATTTGGTTGTGATTGGATAAAGGGGCGTGGCACCGCCCATACAACATGAAAATAAAAAGGGCTATATCTCATGAACTATCAGAGGTATGAAGATGAGATTTGTTACATATGTTGTTGTTGCAGTATAAATTACAGTAAGAGTGGAAGTGGGCTGTACCAAACCCCTTTTAAAATAAACATTTATAACTGTCAAAATTCCACAGTATATTGCAGTTCGCCTAGAGATATGAACAGTAAGGTGGGCCAATCTACGATGAATTGTTAGAAAATGTCACCAATAAACTTTGTGTGTAATATCAATTCCTAGCTCGCGCTGGGAAAGCTTCATTTAGTGCAGAAAACTTAAATTTTGATAGAAGTGTCTTAAAGCTGAAGTCTGTACGCTTTCAATAATCATGGGTCAACGAACGTCACTTCTAAAAGAAGCGCAAAACGGAGTAAATAAACGAAAAATGCTTTTATCTTAAAAAAAGTATCAGCTAGGATTTTGATTAATGTGGATTTTTAATGTACAATTGACCCCCAACAAATCCCCATTTACCGATTTTGTTGCTATTTTAGGTCAACCAATTCGTCATTCAGGCGAGGTGTGTGAAGTGTGATAGACTTTCATTGAGACTTTCTTTGAAAAATCACCATGTAAAGACTACACAAGAACAACATTTACAAATCTTGCAAATTTATTTTCAAAATGCGCGTTCTGTTTGCCTTTGCGAAGTTTATGTTGCATATACTCATCCATCTGACCAGCTAAAAGAAGCCATCGACGCTGTAGACTAATTTATCGAACCGACGCCGTTCTCAGCAACTCGGTCTCTGCAAATGCTAAGGATAGATCTTGGCCTATATTCATATATCCAACTGGTAGAAGAACTAAAACCAGTGGACGATCTATTGATTTTTTTTATTTATCATGTCATTGCACATTATTTGAAGGAGAAATGTTTCCAACACGACGGCGTAAAATTCCATACAGCGCACAGAGAATGGTAATACGAGTTCAATACAAAGATAGTATTCGGAAATATTCTTGATCCATGTGAGAAGAAGACATGCCTAAAGGCATAAAGCTTCAAATTTTCATTTTCGGTCAATAGGCGGAGAAAAAATTTCAAAATTGTTTTTAACGCCCAATGAGATAGTTAGTATACAGACGGTTACCGCTACTACATTGAATTTTGATCTTTGTCTGTTTCCGATTTGTAAAAGATATGACTTTGCTGATGAGTTTTTACTATCGTCATAGAGCCTATTATATTTAGAATTTAAAACAACAACACTTAATTTGTTAACTTTCATGTTAAGGAGTTGCTTGAAATTAGTTACATAAGTTAATAAACTCAACATAACATTATCGAGCTTAAGTACAGTTTTCAAAGCACTTTGTAGACCTAAATGTGAAATATATTACAAGTTAAAATGCAATAGCGAAGCATTGCCGGGCCGACTAGTTAACCTATAGATTTGACGACATGAGCTCAGGTTTTCATCTTTAAGATATTTAATTTTGTGCTTGTTTTTGAGATATATAACCGTATTTTATGATAAGTGCAGTTATTGTTGCTTTTAGAAAAAAAACCCTGATTGCAGAAAAAAAAATTTACTCGCCATCATACACAGGAATCGTAGATAAAATACGTCAACTTATGTCTTAGGCGGTGCGGGAAAATTTTTCGACAGACTACTTGTGCCTGAACGCGACTTTACATATTACTTTCGTATATACTGACTTGGGACCGGCCGTGGCATAGTGGTTTGAACACGCGACTACCATGCGGGAGATCGCAGGTTCAAAACTGGCTCCAGTCATCTTAAAAAAAAAAAAAAATTCTTCTTTCATTGTCGGCTCCCCTCGAATGTTGTTGACAGCAACTTCGCAGTATTAAGCGTCGTTTCAATCGGCGTGTCTAGTAAGAGCTCTCAAACAGTGACGTTCGCATTCGTCGTTAAACAAGTAGGTGCCGTTAGTTGTGAATCTAAAAAGAGAAAGCGTGTTAATTCACAACAACGCGTGAAGCTATCCCATACTTCATTCATGGGGTGCAAAGGGAAATTCATTTTATATACTGACTTACGTATGACTAATATATAAGTTTCCACATAACTCATACGCTCTAGCATGGGCATATATCGCTCCCCCGTAAAAATAAATAAAGGAATGTATCGCAAACCGCTGATACTATGCGCTTAGCAAGCAATTTAATGACAAAGGCCTCCCTCGACCTTTGTTCGTCGACCGTAGGGTGAGGGTATATTTTATTAAAAATTCTACAAATATCTGAGTGCTATTTTTCGAACCAACTCCTATTGAGTTAGTTCTCAGTGCCCTATTAATTAGTCCCTCTCGGACACAATTTATAAACGTAATATTGTTACTCCCCATTAGTGCGAACTATAAATTAAATCATAATTAAAACCTAATAGTATTCACATCTATTTAAATAATAAATTATATGGAAAAATTGTAAATTCTTCAAATAAATACATAACTATTTTACGCCACTGATTCAATAATTGTACAATTACCAGTTAAACACAATATTATTTATGATTTTAATTACAATAGAATCAAGTCAATAGAATTTCAATAAATATTAATTATACATAAATGTATATAAAGATTCCTATGTAATTTAAGTTTGTATAAATAATAGACAATTATTACAGATGTTTAACATAGGAATTTGTAATTAGTTGCCTAGGTAACGCATTAATAACATATAGATAGATTTAGTCAGCTTTAATGATTGATAATATTCAAATAAAAGTATTAAATGCTGTAATTTTGGTATTTTCTATAATTTCAGCTGTTTCTGTAGCCGTTTCGTCATGGAAACTATTGGTCATATCCTGTGAAGTAAATTATGCTATTTGTCATCCATTACGCTCGAGAGAACATGACAGACCATAAATCATGCATACAAAATAATAGGATGCAATTGGTAAGGCAGCATAATTTGTATGACGCACATTGCATTATATAGCCATCGGATACCAACCAATAGGCAGGGTGAGTAGAAAGGTAGAAAGAGTAAGGGAGTGGTGGAATTTGACTAGTGTAAAAATGAATCATGCCATTGTTCTTGCTGGTGGTGTAGACAGGCATCAGACGAGCAATGTGATAAATGACTTAAAATTATTTTATTGTGTACTGGTTTGTTAAATGATTGATGGTTAACTAAATGAATGCACTCATATTTGTTTTTTACACATATGTGGGAAACATGAAATGGTGACCAAATACAATATGCTTTTTTCAAATTCAAAAAATTAATGAATTGTATTATATACTAAAGTTTACTGAATCATATTATGGCAAAAGAAAACTGTTGACATTTGGCGTAAGACTGGCATAATTTAAAAGAAAACATGATTTTTGAGGTAATCTTGTAGAAACTTGTTCACTATATCATATTTCATGTTGTGCAACAACTTCATATTAGCATCTTTTATATACACCGCTTGAAAGCTAATTGATATCCTCCATTCTATTGTAAGGTGGCAGTAAATTGAAAAATTAAATGGCATTTATCTGGGAGTCGATATTATTAAGGTATGCCGGTCTTGCACCAAATGAGCGAAATGTATAAAAAAGTTAGTTGTAATTCAAAAGGAAAGCCAGTGTTATCCAATCTAATCGGGCCTTATTGGAGTGGCTTTAGACCTGGAAAATCAACAACTGACCAGATTTTCACACTTCGGCAAATCCTGGAAAAGACCCAAGAGAAACAGATCGACACAAACCATCTTTTCGTCGACTATAAAGCTGCCTTCGACAGCCCGATACGGCAGAAATTACTCGAAGCCATGTCTGAGTTTAGTATTCCAGCGAAGCTGATACGTCCTTGCGGAATGAAGCTGACTGACACGAAGTGTTCAGTGAAGATTGGCAAGGACCTTACGGAGCCATTCTATAGCAGACGAGACCTAAAACAAGGCGACGGCCTATAGTGCGATCTCTTCAACATTGTAATAGAGATGATAATGAGAAAAGCTACATTAAACACGAGTGGCACTATATTCAACAAAACCCACATGGTACTCGCGTATGCTGATGACGTAGACATCATCGGTCGAAAACTGCGGGATGTGACTGCAGCCTTCTCAGGTATACAGAAGGAATCAGCGAAAATGGGCCTAACTGTGAACGAGGACAAAACGAAATTATTAGTTTCAACGAACAAAGAATCTCTTCCTTGGGAAACTGCATGAATGTTGACAACTATTATTTCGAGGTGGTAGATAATTTTGTCTACATGGGCTCCGCCATCAACAAAGCAAATAATGTCAGCCTAGAAATCCGGATCAGAATCCTGCTTGCAAATAAATGCTACTACGGACTAAGCAAGCGATTCAATGACAGAGCCCTCTCTCGACGGACAAAAATTCAGCTATACCAGAATCCTGGGTTATGGCACAAGCGGATGAAACGGTTCTGGCGGTATTCGGAGAGTATCGTTAACGGAGAGTATCGGCGTCGTATTAATCATGAGCTGTACGAGCTGTACACTGACATTGACGTGGTCAAACGGATTAAGGTGCAACGGTTGCGTTGGCTAGGTCATGTTGTACGCATAGACGAAAATGCTCCAGCTTGAAAAGTCTTCGACAATGAACTCGATGGACGGCGCAGAAGAGGGCGACCAAAACTCCGTTGGAAAGATCAGGTTACTGAGAACCTTACAGAACTCGGTGTGACTAACTGGAGAAGAAGCGCAGAAGATCGAGGCGCTTATAATATTTTTCTACGTTCGGTATATAATCCACTGGGATAGCATAGAAGTACCAGCTAAGTAAGTAAGTAAGTAATTCAAAACGACATTCTACTCTCTCTGATTATCTTCTATTCTTCCATATTCTAAAGGAAGTTTTTCTTCTCAACAAACGCCATGTATCACTTCTCGTTACATTAGGGGATTATCTCACAGCTCTATAACACAGTAAAACATAATTCAGCTAAGATCGTTTTGAAGTTTGAAAGTATCGTATAGGGGAATTTGTCAATCACTAGTCCGATTTAGCTGAAACAAATTAAGAAAAATTAAGAATAACATTTTCCTTAAACTCATTATATAACGTTTCCCTACATAAGCAACAGGTTCACATTTCCATTCATCAAATGATTTTGAACTGGGTTTATTTTGTAGCAGTTACAATAAAACTGTTGTACTCCGTGGCGTATGATTTACGTGGAATATTACTTATGATAATCATACGCCACTATGTAGTGTTTATGTTTTGTCAAACAAAAGAGCCTAAAACGTGACAAATTCCCCTATACGATACTTACTAACTTCAAATCGATATTAAATTATTATGTCATGTAACGTGACAAAACGAATGATGCAGAACTTCTTCTTTTTGGGGCTACTTTCTGTTGCAGTTTTCAGAATTGAGTTCCAAAATCATGTCTTGTACTGTGTAATGTACATATCAAATCATTTCTCTTCAATTTCAAGCTAGATTGTTTTTTTTATAAGATACCAAAACAATAAAATCTTTACCACACAAAGTATGTATGTATAGAAAGTACTATACTAAAACAAACACGTACGACATTACTAAGTAATTTTTGGAAATTGTTTTAATAGAATAACATACTAAAGTATATGTGACATTTACGGAGAAAGAAATACCAAAAAATCTCTTTAATAAGTAACTTAATAGATGATGGTATATATTTCATAGCTGTATGTTGAATGCAAATCATGCACGTGATATATTATATTATAGCCCAAATGAACGTCTAGACAGTGTAAAGGTGGTATATACACAAATTTAACGCAACATCTAATGCTTAGTCCCGTACGCGTAAGTGTGAGCAGAGATATTAGGCACGTACTTAAGCCCCCTTTTATGGCACATTAAATCACTTCTCAATGTGATTGCCCTTTAATAAAATGCAAAATTTGTTTTTGGATATATCATACACTAAACAACCGGAGATATTTGTAACACAACGAACTTTTATATTTTACTGCTTGTGGTGTCGTCGAAAGTTAAACACATGACTGTACTATAGTACATATTTAACGGAAAATACTTTATGTAAAAAATATTTAACGAGTTTAAGAGTAATAGCCTTGACTTTATGAAGGCCATTATTTTTAATAACAAAAGGACTCACGCAATGACTCCTAAAAATACCTAGTGTCCAGGGACAACTTGACAGTATGATTTTAATATGGCAACTCTAAGAAAACACAATTTCCTGTAATCGAAAATAACAAATTATATATGTACACACGAAATTTTCAGTATCTTACTTCTATCAATTTTATGGTTCGCCCCTAAAAAGGTAAAGCCAACATCAACGTAACGCATGATATGCAATTGTTGGAAGAGCACTCAGCTTTGAACATGAGTGATTTTTTACATTAAAAAAAACATGCAGAAAGTATATTAACTGTTTATTTTTTTAGGTATGTGACAATTGAATGTGTTGCAGCACAAAGTCAATTATTTCGCCTTAATAAGTTTAAATATACCAAAAAAAAACTTTTTTATTTAGGAAAGTATTATTTAAGTATTATGGTATATATCTTCGGCTATGAACTTGGTCAAGTATTGCAGTATTTTTGATTATCAAACAACAACAAAAAACACATATAAAATTACGAAAAGAGAGAGAGTTTGTAGGACAGGTGGTAGTAGTTTTTGACCGATCTTTCTCATCTTAAAACACAACTTTCGCTTGGGGGATAAAATCTTGTCTGAAACTCCGGGACCGACCGTGGCTTAATGGTTAGAACAGGCGACTACCATGCTGGAAATCCGTGGTTCGATTTCCGGCTCCAGTCATCTACATTGTTTTTCATTGTTGGTCCCCTCGATGTTGTCGGCAGCAACTTTGCAGTATAAGTGACGAGATAATCGGCATGTCTAACAAAAGCTTCTCAAACAGTAACGTTGGCATTCGTCGATAAACAAGTATGCGCCGTTTGTTGTGAATCTAAAAGTAAAAAGCGTGTTAATTCACAACAACGCGAGAAGCTATCCCATACCTCATTCAAGGGGTGTAAGGGGAAATTAAGTTTTGAGTATTAAACTAATAGGGTTTATATCCTAGGCTATGCCGAAGCTCAGACATCCTTCACCATTTGTAAAAATTGTGATGAAAATATAAAAAGTATTAACGATCATAAGAACTTGATCAAGTATTGCAGTATTTTCGATACTCAACAAAAAAACACCACATATAAAATTACAAAAGGAGGGAGTTTGTAGGGAAGGTGGGAGTAGTTTTTGACGATCTTGCTCATCTTGAAACACAACCTTCGCATGGAGGATAAAATCTTTCACACCAAAATTCAGCTCGATACCTCTGAAACTCCGAATGTAATCGCAGGGACAGAACCCTATAAAGGCACAGTTTTTATGGGAGATGGGAGTAGTTCATGACCGATCTTGCTCTTCTTAGAATACAACCTCCGTTTAGAGGATAATCGCAAAAGACTCCCAAAAATGGGGAGTTTTTATGCTCACCTCAAATCTTAGCCTCCACCAGTGATGGTATATTTGACGATTTATCGTCATTTTGACGATTTTTTGTCCAAAAAAAACAGAAATGACGATTTGACGATTTTAACCCCTTACGATCTTAACCCTTTTTACAAATTACAACTTTCGTTTCCATGTATAAGCGCAAACAGTAACCCTAACTTAATCAGCACACAATGAAAGTGATGCCAAAAAAATGCTGAATTCATTAAAATACATGTCAACAATACTTTTTGACACACTTGTGGTGTACATTGTAAAGAGAGACAACTATTTATTTTACCTTTTGCTTTTTGACATTTTATTTGAATCTCACTGTTTAAGACAACGAATTTTGTCCATTGCTTTTTGATATTTCATTTCAATGAATTTGAAAATAAATTCAAATCATTAAACTTAATTAATCCGAATGTATTAATAAATGGTCCAGAACAGTCTTTCTCTATTATTGTGAAAGACTATCAACATTTTTTTGAATACGATGAACTGCAAAGTTTAGACTCAGAATCCCGCGAAGCCAGTTAGGTTTTAGAAATATATTTAATAGTTACAACGAAGATTTGTTGTTATTTTGGAAACAGTCTGTGAGCTAAGACGTGCGGACTCTAAACTACATTTTTCAGTTTTAACAAAATTTATTCAAAAAATTCTTATACTACCACATAAAGAGCATTTAGTCAAGTTAATTTAAATAAAAAATATATATAAACCGATTAGAAAGAGATTCAATGGAAGGTATTCTCTTCACATCTTGCATTAGTTTGTTACATACAGGATAAAATGAGTAAATTTTTGTGTTAAGATTTTTTGACGATTTCAAAATCAGGTTTTGACGATTTTGACGATTTCAAAACCCAAAATTGACGATTTTTGTCCAATTTTGTATACCATCACTGGCCTCCACATAGAGTATGTAAGCTTGCATTCCAAATTCGATGCCTCTGAAACTACGGATGTAATCGCGGGGACAGGCGGACATCTTTGAATAAACTCAAATAAATTCCACGTTGATCATTTAAATATATATATATTGTCATTCTTACCACGCCTCCTTGTGGGCGTTCTTCTTCCTAATTGGCAGCAGCAACAGAAATTCATCTATCAGTATCCGCACGTAGAAAAAAATTGCAGTCTTTTGCGCTCCGTTAATAGTTAGTCATACCAAGTGTAGATAACAACTCTTTCACCTGGTCCATCCAACGAAGTTTTGGTCGCCTCCTCCTGCTACGCCCATCGATTTTATTGACGAAGACCTTTCGACCTGTAGCATTTGAATCATTCCTACAAAATGCTCAAAACCAGCGTATTCGGTCTATTTCAACGCGCTTGATTACGTCGATGTTGTTACACAGCTCATATAGCTCGTGGTTCATTTGACGACTATACTCGCAAAGTTCCAATCAGATTCAGCAGAATGGGCTTTAGACAGGATCTTGTGTGTGGTAGGTAAAAGACTGATCCCGCGATAGTTGGTACACACAGGTGGATCGCCTTTTTTAAGTACAGGATATAGAACACTTGCATTTCTTGAGCTAAGTGGTGTTTATGAGCTCGTGCATGCATGTTGCCACCTCATCGCCGCGGATTTTCAAAAGCCGACTGCTGGAAGATATATATTCACCGCGCATCACACACACATCCACAACGCTTGAGACATACCTTCCGTCCGTCCTGCCAAAGATCGTCGGTCACCAGTGGAGCGACGGTTTTTCTCTCATAAAATGCAATCCTAATTCTCGTCCAAAGTTTAAGAATCACAGTAGCATGTAGAGTAGTGCGATAGTATCTTGTGTTATTACCAACATAGTCTCAAAAGCCAGTGAGGCCTTAACTAAGTACGAATAAAGAATTAATTTTTCCCCTCTTTCCTAGTATCAGTTTCTCTCCAGTTGGATCGGCTTGGAAACACCTTCTGAAGGTCGTCGGTCCGGCACTTTAAATCCATCAACGTTTGTCTTCGTAGTGAGTGGTTGATAGCCTGCGTCTGTTTCCATAGAAGCGACAGGTTTTCACGCCTGGCAGTTAGGCAAGCACCTAGTTTTCGTCCAAAAGTCTGAAAAAAATCATGCCCTGCTTATAAGGCGAATAATAATTCGATTCTCTCATAAGTACCTCCCTCGGCCTTAACGGCCTTGACTTCCACTGCTATTCCCCCTAGGCACAAAACACCTTCTAGAAGGGCCTTTATTTCTAGGCGTTCCGCCTATAATATATTTGGTAACCTCGGTGACAAACCGGGCGACGAGCTCGCGGATCGGCAAAAGAGTTCTCTCTGGTGTGTACAATCCCACATCGAGGATGACAAAACTAAACGTAACGAAACTGTACCGTGCACACTAGACTGGTCGTAATTTTTTATTTTTGAAATTTAATTGTGTGTTAGGTGAGGTTAGGTGTAAGAAATCATGGCCTAATTTTTCAGCTCAATCCGACGGTGCCTAGTCGCGCCTAGGGGGGGCCCAAAGTTCCCCATTCCCCTAATTAGATCTTTTTAGTTATACTAGTAAAAAAGTCGGTAACATAGACCGAAAATCAAAAATCTGGCTTTGTTACGATCTTCCGCAGAGAAAGTACTTTAAGTATGACAAATTTCAGCTCCCTTTGTCATCAGATGGCTTCAGAAAGTTTCTAAGAAATTATCTTATATATGAAAATGAACTGTTGTTCGTTGGTAAGGCCATCACATGAGAACGCATGGACCGATTCGACTACCCAGCAGCAAAAAATGGGGCTTTGCATGCCTTCTTATGCAGTCTTCATTTCAAATTAACATAGGGTGTCATAGGCAGGCAAGGTCTGGACATTCCCTTTCTCATTGAAGGCGTTTCAGTAGGCATGCCTAGTAGTCCTGCTTGGAGTCCTAATAACAAGGGCCTTCTATGAGGCATTGCTACTGCAGACCAGCTTGCAGGCCTGCAAAGGAGCATTTATAGAAGGACTTAAATAAAAAAAGCATATGCGAATTATTTCCATATTAAATGATTTCCTACTTTTTATAAATTTTTAATAAATATTTTTAATAAATATTGTATTATTACAATTTGTAATAACTAGTTTTTTTAAACTCCAGCAGCGGGAATCGAACTCGCGACCTCAGTACTCATAGTTTGGCATGCTACCTACTCGGCTATCACGTGATATAGTTGTTGTACGATAAATAACATACATGTGGTTTTCATAAACAACAGCATTTGTCTTACCTTCCCTTAAGAGGCCTGCCAACAGGCCTAATCGGAGAAGTGACAAGTGCATGACTATGAACGTCAATTCTGCCTTCTACTAATAGGACTGTCAACAGGCCTGTTTAAGGCAAAAAAGTTGGCATGCCCTTTGAGAACATCTATGGTATTTTTGTGGGGTACACAGTAGTGCTGCTCACAGGCCAGTTTTAAGAAGGGAAAGAGGCATGTCTGCGGGATCTTTTCTCATCCTAGTAAGAGGCCTCATTGCAGGTCTCATTTGAGAAGCGAAATGTCCATGGGTATGGAATTTTTTATAAGGCTTAGTGAAGGACTTATTATAGCCTGTATACATGCCTGGAGAAGGAAGGCGTATTTGAATGTCAACAAAATGCCTTTGAAGGCATGTTTGCAGGCATATTTTTACAATGCCTCGTCTTTTCCACTGCTGGGTAATTTTTTGTCACAATGTTCGTTATAGGCCAAGAATGCTTTTTATATAAAAAAAATTTGCCACGCCCATTTCTACGTCCACTATTTTAATATATCTAAAATTCCAATAAAATGCTCTAAAAATGTAATTTTTACAAATTTAGCTCTATGTTCTATATTGGAAATATAATAGGTTATATATTTTGTAAATTTTAGATTAAATGGGCGGAGTGGGCGTGTCAAAACATTTATTTTAGCTAGATTTTAGCTATATATATAGTACTCTCCAATAGTACTATCGTGATATCAAATTTTATTTCTCTAGGACTTAAATATAGGTTGACTACTAGCCCACGCCCACTTATCGAAAATAAAAATTTCTTCTGCAAATTTGAACCTGAAGTGTCGTGACTCTAGCTTAAAAAAATGTCTTGACTCGCCCACTTCGCCCATTTAATCAAAAATTTACAAAATATTTAACCTCTTATATTTTCAATATAGAACATTATGTAAGGAAATTAAATTTTTAGAGCGTTTTTTTTGCAATTTTAGATATATTAAAAAAGTGGGCGTAGAAATGGGCGTGGCCAATTATTTTATATAAAAAGCATTCTCGGCCTATAACGAACATTGTGACAAAAAATTAGTCCAATCGGTCCATGCGTTCTCATGTGATGGCCTTACCAATGAACAACAGTTGATTTTCATATATAGGATAAATTCTTAGTATATCTGGATGTTTGTATGTATGTCCTATTCTTTTCGAAACTTTTGGAAGCCATCTGATGACATAGGAAGCTGAAATTTGTCATACTTAAAATACTTTCTCTGCGGAAGATCGCAACGAAGCCAGATTTTTGATTTTCGGTCTATGGGACCGACTTTTTAACTAGTATAACTAAAAAGATCTAACTAAATAGGGGAATGGGGAACTTTGGGCCCCACTAGTCACGACTAGGCACCGTCGGATTGAGCTGAAAAATTAGGTCATGATTTCAAACCAAACCTCATATTTTAAGCAGCACACACAATTAAATTTAAAAAACAAAAAAAAAATTCCCACACAAAATGCGACCAGTCTAGTCACGGCAGTTATAGAATCGCTCGGGGAGGTTTGGCCTGGTGCGAGATTTGAAGCAGTACATCTTGCTGATGTTCCACAGAGGCCACGATCTATTGCCTAGATTCCCTCTGAACCCTCCAAAATCCTGGCAATTTTTCAATACACTAATCCTTAACTACCCACACATGAGTGGAAAGTAGTTAGGGTGACTGAAGTGATGGAAGACTCTAGGAAAGCCACCAGAATTCTTGATAGTGTCACTTTTGCCACTTAGAGAGACTCAAGGGAGGGTGTTCTATGAATTTGAATCCATCTTCCTGTGTGTATACAAAAGCGACGATCGAAAAAAGCAGTCAGCTCAAGGGTGTTCTAACATCGACGACGATAAAACGGGTCTGACGAAGACCCAGAGGCTTTACAATTATATCATCATGCTTGCATGCATTTTATTACGTACCCAGGTATGTATGCTGTTGACGTAAGGACGAAACTTCGTAAGGGGGCTTTATCTGCCAAACGGGTGATTCAATCCTGCGTAAAGCAGTTTTTGGTGGGATATCACGAAATTTCAAGTCGATCGGATTATCTAGTTCCGAGCTACGGCCACTAAGAGAGCCTTTGTTTTGATCTTCAAACACCTCGTATCTATTCTGTAATACGCATTGGGTGCAGTATGACATTTGGGTTGGTCAACCGTGCGCCTTCTCTCGTTTTGTACCATCTAATCTGTGGGACGATGTGAGTTGCTAGAGGAGCTTCGCAGAGAGATTTTGGTAATACCCAAGTGAATAACCATAAAAAATTTTCAAATTAGAAAATCTACCATCACTAACTGAGATTTCTCTATGGTGATTGTAATGAATTGGAATTTTTTCATAAATTTGTATTTTCTCCACATTTCTATGGTAAAATTTTATTTATTGAGAAACTTTGAAAAATGCTCAATAATTTTTAAGTCCATCTTTATTGTACTTCACATTAAAATTGAACCAAACAATCAAAATAAAATATAGACAAAAAATCATGATAAAAAAATCCAAATATTTGAAATTGTTTCTTTGTGTGTAATTGAATTTGTTGTTCTTGTTTTTCTTACGCCAGTCATTCCATCCATCCTGAAGGATCTGTGCCTGTTTAGTTCACAGAGGACACTTTTTGATATTTTAATTATAAAATGTTAATAGATAACAAAATACATTTCTTTTTGTATTCCCTAATCATATCTTGATTCTATTTCTTACCTCTCTTTCAAAGTCTTTTAAACTTGTTGCTTTTTTTCTTTTAAATAATGGAATGGAATAATGAATAATGGCCTAATGATGACTATGAACGTTTCTATGCCATTTGCTTGGATTTGGTTTGGTTGGTGCTCCCACTGTGCATACTGCGTATTTTCTTCATATTAATAACGCGCAATTTCTACATGGGCATCAAAGATGAAAAGGCACTTCTATAAGGCAGTAAAAACATGTGGCCAATAGCGGCTGCGGCGACGGCAGTGGTGTCCCCCCAGCAGGAAGTTACACACAAGTGCAGACCAATTTAAAGTCAACATCAAATGTTTTCATTTTTAACATGTCATTTCGCTATTACACCCGTAAGGAAGGAGCGTGCAGTGCGGTGGTGTTGTTTCTGGCAATAATAGCGACAACACATTACAAATTGTCCAAGAAAGCCAACATTTTCACAAATGCAGATCATAATATAAAATGCCTGATACAAGCGACTTCATACCGGAGGATATTGTGTTATAACACCACAGCCACTCAACCGGAAATGAAAATATTATTTAAGGATTCTAGAAGACCACGAGAATAGTAAACAATACAAGCAGCTACAAACTGATAAACGTCACTCAACTTCAGTATCATCGTCGTTCCAGCAACAACAACAGCAGCCGCAGGCCCAGAAGTTATGCTATGGTATGTATCCTTAAATCATTTTCCCTGTGGATTTATATTAGTTATGCGATAATTTCACAGAGCAAATTATACGTTAATGACTTTGTGGGAGAATACAAATGTTCGTATGATAAACAATTTATAGGGAAAATTTAATAAAACTGGTTGTAACTGATTTTTGATGGCAGTCAGTTAAAGAAAATAATTTGCTCGGCTTGTGCGAAAATTACATTACCAAATTTCCAGCCAACCATAAGTCATAAATTACGAAAGTAGCAAGAAAATTTTGTTGTAAACTTTGTTAAATGGCGGTATTATTGAAACTAACTTTCTAAGTTGTTAGTGCTTTTTTTCAATATATACCTGAAAAACAGTTCCGTGAAAGCGTAGATTTTAAGCTGATTTAGACCAACCAACAGGCAGTAAAAACCTAAGGCACATTAAGAGAGCTGTTAACATTCAGTTTCTCGTTGTTTACACATCAACGACTTTATCTCTTTCCAAATAGCCATTTCTATGCAAAATGCAAAGTTCTCCATGGTGATGTTGGGTAACCAACGGAAGTGATTGATAGATATGTGTGTTTGAGATCGATGGTTAAATACTCCTCCACTGCCATCAAGGACTTTTAAGACTCCCTGCATCGCAATCGCTTAATGTGTTTAACACACACACTCACCCACGCAGCCAAACATTCTGAAATACAGAGATTGCAGATAGTGAATGCTTTGACCACACACAAATCAATGGATTTGATAGCGCATATTCCTAGAACATCTCACTGGACTTGAGGGAGAGAGAGAGAGGTTCACTACGTACGCTTTAATTTTCCATCAAATCGAGATGTTTTATTCAAGCTGAATTGAATTTGATGAATGGTGTTTTTTTTTTGTTTACTTTCATACATCTCTTTTGTGAGCCAGTAATGTGATTGGTGAACAGTGTTATACATGGAGAGACGTTACATGAAAGATGAATGATAACTACAAAATAATTTAAATCCTTTTTTTGGTTATCAAGGCCACAGAGAGCAAAGTATATGGGAAATTTGGCTTTATGCGTCGACAAGACCTTAAAATTCATATTTATAAACAATTACACAGTGATTTTGGGACAATGCTAAGACGATAAATCTGAATAATATGATACCATCCAATATGAAGCATATATAAAACTCACATCTATTGATACAGATTTTCACAACTTCCATCGTTAGACACATGTCAAACAAAAGAGCCGTGACAAATTTTCCTATACGATACTTACTAACTTCAAATCGATATTAAATTATTATGGCATGTAACTTGACGAAACGAATAATGAAGAACTCACGGTCGTATGTTATTTTTCAATGTTTTGTTCTTAGTAGAAGAAAATCATTACTATAAGGAATATAAATAGAAATATGATCTCTATAGACCCACTGTGTTATCCAGTAAGCGTTTGTGGCTTCCCTTTAACCGATGCTTTCAGCGTATATGTTGCATGTTTGCGTGACTAGTCCTCTCCCGGGTTTGGTAGATTTTATCCATAGTTGGTTGGGAGTTTGGAGTTTGGATCCAATCCATCCTGTTGATGGTCTTACAATAGTTTTTGATTCTGCCGATGTGCAAATATGCCAATCCCTATTTGTTTTCCCTTTACACCCCATGAATGAGGTATGGAATAGCTTCTAGCGCTGTTGTAAATTAACACGCTTTCTATTTTAGATTCATAACAAACGGAACCTGCTTGTTTATCGACGAATGCGAACGTCACTGTTTGAGAAACTTTTGCTAGACATGCCGATTGACTTGACACTTATACTGCGACTTTGCTGTAGACAACTTCGAGGGGACCGGCAATGAAAGAAAAATATACATGACTGGAGCCGGTAATCGAACCACAGATCTCGCGCATAGTAATCGCGTATTCTAACCAGTATGCCACGTCCGGTCCATCTATCCCATTCTATTTGCAAGAATACCTATGGATCCGGGACCCGATAGGATAGTTATCATTTTCGTAATCTGGTCTCTTTTAATATTTCTAACGTTCAAGGAACGGTTCATGTTGTATTCAACGTTAAACTTCCGATTGTGCTTTTACAGATGGACATTGGACAAAGCGTTTCGTTTTCCATGTGGCTTGCGTGCATGGCTGAGACCAGTCGGCCCTTTTTATCTGCTCTGCAGTTGCCCTCGAATCTGATATATGGTGGTATCCACGTGATTAGAACTCTAATCCTCCTGGATATCTCGTTCGGAGACGTCTGAAAGGCTCTGACCACTCTTTGGTTTTGTGCGACTTAATCGAGTTTACCGGCACTAGACTGTTCCCGTACAGGTGAATATGACCCTGTCATACTTCCTTCGCGGTAATCTCACCAGCGGCTCGTTTAATATCGGATAATTCCGCTTGAAAAACGCTGCAAAAGTTTAGAATCGTTGATCGTACACTCAATACTTAAATTCAAGGAAAACATACAATAGTCGACCTTATCATCCAATTTGGACGCTTTAATAAAGATATATACATAGCGTTTCCGTTTTCTTTTCTTTAGGTCGATCGGGTTTTTTAGAGGTTGTTGCTTTCCGTGCACTAGGCATGTTCTCAGTTTCAAGTGAGATATTGTGTTGATTCAGGATCTTTGAGTGACCGAAAGATGAATCCCAGCTTTCAATGTCGTTAAGTCGCATGGCTGATTTGAGAGCAGAGAATTTGCAGCTTAAATCAGCTGATAGTAGATTAAGTTCTGTATATAGTTTCATAGAGGGAGTTGATCTCATGCATCCGGTAATTTGGATACAGGAAGAATGTTGAACACGATCCTTTAATCGGAATTTGCTCGTTGCGCTCAGCGCATACCGCCATACTATGGAGCGGTATTGAATTATTAGCTTCCCAATAGCGTTGAAAGTCCAAATTGTTAATTTGGCTTTGAATCCCCTGGTTTTCCCAATAGCTTTCCTGCATGTATATATAGCTATGAGTGCCTTGTTACATAAGCTTACTATGGTTTGCCTCCAGTTGAGCTTCTTGTTTAAGTTGTTTGTTATTTAGATGTTTTTTTTACAAATGGTGGCCATTTTTGTATTCTGATTGAGTAGTTTTTATTATGTTTAATCAGGGTTTGCATTAAGCCTCTTGCTGGCTCACCAGTCTGCTACGATATAGTCTTGAATCTTCCGGTCGAGGTATGGCAGTCTATTGCTCAATACGCAGATTGATGTATTGTCCGCGTACGCTACCACCCTGCACACTCCCCACTCCTACTGTTTGAGGACGCTGTTGAGAGTTAGGTTTCACAATAGCGATTTTAATACTTCTGCTTGTGGGGTACCATCTATTACCCTTCTAGTAAGGGTGTCATTTCCAAGCTTAATATATGAGTTTTAATGTTGAGTTCTGTCATTATACAGAGTTTTTAACGCTTAACTAAACCATTGGAGCCGTTTTCGATTTTGTATACCATTCACTATGCGTACGAAAAGACCTACGGGAATGTTAGTTTGTTCTTTCATATATCCCTGCAATTACAGCAGTACGTTAAAAACTCTCAAGTAGCAGTACGCAAGCTTTTTTCCTCCAAGCGTAGGTTAATTTCCAAGATGAGCTAAATCGGACAAAAACTACTCACACCTCCTATACAAACTATCCCTTCATAAAAATATTCTCGGCTCCCATGAACATTACGCACAGTATTTGACATTTCGGCTAAAATTAACATTGGCCTCTCATACTAACTACGTTTTCTTTGCGATACAATTAAAAAAAAAAAATAATTAAAATAATAACTGAGCATTATCTGGTATCGTGTTATCATCTGACTTCAAAAAGTTATAATGGGAATACTGATGTTTTTGGTTTTGCATAATGTAATTATTATTGAGGTTGACATCATTTGGTTAAAGTTCCGAACTCTGCCTTCAGGTTAAATGTTACCCTTTTAAAGTAAAATTTTTCAAAATTGACTACAAATTGCAGTTACACTGAGCTCGTAATTTGCATACAGCTTTAATCAATGCTGAAATTTTGCTTCTTTCAAATTGTTGTCTTCTTTTTGTAATCAGCCCCATTAATCTCTTTTCTAAAATCCAAAATCTCTTTCATCGCTACTACATTGAATACGGTATACTGTGGCGTATGACAGATATATTGTCCAATTAATCATACGCTTAAGAGACAGGCACTATAAAGTTTCCAGATGAAATACATTCATTGTCTTTGTTTCCTTCCTCTCATTTCCTGTTTCGTATCCTCAGTATTAGCTTAAAAACACAGTTGGAAGAAATTGCATACAATACGTATCATCAAGTGCTTATCCACAGCAACACAATTCTGACCCATTTCAGATGTTTAAATGTGCATTTTGTGGTATTGCCGAGTCCACAAGATTGTGACGTTGTTGGTGTTGGATATGACAACAAAAACCCTGAAAAACAATAGAGAGTGCACAAACAAGTGTTTAAAGTGCTTAAAAATTGCAAAATAATTACTTGTCTTAAACACAAAACTGCAAATTTAGTTGCTTAGTTTTAGATGTGAAACCTTTTTGAAAACATAGCTGAGACTACTGTCATAAAAGAGAAGAAATACTAAAACATTGATTCGGGTCACATAAGTTTGGTTTTATCAAAGTCAATACATGTAGTGATAAAAATCAATACATTAGAAAACCGATAGATGGTGTCTATTGCAATAATTTGCAATTGCCGAGTACTACTACTGGCTCATTTATACTGCTGAGCCAGTAGCGACATACTTTTTTCAGACGATTTATTGCCAAAACTATATAAAAAAGTGACGCCGTGTAGATAGTTCTTAAATAATAAGAATAGAGAGAATAAAGACGCGTTTTACTTTTGCTCCGCTTAATAAATTATTTAAAAATAACTGAGCCATTATTTCTATATATATAAAAATGGCGGCAAAAACGTATAGTAATTCATCAATTGAGAACGACTGGGCCGCTTTTGCTCAAACTTTTTTTCAGTTGTTCGTTATTGCCAGGAGCAGGTTTATGTGAAAGAAAATTTTAGGAAAATCTTCCGGAAAAGTCGGAAAATTGGAAAAATCGAAAATTGCCTTTTTGTATGGAATTTTGTGTGCAATTGTTACAGAATGGCTTTTCGAATATAAAAATGGAAAATTTTTGTTGAAAAATGCGGAAAATTCCGGAAAAATTCAAAAAGTTTGAATTTGTTGTTCGACGAAATTTTGCATATTATCGTATGATTTGATAATTTTGGACGATGTAACAGTGAAAAATTTTGAATAATTATTCCGCAATGACTTTCCGAATGGAAACATAGAAAATATCTCGGTGGAAAACTCGGAAAATTCCGGAAAAACTAAAAAAATTGGATTTTTTCAGAAACATTTTGCATAGCAAATTGAGTTTTTGTATAACTTTTTGTGTGCAATTGTTCCATAGTCGCTTTCTGATTGAAAAAATAGAATATTTTGGTTGGAAAATTATGAAAAAATTCCAAAAATTTTAATTTTTTAGAAAAAATTTTACATTTTATTGTGTTTTGATAATTTTGAATGATGTAAATGTGAAAATTTTGGTAATCATTCCGAAATAACTTTTCGAATGGAAAAATAGAAAATTTCTTGGTGGAAAACTCGGAAAATTCTGAAAAAAAAATCAAAAATTTTGGATTTTTTCAACGAAATTTTTTATTGTAACGCATGGTTTGATGATTTTAGACGACGTAAAAGTGGAAAATTCGTTGTGATGCTTGGAAAAATTCGGTTTATGTGAAATCTTTATGTATAAAAACGGTGTAAACAGTGTGTAGTAATTCATCAAGAGGGAACGGCTAGCCCATTTTGCTCAATTTTTATTCAATTGTTCGTAATTGGTATGAGGGTTTATGCAAGATAACTTTGGGAAAATCCTTCGGAAAAGTCGGGAAATTGAAAAATCGAAAATTGTTTTTTTGTATGGAATTTTGTGTGCAGTTGTTACGGAATGGCTTTTCGAATTTAAAAATAGAAAATTCTTAGGGAAAAACTCGGAAAATTTCGGAAAAGTGTAAAAAAATTTTTTTTCATTGACAAAATTTTGCAATTTTCGCATGATTTGATGGTTTTGAACGATGTTTAGGTGAAAAATTTCGGTTAAATTTTGGTTGGTAACGAGATAAATAATATTTAAATAAAAAATCCGTCGAACCCGAAAGGATGTGTGGCAATCTGCTGCCGACATTGGGAATGCCAGCGCCATATCGTTCGATGCAAGATGCATTCGATTGCGACTTTTAACGGGAGCAAGACTTTAATCTAGAAGAGCTGACCAGAAGAGTTCGAACAAATGTGCCGCTGTTAAATACCGAGTACAAGAACGTGTACGATTCACGATGAAACTGGAGGCATTTACTTTCTGGATGCTCCGAGTGGGACAGCCAAGACGTTTTTTGTTGATTCCGGCACCAATTTGGTTAAGATCTCAGCGCTGCATCGTTTGGCATAGCTGTCACATTGTTGGAAGGCTTTCGAACTGCAAATTCCTCTTTTAAACTTTCGATGAATCTTACCACGGTTGCAAATCCAAAGTACACAATGACCACAAATTTCGAAACGGCGAAGTAGATGCCAAATCAACATTTCGAATGAATGCGTGATAACGAATAAACGAGCTTTGGAAGTAGTTTCTCCGAACGATAAAGGATTTACGAGAGCATTTAAAAGGACTTGGTGGGGCCATGATTTTGCTCAAAATCTCCAATGATGCTGATTTACTTAAACCATGCTTGAAGACGTCGTCAATGTCAACCTCCCATCTTCTGCTGAATTCCTGAATCAACTGTTAACGCTTGGCAATGGCCAAATTCGGGTTGATGTTTCGACTGAATTGATATCGTTTCCTGCAAATTTTTGGCAGTTCACATCGTTGGAAAAGTAACTCATGACATTGCACAAAATTATCAAAATCTCGATTGAATTTATTTACGGGCAGTATATTTCTAGCAGAGAAGAATAAAGACATCAATAACTATAATTTTAAATTAGAAAGTTAAATCGCTTGAGAACTGCATTCGTACAAATCTGTTTACAGCTTTATATGCCGCATAATTTACAGATAAAGGTGGGATCTGAATCAACCGAAATTGTGCAACGGTACGCGGTTGTCCGTCAAGAATCTGATAAAAAATGTGATTTCAGACGATCATAAAGAACAAATTCAAAGAAGAGGAAGGCCTTATCTCACGAATAAGATAATTCCAACTGATTATCGATTCCAACCGTTAAGGCGTGATTGCAATTTATCTAAACAAAACCTTTGCAAAAAAATTATAATGTAGCATATGGATCCTTACATCATTTATTATACTCTTCTACATCTACTAGTTTAAATGGAAAATTATATATGCATTACACTTTTGCTGCATAAAACCCGCAACAAGATGTTCGCAACAACTTTTCATGTGTGTTAATACTATCCTAGGCACCTTGTCCATAATCCCATCACATTGAAGTAGTTCATAAATCATCATTAATGCCAGTAACATTTTATAATAATGATAAGAATCTTTCTATGAGGGAAATTTATCAAAATATTTGTCAACTTAAACAGCTATGTTGTTTTCCATAAATATATGTGTAGTATCCTTAACACCGTTAAGAATACTACTTACCTAGCTTTGGGGAAGGGAAGACATCTACTTTTAAGCCAACTGCCACAAAAGGACTCAGGTTACTTCTGTTACTTTACTTTAACACTACACGATTGTGTATGAGTGTCGATGTGCAGTCTAGCAACAGAATGAGTACACACTCTTTGCAAATAATTAATTAGAAAATTTTAATTACGAAAATGTATTTTGCAAATTATGTTGCTGTTGTTTATTGCTGTGCAAAATGTAAGCCAATTAATGTGCGAAAGGAATGCTAACCAAAGTAATATGGTCAGTCTACATTATAAATATGGACAAAGTATAGAGGTAAAGCATGGAAGACTTAAAAGGACATTGCAGTAATGCTGATCATATTTAAAATATTTAAGAAGAATTTAATGGAGGATGGGCCAATTGTGGAGGTAAAGCATGAGAGACTTAGTAGTGTTGATCATATTTAAAATTTCTAAAGAGAATTTAAAGGTGCATAACTAAAATTTGAAAATTTAACCAGGATTTAAGTGCAGCGTAAGCTTCGTAAGCAACAAAAGTTTAGTATTGCTCGATGTAGAGCCTATGTCTTTTATTTCTACAAATACTTTAAAACAATCTCGGTAAAATAATACATATCCAATAACAAATATACTTAGCTCTTATCAAACACAACACTCGTACATTAAAATAGCAACCCTATTATATTGATATTTTAGACCGTTAAGGCAATTTTTGCACAACTTAATAATTTAATTACATATAAAAAAGAAAATGAATTGCACTCAATTATGAAAGGCCACTTATCCTTTGCCTTAACTAACGCCAGCACGTAGCTGCTGTTAAAATATGACAATTTTTCAAACCAACTGGTCAAACTGATTTCATAGCACTCCATGGATTTCAATATAATTTAATGTCTCTTTGTGAAATCCATCTATATGACCATCGCATGTCGGTCGCCCTCGTCAATTTATATAAAATTAATCAAATTTGAAATACAAATTCATATCTGTACTATAACAAAAGTTATTCCTTTGTTTTATTATTTTGTCGTAAAAAATTTTGGTGTTTCTTCTTTACTGTCATCTGTTTTTTTTTCCGCTGGCAACAAAATCAATTTATCTTTTTAAAATATATATCAAGTGTGTGGCAAAAAAAATCCCAAAACTAACACGAGAATGTGGGAGTGAAGTGATAAATGTCATAAAAGAAAAACAAAACAAATCACAAATTGCCCATTAAAAGTTTAAAAACAAAGATGAAATACACATAAAAAGGAGCAGCTTTAGCTGTTGCAATATTGTAGGCATAAAATTAACAAATAAAGCTTGGATTTTATTTTATAGTTGTTGTAAATACGATAAAGTTAAATCGTTAGGGAAAATTATCCAATAATATTCGCATAAAACAAAAACAATAAAGCAGTTATACTCTGGCAGGAAAATATGTGGCCATAACGTATTTGCTCTCTCTTTTTATGAAATCGTGTACTCTTTTTGGGACACTCTATAACTGCCACAACACATATGAAACATGAATTCAAATTGTCTGCATTTAGGCAATATAGAAAATAAATATAGGGTGGTTAAATTTTAAGGGCCGATGTTGATTTTGAATAAAACACAAATTATTTAGGAAATTATTGTCATTTCTTTTTATTGTGATAATATTGGTATGGTTCAATTATGTATGGAACAAAATATCAGCCAAATGGACGCCGCGATCTCGGCGGCATACTTCCATCAGATGTTCCAAATTTTTGATGACGCTGAAGCATAATTGAAGTTGTATGTCATTAATGTGCCGAATTATCTCTTTCTTAACCCTTATTTGATTGACATAAAAAAACACCTTCTCCAGAGGGACAGGGGTACCCACATACAAATTGTATGAAAGTTGGATATGTTTTCCCATAGTGCTGTACAAAAATCGATAGAAAAAGATGCTTTTACATTCCCTTCTATTTAACAATAAAGAAACTCGGCAGGACCGTGCCGCAAATGACAAAGCTTCTGCAATCCGAGTATTTAGACCTTGTTCAATTATAATTTACATAAATATTACAAGCCTGGCGATTGCATTACTTACTTACTTACTTAGGTGGTACTTCTATGCAATCCCAGTGGATTATATACCGCGTATAGAAAAATTGTATAAGCGCCTCGATCTTCTGCGCATCTTCTCCAGTTAGTCACATCGAGTTCTGTAAGGTTCTCAGTAACCTGGTCTTTTCAACGAAGTTTTGGTCACCCTCTTCTGCGCCGTCCATCGAGTTCATTGTCCAAAACTTTTCGAGTTGGAGCATTTTTGTCCATGCGTACAACATGACCTAGCCAACGCAACCGTTGCACCTTAATGCGTCTGACCACGTCAATGTCAGTGTACAGCTCATAGAGCTCATGATTCATACGACGCCGATACTCTCCGTTAACTATGATGGGCCCATATATTTTACGGAGTATTTTTCTCTCGAATACCGCCTGAACCGATTCATCCGCTTGTGTCATAACCCAGGATTCTTAGCCATACATTAAGACATGTAGAACCAGTATCTGGTATAGCTGGAGTTTTGTTCGTCAAGAGAGGGCTCTGTCATTGAACCGCTTGCTTAGTCCGTAGTAGCATTTATTTGCAAGCAGGATTTTCTCCGGATTTCTAGGCTGACATTATTTGCTTTGTTGATGGCGGAGCCTAGGTAGACAAAATTATCTACCACATCGAAAATTTAATTGTCAACGTTCACGCAGTTTCCCAAACGATTCCTTCTGTATACCTGAGAAGGCTGCAGTCACATCCCGCAGTTTTCGACCGATGATGTCGACGTCATCAGCGTACGCGAGTAGCATGTGGCTTTTGTTGAATATAGTGCCACTCGTGTTTACTGCAGCTTTTCTCATTATCGTATCCATCACAATGTTGAAGAGATCGCACGATAGGCCGTCGCCTTGTTTTAGGCCTCGTCTGGTATAGAATAACTCCGTAAGGTCCTTGCCAATCTTCACTGAAGACTTCGTGTCAGTCAGCGTCATTCCGCAAAGGCTGCAGTCACATTCCGCAGTTTTCGACTGATGATGTCTACGTCATCAGCGTACGCGAGTAGCATGTGGCTTTTGTTAAATATAGTGCCAATCGTGTTTACTGCAGCTTTTCTCATTATCATCTCCATCACAATGTTGAAGAGATCGCACGATAGGCCGTCGCCTTGTTTTAGGCCTCGTCTGGTATAGAATGGCTCCGTAAGGTCCTTGCCAATCTTCACTGAAGACTTCGTGTCAGTCAGCGTCATTCCGCAAAGACGTATCAGCTTCGCTGGAATACCAAACTCAACCATGGCTTCAAGTAATTTCTGCCGTATCGGGCTGTCGAAGGCACCTTTATAGTCGACAAAAAGATGGTACGTGTCGATCTGTATCTCTTGGGTCTTTTCCAGGATTTGCCGAAGTGTGAAAATCTGGCCTGTTGTTGATTTTCCAAGTCTAAAACCACACTGATAAGGCCCGATCAGGTTGGATAACACTGGCTTTAGTCTTTCACATAGCACACTCGACAGGACCTTATATGCGATGGGTAAAAGGCTGATCCCGCGGTAGTTGGAGCACACACTTGGATCACCTTTTTTTAGCACAGCACATAATACGCTTACATTCCAATCGTATTCTTTAAGCCAAACCGTGCGCAGGAGCTAGTGCATGCTCGTTATCAACTCCTCGATATATATATATACCTCTTAATATACGGCTGCAATCGCAGAGACACCCCCAAAAAGAGGGATTTTGTATGGGAGGTGAGAGTAGTTTTTGACCGATGAGTCTCATCTTACTATCAACCTCCACTTGGTGTAGGAAAGCTTGCATACAAAATTTCAGCTTGATTGCCCGAAAACTACAACTACTCAACCTCTGCTTAGTGTAGGGATGCTCACATACAAAATTTCAGCTTGAATGCCCTTAAACTACGGCTGCAATCGCAGGGACAGACCCAAAAAAGGGGGAGTTTGTATGGGAGATGGGAGTAGTTTTTGACCGATCGGGCTCATCTAAGAACTTAACCTCCGCTTTGAGGATAAAAGCTTGCATTCAAATGCAAATTTCAGCTCTTAAACTGCGGCTGTAATCGCGGGGACAGACAGACGGTCACCCTTAAATCGACTCAGATTTTGATGCTGATCATTCTTATATATATATTGTCATACCTACCACACCTCCTTATGGGCGTTACAAATGGAAGAACAAAATGAATATACCCTACACTCCGTTCATGTGTATGGTGAAGGGTATAAAAATCACGAAGTGCATCATATGCATTTTGATTTGAACGTCCATTTTTATAATAAGCCTGAAAGACATTAACGCGTTGCACGACTGTGTATGTTTCCACGGTTTAAATTGAGTTAGTCTGAAATTGAAAAATGTTAAATGAAATACAGAAAATAACTTGACGTTTAGGTGTGATTCACATTCAACATCGGCCCTTTCAATTTAACTATCCTTTATATCCCAGTACTTTTCGATATCCTGGCTCCCTCTTTTATCCGTAGAGGCTTTTCCGCCCGAAAAGCCTTTTCGTCTCTTTCCTCTTCTCATTATAACGCTCCGTCACCGCACGCGTTGCCATTGCCTCAGTTGTGTTCTGTATGCAGTATCCCTTTCCTCATACATTTCGCGAACATGTGTATTGCCGACGCGAAGCTAACCAGTCTGTATCCGTTGTCAGAGGTGTTGTTGTGTTGACTGAATTTCCCGATTGCTGAACCAAGAGAATCTCCCCTTCCTACTTTAGCATTAAAATCTCCCAAAATCTTTCGTCGTGTTCATCCCTGTCTCGTCCATCTCATTTTCTGTATGGCGGTCATGTGAGCCTTGTATTTGTCGTAGACATCCGCCAATTTTAAAGAGGCACCATCTTTGTATAAATTTCGGACATTCCAGGTGCATGTCCTTAAATCATGATACTTCTGATGTTTGATGACCAGTTCATTTTATTTCTACAGATTTTCCAAAAGACGATATGATAACCACAAAATATCAAAGTTTATAGTACAAACCGCAATGTTATCATATAGCTAACATATACATTTGCAAACATACATTTGTAAAACGTGTTTAGTTAGCATCTATCATCTATGCTATAAATCAATACGGCGTGTAATAATTCATGCTGACCAGTATTTTCGCGTGCATTCATTTTTGCCCGATATTAATGCTGTGCGAGTTTGAAATTGTTTGATGTGTTGACCTAAGTCAAACATCAAGGCAAACACTAACATCAGCCCACATTCATTTCACTAATGATGTGTCATAGTGTGAGATATTTATGAGCCGCCATTTACTGGCAACCAGTACCGTACCTACCACAAATTGTACATATGTGTTGTAGTTTTAATTGTAGGTATGGTATGTATGTGTATTTTATTTTTTCATTATATGTGACCACCATAAAGTACAGGTTAAAAAAGTTAAGAGATTTCGAAAAAATGTCCAGGTCCTTACTAGTTGTATACACAAACAACACAGTGCAGCAACTTTTTGGGGGGAGAGTGATTCCTTCGTATAGTAAATATTTAGGTGGGTATATTGAAATTATTTTAAAATAACTTCTGCACATCCACAATTATGACACCTTAAAAGTATCAAAGGTTTTTGATGTTATTAAAACGTGATTCTGTTAGAAAAATTCCCCAGTTTCACTACATAACAAAATGTTCATATGATTTTTGCTTATGAGGCAGACCACTAAATTTAAATAAATTATATTTCTAATAAAAATTTCATTGCATAACCGCAAATTGATTCATAATTTTTACGAAATTACAGCTAAACAGAAACGACCATCCACAATTGCGGTTGCGGTTAAACAAAAACGTTTTATGCGATAATCCATTATAAAAACTGCTTTACCTCTAATAATTATCTTAATGTTTTCATTGGAAATTTATGAAGCAACTGAGATAATGAAGAAAGAACGTAAACGAATAAAGCATATAATGAGATTTGTATAAAAATTAAAATAAAATGCATACAGTCATAGTGCTTTAAGTCCATGGTCATAATGTCAGTATTTCGCTACTAATATTCACATTTAGAGTTTTCGAAAATTGTTTACTTTAAGCCATACGAATCACGGTTATTCAGCAAATTTATACTAATTTAGACAAAAACAGATTTATTCAAGGTTAAACACAAAAATCTATATCATCAGTTGCTGAAGTGAAGTGAATCTATACTGAAAGAGAGCGAGAGAGAGCTTCACTCTATAGGGAATAATTCGAATAAATAATTTTGTTCCTTATTGTATGAGCATTAGGGTGATCAATTATTCGGGTTTTTGCGAAAACCGGTTTTCGAATTATTCGAAAAATTACATTTAAAAAAAACCGGTTGCTTTTTTTGAAATTCACAAAAAACCGGATAATCCGGTTTTCAAAAATATGCCAAATAACAAATTAAAACACAACTTTTGACAAAAAATTTTATTAAAAAATAACAGAAAACAAATCAATTATACCTATAAAAAGTAAACTTTTGGTTTAATTATAATTACAATGCAAAACATTAGTGAGATCAGTTTGTTATTTTAACAAAGACAAACGAAACAAAACAATTCATTTGTAAATAATTGATTATATATAAATATATTTAATTTAATCTTTAGTTTTACCTAAAGTAACATTTAAGAAATAAGATACAATTTAAGTGCTTGGGTGTATACCTATTTTTTTCTTTGGTTTTTATAAAACTTGACATTGAAAATGCCCTTTCACTCAGTGTACTATTTGGACTTATAGTGTACAAGGCGTTTAATATTGAATATTTTAGAAATGCGTCACTAATTGGGAGTTTACTCGTACTTAAATACAAAATGAGAGTATTCAGGGTTTGAACACGTCGTTCTGATATACGTCTTTTGAAAATTGCATATAAATTTATTGATAATTGGTTTTGAATTGTTGAAAAGTGTTAAAGTAAAAATTTAAAAATACCTTCAGCATCAGCTAAAGTCGAAGAGTTTGCAGAAAGTTTTTGTATAGACATTTCCAAAGGTTTAAGGGTGTCACTAAGCACAGACAAAGTTGCGATATCATTTTGACTAAATGGTGTCAGTCCTAACTCCAATAAAGTATGATTCACACATTTGTGCAATTTTAAAAATTGAGAAACCATTTTGGTTATAGAATTCCATTGGTGCTTAACATCATGGATAAGTTGAAGCTCCTTATTAAATTGGTCTTTTACAAACATTTGTAATTTCTTTCGCTTTTCAGCCGACTTATTAAACATTGAAGATTTATAAAACTAACAATTAGGTTGTTCTTCCGAAACACTGGAAAAAAACAAGTACGAGAACACATTTAACACAATTATGAATAAATTTAAATAAAAAATATCGAACGCCAAAAAACCGAGATTCGACAAAAAATAACCGGATTATTCGATATTCGAAAAATAGGGATTTAAAAAAAACCGACGGTTTTTATGAGTGAAAAAAACCGAGTAGCCGGTTTTTGAAAACCGAACTGATCACCCTAATGAGCATGAAAACTTTTTTGAGGTATAACTAGGGTGTTCAAAACCGAAACCGAACACCATCTAACCGGTTTTTTCTCTCCGAAACCGTATGCCGGTTATATCAATAAAGCCAATTTCGAATACCCGGTTTAACCGGTTTTTTGATATCGGTAACTGGTTTTTCAAAAAGGAGCATTTTTACATAACATTACCCGGTTTGTTTTAGAGAAATCAGCATAGAGGGTTGTTTATGCTTATATAAAATCTCAAAGGTAGCTTTCTTTGAAATTTCCTAATGCAATACGAAAATTTGTTTGGAAAATGGTGTTTGATGACTGTTACCTCTCATTTTTATATGGCAGTAAGTATTCATATAAAAAACTTTCAATTGTCGTTATTTCCTATACTAAGCATCCAATCGCAAAATGGATTTATGATCAACATACAATAGTTGTGGAATCACTAAGATATAGTTGGGACCTCATCTTGCAATGGCTGGGATGCCGTCGATATTAGTATGCACATCTTTAACTGCATTATATCCTAAACTGAGTGTCCGATCACAAGAATGTGCCTAATTTTTGATAACCATACAGTATACAGTTGGGATCTCGTTTTGAAATAGATTGTGAGTGATCTCACTTTGAAATGGGTGGGAAGCCATTAATATTCATATGAATACCTTTAAATGCCTTTATCCCCTATACTAAGCGTCAAATTATAAAATGGAGATTAATTTGTGATGAATCGATTCGAAACCATGTTAGGTGTAAAATGTAAGTTTTACAGGAATCTTACATTTTACACTTTTAATTTCAAATTTCCTAATCACTTCTGACTGATCATCCTGAGATTTAAATAGTATTTAAATTGAAGTAATCTGAATTCAAAAGGTTTAAATTATGGAAAACATGGTTAGTTGACTTAGCATGCTCAAGAATTTAGGTATTGATATTCATTTGTTTAAATACTTATTTAATTTATAATTTCATATTTGGTTTTATTTTACAATTTTCGAAAAACCGAACGAAACCGGTTAACCCGGTTTTTTACTAAACCAGGAACTCGAAAACCGGATTGTTGGATTAAGGTTATTTTCGAATAAACCGGAATCCGGTTTTCTGAAGAATTCAATTATTTGAACACTATAGGTATAACCCACAAAACACGCCAATACACATTTTGTTAACATTTCCACAGCTGTTGTATGAAAATGACCTGCAAAAAGTTGGCGGATGCTTTCAGTGTATCGGTGTGGCCGGCTGTGTGAAGCTTCTAATTAAAATTTGTGTTTGTGTTATTCTTTTTTTTTTTTTGAGGTTTAAGAAAATAACGCAACTGCTGTTGTGTAGTCATGTGTTTCCATGTTTTTGTATGTTTGTGCAAAATACTAAAGTACAACTTATATTTTAATTAAAAGGAACATATGATATAAATGGATGGATCTAAGCAGTGTACGTTAGTTAAAAGTTTCTAATTTATTATAAGTTTTCCACAAAATATAGAGCAAGGAGATATCTTGAAGAAGTATTTTCGTAGTACATTAAAGTTTTCGTGTAAGAAACTAATACACAATGTCGGAAATCCCCTTATGTAATGAGTTATCCACAATTTGGGGAAGATAATCAAGAAAACGACGAAAGGGTGATTGTGTCAATATAGCAAAGCTGTACACGAATCATTTTTTTTAATAGACCGTGGATGTTACCTCAGACATAATAATTTAAATTTTGACATTTATCATCTCGATGTTTACGACAGCAGACCGAGAGCTAAAGTGCATAAAACACAGTTCAGTTCATGATTTTGGGACTCAATTCTGAGAATTGCAGGCGAAAGTATAGCCAAATATAAGAACTTCATTCGTTTGGTCAAGTTGATTGCATTAATAATTATTAAAATTATTTATATAACCCTATTAATATTATAAATGTGAATGTCTGTCTGTTTGTTTGTTTGTATGTTTTTTGCTCAATCACGCTTTAACGGCTGAACCGATTTCAATGAAATTTGGAAGGCAGTTATTGTACTGTATGGAAATTACCGTAGACTATAAATTTATTTTAATTTTTGACCCTATGGGCGGAGTGGGCGTGCAAAACTTTTTTTTTTGAGCTATGGAGATAAAATTTGATACACAGATAGTACTCGGCAACACGAATATGAATATTAATTTAGATCCAATGAAGACACAATTTTATACACGGATAGTGCTCGGCAACATGCATATGAATATGCAGACGGAATTTTAATTCTGGATCAAGAGAGATAAAATTTGGTACACAGATAGTACTCGACAACAAGAATATAAATATGCAAATAACATTTAAAATTTGGGTCAGTGGGAGGAGTGGGCGTGGCAAAACTGTATTTTAGTCCTAGAAAGATAAAATTAAATACACAGATAGTGTTCGACAACACGAATATAAATATGCAAACAAAATTTATATTTTGGATCGGTGGGCGGAGTGGACGTGGACGTTTTAGCCCTAGAGACACCCAGATAGTACATGACAACACAAATATGAATATGTAGATGACATTTTGGACCAGTAGGCGGGAGAAGCGTGACAAAACTGTTTTAGCCCTAGAGCGATAATATTTGATGAACAGATAATATTCGACACTAAAAAGTACAATTTATTTTTATCAAAAAATTCATATGTTGTACCAAAAAGAACATTTTATTTTACCAAAAAGAACAATTTATTGTACCAAAAAGTACAATTTATTTTACCTAAAGGTACATTTATTGTTCCAAAAAAAAAACATTTATTTATTGGTAGCAAAAAGTAAAATTTATTGTATTGAAAGATATTTTTATTATGCACAAAAAGAACGATTAATTGTATCACAGAGTACCTATATTGTACAAAAAAATACTTTTATTTTACTAATAATTACTAAAATTGTACCAAAAAGTTTTTAAGTTGTTTCAAAAATTATATTTACTGCTTTAAAAAGTACTTTTATTTCTAACAAAAAGTACTGTTGTTGAATCATAGAGCAAGGACTAAAAGAATTTGGTTTTTCTTAAATTCCTAATATTTTAAATTTTATTAGCTGACACTTTTTACAACATGTTTTTCAGAATTGTGTCGGTAAATTTTAAGGACTATTTACACTACATCAATTTGTTTTATCAAAAATTTTAGCAATAAGTCATCAGAAAAAAGTTTGTCGGGGAAAGAGTTTAAAGGGAAATACAGACAATGATGTCAGTACTATACATGAGCCATGAATATACTGACAAAATATTTATTTTCAGTCGGCGGAAATGTGAAGGTGAACAATTTATTTCCGATCGGTGGGCAGAAAGTGGGAAATATGTTTTTAGGGCTATATAAGGTAATATTTGTATAAAGATAGTACTTGGCGCTATAGATATGAATTTGCTGACGTATGTTTTAATATCGGTTAGTGATTAGGTTACGGAGTAATTTGGGGCAGCGAATTGTTACAGAGCGTAGAAGAACGTCGCTTAAGCTTAGCCTTTTAAATAGGCGTGCCAAACATATTATAGGTACTAGACAATTTAGCAATAGCGAAGCATTTCCGGGTCCACTAGTTAAAATTATAATTTAATGGCCTTACGAATTTATTGTTATGTCATGATATTATGTTAACCATGCCAGAACGTATAAGTCATGTGAAATTTTATTTATTACTCATACGTAAGCCAGTGTGTACGAAAGTACGACAGAGTCATGTACGCCAGCCTGATGGATGGCTGGTGGGCACGATAACTCAAGTAAACCTTCACTGATCGTTATGAAATTTTGCCACCACTTATAGTTTTCCAAATGAAGTTATAGGATTGTAAATAGACAAACTGGACCTACACTTTCTGCTACAACTTTTGAAAAAGATAGTGTATAATAAGTTTTTTTAAAAAAATAATATATCTCTATTAACTTCAAAATGGAAAACTGCATGATATTTAAATTTTGTCAGACTAATTAAGTAGTGGTGGCAGGTGGGCAAAGTTGTTCGTGATATTTTGTTTTTATCATGAATAGCGTCTGATAGTGAGCGACGAAACTTGATGGTTGGGCTAGCCACCAGCCTTTACTAGCTATGAAAACACGAGAAAGAAAAAGTAACAAACGGGAACCCCCAAAAAATTTGCCGAGCCCGGCAAACGTAATAAGTACCATGATTTAAGGATATACACCAGCAACGTCCGGACTCTCTTTAGAGAAGGTACCACTATCTGATCGGCGGCTGTCCTCAAAAAATATAAGGCTGACATCACCGCCATCCAGAAGATAAGATGGACAGGACAATGATGCCCGCGATGTAAAAATTGCGACGTCTACTATAGCTACTAAACAGAAAAAAACGAAAAAAACGCATGTAACTAAGCCGGACTGATAGGCAACGGTACAAGGAGACTGTAAAACAGGCAAGTCAGCTATTAAAACGAAAAACCGCCATATGTAGAAATAGAAGAATGAAGATATAGATGTGAAGTCCGAAAATTTTACCAGAAAGTGAAACTAAAAGGTAACGGTACTGGGCTCCCCTCCTGTAAGGACAATGATGGAAATGTGCTTACAAATGCGCAGAGTGTGCTGCATATATGGAGAGAACACTTCCACCAACTACTGGTTCCTCAAGGCAGCGCGCGTGAAGTTACCACGACAATTGTTGACGACGGCTTAGACTGCCCACAAAGAAGTCAATTCGAGGTGAGAAAAGCAATCTCGTGGCAGAGTTATAATAAAGCATCCGGTGCCGAGGGATTTCCTGCACAGCTCTTTAAGTCCGGTGCCGTAAAGGTGATAACGAGCATGCACCAGCTCCTAAGTAAGGCTTAGTTTAACGAGTGCATGACCGTTGTTTGGAATCTTAGCGTATTATGTCCTGTGTTGAAGAAAGGTGATTTAAATGTGTGTTGCAACTAGGGTGTTCAAAACCGAAAAACCGTAAACCGGTTTTTTTATTTAAAGCCGAATACCGGTTTTTGCAAAAATGCCATTTTCGAATGACCGGTTTAACCGAGGTTTTTCCTTCGGGTACTCGGTTTGTTTTTAAATTAGTTTGAAAAAAGCTTCCAAAAGCATTCTTGTTTATAAAATGCAAAAAAAAAAAATTCTAAATTAATTTAAATTAAATTTTAAAACTTTAAAAATCTTCAAAAACATTCTCGTTTACAAACATTGAATACCCTTATTACATATATTAGGAACGGAAAATATCCTTTAAGCTAATCCTGTGTTAAGTAGTCTAAAAAGGCGGAAACGATGGAATTTGCTAACGAGCTTTTTAAAAGACTTTATCCTGCAATTTCCCCAACTACGGCAGAGTCTAGTAACAGTTCAGATTGTGAGATGGGGTAGCTCCTAATGGTAGTCTTTGCAACGATTTAAACAGGACAATAAATAACGTCCGAAATCCACCAGTGAAAACAAATTGCAATGACACAAGCCAATATGATGATTTCAACTATTTCGATAGATTTAATAAAAGGACAGAAAAGCTCCTTTAAACGGTCTTGTCAATAAATGCTACTTCCACAATAAGTGAGCGCGTGTTTTCTGTATCAAGCTTTAAAAAAAGAAAAAGAAGAACATTTGTATGGAAGGTACCCGAAGGGGCGTGGATAGACTTAAAGTTTTTTCTTCAAAACATTATCCTGATTTAGCTTTAATAAAAACAGAATTTGGACACGATCACGATGGGTGTATTGATATTACTACTCCATCTCAGAAGTGGGCGGAATGGTGCATTTGTATGGGAGGTACCAGCAGGTACGTGGCTAGGCTTCCAAATTGGTTCTCCTAATTTGTATCCTGTTTGAGCCCTACTAAAAACAGAATTAGGTCACGATCGCGTTGGATCTATTAATAATATTAATCGATTTCTAAAGTAGTACCTGATGGTGATGGGAGGTACCAGATGGGGCGTAGCTATACTTCCAGTTTTTTCTCCAAAACGTTGTCCTACTAAAGTTTTACTAAATGTAACGTCTGCTACTATGCGCTAAGCAAGCGATTTAACGACAAAGCGCTCTCTCGAAGAACAAAGATCCAGCTCTACCAGACTCTGATCCTACCTGTCTTGCTCTACAGCACAGAATCGTGGGTAATGACACAATCGGATCAATCTATTCTGGGAGTCTTCGAGAGAAAAATACTCCGCAAAATATTTGGACCCATCATCGTGAACCATACCGTTGTCGAATGAATCATGAGCTGTATGAGCTGTACAACGACATCGGCCTGATCAGGCGCGTTCAAATAGACCGAATGCGCTGGCTTGGACACGTTGTACGAATGGGCGAAAACGCTCCGGCTCGAAAAGTCTTCGGCAATAAACTCGGCGGCGCAGGAGGGGGCGATCAAAACTCCGATGGATGGACCAGGTAACGGATATGTTAAGTAAGCTTGGTATGACGAACTATCTACGGGGCGCAAAAGACCGAAGCGCTTGGAATGCTTTTCTACGTGCGGCTACTGATAGATGAATTTCTGTTGTTGCTGCCAGTAAAGAAGAAGAAGAAGGATTTGGGCACGATCGCATTGGGTGTATTGATATTACATATTAAATAAATCCGTTTTTTAAGCCTAATTTTTTTTATAAATATTTTTAACTTTTTAGTAAAAAACCGAGAAAAAACCGGTTAAACTGGTTTTCTTTCAAATGCTATATTTGAAATCCGATTTTTCTAAAAAATCAATTTGACGAATAACTCGGAAACCGGGTTTCTAAAAAAAGGACGTATTTGCACACTCTAGTTGCAACTACCTCGGAATCAACCGAGTCTGCAGTGGAGATTGGTTAGGATATTACCGAGATATTTTATATCAAACAAAGCTTAAGACTAGGGGTCAACCTTAAGTGTTACCTTTTCAAAATAGTGATGAAGATGATAATGATGAAAGCTGCAGTAAAAACGAGTGCCACGAAATTCAACAAAAGCAACATGCCACTTGGTTGCGCTGACGAAGACATCATAGACCGAAAACTGCAGGTTTGTAACTGCAACCTTCTCAGGTATATAGAGGAAAACAGCAAAAACGGTTCTATTGGTGATCGAGGAAAAAAGGAAGTTATAAGTTTCAACATAGTATCTACTCGTTTGGGACGCTACGTGGACGTTGATAACTATAATTTCGAAGTGGTAGTTGATTTCATCTACATAGAACAATTAGCGTTAGCTATGAAATCCGAAGAAGAATCTTGATTGCGAATAATTCTTATTACGAACGAATGAAGCGATTCCTCTCTCGATGATTGAAAATTTAGCTATGTCACATACTCGTGCTACCTGTCTTCATGTATGGTTTATTGTCCTGCATTATGACACGGTTTCGAGAGAAAGGCACTCCGTATAGTATATGAGTCATGTGTTAAAGTCTGCGAAACAACAAGTTCTACCACAAGAAATAAAAAAAACACCGTGGCAAGACATACAGTTTTTTCTCCAAAACATTATCCTGCAGTATTTTTACTAAATACAGAATTTAGGCATGATTGCGTTGGGATAATTGCTACTATTACTCGATTTATGAGTGGAGTGGTACATTTGTATGGCAGGTACCAGAAGGGGCGTGGCTAGACATCCAGTTCCAAACATGTTCCTGATATAGCTTTACTAAATACAGAATTTGGGCAAGATGGCGTTGGGTGCGTTATCGTGCGTACCAATCGGACAGCCTGACAGACAGACGGACATGGCTCAAACGATTTAAAAAGTCGTGAAACAAATTTGGTTCAAAGAAACCTAAGGAATTAAATGATTCGTTCTATGCGTTACACTTTTGAGCCGTATCACATTAAACATCGCAAAATTGTAGACATTATATTAAAGTATGTGGGTTACAACTAAAATCATTTATCATAATAAGTACGACCATAATACAACCGTATCGGCACAACCAAAGCTGTATTTTTGAGTTGTTGTCTTTTCCATCTCAATATAAGCAGAACTAAGAAGTCATAAAATTCCGCATAATTCACGTCTGCACGTGCCTCAGATCTTTTATTTATTTTTATACAGCTTAAACAACAAAACAGTATCACATCATCAGCAGTGCATTCACAATGCAAAACATGTATTGCATACTCAAGTGTCAACAGAGTGTAAATAAGCAACTGTTTTGACAAAAGAAATTCAAAAGAATTTTCTTTCCCGTCTTTTCAATCCATTATGGTTCTCTTCGGTTCCATTGTAGATTAACCAAACCACCAGCTTTGCATGGAAATTCATAGAAATCGAACAAAACTCTGTGAATTTGTGTAGAATTGCGAAATATTTTCACATGAGAATAAAATAACAAACTTTTCCATGAAGTGCCACTAAACTCGATTGAACAGTAATTTATTATCGTCTTTGTGGCATCTTGTTAAATTTGACCTTTTCTTGACAAATTATTCCCCAGAAAATGAATATAGAATACTTGGTTTACGTTCAAGTGGCAAATTGTGTGTGCTGGCAAAAGTTATTCTAACATATCTGAGGTGTTATCTCTTATGGTTGGCATTTTTTTGCCAAATTTTCTTATGTCAACAGGAGAGAATGCATGTGCAGAAAAAATGCAAAAAAATGTTCTTCAAGTAGTCACCTAAACGTCAAGTGAAACAAAATACTCCTAAGAGAAATGTTTGAGCTTTGTTACAGTTTTGTATTAGGAAAAAAACAAACTATTTAAGGAGAATTTTCAGCGGTTGGAGAATTTTAAAGGTTGACAAAGGGTTATCGTAGAAGAATGAAAATTGGTACACATTACTATTATAAGTAGGAAAGAAAAAAAAACGAAGTTTTGAAAAAATCGGCCCAAGGACTCGCCCACCTCCCATATATCCTGAAATGAAAAAAACTTATATTTCCAAAATTGTTGTTGGAATTGAACCAAATTTGGCTCGATTTGTCTCTGATATATTACTGATAACTGAGGTGAGTTATATGAAATTATCTCAAAGGACATGCCCACCTCTCATATATCCTGAAATGAAAAAACTTATATTTTCCAAAATTGTTGTTGGAATTGAACCAAATTTGGCTCGATTTGTCTCTGATATATTACTGATAACTGAGGTGAGTTATATGAAATTATCTCAAAGGACATGCCGACCTCTCATATATCCTTGAATGAAAATATGAAAGATTAAAAAAACCTCTAAATTATTAATAAGGTACAGTATTAAGTCTTTATTACAATCTACTCTGCTTTGTATTCTCGTGTGCATTAGTCGTGGAATTTTAATTATTATAATAATAAAACCTACATTATAATAAGAGCAAAATTTTACAAATTTTATTTATTTTACATAACATATTTAATGGAAGTGCCACATAATCCCCAAAATCAAAATCCCCAAACACAAAATCCCCAGCTAAAAAAAAAATCCCCAAAATCAAAATCCCCAAGCACAAAATCCCCAAGCACAAAATCCCCAAACACAAAATCCCCACACTTTTTTGGCGACAGTGTCACAAAATCCCCAAACACAAAATCCCCAAATACAAAATACCCACCCTACATTTTGGTGTGGTTCTGTTTCTTTTAGCGACAATTTTCCGCGCACTCAAAACTCAATTGAAGCTTATAGATTCAAAACTATTGTAGGAGAAAAAATGCGGCGTTTATGAAATTATTAAAGAGTTAGGGAAAGAATTTATACAAATAAAAACAAACATAGCCAAAATATCCTCAGGAATAGGTATAAAAAAAATAAAAAAAATTTGGACCGTCTCAAGAATCAAGTGTCCTCAATGAATTTTGTTCAGCTTTTGTAAAAAAATGTTCATTATAATAAAAAAATTCTGTTTTTTAATTATGGTTGCCAGATCTAATAAAAAATCATGCCTGAAGATGCTGGAAAGAATCCCAGCGAAACGTTGGATGCATAAATGTTAAAAATAATTTTTGACATCAAAATGACCTTGAAAGCCCGATAACAATTAATATTTTAAAAAGTAATTTAATTTCAATACCAATATTTGTGAATTTATAGTTTAAATTTTTTGAATTTTTATTTCAGAAATAATTTCAAACATAAAACCCTCAATTTCTGTGTGATAAAAAAAAAATCGCCGCGATTTTAAACATAATTTGAATGGTTATCACACAGAATTTGGGGATTTTGTGTTTGGGGATTTTGTATTTGGGGATTTTGTGTTTGGGGATTTTGATTTGGGGATTTTGATTTGGGGATTTTGTGTTTGGGGATTTTGGTTTTGGGGATTTTGATTTTGGGGATAACGTGGTACACCCATATTTAATATATATACATACAAAAATTATTTATAGATATTACAGGCAATCAAAATATATTAACAATTATCACTGTCATCACTTTCAGATTCTACCAGATTCGCTGTGTTTATGTCGTTAAATCTTTCTTTTGTAACTAAATACTCTTTCAGATCATTTAAATCACTTTTTCTTAAAAGTATTTTCTGACTATGCATCGAAATTGATGTCTCTGACTGCAGAATAAGATAATTTATGATGTCTCTCATGGAGGCAATCCTACTTATTTTTCTCGTATGTTTTAATCTTGCATTTCTTATGATTTTATGACTTGATTCTATTTCTTCTTCTGATAACATTCCAATGGGAATAGTGGAATATTTAATAAAATCTATACCATGAACTAGAATTTTATGCACAGTTGAAGGCATATAATACCAAGAATATAATTCGGAATATAAAAGTGCAGTGTCTTTTAGAAGCGTTTCAAAATTTGATGTATTTATATAATGACCACTTGAAAGTGTTCTTAAAATAATAGAAAAATTGTTTTATTAACCTTACATCTACATTAGTAATCTGTGCTGAAAGTTCCACATTGGAAAAGAAACGCCTTGCAGTATTGCCATCATTCGTTGTGCCATACCCTGTCTTAACCTTATCAACTATAAGGCCCATTTCAGACTTAAATTTTGCTTGAATACTTCTCTTTTTCTCAGCAACCTGATCTTTATTTTCTTTTCCTACCACTCTCCATTTCTTTATAGGCAGTTTGTAAGAAATATGCAAAATGCATTCAAAACATTTAATCCATGCATGTAATGTCGACAATCCATATTGATAGCACTGCTCATTCACAGGCCTTTCGAAAATCGATAAGCTGTTCATTTCAGATGGCTTAGCTCCACATAAAGCACAAGTTGAACTACTACTGTTTCCACTTAATACATTTAAAACTGCACCATCTATCATTGTCAACTGCATTTTATAGTGAACGTTAAGATTTTTGTTTTTTGAAATGTAATTATATGTATCTAGACCTTCAATTTCTGTATTTATGCTATCCCTTACTGATTTGATTACATTTGGATTCTCCTTTGTAAAAATAATTTTAAGTGGTCTACATAACCTCGAAGATGAATGTCTGTCATTTTCCCAAACTATTTGGTTATCTCCCCAATCCAACAAGCGTAAAGGAACGAAAGAAGTTACAAACATAAATTCATCACTAGCTTCCTCATCTTGAAATTTTTGTTTGTATACACTATGGCCGCTACTACCATCAAATCCCCACTTGCATTCCAGGACTACATCATTTTTGGTATTAATATCATGAACATCTAAAATGCTTTTTACAGTTTTGTCTAAAATCTTTTGTAAGGGTACCTCTGCAGAAGATTCTGTTATTTGAATGTCATCAGGCAAAATTTTTTTTTAGCATCTGCAATCATATAGTATGATGGGAAGCAATCTTCGTGAATAGAATTTACTACTCTTCTCATCATATTGTACTCCCTCATGGATAAATCCATATCAATGTATAATGCTAGAGCACTTTCAACAGAAATTTTGTCATTAGTGTTTGAACCTGTTACCCTTTCTGCGGCTTTTTTAAGAGCTTCAGATGAAGTAGAAGCGACAAGTTCTTCCACACGCCTCCTTTTTGTTCGCATTGATCCCGCCTGATAAGAAACTTTCGGTCGGCCTCTACCACTTGTACTTGCTTCCTAATATAGTATAACATAATTTAGTTTTATTGCAAAACCAAAACTTTACACGGATACTTACATTACAAATGATTCCACAAAATAATTCGCTATCTAGCCAGTCACTCAACTCAGTTTCAAATCTGTCTCTAATGCGATGATATTTAGACCAATTCTTAGAAAATTTTAATAGAGTCAGCTGTATTTTCTGTTGTTCACTTTCTAATAATACGCGTTTAAAATGCTTTTCTACAAAATCTTTAACATGATGCATAACATCGAAGGGTCTGTTTTGCTTTAGCTCTAGCCACAATTGAAAAATAGTACGAATCCGCAACGAGGTTGACACTAAAAAACAATCATAAAAGAAATTTGTGCAAAATCGAGCAGGTGAATTTTAAATATATTAAAGTACATACTTGTAGCTACAAAATACAACAAAAATTACAAAGTATTATTTTTATTTTCTTTTAAATTCTCTATGAAAGTTCGCTGTTGCTGAAAAATCTTGACAATGCCTCACTACTACCTTTTTTCTAACTGTATCTGACATATGATCAATATTTGTATACAAAAACAGTGTTGTAATTATAAGAAAAAGCTTCACTAACAACCCTGTTACACATTTTGGTAGCCGTTACATTCAAATAATTAATTTCTTAGTATTATAAATGAACATAAAATTTGGGATTTTCCATAAATTTCGTATGCGGTACACAAACCTTAACTTTGAACTACTGTAACTTTAAAATTTAGAAAAATTAAAAAAACATATTTTAGATATCATCTAACCAGAGTGTTTAAAAACATTTTTTTAAAAACATACGTTCAAATTCTAACATTGACGTTAACCATTTTTGGCCACCCTCGCGACACAGTGCACCGTCCTTTGTGTCCCTCTAAGGGGCAAAAGTAAGTCACTATTTAGTATTATGCTGGCCTTCCTGGAGTCTTCTACCGCTTCAGTTACCTCAACTTCTTTTCAGTCCTGCGTGCGTAGTTAAGGATTACTGTATTAAAGAATTGTCAGGATTTCCATAGGATCGAAAAGTTCAGTGGCAACAATCCCTCGATGTGGGATAGTGCCCACTGGGGATAACGCTTTTCTTGTTTCTTGAGTTCATCGACCGGTTTGTCACTGAGCCGACTAATTCTTTTATAAGCGGAACGCCTTGTAATGAAGGCCCTTCTAGAAGGCGTTTTGTGCCTAGGGGAAAAAGTAGGGGAAGTAAAGGCCATTGAGGCCGAAGGAGGGGCTTCGGAGAGAATTCACCTTTCCTCCTTGCTCAGCTGTAGGCTGAATTGGCGGCCAAGTGGAGCTCTGTTGTCCACCAGCACCTAAAGCGCGCTTTCGCTTTGGGGCCTATGAGGTACCTGGTTTCAAGAACCACAATGTACCAAGCTTGGATTACGACTGCCTTTTGGCTGTGTCTATTTGATTTATGGCACATTATTACATCAACTAGCGGAGCCTGGCACCACCACACCACTAGACGAAGCCTCAGCAGTAGACAACATACTACAGCCTGAAACCGACGCTGTAGTAGTCGGGTCTTCGAAGAATATAAAGCCCTTGACCGAATACGCAGGACATGCGATTTTTCGGACATTTAGATGAAAACTAGGGGGTCCGCTACTCTGGCAACAGACGCAGAACAGCAACCGCTCACTGTGAGAACAGACGCTGGAGGACGGACGAGAGAACCTTAAGGGCCTACGGACGTATGTCTCTTAGATGCCCACACCGGGCAAAAACAGATGCTTAGAGACATGTTTCTATCTATATAAATACGTTTTCGGATTTCTAATTCAGCAAAATTGGACTAGTCGTTCTTGAGATATGCCTCCCAAACGCGGCCATAGGAGCTTAAAAACGTTTAAGCTCCCAGCGGCACGGGTTAATATACTCCAATTGTGCTCAAACTTTGGCTATCCTAAAATCAGCAAAGACTCATGGACAGATTTTTTGTGTCTGAACACGATAGATTCACAACTAACGGCACCTACTTATTTATCGACGAATGCGAACGTCACTGTTTTTGGGAAGCTTTTACTAGACATGCCAAAACGAATGATGCAGATTTTCTTATATATGAGCCTACTTCACGTGCAATTCTACCTTACATCCATCGATAACTTAAAAACTAATTTCATCTTTATTATATTTTCAGATGATATAACTTAAATTAACAGCACTGCATTGACCGTGCACATTTGTGGCAAGAACACCGACTTCAGCAATTGTCCTGCATGCGTTTAGCCGCCTTCAAATCATTTAATCTTTACAGCAGTCGAACAAGCGCCGAAAGCAATGACACCATTTCCTTAACGTGTCAATCTCTGAATGTGGCACTCAATACAAGGTTGCAGCACTTTGTGAAACAACACCTGCTTACAACGGCATCAACATCTCAAATATAGCAAGAACTACATCGACCCCAGCCAAGTCACTGTCTCAGCAGTACAATCAACAGACAGATCCTGCGGAAAAGTACAATTTGCGTACAACTCTCAGTATGTTCATTACTGAATCTCCATTGAAAAAGTAAGTGTCGCGTTGCTACAATGCACTTGTAAATTTTCTTTGCTCTGTTCCCAATTGCATATGCCATTTATTTGCTATTCAATTTCTTGCATTTGACATCGTTTCAGATCGAATCAGGAGAAGAATTTAGCAGGCAAATGCTTAATGCCACTCTATGTAGTCAACGCAGTGACTATATTCATAGGTCCGGTCATTTATGAAAACTTCGACTATACAACGATTGGTTACCTTCAGCTCCTGTCCTATTCATCGTGCTGCTGAGTAGTGAAAATGCTCCTGTCACTCATCCTGGAATTTTTCATATGCGTAATACCACTCTATGTAATCAACGCAGTAACTATATTCATATGTAGGTCCTGTCATTTAAGAATACATCGACTATACAACGTTGGGTTTGTTTCAGCTCGTGGCCTGTTCATCGAGCTGCTGCAACCCAATTACCTACTGTTTCATATGTTTGGATACATTTCGAGGCATTTATCTATATGGTGGCACTTTTGGCACTTAAGTTCGAAGACGGCAAACAGCCTCTCACTGGCAGGTAATTCATTTACCATATGCAAAAGTGTTGTACTGTTGTGACTGCAAATACCGTGCCTCAGCTTGAAGAGATATAAATATATATACAAAGAGATATAATACCTCAGGCTATATTATAATTTTTTATATAAGATCTTACATACAATCGATTAAATTTATTAAATTTATTGTAACAAATAAAGTTTAATCAAAAATTCTAATCATCATCTTCATAAAATCTCGATACAATCATTGCAATTTAGCTGTAGGAAAGCTTTTTAGCCCTTGGTAAGATAAAATTGGGTATATGTATTATTACCAAGGCGTATCTATGTGGCAGATGTAAAGGTTTGTATTATTTCAGCTGCAGAAAGGTAAGTTCGTATTTGTGGGTATTAGATTTATTAGCTATGCACCTCCGTACTTTAACGATGCAATTACCTATCAATCGATGACTATGTTAAATTTTGGAAACAGGGTGGACCATAAGTACGTTTACATTTGAACCGGTAGATGTGTTGAACTACCACGGCGGCGCACATTGCGATTTTAAGTTCAAAAAACAATTTCAACCACAATTTTAAAAATCTAATATTCAGTCCTGTAGAGAAATATTTATAAGTGCATTTATGGCTTCATAAAAAAACTTTCGTTTATTTTGAATTATTTACAAAAAAATTGCTTAAAATATTTCCTAAATATATTACAAACATACTTACATATATTCCCATATTCTTTTTATCTATGCTCCCATAGATGCCTTTATATCAGAGTACAAAGTTTCTCAGCTCATTGATCTGAGACTCTATTCTGGGAACTGCACGAGAAAGTTGCCCCAAAATTAAGAAGTTCTGCTTCATTCGTTTTGCCAAGTTACATGCCATAATAATTTAATATTGATTTGAAGTTAGTAAGTATCGTATCTAAGCGTTCGCCATGCTCGTCACTTTCGTCGCCTAGGTTTCACGGGAAAAAATTCAAATGAGAATGCAGAAAGTGAATTTTTAAGGACATATTTACACCTTTCAAAAAAAAAGCAATGTTGGTAAATGTAAAAGAGCGAGAAAAATCAGACTGAAATAATACCAATTTTTTTGTAGTTTTCCAGTAATTTATCAACAATTTCTTTGTAGTCCCCACTTTTTTTGTTTCCGAGAAAACTAGAGACTACTGCGCAAAACTATTCCCATGCTTTAGCCTCGTCCGCTGATAATGCGGAGTAAAATTCTGTGTCGTTCAATAGCTTTTTGAAGGCACAAATATGCCTTCTTAGATTTTGGCTTCAGAAAGTTGTGGGAATCGTCGTTTTAAATAATCAAATGCCGCAAAGTTCTTAAAGAGACCAAGCTTAATATGCAGCGGAGGGAGAATAATTTTGTCCTTTTAAACAAGGGGGGGAAATTTTACGTTATCTACCCCGACTACAAAATTGGCCCTTTCATCCCAATCTTTACGCACGTAATGGTCACTGTGATCTCGGCTGTCCCATCTGCACAAAAAACAGCAATACTTTGTCCATCCTTGTTGCAGGCCTGTTACCATTGCTACGACTTTCAGATCGGCACAGATTTTCCACTGGTGCTCTTCGTATTTGACAAGAGCGAGCAATTTGGACATTGACTCGTAAGACTCCTCCATGTTTACGGCATGCGCCAATGGAATGGAAGGCTTTTTATTACCTTGGTGTAACAATACAGCTTTTAAGCTAAGTTTACTGCTGTCGATGAATAGTCGCCACTCATTTGGATCATAGATTTCTCCAAACTCTTGGAATAACCCGGCGATGTCTTTGCAATAAGAAATCGAGCCATTTTCTGCGAAATACTTTCCAAAACGTTCATGGCGCGTTCTGTAGTTCGTTATTTTTGCATTCGGAGATACAAAACAGCGCTCTTTCATTCGAAAAGCCAACAACTCGGATTTATCCTTTGAAAGTTCCAAGTCTCGTATCCAATCATTTAGCTCGGCTTCAGTCAGAGGCTTCAGAATATGGTCCGTCTCAACATCTTTTTAATCCATGCCTACGTCATCTATATCTTCACTTTCGTTTTTACGTTTCGTACAAATTGGGTATGGGCTGGCAGATGTGCGCAAAATCGGCTTTGAGAAAGACTCCGCCTCACCATATTCTACGAATCGGTGACGTGTCCATGCTGATTAACTTTAGTTAAACAAAAATAGCAGTCAATTTCGTGACACAGCGGTTGTCGCCAAGTTGCAGGAACATCAAAAGCCAAAAAGCGGCTAAGATGCAAAATTTACTCTAGATGTGCAAAATATACAATTTTAGACTTACTTTTCTCCAGACATCCACATAGTTAGAATAGTTCTGCAAGAACTGCATACGCTTTTTCGGCGTCCACGGTTTGATTGCCGGTTTCTTGCCAAATATAAGGAAAAAACATTTTGAAAATGCTCCGAAAAAATTCTCGGTTTCGCGAATGAAAATTCCCCACAAATAAAGCAAAACTTGTTGGGATCAGTTTTGCAATGAAACGTTCGCTTTGAGCAGCTCATTTTAAAGTTTTCCTTTTTAATGAATAAGTTGCAGCGGTTCGTAAAAATTCTGTTACTTTTTTTAAAAAGTGTTGCCATCGTATTGGGCGTGGGCTTTTGCATTTTCCCCTATCGATTTGAAAAGCTTTCAAGCTCTAACTACAATTTTTCAACTGAAAAAATAAGGTAACATAGGATAAAATTTGCAAATATTTAAAGTAGCCATCCTACTTTTCAAAAATATCACGATTAAAATTTGAATACGGCGGTAAATTTTGGTTAAAAATTGCATATTTACTGGGATCAATGAAAAACTTTGACCTTGTGATAGAAGTAGAATTCAAGTGCTTTCAGAGTCATAAAATATAAAATTTTGGTTATTTCACCAAATGCTAAAAATGCGGAAGAATTTATTATCCGATTTTGATGAACGAGGGCAAAAAATGTTCATAAAAGATTACTACATCCTGCCAATATCTGAAACAGGAGAAATTTTTACGGAAAGATGGAAAAAAAACTTAATGAAAGGCAGCGAAAATTTGAAAAATCATCAAAATTTTTACAAAAATTTAACTTTGAAGTACTATAACTTCGTCATTTATAATTGCTTTTTAAACAACTGACCGTTTTTTTAAGAAATAATTTTACTATCTTTTATTTTCGTCCCAGTTTACAAACATCGGAAAACTTAATCCAGAGAAAATGACATTTTAGTAGACCTACCTTTTTTCGAAATGTGAAAAATGAAAATTTGGCGATATTGCAAAAACTGTTCTACTTCCCAAATATCTGAGAGCAGATTTGAATTCAGCGTGAAATTTTACATTAAAATATATTATTAAATGTCCCGGATACAGAAACTTTTGAAATTTTGTGACATAGTGAGTGATATGAGTGATATGAATATTAAAAATTGCATTACTCATACGACCGTATAACTAGTATCTGACGTAAATATGTATGTAGTTTTTGTTTAAGAAATTTGGTTCGAATGTAGGCAATTGTATACATACTTACTCTGTACATTCGATTTTCAAACGATTTGATTTTTTTTTAAATCCGTTGTATTGTATGTTTGTCGGCTAACAGATAAAGCGAGTTTTTTCGTTTTTGGCGTTTTTTCTGTTTCAATTCGAATTATTAAAGAAATGTGAGAATATGTTACTTGCCAAGAGAAACTATTAAACTATATAATATCAGCATTAGTCGATATTTCCATATCAACATTGTACGATTTCTTTCCACGGCTTTCGGTCATAGCAAAAAAGTCTGTCACAATCGTTGTTTTTTTTAACAGGAAATGAAATTGGCTTAAGGCGCAAAAACTCCAACTTTGTTTTATGAATACGACAACGTCTGAGTACTTAGATGAAAAAAAAAATGAATATCATACAATGTCGCTGCGTTCGTAAATCTTAAAAACAGAAAGTGGTTGATAACAAAACCGAAGATTGATAGCAAAAGCGATTAAGCGATTCTAAAATTGCAACAGCCATAAAGAAAACTGACAAACTGCATCAAACCAAAGTCTCAGTATGATCCGTGAAAGAGATGGAATAAACTGTATACGAAAGCAAATAAACATAAAAATTTCACTACAAAAAAAATTCAATGCGAAAATCACACAAACTCAGATTTATGTAAACATACATAGGTGTTACTAATATGCAACAGAAGTTGAAATTTACTGTAGTGAAAAACTAATACTTTTTAAACCAATGACGATGATTTTTTTACGACATTGACAATTACAAGTACTAATTTAAAATTATGACATTGATAAATCAGGGACGTTGCATAAGGTAAATGGTCATAAGGTTCATGGACCTAGGAACACAAAAAAGTGTCTCTGGGCTCTTTTCATTATGTCGTAACATCTATGTACGTACTTGGGAGGCATGGAACAGGACTGGTATATTTGGGTGGCGTGGTTCAGGATTATCAAATTGGTGGATGGGCCCACGGGCCGCGGCACCATTTTAATGCGTGTTTGAGGGCGTGGTATCATTAAGCCATGTATATGTCTCCAAATCTGAAATTTCATGATATCCTCAAGTACGCATTTCAGAATGAAATGATGCACGATATTGTTGGGAAATGTGCCCATTACGTCGGTGGGGATGGTAAACGTTCATCTATGTCTGTTGTTGTCGGTCTTATTTCCCATATTTTTCAATAAACTGAGTACTTTTCGACTTTTAATTGTCTCACATATCACCTCATATATAGACACATAAACACACACAATTCACGATTTTACTTGACAATTCCACCGAACCAGGGGATGGGCTAATATTTTAGAATAAAAAACACACATTGGTACAAATATGCCAAGGATGTCAATGAAAGGGGTGTGACGAAGGATATAACACAAGGGATATACAAAATTTATCGATTCGACGCCGTTTTTAGCCAGTCGGTCTCTGCCCGTTCACTACTTAGAAAATTTGGAGGAAATATCTTGGCCTACATTCATATAACATTTAACTGGTACAAGAATTAAAGCCACCGGACCAACAATTGCGACATGTGAATTCATAGAGCATCAACTTGAACTTGGCCACAAAAGAACTTAAGCAGCTCAAAATCATTTGCTTTTTCAGTCTCTGAAACATAGCTGGTATGTCCATCAATGGTGAGTACTACTATAGTAAGCACTAATTCATAATGCCTGCCCAATACCACAATGTGATTTAACAACAGCTCTTTGAGCTATGCCTAAGCACCTTTTGGATCAGAGTGCATAGTTTATTTGCATTGCGTTTATATTCTTTTGAAGTGCTCTTCTATTTACATCTTAAACGCACAAATCTCTCTTGAGAAAAGTACTTGAGTGGTTAGCCATCATGCGCCCACATCTGATATTTGTGATTAATGCGAATAAAGTTTCCTTTTAATACAAATTGCTTTGGTTTAAATAATTTCAGTTTTATTCGGGTGAAGAATAAGAAAGCGAAAGCATTGAATATATGAATATGTTATGTCAATGATATCATTAATGAAACATTATGGATATTATATACATAAGGCATGCAAAGCGTTAGTTATGCTACAGATATAATAGTATGTATGTTATGTATTATCTCGTGTATTATGACAATCTGTGTGGGTATATACAATGCTGAAAGAGGTGTTTCCCACTGGGGTGTATTGGATAAGCAGAACATTGGAAATTTACTTAATTTGTATGAAAAATTATGGAAGCAAAATTAAGTAATTAATATAAAATAACCAGTAATGTTGTTACGAGTATCGGCCTAAAGTGTTAAGACTATCTACGATTTATAAATTTCTTGCATTATATTACTGTTGCATAGTGTTGCTTATTAAAGTGTTGAACTATTTTCTAATTTTCTACAATCATTTGCATTTTTGCTTGTGGTTATTTATAGAACTAGACTTGGAAAACTTCATATTTACCAGCTTAATTTCATAACATAAAAGCACGCCCAAAGACTAACAGGATATCACAGAAATAATACTATCCGGCTTTGCCGCTCACACTGCTGTACATCTCTATTTCAAGTGTGTGCGAACCAGCTCTCGTATTTTACTTTGAGTACCCTCAATTCCCATAGCTCACAATAGACATATGCATACATTTGCACGTTTTGAAGAACCATAAAGAATGTATGTGTTTTATTGTCCGGAAATGTGCGACTATGTGTTTGATGGTCTATTCCTTGTGTATTGGAATGTACAACATGTATTTGTTGTCATATCTTTGTTGTATATTTTTGTTTTCGTATATCATTCAACGCATTTTCCACAAATGTTGAAGGTAAATTAAAGCCTTCGCTTGCTCCAGTTTCTATACCTCTGGCATATTGAAACAACAGTTGCCTAATGACGCTTTCTATATGCTGACATATGTGCCGGATGTTTTGAGAAACTAAACAAAAAATGCAAACGAGCAGTGGAAGGAAGAAAATGTCAACTTATATACATAGGACTAATTTCATTTATACAGAGAGTTGGGAGATGAAAATGAATACATTAAATTTTGGACTAAGACAGGATGTCGAAGTGTTGGTTTTAGTTTAGTAATTTAAAAGAATCCTTGTTCTGGTGTACTAATAAATCTTAAGAATCGGTTAGATACGTCTTATTAACTTATTAACGTGATCGCCTTAGATATATAAAGTAAATAGTTTCAGTAATTGACAAGAGATGTACTTTTTTTCAAACTGAACGTAATAAATTAAGTTATTATTAACCAGTTGCTTAGTCCTTTTCTAGTTCAAATGCGGCCATAGAACACTAACTTGTTTGGAGTCAGTTGAAGTCAGTCTATATTTATTTATGAACAATGCTTTGCTGTTGCATAATTGTGCTCATGTCCCGAAGGAAGATAAAGACGATGAGATTAAAGATGCATTTTACGAGCGCCTACAGGAAACCGCGACCGCTGCTCTGGCCAAGACATTAAAATTGTTCTGAGGGACTTTAATGCAAAAATAAGAAGGGAATATGTTCTTGGTTCATCGATCGGTGCATGCCGACACATCACATAACGTGTTTAGGCTGGTTAGCTTCGCAGAGGGAAGCAACATGGTAGGGAATGGAACAGGATCCCCGCATAAGGATATCAACAAGGCAACATGGCTATCCCTCGATCAAAACACCAAAAATCAAATTGATGGCTGGCAAGCATCTAGTGTCATGTACGTGCGTGTGATCCGTGGTGCTAATATTGGCTCGGATCATTACCTAGTTGCAGCCAAGGAGAGCACAGGATTGAGCAGAGCGAAAAACGCACGTAACCAAACACAAGGAAAGCTGGATATCGCGAAGTTGCAAACCCCAGAGATAGCCACCCTGTAGGAAGTCAAACACATTTTTAAGTAACTTCAAACTGGTTTTTTCATAACCACATCTAGTTGATTAAGTGACTTTTTTCCTTGTCGCCGACTCATTATTTTAACATAGGCATGTCATAGGCTGTAGTCAATTTGCCATCTCTGCATGACTTTTTAATTGACTACTAATTATTTATTTGTCAACCAATTTGTAATCGGTTTATAAAAAACTGTTTAAAAACCACTTTTTTAAATTACTTTTTAAACAGTTTAATTCTAACTACTTTGTGTCAAATATATATTTTATATATGCTATATACACTATATATATAAAAATGAATCGATGTGCAGTTGTCTCGCTAAAACTCAAAAACGGCTGGACCGATTTTCAAAATTTTTTTTTCGTTTTGTTCGTTATAGCTTCCGGATGGTTTAAAAGGTTTTATTTTTTCAAAAAGTGGGCGGCGCCACGCCCCTTTTTTCAAATATCGCTCAGACGGCCTTTCTAATAGACCGATTGATACATGAGGTACTGTTGACCTGTAGATAGCTCCTGACTACATTTGGTTGTAATTGGATAAAGGGGCGTGGCACCGCCCATACAACTTGAAAATTAAAAAGGCTATATTTCATGAACTATCAGAGGTATGAAGATGAGATTTGGTATATATGGTGTTGGAGCAGTATAAATTACAGCCAGGATGGAAGTGGGCGGTGCCACGCCCCTTTTTCAAATATCGCTCTAACGGCTTTTCTAATAGATCGATTGATACGAAAATTTTACCATGAGGTACTGTTGACCCGTAGATAGTTCCTGACTACATTTTGTTGTAATTGGATAAAGGGGCGTGGCACCGCCCATACAACTTGAAAATTAGAAAGGCTATATTTCATGAACTATCAGAGGTATGAAGATGAGATTTGGTATATATATTGTTGGAGCAGTATTAATTACAGCCAGGATGGAAGTGGGCGGTGCCACGCCCCCTTTTCAAAAATCGCTCTAATGGCTTTTCTAATAGATCGATTGATACAAAAATTTTACCATGAGGTACTGTTGACCTGTAGATAGTTCATGACTACATTTGGTTGTAATTGGATAAAGGGGCGTGGCACCGCCCATACAACTTGAAAATCGATAGGGCTATATCTTATGAACTATCAGAGGTATGAAGATGAGATTTGGTATATATTTTGTTGGAGCAGTATTAATTTCAGCTAGGGTGGAAGTGGGCTGTTCCACACCCTTTTTAAAACAAACAGTTATAACTGTTAAAATTCCACACAATATTGCTGTTAGCCTAGATATATGAATCTACGATGAATTGTAAGAAAATTTCTCCAAAAAACTTTGTGTCTAAAATCAATTCCTAGCTCGCGTTGGGAAGCATGAAGATTTCAGATAGAAATTTTTTTGGTTTTTAAATGAGCTCAAACCGAAAACTTCAGATATATATTTTTCGAGACCTTTTGCGTAAAACTAACTTCCCAGCAAACCAAATGAGGTATTACAGAAGCAAATCTATGTATTGGTTAAAAAGTTATGGCCTCAGAGAGTTGGCATAAGAAAATTAAGTTTTTAAAAATCATTTTTCAAAATATTGGGCGGGATCCAAAACAATGTCAAAAATATACTATTCTCTTCGTCTTGGTCTCCAAACATCGGAATGGTATGGTCTGACGTAACTGAAAAATTGCTAAAAATATATTTCAACCTGAAAACTTCATGCTTCTCGGCTCGAACTAGGAATTGATTGTAGACATATAGTTTCTAAGTGACATTTTCTAAGAATTCATCGTAGATTCCGAAACTGGTTACGATTACCAGGTTTTTTTTCGACGCGAACAAATTGATCCGCCCTAATAAACAGGCTATTTGGAACTTAATAAGTAAAAAGTGCCGAGGCGCTGCCAACGCAATTCAATAGTTAAATTTGTAAACTGTATCAAATAATGGTCCGTACACCAGTTACTTTTCATTTACTTTTTAGGAGAGCGAATCCGTAATAAATCATACATATAGAAAAATAAAGCAATATTCATAGTTGTTATACTGGAAAACACCTTTTGTTTTATAGGGGCACAATTTAAATTGTTATAGTATGTCAGAGGTAACATTAGCAAACATTTGTAAATAACATATGTATGGGGTAATTTTTTTTGACGTATAGAACTTCTGATAGTTATAAGTTTAAATCTAGCTGTCATACTAATGAAGTATGATAGACTTTCTTTTAGTATACATTAGAAAATCACCATGTAAAAACTACACAAGAACAACGTTTACAAATCTTGCAAATTTATTTTTAAAATGCACGTTCTGTTCGCTATACTTATGGACCCCTTTGTGAAGTTGAGGGTGCATATAATTATCCATCTAATAGAAGCCATCGACGATGTAGACGTAAGTGTGACAGGGGGCTCGAATTTATCGAACCGACGCCTTTCTCAGCAACTCGGTCTCTGCAAATGCTGAGAGAAGTGGAAGAATTTGAGCCAGTGGACGATCAATTGATTTTTTTTATTTATCATGTCATTGCACATTATTTGAAGGAGAAATGGTTTCAACACGACGGCGTAAAATGCCATACAGCGCGTGAGACCATCACTCTCTTTGGTGACCGACGTTGGTGACCGAATTATCTCAAAAAATGCTAATACGAGTTCAATACAAAAATAGTTTTCCGGAATATTCTTGATCCGTGTGAGAAGAAGACATGACAAAAGAAGTTTTTAAGGCTAAAAGCATGAAGCTTCAAACTGAATTTTCATTTGCGGTCAGTAGGAGGAGAAGGCATAACAAAAGTGTTTTTGATGCCCAAAGAGATAGTTAGTATCCGCTACTACAGATCAAAATAAGAATTAAATTTTGATCCTTAGCGGAACGTCTGTTTCCGATTTGTGGAAGAAGTGGTTTTTCGCCCTACATACAGAAAAAACTTAATCTACATGTCGGCACTATAGATATGACTTTGCTGATGAACTTTTTGCTAGCATTTACAACAATAAAACGTAATTGGTTAACTTCCATGTTAAGGAGTTACTTCAAATTAGTTATGTAACTTAATAAACTCAACATATTATTGTCGAGCTTAAGTACCGTTTTCAAAGTACTTTGTAGACCTAAATGTGAAATATATTACAAGCTAATATGCAATAGCGAAGCATTGCCGGGCCCACTAGTACACTATATATATATGTATATACTTATATTTAGAAATAATTATTATAATTGTTAATTATTATCATTAAGATGTGGGTGCTGACATTAATTGAAAATTCAAGTACGTTTCATGTAACTGCTCATAGAAAATATTACACATACATATTAATTATTGCAATTATTGATATTTTTTTCAACACAAACGACATTTGACTTCATGACATGCTTTTTTGTTTTCTTACTTTCATTTCATTTACTTATTTTGCTTTTATTTATTTCTCACGTGAGCTTCTATGAAATATGTTTGGTTGATATCTGCATGAGATTTAAACTAATTTGTAGTCATTTCCAATATAGTTAATTTATAGATAGTATTTTTATCAACCGATTATTTTATTTACTACAGGGCACTTCCCACCCCAATCAGCTCCCCCAACTACCACGACACAACACCTCTACTTCTGACGTTCCGCAACAACCAAGCTAGGATATAAGATACGGAGCTCAGACGAATCCTGGTATGATGTAGAATGTCGCATAGCGTCTGAGGAACAGCCAATTGTAACTTGGGCTGTTAGGGAACGGCACAAGGAGACAGCTATTGAAGCGAAAACGTTAATTGAAGGAACGGTAGAATGAGGATATAGAGCGTTACAGGAATAGAGGTGAGGCCGAAAATTTTACCAGAGAGAAGAAGCCAAAGGTTACGGTAATGGACGTCCCTTCTGTGAGGACAAAAATGGAAATCTGGTTACAGATACGCAGATTGTGCTGCATATATAGAGACATCACTTTCAGCAACTGCAACGGTTCTAGAAGGCAGCGCACTTGAAGCTATCGTGCCAAATGTCGACGACGGCTTAGATTGCCCACCACCAAGTTAAGCCGAGGTAAGAAGAGCGGTTGAAAATTAATAAAGCTGCCGGCAGAGCTCTTGAAGTCCGGTGGCGAGGAGCTGATAACGAGCGTGCACCAGCTCCTATGCAGGGTTAAGTTTAACCAGTGCATTTCCGATGATTGAAAACTAATTGTATTATGTCCTGTGCTAAAAAAAGTGATCCAAGTGTGTGATCCAACTACCGCAGGATCAGGCAGGGTAGAACCTCGCATATAAGGTCCTGTCCAGTGTGCTATGTAAGTGTATAATGGCAGTGTTATCCAACCTGATCGGGCCTTATTAGTGTAGCTTAAGAACTGGTAAATCAACAGCCGACTAAATATCACAATTCGGCAAATCCTGAAAAAGACCCAAGAGAAACAAATTGACATCTTTTCGTCGACTATAAAGCTTCCTTCGACAGCCCGATACGGCAGAAATAACTCGAAGCCATGGCTGAGATTGGTATTCTAGCGAAGCTAATACGCCTTTGCGGAATGACGCTGACTGACACGAAGTCTTCAGTGAGGATCTACGGAGCCATTCTATACCAGACGGGGCCTAAACCAAGACGACGGCCTATCGTGTAACCTCTTTAACATAGTGATGGAGGTGATAATGAGGAAAGCAGCAGTAAACACGAGTGGCACGATATTCAGCAAAAGCCACATGCTACTCATGCAATTCTTCACAATAACGGATGTAGCAAGCAAGGATTTCAAGGATTTGATGACAGCCTGGCTGTGACTGTGGTGAATGCAGATTCTTCGGAGAGTGATGACACTAGTTTTCAGTAGTTCAGCAACTTCAAGTATAGCAATGATTTCTGTCTCAAACGCCTTACAAATATCTGACAGCTGATAGGTGATATTTATATAAAGCTCCGGGGAATGTGTTCCATAGCCAGTATACCTAATTAAACCTTCTAAGTGTTGATGTAGACCTGGTATATCCACGACCGACCAAATATTTAAACTTCACAAATCTTGGAGAAGAAATAAATTACGATTAACACCTTCCATCTGTTTATCGATTACAAAGCTGCGTTTGACAGTCAGAAGCGGCATAAACTATTAGATGTTATGGCTGCGTTAGGTATTGCCGCGAAGCTGATACAACTTTGCGAGATGGAACTGACTGACACGAAGTCTTCAGTAAAAATACGTAATAATCTGATAGAGCCATATCCTACAAAGCTAAAAGTCAAAAGTTCGTATATTGCGATGATATAGATACCATTTGCCCTCAGTAAAATATTTGCGAAATGTTACTGCAGCCGTATGTAACATTGAAAAGCAGTCGGCTGGAGTGTCTGGAGGTAAATGAAGATGAAACCAACTTAGATGTTTCAACAAAGACTCTACTAGTTTGGGACGCTGCGAGAATGGTGCCAACTATAACTTAAATGTAATAGATGATTTTGTGTACCTTGACTACGCCGTAAACAAAATGGAAATCAAGTGTCGAGTATTAATCACAAACCGCTGCTACTAGTCGCTAAGCAAGTGCTTTAATGTCCAAGCCCACTCTCGATGAACAAAGATCCAACTCTACCGGACACTGATCCTACCTGTCCAGCGGTAATCATTCACCATATAAGCTAAACGATCAAAAATGTTTTTATTATTGATATTAATGACCAACTCTGTGTCACGCTCTAGGATGACACGTTTCAAACTCCGTGACGAGTTCTTCATCAGACTCCTTTGAGACTCATTGGTGCACTTCGGTACATCATCAGTGGTTAAATGCAATATTTCTAAGATGACAATTGATTGGCAGCAGAAGACGAGGCAGACAAGCCAACACATGGAGAAGGTTATAAGAATCGGAAATTAAAGAAAATGGAATGACTTGGTCCGAAATAAAACTGATGGCGCAAGATAGATCCCGATGGAAGAATGCGACCTTTGGATGCGACCTTTTGCTCCATTTTGAAGCCTTATGAATCAGATATAATATTATATATGATGTACAAGCACCGCTAATGTATGTTGTCCCAGAACAATAAATGTTTGTATAGTTTATCATATTTCCCCATTAACATTATTACTAGGGTAATTTTATTCAGTTTAACTTAACTTATGATGCAACAATGCTTAACTTAAATTGCTGGTTGCCAGCAACATTATTGTGATATACTTTTGTTTCGTACAGCACATCAGTTGTGGTTTGTAATGTAAGAAAAGTTCTATATAATTTAAAAACCCGTTGCGATTTACAGACAAATATGCAATCACATTTAGCCTGAAGAGTTGAAAGTAAAGTTTTGAAAATACATCAGCATAGCTGAAGTTGGTCAAACCTAAAATTTGCAGCAACTAAAAGAGTTGAGTTATTTTGTTTATTGTAGAAAATATCTAAATAGTTTGCAGTACTAAAGTTAACATTTTATACAGTTGTTGATAAATTCAAGGGCTGAAACAATTATGGGTTTGTAAAGTTAAATGGTTGGTTAGAGGTTTGCTTGCTTGGCAGATTTCATGCATAGTAGAGAAGTGTTTTGGGTTTATTATTATTTTGCACAAATATTACATTACTACATTTACTACATTGAAGTAGAAATATTAATGGCAAAGGGTAAGAATATTGGAAAATTGTAGTAGTAGTTTGGCACGTGTAAGGATTGCATCGACAACATCATAAAGCTTTAAAAATATGCAAAATCATAAAATAACAGGAAGTGATTTTTTCATAGAATGAATATATATTGTGATAAAATGTACTAAATATTGTAGCGAAAAACAATTTAGAGAAATTGTTGTAATTTACATTTCTTAGAAATTAGTTAAATTTTTTTTTATAATAGGGGAGTAGTTATAGATTGACATGACCTGATGTAGACAAGGCTGTAATCTTATAATACATCTCTTACTCATATCAACATAGAATTTAAGTCAACAAATGCTTATGCCAATTATATGGCAATTTTCTGTTGCTAGAATAACATTTGTCGAGGCACACTTCGCTGCTAATGATATAATTGCAGTTGTGGTACCAGATAAAAATCAAATTAGTCTTGATAAATGTGCAAATTAACTAATTTTCTTTGCTACATCTAAACACAATTATGGGCTCAAAGAGATAATTTGTGCAATTCGCATTTTAGGCACATTCATTTAGTGATTAATGAAATATATCCGATAAGTATGTGTTGCCTGCTTATGGCTTTTGACGTTAATAACCTTTCAATTAAAGGAAAATCTTACCAAGAATAAAAAGGAAAGCACCTACAGTACTCAGCAACGAGCCAGAGATTTAATTAATGAAAATCAAAATCTTTTCAATGGCACACAAATTAAGACACATCTGCGTTTTTACACAAATATTGCCCAACTGTGCATAATAAGGCGACCATTTAAATTTTTTATTATTAAAAAAATATGAAAACAAACAATAAACAGACACCACATGGTAACCAATAATAGCACCAATTTGTTTTGTTCTAATAAGAAAACAGAAAAAAAAATAAAGTACTTTTAATGACAATTCTGTTTAAAAGCTAAAGTCTAGAGTCGTTAATAGCTGTGACACTCACACTATTTACTTCGGTCATCGTTGCAGGTGTTTCTCAAGAAATGACAAGAGAAGTTCAAGCAATGTTAGTTATATTGAATCTGTTGAATTTTAGTAGCTGTCAGTAGCGACGACCGACCAAATGCTGCATAAATTACATATTTTTCGTGTAGACAGTGTAATGCCCAAGATAATTTGTTATCTATATATATAAAATTGAATGTGTGTTTGTTTATTTATTTGTTTGTTTGTTTGTACCTTATAGGAGACCAAACCTCCGGACCGATCTTCCTCAAAATTTTCACAGCATCTAACTGGGACTCTGGCATAACTTATAGGGTACTTTTTTTCGACCACGCCCACTTTTACGCCCATTTTTTAATCTATATATATAAAAGGCTTGGGTGTCTGACTGATTACTCCCCAGCCCAAACGGCTAAAGCTAGAACCGTGAAATTTAGAATGTAGGTTCCTTTTATGACGTAGGCGCGTACTAAGACGGGATTTTTGGAAATTCGGACTGCAAAGGGGTTAAATGGGCGTGGCACCGCTCCATACAACTCGAATTTTTAAATGAATGTATCTTTTAAGCCATAATAGGTTCAAAGTCAAGATTTGGTACGTATATTGGACGTATAAGAAAAAATATTTTATTTATCGAATGTGGGCGGTGCCACGCCCCTTTTTAAAAAAAATAGTTATATTGGACAAATAAATGGTCCGATTGTAATTATATTTTCTTTGTGTGATATTGCCCATAGGACGTTCATCATAGGCTACATGGAAACATATTTAGACAAAGGGGCGTGGCACCGCCCACTCAAGCCTCAATTTCAATCGGTCATATCTCAAGAGCCATTAGGGGTATGTAGATGAGATTTGCTACATATGTTACTGATACGAAGACAAACCCGTTTCGCTGAAAAAAGGGCGGTGCCACACCCTATTTTAAAAAATCGTTATCTTGGCGAAACAAATGGACCGATTGCAATGAAATTTGGACTGTGTAGTACTATCCGTAGGGTCTCTATCATAGGCTACATGAAAACAAACATAGACAAAGGGGCGGGGCACCGCCCACACAAACCAAAATTTGAGGCGGTCATATATCGCGAGCCATTAAAGGTATGAAGATGAGATTTGCTACATAAGTAAATGGTACATGGGGGATTACGTCCCGCTGGGAAAAGGGCAGTGCCACGCCCCTTCTGAAACAATTGTTATGTCGGTCATATAAGTAGAACTATTGTAATTACAATTTCGTATATTTCAAATTGGTTAACTAACTGATTTGGTGAAATGGCTGTAGATACGATGATGAAATTTGGGGTAGTTGTTCTCCTTTTCGAGTAAACGTCAGGTAAGAATGGATTTTGGAAAATGCGTACTTTAGGGTGTAAACATTACCAATAAGGGATAAACTCAGACGAATCGGTTAAAGCTTTAATCGCGAAAATTGATATGGACATGCTCACTTTCAAATTGGATTGAAGGTTTTTTTCGAAATCCGTAATTTTTTTTTTAAATATTTATTTCAATTTAGATAAAAACTTCATTATAAAAAATAATACAAACATATAAATAAAATAAATTTGTAATTAAATAATATAATTAAAGTACACAGTTCAATATTATTAAAGGCCTCAGCGTCATAATGACATTATAGAGGCAAGTTGGCAACAAAATTCTGGGTAAAAAATATCGAAAAGGGATGTAATTATGATAATTTTATGAGCTTGCTCCCTATGGAATTAGAACGAAGCAAGGAGGGTTTTAAAAATTCTTACCTTTTGGGGGCAAAAAGGCCGAAAATGAATAAAACTGGTACTAAACGGCTAAAGGATTAGTCTTACAAATTGAAGTGAATGTTTTAGTTGTACAATGTTAACTAATTTTTGGAAATTCGTTCTTAAGTTGTAAAAAATACTGAAAAGCAATTAAACTGGTACAATCGCCCAGACCAAATAACTAAAAGTAGAGCTACGAAAATGTATTTAGAATTGCTCCCTATAGAACTAGATACCCGCCAGATGGTGTATTCAGAAATTTGAACATTGCGGGTGAAAAAAACTGAAAGGGGATTTAACTGGTACCATCGCCAAGACCAAACGGCTTAAGCTATTATCGTATATGTGCATAGAATTAAAGGGGGGCCACTCAATTATAGTTTTAGGGATAAAAAGGATTAAAGCGGTACAATCACTCAGACAAATGGGATAAAGCTACAATCACATACATTTTTGTCCGTTAGTCTTATGAAACGTTTGCATTTTATTTGTATTGATTACATTCTTAAGAAGTTTCATTGTAGGTACGGGTGAAGCAAAGCGAGCCGGGAAAGCTAGTTTACTATATACAAGAATTGTAATAACTGCACCTCTTCTTATTTGGCAGCAGCAACATAAATTCATCCATCAGTAGCCGCATGTAAATAGAATAGAATTCCTAAAACTTTGGTCTTCTGCACTCCGTAGATAGTTTGCCACACCAAGTTTAGATGACTGCTCATTCATCTGGTCCATCTAACGAAGTTAGGATTGCCCACTCCTGCGTCGCCTATTAAGTTTACTGCCAAAGACTTGTTTAGCTGGAGCACTTTCATCCATTCGTACAAGTGTCTAAGCCAGCTTATTTTATCTATTTAAACGCGCTTGACTACGTCGATGCTGTTGCACTGTTCACGACTTATTCGACAACGGTATTCGTTATTAATACTGATGGATCCAAATATTTGGGTAGTATTCCAGAGTATATTGAACTACTTGTGTCATTAGCCAGGCTTCTGCGCTGTAGAGCAAGTCGGGTAGGATCAGTGTCTGATAAAGTAGGATCTTTGTTCGTCGAGAAATAAATCGCTTGATTATCGCATTGTAGCAACGGTTTTACCCAACACCTGATGCTCGAAAAGGCCGTAGTAACATCCCGCAGTCTTCGGCCACTGATACCTATGAGTTCATACTGCTCGCGTACACCGATAACACAGTGCAACAGTGAAAAAAATACAAGAACGTGACAGTATAGGTTCGATTCTACTATCGAAGGGTAATAAAACCCTATTCTCAGTTTGGCGAGATTGGTGACCAATTTTTTTTTATGGGCCCCTAAAGAGTAACTTGTCATATCTGTTTGTTTTTTGCCTCGAAACTTCAAACTTTTGTAATTTATTCACTATTTTTTAAGTTTGATGAAGTTTGTAGCCCCTATTTTATAAGGACACCCTAATGTTTACTACTTTGTTCAGAAAGTGCACGCTTTCACGAGTTAAACGCATACTTTTTTGTAAAAATCAGTTAACAAATAGTTAAGTTATTCATGTTTTCCGAGGGATAATAATAATTGGTAATAAGTATTCCGATCATATTGGTTGCTTACAGAAGTTGTTCAGTTACACAATAAGTACGTTTTTGGTAAAGATAGCAAGTAAAAACTTTGCACAATGGCCCAACACTCCTAAAAAAATGATTTGTTCGAAGTAGATTGTGTGTTTTGAGAGCCATTTAATATCCCTAAACTTATTCAGATTGCATGGGTTTGTTCAGAGAAGTTTTTCAGTGTTACCTAAACTACAATTTCACTGAATAGAGTATGCAAAAAATCTGGACTCCCTACAACTTATATTCAAAATAGTGAAAAAATTAGAATTTTTTTGGAAGTTTTTTGAAAAGAAAACGGGGAAGTCTAATTTTTTGGGAAATTTAATTATATCAATTTCTTAAGCGGACTATTAGCTACAACTTTGCTAAAGAAGCGAATGAGCTAGATTAAAAACTGTACAAACTGTTGGCCAAAAACTGATGTCACCTTTTTTCAAGGGGTCCAAAAGATTTCAAAAAGTTACGAGGTCCAAAAAACAATTTCGTAGCCAATCTAGCCAAACTGAGCTAATGTTTTACTCAGCTCCGGTTGTACTATCGAACCTATACAGTCACGTTCGGGTGTTTTTCAAAAAGTTTGATTTTGTGTCATTGTGTTATTAGCTGCAATTTTGCTTAATTTTTTGCCGCGACACTCCTCAACGTACCTGGGCTTGTCCGAACGTGGTCTATCATAATCAACTACGGTCGTTGCGGCAGTGGTCATAGTATTCGCAATATACTGTCACTGTATGCCACAATAGGGGCTTTTGGTTGCAGTATTTGGGATAGTTGGTTAGAGTAGGCACTGGATATATCGGTGGTATGCAACTTTGCGATGTCTTGCCTCCATTGCATTTGATTACGTTTGCTTACACTATGAAACAGAAAAATGCATCTACATTGCCACTATATTTAATAAACTCAGCATTGGGGATGAGGGTTAGCTTAGGCAGCATAACTCGAGTAAATCTAAACTGTTCTATAATAAAGTAGTGGGATTGTAAATGGGCAAAAAAAAAATAATTATTGCCACTATTTATGGTACATTCAGCCTTGTTGATAAGGATTAACTGGATGGAAACTTTGCGATGTCTAGTTTCCTTTTCGTTTGGTTACACTTTGAAACAGAAAAAAAACATTTGAAAAACATTTATATTGCCACTATATTTGATACTCTCAACCTTGGGCATGAGGGTATGATAGATGGCTGGTGGGCAGGATAACACAAGAAAAACCGTAAAAGATCCTTATGAAATTTTACAACTATTAATATTTTCCATAACAAAGTAGTAGGATTGTGAATGGGTTAAATAGCCTCACCTATCCCCATACCTCCCATACAGAATTTTCTTTTTCTGTAACAGTAATATTTCTCCAATAAACTCTAAATGGACAACTGGAGGATATGCGTATTTGGGCAGTTTAAAAACCTTAAACTTTACCACACGCCTTATTGTATCTCCAGTACATATATTTTGTTTGTAAGTACAATGAACTCAATGGTATATTGCCTTAGATGAACTCTTTCGAAAATTTGACTCAAAATTTGACGTGTACTGTATCGGCCGATCTCTTCTGATATCTACTATACGGATTAACCTAATAATAATAACATAACTTCCAACCGAACAACTAGAGGATATTTGGATTTGGTCAGCTTAATTACCTTGTAATAGTAGGCAAACCCCTAGAAAACCGAAACTTTTGCCTCACTCCCTCCGGCACCTCCCACACAAATGACAGAAATTAACCCCTATAGTAATACATGCATATTTGCATTTTCAGTAAAATTTTGCATAAGGTAAATGTTTATTGGGCATAGCCTGACGAATAAAAATCGAATACGTTGTTCATACGCTACTGGGACCTCCTACACAAATTATGCGGTTTCTCAAAAATGCTCTTGTTTTGTATTGTTGATCTATGAAGTAGAATATGAAGTCGTTTTCATCGTTCTTTTCAAGATCTTTTCTATTATTGTTAATAGAGTTTGTTTAACAAGAGTTGTGTGAAATCGATTTTGTGTTCTCAAAAATCAATAGGTGATACCTAAGCAAACGGGAAGTTTACCCCACCCGTTAGTAACCTCGATTTCTTTGAATATTTTAGTGTGAGTTATTTAAAGACGTGGGTACACTATAACCTTTTCTTCAACTGTTTACGCTGCACAAGTAGGGTGAAAATAATACATAAGTAATTTTGCTCAAAAATTCGTTAATTTCAATAACTTTAGAGTTAAAAATATTAATTTTAGCGTGTAAATATTAGTTAAGTTCACCTGACTGAAATTTTGTTACTTGTTTTTCTCTACATATGTATTCTTTTTTCCTGTCATAAGATTTTAAATTTCATTTTACTTAAGGACGCAGAAGTTAGCTTACCTTATTTGTTAAAGTGATGTTTCATTCTCAGTAATATCGCTCATTATATTCATAACGTTGTAATGAAGTGCTTTATCTTGCATCTTCTAGCCCTTGGCCTGTCAAACTTGTCGCCTAAACAGATGGTTATAATTAAGATGCATTATTTAGTCTGATGCTTAGTAATAACTGTCAAGGCAACAATGGCACTCAATATTCATTTTAAACAAATGACAGACTTGCAGGTTTTAAGAAAAAAAAATATGTAGATCAATGACATGTTAATTATTTCAGCACAGCCTTTGAAGAAAATAATAGTTGTGTTCTCTGTTGTGTGCCTTTGTATAGACAAGATACTTAACTTCTGGTAAATAAATATATGTGCTCCCATCCTTTCGGCATAATTTGAGAACAGTGAAATATTCAGCAAGTTTAATTTAATAAATTAAAGCAAAATTTGTGCATGAGTCTATGTGTGTGTGAAAAGATGGGAAGTCATTATTTATTTATTTTAAACTTAAATTGACATGCAAATATTTTAGCCAATAATTATATTTATTAGACCTTTTGCTAGATTATATTTAAAGAGCTTCAATTAAGATATCAAATATTTACTACTGCTGGCACTTGATTGATAAGATATGTAGAGTAGAATTTCATAGTAATTATGCTGCATCACGCACACACGCTCTGAGACAATGTGAAAAGAAGGAATCAAAAGTTAAACAATATCTATCACATTGTCAGGGTCGCTGCATTAGGAGTAAACAAAAATGTGCTCATTTAAACTATACTTTATATGGGCCAAAGTCCAATAATAAGTTTAAAACTCATTAAGTCAAACTACACCTTCCATTATTTCATAAATGGCAGTATTTTTTGTGGCATAAGGAAAAGTTTCAAATTATACAGCTGAATCGAAACTTTTTAAAGGATGAAAGATAAAATTTGATAGAACAAGAACTATGGTATCGCCCCCTCAATATGACAATAGCCTAAAATAGCACACTTTCTACAGCTCATAGGCTATTGTTATATTAAGGGGACGATATCATTGTTCGTTTGATAAAACATGAACAACTTTTCATCCTTTACACAGTTTCGATTCCGACCAATATATGTATTTTGCTTCGAAAGGACGCGCCAAAAATAAATAATTGTTGGTGTAGTTTGGGGATAAAAGTACATGCTTTTAACACAACAGTTTTGAAAGGTCTTCAATAAAAATATATATAGAGCAATAAAATATATTTTTGTTCTGAAATTGTCTTTAGAGGCTAATCCCGCGATAGTTGGTACACACACTAGGATCGCCTTTCTTAAGCACGGAACAGGGACACTCAGATTCCAATCATCGGGCATACACTCCCTGAGCCAAATCGTGTGTATGAGCTGGTGCATGCATGTTAACAGGTCATCGCCGCCGGCTTTAAAAAGCTCTGCCGGCAGTCCACCTTCACTTTTTACCTTTTGGTAGAACTTTCGGGCCTCCCTGTAGTTTTCGATATCCTGCCTCTCTCGTTTCTTCCACACACGCTTTTTCCGTCTGAACAGGCGTTTCATCTCCCTCCTTTTCTCTTTATAACGCTCCGTCACCGCACGCGTCGCCATTGGCTGCAGTTTTGCCTTGTATGCAGCATCCATTTCCTCAGACATTTCGCGACATTCATCATCGAACCAGGGCTGGTCTGAGCGTGGTTTTTCATAACCCAGTACGGTCGTTGCGGCAGTGGGCAGTGGAGTAGGCATTGGCTATCTCAGTGGTATGCAGTTTTGTGATGTCTAGGTTCCTTTGCGTTTTATTACAAGTGTTTTTAGCACTAATTAATCGTGTGCGTACCTTGGCTGCAACTAGGTGGTGATCCGAGTCAATATTTGCACCGCGCATCACACGCACGTCCATAACTCTTGAGACATGACTTCCATTAATTACCACGTGATCAATCTGATTTCTTGTATTTTGATCGGGAGATATCCAGATTGCCTTGTGGATATCTTTATGCGGGAAACTGGTTCCACTCACAACCATGTTTCTTGCCGACGCGAAACTAACCAGTCTGAATCCGTTATCGGAGGTGTTGTTGTGTACACTGAATTTTCCGAATTTTAGCATTAAAACCGCCCAGAACAATTTTAATGTCATGTGCAGGGCAGCGGTCATATATCTCCTCCAGGCGGTCATAGAATACATCTTTAATGTCATCGTCTTTGTCTTCCGGCGGGGCGTGTACACAAATCAGCGTAATGTAAAAATATTTCGCCCGGATGCGAATGGTGGCAATTCGGTCACGTACAGGGTTAAACTGCGAGACCAGGTGACGAAGTCTCTTGCCGACTATGAGACCACATCCAAATTCGTGTCTTTCTGCATGGCAACTGTAAAAGATGTTACAGTTCTTTCCTCGTGTGCATCCCTGTCCCGTCCATCTCATTTCCTGTATGGCGGTGATGTCAGCCTTTTTTTGTCGAGGAAATTCGCCAGTTGGAGAGAGGCACCATCTCTGTGTAGAGTTCGGACATTCCAGGTGCATATCCTTAAATCATGGTCCTTCCCAGGAAAATTTTTCAGAACTTGTTGCGAATGGTATTGATACTAGAATCGTTTCTTTTTTAATCGACTTTCTATTCTGTTTCTGGCTCCATATAACCGATTATGTACAACATGTTGCACCACAGATTCCGTAGAACAGAAAATTAATATTCATATTCGAAATAAGTATTTTTTAGGCTCCACGAAAAACCCCCCAATGAAATAACCCCCAGGAAATAACCCCCAATGAAATAAACCCCAAAAAATTGGAAATAACACCCAAAAACAGTAAATGAAATAACATCCAAAAATAAATGAAATAAACCCCAAAGCGAAAACGAAACAACCCCCAATATTTGGGAGTTATTTCATATGAAATAACACCCAATGATGAAAATGAAATAACCCCCAATGAAATAAACCCCATCAGCAACAAAAATGAAATTATGCCCAAAATTCATAAAAGAGTCAGTTTCACCAAGGATTTCATGAAGTCAATATGGACCAACAGCAAAGTCGCAAAATTGTTGAAATGAATCGTGTGGATAGTAGATCATTGTAGCCCTGCTCTATTTTTGCAGTACGGAAGATAATTTGCCTTTTACGTTTGGCTTTTAAACAACCACCTCCAGTTTTCACAAGCAAATAAAACTCTCTGCTTTTATTGAATTCTTCCTTTTGAAGAACTCTTACAAATTTAAAAAAAAATTCCATTCTTAGTGTGTGCTAACCGAATTTTGCATTTTGTTGATTTTCTATCCGTCAGTATGAACATAAATGGAAATATCTGTAAACATTCAAAGATATTCTAATATATTCACAGGCTAAAAGTTTTCTTGTAAAAGGCCTGTTTTTTTATAATTATATAATTATAACCCCTTAAAGCCAACAACTTTAAAATGAAACAACCCCCGAATAAAAAATGAAATAACACCCAAATTATTCACGATATGAAACAATCCCCAAATTTAAAAAATTGGTTGGGTGTTATTTCATTGGAGATTATTTCATAATTTAAAAACCCCAAATGAAGAATGAAATAATTCCCAAAGAAAAATGAAAAATGGCCCAAAAAAATTGGGAGTTATTTCATATGAAATAACACCCAAAAATGTATGAAAAAAATTTGGGGAATATTTCATTTCTCGTTTGGGCGTTATTTCATTGGGGGGCTTTTCGTGGAGCCATTTTTTAGAGGGTATTTATTAAGAAAAACTCAAAAACCAGAGTTAAAATCTATTTCGAACTAGCACCCAATTGAAAACCAATTAAATTTCAAAAAACAGCATATGTAATTCAGTTATGTAGCAATTCATTTCATAACAGGTTCCAGGAGAACATGTTGGTTTTATGCAACCGAAAGTTGTTACTTATCAGTAAAAGCTATTCTGTAATTGTTTCTTTGCAACAAAATATTTTGCTGGGTTATATCGTTTGCTGTGGTCGTCAACATATGGGAGGGTTCTTGTTTTTTCTTTTCTTCCCCTAAGAGAGCCTATGTTGAGCTTCAGTAACTTCTGTTACCTACTTCCTAAGACGCATCGGTGGTAGCATGCCAATTAGGTTACTCAACATTTCGCCTTCTAACTCTTGCTTACTTCTAAGCGGTTGCTTTAAAGTCATTGCCCGGGGAATACTTGGTCTAAGACCAGAAGTAGTTAGCTGCTTGGACAGTGCTACAGAGGAATCGCTTCTGGTCACTCCCAAGTGAGTTACAATTAGTAACTTTTCACCTCTGAGCAAAGTCCCATTCCTTTAAAATAATCTTTCAAATAATTTGATATTTTATATATCAGTAATATGTCAGAGACAAATCGAGCTAAATTTGGTTCAATACAGGCAACAATTTTGGAAAATATAAGTTTTTTCCATTTTAGGATATATGGGAGGTGGACAGAATATGGGGCCGCAGCCCAAACATCAAAGGCAACAGTTCAAGAATTTAAATAAACTTAATTTCTGTATGCCATATTTCAGAGACCATAACTTTTTAACCAATCGATAGATTATCTTCTGCAAAACCTCATTTGAGGTATAAGTTTTACGCAGAAGGAGTTGTATCTCAATTTTTCGATTATTCCTGATTTCAAAACTAAAAAAATACCTCAACCCAAAATTTTTATGGTTCTCAGCGGAAGCTAGGAATTGATTTTAGACACATAGTTTCTTAGTGAAATTTTCTTAGAATTCATCATACATTCCTATTCTGGTGTACGATTTTTGCGAAAAAAAAATTATCCGCCCTAATATATATATGTTTTGGTTGCATATCAATCCCAAATAAGAAACCCATTAACAACAAACCTTTAAATGAATCACATGTTATATCTTGCCACACAAATAAACATATTGACTGACATAAACTTCACTCAAAACGAAATTTCGCTATTTTGCCATATTTACTTACTCATTCTACTTCCTTATTTATTTTTATTTAATATCATAAGGAATCGTTCTCATGCTTTTTTTACAGCCACACCGGCAAAATAAACAACTCGTTATTTGCACATTTTTAGTTTTTAAATAACACATTAAACGCAATTGCATTCATGTTAAACTCACTTTAGATTCTTTCGACGATACCGCATATGCCATTGCTGCATAGTTGCTTTTAGTAGTGTGGCGCGTAGCTTTTAATGGGCATACAGTCCCATTTGGCCATACATCGTTGGTTACCAAATTTTCACAACCAACTAAATATTTGCATGTTTTTCCACCATAATATATAACACATTACAAACATATATACATAACGACATACATACAACAATACAATAAAAGCACACATATGTTTATATGCACATAGTATGTGTGTATGTGTACATACACCTGTTTGTTTGTATTATCTAAACAAATGTATTTCATTTCGTATTTATGTATGCAGATTACTTTTGGTTGCACGAAATAAAATATTGCCCAACATTTTTTCCAATTGTGTGTCTCTCATTAAATCGACCACGCTATACGAGTATTTTATTTATTCAACATACGAGTGGTTGGAACGAATGAAGCCTGACAGGGAAATTCAGTTACACTGAGTTGCAAATTGTAACTCCAAACGCCTGGGTATTATTATTATAACATATGCATGTGTGCAATAAATTGCACACTATATTTTTTGTTAATAAACAAAAGCGCTAAGCAAATAAGGTTATTTTTTTGAGCTTGAAGCGTATACTATGAATAGAATCTAAAATATATGTTTACTTTGATATCATATCTAAAAATACAATGGATATTCATTGTAACCATAATAAACGAAAAACAAAAACATAAAAGTTGCTGCAAATTTGATATGAAAAAATTTAATAATTTTTCAAAATTTAATAATATCTATACACAAAACAAAGGAGAAATTGCAGCTCACTGAACTGACTGTATACACAAATTTTCTTAACAAATTTCTGGTGGATGGGGGTTTGACTTATTTGAGGTTTCTGATTGTTATTCACTTTTGAATAACCAGAAAGCACCGATGCGTCTTAGGGAGTAGGTAAAAGAATAGACTGAAGCTAAACACAACGATACTCTTAGTGGCTATGACATCCTCAAAAAACAAGCGCAGTGGCATTTCCTTAAATACAATATATTAAATCATGAAATCAATCTATGAAATCCCAAAGAAACTAAAGACAGGAACACACCGAAATGTTAACGACCCCCGCAAACTCTATAAGGACCATGATTTAAAGAAACGCAACTGAAATGTCCGAACTCTCTATAGAGGTACTGCTTCTATCCAAAAAGAAGACAAATAGAGGGTGGTTAAATTGTAAGGGCCAATGTTGAATGGATTTTATTTGACATTTCTCAATTTCAGCCTAACTCAATTTGAACGATGGAAAGATACACAATCGAGCAACGCGTTAAAGATATTTAGTTCGCGTTATTACGAAAACTGGCGTTCAAATCAAAATGCATATCGTGCACTTCGTGTTTTTTTCGGTCAATTTAATCGTCCAAATGTGCGTACAATCGGAAAAATCGTGCAACAATTTAAGCAAACCGGGTCTGCAGCAGATGTGAAAATACCAATGCATGAGCGTACAGCTCGTACTGCAGAAAATATTGCTGCTGTTCGCGATAGTGTGACCGAAGAGCCGTCCACCTCAACTCGTCGTCGTGCGCAACAATTGCAACTCCCACGCTCGTCGTTGTCTTAGGAACTTAAGCCTCTTGGCCATTCCAAATGTCGGCAATGGTCAGAATGGTGGCAAGGAATGGCAACATTTTCTTCAATCGAAGAAAATCATCTTCAGTGATGAGGCACATTTTCATCTCAGTGGATTCGTCAGTAATCAGAATTGCCGAATTTGGGCGAATGATAACATAAGGGAACAAAATTGAACTTTTTGAGTGTTGTTTGGAATTCTATAGCTGTTTTTTACTAATTTGAGGTCGCTGATTTCAAATCTAATCTCCATTTTTCTCCATCAGCTCGAATTTTTAAGTTACAGGTACTAATCGTATTTTCGCCTATTTTCCAAAAAATTATAGTTCAAAAAATCATAATTTTTTTTTTCATAAGCCGGATTTTAAAATTTTGTTTTTTTTTAAAGATATCGTTGTTACCTTTGAAAAAAATCAAATTTTTTAATACCACAAAAAAAATGACTGAGTAAAGGCTCTTTTATTCAAAAAAAAAAAAAAAAATTACAAAAAAAATTACACATTTTAATTTTCTTCACGCTGAAAGTTAATCGGTTGGGGGCAAATTGTTCTTTTTATTAGCTTTATTGGATATCATATTAAAGTAGCTTTCTAAAACATGTATGTACGTAATAATCGATTGAAAATTGAATGAGTTATGCTAAGTTCGGTGATAACAGATTTTTCGAATTTTTTTGTTTCTACACAAAAAAAATTAAAATTTTGTATTTTAAAAAATCATGACAAATTTGCAAATTTATTTATAGTTTAATTTATAGTTTTGCCTCCTATTACAATATTAATTATTTGACCAAATTTAATTAATCGGCAAGTTTCAATTTGGAAGTTAAGGGAGAAATATTAATTTTCCAAAAATAGGTTATTTTGTATGGGAGGTACCAGAAGGGGTGATCCGATATAGTGCAAATTCATTCCTGATTCATATTTTCATAACCGTAAAACTTACGCATAGTTTGACTGAATTCAGCGTACTTACAAAAAAGATATGTATGTAAGACTATTGGGATGAGTTCGGTCATTTGTATGGGAGGTACCAGAAGGGGTATGGCAACGGTTTCGGTTTTTTTAGGGTTTGTCTACTTTTGCAAGATAAATAAACTGACCAAATTTAAATATCCTCCGGTTGTCTGTTTATCAGCTATCGAAAATATATTAATTATCCAAAAATAGGTAATTTTGTATGGGAGGTACCAGAAGGGGTGGGGCTATTCCGCCCATTTACAATCCCATAAATTCGTTTCGAAAAATATTAATACTGATAAATTTTCTTAACGATCCGTTAAGGTTTGCTCGAAGTTACACTTTCACAAACATATTAATAAATGTTATTTCTGTATGGAAATCGCGATTTTTGTAAATTTAGTTATCTCAGTAAATTGTTGACAAAATCAAAGTTGTGCACAGATTTCAATGAAATAAAGCTCATTTGATTCAAACTATATTAAGCTAAATGTTTTAAGACCAACACTGTGATTTTTGTTGCATTATTTTTTTTTATGAATTTTTAAAAAACAAAATTTTTTTTTTTTTGAAAATTTTTTGTATTTTTTTTTAAAACTACAACGATATCTCTGAAACTACTGGGCCAAATTAAAAACAATGTAGGCACGGGTTAAAGATAATTTTGTTGACGAGTTTAAGTTTTTTTTTTAATTGAATATGGTGAACCGTTTTCAAGTTATTTAAATATTTGTAGTGGAAGTACCTTAGTTTTGAAAATAACGGTATATCGCGAAAAGTCGAGCTGATACGAAAAAACTAAGTGCAGATTTGGATTCAGCGTCCCAAATTACCTTAAAAACAATATTCAGTTCTTTAACAACAAATACCTTGTTCCCTTGTGTAATCCAAGAGCGATTGTCGAGAAACCAATGCACCCACAAAGAGTTACAGTTTGGTGCAGTTTATGGGCTGGCGGCATCAGGTCAGGCAGTTACTGCGAATGGTGTTCGCTATCGTAAGATGATAACGAACTTTTTATGGCCCGAATTGTAAGATATTGATATAGACGGTATGTGGTTTCAACAGGGCGGTGCCACTTGCCACACAGCTAACGAAACAATGGAATTTTTGCGCGACAAATTCAATAACCGTGTTATTGCACGTGGTGGCGATGTCAACTGGCCGCCAAGATCGTGTGATTTGACACCATTGGACTTTTTTCTTTGCAGTTATTTGAAAGAAAAGGTGTACGTCGGTAAGCCAGCAACAATTCAAGAGCTAAAGGATGAGATAATTCGGCACATTAACGGCATAGAACCTCAATTATGCCTCATCGTCATCGAAAAATTTGACCATCGGATGGTCACACATAATTGAACCATACCAATATTATCATAATAAAAAGAAATTACAATAATTTCCTAAATAATTTGTGTTATATTCAAAATCAACATCGGCCCTTAAAATGTAACCACCCTTTACAAGACTGACATCACCGCCATACAGTAAATGCTATGGAAGAGACAGGGATGCGCACTACGAAAGTACTATGACATCTTTTGCAGCGGCCTTGCAGAAAGATACGAATATAGATGTGGATTCGTAGTTGGCAAAATACTTCGACATCTATATTATTTTCACATATCAATGATTTGTATACACGCCCCAATGAAAGACAAGTTCAAATTAAAATTTTTTGGGAGATTTGTAAGCTAAATTAGGGAGATAAGAAGCTTTTGGTTCAGCATTCGAACACAGCAACATATCCGATAACGAATTCAGACCGGTTAACTTGGCGTCGTCAAGTAACATGGTAGTGAGTGGAACAAGATTCCCGCATAAAGATATCCACAAGGCAACCTGGATATCTTCTGATCAAAAGACAAGAAACCAGATTGATCACGTGGTAACCGATGCCTTCCATCGTTATGGACGTACGTACTCGATAGCTGTTATATTAAGACTGTTATCTTGTAAATAGACGGACACCCTCAATAAGAGAGAGTTGGTATGATAGAAGCTTTCATGCCAAATTTCAGATCGATGGCTCTTAATCGGAGGTAAAAAGTAATATTGGTCAAAGTAATTTTTGTTCGATCTTGTTTGTCTTGGAATTTCAGCACGATATTTTTAAACCAACGGCTGTAATCGCGAGGCAATTAGACGGACAGACGGTCACATTCAAATCGACTCATATTGCGATTTCAGTCAAACAACGCGTGCGGTGACGGAATGATGTAGCGAAAAGAGGAAAAAGACAAACCGCATCTTTGCAAATTCTACCAATTTTGGGATCCTTAACTGGAAAGTCAAAGATGGAAAACTGGTCATGGACACGCATAGCGTGCTGCAAATACCACTTTCGTACTCTGTTCGCAATCGCAGGTACTTATGCTGACGAAATCACTCCAACCATCGACGATGAATTAGTCTATCCACCACCGAGCCAAATCGAGATTACCACGGCAATTGCCCAGTATAAAAACAATAAAGTTTCGATTGCCGATGGATAGCCGGCCGAGCTTTTTAAGGCTGATATGCTGCAAACGTACAATCACCAGCTTACAAATACGATTTGGCTAAAGCAATGTATGCCTGATAATTGAAATCTGAGTGCTCTATGTCCCATGCTTATAAAAGGCGACCCAAGTGTGTGAACCAACTATCGCGGGATCAGCCTTCTACCCATCGCATACAAGGTCCTGTTGAGTGGGTTATACGAAAGACTAAAGCCCTTCTTAGCGAACCGAATTTTAACTTATCAGAGTGACTTCATGATTGGTCAGATATTCACCGATCAGATATTCAGACTACGACAAATCCTAGAGAAGACCCAAGAAATGCAGATAAACACTTGGGTCCATCATCCAACACCATCTGCTTGTCGATTACAAAGCTGTATTCTACACTGCAATACGACAGAAACTATTTTGAGAGGTAGTTGGCACAAGTGGTTCTGATGATAAAACCAAAGTATTTAATTCAACGAACAAAGAGTCTACTTGTTTAGGACGCTGCATAAACGTTGATAGCTTTTAAGTGATATATAATTTGTCTACCTTGGCTTCGCTGTAAACAAAAATAATAATATCAGCCTGGAATTCAAAAGACAAGTAGTGACAAATCCGTCTCCTCAAAAACAAACAAAATCCATCTCTAGCGTACACCTGTTGTTCTATATAGTGCAGAATTCTGGATAATGACACAATCGTATCAATCTATTCTGGGAGTTTTAGAGTGAAAAAACTTCGCTTTGAGTACCGACTTTGAGTACTAGCTGTATAACGACATCGACGTAGTCAAGCGCTTTTAAATAGACCATATGCGCTGGCTGAAACATGTCTTCGTCAATAAACTCGATATGCGGCAAAGCAGTGGGTGACTTAATCTTCATTGGAAGGACCTGGTAAAAGAACTATTATCTAAACTTGGTGTGACGAACTATCCACTGAGTGTAAGAGACCGAATCGCTGGAATTCTTATCCACATACAACTAATGGATGATTTTCTAGTTACTGCCAAATAATACTAAGAAGAAAATGATGCAAATTCTTTTTAAAGCCCGAAAATATCTAAAAAAAACCCATGCAACTTTGTTTGTAAAAGTATTTTTCCCAGTATTTTTTTTATTACGACATAAAGTATCTAAAGTTATGTGTCTAAATTGTCATCGGAGTAAAAAGTGTGCCAAGGGTTTCACTAATTTCAACAGAGATTAAAAACAAATTACAGGTAACATAGAGTGACCTATTTAATTTTATAATCGTTTTTAATTTTTTTTATTATTAAAAAATAAATTATTCTTAAAGGAAAGTTACATGGCTGTAAGAGGTATTCACGAACGTTATGAGAAAAAGGCACAATATCTAGATATTTAACATAGAAAACTGAATACAGAAAGTCAACAGTCAATACTGACAAACGGAAATGTGAAGCCATTGTCAAAACCTGAACAAGGATGAACGTTTTGTTGCGAAAGGACACGAAAACAAATCTGTATAGCCTATATGGTATGTATGGTATGATATGTGCACGTTTGACAATATAGTGTGTGTTCTGAAATTGATTTTGTAGTACATTTACATATATGTAGATGGTGTCCACAGGAGGAAACTGCGACGTGATGCGCTGGGCTTGCAACCCGCCACCGATGTATAAACTATTGCAATGAAAAGAAGTAAGAAAATAATAAAATGGACCCCCCAAAATATTGACGACCACCGCAAACGAATTAAGGACCATGATTTAAGGATATGCACCTGGATTGTTAGAACACTGTATAGACCAGGTGCCTCCATCAAACTGGCGGAAGTCCTCGAAGAATACAAGGCTGACATAACCGCTTTACAGGAAATACGGTGGACGGGACACGGGTGCTCGCGCATGAAGACGTGCGACATATACTATAGTGGCCATGCGGACAAGAACGAGTTTGGATGTGGATTTAACAAGAGACTGCGACACCTAGTCTCAAGGTTCAACCCGGTGTGTGAACGTATAGCCACCATAAGAGTCAAAACAAAGTTTTTCCACATAACACTTATATATGCCCATGCTCCGACAGAAGAGAAAAGCGATGAGGAAAAAGATGAGTTCTACGAGAGCCTAGAAAATGTATATGACCGTAGCCCGAGCCATGACATTAAAATTGTACCTGGCGATTTTAATGCTAAAATAGGCAGGGAAACCGCATTTGAGCCTACCATCGGAAAATTCAGTCTGCACACCGAAACGTCGAACAATGGCATCAGACTGATTGATTTCTCTGCGGCAAGAATCAATTGACGAGGAATCAGATTGATCATGTGGTAGTCGATGGAAGGCACGCATCGAGTGTTCTGGACGTACGAGTGATTTGGGGTGCGAACATTGACTCTGATCACTTCCTTACCGCAGTTTAGGTACGCACAAGGCTAAGCATGGCGAAAAACGTACGTAACCAGGCACAACGAAAGCTGGACATCGGTAAACTGCGGACCACAGAGGTAGCAAACGCCTACTCCTACCACCTAACTCAACTGCTGCGGAATGCTCCAACCCCTGACAATATAACCTCGCAATGGCAAAATATAGCCGGCTCCTTAGAACAGGCTGCAAGAAGCGTACTTGGGTACTCAAAGCCGTCTCAAGAAGATGCCTGGTACGATGATGAATGTCGCAATGCCACGAGAGAGACGGTTGCTGCATACAGGGTGAAACTGCAGCCAATGACAACGCGAGCTGTTCGTGAACGGCACAGGGAGAAGAGACGAGAGGCAACTCGTCTTTTTAGAAGATAAAAGAAGGAGCTGAAGAAGAGGCAGCATGAGTGCACTGAGTTGCTCCGAAGTAGAGGGGAAGCCCGAAAATTCTACAAGAGAGTTAAAGCGAGAATGCGTGGAACAGGGTTGCCCTCCTGCAAGGACAGCGATGGTCAGCTAGAGACGGACCCGGATAACGTTCTGAAGATATGGAGAGATCACTTTAGAAATTTACTGGATACTGACACCACTCCAGAAGACCCCGCTCCAATCCATGACGATGGTATTAACTGTCCACCTCCGAGCCAGAGCGAGATACGTATGGCCTTCTCCCGCCTTAAAAACAACAAAGCTGCTGGAGCCAATGGTCTCCCTGCTGAATTGTTTAAGGCTGGCGGGGAGGAGCTGATTAGGAGCATGCATCAACCCATGGAGAACATCTGGCAAGAGGAGAGCATGCCCGGGGATTTGAGTCTCAGGCTGTTATGTCCCATATACAAGAAAGGAGATCGTAGTGAATGTAAGAACTACCGTGGAATAAGCCTATTACCAATTGCGTACAAGGTCCTTTCAAGCATATTGTGTGAGCATCTAAAGCCAATTGTAGAAAAACTAATTGGACCATATCAGTGCGGCTTTAGACCTGGCAAATCTATGACGGATCAAATATTCACCTTACGACAAATCCTGGAAAAAACCCATGAAAAGCAGATCGACACCTACCACCTCTTTGTCGACTACAAAGCTGCCTTCGACTCTCCGATAACGAATAGGCTTTATGAGGCCATGTCTGAGTTTGGTATTCCTGCAAAGCTAATTCGACTTTGCATATGTTCCTTGGAGAACACCAAATCCTCGATTAAGATTGGTAAAGATCAGTCTGAACCATTCAACACAGAAAGAGGTCTCAGGCAGGGTGATAGCCTGTCCTGTACACTATTTAATATAGTTATGGAGAAGGTGATAAGAAAGGCTGGTGTCATCATGTCTGGCACCATATTCCACAAGAGCCACATGCCACTAGCCTATGCTGATGATATAGACATCATTGGCCGAAATCTACGGGATGTTACTGCAGTTTTCTCATCACTAGAAAAGGAGTCAGCAAAAATAGGTTTAGCGGTCAACGAGGACAAAACAAAAATAATGATTTCGACGAACAAAGAGTCCTCTCGATGGGGACGCACCGTGAACGTTGACAATTATTGTTTCTACGGACTTCGGCAGCACTTTAGTAACACCACCTTCTCTCGGAATACTAAGAAACAGCTATACCAGGTGCTTATCTTACCTGTTCTGTTGTATGCTGCCGAATCATGGGTGCTTACTACAACGGACATACAAAACCTGGGAGTATTCGAGAGAAAAGTACTCCGAAAAATATATGGACCTATCTGCGTCGAAGGCGAGTTTCGCCATCGGATGAACCATGAGCTGTATGAGCTTTACCACGATATCGACGTAGCTAAAAGAGTCAGAATCCAACGACTTCGATGGCTGGGACATGTTGCCAGGATGGATGTAAATGCTCCAGCGAGAAAGGTGTTTGAAGGCGAACCTGAAGGACGGCGCAGAGCAGGGAGACCCAAACTCCGTTGGAAGGACCAAGTGGTAGGCGATGTGCCATCATCTGGTAGGACTAACTGGAGAACACACGCAGAAGACTGAAGCGTGTGGAATTATTTATGTCTTCAGGCCTCAAATTTATGAACTACGTTTCGTAAATAGTAATTGGCCACTTAAGTAAGTAAGTAAGATGGTGTCCACATCGAAATATTTTTTCGACCCACGCTTTTAAACTTCTGTTAATAACTTGTACGGTTATTTACAGGGTGTACCACTTTATCACACAGAATTTGGGAATTTTGTGTTTGGGGATTTTGATTTGGGGATTTTGATTTGGGGATTTTGTGTTTGCGGATTTTGGTTTTGGGGATTTTGATTTTGGGGATAATTATGTTTAAAATCGCGGCGATTTTGAACATAATTTGAATGGTTATTATACAGAAATTGAGAATTTTATGTTTGAAATAATTTCTGAAATAAAAATTCAAAGAATTTAAATTATAAATTCACAAATGTAGTTATTGAAATTAAATTTCTTTTTAAAATATTAATTGTTATCGAGCTTTCAAGGTCATTTTGATGTCAAAGATTATTTTTAACATTCATGCATCCGACGTGTAGCTGGGATTCTTTCCAGCATCTTTAGGGATGATTTTTATTAGATATGGCAACCATAATTCAAAAACAAAATTGTTTTTATTATAATGAAAATTTATTTACAAAAACTGAAATATATACAAATTTCATTGAGGACACTTGCATTAATAATAAATTAAAAATAACAATCTCTACGGTTTAAACAAAAAACATTTACAACATTTCATACATAAAGATATTAATTGCAAAGTGAAATATTATGCAATATGGATGCGAAATAAGTTAATTTTTCCAAATCAGCTCGAGATTCAACAACTTTTTTAATTTTCTTGAGACGGTCCACAATTTTTTTTATTTTTCTTATACCTATGCCTGAGTATATTTTGGCTATGTTTGTTTTTATTTCTATAAATTCTTCCCCTAACTCTTTAATAATTTCATAAACACCGAATTTTTTTATCCTACAATAGTTTTGAATCTATAAGTTTCAATTGAGTTTTGATTGCGCGGAAAATTGTCGCTAGAAGAAACCGAACCACATTAAAATGTAGGGTGGGGATTTTGTATTTGGGGATTTTGTGTTTGGGGATTTTGTGACACTGTCGCCAAAAAGTGTGGGGATTTTGTGTTTGGGGATTTTAGTTTTGGGGATTTTTTTTTTGGCTGGGGATTTTGTGTTTGGGGATTTTGATTTTGGGGATTATGTGGCACTCCCTTATTTACAGTTATTAGTTAAAAAAAATTATTTATTCTTGGTCTCTTATATAGACTCACTATGTATTGTTTGATTGTGACGTATTTAAAAATAATAAGTCAGATAAATAACACTGTGCTACACACAAAATATACAGGGGTTCTCATGTAGCATTTCTGTTAGACTGGAGTCCATAGAGTAAAGTGATACTTTTAGTTTTTCTCGGTCACTTTGTTAAGTAATGTTTTTATACCAAAGTAAGTGAAATGGCGATATTCCTTAAATTACAAGTTCCAAAATTCATAAGTCTTCTTATTGTAAACCGATCTTCAAAATCTTACATCTGTTGTAAAGCTATGACTTTCACCTTTTATTAAAAAAAAGAACTTTGAAAATCGGTTAAAAAATAGTGAAACGGCGGCTGTTTAAGCAAAACAACCTCAAAAAAAAATTGCGAATTCTCATTTTCTCAACGCTCTCAGTTGATCATGCAGCAGCGCAATGTACATTTTTTATTTTTGTATTATGCTATATTAAAGTAGCTTTCTAAAATAGGTAAGTTTATAAGAAACGGTTGAAAAATGTCTGAGTTATGCTAAATTTTGTAATAACATGTTCGCGTTATTTTGTGGTTTTCCTATAAAGTGTGTGTGTCACTTTGTACAAATACATATGCCGTATATGTATCACAACAAGTAATTCGTACTACATATTCCAAAGAATGTCGAAAAATATATTACAAAAATTAGCATAACTAATTCATTTTTCCACCGATTCTTATAAACTTACCTATTTTAGAAAGCTACTTTAATGTAGCATAATACCAAAATAAAAAATATACATTGCGCTGCTGCATGATCAACTGAGAGCGTTGAGAAAATGAGAATTCGCAATTTTTTTTCGAGGTTGTTTTTCTTAAACAACCGCCGTTTCACTATTTTTAACCGATTTTCAAAATTATTTTTTTTAACAAAAGGTGAAAGTCATAGCTTTACAACAGATGTAAGATTTTGAAGATCGGTTTACAATAAGAAGACTTATGAATTTTGGAACTTGTAATTTAAGGAATATCGCCATTTCATTTACTTTGCTATAAAAACATTACTTAACGAAGTGACCGAGAAAAACTAAAAGTATAACTTTACTCTATGGACTCCAGTCTAACAGAAATGCTACATGAGAGCCCCTGTATATTTTTTTTCTTCACATTTGTATCACTGTGTAATTAATAGATCAATAAGTCAATATATATGATTGAGGCAAAAAATAACTCCTTACATTATAGGTCGTCGTACATAAAATTAAATATACATGTCTATACAAAATACTTAAGTCTATGCATTAACGGAATATTAACGTTTTGCATTGTAAGAACACGTAAACATGGCTCTGTGGGTGTTTAAGAAACAATTGCTTTAAGGCAAAATAATGTGTTTGATGTTTGCTATGTCGTGTGGTCTTGAAATATAAGTGCTTTTCCACCCAAACACCCATTTACTTCTCAGCTTCACTTGGTGTTGAAATTTCGTTAATTGAAGTATGTCAGCTTATCACTTTGGGAATGCCTTCTTATTTTATGTTCATATCATATTTCTGTTTCTGTAGTTTGATACACGAGCACACTGCGATGGATGTGAACATGATAGAAGTTGTCTGTTAAGTGTCAGCATATTTTGAGAGGTGTTCTTGAGTTGTTATTACGCCGTAGTGGCAAATTATTAATTTGGCGATTGGACATCTATTATAAGTTCTATAAATAGATTGCCAGACATGCTATTTGTAATTTGTGGATAGAGCTAAACAATTTTTACGTGGTGCCTTGTTGACACTTTAAATGCAATCGGAAAGTTTATGTACATTCCCTAAAAGTTTAGGTGTTGCTTTGTTGAATAAAATGAATGGAATTTATAAAATAAGCGACGTTTATACAATACATGTTTTGCATTTTTGATACACTCTCAATGTTATATTACAACCGTTTGCAAACTTAACGTTGTCGGCACATACATTTACAAAATTGTATTTTTTGTTTTACTTTATTTCTATTCGGCACTTTAACAAATGACAGTAATGCTCCCGCTTTAGTGATATTTCGTTGTGTCAAAAATGTTTGGTTGCCAAATTGTCGCTTTCCACAGCAGCGTCTTACCTCAATTCAAATGTTGCTATGAAATACGAACAAAGAATTTTCACATTCTACGTTTAAGTGCTTTCATGTCGGCTAACCGTGTCAGCGAATATGGCAATTATGCGTTTAACAATGAAAATGTTTTCTTAAAAGCACACGAAGGTAGGAAAACGTGTGTGGGTACCGGTACGGACACGTGTAAAATGTTGAAGTAAATTTAAAAATTCCAAACAATTGTGAAGCAACAGATTTATTCCGCCACATTTCCTTTTTTAACTGTGAGTGTACAATTAAGATGAAAAAAACCAGTAAGAAAGTTTCAGTTTCTATTATATTGATATTATTACTCGATTTCTAAAGTGGGCGGAGTGGTACATTTGTATTGTATATACATTTGTATGGAGGTACCGGAAAGGGCGTGTCCAGACTTCCAAATTTTTTCTCCAAAACTTTATCCTGCTTGAATTTTACTAAATAAAGAATTTGGATACGATCGCGTTGGATTTATTGATGTTATTACTCCATCTCTAAAGTGGGCGGAAAGGTATATTTGTATAGGAGGTACCAGAAGGGGCGTGGCTAGACTACAAATTTTTTTCCAAAACTTTATCCTGTCAAAGCTTTACTAAGTACAGAATTTGGGTACGATCGCGTTGGGTGTATTGATATTATTACTCGATTTATAAAGTGGGCGTAATGATGTATTTGTGTGGGAGGTACCAGAAGGGGCTGGGCCATGTAGCCCATTTGTAATACCGTAAGTAGTTTTGGGGAAATATTAACTCGTGCGAAATTTCAAAACATTTGGTTGCTTCTTTCGAAAGTTATCGTGCGCACCAACCGGACAGCCAGACAGACAGACAGATGTAAACAGCTCAAACGACTTAAAAAGTCATGAATCGAATTTGGTTCAAAGAAACCTAGGGTCTAAAGTGACTCCTTCTATGTGTTACACTTTTGGATCGTATCAAATGTTATATACCCTCATCCCTAAGGGTTTTGGTATAAAAAAATTGCAAAATATATCGGTTCATTGATATTTGGAAAATTGTTGCATGTGCTTCCAAGACTGCTGCAAAGACCCTACTGGGTTATGAAAACCCACGCTCTGACAAGCCCAGATGCTATGAGGAATGTCGCGCAATGTCTTAGGAAATTAATGCTGCATACAAGGCAAAAATGCAGCCAATGGTAACGCACGCTGTGATGTAGTGGCATAATGAGAAAAGGAGGGAGATAAAAGGCCTCTTCAGGCGGTAAAAGCGTCAATAGAAGAAAAGACAGCCAGGATATCGAAAATTACACGGTTAGCCTGTACAAAATGGTAAAAGGCAAAGGCTTATGAAGAGGGATCCTCATATGGACAGAGATGGAAACCTGGTCACGGACAGTGACGAAATCAGGCCAATCATCGCGGACTTAGTCGATTGTCCACCACCGATCCAAAACGAGATCAGCACGGCAATTTCAAGGCATAAAATCAATAAAGCTGCGGGAGCCTATGGACTGCCTGCATTGAGTTTTAAGACCGGCGGCGATGAGCTTGCCAACGAGCTGGCTGAATTTCGTGTCTTCGCGAAGCTAATACGACTTTGCGGAAAGACACTGACCCACACGAAGTCTTAAGTGAAAATAGGCAAAAATCTGACAGAGCCATTTTTTACCATGAGAGGTTATAGACAAGGCGATGGTCACTCATGTGATCATAATGGAGATGATCATGCAGAAGGCTGTTCTAAATACGACTGGTACCATCTTTAATAAAAGTCACAGGCTGCTCGCGTATGTCGATGATATATATAGATATACTAGCTTTCCCGGCTAGCGTTGCTTCACCCGATCTTCTTAAGAATGTAAGCAGTACAGGTAATCTGCAAAGGAACGAATACCCTAGTATTCGTACCAGTTTTATCCATATTATTATATTATATCATTAGCAGTTTGGTCTGGGCGACAGTAGCACTTTTATGGGTTTTTATTTTTTTTACACAGAAATATCAGATTTCAAAGGAACCTTCAGTCCAAGTAGAAAGTCAAAATATTCGCGGTTATAGCATTAGTCGATTGATCTGGGTGATGGTGTAAGTTTTATAACTTATTAGTAATTTTTTTACCTAAAAATGCGAATTTCCAAAAATATATTCCTTGCTGACACCGCCCATTTCCCAGCAAGATGTAATCCCCCATGTACCATTTATATATATAACAAATCTCATCTTCATACCTTACATGGCTCATAAAATAAGACCGATTGAAATTTCGGTTTGTGTGGGCGGTGCCACGCCCCTTTGTCTAATTATGTTTTCATGTAGCCTATGATAAATGCAAAATGGATAGTGCTACACAGTGAAAATTTTATTGCAATCGGTCCATTTATATCGGGCATGTCACCGCCCATTTTCCAGCGAAACGTAATCTTTCTTGTACCAGCAAATCTCATCTTGATACCTCTAATGCCTCGGGAGATATGACCGATTGAAATTTCGGTTTGTGTGGGCTGTGCCACGCCCTATTGTCCAACTATGTTTTCATGTAGCCTTTGATGGCCCTATGGACAGTATCACACAAAGATAATATAATTGCAATCGGTTCATTTATTTGGCCCATATAACGATTTTCTAAAAAGGGGCGTGGCATCGCCCATTTCAACAAACAACGTATTTTTTCTTATACGACCGTTATACGTGCCAAATTTCGACTTCTTACCTATAATGGCTTAAAAGATACAGTCATTTAAAAATTCGAGTTGTATGGAGCGGTGCCACGCCCATTTTACCTCCCTGCAGTCCGAATTTCAAAAATCCCGTCTTATCCCACCTACGTCATAAAAGGAACCTGTGTTCCAAATTTCATGGTTCTACCTTTAGCCGTTCGGGCTGGGGAATGATTAGTCAGTCACCCAAGCCTTTTCTATATATAGAGATCATAAATATCATCCCGACGACTGCGGGACATTACTGCGGTCTTTTCAAGCATTGATATGCAGTCGTCAGGATTGGATCTGGTGATAAAGGAGAACAAAACCAAGTTATTCGTTTAAATAAACATACAATCTCCCGTTAGATGATTTGGAGATGAGTGGACGCGACTTTCATGCGGTAGATCCGGGGTTCGATTCCCGTCTTCAGTCGTGTTAATTCATAACAACGCGAGAAGCCATCAGAAACCTCATTTATGGGGTGTAAAGGGAAATTAAGTAGTTTAAGGCTCCGCCGTAAAACAAAATAATAATGCCAGCCTGGAAATCAATTGGCGAGTTTTGATCTCAAGCTGCTGACAAATGGCTTTCTCGACGAACAGAGATCCAATTCTATCATACAGTGATCCTATTTGTCTTGCTGTACTGCGCATAATTTAGGGTAATGACACAAGCTGATCAATTAATTCCGGGAGTCTGCTAGAGAAAAATACTTCGCAAAATATTTGGACACATCATTGTTAACGACGAGAACGTCGAATGAACCACGAAAGACAACAGGACATCTACGTAATCAGTCGCGTTCGATTATACCCTATGCTTTGGCTTGGGTACTTTGTAGGAATGGATAAAAATGTTCCTGTTTGAAAAGTGTTCAGCAAACAACTTAATGGGCGGCGCAGGAGGGGGCGACCAAAACTTCGTTGGATAGACCTGGTGATAGAGCTGTTATCTATAGAGCGCAAAAGACCAAAAACGTTTAGAATTTTTTTCTACTTATGCTACGGTGGATGTACTTCTGTTGCTGCTGCCACGTTTACCCATTGTATTTATATATCTGCCAATATAGTCGCTAAATTCCAACTCGGAACACGGTTTAAGAACCCATGGCCTCAATAGTGGTAAAATGGAAACGCATCAAACCACACGTTTAAATACAATCACAATTTCACATATTAGAAAATCATTTCCAATAGTTTTTCTTTATGACTTTCTTGTCGGTTCTCCAAGTACATCAGACTCTTGAGAGTAAAACATCAAAAAAGTTCAAAAGAAAATTGAAAATTGCTAAAGCAGACATAAGATATCATTTGAATATTTAATACGATATGATTTTGAGTACTTACATATTGTAAATGTTATTTGCTAAGAGGGGCACTTGAGCGAATAGAATATGTTATACTGAGAAGCAGATGTGAAGTTAAATATAATAAAATATAAAAACAAAAACTTGTAAACTTATTTAGCATTGGTGTTGAGCGTGAGAGTAAAACGTGAAGAGTTTAAAGTGATCAGTAGGCAGCAGTTGCCGATAGAGGAATAAATGATGGACAATGAGAACGATAAATGATTTTTGTGGATATTTAAGATGTAATTTTAAATGTCAGATTTTTATAGTACATTAAAGAATTAATTTATTTACACAGTACAACACATGATTTTGGGACTCAATTCTCAGAACTGCACGTGAAAGTAGCCCCAAAAGAAAAAGTTCTGCATCATTCGTTTTGTAAAGTTACATGCAATAATAATTTAATATCGATTTGAAGTTAGGAAGTATCGTATAGGGGAATTTGTCACGTTTTTGGATCTTTTGTTGTATCGTTATATGGTGGCGTATGATTAAAATAAGTAATATTCCACGTAAATCATACGCCACGGAATACAATAGTTTTATTGTAACTGCCACAAAATAAACCCAGTTTAAAATCATTCGATGAATGGATAAGTGATGCTGTTGCTTATGTAGGGAAACGTTATATGAACAGATTAAAGGAATTGTAATTCTTGATTTTTTTTTTAAATTTGTTTCAGCAATAGAGCCTAAACGTAACAAATTCACCTATACGATACTTACTAACTTTAAATCGATATAAAATTATTATGACATGTAACTTGACAAAACGAATGATGCAGAACTTTTCCTTTTTGGTGCTACTTTCACGTGCAGTTCTCAGAATTGAGTCCCAAATCAATGAGCTGAAAAATGTAGTATTGTGTTAGATAATTAAATTTGATAAGATGATCCATCAGAATTCATATTATAATAAATCGATACATAAACATTTTTTTATTTATTTTTCTATGCATATAAAACCTTATGCAAACCCATTACTCAGGGCGCTGCAACATTGCTCTGAGTTATTTTCCATTAGTGCTGCATCTTAATGCCATTTTATATGATTGATGTTAGAAATGACAACGTTTCTCCTCTATCTTACATATGTACTAATCATTATATTCTACTGAATCCCCATAGTAATACCGAATAATTTCCCAAGGTAAAACTCAATACATGCTCAATTAGCTCAGTAGTATAGAATACACCAATATATGCCACTTAACTACTGATAAATTGCAAACTACTTTGGACTAATTTCCATAGTCTCTTTTGAAGCACAACTTGGTTTCAGGGTCACAACATGATTAGGGTGTTGAAAAGCAACTTCTCACAAATACATTTAGGTAACGCTGTCCAATATTTACATACATAACGCCTCATACAATTAATAGCAACTATAAGCTGGGAACAATGTTTACTGTTGAGCTTTGTCCTCCTCTGCAATGTGTAATTTGTGATATCCATTTTTGGCTTCTTCCTTGGAAACACATGAAGATGTGAGAATACAAAACGTACATCTGCAACTAATCCAATATTAAATATGTCAAAGTTTTTGCGACATATACACTTGCACATATTGTAAACGAATATATTTAGTCTGATAGCCGCAATTCCATTCCAACTAATCCGATATTAAATATGTCAAAGTTTATGCAACAAATACACGTTCATACATTGTAAATGAATATATTTTGTCTGGCAACCGCAATTCCATTAAATAGTAAACATTTCCTTATTTAGAAAGATTAAGCAGTAAAAGTCAACACATGTCACATAAATGTATAGGAGGACAGACACACAAAGCAGTATAACAAATTACATTGCGTTTTGTCTGTCACAATGTCAACAGTGGACTAAAGACTAAGGCAGTAGTAAGACAAACAACTGTTAGCTAAATAAATGCTCAGAGTTGTAAGTCGTCTTATTTTTCGGCTAAAGAGCAAAGTTATTTTACTTTGCATTGCACTACTTAGGTCGACGTAGGTCAGCTTTAGTTAATGCTGGCAATTATAGGATCATTTAGAATGATGACGCAAAAAATGCGGTGAAATTTCGCAATGAGATGAATATGTCGCATTTAATTAGGCGTTACTCTCGAGTGCTGTTATACGAAATATAGATGTTAGTGTATAAGTTTTTCCACAAGGATGAGGGTATATATATTATTTGATACGAGATAAAGTGGAATGCATTAAAGGAGATAAATTGGACCCCAACTACTTAGACTTTTTAAGACGATTGGGTCATGTCTGACATTCTAGTTGACAGAATAACACGAGTTAACTTTCACTTAACGTTATGAAAACTTACTAGTAATATTTAAAATTAAATAAATATTATTAACTGCGTCTATGTTAAAAGAAGGTACCAATAAATACTTTTCTCTTATGAACTAGTTGTGTGCAGATTCGGAATTGATTAGTGGCCGCGACGAATGTGTGTTGGAATGAATGTCTGAGCTCTATCTATACTTTCTACAAAATACTTTGCGAGAATTTTAAACTACCATATTAGCTCTAGAATCTAACTCGTGTACTACTGCCGAAGTACATGGCATAATCAATAAATTACTGAATAGCCTAGAAGTAGAATGGATGATAAGTTTTGTGGTAGCAAAGCAAATTCTATAATACAAATGACTAAATATGGTCACATTTTTTTTGCCAAATGTGGCAAAGAAAATCACTTGAATTTGTTTAATTTGATCTCATTTATAGTTTCTTTACCGATAAGTAACGCTCATTGTAAAAAAGTATTTACTATTTTAAACAATTTATACACGAAAGATATAAACCGAATGTCCTTTGATCTTATAAAGGCTGAACTATTCATAAGATTGAATATTGATAAAAGCTGTCAGGTATTCCAGTCATTTTTAACAACTGACGAGGGAGTAAAACTAGTCAATTCAGTGAAAAATTTCCCAAAGTATATGTGGCAAAAATAGTATTAACCAATAGTGTATGTATAAGTCATATCTGAATATTGATATGTTTGAGTTTTTTTTTAATCCATTATAATAATTGTTGTTATCTGCATGAAACTGCAATGAGTTTTCAAATAATATTTCTTAATAAAAAATGCCAAAACTAATATAATATGATATTTTCATTTGTCCCGACAAATCCCGCTTTTTAGTCTCGGTTTTCCCGACTTTTGGAATTCGGTGCCTGGCAACCCTACACTCCGCACAAACGAATTCTGATCATTGATACGTTTTATTCGTTTTGACTATGTAAACACCATTGGCCAAAAAATACGTACGGACATGGCTACACCAATCCGTGAAATACATATAGACAGCGCTGAATGCAAACATACCAGCTAATTACAAACCAAGTGAAATCTTACAATCGATGAATTACTATTGTCTTACTGATGTAGTACAAAATTCGCCCAATACATCCCATTAAAACCTGCAAAAAGGAAATTAAACTATGTGGATTTGAGAAGTCAAAAACTCTTATCAACTTGAAGGACAAATTTATACAGGTAAGGTTTCCAGTGGTCGTGTGACTAAGTAAGGAGAAAGGGTGGTTAAGGATTTTGCAAGGACTATTTCGTTCATGGAAGTGGGCACAATTCCACAATGGACAATGTTTTTTACTACACTTGCCTTGCCAAAGCATCCTTTGTCGTATAAATTGACAATTGTGAAAACGTCAAGAAAGAAATCCATATATACCGTAGGTAATGAATGCAGAAGATCAATATAACAACACAATATAGTAATGTACTACAAAATATAAACTGTACTAAATTAAGAAATTAGTTCCACAAATAATTTCAGAGAAACGTAAGCTGCAGTGGAAAAATCATGTTAATTGTATGAGGGTACCGGGGTACCCGGTTATTGACTCTCGTAGTTGTCAACTTTGATGGCGTTTTAAACGACATTTTGTTGATAGAATCTTAAAAAATACCGCAAATCAAATGAAATGAGAGCAAATGTTACACTCAAAACTTTTTTATGGCATTTATGGTATATAAGTGACATAGCGTTCGGCTTTTTTTCTTTTCGACCCCACGCATACCGAAGGAACTTTAATTAAAATGACATCTGCATTAAAGCATGGTCACCAGGATACAAAGATTGCGAAAAAATGTTACAAAAATGATTTCAGAAAATACTATGAAATTCTTCGATATTATTGGAGTAGGCAGCAGTTTTCTTGCTATCCACCCGTCAAATTGGCACAAGAATGAGAATTGTAAACGGATTAAAGAAATTGTGAAAAACATCAGCGTTGTCAACGATTGCTATTGGGCTTATTAAAACTGTGAACAACACTGTGACGAAGGATAATTGCCAGCAAAACTAATTAGTACATGTCATCTAAAAACGCAATAAAACATACAAAAAAAAAACACAAAAGGTGTTATGGTATCCAATTTGATAAAAAATCTTCTTTTTAATTACCTAAATCGTTTTCCTTACTAAAAATATACATAGTACACAGTTTTTGTTTAATTTTTATCACTATTGATTATTATTGCTGCTGCTGAACATATGTTATTTGCATGGTACTGCCATACATCAAAAGTATCGCTAGGAAGTGTGAGTCAGTAGTGCATTTAAAAATATACAAAAATTAGAACCAAAATTAAAAAAAAAAAATTTAAATGGACGAAAGTATATAAATTTCGAATAGAAATTTAAAAATTTTTAGTTTTGAAATGTTATTAAACTCAAACTATTATCTTAAATGTTTTGATGTCTTCACAGATAATGTGTGAAATATCATCACCTTTAAAACAAGTCTATTCTGATCAAAATCGGTCAAGCGTATCAAAACTTTTAATCATATAAGTAAATCAGTATTTTTGAAACATGCCTTTTTGCAGCCAAAAACCTTAAACGATTTTTTTTTTGTTAAATAGAATTAGGAAATATATTATCCCAATGACTTTTCGAAAAAAATTGTGAAATTAAATGGTCTAATATACACAGCGAGTTGCCTTTAAGTCTCTATAATGCCTTTCGGCGCTAAGGCAAATAATAAATAAAAAAAAAATAGGTCATAGTTCTTTCTACGTGTGCCTCCCTTCCCTGTCGATCTCATTTCTAATAAGGCGGCGATGTCAGACAAGTGTTTGCCGTGGACATCCGCCAATTGGATACAGGCATCTTCTTTGTAGAGAGTTCAGTCATTCCAGTTGCATATCCTTAAATAAATTGTGCTTATAACTTATGTCCCGTCCATCTCATTTCCCGTATGGCGGTAATGTCAGTCTTGTATATCATGGTCCTTATCTCATTCATGGGGTGTTAAGGGAAATTAAGTTTAAGTTTTCTATCTAGTTCCGTCTGCCTAACAAATCTTATTTTGTTAATCGTTACACCAGATTTTGCTACTGACTACCAAAGAAATGTAGATGGTGTATCAATCTTTAGCTGAACGGCAAAAAAAAAATCTCAAAAAAATACTAAAAATTAATTTACATTTGTCCAGTGGCCACGTTTCTTCGTATTTGTAGAATAGAAACTCAAATACCAGCGATTTAATTATCCAAAAGCAAAAGTAAATGTTATCGCTCTAACCAAATTGTTTTTACAATATTTTTCGGTTATTCTATGAAATATTATTTATTGCACTTATGTTCTTTCGCAATTTTAGCTAACAATATATACTTATATAAGTAATTCCACAATTAAGTGGTAGGGGCCATCATCTATTTTATTAATGTTCAACTAATTAAAAGTTTAAATATAAATTTTGGCTTCATTATTCAAATTGGCCGTTTTACAAGCAATTAACATATGAATTTAGCTTAAACATTTAATGTTATTTTGATACATATTCATAGTACCAACGGATGGTAATCTAAACCAGTGGACAGAGCGCTTAATATGTATTCGTAGAAACAATGTGATTTAATTAAAATAAGAACTTACCAAACAAACAGACCACATGGTTGGTACATTATCTGCAATATGGCAGGTAATATTAAAATTCATAATTGGATAATGGCCTTATAAAGTAGGATACAAATTAGTATTGTTATGTCTATATATATAATATTTAGCGGTTGAGGGAATGTAGACGAAAATTAATTTTTAATTGGGTTTATAATGCGGAAAATTTTGTATTTCATAGGCATATATAATATGTTGTTTTAATAAATTCGTAATAAATATCATAATTTTTGAGTGTATCCTGATGAATTTAGTTAGTTATTCATTCTGGCAATGCGTAGTAAGTTTCTGTGTTAGCGGGACCGGCCGTAGCATAGTGGTTAGAACACGAGGTTCGATTCCCGGCTCTAATCATCAACATTTTTTATTCATTGCCGGCCTCCCCGATATTGTCGATAGCAACTTCGCAGTATAGTGTCGAGTATATCGGTATGTCTAGTAAAAGCTTCTCAGATAGTGACGTTCGCAATCGTCGATAAAAAAGTAGGTGCGGTTTTTTATGAATCTAAAATGGAAAGCATGTTAATTTCACAACAACGCGAGAAGCTATCCCATACCTCATTCGTGGTGTGTAAAGGGCGATAAAGTTTTTTTTAAAGAACTGAGAAGCTGACCATCCAGCCAGCCAGAAAGAAGGACATGTCACAATTATCCTACAATGTCCTGAAATGAGATCGAACATGGCATGTTGGTTAGAATACTGCGCCCAGTAGCAAGTGCTGGAAGTATCTGAGATTGTTGAGCCAACAAACTTTTATGGATTTCTAAACTATCTGATTGTCGCTGATAACATTTTCAACTCCGTTTATCAAAAACTGCAGTACTTACGACTCTAATGGGATATATGTGATATTAAAGTATGAATTCCATAAATTTTAAATTGATGAAATCCTATTCATGGTTTCCCCAAATGAAAAGTGACTTACACAGAAATAAAAAAGCAACAGCTAGAATATTGCAAAATTTGTCGCTCCTTTAGGACTATCATTCCTTTTGGATATCATCTTAAAGTAAACTAACGAAAAGTACTTATTCGCAGTAAAAAAGATAAACCTTAAATAAATACATACAATAAATATTGCCAAACGAAATTAACAAAATAAAAGTACATCTTCATCTAGATGGTTTCGAAGTCAACATTTACCAAATGTTGCGCCTTTAGCCATACGTTATTATTTGTTATAAATGGAAACAACGTTAAAATCATGTCAAAGCAATAAAAACCATGACCTAAACAATTTCAATAGCCTTCTGTATATATTTACATGTTATACATGCATCATATAAATAAAAGTACACATATGTACACTCAACTGTGTCCTTGATACAGTTTATGTGATTAATACTCTAGAACTGTGCCGATAAGAAAACAGGCAACTCATATTGAAAAGTCGTTAATTTAACCTCAGGGAGATCAAATGATATATGACACTGCCTGGTATATGTATAAATCAAGTTAAATGCTATTTGATGCAAAGGGAAATGAAACGATAAAACGAATTACGAAATATACAGGTCTTTCCGTAAATTTTCTGTTAGCAATTGCTAAGGGTCACCTAGAATAGTCTTCTATGTCAATTTCGGCAACATCTGTCACATGAGTTATACTATCGTTTTTACTAGGAAAATTCTATGATGATTGGTGAGGCAGCTTTGTGTAATTTGTAGCATGACATATGAATACAAAGACATTACAACGAATTTTATGGATTTGTTCTGGGCATGTGACAAATCATACATAACGTTCTATGGCAGCATAAAATATGGCATTAACGTTATATAATTTGAAATACTTAATAGGTCACACATATTGTATACTCTTTGAGTTGTACGTGATTGCGTGTCTCCCGGATAATGGTGGCAATGTTAAGAATGCGCTTGAGCAACATAATTGGCATGATACCACCAATGCGTCTTAGGCAGTAGGTAACAGAAGTTACTGAAGCTTAACACGAAAAAAATAATGGGAAAACACGAAGAAAAGAAAAGATTTGGTGCATAAGATTTGATGAACAATTTGCAACCATTATACTAAAGTCTGCTGACAAGGATTCGTGGCTGAATTCGAAACAGCTGTACAGACTGCCTGGCATTATGAGAATATCATTCTGCTATAAACTTCTTTCAAAAACAAAGGTCTTGAGCTTGAAATGTATTCCAAATCAATGTTCTAATAACAGGCCGAATAAATACAAAAATAACGATGATGATGACGCAGAGCACGACGAGCCGCAAAGCTGAAATAATGCTTATAGCAAATCTGTTGGTTGCGAAACCAACAACAAAAACATGGTGTTAGAAAGCCGACGGCTTTCTCAACATAAACAAAGCAAAACAAGGAAGAAGTTTAGCAAATGGTTTCTCATAGTGAATGGTTGTGAAGTTTTTCGAGTCTATGCACTCAAGAAAGAATTCTCATTTCGATGTGAGATTCTGGTGCATAAGACTTGATGAACAATTTGCAACCATTATACCAAATTCTGCTGATGAGGATCCGTGGCTGAATCCGAAACAGCTGTACAGACTGCCTGACATTATGAGAATATCATTCTGCTATAAACTTCTTTCAAAAACACTGGTCCAACCAAATGCTGACGACCCACGCAAACGATATAAGGACCACGGTTCAGATTATGGAATGGAATGTCCAAACTCTATTCAGAGGTAGTGCCTATATCTAATTGGCGAATGTCCTCGACAAATAAAAGGCTGAATTACAGGAAATGCGATGAAAGGGACAGAGATGCGCACGACGAAAGAACTGTAACACCTTTAACAGCTGATATGCAGAAAGACAAGAATTTGGATGCGGTTTCATAGTCGGCAAGAGACTTCAACATCTGGTCTCGCGGTATAACTCTGTAAACGACCGAAGAGCTACTATCCGCATCAAGGAGAAAATTTTTTACATCACGCTTATTTGTGTATACGCCCCGACAGATGACAAAGATGGGAACATTAAAGATGCATTCTATGAGCACCTGCGGCAAATATATGACCGCTACCCTGTCCATGACATTACAATTGTTTTGGGAGATTTCAATGCTAAAATAAAAAGGAATGATGCACTTGGATCAGCAGTCGGAAAATTCAGTCTTTACAACAACACCTCCGATACGGGATTCAGACTGGTAAGCTTCGTGTCGGCAAGAAACATGTTAGTGGGTGAAATCAGATTCCCGCAAAAAATATCCACAAGGCAACAAGGATATTCCCTGTTCAAAAGACAAGAAACTAGATTGATCACTTGGAAATCGATGGGAGGCTTGCCTTAAGCTTAATGGACGTGTGTGTGATGCGCGGTGTAAACATTGACAATGTTTACTACCTATTTGCAGACAAGTGGATGCACGTGATTAAGAAGTGTTAAAAACGATCGTAGAAAAACGCAAGTGAAGTTGGACATCACAAGGCTGTATATCACCAAGATAGTCAAGGCATCAACCAACTCTCTCAATTTCTTTAAATAAACCCTCCTAATTTTGATGTTCCCTAGACACAGTGGCAGCATATCGCGAATTCTATGACCATTGTTGCAACGACCGTGCTGGGTTATGTAAAGCCTCGGTCAATAAGAACAAGTACGATGGAAAATGGCGAGTAATATCTCAGGAAACGAATGTTGCATACAAGAAAAAACTGCAGCCAATGGTTGCGTATAGGTATAGTGATGGAGGAGGGAGGTAAAACGCCTTTTGGGCGGCAAAATCGTGTAATGAATAGAAAGAGAGAAAATTACAGAGATAGAGGTGAAGGTGAACATGATGGTCGTGACATAATGGTTAGAACCCGCGACTACCATGCGGAAGAACCATAGTTTGATTCCCGCCTCCAGTCATCAACATATTTTTTCATTGCTGGCCCCCTCGATGTTGTCGACAGCAACTTCCAGTATAGTGTCGAGTCAATCGGCATATCTAGTAAAACCTTGTCAAAAAGTCGATAAAAAAGTAGGTGCCGAAAGTTGTGAATCCAAAATTACACAGTACAACATTTTTCAGCTCATTGATTTGGGACTCAATTCTGAGAACTTCACGTAAAAGTAGTCCCAAAAAGAAGAAGTTCTGCATCATTCGTTTTGTCAAGTTACATGCCATAATAATTTATTATCGATGTGAAGTTAGTAAGTATGCTATAGGGGAGTTTGTCACATTTTAAGCTCTTTTGTTTGACACACTTGACACACTTTGTTGACGAACATGATTGGACATGATCAATGTGGTAAATCCACGACCGAAAAGATATTCACACCACAAAAAATTCTGGAGAATACCCAAGAAATGCAGATCGACACCTACCATCGGTTTATCGATAACAAATCTGTACCGCGAAACCGATTCGTCTTTGCGGGATACCACTGAGTGACACGAAGTCTTCAGTGAAAATAGGCAACAATCTGACAGAGTTATTTTTTGGCAATATGTCATGCGATTTTTTTATTACTTAATAAAGATGATCATGCAGGCAGGCTGCAGTGAACACGACTGGTACGATCTTTAACAAAAGTCACATGCTTCTTGCTATGCCGATAATATAGATATCATTAGCCGAATGAGGAAGATCCATGGTTCGATTCCTGTCTCCCGTCATCTACATATTTTATTATCGGCGGCAACCTCGATGTCGAGGACATGTCTAGGTAATCGGCATGTCAAGCAAAAATCTTCTGAAACAGTGACGTTCGCATTCGTCTGTAAACAAGTAGGTGCTGTTATTGTAAGTCTAAAAGTAATAAGTAAAAAAAAGCGTGTTAATACACAATAACGCGAGAAGCTACCTGATATCTCATTCATGGAGTGTAATGGGAAATTAAGATTTTAAATGTAAGTCATATTGTTGCATACACTCAATGTGTGCCGACTTTCAATGCACTTTGAAATGGTAAATTTTGATTTGAAATGGTAAATTAAAATTTGTCTAGCTAATGTGTGATAAAGTCAAACATTTTTTCGAAATTTCATATAGAAAAATTGTTTTGCTACATTTGTTTCACATGACTACCTATCAACACAAGTTAAGAGACGCTGAACTTGCTGTCCAGCATTAGTTTAAGATTACTAATTTTTCACGGCATATCTTGATAATAATATCACTTAAAATATTTGCACTACTATAACAAATATCTGTCTGTGTCATTAATTGTGGCATTTATTTGCAACAAGAGCAGTTAACACTAAAAACTAAATAAAGACGTGTTAGTGATTGTTTTGTTTTTTCTCAAAACGCTCTTTGGTGTATTAAAAAATATCTTCTATAAACACTAGCCCCAATTACTTTGTCTACTCGTCATTGCCTGTGTGTGTCAACGACAAAATTTAATTACAAAAGTTTACTGGACCCCAGATGACAATGTCTTTTTGATTTGATGCGGCTGATCAAAAAAGAAAGGCAGAAAAACAAACAAGGACCTAGACGAAGCATTACTGAAATTTCTAGTTAAGTCTACTCTCGGCATAATGAATGAAGAAACCAATGGGGATAGAAAAAAATTGACAACGACTGTGGGTTCATAAACACACACACACACACCAGCGATTGCTTTGACATTAATTCTTTAAATGTCAATCCAACAACCACTGATGTGAATTTCTATTGAGAGTGTGACACTGGGACTGTAAATGGCAAGCGGTTGACGGCGATTGTTAGCTTGGTCGGCCCATAAAGTAAAAGTGAAAAAACTTCGTAAAATGCTACCAGCATAAAAGATTTAATTAAGTAAATTGTGTATTTTGTTTTTTGTTTAACCTGACAGTATTGTCACTACTGTGATTGACCTCACTGCTGGGGAGTTAGATTTGTAAATATTAAGTTGTTATGCTTTGAATAAGTCGATGTGACGCACCATCTCACAGCATGCCTGCTATCTATCCGATGGATAGCGAAATATCGAAATATCGAAATAAATATAAATATTAAAAATCAATCAAGCTCGACTAATTATTTCAAAAATGTCTAACTTAGTACAGAAGTTTCAGTCAGTCCACCATAAGAATTATATTGTTTAACTTTTGAGTTTTTCGAATTAACCGATTTTTCAATAAAATTGCTTATGTATTATTGGACCAATGGCATGATAGTTAAAACTCGCGACTACCATGCGGGATATTCCAGGTTCGACTACTGGCTCCAGTCATCTTTTTTTTTCTTTCATTGGCGGCTCCCTTAATGTTGCCGACAGGAAATTCGCAGTGGATTTAAACAGTGACATTTGCATTCGTCGATAAACAAGTAGGTGCCGTTAATTGTGAATCTAAAAATAGAAAGCGTGTTAATTCACAACAACGCGAGAAGCTATCACATACCTCATTCATAGGGTGTAAAGGGAAATTAAGTTAAGTTTAAGATCAGACACAAATTACTTTCACCTCCCATACAAACTTCCCTTTTTAGGGGTGTCCGTTTAACTGTCCCCGCGATTACAGCCATAGGTTACGAAATATGTAACTGAAATCTGATATGCGACCTTATATTTTCTACCTCGAGGTTAAGTTCCAATATTAGCTGAAATTTGTAATACTAAATTATATCCTATAGCATAGGTCATGTTATGAATTAAGTAGAATCGAAAAAAACTACTCCCATAAAGATTCCGACACTCGCAAAAAAGGAGTATATCTTACGCATAATACGAATAAATTCAGCGCACTTAAAAAATATATATGTAAAACTATAAATAAACTTGCGGACCCGGCGAACTTCGTCTCGCCCCAATTTAATGCCTTAAGATAAACTCAGTAGAGCGTGAGTGAGATTAATCCCACATACTTCCAACGATTGGCCTTGCGATTTATTGATTGTCTTCGGGGAATTGAAATGGATGATCAGTTGGAATTACCTGATTCTTAAGATAAGGACTTCCTCTTCTTAGAATTAGTTTTTGATGATCATTGGTTAAATCACATTGTTTATTAGATTCTTGACGGACAACCGCGTACCGTTGCACAATTTCGGTTGATTTAGATTCCGCAATATGATTATGATCGATCCCACCTTTATCTGTAAATTATGAGGTACATTAATCGAGTTGAAGAATTCGGTCGATTTTTGGTCGCATCATCCTCGTCGGTCACGCGGTAAACAGATTTGTACGAATGCAGTTCTCCAGCGATTTGACTATCTAAAATCTAATTCAAACCATTAATGTCCTTAATCTTCGCTGCTAGCACTGCCCGTTAATTAATATAAACGAGATTTTTATAAATTTGTGCAATGTGATGAGTTGCCCTCCGACGTTGTGAACTCGCAAAAATTTGCAGGGGACGATATCAATTCAGTGGAAACATCAACACGAATTTGGCCGTTGCCAATTTAGCAGACGGTGGGAGGTTCTTTTCAACCGTGAGAAGATTCAACGTCAGTTTTAAAGAGGAATTTGCTGTTCGACTGCCTTCCAATTATGTTGCAGCCATGCCAGGGGATGCAATGGCCAACGTTATTAGATATCTTGACCGAATTGTTCCCAGAATCAATAAAAAAATGTCTAGCCTGTCACACCAGGAGCATCCCGTTTTATCGTCAACAACCTTCATCAGCGGATCGTACATGCTCTTGTACTAACTTTATTATTCAAACGTAAACTAATTTTTTTAAAAAAATTACCAAATATTGCAGTGAATATCAATATATATTTTTTATCTAATTATTAACTATCTCGTTAAATTCTCCAACCAACATTTATCCACCTTGACATCGTTCAAAATCTTCAAATCATGCGAAAACTGCAAAATTTCGTCGATAAAAATATCTATTTTTTTGCGCTTTCCCAGAATTTTCCGAGTTTTTCCATAAGAATTTTCTATTTGTCCATCGAAAAATTTCCAGACTTTTCCGAAGGATTTTCCCAAAATTGAAGCAAAAACGGCCGGCAATTGATAAATTATCATACACTTTTCACACCATTTTTACACATATAGATTTCACAATAATCCGAAATTTTTCAAGCATCCCAATGAATTTTCCACCTTTACGTCCTCTGAAATCATCAAACAATGCGGTACAATGGAAAAATTCGTTGAAAAAATCCAAATCTTTCGACTTTTTTCCGGAATTTTCCGAGTTTTCCACCGCTAATTTTTCAATTTTTCCATTCGGAATAATTATCCGAAAATTTTCACTGTTACATCGTCCAAAATTATCAAATCATACAACAATATGCAAAATTTCGTCGAAAAAAAATATATAAAATTTTTCGAAATTTTCCGGAATTTTCCGAGTTTTTTACCAAATTTTTTTATTTTTCCATTCGAAAATCTATTCGTTACAATTGCACACACATTTCAATACAAAACAGCAAATTTCGATTTTTCGAATTTCCCGTCTTTTCCGGAGGATTTTTCCAACATTTTCTTTTACATAAACAGGCTCCTGGCAATTACGAACAAATGAAAAAAAAATTCGGCAATATCGGCCCAGCCGTTCTCAATAGATGAATTACTATACATTTTTGCCACCATTTTTATATATATAGATTTTTCTCGTTACCAACCAACATTTAACCGAAATTTTCCACCTAGATATCGTTCAAAACCATCAAATCATGCGAAAATTGCAAAATTTTGTCAATAAAAAAAAACACTCTATGGACTTTTCCGGAATTTTCCGAGTTTTTCCCTAAGAATTTTCTATTTTTCCATTCGAAAAGCCATTCCGTAACAACTGCACACAAAATTCCATACCAAAAACCAATTTTGGATGTTTCCAATTTCCCGACTTTTTCAAAGGATTTTCCCAAAATTATCTTGCATAAAACCCTTATACCAATTACGAACAATTGAATAATAATTGAAAACAAAATGGGCCAGCCGTTCTCCCTTGATGAATTACTACACACTGTTCACACCGTTTTTATACATATAGGTTTCACAATAAACCGAATTTTTCCAAGCAGCACAACGAATTTTCCACCTTTACGTCGACTAAAATCATCAAATCAAGCGAAAAATTTCGATGAAAAAATTCAAAATTTTCGAGTTATTTCAAGAATTATCCGAATTTTCCACCAAGAATTTTTCTAATTTTCAATTCGAAAAGTCATTGTGGAATGATTATCCGAAATTTTCACATTTAGATCATTCAAAATTATCAAAACACAATAAAATGTAAAATTTCGTTGAAAAAAAATCAAATTTCTGGAATTTTTCCATCATTTTTCAACAAAAATTTTCTATTTTTCCAACCGAAAAGCCACAACGAAACAATTACACACAATATGTAATACAAAAATTCAATTTGCGGTGCAAAATGTTTCCGAAAAAATCCAAATGTTTGGAGTTTTTCCTGAATTTGCCGAGTTTTCCACCGAGAATTTTTCTATTTTCCCATTCGGAAAGTCATTTCGAAATAATTATCCGAAATTTTTCACTGTTACATCGTCCAAAACTATAAAGTTACACGGTAATATGCAAAATTTCGTAAAAAAAAATTTTAAATTTTTCGAATTTTCCGGAATTTTCCGCATTTTTCAACAAAGATTTTCCATTTTTCTATTCGAAAAGCCATTCTGTAACAATTCCATACAAAAATTCCATACAAAAAGGCAATTTTCGATATTTCCAATTTTCCGACTTTTCCGGAAAATTTTAACAAAATTTTCTTTCACATAAACCTTCTCCTGGCAATAACGAACAACTGAAAAAAAGTTTGAGCAAAATCGGCCCTGCCGTTCTCAATTGATGAATTACTATACATTTTTGCCACCATTTTTATATATATAGATATATTTGGCCATTGGTATGGAAGGCACCAGAGGGGGTGTGGCAAAAATTTTGTTTGTTTAATTTTAGTTATTTGAGAGTTTGTCTCATATTACAAATGTCCTCCAGTTGTACATTTTAAAGTTGTTGGATTATTATTATTTTTCTAAAAATAACCACTTTTGAAAAATATGTATACTGGCAAATCAGTTAATGTTTACTCTAGTTATTTTGCTCAACAACTATGTGTTTGTTGTTGTAACAGCTGGGGTGATAATTCTTTATACCGATTTTCAATTTATCGGCACTCGATCGGGCATATAATCCGATTATCATACGGTCATTGATGGCAACTCTGTTTCGTTCCTTTGCAGATAACAAGGCTTGTGTCAAGGCTTATTAGGTGTTGTTGTTGTGAGTTTAACCGCCAAATTCCACCAGAGATGACGCCAGCTGGCTTGTCGATGTATATGAGGTGTTGATAAATCATTTTCCTATTTCCTTGGTCTTTGAGCAATCTAGATTTTTGTGGTGGAAGCAACTAGGATGAGTTTTGTTGGCTGGAGAACTCGAAAGTATTTGAAAATAATTAATTTTTCATCGATGTTGATTTGGCCAGTGCCCCGGCCGGGAATCGACTTGCAGTCCACTCTTTTGTTGACGGACATTTAGATTTAGTGCGTTTTTTTTGTGTGACCTGTTTCTGTTGTGTTAAAGCGATTTCAGTAGTGTTAGGTTTAAAGTTTTGAGGTTTACTCAAAGTTGTCTAATTGTTGCAATCGTCGTTGTTAATTTTAAGAGTGTCATATTGGTAAATTTGTATTCTTTGATAAAGTTTAAATGTGGACCATAACACAGTACAACACATGATTTCGAGACTCAATTCTGAGAATTGTACATGAAAGTAGCCCCAAAAACAAGAACTTCTGCAAGATTTGTTTTGACAAGTTGGCTGCATTAACAATTTAATGGCCATACAAATTTTTTGCTCAAGGTGGATTTGTAGCGCTTTTTCTATATATTAACATGTTATACCGGTACGAAATATCTCTTTTGTTTCTGCTGCAAAGTTGTAGATATTAATCAAAAATTGCACTTTCTGGTACAACAAATTGTAGTTTTTGGTACCATAAATAGTAAATTTTGGTATAATAAATTGTACTTTTTTTTACCAATAAATTGCAATAAATTGCACTATTTGATACCATAAATTCCATTTTTTGGTACAATAAATTTTACTTTGTGCTATAATAAATTGTTCTTTTTGGTACAATAAATTGTACTTTTTGGTACCATAAATTGCACATTTTTTCACGTACAATTCTCAAATTGAGTCCCGAATCAATGAGCTGAAAAATGTTGGACTGTTTAATTGCATTGCATTTATTTTACGTGTTAGTTTAATACAATTTTCGTTATCTGAGGTTTTGAGCTATGCTTGGATGTATAATTATCATTATTTCATTAATTAATAAATTAAGTACTTTTTTATTTTAAACTAGCTGGCCCGGCAGACTTCGTCCTGCCTCCAAATTTTTGTAAAATATGTTGAGTGTAGTTGAAATCTAATAACGATTGTTTTATTTCTTTGCCCTCTAAAATATTTCATTTTAAAGAGCGGGTTTTCCGGACAAATTTTGTACTTCATATATCTAAAAGATTATTATAAATTATTGTAAGAATTGCAAAAACGGATCAGCAGTGTCGTCCATGATGTGATAAAAACTTACTTATTGATAGGCATATATTCTAAAACCAAATTTTTAAGCCGATTGACTGACATAGAACTTTCTGCGTTGGTGTACTGGGTGATTGTACCTTTTTATCCTAAGAAGTACGAATTTCCAACAATACCTTCATTGGGCTCAGCAACCCCATTAACCGTATGATCTGGGTGATATCAACAGTTATTCCTATTTTCTTTATTGTCCCCTAAAATTTCGAAATGGGAAAAACCACTTTGTGAAACTCTCTTATTCTGTAGGAAGTGCGCCATTATAAAAGTTAGTCATTCTTCTTTAAGCCTTTTTGCGGTCTAGGTGACCATCTACAGCCAATCCCCAACTTCCACTGAAATTTTGGGACAAATGGTGTCAACCGTTTTCACAATTAGTGGTGACATCAAAATGTACATCTTTTTTATATATATAGACTTCTGAATACCTATGATGTTAAAAAATTGACTAAATGACATTCTAAAAATTAAGTGTATCATAAGCTAAACACCGGCAACTGGTTCCAAACATACATTCAAAATTTTCTCATGCCAAAAAAATCATATATTTTAAGTTTAAGTAAAATCGGACAATCGATATTCAAAATCTTCTCATGCCAAAAAAAAACATATATTTTAAGTTTAAGTAAAATCGGACAATCGATATAAATTTTCGAAATAATTCAACCCCAGCCAAATCAACTGCGGGTCCATATATACAAAAAAAATGTTCATCATAAAACAAATATACATTCAAAATTTCAGTCAAATTGTTTATTTCGTTAAAAATTTAATTATATTTCCACCCTAGCGACACCTGCCGGGTCAATTTATACAAACAATTTTTTCTCAAGGTTCCACAAACATAAATACTAAATTTCAGTTAAATTAGTACATGCATTAAAATTTTCGATATAAATCCACCCTAGCGCCATCTACCGGGTCCATTTGTACATACAATTTTTTCTGATGATCAAACAAACATAGATTCTGAATTTCAGTTAAATTGGCCCTTTCGTTAAAATTTTGATAGTAAACCGACCCCAGCGCCACCTACCGGGTCCATTTGTACATAAAATGTTTTCTCATGATCAAACGAATATCCATTCTAAATTTCAGTTGAATTGGTACATGCATTCAAATTTTCGATATAAATCAACCCTAGCGCCACCTGGATTTGATTTTATTCAACACAAACAATCTACGGATAATTTCGAATCGAATAAAAAAAAAACAGCCAAATCGCTCCAGCCGTTCTCAAGTGATGGTATGACATACGTGGACCATTTCATTTTTATATATATAGATTTTCTTGAACAACTTTTATTAAACCACAATATTGGCAGCCGGATTCATAGACAAAAAATGAACATGTGTTCTTACTAATAATATATTCCATTCGCTTGACTGACATCAATTGGTACCAGCACACACCCCTGCCATCAGCATTATAAGAACATACTTGGAAAATTTTACATTTTGGTTTTTCTTTATACTTTGTATTTAATTTTATAAGTCAAGAACAGTAATAACATCGTGGTTTCATTACAAGTGTCCTTCTATGGCATGTCGTAGCACAGCGAGCAATTTCTTAGCAATTTCATCAATCCGCGACAATACTAATGTCAGCAATATTACTTTGATATTGAATTCCAACAGCAGCTTTATATATAATTTTTTTATCAAAGAAATCACATTATATGAGAACGCTGTCATTACAGTCATTAGAGGAATCTCTCATTACAAGCGAATTGATTATAAATTGCCATCGTTAAGGTAACATCTGTATAAGATTATTGAATTTTATAACAAGAGAAAAACTACCATCAAAAATACATTTTCGTTTTAGTTTTTCGCGTAGGTAGGCGGAAGGTATTTATAAATAGTAGTAAGTGTCTCAATATAATATCAAATTTTTGTAGTTGTTGGTAACAAAATAACTTAATAAGTTTTTTTTTAGCAAACACTGTAACAAGATTTCATGTTGTTGCTACTATGCAACTGTGATGTCAAGCCGCACATCGTCAGTAGAAGTTTGCAAGCTTATGGAGAAGAAGAAAAAGGTAATAAAAGTAAATTAACTAACTTTATCGGAGAAACGTAATTTACAGATACTTTAACGACACCAATGTTAACGGTAGGGGCGGTGTTACAAGGCACAGAAAATATTAGCGGTATTATAATTGGCAATATATAATTCGAATTTACAAGCAAACGTAGTCAGGAACTATCTACTTTGTATCAATCGGTCTATTAGAAAAGCCGTCAGAGCGATATTTGAAAAAAGGGGCGTGGCGCCGCCCACTTTTTGAAAAAAAAAAAATTTTGGAAAATTTTAAAAATCGGTCCAGCCGTTTTTGAGTTTTAGCGAGACAACTGCACAGTAATTCATTTTTTTTATATAAGAAGATAAATATTATGTATACGCCTTCAACTTAATTTTTCTCCCATATTCTAAGTTCCATATTCTAGATTCGTCATTTGATATTCGATCGAAACGGAATGTATATCGTTATTTAGCTTTTTAGACAATTTTGTTTATGAATAAAAATACATAATTTAAACGCAAAATTTTAATATTTTTTTGCGATCTTAACGAATTTTAACAGAAATATGCATAATAAGGGTGTAACAAACGATTTAAGAAAACCAAAAACTAAAATTGACACTCCGACGTCAAATTAGGCAAAATGTAGCCCTTCAATAACCATCAATAGTGATATACACCTGGTTTCGATAGGACACCAAATGACAATACAGCATAGTAAATACTATTTCAGGCATTCTTGGTCCACGGATTAAATTGTTTTTGGACAAACTATAAGACTGGGGGTTAAAAACATCAACTATTTCGAGCATATGCACATTCGTCAGGTCTGTGAAAATTTTGGCCTTAATATGAAGAAAACTTCCAAAGGGGTTTTTGCGTCGCTAATTTCGAATCCGGAGTAAAATTTTGAAAAAATAAAATGGAGGATACAATATGGCGGACAGTTTTTTCAACTAATTTTTTAATTTAAGTAATATTGTGATTAAACGGGTTATCGATTGATTTAGAATCCGGGGTCATATTTTGAAAAAACAAAATGCAGATACCATTTGGCGGATACTTTGTTCAGTAGAAATCCAGAATAAGACCAAGAGTAATTTCTCTGCGTAACCAACAGTTGCAGTTATAATTAAATTTATGAAAAAAAAATAAAAAATTTGCCTAAGAAATGCTATTCAAAAAATAATAAAAAATCTAAAAAGGAAAAAATTTAAAGTCTTACTACATTCACGTAATGACCTATGACCAATATGAGAGATAGATCATGAAAAAAAAGTTTGTCGCGTTTCGCTTTTTATACCATCACCCTTAGGGAGAAGGGTTTATATTATTTGATTCGACCCAAAAGTGTAACACATAGAAGGAGTCACTTTAGACCCTAGGTTTCTTTGAACCAAATTCGATTTATGACTTTTTAAGTCGTTTGAGCCATGTCCGTCTGTCTGTCTGTCTAGCTGGCTGTCCGGCTGGTGCGCACGATAACTTTCGAAAGACGCAACCAAATGTTTTGAAATTTGGCACGAGTTAATATTTCCCCGAAACTTCTTACGGTATTGCAAATGGGCTACATGGCTCCGACCCTTCTGGTACCTCCCATACAAATACATCATTCCTCCAACTTTAGAAATCGAGTATAAATATCATTACACCAAACGGGATCGTATCCAAGTTCTGTATTTAGTAAAGCTATAACAGGATAAAGTTTTGCAGAAAAAATCTGAAAGTCCAGACACGCCCCTTCTGGTACCTCTAATACAAATGTACCACTCCGCCTACTTTAGAAATAGGGTAATAATGTCAATACGCTGGACACGATCGTGCCCAAATTCTGTATTTTGTTATGTTATAATAGGACAAAGTTTTGGATAAAAAATTGGAAGTCTAGCGACGCCCCTTATGGTACCTTCCTTACAAATGTACCTTTCCGCCCACATTAGGGCTGTAGTTATAATATCAATACACCCAACGCAATCGTGCCCAAATTCTGTATTTAGTAAAGCTATAACAGGATAAAGTTATGACGAATAAATCTGGAAGCCTAGACACACCCCTTCTCATACCTGATATACAAATGTACCACTCCGCGCACTTTAGAAATCGAGTAAAAATATCAATATAATAGAAAATTATTTGTTTTACTGAGGGTAAGGGTATATGTAAGTCGGGTTGCCCGACTAAAACTTTCTAACTGGTTTTAATTACAAATCGGTTAATTTCAATAACTCAAGACATAACTCAAGATCTTATAGTGGGTGATGGTATTTATCAGTCAGTTTATCTGATTGAAATTTCTGTACTGGTTTTATACACCATTAATGACCAAAAACAGTCGGCGTTGCCACCGGAACACATGATGCTAAAGTACTGATAAAAACGTTTATAAATACAATTTCTTATTAAAGGTTATTTAGAGCTAAAGAATACTTTAGCTAGAGAATGCTTCATACCTTCTTTAGAAATTTTTTATGAATAAGGCCGTAAGTATATATTTTCGACAAATAAATTAGTACTTTACAACTACTCGATTAGTTTTGTTCCTTCTTCCAACAGACTCATCGTGTTCGGATATAAATTGTTTATTCATTCTTTACAGCGAAAAAATATGTATTGGGACTTTTACAATTGGTAAGGATCACTCTGAACCATTCAACACGTAAAGAGGTCTCAGTCAGGGCGCTTAACTTGTTCTTAACGGCTTTGACTTCATTCCATGTTGGTGAATTCGCTGTTCGTCGTTTTTATTTCTATTATGTATCGAAAAACAGTATTTTGAGGGGAAAAGCAGTACGCAGTTTTTGATGTCGAAAATCAGTACAGATACGAGCCTTACTCATGACAGATAAATTTTTCGACAGATTACACTATGTAACAAAAATAAAAAATTTCTCTGTCCTTGGGATGTAATTGTTATTTCCTAGTCTGTTATGTCTTAAAAGTATTAGGTGGTTACCTAATATTCCTCGGAAACTTTGCTTTTGTAACTGTAACTTTCGCCTCAGAGAGCTTAGGGAAAAAGTCTTGTAGGTACTTGAACGCTGAAGAATTTTTGTCGAGAGCTTTGACGAATTGCTTTATAAGACCCAGTTTGATGTGGAGTGGTGGCATCAGTATCTTCTGGGGGTCCACCAAGGGCTCCCACTTGACGTTGTTCCTCCCCACTGTGAATTCAGTTCGTTGTGGCCATTCACGTGACCATTCCAGTGTGCACTGTAGTGTGCACGCAGATAAGCGCTGCCATGGTCACAAAAGCAAAGTTATCTTGCGACAATAGCTGTTTTCTATACTTTTGGGACCTAACTGACTAGGATATAACAATTTCAACCCAGGGACAAAAATCTTGTTACATAGTGTTATTTGTGTCTGAACACGCTTAAACAGTTACTTTCTTTAATGCTGACTTACGTATGAGCAATAAATACAATTCTACATTACTCATACGCTCTGGCATGGGTAAACTTCATATAACCATTTTAAAATGTAGAAAAAGTGCAAAAAATTCACCTTGAATGATGCCACTATGTTAAGAACTGAGAACGCGGTTTTACTAAATGCGATCTCTTATCATATCTCAAATCGTTTGTATGGAACACTGGCCGTATAAGCATTACTCAATTTTCATAATGCCATAATTCATACCCTCCATGTACTACTTATATGTATGATCAAAAGTAATGCTTTCTTTTCTACATTTTTTAGGGTTTTATTTTTGCATCTAGTAGGCCTTCTAAGAAACTTACCGACTTTTTTCATTTTAGCATTGCGTGGTATTGAGATACATGGCCTTCCCTCGCCACTATACATATATAGGAAGACCTTATGGAAAACATGCATACAAAATGATAAAATAAAACATATTTTGTTTAAACAACAACGAAATCTTTGTAAATTCAAATGAAAACTGTTGAGGACAAAACTCTCAATGAGAAGCATAATAATACAACCTCAATTAAATAACTGCATAAGCTCAAATGCTTGGTGTAGTTTGATTTTTTTGCAAATTCCATGTCATTTTAAAAATTTTCTTATGTATATTTCTATCTATATTTTCACGTTTTTTAATACAACGACTGGAAACTTTACAGTAGTTTATAGTTACCACCTGGCGATTGTTAGGGTTGGAAGTAATCCCCTTGTTATTGTATGTTGTTTTGTCAAATCTTCAGGTAAACACGTATACAATAAGGGGGGGACTTGTGGTACAAAATCTCCACGTGTCACTCAAAATAATCCTGTGATAATTTTACATAACTACTTACCCTCGTTTACCCTTGAAAAATCCAATTCATAAATAAACCGCATTTCATGAAATGGTACGAAATATGCTACAAGAAATTCGACATATGTCACGTTTTAACATATTACTATTGACACATATACCTTTTCGCTTAAACACATTTAATTTTGTACGCAAACGTATCTCTGATGGATCTGTCGATTGATTGAGCAAAGAAATTGATTAGTACTTACATTTCCCATAAATCTTAAAAGATGAAATATTGTATGTATATTTATTTTGTCATGCGTCGTCATGTGCACATGAGGTTAACAACCATTTTAATTCAGTAACATATAGCAATCAGGTCATCAGGGGAAAATGTTTCGCTGGTAGGTGATATAGAAAATTTTAAAAATATGTATGAACTAAAGAAACTTGTAACTCTTTTTCAATTTAAAGTGGAAAAAAGGTAAAAAAAAACATTAAGAATTAATGAAAGAAAAATGTAGATGACTGGAGACAGGAATCGAACCATGGATCTCCCGCATGATAGTCGAATGTTCTAACCGTAATGTCACGGCCAGTCCCAATCATTTTATTATGACAAATTTTGAGTAAAAAAAATGTCTGCAATACAAAAACACTGAGATCTATCTGAGACTTTACACTGGAAGTCGTCATATATTACATCGTAAAATATTTAAGTAGTCTTAGTGCATTAAATTCTCTTTAACACAAATCATGTATTATCAAGTATTGCATGAACTTTAACAAAACCTCTCCTCAAATATACAAAAAAACAAAAAACTATTAATCAAGTTGCTTAATGTGCTGACAACACCTAAAGAAGCAATTTTTCAATCATTCCTCAGCTTCTTTGCTGAAGGCCGTGATGACATTGTCTTCATTATTTTAGCCTAATGGATTTGGTTTTGATTTTGATTTGAAGACAAAAATACAAAATACTTTATTTTTGTAAGGGGTTTATGATTGTTTTCTTTAAGATCAACAAAGACTGGACATTTAAGACATTTAAAGTTATTTATGTTGAAAGAGATTAATGCTGCTGTATCAAGCACTGAAATTTATTTGACTGCACTGTGGTGTTTAAATTTACAACATGCCCTCATACAAGTAGCGTTAAATTTAATGACAATAGTATGCAATGAACTAATATAAAAAAAACTATACGAATAAATATAAAATAGAATCAAATATATAATTTAAGGCTGGACACAAATGCGTAGTCAAACGATTGGAAATTTAGTATCGCTTAACAAGAAGTAATACCAGCGCATATAAAAACATGAAACAATATAGAAGAACTTTGACGTCAGTAATTTTCACTATATTCGTTTGTTCATTATGGTCTCCCTATAACAAAAATAGTTTTTGGTATACTTTTATATTTTTGAAAACTTTTGTATCACCGATTTTTATAACTCAAGAGTAGATTGTCCTGTTGTAAACGGTACAAAACCCTCAAGATATTTAGCATTCCCCCTCAGTAGAAATTTTTTGGCGTTTCTAACATGTCAACTAGATATTCTGATATCGCAGCTCTGCATTTATCTACATGTGTTTGAGTAAAGGCAATGAATATCTCTGTCGATAAGCCAGCTACGATGCAGGACATTAAAGCCAACAGTACGTGCATAATTCGCGAGATACCGGTGGCAATGCCAAAAAGTTAATTGAAAGATGGACCTTTAAAATAGACCGCTAACAACTTAGTCGCTGTAAAATTTGTTACGATAATATCTGTAAAAATAAGTGCTAGAAATCTAATCTAATTCTTCCGTGTTTTAATTAAATTAAGCAACAACTAAATTCAATGAATCACATTTCATTTTATAATTATATTTTACACTAGCTGACCCGGCAAACGTTGTTCTGCCATACAACTTCTGACTCGGCGAGCTTCGTCTCGCTCCAAGTTAACGCCTTCATATAAGCTCCAGAGTAATATTAAAACACATATAGTTCAAATTTTAATGTGACTTATTTGAATTTAATCGAAATCAGTGAAGAGTGGTCTGATAAACAATGTTTTTCGATTAGTTTTCCGGCGCTAAAACAAATAATAAAGACAGTTTGCCAACACGCGAAAACCTCAGAGATTCGAGGTTGATCCCACAAACTTCCAATGATTGGCCTTGCGATTTATTGACTGTCATCGCAAAAGCCAATCGAATGGGGAATTAAATTCGATAGAATTGGAAGGGAAAATCGGTTGGAATAATAGAAATTCGAGGTACAAGGACTTCCTCTCCTTTGAAAAAATTTGACGGGAACGTCATCAATCCAGTTAAAACATCAACAGGAGTTTTACAAAGCGCCAGTAGATATTTTGAAAATGCATTAGCCGATGCATCGTTTTGCAAAGTGACTCCCATGTTCGTAGTTAATTTCAACTCCTTGTCATTCCGCCACAAAGACATTAATTTTATCAGCAGCAGTAGATTTTGGGATCGAGGGAGGCGTTTGACGAAAATCTTCCGACAAAAATATTATAGCCCCACCAAATCGTTCAACTGCTTCCAAAGCTCGTTGATGCGCTATCGTGCATTCATCCCAAATGATGATTTTGCATTCTCGCATCAATTTCGCTGTCGCCGAACTTCTGGGTATTGTGCCCAATGGCTTGTCAACTGTGAGAAGATTCATCGGCAACTTCAAAGCGGAGTGTGCAGTTCGACCGCCTTCCAACTGTGTGGCAGCAGATGGTGCAACAGCTAACGCAATTTGCGATCGATACGCATAAAAATTATTTGAGCTAACCTTTTTATTCGTTTCTTTTCCTGATAGTTTGTAAAATATTACTAAAAGGGACGGTATTTGGCGGTTACTTTTTTTCTTATTTGAAAGTACAGACTCGGACCTTTCATTTTTTTATAGTTAGAGGGCTAAGCAAGGCAAAGCACATAAAGTTTTTTCCATCAAAAAGTAAATACGTGATATTTTTTAGTATAATTTTTGATAAATTAAAATAATTAGTTTACATTTCCAATTTTAAAAAAAAAATTTTTATAAAAAAGTAAGTGATATATTTTCACTAAAAAATAAAAAAAAGCCAAAGCTATAAACTAACACAAAAAAAGTCCTTTACTTGGAAAATAATTTTAATCTGATTTCATTGAATAAATTTCCGTTGACTTCTGTTAGTTTTTTTAACTACAAAATTTCACTTTTCATAAAAAACCTTGTTGAATTTTTCTTATCCAAATATTTCTTTACAAAACCAAATCATTAAAATTTTGAAATTGGAAAGTTGAAACCCCTTTTTTTCCGCCGAAATGCCACTGTGCGTCGTCGAAAGTTTGATTGTCTATTAGGAGGCATTACTCTAGTAAATAACTCTGCCTTAAAACCTATTCGAAAAATCCAAATTTTTCAAGTTTTCCACCAAGAATTTGTTGATTTTTCCATTCGGAAAGTCTTGTCGGAATAATTATCTAAAATTTTTCGCAGTTACATCGTCCAAAATTATCAAATCATACGACAAAAAGCTAAATTTCGTCAAATAAAAAATTAAAATTTTTTGAATTTTTCCGGAGGATTTTCCCAAAATGTTCTCTCACATAAACCTACTACTGGCAATTGCGAACAACTGAAAAAAATTTCAGCAAAATCGATCCAGCCGTTCTCAATTGATGAATTACTATATTCATTACTATTACACCATTTTTATATATATAGATGTTAGTTATCTCGTTAAATTTTCCAACCAACATCAAAATCAAAAAAAAAAATCAAATTTTTTGCGCTTTTCCGGAATTTTCCGAGTTTTTCGCTAATAATTTTCTATTTTTGCACTCGAAAAGCCATTTCGTAACAATAACACTCAAATTTCCCGGCTTTTCCTAAGGATTGTCCCAAAATTTTGTGACATAAAAAATTCCTGACAATATTGAAAAAAATAGAGCAAACTGGGCCAACGTTCTCTCTTGATAAATTACTATACATTTTTCACACTATTTTTATATTTCACAATTATCCGAAATTTTTCAGCAACACAACGAATTTTGCACCTTTATGTCGTCTGAAATCATCAAATCAAGCGATACAATGGAAGATTTCCTCAAAGGCATCCAAATCTTTAGATTTTTTTCTGGAATTTTCCGAGTTTTCCAGTTTTTTCTATTTTTCCATTCGAGAAGTCATAATTGTTCGAAATTGTTCACATTTACATCGCCCAAAATTATCAAAACATACAAGATGCAAAATTTTTTCGAAAAATAAAAAAATTTTTTTCGGCATTTTCCATAATTTTCCAACTAAAATTTTCTATTTTTCCATTCGAAAACCGCAAAAATTTAATTTTCGATTACCTCAAATCAGGGGATTAATTGCAACATTTTGCCGAACAAATTTAAATTTTCCGATTTTTTCGGAGTTTTCCACCGAGAATTTATCTATTTTTCCATTCGGAAAGTCGTTTCGGAATAATTATCCGAAATTTTTCGCAAGTTACATCGTTCAAAATTATCAAATCGTACGACAAAAAGCAAAATTTCGTCGAAAAATAGTATTACAACTTTTCGAATTTTTTCGGAATTTTCCGAATTTTCCAACAAAATTTTTTTATTTTTCCATTCGAAAAACCATTCGTAACAATTGCACACAAAATTCCGTACCAAAAAGCAATTATCGGTTTTTCCAATTTTCCAGCTTTTCCGGAGGAATTTCCCAAAATTTTCTTTTACATAAATCTTCTCCTAGCAATTACGAACAACTGAAAAAAAATTTCAGCAAAATCGGTCCAGCCGTTCTCAATTGATGAATTACTATACATTTTTGCCACAATTTTTATATAAAATACTAGTGGGCCCGGCAATGCTTCGCTATTGCATATCCCGTTATATTGGATGTCCCGTTATATTGGAATACAGAGAGTTATTTAAAGAATTTTTTTAAAGGTTTTCCCATGGACGTACGCAGGTATCTTAAAAGAGTACACAAAGTTGTTTATCATCGATTGATAATATATTATTTTTAACTTCTTGTAAGCGCGGAATACCTTGTGTTATCGAATATTGCCATTTTCACCCCCTAAATGTAGAAAAATCCAAACAATGTGTAGCCTATGTTACTCGCGGGGTTATTCGGAAGATTCCCTGAAAATTTCATCAAAATCGGTCCAGCCGTTTTCGAGTCCATACGTTACATATATACACACATCCTGTTTTATATATATAGATACTAGCGGACCCGGCGAACTTCGTCTCGCCCCAATTTTATGTCTTGAGATAAACTCAGTAGAGAATATGTGATAAACAAAGTTTTTCGATTAGTTTTCCGCCGCAAAAACAAACAACGAAGGCGGTTCTCCAAAACTCGAAATGGCAAAGTTCAGCTGACCGCACGTAAAACAGGGAAATTCGAGATTAATCTCACATACTTTCAACGACTGGCCTTGCGATTTATTGATTGTCGTACGGGAATTGGAATGGATGATCAGTTGGAATTATGTAATTCGTAAGATAAGGACTTCCTCTTCTTTGAATTTGTTCTTTATGATAGTCTGAAATCACATTTTTTATTTGATTCTTGACGGACAACCGCGTACTGTTGCACATTTTCGGTTGATTCAGATTCCGCAATATGATTATGATCGATCCCACCTTTATCTGTAAATTATGCGGCATATTAAGCGAGTGGAAAATTCGGTCGGATTGTTGGTCGCTTCATCCATTACGGTCACGCTGTAAACAGATTTGTACGAATGCAGTTCTCAAGCCATTTAACTTTCTAATTTGAAATTGTAGCTATTAATGTATTCATTCTTCTCTGCTCTTAACATACCGCCTGTAAATTAATCCAATAAAGATTTTAATAATTTTGTGCAATGTTATGAGTTACTTTTCGAACGATGTGAACTGGAAAAAATTTGCAGGGAACGATATCAATTCAGTTGAAACATCAACTCTAATTTGGCCATTGCCAAGCGCTAGCAGTTGTTTCGGGAATTCAGCAGAAGATGGGAGGTTCTTTCAAGTTTTCAAGCATGGTTTTAGTAAATCAGCATCATTAGACATTTTGAGCAAAATCATAGCCCCACCAAGTCCTTTTAAATCACCTCGCAAATCCTTTATCGTTCGGAGAAAGTACTTCCAAAGCTCGTTTATTCGTTATCGCGCATTCATCCGAAATGTTGATTTGGCATTCCCGCTTCTACTTCGCCGTTGCGAAATTCTTGGTCGTTATGTACTTTGGCTTTTCAACCGTGATAAGAAAGTTTTAAAGCGGAATTTGCAGTTCCAACAATGTGGCAGCTATCCCAGAGGATGCAGCGGCTAACGTTATTTGAGATCTTGACCAAATTGTTGCCGGAATCAACAAAAAATATCTTGGCTGTCCCACTCGGAGCATCGAGAAAGTAAATGCCTCCAGTTTCATAGTGAATCGTACACGTTCTTGTGCTCGGTATTTATGTGCCGCATTTATCCAAACTCTTCCGGTCAGCTCATCTAGATTATAGTCTTGCACCCGTTAAAATTCGTGATCGGATGCATCTTGCATCGAACGATTTGGCTCTGGCATTCCCAATGTCGACAGCAGATTGCCGCACATCCCGTCGGCTTCGACGGATTTTTTATTTAAATATTATTTATCTCGTTACCAACCAACATTTAACCGAATTTTTCCACCTAAACATCGTTCAAAACCATCAAATCATGCGAAAATTGCAAAATTTTGCCAATAAAAAAAAAAACAAATTTTTTGCACTTTTCCGAAATTTTCCGAGTTTTCCCCTAAGAATTTTCTATTTTTGCATGCGAAAAGCCATTCCGTAACAACTGCGCACAAAATTCCATATAAAAAACCAATTTTCGATTTTTCTAATTTCCCGACTTTTCCGAAGGATTTTCCCAAAATTATCTTGCAAAAAACCCTCATACCACAAAAAGTTATGCAAAAACTCAATTTGCGATGCAAAATGTTTCTGAAAAAATACAAATTTTTCGAGTTTTTCCGGAATTTTCCGAGTTTTCCACCGAAAATTTTTCTATGTTTCCATTCGGTAAGTCATTTCGGAATAATTATCCAAAATTTTTCACTGTTACATCGTCCAAAATTATCAAATCATACGATAATATGCAAAATTTCGTCCAACAACAAATTCAAACTTTTTGAATTTTTCCGGAATTTTCCGCATTTTTCATCAAAAATTTTCCATTTTTCTATTCGAAAAGCCATTCTGTAACAATTGCACACAAAATTCCATACAAAAAGGCAATTTTAGATTTTTCCAATTTTCCGACTTTTCCGGAAGATTTTCTTTCACATAAACCTGCTCCTGGCAATAACGAACAACTGAAAAAAGTTTGAGCAAAATCGGCCCAGCCGTTCTCAATTGATGAATTACTATACATTTTTGCCACCATTTTTATGTATATAGATAGATTGTACAAAGCCAGTCTCATGCAGTGCATATCAAGATATATAGCAGTAAGATAAACTATTATCATCTGCCCAGATGTGTTATAATCCCACGCTACTGCTTAACTAAGCTTTTACATGATTGTAACTTACACAACGTTATAAACAATATTTGTATATTAACCCAGGCAACTGGTTAGCAACATCCATTTATTAACATTGCTCAGTTTCGCGTAGTTTAACAAGGCGCCCTATCACCAATGGCATCCTTTGTATACATAGATTGTCATAAGCTTGTTCTTGGCAAGTGGGAGTTGTTGACAAATATACAAAATGCCGTGCTAAGGGAAGCGACACTTTTAACCCATAAGTAATTCTTAGCAACCTTCACTTGTAGTATAGTTGTTATCCATAAATGGAATGAAACCATTTAAAAGCGATGTAATTTAAACCTGAATGAGAAACAGTAAAGAAAATTTGTGTAACATATTTCCAGAAAAAAAAAACATTAACAAAAAAAATTTTTTTACAACCTTCACTTTATCGGGTAGTTACAGTTTTTTCTCAAAAAATTAACTTTGACTGACTTTTGTTGAAAAAAATTATACAAAGCATAATATTTACAACGAATGTTGTAATTTCTAGTTGGACTTATAGAAGTAAAGGAATGTAGGGGTTCAAATTTCGATGCAAATTAAAATTTCGTTTGTAGATTCATGCCTTTATGCCCGGGTACTATATGTGTAGCAATAGCCTGTTCAGCGAACTTTTTCCTGTAGGCAGACGAACGATTGCTACCCAGACGATCGAGTTTTTATTTGTGTTTTCTTTCTCTTTTCGCTCGGGAGTAAAAGCTCATTTCACTCACTTTCAAAGTCCATTGTTGTTTTGGTCTTTTCAAAAGCTTTTGCTATTGAAAAATACCAAGTTTTTGCAAGATGGGGGCAACCCTGTCTTTAGTCTGCGGACACACAAACAAAACAAGCAAACAACAACTAAAAGGTGTAAAGCCGCATTAATTAATAGGTGTATTAATGAAAATCTATAATGATTTAAGTAACAATATAACAATACAGAAATCAGTTACATACATCGATTCCACTAAACATCCAAAAAAAAAACAGTTATCGTTTTTTAAAAATCCACCATTTCCTAATTTCAATGTATATAAGTGTTTAAAATGTTCTAAGCTGTTAGAAAGAACATTCTTTTGTAAAAATACTCAATTTTTATAACAATACTAGCTGGCCCGGCAGACTTCGTCCTGCCTCCAAATTTTTGTAAAATATCTTGATTGTAGTTGAAATCTAATAACGATTGGTTTATTTCTTTGACCTCTTAAATATGTCAATTTAAAGGGCGAGGTTTTCCCGGACAAATTCTGTTCTTCATATATCTTGAAGACTATTATATATTATTATATGAATTGTAAAAAGGGATCAGCAGCGTCGTCCATGATGTGATGAAAACTTACTTATTGATAGGCATATATTCTAAAACCACATTTTTAAGACGATTGACTGACATATAACTTTCTGTGTTGGTGTACTGGTGAGTGTACCTTTTTATCCTAAGGAGTACGAATTTCCAAAAATGCCTTCATAAGTCTCAGCAACCCTATTAACCGGGTGATATCAACAGTTATTCCTATTTTCGTTATTGTCCCCTAAAATTTTGAAATGGGAAAAACCACTTTGTGGAGCTCTCTAATTCTGTAGGAAGTGCGCCATCATAAAAGTTAGTCATTCTTCTTTAAGCCTTTTTGCGGTCTGGGTGACCATCTACAGCCAATCCCCAACTTTCACATAAATTTTGGGACAAATGGGGTCAACCGTTTTCACAATTAGTGGTGACATCAAAACTTACATCTTTTTTATATATATAGACTTTTGAATAACTATGATGTTAAAAAAAGTGACTAAATGACATTCCAAAAATTAAGTGTATCATAAACTAAACACCGGCAACTGGTTCCAAACATACATTCAAAATTTTCTCATGCTAAAAAAATCATATATTTTAAGTTTAAGTCAAATCGGACAATCGATATAAATTTTCGAAATAATGCAACCCCAGCCAAATCAACTGTAGGTCCATATACACAAAAAAAATTCTCATAATAAAACAAATATACATTCTAAATTTCCGTCAAATTGTTTAATTCGTTAAAATTTTCATTATAATTCAACCCTAGCGACACCTACCGGGTCAATTTATACAAAAAAAATGTTTCTCAAGGTTCCTCAAACATAAATACTAAATTTCAGATAAATTGGTACATGCATTCAAATTTTCGATATAATTCCACCCTAGCGCCATCTACCGGGTCCATTTGTACATACGATTTTTTCTGATGATCAAACAAACATAGATTCTGAATTTCAGTTAAATTGGCCCATTCGCTAAAATTTTGATTGTAAACCGACCCCAGCGCCACCTACCGGGTCCATGTGTAAATAAAATGTTTTCTCACGATCAAACGAATATCCATTCTAAATTTCAGTTGAATTGGTACATGCATTCAAATTTTCGATATAAATCCTCCCTAGCGCCACCTGGATTTGATTTTTTTCAACACAAACAATCTACGGAAAATTTCGAATCGAATAAAAAAAAATCAGCCAAATCGCTCCAGCCGTTCTCAAGTGATGGTATGACATACGTGGACCATTTCATTTTTATATATATAGATTTCATTTTCTGTGCAATGTTACACCTCAACGATTGCTAATTTTTGATCGTCTAATATGACGTTTTGTTTCGCCCGTGTTTTAGTTTGTCGAACCATCAATAAATGCTCTTTCTTGTTTCACTCAAAATAAAGAGTAAAAACCAAAAATGTCAATCGTTCGCCATTTGGCGTACGAATGGTTGAAAAATTAGTTACAAAAACAGGCCATAAGTCTTTAGCCATAAAAAAAACACTTTTACCATGTCTTCTGACCGTGAATATTGCTGAGTTCTATATATGAAAGAAAATCGTACTACCCATTTTTCTTGTCGTGTCTATCCTATCTATGTCTTGTGTATCGTGTAAGTGTTATGTGTCTATTGTACCCAAAGGAGCTTTGCCTTCCAAAGCGTTCGATTAACTACTCAAAATGCACTTGTTGTTGATGTTACTCTTGATGTTACTGTTGATGTTTGATGTTACTGTTGATGTTAATGTTGATTTAATGTTAGTTAGCTTATAAGGAATGCTCGAAAGTAAGAATTATACAGTTGGTTCGTTCGTCGTTTCTCGTTAGACGGTCGGTATTATGGCCAGCAAGGAAAGAGTTTCTTACTTGTACGTACGACCCTTACCCTGACGAGTTCCCCCAAACAAACATCAGATGGGGGACGAAACGATCGTCGGCCAGCCAATCTGATTTAAAAATATAACAAGAACCAAAATAAAACAAGTAAAAAAAACAATAACAAAAAATTATAAGTTACCAAACGTTTCACTTAAGAAAGTGATGGTCTCCAGCGCTGTATGGCGTGTTACGCCGTCGTATTGGAACCATTTCTCCTCCAAATGATTTGCAATGAGATGAGATATACAAAAATCGTTCACTGGCTCTTATTTTTCCACCAGTTGGATGTAGGCCAATATTTTTCCTCAATATTTGCAGAGACCTAAATGCTGAGAACGCCGTCGGTTCGATAAATTCGAGTCCCTTGTCACACTTATGTCTACAGCGACGGTGGATGCTTCTATATGCACGGTACGTGCTTCATTAGGATAAATATTATCGAAAACAGTAAATGTTGTCCATTCATAGTATTGCTTATTAGCTGATCAGATGGATGATTATGTACACCATAAACTCTACAATGTCATCCAAGAAATTAAGCGGAGAATAGTGCTAGCCAATAGATGTTTTTACGGACTTCGGCAGCACTTTAGTTATACCACCTTATCTCGGAATACTAAGAAACAGCTTTACCAGGTGCTTATCTTACCCGTTCTTTTGTATGCTGCCGAATCATGGATGCTTACGACAATGGACATACAAAACCTGGGAGTATTCGAGAGAAGAGTACTCCGAAAAATGTATGGACCTATCTGTGTCGACGGCGAGTTTCGCCATCGGATGAACCATGAGCTGTATGAGCTTTACCACGACATCGACGTAGCTAAAAGAGTCAGAATGCAACGACTACGATGGCTGGGTCATGTTGCCAGGATGGATGTAAATGCTCCAGCGAGAAAGGTGTTTGAAGGCAAACCTGAAGGACGGCGCAGAGCAGGGAGACCCAAACTCCGTTGGAAGGACCAAGTGGTAGGCGACGTGCCACCATCTGGTAGGACTAACTGGAGAACACACGCACAAGACCGAAGCGTGTGGAATTCTTTAGTACTTCAGGCCTCAAACTTATGAACCACGTTCGTAAGTTGTAATGGGCCACTTAAGTAAGTAAGTAAGTAAGTATAAACTCTTCAATGTGCTCCATAAGTTTGGTGACCAGAGCGCGCATTTTGAAAATAAATTTCCACGATTTTTAAACGTTGTTCTAGTGTAAGTCTTTGCATGGTGATTTGCCAAAGTATACTGAAAGAAAGTCTAACTCACTTCAATAGTATGACAGCAAGATTTATACATATCCCTATCAGAAGTTATATACGTCAAAAAAAATATCCTATTCATAGTTTATTTCCAAATGTTTGGTACTGCTACCTCTGACATACTATTAAAATTCAAATTGTGCCCCTCAATCAAAGAAAAGCTGTTTAAAGTCAAATGCTCTTTCTAGGATCGACGGGAATATATATATTTATATAAAACCACATTAGTAATATCCAATCATGTTCGCTAAGCTGGCTTAAGTCTTTCACATAACACACTAGACATGACAATGTATGGAATGGGTAACATGCTGATCCCGCAGTAGTTGGCGTATACGCCTGCTTCGCAGAAAAATCCATGCACTTTGCATTAAATAGATCTGCCGGCCGTCTATTGCCGTGCTGATGTCGCTTTGGCTCGGTGGTGGACATTCTACTACGCCGTCGATGATTGGCTTGATTGCGTCACTTATGTTTCCTTCGGAAACGATCAGAGTATGAAAGTGTGGTTGTTGTCGTTGTAACAGCTGGTGGTAGCTGGGGTGATAATTCTTTCTATCGATTTTCTATTTATCGGTACTGGATCGGGCATATAATCCGATTATCATACGATCATTGTTGGCAACTCTGTTGTTAGGTGTTGTTGTTGTGAGTTTTTACGCCAAATTCCACCAAAGATGGCTCCAGCTGGCTTGCTGATTTATATGAGATGTTGATAAATCATTTTCCTTGCGCAATCTGGATTTTTGTAGTAGAAGCATCTAGGATGAGTTTTGTTGGCTGGAGAACTCGAAAGTATTTGAAAAAGTAATTTTTCATCGATGTTGATTTGGCCAGTACCGCAGCCGGGAATCGAACCCGGCACCTTCGGATTGCTAGTCTATGTCGCTTCCACTGAGCTATCGAAGGCCACTGAAAGTGCGGTCATAATCCACTGTATAATTGCAGATTTTGGAACAAATTTTGTTGGCTGTCATGACATCTTTCCCGGATAATCGTAGACCCAGAATTTTGGTTTTTGGTGTTATGACCAAAAATTTTCTGACATAATCCATAAACCGAATTTAATAATTATTCTCTTGGAGATTAAGTCATGACACTTTAAGGTCAAGTCATGTTTTAGAAATTACTCAAACGAAAAATCATAAAGCTATAAATAGTCTTGTTAAATTTTTGGATTTTCATGTCTTAAAATTCACATTTCAGTAAATTTTACTTGACGGCTTTAATCAACTATTTGTAATTATGAGTTTTTAATGTATTATGGTTTTTAGTAAAAACATATCAGCAATGATGCAAGACTCCCACATGCCCAACTGGCTTACAAAAGTGTCAACAACTTTGCCAACAGACACATAACGCATGTGTCCACAACTGCATTAAGTTTAAAGTTCACTTACTAAATTCCAAGACAGAAAAATACATGTCAACCTGTTAGTTAAAGGTTAACATATATTCTACTTTCACGTGTACGTTTACATGCACTCGCACAACCTTCAAGGGAAACATGTTCACATCCATTTACATTACAAGTGTATGTGCATTACCGCCTGCAGGTGTGTAAATTCTACTTATGTTTCTCTAGAGTGGAAATACAGTGCCCGCTGTGGCACTGCTAAAGTATAGAATGCTACTATGTTGCCAGATTGCAAGAATCTTACAAAAATATAAATTGTTTTCAGAAAATAAAAATATGTGTATATACCACTACATGCCAGTGCGTGGATGAGAGCTGCTACAGTAATATTTGTTTACTACTATCGCATATTGAGGCTATTGGGCACACACATTATTATCACAATGTATTTCTTGAAAAGATGCATGTTTCTATGTATCGAAATTAATGCAAACTACATCAGCAGATATGACAAGTACAAATTTAATATAAATTCATATGATGCAGGTCAAATGAGACAAAACTACATTACTCTGACTGAAAATAGTATACAGTTAATATGATATGGACAAATTCCTATAAATTCCTCTATCATAAATTTATTGGTGAATATGCAAATTTGCACCAATTTGTATAAAAAATTATGTAAATTCTCTCATACATTTGGAAGCCCAATTTTTGCTGGGGTGTTTTAATGACATATTTTGTTATACAACTTCAGGCATCAAATTTATGAACAAGATGTCAAGATGTCATGGGCCACTTAAGTAAGTATCCCATAAATGACCACAACTCACAAAAACGCGAGCAGCGAGATGGGAAAGCTGCTCTCGACAACATCGAGGAGGCCGGCAATGAAAGAAAAATTTAGATAACTGGAGCCGTGGATTGAATCATGGACCTCCCGCATGGTAGTCACGATTTCTAACCACTATGCCACGGCCGGTCCCATGCATTTACAACTGAACTATTATGACTTGACTCCAAAACTGCTTATAGAAAAAATGTGACAATATGAAATATCACAACATTTGAAAAAATTCAAAAGCTCAATTTACTCAAATTTGCAGTATTTCTAAGCGTTTTTACAAATTTAATAATTCTAATGAAATAAATTTAACTTCACTTTATGCTGACCCAACATCGTATAAGCAAATATTATAAAATCATTGCAGTGTATGTTCAGTCAAGTCATATAGAATATAGAGAGTCAGCAATGCTGACCTTGTTGTTTTAAATCAAACCATATATACACTCTAATCCTTAAATATTTAAACATTGTTGTTGTGATAGTCGTGTTAGGTTCAAAAACGTCAAAAACCCCCCTAGACAATTTTAATTTAACTGGAATTTTTCTGTTTTGTTTTACTTATGGACTTTATTTAAAGGGCCCCACCTAGTTTTTTTACTATACAAGTATACAAAGTTTTGAGTACTTATATATTTCGTTTCTGTTTTACAACATATTAAATTATAGATTAAAAGACAGTGGATATGAAATCTGTAGCAACTACATCAAAAGAAAATATTGTCTATGACACCAGGATGTTATGTCATCTTAAACCAATTGTGATTGATCAACGTATAAGAGAAGATAAAAGAAACCATCTTGTTGCTGAAGGTCTACTATTTTTATTAGAGGTATAGACATTTTTAAGAATTAAAACATAACAAGTTCATTGACATGGCCAAATATTTTGCTTTATTAGCTCACAGATTCCATTGCGTTATTGTTTAATAATAATTTTGGGCAATCGGCCTTCACAACTCTGTGGATTTCATAGTTAACCGTAAAACTTGGATAACCATTTGTAAACCGCTTTTTATAAATAATTATGCGTTTTACTTACGAAAGCGTCCACTGTTTGAAGAAAGTAAGAAAAATAAGGGTATACTAACAAATTAATGGATAAAAATTTGTATAAACGTAAAAATATTAAAACCAGTATAGAAATTACATTCAGGTGAACTGACTAATAAATACCATCACCCATACGACTTTCAGTCAAATGACCGGACGAGACGAATAATAAATCTGTTGAAAAGGTTATAGCCCACAAATGTAAAATGTTAAATTCAATATCACTGGGTATATTGTATTTTTATGGGATTTTTAAAGAAGAAATAATAATTTCTAATGGATGGGGTAATCCCGGTTTGTTAGGTTTCACCTGTAAATACAAAATATTAAAAGTAAAATATTCTCAACGTTTAATAAACCTTTACCTTCTGCACAATTTTTCTGATTTTAGTGAACTTACAAAAAAGATATACATATAGAACTATGGGGGAGATTTCGGTGATTTGTATGAGAGGTTTCAAGGTAGGTGAGGCAATTTTTCGGTTCTCTACTGTTTTGCCTACGGCCGACCAATATAGTCCATATTCATTCCTGAGTAAAAAGGTTATATCTTGCTTAAAACATGACTTATTTCAAGCTACTAACAAAAAATGTGTGAAAGTATGAGGGCGAATTCCGCCATTTGTATGGAAGGTACACGAAGGGGCGGGGCAAATATTTCAGATTCCTCATGTTATCGTGCCCACCAGCCAGCCAGCCAGTCAGACAGACGGACATTGAACTATAAAACGAATTTGGTCTTAAGATACTTTGGCTCTTACTCGTTTCCTTTAATGCGTTACACTTTTTCTCGTATCAAATGATATATACCTTCAACCCTAAGGGTGATGGTATCAAGAGAAAAAAAATATTAAATTTGCATCTAACTGCCTTAGGGAGTCAAATATATGACCGACCCTCAAAATTGTTGGAAAACCAACAATTTCTTAAAACATATCTACCCTTTATCTTCCACCCCATACAATGTTTTTACTTTTACATTCTTTTGTAATCAGCTGCTGCCGCTTCCTTGGTGCCTTCTAGAGGGAGACACGCCCTGTAGTTATGGGCGGTAGTTATGTTTGGGAAAAATGTTAGGAGTTAAAAATGACTGCAGGTCGGTCACATATTTAAACCCTTTAGTTGCAATTACAATATAAAAAGTTTATCGTTAAAAAAGGGGGCTCGATTTTGATATTAGACTTATAGTTACCTGGGCATATTTTCTTAGAATTCATAATAAATTACGCCTGGTATATTGTTCGAGAATCTCATTTTGTTCACATCCACCCCAATGCAGCGGTGCAAATAGAACACATGGATTAGAATTACATTGTAATTTGGCAGTTTTAATTATTTTTATGAGTTACAGCTTGTAATCGAATGCAGCTGCAAACACTCTTCTCATTGCAAGCATATAATCCAATAACATATACTAAGTTTATAATCTTGGCAATTGTGTGCTCCCAAGTTGCTCGACATGCTCAACATCATTTTCATGTAACGCTTATTTTCATAATACAGGTAAATAATTTGGAGATATTATTGCAGCTTGGGTGACTTAATGGGTAATTGTCAGACAATACTTAAAAAAAATATTAGATAACCACTTGACACCTGACATACGTGATCTGCAACAAGAAATAAAACGAAAAAAAAAAATTTTGTGACTTTTTTTATTTTTTGTTGCCCAATTTTTTCATGTTCATGTTTACTTAACCCATTAATGACGCCTGTTACCATATGGTAACGTCGACAGCGTTAGACATTGCACGCAATAAAATAAACATAAGAACAAATGTCAAGAATTTTATTATTTGATTTCATCAAAGCATGTTTTGATCTTTCATTCTTGATTTACCGTTATGCAATCAGACGTCAGTAGCGAGCATGGGTGATCATTTAAAATAGATGTTTTTACATGTGCGCAAAAGAGCAATATGTAGGGATATATAATCCACTCCATATCAAGAATATTTTTTGGCTGCCTCAAGACTGATATAATCAAGATTTTTAGTATTTTTTTTTTTTATTTGAGAAGAATGTGAAATATCATAAAAACGTATTGCATGAATTATTTTGTAATTGGTTCTTTTTATTTACCTGTTTTAAAGCTGTTACCATATGGTCACAGTCGGCATAACACCAGTTCGTCATACTTTTTTTTATGTAAAATTCGTTTTTTACTAATTTAAATGTAGTACTGACAAAATCTTTAAAAAATATTCCCATTATTTGGCTCTCCTCATTAAAGGGTTATGGTGGCATAATGACGTCAACATATCACACAGAGTAAATAACAAATTGCCTAACACTTCTTTAGAGCAAAAATAAATAAAGAAATATTCGAGTTATTCAATTGTTATTTTTCTTAAATAAGTGTGGCTTCTTTTGACAGGTACTGATTGAGAAACGTATTGTAGAACCATACCAACTCATAAATCTGTTTTTTTTCTTTACATTTTGTATTCTCCCTCTCTCTCTCTCTCTCTCTGCACATTACAATAAATGTCAAACTTAAAATAACATTCATCTTAGTTACCTAAGATTACATACAAACACAAAATAAGAAATATCTGTAACACATATGTATGTATTTTGTCTATATCTAATATTAGATAGCTGCTGGCATCTAAACGTAGTGATTATCTTACCACAAAACATCACTTTCATGTTTTACTGCAGAAAATCTATTGAGTTTATGCAAAATGAAAAACGAAATTGCCAATGAGCAAAAATAGAACCGCACACACCCACACACTGAATAGCTTTATCCGTGCGTGATATATCGGTAGACCAATATGGTTGTTACAAAGCATTCTTATTTTTAAATCCATCTATTTTTAGCTTTTTTGAAAATCGTATGACTATATACATATGAATAGGGAATATTGTGTAGTATTTGCTTGAACGTGACTTGACAGTTTTTTTGTCTTTTGCATATTTGATGACCTAAATGATTGTATGTTGGGAAGGGCGTTAAAGGCAGAACAAACGTAGGCATGCGTATCATACATTATCATACGATTTTTTGTCTTGGCAATGAAAGATAGTGGCATTTGTCAAGTTTTTGATGTAAAGCCCATTGTATTAAATCTTGTCGATTTTTTGGTATTTTTAATTCAAATTGTCAAGGGCTATTTAACTTTGCTTATCACTCCTCTGCATGTATAGATGTGTTACATATTGTATAACGCCATGTTAGGGCAGGAATGTTATAATATTTGTTAGGTTTGGTTGAATCCGTAATTTCTTTAAATATTAAAACAATATTAACATTTTGTTGTCAGTATTTAATTTAAGTAATTTTCTGGGCTAGAAGTTACATTAGATGCCATCAAATTTGTGAGATAATAAATCTAACATTTTGGTCATTTCAAAGAATTTGTTGTTTTATTTAAAAAAAAAATGTTAATGCCTCTAAAAAATAGCCGTTATAAAATTTTGTGACTTTAGTATAAAATAAAAAAATTATATAGGAGAAAGAGCTAGACGTCGCAACCTGTAGAACTGAACAGTTTTAGAGGACCATATGTTATTTAATTGAAACAATGTTGAAAAGTTTCAGAGGGCGAAGTAATGGAACCAACGTAGCTAAAGCTGCCTTTTCCAAATTACACTCACCTTAGCTAGAGGATGTATTTATATCATTTGATATAAGACAAATTGTAACGCTATTAGGGAGAAGTGCTGCTTGAAGGACTTTTTAAGACGTTTGAGGCATGTCCGTTTGTCTGGATTACTGGCTGACTAAATGGATGGCTGATGGGCCGGATAGCTTGAGTAACTGATTCTTATGAAAACCCACCTTTTCTGGTACCTCCCACACAAAATTACCTATTTTTTGAAGTATTAAATTGGAAAAATAATATTTATCCCATAACTTCCAAACGGACAACAGGTGGATTACATAGTTTTGCATACATAATATATTTTGTAAATACACTGAATTTATGTAGTCATACTTTGCGCCAGTTATATACCACTACTAAAATTTGACTCGGAAATGAATTAGGACTATATCGGTCGACCGTTTCTTGTATATCCAACAATAATATTAAAGTTCACTAAACGTTGACTAACGAAAAAAATTGGACACGTTGTGCTGTCTCTACTGGCATGGGATACACACATGCAAGGTCTCCAGTGCGTGCCTTGCAATGTATTATCAACCGTTTCACATGCATGGTGTGGTAATGTGAAAGCATTGGTACTAGCAAGATTTCAGTCTGAACTCTTTTTCTGCCAAAGGCGAATAATCATGTGAAGTATGGTTTAAATCACAAATTGGTAGCAGATTCTCTGCGAAACTTTCACCGTTGAGAGAGGCCGGTAGCGTGGGGATTAGGAGCCCCGGGACTTATTTCCCCCTGATCGTTTGGAGTAAGCTCCCTTGTGGGAGCATCATCGCTGTAAGAGTCCTCCGGCTAAAATATGGAGTTGCATTGTAACCGAGTGCTACAGAGTGCCATAGAGTAACAGAGATGGAAAGATAGGCCTCACCTTGTCCAATACTGACATAGCCTATTTGGTATCTTTTGACTGGAAGGAAGTCCCAAAATTGTCGACTCCTATTCCTATAGTGTTCAAGCTTGCTTGGCCTATCTTAGGGTCGCTGGAAATCGCATTCTTATATGGTTGCCAACATTGCAAATATATCTTAACCTATACTTAAGAGCAAGTGAATGAGGAATATACAACACATTCTGCTTGCTTATCGAAGAAAAAAGACCTATTTGTTAATGATCCGCTCATTGTACGCACAGTCGCTGGTGATAACGACCCAATGCATTGTACATATATAGGGCAAGGAAACTTATGCAAATGCATATTTTTTCTGGATGTCATAAAATAGAAACGGATAAGTAAAATTTGCGAATCACGATATTTCCTTTAAAAAGGCAATTAATTTTTTTTCCATATATTACATATTTTACGAAAAATACTTTTCCTTGCATATTAACGCGCATACTTACTTAAGTGGCCAATTACAATTTACGAAACGTAGTTCATAAATTTGAGGCCTGAAGTAATAAAGAATTCCACACGCTTCGGTCTTCTGCGTGTGTTCTCCAGTTAGTCCTACCAGATGATGGCACATCGCCTACCACTTGGTCCTTCCAACGGAGTTTGGGTCTCCCTGCTCTGCGCCGTCCTTCAGGTTCGCCTTCAAACACCTTTCTCGCTGGAGCATTTACATCCATCCTGGCAACATGTCCCAGCCATCGAAGTCGTTGGATTCTGACTCTTTTAGCTACGTCGATGTCGTGGTAAAGCTCATACAGCTCATGGTTCATCCGATGGCGAAACTGGCCTTCGACACAGATAGGTCCATATATTTTTCGGAGTACTTTTCTCTCGAATACTCCCAGGTTTTGTATGTCCGTTGTAGTAAGCACCCATTATTCGGCACCATACAACAGAACAGGTAAGATAAGCACCTGGTATAGCTGTTTCTTAGTATTCCGAGAGAAGGTGGTGTTACTAAAGTGCTGCCGAAGTCCGTAGAAACATCTATTGGCTAGCACTATTCTCCGTTTAATTTCTTGGCTGACATTATTCATCTTGTTGACGGAAGATCCGAGGTAGGTAAATTCGTCGCCTACCTCAAAACAATAATTGTCAACGTTCACGGTGCGTCCCCATCGAGAGGACTCTTTGTTCGTCGAAATCATTATTTTTGTTTTGTCCTCGTTGACCGCTAAACCCATTTTTGCTGACTCCTTTTCTAGCGATGAGAAAACTGCAGTAACATCCCGCAGATTTCGGCCAATGATATCTATATCATCGGCGTAGGCTAGTGGCATGTGGCTTTTGTGGAATATGGTGCCAGACATGTTGATACCAGCCTTTCTCATCACCTTCTCCATAACTATGTTAAATAGTGTACAGGACAGGCTATCGCCCTGCCTGAGACCTCTTTCCGTGTTGAATGGTTCAGACTGATCCTTACCAATCTTAACCGAGGATTTGGTGTTGTCTAAGGTACATTTGCAAAGTCGAATCAGCTTTGCAGGAATACCAAACTCAGACATGGCCTCATAAAGCCTATTCCTTATCGGAGAGTCGAAGGCAGCTTTGTAGTCGACAAAGAGGTGGTAGGTGTCGATCTGCTTTTCATGGGTTTTTCCAGGATTTGTCGTAAGGTGAATATTTGATCCGTCGTAGATTTGCCAGGTCTAAAGCCGCACTGATATGGTCCAATTAGTTTTTCTACAATTGGCTTTAGACGTTCACACAATATGCTTGAAAGGACCTTGTACGCAATTGGTAATAGGCTTATTCCACGGTAGTTCTTACATTCACTACGATCTCCTTTCTTGTATATGGGACATAACAGACTGAGACTCCAGTCCCCGGGCATGCTCTCCTCTTGCCAGATGTTCTCCATGAGCTGATGCATGCTCCTAATCAGCTCCTCCCCGCCAGCCTTAAACAATTCAGCAGGGAGACCATCGGCTCCAGCAGCTTTGTTGTTTTTAAGGCGGGAGATGGCCATACGTATCTCGCTCTGGCTCGGAGGTGGACAGTTAATACCATCGTCATGGATTGGAGCGGGGTCTTCTGGAGTGGTGTCAGTATCCAGTAAATTTCTAAAGTGATCTCTCCATATCTTCAGAACGTTATCCGGGTCCGTCACTAGCTGACCATCGCTGTCCTTGCAGGAGGGCAACCCTGTTCCACGCATTCTCGCTTTCACTCTCTTGTAGAATTTTCGGGCTTCCCCTCTACTTCGGAGCAACTCAGTGCACTCGTCCTGCCTCTTCTTCAGCTCCTTCTTTTTTCTTCTAAAAAGACGCGTTGCCTGTCGTCTCTTCTCCCTGTGCCGTTCACGAACAGCTCGCGTTGCCATTGGCTGCAGTTTCGCCCTGTATGCAGCAACCGTCTCTCTCGTGGCATTGCGACATTCATCATCGTACCAGGCATCTTCTTGAGACGGCTTTGAGTACCCAAGTACGCTTCTCGCAGCCCGTTCTAAGGAGTCGGCTATATTTTGCCACTGCGAGGTTATATTGTCAGGGGTTGGAGCATTCCGCAGCAGTTGAGTTAGGTGGTTGGAGTAGGCGTTTGCTACCTCTGTGGTCCGCAGTTTACCGATGTCCAGCTTTCGTTGTGTCTGGTTACGTACGTTTTTCGCCATGCTTAGCCTTGTGCGTACCTTAACTGCGGTAAGGAAGTGATCGGAGTCAATGTTCGCACCCCTAATCACTCGTACGTCCAGAACACTCGATGCGTGCCTTCCATCGACTACCACATGATCAATCTGATTCCTTGTCAATTGATCTGGAGATAACCATGTTGCCTTATGAATATTTTTATGGTCAAATCTAGTGCTGCAAACTACCATATTTCTTGCCGCAGAGAAATCAATCAGTCTGATGCCGTTGTTCGACGTTTCGGTGTGCAGACTGAATTTTCCGATGGTAGGCTCAAATGCGGTTTCCCTGCCTATTTTAGCATTAAAATCGCCTAGTACAATTTTAATGTCATGGCTCGGGCTACGGTCATATACATTTTCTAGGCTCTCGTAGAACTCGTCTTTGTCCTCATAGCTTTTCTCTTCTGTCGGAGCATGGGCACATATAAGTGTTATGTGGAAAAACTTTGTTTTGACTCTTATGGTGGCTATACGTTCACAAACCGGGTTGAACCTTGAGACTAGGTGTCGCAGTCTCTTGCCAACCACAAATCCACATCCAAACTCGTGCTTGTCCGCATGGCCACTATAGTAGATGTCGCACGTCTTCATGCGCGAGCACCCGTGTCCCGTCCACCAGATTTCCTGTAAAGCGGTTATGTCAGCCTTGTATTCTTCGAGGACTTCCGCCAGTTGGATAGAGGCACCTGGTCTATACAGTGTTCTAACATTCCAGGTGCATATCCTTAAATCATGGTCCTTAATTCGTTTGCGGTGGTCGTCAACATTTTGGGGGGTCCATTTTATTCTTTTCTTACTTCTTTTCATTGCAATAGTTTATACGTCGGTGGCGGGTTGCAAGCCCAGCGCACTATATTAACTATATTAACGCGCATATTTTAGCAAATTTTACCATTAATGCATGTTTTGGTTGCATAATTTTGCTTTTTTGATTTACACCCAGTTTAAGAAGTAAAACGCCCTTATCTTTTTATGGGATATCTTTGGGTAAAAGGTGCTTTATAACTTGTTGCACAATACTCATCCGAATTTTAAAAAATTATAAAAAAGTTTACAAAAATATTCAGGGATATATGAGGAAAACTTTATTGTGGATATTTTATATGAAAAGAAGATATACTTACTTACTTACTTAATTTCCCTTTGCACCTAATGAATGAGGTATGGGATAGCTTCTCGCGTTGTTGTGAATTAACACGCTTTCTATTTTTAGATTCACAACTAACGCCACCTACTTGTTTATCGACGAATGCGAACGTCACTGTTTGAGAAGCTCTTACTAGATCTTACTAGACAAGCCGATTGACTCGACACTTAATACTGCGAAGTTGCTGTCAACAACATTCGATTGGAGCCGACAATGAAAGAAAATTTTTTTTTTGAAAGACTAGAGCCAGGTTGAAACCTGCGATCTCCCGCATGGTCCCAGAAGATATGCGCTTCAAAAAAATCTTTGTGAAAAATTAATAGATAAAACCCATCAACAACTTCCTGGCTCAGTGAGGATTTTGAAAAATATAAAGTTTTGCTTTTTCTAATCGATTCAGTGCCTACATGGTAAAGCCGCTGTTATATGTGACTTTATTTTTGAATTGAAGTATATTAACGAAGTCATTTTATTGAACTGAATTTTCTTATATTAAGTGAAAAAGTAAGTCTTTTTAAAAACGTTTTCGCATAAATTAGTCTCAATTATTATACCAAAAATTTCGAAGAATTTGGCGAAAAAGTGAAAGAGCTCCACTATGTCGATTCGACAACGATTTAAAATTAATATTAATTTTATCTATATATATAAAAGGCTTGGGTGACTGACTGATCACTCCCCAGCCCAAATGGCTAAAGTTAGAACCGTGAAATTTTGAATGTAGGTTTCTTTTATGACGTAGGCGCGCACTAAGAAGGGATTTTTGGAAATTCGGACTGAAAGGGGGTAAAATGGGCGTGGGACCGCCCTATACAACTGGAATTTTAAAATGACTGTATATTTTGAACCATTATATGTACGAAGTCGAGATTTGGTACCTATATCGGTCGTATAAGAAAAATACTTTGTTTGTGGAAAGTGGGCGGTGCCACACCCCTTTTTTAAAAATAGTAATATTGGCTAAATAAATGGACCGATTGCAATTGAATTTTCTATGTGTGATACAGTCTATAGGGCCTCTTTCATAGGCTACATGAAAACATAATTAGACAAAGGGTCGTGGCACCGCCCACACAAACCGAAATTTCCATCGGTCTTATCTCAAGAGGCATTAGATGTATGAAAATGAGATTTGCTACATATGTTACTGATATAAAGAGGATTATGTCTCGCTAGAAAATGGGCGGTTCCACACCCCTTTTGAAAAAATCGTTATCTGGGCGAAAAAAATTAACCGATTGCAATGAAATTTCCACTGTGTAGTTCTATCCGTAGGGTCTCTATCATAGGCTACATGAAAACATACTTAGACAAAGGGGCGTGGCACCGCCCACACAAACCAAAATTTCAATCGGTCATATTTCGCGAGCCATTAAAGGTATGAAGATGAGATTTGCTACATATGTAAATGGTACATAGGGGATTACGTTTCGCTGGGAAATGGGCAGTGCCACGCCCCTTTTGAAACAATTGTTACGTCGGTCATATTAATAGAACGATTGTAATAACATTATCATAATCAATTTATTTAAATTGTCTACTGTCTGTAGATAGGATGGTGAAATTTGGGATGGTTGTTCCCCTTTTCGAGTAAACGTCATCTAAGAACGGATTTTTGGAAACTCGTACTTTTATGGGTTAAAATTTACCAATAAGGGATAAAAGTTGTACCATCACCTAAACCAATCGGCTAATGGTATAATAGCGATAAGGAAATGCTTACTATCAAATTGGATTGAAGTATTTTTTTTAAATCCGATATTTCTGGGTAAAAAAAAATCGAAAAGGGATAAAAATGTTACTATCGCCCAGACCAAACGGCTAACTATGTAATCATGATAAGTTATATAGGCTTGCTCCCTATGGAATTATAACGAAGCAAGGAGGGTTTTCAAAATTCTTACCTTTTAGGGGTAAAAAGGGCTGAAAAGGGATAAAACTGGTAATAAACGGCTAAAAGTATAGTCTCAAAAATTGTGCGATGTGAAGCAATTTTAAAATTCGTTCATAAGTTGTAAAAATACTGCAAAAGGGATAAAACTTATGATATCACCTAGATCAAATACCTAAAGGTAGAGTTACGAAAATATATATAAAATTGCTCCCTATAGAATTAGAAAACTGTCAAATGGGGTTTTTCAAAATTTTATTTTAGTTGTGCGACACGAACATATCTTTTAAAATTCGTACTTTTAGGGATAAAAAGGGACTAAAGCGATACAATCACCAGACCAATGGGATAAAGCTACAATCACATAAATGAAGTATTCGTTCGTCATATGATGCGTTGGCATTTTACCTGTATTGCTTAAAGTCATAAGAAAGTTCATTGTAAGTACGGGTGAAGCAACGCGAGCCGGGAAAGCTACTATGTACATATATAAGTATAAAAATGCATTTTGTCAAAATTCATGCAAATATTATTGTTTATAAAATGTTAAATGATTTTTTTAGTTGCATATTTTATGTGTTTTAGTGCATATTTTTGAATTCTAAATGCATAAAATTCCTCTTCCTATACATATACATATGGGAAACGCTTGTAGATAAGAACGCACTCCGTTCAACAACTACACTACTGTACAGAGAAAGCAACATGTTGATCAATAATCTTTTCGAATGTAATTTGAACAATGGTGCATCCGAAAAAACCATTAGAAATTATGGTTTCCTTAGATATTTTTATGCCATATAATAAGAGTCGGTTCCCTTGTAAAGATATATTGATATCGAGATATTTAATTAGAGTTTATTGGCGAATTCATTTACACTATGTACATTGTACATTTTCTGCAGTTGTAATACATATCTGTGAACGTCTGGTTATCCGACTGAAAGTCCTGTGTTCAACCGTTTACGCTCCACAAGCAGGCAAATAACACAGTGCAACACACTTTTTCGGGGGTGAACCAAACCAATAACAAACGATAGCATTCGACCTCAGAAACAAAACCCTAAACTCCATTTTGCTCCACTATGTCACAAATTTTTTTTACAGTGGTTTGAAGTTTGAATTTTTTGATCTAAAGTCGATTCAAAGAATATGAAAAATCATCTATAAAAGTACATTTGGGGGATATCATGTCTTCGGAGACCTATACTAAAACATTCAGGGGAATATTTCCTCGGAACATTTTAACCCTCTAGTGGCCAACAGTGTGGGACATTTTTGGCCCAATTTTGAAAAACTGTTTATATATCAACTTTGAACGGAGGTCAAGGCTTAGAATCTTCGATAGAAATATTCTTCGGAAAATTTCACTTAGAGTCACTAAAGACAAATAGCCTCTATGAGTCAAAGGTTCCAAAACAAAATCAAAATTAAATGTTAATGGAACGTTAAAAAATCTATTTTTGAGCAAACAGTGCAACACGCTTTTTCGGGAGTGAACCAAACCAATATAAAACAATTGCATTTAGCCTCAGTAACAAAACGCAAAACTCCATTTTGCTCCACTACGTCACAATTTTTGTTTACATTGGTTTAAAATGTGATTTTTTTGGTCAAAAGTTTAATAAAAGAAAATGAAAAATCATGTGTAAAAATAAATTTGGGTTAGTTCATATTTTCAGAGACCTACTTTAAAACTTTCCAGGGAATATTTCCTCGGAACATTTTAACCCTCTCTCTGCCACCCATGCTGAACATTTTACGAAATTTTACTTTTAAGCAGGTTTTTAAAATGCATCCGAAGATGTCACAACTGTTCTGATGAAATATTCCCCAGAAAATTTTCATGTATGTCTCCGAAGATATGAACTATCCCAAATGCATATTAACACATGATTATTTAAATTCGTTGATTCGACTTTTTACCAAAAAATCAAACTTCAAACCACTGTAAAAAATTTGTGACGTAGTGGAGCAAAATTAAATGTAGGGTTTTGTTACTGAGGTTAAATCCTACCGTTTGATATTAGTTTGGTTCACTTCCGAAAAAGCTTGTTGCACGCTTTGCACAAAAGTAGTATTCTTAACATTTAATTTTGATTGTATTTTATAACCTTTAACTCGTAGAGGCTATTGTCTTCGGTGACTCTTAGTGAAATTTTCCGGAAAATATTTTTATCGAAAGTTCTAAGTCTTGACCTCCCTCCAAAGTTAACATATAAACAGTTTTTCAAATTTGGGCCAAAATGTCCCACACGGGTGGCAGCTAGGGGGTTAAAATGTTCCGAGGAAATATTCCCCTGAATGTTTTAGTATAGGTCTCCGAAGACATGAAATACCCCAAATGTACCTTTATAGTTGATTTTTCATATTCTTTGAATCGACTTTTGACCAAAAAATTCAAACTTCAAACCACTGTAAAAAAAATTGTGACGTAGTGGAGCAAAATGGAGTTTAGGGTTTTGTTACTGAAGTCAAATGCTATCGTTTGAAATTAGTTTGGTTCACCCCCGAGACAATGACCCTCAAATTGTGTCATAGTGTAATACATAAGAAGTTTCATTTAAAAATCGGCTAATTTCAATATCATCAGTTTCATTCATAGGGTGAGGGTATTTATCTGAAATTAATGTTGCACAAATAATGCTTTTCTCTAGAGTCATAGATAAGAAATACAAGATAAGCAAGCAAATACGTTATTTTTCTCGAGTCTTACTTTCTTACCCTTCCCATCATTCCTATGTCCAATGGTATATCATAATTCCACCGCACTAGTTAAAATTACAACAAATATCAATTAATCCTCGTGTGCAATAAGTATATCACAAAAAGATTGCACCATTCATAAGCAAACGTAGATTGAGTTTTCCTTCAGTAAGCAGCCATAGAGGAATATCAACATTTGTGCACGCATCAATAAAGTACTTTAAACTTTTCCATTTGAATGCATTTAAAAGGGAATGTATATCCATCGTACAGTTTTATATTTGTTTCAGTGATGTTCAGCGTGCAAATATTAAACATCCTTAAGTGCAGTTCAGGGTAAAAAATATATTTATTGTACCCCCGCCCGTATTTTATTGTCTGTTTCATAAAATTTTTACTGTACACAAATTATTTTAATGTACGACAAGAGCCATATTCATTGGTATAGCCTCTTAAAAAATAACAATATACTCCTGCAGCCAGAGAACCCACTTTACCACACTCTGCTGTTACTCCTCTGCTTACCTTGTCATATTTATTATATGTATGTATCAAAATCTCTAAATATGAATATAATAACCATAACAGCATAAACAATTACCTTTACCTACACTCATAACAGATGACAGTCAAAAAGTCAATAAGCATTAAATTGTCTGCACCGAATTTTCTCTGTTATGCCGCACACACACACATCATTTATTTGACAAACATATTTAAATGTTGCTTTGGTGAAAACTGCAAGTCAGCCATATTATTGTCAATATGTTGTTGGGGCATCTTTTCAAGCACAATTTGGACCAATTGAGTGATGACATTAAGTAAGCAATATAAATGCAAATATTTTGATTTATTTATGCTTAGACACAAGTGGTATAGCGCTGAGAAGTATAAAGAATTTATTAATTGCATACTCACTTATTAATAGAATATACACGTCGCACAGAGGGGTAATTTAACGATCTGGGAGGAAAAAATTGTTTGAAGCAGAATGTTAATAAAATTACTCGGTGAGGCGTAAAAAATAATAAAATGTAACATTTACCGCAGAAATTATGGTCTATTCTTCCGCAGTAGGAAAATGGCTATAAAACACAAACCGCAAAAATTCGCAAAGTTTTGTTTCCATCTGAACAATACGATGTTAAATATTATATTTAATCACAGATTGAGGGATGAAAAATGGTGATGCATAACTTTTTGTCTATAGTTCAAATTCAGATATGTTCACAAAACTTGTTCAACGTTATCGTGACATTGTCAGTGAACAATTTGGACACCCCCTAAATAATGTTAAAAAAAAATAATTTCTTCCTAATTTTTTCCAAAAAGTATTGAAATAATAAAATGTTTATAATATTTGTGCGCAAAAATAGCAGGGACAAACTCCCAAAAGAGATAGTTTGTATGGGATCATCTTAGAACTTACCTTCGCTTTAACCCTCCGTCATACACATGTTTCGATAGTAACATTCGTAACACATGGGTCTGGCCAGACCCACTATGTATATGCAATGTATTTGTATGGAAAATATGCTATTTTGTTGAAATTATTTCATAAGCGTCACCGTTCACTGATACCTTAAAAGTATATTTTCTGTTTTTATTGTTTTAAGCTGATACTGAACTACCTGCTCAAGTAGAAATATTGAACAAATAATGTAATGAAAAATAAAAGAGAAAAAACTTGTTTTTTATGCTATTTTGTATGTTACGAATGTGATGTGTACATCAATATTTACTTTTTTATTAATTAATTTATTATTTTTTTTCCTCGATTATTTCATACATCGATAGGCAATGAAATTTTATGAGGTTACCAGAAGTTTCAAGACTTTACCTAAATTATTAATGTATATAAATTACAATTAAAATCGAAAAATGTCTGGCCAGACCCATGTGTATGCCGGAGGGTTAAGGATATAAACTTGCGTTCAACACTTATTTTAAATTAAAGTATAAAATCTGTCAATTATCTCGTTTAAAAACAAGGGCTCTATGTGATACTAGTCCCATAGTTTCTTGTGCAATTTTTTTTAGAATTCATCATAGATTACGATTTTGATAACCGCTTGGCAAATTTTTTTACTCCATAAAAATTTACACACTCTTATGAACAAAGTTTTACATTTTTATACCCTCACCCTGTGGGTAGGAGGGTATATGTATATCATTTGATACGACCCAAAAGAGTAACATACAAGTTTCTTTGAACCAAATTCAATTCATCACTTTTTAAATCGTTTGAGGCATGTCTGTCTGTTTGTCTGTCGAAACGAATTGTTTTGAAAATTTGCATGGGTTAATATTTCCTAAAAACTACTTACGAAATTGCAAATCGGCTACATGGCCACGCCCCTTCTGGTACCTCCCATACAAATGTACCACTCGGCCCACTTTAGAAATCGAGTGGTAATATCAATAGGGTAATATCAGTCAGTTCACCTGACTGAATGTTCTATACTGGTTCTTATCTTTCTTAGGTTTTTCTTTTTTCCATGTTCGCATTTTTAATGCTATTTCAAAGTAATATATAACTACGAAGAAGGGAATTTTCTCAATTTGTCAAAATGGTATGTGGTATTTTTGATACATATAGTATTAGAAGAAAATTTCAAATACTTACAAAAATAACATATGTATTAATAAACAAAGCCATTGAAAAAATACAACGCCTCTGGAATACCATACAATAGAGCGGGTCACGAAAAAAAATTCCCGAAGTCGAGGGCAAATATTAAAGATAACCTCGAGACAATACTAAAAAATAATTTTTTCTCCCCCACCCCCCTACTTTTAGATAATTGGCACTCCATTTCTTGTGGAGTTCATCCAATTAGTCGACTAGAAATATTGTGTGCCTATGTCAAAACTACTAAAGACTTATAACAAAACCGTCATTGTGTACTCTGCTTTCAATTGCTGGTATCACTAACTGTCTTATGTACCTTAATACGAAGATAACAATAATAAATTCGCAGAAAATTACATAACACCGTTGTTAGCATTTGTCCTTTATGTTTTTATGTACTCTTATACTTTGTTGATAAGCTCAATGTAGACAAGCTCAATGTAATCCATTTGTTTATGCAATTGATGCTGTGTGGTTAAGTTGTTTGTCTTCTGATTCTATATTTAGGTCTTATTTCGCAAGAATTTAGTAAATTTTAATAAATAGTATAAATAGTAGTACATTTATTTAAAAATTCATTGACAATTTCCTTAGACTGTCTGAACAGTCAGATCGATGGAAGGGTGGCATATAAATGTATAGAAAAAGTATGCAAATGTTGAAATTTCTAAGCTATTATTTATGTACAATGTTCACACAGTAGAACTTCTCTATAACGTAGTCTTTGGGAATCGCCGATTTCCATGTTGTAGAGAAAATTCGTTATATAGAAACTACTGATAATTTGGTTGTATATGTAATCACTACCTTTCTATTTCATTTCATAGATGTTATTTCGATACATGCAAATTTATATAAACATTTAAACTTATTTCATCGACAAAATCTTCACATCTACTGAGGAATGAACATATTTTATCCGAGACATTATTTCTGTTTAAAATTTTGCTACTGCTAAACCTAAAACACCAGCTAGGATTATAGAGAGGTAAAATATGAAAAAAAAACAAGACTTTTTACCTCTTTTTGAAAAAAAATCGTTACAGATGAAAATTCGCTACAGAAAAGTTCGTCTATATAAAATAAATATCGTCATTTTTATATGATGTAAATTTAAGGAATTGGCGGTAATTTAAAAAACGCTAAATATTTGTGGAATCTTAAACGATTTAATAGTACACTACACTATCAATAGGGGTAGAAAAAAATTCAGATTTGTTAAAAATTTTAAAAATGAATATTGTTAACCAGGAGGTATATATTGAAAACTGAACACAAGTGTTTTTGGAGATATATCTAATCATATGAAGGTATAAAACAATATTGAGGTACCCGAAGGGGTGTGTCAAATGCTTCAGTTTCCTGAGGGTTTGGCTGTTCTTATAGGATAAATCTACTGACCATTTTTAAATAACCTCCAGTTGTCCGTTTGGAAGCTATGGGGGAAATACAAATTTTATAATAATATGTCATTTGTATGGGATGCACCAAAAACCCAGCAAAGATACCCAGCAGCAAAATTTGCAAGGACTTCTACAATATAGGTCTGCAAAGAACCATCCAAACACACTTGTTGTATGTAGTTCAATTTTCTTATATCTGCTTGTATCTGTTGCGCTCTTTTTAGATTGAGTGCTTATGGAATATTTCTCTTTTAGTTAACGATAGAATAGGTACGTGAGAGTGAAAGTACCAAGTATCAAAAATACTTGTATGATTACATACACAACAAACAGATATATCGGTATTCTTGTTATCAGTGCTTGGAATATGTGGAGAGCGTGACGCTGCAAGCATAAAGAATAAAGAGCGAAATTTTGTTTTCTTTTTTGTTAAAAATTGCCACAGATAAAACTTTTTGTAAAAATAATAAAAAAAATTAAGAAAACATCATCAACGCAAAGCGTAATATCTGGAATATCTATATTAAATGGATATATCCATTTAAAACAGAGGAACAACAGTTACTTCACTGAGTGGAACAGATAAAGAGAAAAAAAGTTTCCACTACAATGAGAGCCAGAGAAAGAGATGATACACGATCTACTCAATCCAAAACTCATGAGCACAAGTTTTGTTCTATTCTTTGTTGTATTTGTACCGGTAATATCAGGTTCTTACTTGTTTTATCTTTATTCTACAAAGAGGCATATATCAATGCCTTCTGAGATATTCAGAAGTCATGTCATCATGGACTTGTTTTCACATGCCTGAAAACAGGTCTTCTCCTACATTTCTGAAATATCCCTATCACATATTCACTATATTCTTTAATAACCAATGCTACAGGCCTTCTTTGAGACGGGAGAAGATAGAGGGAAGGCCTACTGACTGCCCTCGCAGGCGTTCTATGAGATCTTCTAGGTCCTTCCTTTCCCCGCTGGGAAGGGTCGGCCAATATACATAGTCCATATTCAGTCTTTTTGACAAAAGAAAATGTATGAGGGTCAATTTGGTCATTTCAAGATAGGTATCAGAAGGAGTGTGGCAAAGATATCGGTTACAAGAAGATTTGTCTACTATTACAAAATAATTCAATTAACCAAATATTAACAAATATTAATGGTCCAAAAATAAGTAATTTTGTATGGAAGGTAACAGAAGGAGGGGGATATTCTGCCCAATCCCATCATTTCATTATGGAAAATATTAATATTGGTCAATTTTTATAAGGGTCAGTTAAGGTTTACTCTAGTTAACCTACCCGTCTTTAAAAGTCCTGTAACGAATTTGATCAAACCATGTTTCCTTTAATGCGTTATACTTTTTCTCGTATCAAGTAAGGTATGCACGAATTATGAGCCCGTCAGCTTCTAGCCAGTCAGACTGACGGATATGGCTCAAACGTCTTATTAATAGCCTTAAAATTAATTTGGTCTTAAGAAACTTGAGGTTTAGTTTATCTCCTTTTATACGTTACACTAATTCTCGTATCAAATGATATAACCAATCACCCCAATGATCGAGGGTATAAAAATTAGCTCACGTGTAACCTGTCAGCAGATGGAACTCTTCGCCGTCTTTGGACACGATATTTTTATTTCAGTCCACTGCAGTTTATTGTAGATTTGTCTCAATTGTTAAATGGTGGACCCATGTGTCATCTATGGTTACGACTTGCCACAATAACTCGACATTATTGAGGCGAAACAACATGGGATTCGAACTCGCAACTTTGCGATTGCCAGCCAGATGCTCTCAGACTACACTATATCAGAAGGTTGCGAGGCAAGCGCTAAAATAGGGCATAGCATACCACCATACAACATACCATACCACCACACAACAGCATCATCAGTCAGCAGCGCAAAGGTTCATAATTCGCATTTGGTTTATGTTGCCCATAATATAAGGAGACTCCAGCAAGAAGAAGTTTATTGCCAAATCAAGGAATGTTAACTGATCACATTGATTTTTTGGGATTGTTCGAAGACAAGCATCTTTGTTAAACGGACAATAAGTCTGTACAATCGGGCTATAGGCCTTGTCAATCGGACCTTGAGTCTGTACAATCGAACAATAAGTCTATACAACCGGGCTACGAGCCTGTACAACAGGGCCAAAGGCCTTTACAATCAGACAACAAGTCTGTACTTATTTAATTATATTTTTATTTTTTATTATATTTTTGTATACTCTCTTCATTTCATTGTCATATATCTCGATATTTGTATACCCTTAACCTATGGGTATGAGGATATATATCATTTGGACTCTAGGCTTCTGTGAATCAAATTCGACCAAATGACTTTTAAAGTCGTTTGATCCATGTCCGTCTGTCTGTCTGTCTGTCCGGCAGGTACGCATGATTACTTTCGTAAGACGTAACCAATTGTTTTGAAATAATGTATTTTCCCAAAACTACTTACGGAATTGCATCATATGGGCCTCTTCTGATACCTCCTATACAAATGTATCATTCCGCTTTCTTTAGAAATCGGCTAATAATATGATTACATCCAACGCCATCATACCAAAATTCTGTATTTAGTAAAGCTATAACCGAACAAAGTAATGGAGTAAAAATTTAAAGTCTAGCCACGCCCCTTCTGGTACCTCCCATATAAATGTACCATTCCGCCAACTTTGGAAATTAAGTAATAATACTTGCAAATAATACTTGGGGAATGGGACTTTGCCCAGAGGCTGATAGTTACTGATTGTCACTCACTTAGGAGTGACCAGAATCGTTTGCAAGTAGCTAACTACTTCCGGTCTTAGACCAAGTATTCCCTGGGCAATGACTTTAAAGCAACCGCTTAGAAGTTATCTAGAGTTAGAAAGCGAAACGTTGAGTAACCTAATCGTCATGCTACCACCGATGCGTCTTAGGAAGTAGGTAACAGAAGTTACTGAAGCTCAACACAGGCTCTCCTAGTGGCTTTGGCAACCCCAAGAAACTAGGATCGGGAGCGGTGTCCTAATAAGCCACTCTCCTTAAACAAAATTTATTATGAAAACACGGAGAATAAATTAAACAAGAACCCCCCCAAATGTTGACGACCCCCGCAAACGAGATAAGGACCATGATTTAAGGATATGCACCTGGAATGTCCGAACTCTTTACAGAGATGGTGCCTCTATCCAACTGGCGGATGTCCTCGACAAATACAAGGCTGACATCACCGCCACACAGGAAATGAGATGGATGGGACAGGGATGCACACGACTAAAGAACTGTGACATCTTTTACAGCTGCCATGCAGAAAGTGACCGAATAGCCACCATTCGCATCCGGGCGAAATATTTTTACATCACGCTGATTTGTGTACACGCCCCGACGGAAGATAAAGACGATGAGATTAAAGATGCATTTTACGAGCGCCTAGAGGAAACATACGACCACTGCACTGGCCACGACATTAAAATTGTTCTGGGAGACTTTAATGCAAAAAATAGGAAGGGAAGATGTTCTTGGTCCATCGATCGGTAAATTCAGCCTGCATACCGACACGTCAGACAACGGGTTTAGGCTGGTTAGCTTCGCAGCGGGAAGGAACATGGTAGTGAGTGGAACCAGATTCCAGCACAAAGATATCCACAAGGCAACTTGGCTATCCCCCGATCAAAACACCAAAAATCAAATTGATCATGTGGTAATTGATGGCAGGCATGCATCTAGTGTCATGGACGTGCGTGTGATCCGTGGTGCTAATATTGGCTAGGATCATTACCTGGTTGCAGCCAAAGTGCGCACAAGATTGAGCAGAGCGAAAAACGCACGTAACCAAACACAAAGAAAGCTGGACATCGCGAAGCTGCACACCCCAGAGATAGCTACTGCCTACTCCAACCAGCTCTCCCAACTTTTACGACACAACGCCTCTACTTCTGACGTTCCCGATACACAGTGGCAGCATATTGCGCATTCCATGGCAACCGCCGCAACAACCGTGCTAGGATATGAAAAGCGGCGCTCAGATGAATCCTGGTACGATGAAGAATGTCGCATAGCGTCTGAGGAACAGGATGCTGCTTATAGGGCAACGCTACAGCCAATTGTAACCCGTGCTGTTAGGGAACGGCATTAGGAGAAAGCAAAACGGCCAAGACAGCTATTTAGGCAAAAAAAAGTCAGATGAAGGAACGGGAGAACGAGGATATAGAGCGATACAGGGATAGAGGGGAGGCCCGAAAATTTTACCAGAAAGTAAGAGCAAATGGATACGGTAATGGCCTCCCCACCTGTAAGGACAGTGATGGAAATCTGGTCACGGATACGCAAAGTGTGCTGCACATATGGAGAGAACACTTCCAGCAACTGCTGGTTCCAGAAGGCAGCGCACGTGAAGTTATCACGCCAATTGTCGACGACGGCTTAGATTGCCCACCACCAAGTCAAGCCAAGGTAAGAAGAGCAATATCGCGGCTGAAAAACAAAGCAGCCGGTGCCGACGGTCTGCCCGCAGAGCTCTTCAAGTCCGGTGGCGAGGAGCTGATAACGAGCATGCACCAGCTCCTGCGCACGGTTTGGCTTAAAGAGTGCTTGCCCGACGATTGGAATGTAAGCGTATTATGTCCTGTGCTGAAAAAAGGTGATACAAGTGTGTGCTCCAACTACCGCGGGATCAGCCTTTTACCCATCGCATATAAGGTCCTGTCGAGTGTGCTATGTGAAAGACTAAAGCCAGTGTTATCCAACCTGATCGGGCCTTATCAGTGTGGCTTTAGACATGGAAAATCAACAACTGACCAGATTTTCACACTTCGGCAAACCCTGGAAAAGACCCAAGAGAAACAGATCGACACGTACCATCTTTTTGTCGACTATAAAGCTGCCTTCGACAGCCCGATACGGCAGAAATTACTTGAAGCCATGGCTGAGTTTGGTAGTCCAGCGAAGCTGATACGTCTTTGCGGAATGACGCTGACTGACACGAAGTCTTCAGTGAAGATTGGCAAGGACCTTACGGAGCCATTCTATATCGTGCGATCTCTTCAACATTGTGATGGAGATGATAATGAGAAAAGCTGCAGTAAACACGAGTGGCACTATATTCAACAAAAGCCACATGCTACTCGCGTACGCTGATGACGTAGACATCATCGGTCGAAAACTGCGGGATGTGACTGCAGCATTCTCAGGTATACAGAAGGAATCAGCGAAAATGGGCCTAACGGTGAACGAGGACAAAACGAAGTTATTAGTTTCAACGAACAAAGAATCTACTCGTTTGGGAAACTGCGTGAACGTTGACAACTATAATTTCGAGGTGGTAGATAATTTTGTCTACCTAGGCTCCGCCATCAACAAAGCAAATAATGTCAGCCTAGAAATCCGGAGAAGAATCCTGCTTGCAAATAAATGCTACTACGGACTAAGCAAGCGATTCAATGACAGAGCCCTCTCGCGACGAACAAAACTCCAGCTATACCAGATACTGGTTCTACCTGTCCTAATGTATGGCTCAGAATCCTGGGTTATGACACAAGCGGATGAATCGGTTCTGGCGGTATTCGAGAGAAAAATACTCCGTAAAATATATGGGCCCATCATCGTTAACGGAGAGTATCGGCGTCGTATGAATCATGAGCTGTACGAGCTGTACACTGACATTGACGTGGTCAAACGCATTAAGGTGCAACGGTTGCGTTGGCTAGGTCATGTTGTACGCATGGACGAAAATGCTCCAGCTCGAAAAGTCTTCGACAATGAACTCGATGGACGGCACAGAAGAGGGCGACCAAAACTCCGTTGGAAAGACCAGGTTACTGAGAACCTTACAGAACTCGGTGTGACTAACTGGAGAAGAAACGCAGAAGATCGAGGCGCTTATAATATTTTTCTACGTGCGGTATATAATCCACTGGGATTGCATAGAAGTACCAGCTAAGTTAGTAAGAACTTGCAAATGTTATATTTTTCTAAGGGTGAGGGTATATGTAAGCCGGTTAAACCGACTAAACCTTTTTTACTAGTTTTTTATTTTTTTTTAGCATTTAATGCTATGTGCACTTTAGCACCGCATTGTTGGTATGAGTAGCGAATAGGGTGTTCAAAACCGAAACCGTAAAACGGTTTTTTTATTTAAAACCGTATGCCGCAAAAGTGTCATTTTCGAATAACCGGTTTAACCGAGTTTTTTCCTTCGGGTACTCGGTTTTTTTTTAAATTGCTTTGTAACAACTCTAAAAGGAGTTATTGAAAAAGTAAAAATTTTAAAATTGAATTTGAAATTAATATAGAAAAAACTTTTTGCACGTTATTTAAGTGGATCAACAAGTCGAAGTGGATCTCGCCGACGATGATATTGACGATGATGAATGCGGTGAAATAGTGGAAGTCGAAAAATCATACGAGCTCATTCAGAACGTGTCTTAAATTATCGCAAAACTGTGGAAGCATGTTAATTCAGTTAACAAGTCGCTAGAGCTATGTTTTCCAGGAGCACAATAAAGGCTCATTGTCGATGTGAAACACCAGTGGAGCTCCTTCTCTGCAATGATTGAACAGTTTCTAAGAATTAACCCATGTGTCATCAATGCGCTTACAAGAAATAACAATTTTGAGAGATTTAAGTCCAGCGCTTCAGCCTTTAGTGCTCGCAATTAAAAGATTATCAAATGATTCAGCGACTCTAATTGACGCTGAAGGAGTATATGCGTTTATACTGAAACAGCTCAAATATATAGACTGCGCATATGCTCGGGAGCTGCGAGACAAAATCATAGCAAGATTTAAGAAAAGAAGAATATAAACATCTTAGCTTCGGAAAATTTCATACAAGCTCATCCTGTGTAAAGTATTCTAAAAATTAGAAAACGATGGAATATGCGAATGAACTTTTTAAAAGACTTTATCCTACAATTTCCCTAACCGCATTGGAGTATAGTAACAGTACAGATTGTGTGATGGAGGAATCCCCAAATGGTAGTCTTTGCAACGATTAAACCTGGACAATAAATAACATCCAAAATCCAGCAGAGAAATCCAATTGCAATAACACAAAACTATATGATGATTTCAACTATTGCGATTTCAACAAAACGCGCTTTTGTCAATAAATCCTACTTCCACAATTAGTGAGTGCGTGTTTTCTGTATCAAGCTTTATAAAAACGATGCAGAAGAATAGACTCAAAATTAAGCACTTAAATTGCATACTATTTCTTAAATCTATTTTTTCTATTTTAAAAAACAAAATTAAACATATTCCAAAAATTTGTTTAAAAGTAAACACACAAAATAAAACAACACATTTTTTATTTTTTTGTAAACAAAAGCATTTTTTTAAACCAAATTATTTTTTTATTTTTATTTTTAACTTTTTAGGAAAAAACGGAAAAAACTCGGTTAAACCGGTTTTCTTTCAAATGCTGTATTCGAAATCCGAGTTTTCTAAAAAATCAATTTTTCGAATAACTCGAAAACCGGGTTTTTGAAAAAGGAGGTATTTGAACACTCTAGTAGCGAGCGAAGGAAGGGCGAATCATTTAAAATGTCAGTGCTACCATCTCTGATATAATTTCATAGTTGTTTTTTTTAATTTCCTTTGGAACTAAGATTTAAGTATATGTTACCACAACTTTTTAAACTTAGTTGGTTGCTATGCTTCAGCACTGGGATTTCGGGCCCCAAAAGAGTTGCCAGTTAATTTAGGATTTCGTTTTTATTTCAGTATGTTGTATTTTTTGCTAAAATATTTTCATTTAATCGCTATCTTCTAATTCATTAAGCAAAAATCTCAAATAATTTCCCTTTTATCTCTGATATGTTCTAACCAACCCGCCCACTGGGAAAAGTTGTACGCAACGTACTCGTATATGTGAACATAAACTTTTAATCAATCGTTAGTTAGCCCTAGGGGTGGGTAAACTTTACTACTGCCGCTCATTTAAATAGCCACAAGGAAGTATATATGAGCCTGCCTGGAATACTAAAGTTATACTTTTTATCTATTTGCCAGGCAGCAATTACTATTGCTTAATTTTAATTAAATTTATTCACTACAGTTGGTTTGACTAATGATAACGTGTTCCGGCAGTCTGAATATTCATTTAAAGTTTGTACATATTAATTTATATTTGAGTGTGGTCTTTAAGTGAAAGTTATATTTCATTTTATTGTTATGATATGAGTTTCTACTCGAAGGTGAAGTATTTTCAAAGCTCTAAAAGTTATGATTTAATTGTATGAATTACATTTTTAACAGTGACTTGTGTAGAACTAATTACAATTGTTGTTGTCGTCCTAGAATTTATATGAAAATGTAGGCCACGTGCATGTGGTAAAATTATATTAATATTTGTATACAGTGTTGGCGTATACAAAAGAACACAGAAAGAACCGTGTTTAACTTTGAAGAAAACTTAACTCAAAAGAATATTTAAACGCATGTGTAATTTATTATTTTAATGTCTTAATAATCTTATTGGTTTAAGATGTGAATAATTTAATTGTTATACGCTTTGAAAGCTATACATGAAATGTAAATAGTCTAGGCATGTGATCACATATGTAAGTAATCTTAATATATATAAATTACGTGTCACGTTGTTTGTCCGCGATGGACTCCTAAACTACTTAACCGATTTTAATCAAATTTGCACACCGTGTTCGGTTTGATCCAACTTGAAAGATAGGATAGCTTACATCTTAAAGGGGCGGCGCCACGCCCCTTTTTTCAAATATCGCTCAGACGGCTTTTCTAATAGACCGATTGATACAAAAATTTTACCATGAGGTACTGTTGACCTGTAGATAGTTCCTGACTACATTTGGTTGTAATTGGATAAAGGGGCGTGGCACCGCCCATACAACTTGAAAATTTAAAAGGCTATATTTCATGAACTATCAGAGGTATGAAGGTGAGATTTGGTATATATGTTGTTGGAGCAGTATTAATTACAGCCAGGATGGAAGTGGGCGGTGCCACGCCCCCTTTTCAAAAAATCGCTCTAACGGCTTTTATAATAGGTCGATTAATACAAAAATTTTACCATGACGTACTGTTGACCTGTAGATAGTTCCTGACTTCATTTGGTTGTAATTGGATAAAGGGGCATGGCACCGCCCATACAACTTGAAAATTAAAAAGGCTTTATTTCATGAACTATCAGAGGTATGAAGATGAAATTTGGTATATATGTTGTTGGAGCAGTATTAATTACAGCCAGGATGGAAGTGGGCGGTGCCATGCCCTCTTTTCAAAAATCGCTCTAACGGCTTTTCTAATAGATCGATTGATACGAAAATCTTACCAAGTGGTACTGTTGACCTGTTGATAGTCCCAGGCTATATTTGGTTGTGCTTGAATAAAGGGGCGTGGCACCGCCCATTCAACTTGAAAATTAAAAGGGCTTGCAGTATGAATTACAGTAAGGGTGGAAATGGGCTGTTCCACACCCTTTTTAAAACAAACGGTTACAACTGTCAAAATTCCACAGTATATTGCTGTTCAACTAGAGATATGAACAGTAAGATGGGCCAATTTTTTTATTCGCACAAATCGTAACCAAAATCGGAATCTACGATGATTTTTAAGAAAATTTCACCAATGAACTTTGTGTCTAAAATCAATTCCTAGCTCGCGTTGGGAAGCATGAAGATTTCAGATAGAGATTTTTTTTGTTTTTAAATGAGCACAAACCGAAAACTTCAGATATATATTTTTACAGACCTTCTGCGTAAAACTGACTTCCCAACGAACTAAATGAGGTATTACAGAAGCAAATCTATGTATTGGTTAAAAAGTTATGGCCTCTGAGAGTTGGCATACAGAAATTAAGTTTTTAAAAATCATTTTTCAGAATATTTGCTCATTGCTAAAAAAAAAATCTCTACCTGAAATCGTCATGCTTCTCAGCGCGAACTAGGAATTGATTTTAGATATATAGTTTCTTAGTGAAATTTTCTAAGAATTCTTCGTACATTCCAATACTGATATACGGTTAACAGGTTGTTTTTTTTTTTTGACGCGAACTAATTAATTCGCCCTAATGATCAGGCTATTTCGAATAAAATAAGTTAAAAGTGCCGAAGCATGAAATCGTCATGCTTCTCAGCGCGAACTAGGAATTGATTTTAGATATATAGTTTCTTAGTGAAATTTTCTAAGAATTCTTCGTACATTCCAATACTGATATACGGTTAACAGGTTGTTTTTTTTTTTTGACGCGAACTAATTAATTCGCCCTAATGATCAGGCTATTTCGAATAAAATAAGTTAAAAGTGCCGAGGCGCTGCCCACGCACTTCAATAGTTAACTTTTTACCTGTATCAAATAATGGTCCGTACACCAGGCAGTTGAGGATGCGCAGACTAAAATAGTGATTTTTTTTAATTTACTTTACAGGTATGTATTTTTCAATTACTTCTCAGGAGAGCAAATCGGTAATAAATCATATAGATAGAAAAATTAAGCAATATTCATTGTAGTTATACTACAATGGTTAAATTTTTATAGTATATCAGATGTAACATTAGCAAACAATTGAAAATAACCTATGCATGGGGTATTTTCTTGACATATAGAACTTCTGATAGGTATAAGTGTAAATCTAGCTGTCATACTAATGAAGTGTAATAGACTTTCTTTTAGTATACTTTGCAAAATCACCATGTAAAAACTAAACAAGAACAAAGTTTACAAATCATGCAAATTTAGTTTCAAAATGCACGTTCTGTTCGCCAAACTTATGGAGCCCTTTATGAAGTTGAGGGTGCATGTAATGATGCAGCTGAGCAGCTAATAGAAGCCATCGACGCTGCAGACGTTATTATGACAGGGGACTCGAATTTATCGAACCGACTTCATTCTCTGGAACTCGGTCTCTGCAAATGCTGAGGAAAGACCTTGGCCTACATTCATATAAAATCCAACTGGTAGAAGAAATAGAGCCAATGGACGATCAATTGATTTTTTTATTTATCATGTCATTGAACATTATTTGAAGGAGAAATGGTTCTAACACGACGCTGTAACATGCCATACAGCGCGTGAGACCATCACTTTGCTAAGCCAAACGTTGGTGACCGAATTATCTCAAAAAATGGTAATACGAGTTCAATACAAAAACAGTATTACGGATTATTCTTGATCCGTGTGAGAAGAAGACATGACAAAAGAAGTTTTTATGGCTAAAGGCATGAAGCTTCAAACGGAATTTTCATTTGCGGTCAGTAGGAGAAGGCATAACAAAAATGTTTTTTTATGACCAAAGAGATAGTTAGTATACAGATGGTTCACTCTACTACGGATCAAGATAAATAATTTTGATCTTTAGAGATATGTATGTTTCCGATTTGTGAAAGAAGTGGTTTTTCGCCCTACATACTGAAAAAACTTAATCTACATTTTTATTAGCATTAACAACAATAAAACTTAAGTAGTAAACTTTAATGTTAAGGAGTTACTTTAAATAAGTTACATCTATAATATACAAATAAGTCGCTGAATGTGTTGATAAGCGCAAAACTCGAGAACGGTTGGACCGATTTGGCTCAATTTTTTTTCAGTTATTCGGGTTTGCCAGGAGTAGGTTTTTACGAAAGAAAATTTTGGGAAAATCCTCCGGAAAAGTCGGAAAATTTGAAAAATCGAAAATTGCCTTTTTGTACGGAATTTTGTATGCAATTGATACGGAATGGATTTTCGAATAGAAAAATAGAAAATTTTTGTGGAAAAATTCGGAAAATTCCGGAAAAATTTTAAAAAAATATTTTTTTTTTCGATTAAATTTTGGACGATGTAACTGTGAAAAATGTCGGATAATTATTTCGAAATTACTTTCGAATGGAAAAATTCTTGGTGGAAAACTCGGAAAATTCCGGAAAAACTCGAAAACTTGGATATTTTTCGACGAAATTTTGCATTTTAACGTATAGTTTGATAATTTTGGACGATGTTAATGTGAAAAATGTCAGATAATTATTCCTAAATGACTTTTCAAATGGAAAAATAGAAACATTTTTGGTGGAAAACTCGGAAAATTCCGGTAAAACTAGAAAAAAAAACTTAATGAATACAGTTGATTTAAAAGTGGAAAATTCGTTATGATGCGTGGAAAGTTTCGGATTACTATGAAATTTATTATGTTAAAAGACGTTTTGCGTGACACAAAAATATAACAGATGAATAGAATAATTTTATGTCTTCGTCGCTTATTCTAAAAAGTAACAAAATTAAATCTTTGTCACTTTTTTAAAATAGGCATTTATTTGCATTTATTTTCGTTGCTTTTTTAAAAAATTACGAAGGTATAATATTTTTTAAAATTAACTATTCTAGGAATATCTTTAGCAAAGTGTTAACTAAGCTAGCGTTTACTCAACGTTCGGATGTTTTCGAAAAAGTCAGATTTTATGTATTTTAACTTGCTTTTAAATATTCAGATTGCAGGGCAAATACACCATCGAGCGGAAGCTTTTCTCAATTTAAAGATGGTCAATACAACAAAATGTTTGTTTACAAGTCATCACTTCTCTTTATTTTCCGTATAAGTTCGAATTCGTATTTCAGGAGAAGCAACGAATTAAAAGGATAACTTAATGGATTTGTATGCCTATCGATTGATGATTCGGCAAGATGGTGACAATCGTCTGTAAAGATATCGCAGGTTATTTCAACAGTACAGCGTTGACATGTACGTCAAGGTCGAAACTGAGCGTCTCAATTTTATTCGTTTTAATCAGTTGCCACATTGCGAGAAGCTTGAAAACGTTTGCATTTGCTCAAAAACGATACGCATTGGAACTCAACGCTCGCCGAGACAACTGTTTCTGCTCCAGCGAATCAAATTCGTATATTGTTTGCGATCATCATAGCCACGTGTCAACCGTCGAAACCGAGAGCATTGTGGGACAAATACAAGAACGAGATATCTAACGACAGTTTGCACAGAGCTCGCACGACAACATCGAATTTTGAAATTAACGAAATTGGGAATACCAGCGTTAAATCGTTCGTGACCGACGAGAATGAGGCGACCAACTATCCGACAGAATTTTTGAACTTCCTAGATGTGTCAGCTGAAGGTGGGATCATAATCATGTTGCGAAATTTGAATCATCCGAAATTGTTCGACGGTACTCGGTTGTCTGTCAAGAAACTGATAAACAATGTGATTAAAGCGACGATCATCAAGGGCAAATTTAAAGGAGAGAAAGTCCTTATTCCACGAATTCATATTATTCCAACCGACCGTCCCTTCCAATTCTAGCTAATTTAATTCCTCATGATGACAATCGGCAAACCGCCTTCATTCGAAAAACATTGTTTATCAGATCGATCTTCACTGATTTAAATTAAATTCAAATAAATTAAATTAAAATCTGAACTATCTGTGTTTTAATATAACCCTAGAGCTTATATGAAGGCTTTAGCATAGGAGCGATACGAAGTTTGCCGGGTCCGAAGTTGTATGGCAGAACAACGTTTGCCGGGTCAGCTAGTAAGTAAATAAACTCAACATATTTTTGTCGAGCTTTACTGCCGTTTTCAAAGTACTTTGTAGACCTAAGTGTGAAATATATTACAAGTTAATATGCAATAGCGAAGCATTGCCGGGCCCACTAGTCTATATATATAAAAGGCTTGGGTGACTGACTGACTGATCACTCCCCAGCCCAAATGGCTAAAGCTAGAACCGTGAAACTTGGATTGTAGGTTTCTTTTATGACGTAGTCGCGCACTAAGACGGGATTTTTAAATATTCGGACTGCATGGGGTAAAATAGGCGTAGCACCGCCCCATACAACTCGAATTTTGAAATGGCTGTATTTTTTAAACCATTATAGGTACAAAGTCGAGATTTGGTACGTACATCGGACTTATAAGAAAAAATACTTCGTTTGTGGACAGAGGGCGGTGCCACGCCCCTTTTTAAAAAATTGTTATATTGGCCAAATAAATGGACTACATGGAAACATAATTAGACAAAGGGGCGTGGCACCGCCCACACAAACCGAAATTTCAATCCACCATATCTCAGGAGCCATTAGAGGTATGAAGATGAGGTTTGCTACATATGCTACTGCTACCAAGAGGATTACGTTCCGCTGAAAAATGGGCGGTGGCACGCCCCTTTTGAGAAAATCGTTATCTGGGCGAAATAAATGGACTGATAAGAATGAAATTTTCACTGTGTTTCACTATCCGTAGGGCCTCTATCATAGGCTACGTGAAATCATTATGAGACCAAGGGGCGTGGCACCGCCCATACAAACCAAAATTTCAATCAGTCATATTTCACAAGAAGATGAGACTTGCTACATTTGAAAATGGTACATGGGGGATTACGTCTTGCTGGGAAATGGGCGGTGCCACGCCCCTTTTGAAAAAATTGTTATGTCGGTCATATTAATAGAACGATTGCAGATAGGATGATGAAATTTGTGGTGGTTGTTTCCCTTTTCGAATAAACGTCAGATAAGAATGGATTTTTGGATATTCGTACTTTTAGAGGTAAACATGACCCGGTCAATCGGCAAATGCTATGTATAATCGAAGAAATTGATATGAGCATGCGCACTATTCAATTTGGTTGAAGGTTTTTTTGAAATCCGATGTTGAAATCCGTAAAAACCAGTACAGAAATTTCAGTCAGTTAAACTGACTGATAAATACCATCACCCAATATAAGATTAATTAAAACCAGTTAGAAAGTTTCAGTCGGGCAACCCAACTTACATTTACCCTTACCCTCAGTAAAACAAATAATTTTCTATTATATTGATATTATTACTCGATTTCTAAAGTGGGCGGATTGGCACATTTGTATGGGAGGTACGAGAAGGGGTGTGGTTAGGCTTCCAGATTTATTCTCCATTACTTTATCCTGTTATAGCTTTACTAATTACAGAATTTGGGCACGATTGCCTTGGGTGTACTGATATTATTAGTACATCCCTAAAGTGGGCGGAAAGGTACATTTGTATGGAAGGTACCATAAGGGACGTCGCTAGACTTCCAATTTTTCCTCCAAAACTTTGTCCTGTTATAACATAACAAAATACAGAATTTGGGCACGATCGTGTCGAGTGTATTGATATTATTACCCTATTTCTAAAGTGGACGGAGTGGTACATTTGTATGGGGGGTACCAGAAGGGGCGTGTCTAGACTTCCAGATTTTTTCTCCAAAACTTTATCCTGCTTAAACATTACCAAATACAGAATTTGGGCACGATCGCGTTAAGTCTTTTAATAATATTAATCGATTTCTAAAGTGGGCGGTACCGGATTCGTGTGATTGTATAAAAAAAATAACTTCGAAATCGATCAAAAAATGTGATATACTCGCAAAGCAGCAGAACATGAATAACATATGATGTTACTTCGTCAACTGCAGTAATTCAGGTGGTTCTGCTTCTGTCAAATCAGTCTCCACTTTGTCGCTGACACTTCTCTGGTAGTTTAGTGAAGAGTATTTTTGTACCTCTTGTTGTTCTTAGAAATTTTATAAAAGTTAATGAATGACTTGTTTTTCAGCATTATAACATTGCCAGACGAGACTTTTAGTAAGACTGTGTTTATAGGGTTACAGCCAAAAAACGTAAAATGTTAAATTCAATATATCTTGGCATATGGTCAAAGAAAAAGTCTCTATGTAATTCGCACAAAAATCTCAAAAGAAGTCGTTATATCTTATGAGCGGGATAAACTTCACGGTTTTTAAGGTATCCACAGAAAATACAAAATATCAAATGTTAAATATATATAACTTCATTCAGTATACTTACAAAAAATGTATGTAAAACCATAAAGTTGAATTCGGTCATTTGTATGACAGGTAAAGGAAGGCATGCGGCAAAAGCTTCGGTACTCCAAGTACTTGTTTACTATTAGAAGGTAATTAAACCGACCAAATTCAATTATCCTCCAGTTGTCCGTTTGGAAAATATAGAAGAAAGAAAAAATTTCCAAAAAAGGTTGTATTGTATGGGAGGTATCAGAATTGGTGGGCCGATACAGTCAATATTCATTTCAGAGTCAAATTTTCATAAGCATACACCTTACGTAAAATACGACTGAATACAGTTTACTTGCAAAAAAGATATGTATGAAACCCTATGAGGGTGAATTTCGTCATTTGTATGGGATATACCAGAAAGCATGTGGCAATAATTTCAGTTTTTAAAGGTTCTGTCTACTATTACACAATAATACATTTGAGCAGATTTAAATATCTTCCAGTTGTCCGTTTGAAAATTATGGGAGAAATATTAATGTTTCAAATATAGGTAATTTTGTATGGAAGGTACAATGAGGGGTGTGGCTATAGACTTCCAGTTTTTTTCTTCAAAACTTTATACTGTTTAGATAAACAAAATATAAATTTTAGGCACGATGACATTGGGTGTATTGTAATTATTACTCGATTTCTAAAGTGGGCGGAATGGTACATTTATATGGGAGGTACATACCAGAAGGGGCGTGGCTGGACTTCCGGTTTACAAAACATTACCCTGTTATAGTTTTGCTTAAAACAGAATTTAGACACTATCGCATTGGGTGTATTGATATTATAACTCGATTTTTTATGTGAGCGGAATGGTATTGCATGAGAGGTGCCAGAAGGGGCGTGGATAGACTTGCAGTTTTTTCTCAGAAACTTTATCATATAATAGCTTAACAAAATAAAGAATTTGGACACGATGGCGTTGGGTGTATCGATTGTAATATTAATCGATTTCTAAAGTGGGAGGTACCTGATGGGTATGGGTACCGAAATGGGCGTGGCTAGACTTCCAGTTTTTTTCTCTAAAACTTTATCCTGTTATAGTTTTACTAAATATAGTATTTGGGAACGATCGCTTTAGATGTATTGATATTATTACTCGATTTATAATGTGGGCGAAATGGTACACTTGTATGGGAGGTACCAGAAGGGGCGTGGCCATGTAGCCCATTTTCAATACCGTAAGTAGTTTTGGGGAAATATTAACTCGTGCAAAGTTTCAAAACATTTGGTTTCGACAGACAGACAGCCAAACGAACGGACAGACGGACATGGCTCAAAGGACTTAAAAAGTCATGAATCGAATTTGGTTCCACGAAACTTAGGGTCTAAAGTGACTCCTTCTATTTGTTACACTTTTAGGTCGTACGATGAGGGTATAAAAACTGTATGCGAAAACATCGATTTTGATTGTATGAACAGTGGCCGATAGGCGTCGCCGACGTTGTTGAGACTTTATTATATTCTTAATTTAGTTAATTTAATGCTCGTTGCGAACTCTTAATGATCTACGACCTTTCCCTATAGCATTTCACAAAAATTTATAAAGCCACCCACTGTGGTCCGTTGCAGAAGGACTCTTACTGCTTTTGTGCACAACTCTAATTTCCAAATGTTTCTTGTATATTTTAGACATATTTTATTACTGATCTTATAAATTGTTTCTCCTAAGATTGCCTCATCTCTTCTAATAAATAGGAAACAATGCAATGTTTCAGTGAAATTGAAAAATGTTGTAGAACCACATGAAAAAAACATTAATACTTGACAAAAGTTGCTCTAAAATAAGAATAACAACGAAAGTTCTATGCGGATAGAAAATAATAGGACTTTATTTAATTTCACAAGAAACCAAAAATATAAGGTGCTTATAATTTTTCATCTTGGTTGAAAAAAAACCTTTGTAGTATCAAACATTAAAGAACAGTATTTCCACGTATAAAGAAAAAGTATTCAAATGGTTAAAAGGAAATATGCATAACACATGAAAAACTATACTTGTTCGAAGTAAAACGTACAAATATTAGTAAGACACACAGCGGCATTAATATGGTGCGGGCACGGATGCAAGCATTAAATTTTAACATAAAAGTGTTAGAAACTTCAATGTCTTCTATTTGGATGATGATACAATATAATCATGGGATATATAAAAAAATTTATTAAATTTATTTGAAATTACCGGAATTGTGACTCACAGTTATACGAATTTCATTGCGCTACTCGATTAAGATACAATTTTACGCGTTAGAAATCGATATGCCTTGCCGTAAAACAGCGAAGATTATCCCTACTATCGATTGTTCGATAATAATAGCTGCCTTCAAGTACATGTGTGTGTATGCGTGTATGTATGTTTAGGCACTTTCTTAATTAATTTCATTGCTTTTAATGGTACTCACATACATAAATACCTATATTCAATATCATCGGTGTACACAAATTAGTATGCAAATGACTTTATAAATATTTAACCTTAAGGCGGACAATATTACTTTTGGCAAAGATATACTCAACTCTCTGAGCAGATAATTAATGATAAATGATATCTTCAAGCGACTTGGTGGAAATTTGTCTTGTGGTTCATGGACAGAAAGTATAAATAATGTTAGATATAATTTTAAACTGTAAAATTACAACATATATGTTAATTGTTATTGCATTGAGGATTATAAGAAACTAGCTGACCCGGCAAACGTTGTTCTCATCCAACTTCGGACCCGACGAACTTCGTCTCGCTCCTAAGTTAAAGCACAGATATTTGAATTTAATTGAAATCAGTGAAGAGCGATCTGATAAACAATGTTTTTCGATTTTTTTTCCGGCGCAAAAACAAACAATAAATTTGCCATTGATGATCGTCGCTTTAATCACATTGTTCATCAGTGTTTTTACGGACAACCGCGTACCGTTGACCAATTTCGGATGATTCAGATTCCGCAACATGATTATGATCGATCACACCTTCAGCTGTAAATTATGCGGCGCAAAGTCTGGTACATCTAGAAAGTCCAAAAATTCAGTCGGATAGTTGGTCGCCTCATTCTCGTTGGTCACGCTGTCAACTGATTTATATAAATTCAGGTCTCCATCGATTCGACTTTGATTAATAACATTCAAGCCATGGATCATTCTCGCATCATTCGCAGTTGCCGAATTCGTGGTCATTTTGTACTTTGGCTTTTTAACCGTAAGAAGATTCATCGACAGTTTCAAAACAGAATTTGCAGTACGACTGCCTTTCAACAATGTGGCAAAGTTTGTTGTCAGAGTCAACAAAAAAGAAGTCTTGCCTGTCAACAGCGAATCGTACACGTTCTTCTACTTGTCATTTAAAAACGACTCGTTTGTTCGAACTCTTTCGGTCAGCTTATCTCGATTTTAGTCTTACACCCGTTAAAATTCGCGATCGAATGCAGTTTGCTCCGAACGATTTGGCGCCAATGTCGACAGCAGATTTCCGCACAATGAGAGCAAACAATGTACGAATTTGAATCGCTGACGCAAAAATAATCGCATTGGGGAGCATTGAGTCCATTTTCGAGTACATTTAAATTTCGGCAAGCCTCCCGAAATGCGACGCAGAGAACTCCATCCTTAGTACGCAGGGAATTGAAGGATAGCTAAGACATAAGCATACACCTTGGCGTTGATGAACTGTGTATAGTCTGACTAACTATTGCACGACATTTACGTCATCTAAGATAAGGGGCGTTAGCCAAGCAAATAACTCTCCCTAAAAAACTACAAAGTCGTTTCGGAATGAATGCCCGCAATCCAATTGGATAACTTAATTTTTCAAACGTAAACTCATTTCGAAAAAATTATCAAATTTATAAGTATTGCATAGCATATCTATATATATTTTTATCTACATTTTATTTATCTCGCTAAATAATCCAACCAACTTTTATCCGAAATTTTCCCATACGAAAAGCCATTCCGTAGCAATTGCACACAAAAAATCGATTTTTCCAAATTCCCAACTGTTCCGAAGGATTTCCTCAAAATTACGAAAAATTAGAAAATTTACATTTTCCAAGCATCAATTCGGAAAGTAATTTTTCACAATTAGATCATCCAAAATTTTCAATTCATACGATAATATGCAAAATATTGCCAAAAATTTAAAATTTTCCGAGTTTTCCACCTAGAATTTTTCTATTTTTTCATTCGGAATAATTATCTGAAATTTTTTCCTGTTACATCGTCCAAAATTAGCAATTCATACGACAAAAAGCAGAATTTCGTCGAAAAAAATAAATAAATTTGTTCAAATTATTCCCGAATTTTCCAAAAAAATTTTCCATTCGAAAAGCCATTCGTAAAAATTGCACATAAAATTCTATACAAAAAAGTAATTTTTAATTTCAATTTTCCGGCTTTTCCGGAGGATTTTCCGGAAATTTTCTTTCACATAAACCTTATCCTGGCAATTACGAACAACTGAATTTTTTTTCACCAAAATCGATGAATTACTATACAATTTTTACACTATTTTTATATATATAGATATTTCACAATAATCCAAAATTTTTCAGCAACACAACGAATTTTGCGCCTTTACGTCGAAGATTTCGTCGAAGGGATCCAAATCTTTAGATTTTTTCTGGAATTTTCCGAGTTTTCCACCAACAATTTTTCTAGTTTTCCATCCGAAAAGTCATAATTGTTCGAAATTGTTCACATTTACAGCGCACAAAATTTCCAAAATATACGAAAAAATGCAAAATGTTGTGAACAAAAAAGAAATTTTTTTGGCATTTTCCATAATTTTCCAACCAAAATTTTCTATTTTTCCATTCGAAAACCGACAAATATTTAGTTTGTGATTTTCCTCAAATCAGGCAATGAAATGCAAAATTTTGCCAAAAAAATTTTAAATTTTTCGATTTTTTCGGAATTTTTCGAGTTTTCCACCGAGAATTTATCTATTCTTCAATTCGGAAAGTCATTTCGGAATAATTATCCGAAATTTTTCGCAGTTACATCGTTCAAAACTATCAAATCATACGACAAAAGGCAAAATTTCGTCGAAAAATAGAATACAAATTTTTCGAATTTTCTCGGAATTTTCCGAATTTTCCAACAAATTTTTTTATTTTTCCATTCGAAAAATCATTCGTAGCACTTGCACACAAAATTCCATACAAAAAAGCAATTTTCGGTTTTTCCAATTTTCCGGCATTTCCGGAAAATTTTCCCAAAATTTTCTTATACATAAACCTTCTCCTGGCAATTACGAACAACTGAAAAAAAATTTCAGCTAAATCGGTCCAGCCGTTCTCAATTGATGAATTACTATACATTTTTGCCACCATTTTTATATATATAGATATAATTTCTTAAGCTATTTTGACGTGTAAATAACATTTTGTGTATTTTCATTGTATATTAAAATTTATTTGTCATATATAGAAATATTCGTCGTGGCTGACTAATCACTTCCCAGCTCAAACGGCTGCAGCTAGAACTTTCACATTTCGAACATAGGTGCGCACTAAGGAGAGATTTTTGAGAATTCGGACTGCAATGGGTAAAAAAGGCATGACACCGCCCTATATAGCTCGAATTTTAAAATAGCTGTGTTTCATATGACATTATAGGCACGAGTAGCGATGCCATGCCCCTTAAATAATAAATGAACCGATTGTAATCTGTAATCGCGGGGACAGACAGACGAACAGACGGTCACCTTTAAATCGACTTAGATTTCGATGCTGATCATTTATATATATACTAGTGGGCCCGGCAATGCTTAGCTATTGCATTTTAACTTGTAATATATTTCACACTTAGGTCTACAAAGTACTTTGAAAACGGCACTAAAGCTCGACAAAAATATGTTGAGTTTATTTACTTATGTAACTTATTTAAAGTAACTCCTTAACATTAAAGTTTACTACTTAAGTTTTATTGTTGTTAATGCTAATAAAAATGTAGATTAAGTTTTTTCAGTATGTAGGGCGAAAAACCACTTCTTTCACAAATCGGAAACATACATATCTCTAAAGATCAAAATTATTTATCTTGATCCGTAGTAGCGTGAACCATCTGTATACTAACTATCTCTTTGGTCAAAAAAAAACATTTTTGTTATGCCTTCTCCTACTGACCGCAAATGAAAATTCCATTTGACGCTTCATGCCTTTAGCCATAACAACTTCTTTTGTCATGTCTTCTTCTCACACGGATCAAGAATAATCCGTAATACTGTTTTTGTATTGAACTCGTATTACCATTTTTTGAGATAATTCGGTCACCAACATTTGGCTTAGCAAAGTGATGGTCTCACGCGCTGTATGGCATGTTACAGCGTCGTGTTAGAACCATTTCTCCTTCAAATAATGTTCAATGACATGATAAATAAAAAAATCAATTGATCGTCCATTGGCTCTACTTCTTCTACCAGTTGGATTTTATATGAATGTAGGCCAAGGTCTTTCCTCAGCATTTGCAGAGACCGAGTTCCAGAGAATGAAGTCGGTTCGATAAATTCGAGTCCCCTGTCATACTAACGTCTACAGCGTCGATGGCTTCTATTAGCTGCTCAGATGCATCATTACATGCACCCTCAACTTCATAAAGGGCTCCATAAGTTTGGCAAACAGAACGTGCATTTTGAAAATAAATTTGCATGATTTGTAAACTTTGTTCTTGTTTAGTTTTTACATGGTGATTTTGCAAAGTATACTAAAAGAAAGTCTATTACACTTCATTAGTATGACAGCTAGATTTACACTTATACCTATCAGAAGTTCTATATGTCAAGAAAATACCCCATGCATAGGTTATTTTCAATTGTTTGCTAATGTTACATCTGATATACTATAAAAATTTAACCATTGTAGTATAACTACAATGAATATTGCTTAATTTTTCTATCTATATGATTTATTACCGATTCGCTCTCCTGAGAAGTAATTGAAAAATACATACCTGTAAAGTAAATTAAAAAAAATCACTATTTTAGTCTGCGCATCCTCAACTGCCTGGTGTACGGACCATTATTTGATACAGGTAAAAAGTTAACTATTGAAGTGCGTGGGCAGCGCCTCGGCACTTTAAACTTATTTTATTCGAAATAGCCTGATCATTAGGGCGAATTAATTAGTTCGCGTCAAAAAAAAAAAAACAACCTGTTAACCGTATATCAGTATTGGAATGTACGAAGAATTCTTAGAAAATTTCACTAAGAAACTATATATCTAAAATCAATTCCTAGTTCGCGCTGAGAAGATTTCAGGTAGAGATTTTTTTTTAGCAATGAGCAAATATTCTGAAAAATGATTTTTAAAAACTTAATTTCTGTATGCCAACTCTCAGAGGCCATAACTTTTTAACCAATACATAATACCTCATTTAGTTCGTTGGGAAGTCAGTTTTACGCAGAAGGTCTGTAAAAATATATATCTGAAGTTTTCGGTTTGTGCTCATTTAAAAACAAAAAAAATCTCTATCTGAAATCATCATGCTTCCCAACGCGAGCTAGGAATTGATTTTAGACACAAAATTTATTGGTGAAATTTTCTTAAAAATCATCGTAGATTCCGATTTTGGTTACGATTTGTGCGAATAAAAAATTGGCCCATCTTACTGTTCATATCTTTAGTTGAACAGCAATATACTGTGGAATTTTGACAGTTGTAACCGTTTGTTTTAAAAAGGGTGTGGAACAGCCCATTTCCACCCTTACTTTAATTCATACTGCAAGCCCTTTTAATTTTCAAGTTGAATGGGCGGTGCCACGCCCCTTTATTCAAGCACAACCAAATATAGCCTGGGACTATCAACAGGTCAACAGTACCACTTGGTAAGATTTTTGTATCAATCGATCTATTAGAAAAGCCGTTAGAGCGATTTTTGAAAAGAGGGCATGGCACCGCCCACTTCCTCCCTGGATGTAATTTATACTGCTCCATCAACATATATAACAAATCTCATCTTCATGCCTCTGATAGTTCATGAAATATAGCCTTTTTATTTTCAAGTTGTATGGGCGGTGCCACGCCCCTTTATCCAATTACAACCAAATGAAGTCAGGAACTATCTACAGGTCAACAGTGCGTCATGGTAAAATTTTTGTATTAATCGACCTATTATAAAAGCCGTTAGAGCGATTTTTGAAAAGGGGGCGTGGCACCGCCCACTTCCATCCTGGCTGTAATTAATACTGCTCCAACAACATATATACCAAATCTCACCTTCATAGCTCTGATAGTTCATGAAATATAGCCTTTTTAATTTTCAAGTTGTATGGGCGGTGCCACGCCCCTTTATCCAATTACAACCAAATGTAGTCAGGAACTATCTACAGGTCAACAGTACCTCATGGTAAAATTTTTGTATCAATCGATCTATTAGAAAAGCCGTCTGAGCGATTTTTGAAAAAGGGGCGTGGCACCGCCCACTTCCATCCTGGCTGTAATTAATACTGCTCCAACAACATATATACCAAATCTCACCTTCATACCTCTGATAGTTCATGAAATATAGCCTTTTTAATTTTCAAGTTGTATGGGCGGTGCCACGCCCCTTTATCCAATTACAACCAAATGTAGTCAGGAACTATCTACAGGTCAACAGTATCTCATGGTACAATTTTTGTATCAATCGGTCTATTAGAAAAGCCGTCTGAGAGATATTTGAAAAAAGGGGCGTGGCGCCGCCCCTTTAAGATGTAAGCTATCCTATCTTTCAAGTTGGATCAAACCGAACACGGTGTGCAAATTTGATTCAAATCGGTTAAGTAGTTTAGGAGTCCATCGCGGACAAACAACGTGACACGTAATTTATATATATTAAGATTGTCATATATCTTATAATTTGTATAAGAGATGCCGGTTGGGGTAGCACTTTCGTAAGTCAACGCTCAATAAACACCACGTGCAAAATTTGACTAAATTAAGTTAACTTACAAAAACCTAGAAAGGTTATTATCTTCGGCTATGCCGTAGCTTTGGAAAAATGGTAATAACACTGGTTATTTGCACTACAACTATATTTTATTAAACTTTGATCCGTAAAAAGGGAAGTTTATAGTTTGTATGCTCATCTAAGAACTTAAACTCCGCTTAGAAGATGGAAGCTTGAATACCAAATTAAAGCTTGATAGCTCTTTAACGACAACACTAATTTGTTGTTTGTAGTTTTTGCAGATCGGGTTCATCTTATAACTTAATCTCCGCTTGAAGATATAAGTTTGTATTTAAAATTTCAGCTCTATATCTCTTAAACTACGGCGGTAATCGCGACCGACAGACAGAAAGACGGACGGACGAACATATTTAAATTGACTCAGAATTCGACGCTGTTCATTTATATACCTACCACGTCTACTTATGGGCGTTACAAATGGAAGAACAAAATTAATATACCCTTCACTCCGTTCGAGCGTGTGATGAATGGTATAAAAATATATGTGTAAAACTATTGTTTACGTGAAACATGTATTTATACATTATCTATGAAAAAGATTGTATGCTTATAGCAATTCCCTAAAAAATCTCTCTATTCCTAAAAACAAGTTATCCAATTCCCGAATACATATGTATGTAGTTTAGTCATTTGTTTGCTCAACCAAATGTCACTTACTTTCGTCAAAATAATGACATTAGAAAATGTCCAACTTCCGTAAAAGAAACTATCTTTTAAGTCCATTCGTTTTTTACTTTTCTTATTGGTAAGACCTGATTGAATTTACTCCAAAGAAATCTCTAAAATCCGTGTTTTATTATTCTCATTTTTACGTTGCATGGAACTACAATCGCATCACCATTATTGTGAAGCGACAATATCAAAGGCGTTATCTCTTTGTTATTGCTCAGAAAAATAAACTCTTATTTTTCTTCCCCGCCGCTTAAAAGTATAGCTCCGCTTCCTATCTTCCCCTGGATCTAGCTCCTCACTCCATTAACTATGATGGTGATTTCGGTCATTTGTATGAGGGGTACCAAAAGCGGAGTGGTAAATGTTTAATTTCATATGGAAGGTACCAAAAGTTACCGCCCGATATAGTTCATAAACATACAGCATACCCAAAACATGACTGAATTCAGTTAACTTACAAAAAAGATTCGAATGTAAAACTATGATGGTCAATTAGGCCATTGTATGGGTGGTACCAGAAGGGTGTGGCCAACGTGTCAGTTTTCTGAGGTTTTGTCAGTAATTACAATATAATTAAACTGACTAAATTTAGATGTTCTCCAGTTGACCGTTTGGAAGTTATGGGAGAAATTTTTCTTACAAATATAGGTCATTTCGTATGGGAGTTACCAGAAGGTGTCGGGCGATATAGTCCATAGTTATACCTGAGTCAAATATTTATATGAGTGCATTTCACGCCAAATATGACTGAATTCAGTGTACTTACAAAAAAGTTATTTATGTAAAACTATGGGGGTGAATCCGGTCATTTGTATGGTAGGTACCAGAAGGGGTGTGGCAAAGCTTTTGGTTTTCTGAGAGTTTTTCTGTTATTATAAGGTTATTTAGCTAAACAAAATTAAATCTCTTCCAATTGACCGTTTGGTAGTTATTGTAGAAATATTATTCTTGGAAAAATAGGTAATTTTTATGGGAGGTGCCATATGGGTTGGGATATTATGCTCGTTTGCAATTACTTCATTTTGGAAAATGTTAATACTGTAAATATTCATAAAGATCAGTTGAGGTTAGGAGACGGACATGGCTCAATCGTCTTAATAAGTCCTGAAACGAATTTGATCTGAATATACTTCGGGTCTATCACTTCTTCTTTAATGCATTATACTCTTTCCTGCGTCGAGTGATATACTATCTATCATCCCTAAGGATGATGGTATAAAAAAGTGGTCATAGCAATGTACGCCGGCTCAGCTTCTATGTAAATATAATCGTGCACTTTATTGCTGTTTTTTGTGTTAGAACCCATTTCTACCTGAGCGGCAGTACGCAAACTCAGAATAAAACAAAGAGAGATCTTTATAAAGTAATCGATAAAATGAAGAAATGAAATGTATCAAAAACTCAATATTTCAGAATCCTCTATGTGCCAAAAACACATTCTGAGTAAATCGCAGTTAAAGTTTGAAAGGCCTATAGAGCAAAGGGATACAGAGCAAAGTGGACATGAACTATCTCGATTTTTAGAAGCGGTCGGCATAAACGGATAACAGATTTGAAGAACTTGGTATCAATTACATGAGATAGCAAGATTAACTCAAAACTTTAATATTGCGTATGGAGAATATGAATCCCCGGACGCCGATATAGGTATAGCTACAGATATTATAGATACAAAAGTTTGGCAATGTATGTACTAAACATTATATTCGAGCACTCCTATTTAATACAAACATTTGTTTCACTTACATATATCTCAAGTTGGTGTTTATTTCTTTTTTATACAAATATAATACATATCATACCTTAGTATTACATACTGCATTTGTTGTTATCATAACAGAGATTTACAGAGTGAAGGAAATCGTTGTTCCACCTAAAAATCGAACTATTGTTGATGTTATTAACCGTAAGTCAAACAGACGCACACATAATACAACGCACCGAATCCAACAAAAAAAGAAACACTTAGGCACTGGCATAAGCACAAAACTTCGATAGCAGACTGCAGGCAGCAGCAAAACAATGTCAAATGGAAGATTACTCCCATCACGACCAGTGAACATTTGCTATTCACGCAACAATTTAACTACCGACACTTTTTCTAAACAGATATCGTATCCCAGTGAATGAATTGGGAAGAGGCACCGACCGAATTATCGTCGTCTTACGTTTTCTCTTTGTTTTGCCGACCGAACAACACTTTTACAGTACATACAATATTTATACTTTTACGCAATTTTAATGTTTTTTATTTCATGTTATTTTCATATTACTATTGGCATCTTTAAGAAACAACTTTTTTCACAATTACCTCGCACTGACTAGAAAACAAAACTAATTAGAAATGTCAACAAAGACACCATTGCGCTAAAAGAATGCGCCAGATTAGAGCAGCGATTATGATGAGAGCCAATTTCACTATGGCTGGTTAGTGAGAAGAGAACGTATTGCATATTGACAGAGCTGGGAATGACAGATGGCTAATTTGACAAATGTATAGATGGCAGTGTAAGCTAGGTTGTTAGGTGTATGTCCTTACTTAACACGATTTGAGTTTCATGAAGTTGTCTCATGACAAATAAACTCGAGATATCGAGTATTGCAATATATATCGAAAATTCAGAGTCTTTTGTATGTTTTTTTCTACCACTCTAATGTTAGATATTCTACCGTCATACATACTGTCATGTTAGTACAAAGAGAATACACAGGCATAAGTGTTTGTGTCCGCACTACTCTTAGCTGAGGTGGCAACTACACAGCTCACTACCAACTATTTCTGAAATCGATCAACTGTCATTTAACCGACAGCCGCCTAGACATTTAGTCTGTTACTAGAGTGAGAATTCTTCTTGTTAACTTCAGTTTGCATATTTGCATTCAATGACATTTGTTGTGAATTAGTTTTGTTCTTTATTCGGTGCGAGGTTGTTATTAAATAAGTTGTCTCCTACTAAAGTCAACATAAATGTGCAAATTGTCTAAGAAAATTATTTACAATCACATAATAGTGTAATTAACTGTAAAGGGAAAGTGTTGTTTTATTTATATCGTTCGGTCGGTGCATATTACCAACATTTTTGTACTGTAATACGATAAATGTGTGTAAGAAGTGTCGGTAAAATAAAGTTAAGTTAATACTTTTGTAGTAACAAATTTTATTTTGTTGCAATAAATGACATAGTTGTGCACTATTCCTCAATTTATATATGTATTGCTTCCGCCGCACAGAGGGGCAAAATCGCAAAAAATGGAGATTAATTGAAAAATTAAAATTTGATTTTTTGAAAAATACTTAGTATCCGATTAAAGTATATAAAATTCTACATCACTGCTGAAAATTTCAATGTCATATGTATTTTACTTGTCAAGCTGCATTGTATTAAAGTTAAGTAATTTTTAAATTATTCACGCACAATTGTGTTAATTGAAATTCGGTATATTTCGACGCTTAAGACATAGCTTTTCGCAAGCCAAAAGTAATACTTTTACAATGGAATCTTTTAATTCAGGTATTTTAGCGTTATTCTAAAAATAATTGTGTTAACAAAAGTTGTGTAGAAATATTTTTAAATTTTTTTTTAAAATATGTCTAAGTTTTGGCTATTTTCAAAAAATTCGTGGATATTTAAATATGAATGGTGTCAGTTGGCGTTCAAATAGAAATTTTTTAAGAAAATACAGTTCCTAGGCTTTCATATTCAATAATAACATGTTGCGCGTTTTTGCGCGAAATTTTTTTATTAAATTAATTGTAAAAATAGTCACTCAAACAAAGAACACCAGTTCTTGTCTTTTGTTTGCATTTTCTTCGTTTTCATTGTTATAATTTGTGTTTTTGTATATCATTGGCAACTGTGTGTTACAATGACATAAATAAGTTTTTAATACATGGCCCATAAATCATTTCGCACGCGATATTACAGATCGCTGAACTGTCTGAGGAAGCCCAGGAAACCCAAAACAAAGATTTTTAAAACTACAGAGAACCTTTTTCAACCAAATGTAGTCGGGAGGATTGCAATCGAGACATATTAAATAGGTTCCTACTAAGTTCAGATCCAATCCTATCTGGTAAAACAAAATTGCCGAAAAAAAATCCACCATCTTCCAAAACCAGTTGTAGATCTACTAGTTTCGCCTTAAGTTTTGACGAACGTGGCATCAGAAGGCACAAATCATGATACATATGACGACAATGATTATATCGAGGGTGATGCTTAAGAGTATGATGACTTTGGGCGTATGACTTTGGACATATAAATAAATACTTATGTATACATTTTTTTTCCTATTTTGTAGACTTGAAGGAACAAACTATTTATATTTTTGAACAAAACGCTCACCAGACACATCCGTGCACGATCGAACAATTTTAATATCTGCTTTGAGTCCCATATATTACATATACGATACAATTATCCCCCTTTCGTCTACGTATATAATAAAAATAAATTGATTACTATATAAAAATTGTATTACTTTTTTCCAAAAAAAAAAATCGGCTGAGCCAGATAAATTTTTGAAAAGGGGGTGTGGCACCGCCTTATTCCACCTTGGATGTAATTCGTACTGTACGATCATCATACATACAAAATCTCATCTTCATACCTCTGATAGTTCATGAGATATATCCGTTTTAAGTTTCAGGTTATATGGGCGATGCCACGCCCCTTTGTCCAATCATAACCAAGTCTGGCCAAGGACTATAGCAGGTCAATAGTACAACATTTGGAAAGTTTCATTACAATCGGTCTATATCTGTGGCCGCTAGAGCGATTTTTAATAAGGGGGGAGTGGCACCGCCCACTTTTCCAAAAGATGTTTAGCATATGTCACTCACTGATAATGTACCATTCTAATAGTGAAAGAATTTTTAAAATCGGATAAGTGGTTTAATTAATCTCCATTTTTTGGGATTTTGCCCCTCTGTGCGCCGGTCGGCTGATATGCACTCTTATGTTTATGCCTTTGGCCAAGTGTTTATTTTGCTTTCCTTTTTTCTGTTGGCTTCGTTCGGTTTTGTTGTGTTGTGTGTGCGTCTTTTCGGTTAACATGTTACAAATACAACGATCGTTTGTTGAAGCGGTGGTACAGCGGTTCCGTTTGCTTGGTATATCTCGGTTATGATGACAACATAAGCAAGTACTCAAAAGGTAAAATCTATAAAACATATTTGTAAAAGCATACCAACATATAGCGAGGTAATAAAATGTTTATCATATTAAAATGAAAATATTAACAAATACAGAATGTTCATTAGGGCGTTTCACTAAACGCGTTTTTTGCGATTTTTGCAACTCTTGAAGCGGAATATTAAGGCTTGTAATCTAAAAGAATTTCGGAAAAATTTTTAGATTTTTGGAAGATGGGTATGGGGTCGCTGAAATAGATTTTATCAAAAAAATGAGGTTATGGAGAAAAAAATTTTATATTATTTTTTTCTGGAGCTTTTTGTTCATGCAACTTAACAATTCTCTTCTTATGGATCCGATCCTACAACAAAAAAATTATTGGTATGAGAAATTATTATATTATGGACCACTTTGATAGTCTTAAAAGTGAAAAATTATTTTTCCTAGATTTCAAACCTCGATAACTTGAAAAGTTTTCAACATTTTTTCAAGATGTAAAATGCGTTGGAAAGGTCTTTAAATTACCTTTCATTCGGTACATAGATTTATATTTACTTGTTGGAAAAATATAAGAAAAAAATTAAAGTTTGAGATTTTTTTTTTATTTATCAAATTTTATGAAAATTAAAAGAATTTCATTATGTTTCGTTCTTGGTTAAGTAAAAAAAAAACTTCTAAAATACATTGCTTTAATAAAAATATCAGAAATTCAATTCATCAATATATTTGTATTCCCATACAAAATCAAAAGATATTAAATAAACAAAACCAACATATTTAATGAACAAATTAAAATTAAAAAGTAAATTTGTATCTAAAATTACAAGACATTAACCATTAAATGTGGAACAACTGTGGAAGTATTTTCAAATAGGTTTCTTAAGAGCTTTTTCAATGACATTGTTGTTAACATTAGGTATAATTTTTTAATTGTTATCAACTTTAATCTATAAGTTTTGAAAATCATTCTCATCCTTAGTAGTTTTTTTGTTATATATTGTAGCCGACGCCACGCCTCTTTCTGATAAATCATTCACAACACATAGTTTTTCTAGTTTTTTCTTTGAAGAAACAAAATCATCATCATTTTCCGATAAAAGTGTATCTTTCGAAAAAAAGGAAGTGGGCAATTTTAATTCATCAAAAACCCTTTTACTGTTTGAGGTTACAAAATTATGCATTATGAATTTTGTTACCTTTTTAAAAGGGCCTATTTCAAATATTTTAAAATTCAAATAGTGTGAATTTAAAAATAAAAACTATTTTTTTTTTCCTATTTTTTTTCAACATTTTTCACAAGTATGATATAAACTTATATATACCAAAATAAAGGTATCTAAATTATCTTTCTAACGCCTTTAACATCTTGAAAAAATGTTGAAAACTTTTCAAGTTATCGAGGTTTGAAATCTAGGAAAAATAATTTTTCACCTTTAAGACTATCAAAGTGGTCCATAATATAATAATTTTTCACACCAATAATTTTTTTGTTGTGGGTTCGGATCCTTACGAAGAGAATTGTTTAGTTGTATGGACAAAAAGCACCAGAAAAAAATAATATAAAATTTTTTTCTCCATAACCTCATTTTTTTTGATAAAATCTATTTCAGCGACCCCATACCCATCTTCAAAAAATCCAAAAATTTTTCCGAAATTCTTTTAGATCACAAGCCTTAATATTCCGCTTCAAGAGTTGCAACATTTTTTTTGTGAAACGCCCTAATGTTCATGAGTACTTTGCCCAAAAACCTCAAAAAGTAAGTTCTCAAAAGTAAGTTAGTTGAGTCGATAAAATAAAAAATAAGAAGTCTCAAAGAACTGTTTACTGATAACACAGTACGACAAAATAAAATACCTGGAAAATTATACAATACTAGCTGACCCGGCAAACGTTGTTCTGCCAAACAACTTCGGAACAAGTTAACTTCGTCTCGCTCCTAAGTTAACACCTTTATATAAGCTCCAGAGTAACATAATCAAAATCAGTGAAGAATGATCTGATAAACAATGTTTTTCGATTTTTATTCCGGCGCAAAAACAAACAATAAAGACGGTTGGCCGCGAACGTACAGCTGACCATGCGAAAAGTAGGATAATTCGAGATTGATGCCACAAACTTCCAACGATGCGCTATGCGATTTATTGACTGTCATCATAAAAGCCAATCGAATAGGAAATTAAATTCGCTTGAATTGGAAAGGACGATCGGTTGGAATAATAGGTATTCGTGGGATAAGGACTGGCTCTCCTTTAAATTTGCCCTTGATGATCGTCGTTTTGATCACATTGTTTATCAGTTTCTTGACGGACAACGATGTACCGTTGAACAATTTCGGATGATTCTGATTCCGCAACATGAATATGATCGATCCCACCATCAGCAGTAAATTATGCGGCGGAGTTCCTGGTACATCTCGGGAGCTCAAAAATTCTGTCGGATAGTTGGTCGCCTCATGCTCGTCAGTCACGAATGATTTGGCGCTGGTATTCCCAATTTCTTTAATTTCAAGATCGAAATTCGATGTTGTCATGCGAACTCTGTGCAAAATGTCGTAAGCTATCTCGTCCTTGTCTCATCCCACAATGCTCTCAGGTTCGATGGATGACACGTGGCTATGATGATCGCAAACAATGTACGAATTTGATTCGCTGGAGCAGAAATAGTTGCCTCGACCCAATACGTATCGTTTTCGAGCAAATGCAAAAGTTGTCAAGCTTCTCAAAATGTCGCGACTGATTAAAACGAATAAAAATGAGACGCTCCGTACATGTCAACACAGTACTGTAAAAATAACCGGCGATATCTTAACAGACGATTGTCACTATCTTGCCGAATCATCAATCGATAGGCATCGTTTCTTCTCCTTAAATTCGAACTCGAACTTAAATGGGGAATGAAAAGAAGAGTTGACATGTAAACAAACATTTCGTTGTATTGACCATCTTTAAATTGAGGTGATAGCCATGCTCTCCACTACAGAACATCAACGGGTACTGAGGTGCAGTTTTCACCATCCCGACGCTTAAGAACAATATCGCGCTATTCCACTTTCTTCCCAACAATCACCAGTGCCACTTCATTGATAATGGGAGCATTGAATTGTCTTGCATGGCCTCCAGAGGTTCTTTCGTCTGTTCTGATAATGTTTTGTGGTCGTCAAAATACATAGCGGTTTTGAACAATCTGACCAATGCGCCAAGCTCATGCAGAAGATTTTGCAATTGCTCGATCTTTTCGCGTTTAATTGCAAGAAAAATTGTATAACGTTGATATAGTTCAATTGCCAAATCACCAACGAAATAGATCTGAAGGATCTTATGATCTTCGTTTGGTGGTGGTAACAAAGCTCCCGCTCGATGGTTTATTTGCCCTTGAATCTGAATATTGGAAGCAAGTTTAAAAAAAATTGGAAGAATTGTTCATTTTAAAAAAAATAATATGACACAAATTCAGACTTTTTCGAAAACATCCGAACATTGAGTAAACCCTACCTAAGATAACACATTGCTAAAGATATTCCTAGAATAGTTAATTTCAAAAAATATTATACTTTCGTTATTTTTTAAAAAAGCAACGAAAAGAAATAAAATGTTTTGGCCTATTTAAAATAAAAAAACTGAGCTAATAATTCTATCAAACATGAATAACTACGTTTGTGTGTTTTTTCTCTGTTCCACTTTGATATGTTACGCCATTACCTTCTAACTCGGATTGTAGCCGGTTTAATCAACATATGTTATAATTTTGGGTCACGCAAAACGTCTTTTTATATAATAAATCTACAATAATCCAAAATTTGCCAAGCATCATAACGAATTTTCCACTTTTACGTCAACTGTAATTATTCAATCAAGTTATTTTTCGAGTTTTTTCGGAATTTCCCGAGTTTTCCACCAAGAATTTTTCTATTTTTCCATTCGAAAAGTTATAATTGTTTGAAATTGCACGATAAGGTGCAAAATTTTGTCGAAAAAAAAAGACATTTTTTTTGGCATTTTTCATAATTTTCGAACTTAAATTTTCTATTTTTCCATTCGAAAACCGACAAAAGTTTTATTTTCGATTAACCTCAAATCTTGCGATGAAATGCAAAATTTTGCCGAAAAAAATTTTAAATTTTTAGATTTTTTTTTGGAATTTTCCGAGTTTTCCACCGGGAATTTATCTATTTTTCCAATCGGAAAGTCATTTCGGAATAATTATCCGAAATTTGTCGCAAGTTACATCGTTCAAAACTATCAAATCGTACGACAAAAAGCAAAATCTCGTCGAAAAATAGTATTAAAATTTTTCGAATTTTTCCGAAATTTTCCAACAAAATTTTTTTATTTTTCCATTCGAATAATCACTCGTAACAATTTCACACAAAATTCCATACAAAAAAGAAATTTTCGGTTTTTCCAATTTTCCGGCTTTTCCGGAGGATTTTCCTAAAATTTTCTTTTACATAAACATTCGCCTGACAATTACGAAAAACTGAAAAAAAATTTCAGCAAAATCGGTCCAGCCGTTCTCAATTGATGAATTACTATACATTTTAGCCACCATTTTTATATATATAGATTTCTGAATAAAATTATAATATGATTGAATACACTACTTTACAAATACTTATTTTTTGTCTGGTCTTTGGATACCACTATTTTTTTATGATAGAGGACGGGTTTCTGATTAAGAAAAAAAATTAAAAAAAAAAATTTTATATAGCGGATTTTTTTATAAAAATTTTTTTGTAAAAAATTTTTTTTTACCGAAGGTGCTTTTAGATTTTGACCTATATTTCAAGATGTAGACGGGCAATCATGCCAGTTGGGATACCAAATTAATTGGAATCAAATGGTCAACAAGAATAATGTCACTTAAACTCAATAAATTGCATAATTTTGCCGTACTGGCTGAACATATTTGAAAAATTGTGTTTTTTTCATGAAAAATAGAGTCTCCTTTTTTAGTTTTAAAATCAGCAAAAATCGAAAACTCGAGATAAAATTTTTTTGAAACCTTCTGCGTAAATCAATCGCCTCAACAGACAAAATAAGTATTGCAGAAGAGAATCTATGGATTGGTTAAATAGTAATGGCCTCTGAAAGTTGGTATACAGTAATGAAGTTTTTATAAATACTTCATATTTTGCCTTTGGCGGAAGTGCAGAGTATGGGTCGAGAGCAAAATCAAAAATATACCATTCACTTCGTCTTGGTCCCTAAACATCAAAATGGGATCCAGGGGCCATGGCGCCCTTAGGGGTGGTGCTCCTTGGATTCAATGATGACCGAGGTGATGATGATGATGTGGGGGTACTCAAATGAAAGATATTTTCGAGACGAATACAACGGTAAGACCCGTAGAGTCTTGAAATTGAAAGCACTGGATTAATCTCAAAAATATCTTTTATTTGAGTACCCGCACATAGAGGGCACCATAGGACTGAAGGGAACCCTTTTTTGGTCTACCTTGGACCCCAAAGAGTTTTAAAAAACACACGATTGGATTCGTCTCGAAAATATCTTTAATTTGAGTAACCGCACACAGGCGGTCATCATAGAATCCAAGCAGCACCATTCTTGACCCCCCAAGGGCGCCATGGGCCCCGGCTCCAATTTTGACCTACCATTTCGATGTTTGGAGACCAAGTCGAAGTAAATGGTATATTTTTGTTTTTGTTTGGGCTCACGGCCCATATTCTGCACTACCGCCAAAGGCAAAATATGAAGTATTTATAAAAACTTCAATACTGTATACCAACTTTCAGAGGCCAAACCAATCCATAGATTCTCTTCTGCAATACCTATTTTGTCTGTTGAGGTGATTGCTTTACGCAGAAGGTTTCAAAAAAATTGTATCTCGAGTTTTCGATTTTTCCTGTTTTTAAAACTAAAAAAGGAGACGCTATTTTTCATGAAAAAAACACAATTTTTCAAATATGTTCAGCCAGTACGGCAAAATTTTGCAATTTATTGAGTTTAAGTGACATTATTCTTGTTGGCCATTTGATTCCAATTAGTTTGGTATCCCATCTGGTCTGATTGCCCGTCTACATCTTGAAATATAGGTCAAAATCCAAAGGCACCTTCGGCCAAAAAAAATTTTTTACAAAATTTTTTTTTTAAAAAATCCGCTCCATAAAAAATTTTTTTAAATTTTTTTTCTTAATCAGAAACCCGTCCTCTGTCATAAAAAATAGTGGTATCCAAAGACCAAAATGGCTGTAAACTAGTGATATCAACCGAATTTAAGTTTCTCAGCGGGTTTAAAAAGAGAGACTGCGGCCTTTCAAACGATATATATAGTTAGTTAGTTAACTTTTGACATCTGTCTGCTTTTGCCTCAAAACCGCAAACTGGATTCTTCACCTTTTTTTTTAGTTTGAAGAAGTTTGTAGCTACTACTTTATAAGGACACCTTAATGTTTGATACATCATTCAGAAAGTGCACGGAGTAAATGCATATTTGTTTGTAGAAATCGGTTAACAACTAGTAAAGTTATTCATGTTTTTCGAGGAGTTCAACTTTAATATTCAACCTATAAAGCTTATAAGTGTGCAAAGGCACAAAAACCCGGTTTTTTACCCGTAACACAAGATTTCGGGGGTGTTAGCGAAATTTTGTACTCAGCAGCGCCTAACAGAAAAATAGTATCACGTCCCAGATATTTTGACAGACAGCCAGACAGACAGACAGACATGGCTCAAACGACTTAAAAAGTCATGAATCGAATTTGGAAAAAAATGCCACCCCACCGTAAATACGCCCCAAAACACGAAAATCGAGGTCAAAGGGGCTCCTTGGGTTCTATGATGACCCCCATGTGTGGGTACTTAAGTGAAAGATATTTTCGAGACGAATACAACGATGTTATTTTTAATTTCCATTTGAATTTCCGGGATATACCAAAAAAAAAAATTTACAAACTGTGACCAAAATATGGAATAAGTTAGAAAAATTTAAGGAAATCAATTGAAAAATTCTTAAAAAAAATAGAAAATCTAAAAACCGCGCAATTTTTTAAAAAAAAAAAAATAATGTTTTATGAAAAACCCCGTAAAAAATTTAAAAAAATGGGGAAAAATAATGGAAAATTAGAATAATTTAAGGAAATGACTAGAAAAATTTCATAGAAAAATGAAATGTCATCAAAAGTGTGAAAATTTTAATTTTTTTTTTAATTTTTAAAGGAAAATTTCAAGAAATATTTAAAAAAAATCAAGAAAAATTCTTAAGAGAAATATTTGAAAGAAGATAATTGATTAAAAAAAGGATAAAAGTGGAAAAAATTTTAAATATATTTAAAAAAAGGCTATGTATTGTAATTATATAATTTTTTTTTTTGATATTATTTGTTTTTTTTTTTTTAAATTAGAGTTGTAACGGTTAAGATGGTTGCAGTGGCGCATTTTTTTAAAAAAAAATTCTTTTTGGTATATTCCCGGAAAAATTATTTTTTTTTTTTTTGTAAATTAGAGTAAAAATGGATATGTTGGGTGTAAAAGCGCCGCAGGCAAAAATAATTTGTAAAAAAATCTCATGTTTTTTTTTTTTGGTATATCCCGGAAAAATTTTTTTGTTTTTTTTTTGTAAATTAGAGTGGAAATGGAAATGTTGGGATTGGTAGCGCCGCAGGTAAAAAATTATTTTTAAAAAAATCGCGCGATATTTTTATAAATAATTTTTATTTTTGGTATATCCAGGAGACCCGTAGGAACCTAAAAATAACATCGTTGGATTCGTCTCGAAAATATCTTCCATTTGAGTACCCGCACCTGGGGGGTCATCATAGTACCGATAGGGGCCCCTTTTTTGACCCCCCGGGCCCCATGGGCCTGAACGCCAACTTTGACCTACCATTCCGATGTTTGGGGAACAAGACGAAGACAATGACATATTTTTTTTATTAATCGGGCTCCAGCCCCATATTCTGCACTTCAGCCGAATTTGAGTGTACTTTCGAATGCCATAAAAAAATTTCTTAAAGGTAACTGCACTGTAACCTTTTCTACAGTTGTAAAACATTTCTTAAAAAAACTGCCCATACGACAATTATTTAATAAATAGGTAATTTAATTTAAAATATCGGTTAATTTTAATAATTCAGAGTTTAACAAATATTCCCCAGGATTACGCAGCAAGGACATAGGGTAAGAATATTTATAAGTCAGTTTATCTGAATAAAAGTCCTATGCAGGGTTTATATATATATTTCTTATTATTTTTTCCAAATGTTTTAAATGTAAAAGTGATTACACAGAGTGTATGTTTACTATTTTTATATAGTGAAACATAATTTATTGTAACATTTTTAATTTCATCAAATAACATTTTAGAATGCACTACAAACCTACGCTCTTCTCCATCGCGTAACATTATTTGACTGTTGCAAAGTTCAACCTATTCCCGACAGTTGATGTACCGTATAGCCTTTATGATTGTTAAAACTTTTGTTTTTATTCGCCGCGCATCTCGCCGCAAATCACTTTCCCTCATATGCCCTTACATACATACTTCCATCAGTCACAGTAACGTGGGTGATGTGAGTGTTTCCACATCAAATGCATATTCATTGTTAGTGGATACATTTCCAACACTTTATAACATAGATAGGTACACATGTATAATTGACCGATCAGCGTATTCAAGTGAACGTTTTTCAATGGAAATATATGTATTTGTGTATGTATTTATTACATCCCAGCAGCAAAAAATGGGGCTTTGCATGCCTTCTTACAGGCCTGCAATGGCAGTCAGAAGCCCTACCCTCCAAATGCAGTCTTCATTTCAAATTAACATAGGGTGTCATAGGCAGGCAAGGCCTGCACATTCCCTTTCTCATTGAAGGCGTTTCAGTAGGCATGCCTAGTATGTCCTGCTTAGAGTCCTGATTACAAGGGCCTTCTATGAGGCATTTCTACTGCAGACCAGCTTGCAGGCCTGCAAAAGAGCATTTATAGAAGGACTTAAATAAAAAAAGCATATGCGAATTATTTCCATATTAAATGATTTCCTACTTTTTATAAATTGTTAATACAATATTTATTACAATTTGTAATAACTAGTTTTTTTAAACTCCAGCAGCGGGAATCGAACTCGGGACCTCAGTACTCATAGTTGGGCATGCTACCTACTCGGCTATCACGTGATATAGTTGTTGTACGATAAATAACATACATGTGGTTTTCATAAACAACAGCATCTGTCTTACCTTCCCTTAAGAGGCCTGCCAACAGGCCTAATCGTAGAAGTGAGAAGTGCATGGCTATGAACGTCAATTCTGACTTCAACTGATAGGACTGTCAACAGGCCTGTTTAAGGCAAGAAAGTTTGCATGCCCTTTGAGAACATCTATGGTATTTTTGTGGGGTACACAGTAGGGCTGCTCACAGGCCAGTTTTAAGAAGGGAAAGAGGCATGTCTGCGGGATCTATTCTCATTGTAGTAAGAGTCCTCATTGCAGGTCTCATTTGAGAAGCGAAATGTGCATGGGTATGGAATTTTTTATAAGGCTTAGTGAAGGACTTATTATAGCCTGTATATATGCCTGGATAAGGAAGGCGTATTTGAATGTCAACAAAATGCCTTTAAATGCATGTTTTCAGGCATATTTTTATAATGCTTCGTCTTTTCCTCTGCTGGGATGTAACCAATAAGCCTAAATATTACTATAGCCATTGCAAAAGCTGTATACATGATGATTTAATGGTGATATGATTCACACATTTAGGTTTATAAATTGGAAAGATTTTGGAGATGTTATTTACACAAGGGGTCTGTTTTAATTTTAAAATAATTTTTATTATTCAAACAATGTATGTATGTGTTTTATGTTGTTAAAGTTTTTAAATATTGGCATTGTGGAGAAATAAATCACTGCATTTTTGGAAATAACCAACACTTGGCTGTCACACACGAAATTAATTCGCAGCAGTTTAATAAAATATATTTAAATATATAGTTATCAGTTTACAGATGGTCACTGTTACCCAACAGAACTCTGTTGTGTAATTATTGTTACATAGAAAATACATTTGCATGTTACAAACTATAAGTAATGGGATATTGTAATATGACTGATTTTTTTTTTGGGTAACCCAAAACTCCTTTTCTGGTTTTTAAACACCAACCAACAGTAACCATCTACCGTAATGGAATAAATTACAGTGACAGATGCTAGCAACGGATACCACCACTTACACACACACATACAATGTCAGCAGGAAACATTGTTCTACCAGATGATGGTCACTCACATACATATCTGTTCGCTTTCCCTATATTACACGATGTCTGTAGTGTTTCTGTATGCATACAAATTCAAGGGGAATATATTCGCATATATGAACAACTAGGCAAATATTATGCATCCAGTTTTTATTTTGCCAGAGATCCACTAACTTGCATACTATGTATGAAAATGCAGAGCACAAATACTATGAAAATCATTGGCGTATTTTTAAACGAGGGTCTTACAGTTGCTGTACAAATCCAATACATGGAGACTATGTTTCTTTTAGATCAACGAAATCCAAATAAGTAAAAAGGATTATAGCAGACATGTCGTACTAAAATTTCAGCGGTCTGTTAAATAACCTCAGCATATGTCCTTTCTTCGAAATTCAGTTGAATTTGTTAAACTCCGTATTTTTAAACGTACACTAAATTCCGATAGGTATAAGATTAAAACTAGCTGTCATACCAATGAAGTGTGAAGGGATGATTATACCATTACCCTTAGGAATGATGATGTAGAAGCCGAATAATTACACAGTGCAACAGTGAAAAAAACACCCGAACGAGACTATATAGGTTCGATAGTACAACCGGAGCTGAGTAAAACCCTAGCTCAGTTTGGCTAGATTGGCTACCAAATTTTTTTTTGGCCCCCTAAACTTTTTGAAATCCTTGGACCCCTTGAAAAAAGGTGACATCAATTGTTGGCTAACAGTTTCTACAGTTTTTAATCTAGCTCCTTCTCTTCTTCAACAAAGTTTTAGCTAATAGTCCGCTTAAGAAACTGATATAATAAAATTTCCCAAAAAAATTAGACATCCCTTGATTATTTTCAAAAAACTTCGATAAAAATTTTAATTTTTACACTTTTTTAATATAAGTCGTAGGGAATCCAGATTATTTGCATACTCTATTCAGTGAAATTGTAGTTTAGGTAACACCGAATAACTTTTCTGAACAAACCTATGCAATCTGAACAAGTCTAGGGATATTAAATAGCTCTCAAAACACACTATCTACTTTAAACAAATCAGTTTTTTAGGAGTTTTGGGCCATTGTGCAATGTTTTTACTTGCTATCTTTACCAAAAACGTACTTATTGTAGAACTGAATAACTTATGTAAACAACCAATATGATCGGAATACTCCACCCCCTTAATTGTTCAGAAAGAGCATTAGGGTGTTCCTTATATGGCATTTTTTCGAATTTCGTTAAAAATATGTATTAATCGCGATGTTGATCATCTGTCTTCACCTTACGTTTCTTTTTGCCAATATTAGGAATATATTGTGAGAAATTTTGTATCAATAGTTGGACATTAGGGTGTGCCGCAATGAGGTTAAAGTATCAATTTTTTCTCAAATCAGTTTATTGCCGCTGAGTATTTTTCTTTCGTATATAGACTAAGTAGTAACAAGCCGTTCAATAGCTGAAATAAAGACCTAAAATAATATGTGTTTGCTGTTACCATATCTCTTATAGACGCCGAGATATTTGATATAGAAGTGGGGGTATTTTTAAAAAAATTATTAAAAATGTTCAAATTGAATTTCGATGTAGATTTTTAAGGGCAATTATATATTTTAACATTTAAAGGTTAATCAAGTTAAAATCTATATGTTTAAAAAGTATATGTGTATATTATCACTATCTCTATAAATTCTCGAGATATCAGGGGCTTAAAAAGCCTAGCAATGACTACTTAACTTTTGTTTCACCTGTATATCCATTGTGTATGCTTACAAATGTCACCAAAACCATTAATATCCAATGGTCTTTTGAGGGGATTTTTTATTTGTATCATATAAAAATCGTTATTGGTAAGTATTCAATGGGTATTCAGATGGAACAAAAGTTCATTAGACATTGCTATGCATACAGTTAAAAATTTCGTTTTTTACGCCTGATATCTCGAGAATTGATAGAGATAGTGATAATATACACATTTACTTCTTAAACATATAGATTTTAACTTGATTAACCTTTAAAAGTTGAAATATATAATTGCCCTTAAAAATCTACATCGAAATTCAATTTGAACATTTTTAATAATTTTTTTAAAAATACCCCCACTTCTATATCAAATATCTCGGCGTCTATAAGAGATATGGTAAAAGCAAACACATATTATTTTAGGTCTTTATTTCAGCTATTGAACGGCTTGTTACTACTTAGTCTATATACGAAAGAAAAATACTCAGCGGCAATAAACTGATTTGAGAAAAAATTGATATTTTAACCTCATTGCGGCACACCCTAATGTCCAACTATTGATACAAAATTTCTCACAATATATTCCTAATATTGGCAAAAAGAAACGTAAGGTTAAGACAGATGACCAACATCGCGATTAATACATATTTTTAACGAAATTAGAAAAAATGCCATATAAGGAACACCCTAATGCTCTTTCTGAACAATTAAGGGGGTGGAGTATTCCGATCATATTGGTTGTTTGCAGAAGTTATTCAGTTCTACAATAAGTACGTTTTTGGTAAAGATAGCAAGTAAAAACATTGCACAATGGCACAAACCTCCTAAAAAACTGATTTGTTTAAAGTAGATAGTGTGTTTTGAGAGCTATTTAATATCCCTAGACTTGTTCAGATTGCATAGGTTTGTTCAGAAAAGTTATTCAGTGTTTCCTAAACTACAATTTCACTGAATAGAGTATGCAAAAAATCTGGATTCCCTACGACTTATATTAAAAAAAGTGAAAAAATTAAAATTTTTATCGAAGTTTTTTGAAAATAAACGAGGGAAGTCTAATTTTTTTGGGAAATTTTATTATATCAGTTTCTTAAGCGCACTATTAGCTAAAACTTTGTTGAAGAAGAGAAAGAGCTAGATTAAAAACTGTAGAAACTGTTGGCCAACAATTGATGTCACCTTTTTTCAAGGGGTCCAAGGGATTTCCAAAAGTTTAGGGGGCCAAAAAAAATTTGGTAGCCAATCTAGCCAAACTGAGCTAGGGTTTCACTCAGCTCCGGTTGTACTATCGAAACTATATAGTCACGTTCGGGTGTTTTTCAAAAAGTTTGATTTTGTGTCATAGTGTTATTTGTTATTTGGTTATTGCCCTTCAACTTTATTTTATTAAACTTTGACCGCAATAAAGGGGATTTTGTATGATAGCTACTTTTAGCCTCTCATGCCCATTTTAACAATATTTTTTAATGATATATCAAATGCAGTGAAGAAAACTGATAGTATACCCACGCCCCTTCTGGTACCTCCAATACAAATGTACCACTCCGCCCACTAAAGAAATCGAGAAATAATATCAAAACACCTAACGCGATCGTGCCCCAATTCTGTATTTAGTAAACTTTTAACTGTACAAAGTTTTGGAGAAATAACTGAAAGTCTAGCCTCCCATACAAATGTACCATTCTGCCCACTTTAGATATCGAACAATAATATCAATACATCCAACGCGATTGTGCCCAAATTCTGTACATATTTAGTAAAGCTAAAGCAAGATAAAGTTTTGGGGGGAAATCTGAAAGTCGAGCCACATCCATTTTGGTACCTCCCATACAAATTAGGCGGAATACTTTAGAAATCGAGTAATAATATCAATACACCCAACGTGCCTGAATCGAAAGTAATTATGTCAATATACTAGAAAATGTTATGTTTTACTGAGGGTGAGGGTATATATATGTCGGTTTTCCCGACTGAAACTTTCTTACTGGTTAATTCCCAAAAATGGGAAGTTTACGTGGGAGTTGAAAGTAGTTTTTGTTCGATTTTGCTCATCTTAGAACATAGCCTCCGCTTAGAGGATAGAGGCTAGCATATCAATTTACAGCTCGATATTTCATAACATACGGCAGTAATTGGGGTAGAGACAGACGAACATCCCCAAAAGGGGGGAGTTTTAATGGGAGGTGGTAGTAGTTTTTGTCCGAACTCGTTCATCTTAAAATGTAACCTGCACTTGGAGAATAGAAGTTTACATACAAAGTTTCAGCTCGAAAGCTCTTTAACTACTGCTGTAATCGCGGGGACAGACTTCCTAAAAGGAGCAATTCATCATGGAGGTTTGACTAGTATTTGACCGTGTATGTTCATCTTAGAATTCAACCTCCGCTTCGAGTAGAGGATCTCACATTCCATATTTCAGCTCGATATCTCTTGAACTACTACTGTATTCGCGGGGACAGACAGACGGACACTACGGCTGCAATTGCAGGAACAGAAACCCAAGAAGGGGAGTTGAGGTGGAAGCTATTTTTGACCAATCTTGCTTTTAACAAGTAAGAAAGTTTCAGTCAGGTAAACCGACTTACTTATACCCTCACCCACAGTAAAATAATAAAATTTGCTTAACACAATACAGAATTTGGGCATTAAGGCGTTGGGTGTATAAATATCAGAGCTCGCAAAATATGCTCAACCAAATTTTACTACGCGGTCTGCTCACTTAAAAAACCGAAACAAATGAGACGGAATCGCTCAGTGTCTGAACAGCAACCATTTTTTCGTTTTGTTCGTGTTCTTGCTCTCAGGTTTCGGGTTAAACGTAACACATGAATCGGTCTCTTACTGATCGCTCGATACGAACAGAACCTTCCGTCGCTCACCTACTGAGAATCAGTAAGTGAGCAAAGCAAGCAAAGTGTCCGCACAAAAGGTCTTTATTTTTATTGTTGCTTTGCATTGTGTTGTTGCCTTAAAAATTTCGTCATATGCTTTAAAGAGGAGAGAAGAAGAAAGGGGGATCATTAGTGTGTATATGTGTATGCGTACGTTTGCCTATCTACACGCGCAGCACACATACATGTTCAAAAGACCGTTTGACGAGTTTTTACGGAGTAAAGTGTTTCGAGTAAACCCATGAGCCGATCTAGTGAACAGAAATGCTCGACCGTTGAGCAAAGAGCATGCCAAAGAAGAACGAAGTTTAAGGGTTTTTCGCGACAGTTTCGCATCGTGTCAGTGGATGAGTGGTTTTTTTCAGACAACAAGAACGAGAGAGACCAATTATTCCGAGCTCTGATAAATATTTTTACTCGATTTCTAAAGTCGGCGGAATGGCACATTTGTATGGGAGGCACCAGGAAGGGCGTGGCTAAATTATCTATTTTTTGTATTATAGCTTTACTAAATACTACAGGAATCGATCGCGTTGCGTGTATTGATATTCTTATTCGATTTATAAGGTGGGCGAAATGGTAAATTTGTATGGGAGGTACCAGGAGGGGCGTGGCGATGTAGCCCATATGCAATTCCGTAAGTAGTTTTGGGAAAATAATAACCCATGCAGAATTTTAAAACGATTGGATGTCTTTCGAATGTTATCGTGCGTACCAGCCGGACAGATAGGCGGTCATGGCTCAAACGACTTAACATGTTATGAATCGAATTTGGTTTAAAGAAACCTGTGATACATTTTTTAATCGTATTAAATGATATATACCCTCCAAGCTGACTATATAAAAAGGAAGACCGACACTATATCTAGTATCCAATTCACTCCATTGTAAATTAGTAGTTAAAATATCTTAGGAAAAGTAGAAAGTATATTCCTTATATTTACCATGAGTACAAATCTTAAAAAAATCTTAATTTCCCTTTACAACCCATGAATAAGGTATGAAACAGCTTCTCGAGTTGTTGCAAATTAACACGCTTTCTATGTTATTTTACATTCACAACAAACGGCACCTACTTGTTTATCGACGAATGCGAACGTCACTGTTTGAGAAGATTTTTCTAGACATGCCGATTGACTCGACACTATACTGCGAAGTTGCTGTCTGCAACATCGAGGGGGCCAATGAAAGAAAAATGGAGGCGACTGGAGGCGGGAATCGAACTACGGATCCCCGCATGGTAGGCGCGTGTTTTAATTGCTATGCCACGGCCGGTCCCAAATCTCTCTCTACTGAAAATGTGGCTGTCGAAACTTAACTCATTTCATAAATACAACTTTACATGACCCTAATACCCTCAAAATCTTGACGACCGGGTTTTCGCATCTTTTCTCACTTATAAACTTATAACTTAGTCAACTCTTAAACGAACTTTGATAGATAACTTGCAACAACTGTATGTTTTTGTCTCGAAATAGCAAACTTTTTGGGTTTTTCACTATTTTTTAAGTTTGAAGATGTTATTATTCACTATTTTATTGAGATAAGCAAATTTTTTTATATTATTCAGAAAGTGCATGTAAAACAAGTTACGTGATATTGGTTAGAAATAGCCTGCATTGTGTTATGTATACCTTAATAAGGCAATCGTGAAACATTGTCGCTCCTAGCATAACACAAAATCACATCAAAATCACATTTAAAATATTTTCAACTGAAAATTTAGTCCACATTATTAACAAGTTGACCATGATACACGATAACATTGATAGCAAACGCACATAATGTGAAGCGAGAAGCTATCCCATACCTCATTCATGGGGTGCAAAGGGAAATTAAGTTTAAGTAAGTTTTTTTTTAAATATTTCTTTTTGGACTTTTTCTTGAATTTTTTTAAATATTTCTTGAAATTGTCCATTTGTTTCCTTCTTCTTTAGCTCCTTCTTTTTCCGTCTAAAAAGACGAGTTGCCTCTCGTCTCTTCTCCCTGTGCCGTTCACGAACAGCTCGCGTTGCCATTGGCTGCCAGGGATCTTCTTGAGACGGCTTTGAGTACCCAAGTACGCTGCTCGCAGGCCGTTCTAAGGAGTCGGCTATATTTTTCCACTGCGAGGTTATATTATCAGGGGGTGGGAGTATTCCGCAGCAGTTGAGTTAGGTGGTTGGAGTAGGCGTCCGCTACCTCTGTGGTCCGCAGTTTACCGATGTCAAATTTTCGTTGTGCCTGGTTATGTAAATTTTTCGCCATGCTTAGCCTTGTGCGTACCTTAACTGCGGTAAGAAAGTGATCGGAGTCAATGTTCGCACCTCTAATCACTCGTACGTCCAGAACACTCGATGCGTGCCTCTCATCGACTACCACGTGATCTATCTGATTCCTCGTCAGTTGATCTGGAGATAACCATATTGCCTTATGAATATTTTTATGGTCATATCTAGTGCTGCTTACTACCATATTTCTTGCCGCAGAGAAATCAATCAGTCTGATGCCATTGTTCGACGTTTCGGTGTACAGACTGAATTTTCCGATGGTAGGCTCAAATGCGGTTTCCCTGCCTATTTTAGCATTAACATCGCCTAGTACAATTTTAATGTCATGGCTCAGGCTACGGTCATATACATTTTCTAGGCTCTCGTAGAACTCGTTGAAAACCCAACAGTTTTTTAGAACACATCTACCCTCTATCTTCAAACCTTGAGGTGATACCCATACAATTGTTTTTATTTTTATAATATTTTTATGAAATCAGCTCTTGTCTCCTCCATGGTACCTCCTAGAGGAGTAATATGTATGCCAGACTTCCACTAATTTACTAATTTACCTATTTTCACTATGTAAAAATTACTTACTTAAACTTAATTTCCCTTTTCACCCCATGAATGAGGTATGGGATAGCTTCTCGCGTTGTTGTGAATTAACACGCTTTCTATTTTTAGATTCACAACTAACGGCACCTACTCATTTATCGACGAATGCGAACGTCACTGTTTTGAGAAGCTCTTACTAGACACGACGATTGAATCGACGCTTAATACTGCGAAGTTGCTGTCAAACAACATTCGAGGGGAGCCGACAATGAAAGTAAATTTTTATTTCTTTTTTTCTTTTTTTTTAAGATGACTGGAGCCAGGTTTGAACCTGCGATCTCCCGCATGGTAGTCGCGTGTTCTAACCACTATGCCACGGCCGAAGTCAAATGTATGACTGGCCCCCAGTAATTTTTCAAACCCAACAGTTTTTCCGAACATAGCTACCCTCTATCTTCAACGCTAAAGGTCGTCTCCATAAATTTTTTTATTTTAAATAATTCCCGCCTCTTTTAGCAGCGTTGTCCTAGGTTCTTAGATCGGTAACAAGGAAATCTATTGACAATTCGAAGAGACCAAAACATTTTTCTGGTGTGACGTCTTGTCACTTGTTTCGTTGTCAAGATAATTCTCTTCACAACTTCGAAGCCAACAACATGTACTGGATGAACCCGGTCTTAGTTGCTACCGCATTTAGAGCAGTAGAAGGAAATTTTATATCATATTGATATTAGAATAGGAGTTTCTTTAGGGGGTGAATATAAGGAATTGCTATGTTCGGAATCAATGTTAGGAGGGAAAAACTAATGGGGTCACTCATACATTTTCGCCCTTAAGGAAGCAATATGGGAGCGTTATAAGAAGTAAAAAAAATTGTGTGGAGAACACCTTAAGGGTTAAATATAGAGGTTAGATAAATTGTGAGAAACTGTTGGAGTTGCAAATATATTAGGTCATGTATTTGACTACCGTACGCGCAACCTTCGGATAGTTAGAGCGGTGGAAACATTTCGAATTTTTGTTTGGCGTCTCTCTTTATAGGGAGAGATACTCTATAGGAAGATGGACACAAGGCCAAAACCATCTCTCCTTTTATCAGCTATATCTTGACATACATTTACCTACATAGTTATATTGATGATTTACGAGCGCCTAGAGGAAACATACGACCGCTGCCCTGGCCACGACATTAAAATTGTTCTAGGAGACTTTAATGCAAAAGTAGGAAGGGAAGATGTTCTTGGTCCATCGATCGGCAAATTCAGCCTGCATACCGACACGTCAGACAACGGGTTTAGGCTGGTTAGCTTCGCAGCGGGAAGGAACATGGTAGTGAGTGGAACCAGATTCCAGCACAAAGATATCCACAAGGCAACTTGGCTATCCCCCGATCAAAACACCAAAAATCAAATTGATCATGTGGTAATCGATGGCAGACATGCATCTAGTGTCATGGACGTGCGTGTGATTCGTGGTGCTAATATTGGCTCGGATCATTACCTGGTTGCAGCCAAGGTGCGCACAAGATTGAGCAGAACGAAAAACGCACGTAACCAAACACAAAGAAAGCTGGACATCGCGAAGCTGCAAACCCCAGAGATAGCTACTGCCTACTCCAACCAGCTCTCCCAACTTTTACGACACAACGCCTCTACTTCTGACGTTCCCGATACACAGTGGCAGCATATTGCGCATTCCATGGCAACCGCCGCAACAACCGTGCTAGGATATGAAAAGCGGAGCTCAGACGAATCCTGGTACGATGAAGAATGTCGCATAGCGTCTGAGGAACTGGATGCTGCTTATAGGGCAACGCTACAGCCAATTGCAACCCGTGCTGTTAGGGAACGGCATAAGGAGAAAGCAAAACGGGCGAGACAGCTATTTAGGCGAAAAAAACGTCAGATGAAGGAACGGGAGAACGAGGATATAGAGCGATACAGGGATAGAGGTGAGGCCCGAAAATTTTACCAGAAAATAAGAACAAATGGATACGGTAATGGCCTCCCCACCTGTAAGGACAGTGATGGAAATCTGGTCACGGATACGCAAAGTGTGCTGCACATATGGAGAGAACACTTCCAGCAACTGCTGGTTCCAGAAGGCAGCGCGCGTGAAGTTATCACGCCAATTGTCGACGACGGCTTAGATTGCCCACCACCAAGTCAAGCCGAGGTAAGAAGAGCAATATCGCGGCTGAAAAACAACAAAGCAGCCGGTGCCGACGGTCTGCCCGCAGAGCTCTTCAAGTCCGGTGGCGAGGAGCTGATAACGAGCATGCACCAGCTCCTGCGCACGGTTTGGCTTAAAGAGTGCATGCCCGACGATTGGAATGTAAGCGTATTATGTCCTGTGCTGAAAAAAGGTGATCCAAGTGTGTGCTCCAACTACCGCGGGATCAGCCTTCTACCCATCGCATATAAGGTCCTGTCGAGTGTGCTATGTGAAAGACTAAAGCCAGTGTTATCCAACCTGATCGGGCCTTATCAGTGTGGCTTTAGACCCGGAAAATCAACAACTGACCAGATTTTCACACTTCGGCAAATCCTGGAAAAGACCCAAGAGAAACAGATCGACACGTACCATCTTTTTGTCGACTATAAAGCTGCCTTCGACAGCCCGATACGGCAGAAATTACTCGATGCCATGGCAGAGTTTGGTATTCCAGCGAAGCTGATACGTCTTTGCGGAATGACGCTGACTGACACGAAGTCTTCAGTGAAGATTGGCAAGGACCTTACGGAGCCATTCTATACCAGACGAGGCCTAAAACAAGGCGACGGCCTATCGTGCGATCTCTTCAACATTGTGATGGAGATGATAATGAGAAAAGCTGCAGTAAACACGAGTGGCACTATATTCAACAAAAGCCACATGCTACTCGCGTACGCTGATGACGTAGACATCATCGGTCGAAAACTGCGGGATGTGACTGCAGCCTTCTCAGGTATACAGAAGGAATCAGCGAAAATGGGCCTAACGGTGAACGAGGACAAAACGAAGTTATTAGTTTCAACGAACAAAGAATCTACTCGTTTGGGAAACTGCGTGAACGTTGACAACTATAATTTCGAGGTGGTAGATAACTTTGTCTACCTAGGATCCGCCATCAATAAAGCAAATAATGTCAGCCTAGAAATCCGGAGAAGAATCCTGCTTGCAAATAAATGCTACTACGGACTAAGCAAGCGATTCAATGACAGAGCCCTCTCTCGACGAACAAAACTCCAGCTATACCAGATACTGGTTCTACCTGTCTTAATGTATGGCTCAGAATCCTGGGTTATGACACAAGCGGATGAATCGGTTCTGGCGGTATTCGAGAGAAAAATACTCCGTAAAATATATGGGCCCATCATCGTTAACGGAGAGTATCGGCGTCGTATGAATCATGAGCTGTACGAGCTGTACACTGACATTGACGTGGTCAAACGCATTAAGGTGCAACGGCTGCGCTGGCTAGGTCATGTTGTACGCATGGATGAAAATGCTCCAGCTCGAAAAGTCTTCGACAATGAACTCGATGGACGGCGCAGAAGAGGGCGACCAAAACTCCGTTGGAAAGACCAGGTTACTGAGAACCTTACAGAACTCGGTGTGACTAACTGGAGAAGAAGCGCAGAAGATCGAGGCGCTTATAATATTTTTCTACGTGCGGTATATAATCCACTGGGATTGCATAGAAGTACCAGCTAAGTAAGTAAGTAAGTTATATTGATGTTTTACTTTCATGTCTATATTTTTGTACTCTTTACAGTCGTTGTCTGAGAGATATCGAGCTGAAATTTGGAATACAAGATAATATTCTCGAAGCTGAGGCTAAGTTCTATGATAAGCCCGATCAGGCAAAAACTACTAACATCCGCCCCCATTCAAACTCCCCCTTTTTGGAGTCTGTCCCCTCGATTACAGCTGTAGTTTAAGAGATATTAGGCTGAAATTTGGAACACAAGCTTCTATGCTCTAAGCGGGGCTTAAGTTCTTAGATGAGCCCGATCGGTCAAATCGGTTACTTACACAACCGTACAAAACTCCTCTAAATCTAAACTAAAAATCATTCAACAATATGTTATTATCAAATTATAGCCTGGTAATGATAATATGACAATAACAAATTCAAATCAATACTAATGGCCAAAAATAACAGCCATTATATGAACGAAAATTGTGCATTTGCATGAATGATAAAAATAAGCCATGAACATGCTCCCGCTATGTTTTTTACAGCTTATATATCACAATGATATTTATTGTTGTTCATTTGCATGTAAATCCACCACAAAACGTAAAATCAGTCATATACAATACCACAATCCTGATACAGTCGGAATGGTCACGGCTTGCTTACGCCCTTTATCTATCCTATACATTTTGCTATTTAATAACACCGCTATTTTACTACTATTCTGACCACTATACTCAGATATACTGATATGCAGCGTTGCTTTTTCACTTCACTACTCTAATATGGCTTAATAAACACACTATGCCATAATAATTCAATTAAACAATGAAAAAATGAAAAGACCATTCAAAAGTTAAATTTTTTTAATTCAAGGCAAATATAAGTGTCAGGTGATGTATAATTTATTCACATTCGTATAAATCATACGTACCGGGGAATATGAAAATTTTGCAGCGCGGTGCCAAAATATGGTATTGTTGTTCTTTTATAACACTCAAACTTAGCGATAAGAGTATATATAGGTAAAATTTCATTAAGTACTGATTTGTTATTAATGTTAAGTCGCTATCCAGTGGGAAGGTATGTATGTTGCACAATCTCAGGGCATTAACTTTCAATTTATTTAACTAAATTTGTGGTACAGTTGTGTGATGATAATTGTGATGCTTAGTATGTGTTTATTTAATTTGATTTTATGTCAAACTAAATTGCATTTGGTACCAATGTGGATTGGTGTGCCAATTTCATAACAAACAGTTATGTCATTTCAATTGCTGCAATTTTAGTACTGTCTGTTACTAAATTTAGTCGTAAGTTGCTCTTGAACTATCGTTTGACAGCTAAATTTACTTTGCATTTCCTGTAATTTTCACAAACTCATCTCTTAACATTCACTAATACATTATTACTTAATAAATCTACTTACTGCCAACTTTGAGATGGAAATTAACTTAAATAAAGTGAGTTTCTCAGTTATCATCACTCACCGTAATATTTGCTTAATTGTAATTTTCATCAAATCTCGCAACGCGTTGCCTGGAGAATGTTGATGTCATTTCCCCATATTACTCAAAGTTTGAAGAATTTTCAATGCAATTTAATTGACTTTTTCAATACTGGTGCAAAGTTGATATTAAGAAAACGCCAACTAAATCAGCGTTCCATTATCATTTGACTTTGTCTTTTGACATTGTAAGCGTTCGCTAACTTACACACAAAAGTGTTAATAAGATTTTGAGACGTGATCGTAAAAACTTTGAATTTGCCTTCAAACAGCATGTATGTGCGTTTTGATGTAAGAGCTGTTGCTACCATCAGTGTGTGTACTTTAGAAAGTCAATAAAACGATTTAATCATTTCAAGTACACCTCAAACAAAAATCACATGATTTGCTGCATAAGTGAACGCTATTAAGTAGTTGGAGAAATCAAAGACAAAATGCATGCAAGAGACATTTTGTTAACGTTTGTTAATTTGCAAATTTAACTTTAGTCTTTTTTACGAAAAAAAAACAACAAAATTTCAAAGCATCATAGATATATTGCAACACTTATTAAATTCCTTACAAGTATCAGTATTTTGTCACAATTCCAATGTAATCGCTGCTTTGCCAACAATAGTTATGTTATGTGAAAATGAAGAATAAATACAAAAATTAACAAGGAGTTAGCTTCGTCTTTCCACCTGAACTTTGTTTAGTGTTTCTTCTAGGTTTAAGATGTGGTAAATAAAATAAATATAAATTGGGACCGGCAGTGGCATAGTGGTTAGAACACGCGACTACCATGCGGGGATCCGTGGTACGATTCCCGGCTCTAGTCGTCAAAATTTTTTTTTTGGGTATGTCCCTGCGTTAACAACCGTAGTTTAAGGGCTAACGAGATGAAATTTCGGTCCGAGGTTATGTAAGTAAGATCGTTAAAAACTACTCCCACCTGCCATACGAAAGTCTCCCTTTTTGGGAATATCTGTCTGTGTGTCCCCGCGATTACAGCAGTAGGTCTCTATCAGAGAATGACAATAAGTACTCGTCATTAATGTATACTTAAGTGCATACCCATAATTTGTATACTTGTGTGGAACTATACCTAACACACAGAGAATACTTACAAACTCTTACTTGTGTTGATAAAGACACGTTTGCACACCATTTATAACGAACCTTTTCTCTACCTACCCTTACTTTTGTTTCTCATACACAATTATACACAAAATACACTCGACGCACACGAGGTCAGAAGCCGAAGCAGACTCAACTTTATTATGAAGTTTTTTAGCTACGATAATGATCATCATAGATCATCGTGTTTGATCGTTCTTACATTCGTCAACTCTTCTATGCACTACGGGTGACATGAGTACTCATGTGTACTCATGTACATTCCCATACTCTACGGAACATGACATGTATAACTAGCACCCAACACAACCAACACTTGTAACAACATGTGCTGGGTTCTCGTGTACTTGGGTGTACCAATGCACAAGTGTGTGCGGGTATGGGCATGGTTTGATCGTTTACTCTTTACACATGTACATGTTTGGACATTAGTCTTCAACAATACTCTTATTATACATTTTGTCATTCTCTGGCCTCTATGCGGAGGTTATGTTGTGAATTGAATAATTTGGAAAAAATTACCCCCACCCCCCATACAAACTGCCACTTTTTAGGGGTGTCCGTCCGTCTATCCCTGAGATTAGAATTTACATTTGAGTGCTATCGAGTTGAAGTTTGGTAAACAATTTTCTATCCCCTAAGCGGAGGTTAAGTTATAAGAATAGCAAAACCGGAAAAAAACTACTCCCACTTCTCATACAAATATCCCTTTTTGGGGGGTGTCCCCCTGTGTATCCCAAACTCCCCTTTTTTAAGAATAGAACCGCTCGGTCGGGGCACATAAAGAAGTACATCTTCACTCCCATCTTTTTGCCGTGCAGAGCTAGAAAGACGTCCACTGGGTTTCTCAAGGGTACACGGGGGCGATACTCCCCAAAGGCCCCCAGGATGGAACTCCAATGCGAAGGAATAAGATGACAGTGGGAACATTAGAATTTTACGTGAGTTCCTTTTAATTGGCGGCAAAAAAGATCGTGATCAGATTGGCGGGCGCGGTATCTTCCATATAAGGTGAATTCTGAGTGAGAGCTAAGAAATTTTATGTTGGCTTCTTTTTCAACAATATTACAATAAGACCTCGTATGAATATAAGACGTATTTATTGTTTAACAAATTTTTGGAACACAATAACAGTGATAGTCTTATAACTCTATACGAGTTCCCCTTGAAACAATGGGCATAGCAACTCCCATATAAAAATTAAATAATCTGCAGCGTATATCTGTAGCACTTTCACTTACTTACTTAAGTGGCCCCTAACAACTAACGAATGTGTTCATAAATTAGAGGCCTGAAGTATTAAAGAATTCCACACGCTTCGGTCTTCTGCGAGCGTTCTCCAGTTAGTCCTACCAGATGGTGGCACGCCGGCAACCACTTGGTCCAACCAGTTTTGATCTCCCTGCTCAGCGCCATCCTTTAGGTTTGCCTTCAAACACCTTTCTCGCTGGAGCATTAACATCCATTCTGGCTACATATTCCATCCATCGAAGTCGTTAGATTCTAACTCTTTTAGCTATGCCGATATCGTGGTAAAGCTCATACAGCTCATGATTCATCCTAGGGCGAAACTCGCCGTCGACACAGATAGGTCTATATATTTTTCGGAGTATTTTTCTTTCGAATACTCCCAGGTTTTGTATGTCCGTTGTCACAAACATCCATTGGCGAGCACTATTCTCCGCTTGATTTATTTTATTTGTTGACAGAAGATCCGAGGTAGGTAAGCTCATCTACTACCTCAAAACAATAATATTCAACATTGACGGTGCGTCCCCATCGAGAGGACTCTTTGTTCGTCGAAATCTTTTTTTTATGTTTTGTCCTCGTTGGTCGCTAAATCCATCCCGCATATTTCGGCTTATGATGTATATATCATCGGCATAGGTCAGTGGGATGTGGCTCTTGTGGAGGATATGGTGCCAGACATGTTGACACCAGCCTTTCTCATCATCTTCTCCATAACTATATTAAAAATGTACATAACAAGCAAGCCGGGTCGGCTAGTTTCTGTGTGGGTCTACTGAGTATAAAGAAGAAAATCTAACATAGTTTTAAGGCTTTTTTGTTTTACAAAAATTTATATTGAAATTTTTCTTTTTTCTTATTCGTTTAAATTTTTCCTTTTGCTACATTCTTGTAATGCAAATGATAATACTTAACATACATATACACATTCCACATCCCTTACTATAGTGACATTTTTGCAACCTGAATTACAAATACATTAACCTTGAATTATTGAGGGAGAATACTACAGCAACACAATTTTGCTGTTATCTCTAATTGACAACTAGAATTCCTTTGAGAATTGCCTAAATTTCCATTTCATCTGTGAAAATAACAAAACTTGTTGTTAAGCATTTTTCGTTGCTTGCTTAATAGGTGTCAATGTTATGAATGACATTATTTGTTTCGATGATGGATATTGCTGCTGTGTTCCCACGCATTTTTTGTTCTGGTATTTTTGCAATATTGTCAAAATTCAATTTTAAGGGGCACGCCATCCTACGCCCGTGGCGGCGCAAAAAATGGCAAAGTGGCGAGCGATAGAGCGGTGAACGGCAACAATTTAAAACATAGCGACGCTTAGCCCCTCAGAAATATCGCTCAAAGCGTTGGCACTTCAACAGTATTTTGCTAACCGCCTCGACCTAAGTCACTATCAAACTTACTACGGCTTGGAAAAAGACAGAATTTTGAAGGAAACTTACAAAAAATCTCTTATGGTTAAAGTTTCACATAACATAACCTATGGCATATGTTGCCTCCAAGATCACACAGCGCTTCCGTTGTCGTAAATTGTTTAACGTAATATGAAACAGACTACAAAATTATTTATGACCAATGAACAAATAAATCACAAGATCCACAACAGTGTTCTCAGCAATAGTTCAAATTTTGTTATTGCCTTAATAAAAATAAAATTTCCCCATTATTGCGTTTAACTTATTAAGCGTAATTGCTTTTGTCCAATATTGTTGTGTAATTAAATAAATATTACGTATTATGTAGTAATGTAGAGAGGGCAAAGAAAAGGGAAGATCAAAAATGCTATCTATCAGCATTTTTGTTCTTCTATTTTCTTCCCGTTTTTCTTTTAGACGCTTAGGAAGGCTAATGGCTAATTAGTGAATGGCACTATGTACGTAGAGGGCTGAAGATTACAACCACAGCAACGTTATGTTTTGTTAGTGTGTTAATGTTTTTCTTTAGGAAAATTGTCACTTTGTGTTACTTGGGGAAACAAATTACAAGTCTGGAGAAACAAGGGAAATAAATGTTTGATGTTGAAATTATTAAATACTGAACAATATTTGGAAGTAAAATGAAATAACAATTTGACTCTAATTTTACTTACTTGTTTCATAGGAACAAGGATTTCATGACTTTGTGCAAATGTAAAATATGCAACCTTGGTCATATCTATATATATAAAAATGGTGGCAAAAATGTATAGTAATTCATCAATTGAGAACGGCTGGGCCGATTTTCCTGATTTTTTTTTCATTTGTTCGTAATTGGCAGTAGCAGGTTTATGTAAAAGAAAATTTTGGGAAAATCCTCCGGAAAAGTCGGGAAACTCGAAAAATCGAAAATTGCTGTTTTGTATGGAATTATGTGTGCAATTGTTACGAATAGATTTTCGAATGGAAAAATAAAAAAATTTTGTTGGAAAACTCGGAAAATTCCGGAAAAATTCGAAGAATTGTATTTTTTTTTCGACGAAATTTTGCATATTGTTGTAAGATTTGATAATTTTGGACGATGTAACAGTGAAAAATTTCGGAATATTATTCCAAAATGACTTTTCGAATGGAAAAATAGAAAAAATTTTGGTGGAAAACTCGGAAAATTCCGGAAAAACTTCGATTCTTTCTACAAAATTTTTAATTGTATCGCTTTATTTGAAGAAACTTGCAAATAACATTATTGTCTAAAATTTTATGAGCAGTTGCTTTTCCATTAGAAAAATATATAATTTTTGTTGAAAAAACACGAAAAATGCCAAAAATTTTAATTTTTATTGACGAAATTTAGCTTTTTATGGTATATTTTGAAATTCTTGGACGATGTTAATATGAAAAATTTTGGATAGTTATTACGAATTGACTTTTCGAATGGAAAAATCGAAAAATTCTTGGAGAAAAACTCGGAAAATTTCGGGAAAACTCGAAAACATTTTGATTTTTCAACGAAATTTTGCTTTCTATCGCTTGATTAAATGATTTCAGTCGACGTAAAAGTTGAAAATTCCTTATGAATCTTGGAAAATTTTGGATTATTGTGAAATTTATTATTTTAAAAGATTAAAAGCGAAATGATGGAACAATTGCAAAATATTCTGCATGAACATATCGCTTGGTCCGATTGTTCAAAACCGCATTGGATACAATGCACTCTGACGACCACAAAATCATTTTCATAGCAGACAAAATACCCTCTGGTGGTCATGAAGGGCACTTCAATGCTCCCACTATAAATGAAGTCGCTGGGGTGATTGTTGGGGGAATGTGGAATCACGAGATATTGTTCCCAAGCGTTGGGATGGTGGACAACTGCTGCACGTGTACGAGACTTATCGATCATCTGATGCACTTCAATACCCTTTGATGTTCTGTCGTGGAAAGGACGGCTATCACCTCAATTTAAATATGTTCAATAGAATGAAAGGTTTGTTTACAAGTCATCACATCTTTTTCATCCTCCATTTAAGTTCGAATTCGTATTTCAGGAGAAGAAACGAATAAAATAGTTAGATTAATTAATTTGTATTCGTATTGGTTGATGATTCGGCAAGAGCTTGACAATCATCTGTTAAGCTATCGCCGGTTTTTTCAATTTTTTTCGATGCATTCAATCGCGAATTGTAACGAGTTCAAGACTTCTATCAAGATGAGCTGACTGAAAGATTCCGAACAAATGTGCCGTCATTGAATGCTGAGCAAACGAACGTATGCGATTCGCTGACGATGGAACGGGATGCATTTACTTTCTCGATGCTCCCGGTAGGACTGCCAAGACATTCGTCATTTCTTTGGTTCTGGCAACAATTTGGTCAAGTTCGTAAATTGCGTTAGCTGATGCATCCTCTGGTATAAAGGTTGAAAGGCGGTTGAATTGCACGTTTTGCTCTAAAGCTGCCGATAAATCTTCTCGCGGTTGACAAGCCAACGTGCAGCGAAATTGTTGCGAGAATGCAAAATCATTATTTGGGATGAATGCACGATAGCACATAAACGAGTTTTGGAGGCAGTTGACCGAACGATTAAGGATTTACGAGGTGATTCGAGACGATTTGGTGGGGCTATGATATTGCTTTCCGGAGATTTTGATAGGATTAATCCGGCAGAATTTTTTAACTCCCTAGATGTGCCAGGAACTCCGCCGCATAATTTACAGCTGAAGGTGGGTACGATCATAAGAATGTTGCAGAATCTGAATCATCCGAAATTGTGCAACGGTACGCGGTTGACCGTCAAGAAACTGATGATCAATGTGATTAAAGCCACGTTCATCAAGGGAATTCAAAGAAGAATTGCCACGATTTCCTATTATTCAAACGATCTTCAAATCCCAATTCGATTGGCTTTAGCGATGACAATCACTATATCGCTAGGCCAATTGTTCGAAGTTTGTGTGATCAATCTCGAATTTCCCTGCTTTTCACAAGGTAAACAGTACGTTGCTAATCGCATGTAGGCAAGCCGCCTTTATTGTTTGTGTTTACGCAGGAAAACACATCGAAAAGCATTATTTATCAGATTAAATTCAAATAAATCATATTACAACTTGAACTATCTGTGTTTTACTATTACTCTGGAGCTTATATGAAGGCGTTGCCTTAGGAGCGGGACGAAGTTTGCCGGGTCCGAAGTTGTATGGCAGAACAACGTTTGCCGGGTCAGCTAGTATACAATAAAAGTACTTATAGGTCTACTAATTTGTACTATTTCATACAATAAAAGTACAATAGATGTGCATTTTGGCACATTGTTGGTACAATAGAAGTACTTTTTGGTGCAATTAATTGTATTTTTTGTTAAATTAAATGTACTTTTTGGTATAATTAAAGTACTTGCAGATTTTGGTACAATAAATTCTTCTATTTACTACAATAAAAGACCTAATGGGTACAATCAATTGTTTTTAGTACAACTATTCTGCTTGGTACAATAAATTGTACTCTTTAGTACAACTTTTGTGTTTGGTACAATAAATTGTTCTATTCGGTACAATATATTGTCCAATTTAGTAAAATATGTACTACAAGAGTACCTTTTGGTACACTGAAAATTCTTCTTCTTGTTTAATTGCAGCAAGAACAGAATATTATTTATCAGTAGCCGCAAGTGAAAAGTATTCCAAGCACTTCGGTTTTTTCGCTTAGTATATAGTTTGCCACTCCAAACTTAGATTACAGCCCTTTCAACTGGTCCATCCAACGATATTTTGGTCGTAATCTTCTGAGACGCCCATCGCATGTATTACCGAAGACTTTTTGAGCCAGAGCATTACGTCTATTCGTACAACGTGCCTAAGTCAGCGCACTCGGTCTATTTAAACGCGCTGGACTATGTCGATGTCGTTGTTCAGCTCATACAGCTCATTTATTCGATGACGGTACTTGCCGTTAACGATAATGGGTCCATTTTTATCTCGATAACTCCCGGAATATATTAATCCGCCTGCGTCATTACCCAGGGTTCTGTGTTGTAAAGCAATACAGGTAGGATCAGTGTCTGGTAGAGTAAGATCTTCGTTCGTTGAAAGAGGGCTTTATCATTAAAACGCTTGCGTATAGTAGAATGGACCGGCCGTGGCGTAGTGGTTAGAATACGTGACTACCATGCGGGAGATCCCGGGTTCGATTCCCGTCTCCAGTCATCTACATTTTTCTTTCATTGCCCTGCCCCCTCGATGTTGTCGACAGCAATATCGGCATGTCTAGCAAAAGCTTCTCAAACAGTGACGTTCGCATTCGTCTATAAACAGTAGGTGCCGTTTGTTGTGAATCTATAATTGAAAGCGTGTAAATTCACGACAACGCGAGAAGCTATCGCATACCTCATGCATGGTGTGTAAAGAGAAATTAAGTAAGTGTAGTAGCAACGGTTTGCGATCAATACCCATCCCTTGATTTGCAGGCAGACATTGTTGGTTTTGTTGATGGCGGAGGCTCCGCCGCGGAGCCGAGGTAAACAAAATCATTTACCTCTTCAAAATTATAGTTGTCAATGTTCACGCAGCGTCCCAAACGAGTAAACTCTTTGTTCTTTTAAACAAATAACTCATCAGTTCATGGTCGATGATATCTTTGTAAATGATATCTTTATCATTAGCATAAGATAGCAACATGTAACTTTTATTTAATATAAAGGTAACACTCGTATTGACTGCAGCCTTCAGCATGATCATCTCCCTTATGATGTTAAAGAGATGACATGACAGTCTTTACCTTGTCTGTAGCATCGCTTGGTAGAAAATTGCTCTGTTAGATTTGTGCTTATTTTCTCTGAAGACTTTGTGTCAGTCAGCGTCATCCTGCTGAGTTTGCGTTGGATACCTAACACTGCCATAGCATCTAAAAGTTCCAATCATGGGCATGTATTTCTTGACCCTAATCGTGTTTATGAACTGGAGCATGTGAGTTGCCAGCTCATCGCCACAGGGTTTAAAAAGCTCTTCAGGCAGTCCGTCGGCACCCACAGCTTAAATATTTTTAAACCGTGCAATTGCCGTGCTGATCTCGTTATGTCTCGGTGGTGGACAGTCTACTCCATCGTCGATGATTGGTGTGATTTAGTCGCTTATGCTGCCTTCGGGTATGAGTAGAGACCGAAGGTGTTCCCTCCATATTTGCAGCACAATCTGAGTGTCCGTGACCAGATTTCCTTACAGGTGGGGATCCCTGTTCCGAAACCTTTGCTTTTAACCCTTTGATAGAACTTTCGGGTCTCACCTCTATCCCTGTAGTTTTCGATATCATGGCTCTCTCTTTTTTTTCCACAGACGCTTTTTCCGCCAGAACAGGAGTTTCATCTCCCTTCTTTTCTCACTATAACGCTCCGTCATCGCACGCGTCGCCATCGGCTGCATTTTTGCCTTGTATGCAGCATCCACTTACTCAGACATTTCGCGACATTCCTCATCGTACCAGGGCTTGTCTGAACGTGGTTTTTCATTACCCAGTACCGTCGTTGCGGCAGTGGCAATAGAATTTGCAAAATGTTGCCACTGTGTGTCCAGAATATTAGAACTTGGTGGGTTTGTTTGGAGTAATTTAGAGAGTTGGTTGGAGTAGGCATTGGCTATCTCGGTGGTATGCAACTTTGTGATGTCTAACTTCCTTTGCGTTTGATTTCGAGTGTTTTTTAGCACTACTTAGTCGTGTGCGTATCTTGGCTGCAACTAGGTGGTGATCCGAGTCAATATTTGAGACATGCCTTCCATCAATTACCAAGTGATCAATCTGATTTCTTGTATTTTGATCGGGAGATATCTAGGTTGCCTTGTGCATATCTATATAGGGGAATCTGGTTCCACTCACAACCATGTTTCTTGCCGACGCGAAACTAACCAGTCTGAATCCGTTATCGGAGGTGTTGTTGTGTAGACTGAATTTTCCGACTGCTGAACCAAGAGCATCTTCCGTCATATATGTATTAAAGGCGTGCACAGTTATATCTGAACACACCAGTTTCTGTGTTCCTTTTACTATCGGTGCATAATGGTGGTTGATTTTGTGTTTCTGTTAAAGGTTGTTAATGTTATTCTCTCTACGAGATAGGATATAAACAAATAATGAAAGAATGGGAGGAATACATTTGTTTTCCTATGGTTCATTGAAACAAATGAAACAGATAATGAAGATAGTACTATAAGTACTGATTGTATGTATGGTTCAATTTCAATCAACAATATGTAAAAATATTTCATTTTGGAAAATTTAGATTTTAGCAAATTTAAGATATAGACATTTCCAAGAGGGCGAACGCGACATTCGTACGCCTTTAACGTAATAAAATAATAATGAAATCTTTGAATTTGTTAAGCTTGTTTATATTTTCTGGTAACATTTTAGTGGTACTACTGTTCATTTTGTAAAATAATTGTTAATTCAAATTGAATCTTATTAGCAAAATCCTTTGGCACCACCAACAATACTTCGAAAATATTTGAGGTACAACAGTTGCTTGAGAACAAACAAATAAACATCTCACCCAATGCATACGAAGATGTAACTGTTTTTCTCTCTACGAGTGGAGTGAGCGTGTAAAAGCAAAACAATACAATATCTGTTCCACTCATTGACTTCTGTATACCAATAGTAACAGATATGTATATTAGGAATATAACTTTTTAACAATTTTTTAAAATATCAAAATTGCCATAGCACAGTCCAAGAGAGCATAAAAAACTATAAGGTAACGTATATTTATTTTTTCGCTAAGGTCAAAAAAGTTCACGCACCAACCAGTTTTGAAAATTTGTAATTTTCTTTTTGGTTAAGAAAAATTAATAATATGTTTATTTAAAACAAAAAATAGCGCAAGTATGAAATTTCATTAATATTTAGAGATGGTAAGAGATTTTTCCACAAACCAAAACGTATCTTTAACCTTTTTTAACGAGAAAAAAAAAAATCTCCTCGAACTTTAAATCTTAAATTGTTATCTTTCAATAACTAAATCATTATTTTTCTTATTTTTATTATACGAGTACATATGTAACTTTCAGTAATTTAAAAAATAATAAAAATAAAAAAAAATAAATTTTTAAATAATTTTTTATACACCTGTTTAGAAAAACCAATTGGTGCGTTAACTTTTTCCAGAAAAATTACAAAAGATTATGATTTTCGTGGTTAGAAAATTGGTTCGCCAAAAAATTGGTTATACCCCTAATGTATATGGGTGATTTGTTTTGACAATACTTTCAGTTACACTCTTGCACGTGTTTAATATGTATCCCTCCAGGCGCTCATAGAAAGCATCTTTAATGTCTTCGTCTTTGTCTTCCGTCGGGACGTGTACACAAATCAGCGTAATGTAAAAATATTTTGCGTTAATGCGAATAGTGGCTATTCGGTCACTTACAGGGTTAAATCGCGTGTCTTGTTTTGTCTTTTTGTCCGTCCATTGCATTTCCTGTATGGCCGTAATGTCAGCCTTGTATTTGTCAAGGACATCCACCTGCTGGATAGAGGCAGCATCTCTATTAAAAGTTCGGACATTCCAGGTGCATATTCGAGATTCTTGATAACGTTTGCGGGGATTGTCAACATTTTGGGTGTTGTAATGTACAAAAAAAAAAATCCTATACTTTCTTCTACCATAGGTTGTTAAAGACAAACCAAGGTCAGATTCATCCAGAGGACAAGGCTTATAATCCTTCTTTTTGTTTTTTCTTTTGACAGCGACTGTAAAGGAAAGATGATTTTAAAATAGAAATAAATTGTTTAGCGAACTAGTAGACTGGGAGCCGTTTTTTGCCTTAGCTAACAGTCGGGTGGGGGGTTCGTGTCTACTTTGATCGACTACTTCCTACAATCTTGTACACAAACAAAATATTGTAGACTCCCTGCAGCAAACTAATAATTATGAAAGATAAAAAATTTGTTGATGAGCCATACTCTAACCAATACTATTGCATAAAAAAAAACAGAACCCCAACATGGTTAGAGTTTTTAAAATTTAAAAAATAGCAAATGCATAAAATATCAATTGCAAATAAAACGCCAGTCATCGTTTGCCCATACTGGATTCGTAGTTGATATTCGAATCCATCGCCTGTTTAGCCCAAAACCCAACCATGGTCCTAGCGGCGTGTTATTGATGTATTTAGGACCCCCTACTTCACGATACTCTGCCTTAGTTATCCACCAATAGAAATAAAAAGTTTAGGAACACATATTCATTCAATTGATCATTTAATTTACAAATTCACTTTTAATTAAAATTACAGTAGTCATCTTTAAAATTATCTTTGCACAGTAATGTTATTGAACATTTTGTATCTTACGGAGGTCGCGACAATGTTTAAATTTTGAAATACTTCTGTTATTTAACAATTTTAAAAGAAATCCTAACAGCTAATAATGTTATTTTTGAAAAATAATGAAAATATAATTTCAATTGTGTATGACAACATACAAATTGTGTGGATAACATAAATTTTGGTTTATGTGTAAAAATGTACTGGTTGGTTTGGAATTTTGCTAGATTTAGGACAACACAAATAATAAGAATTTTGCATATAACCAATACTTAAAAGGAAAAAACCACTTATCTGCGTTTTACTTATATACTATGTAAAATTAATAGTTGGAGAAACAGGGACAAAGTTGTAATCGAGCAAATTCGATCCAGGTTCGTTCGTGGACACTTCAAATTGATGCTAGTATGAAGTATCCGATTTAGCGTGTTTTACTTGGCTGTTACTGGAGCTTGGTAATAATTGTTGCTGTTCGTAGACTTGATGCAAAAAGAGATTTTCTGGTGTAACTCAACCAAAAACTAGTGTTTCCGAGGAAAAGTAAGGTGTTCCGATACAAATATTTTCCTTATCGTCTTAGTTATTGCAGCTAGTGGAGGTTGTTTTTCTTTCTATTTTCACAATAATATTTGTAGTGTTTTTTGTGAAATCTTTTCCCGACGATGATGTTATAGGTTTCAGTTCTATGACGTAAGGCGTTTGAGGTTAGTTTGCACAATATATTCTTCCAGGTTTTAATAAAATTGCCTTTCGTGATCAAGAACTGAACCAATATGCCACTATGAATCCAATATGGAAAACGCTATTGAGTACGGCCGTATTACATAAGACGCCTCTGATAATTTTCTAAAGGGAAAACATATAATGTAACACTTTCACTCGTATTAGATTACACATTATTAATTTATTGAGACATACCTGGTAGTTAAATAACAACGCATTAAAATTTTTGTAGGGCCGGCATAAATTATGCAGCTTGAACCTAGCTTATTCCTTGAATTGAACTTGTTGCAAGGAAAGTGTTTAAGTGCTTTGCACCATCGGGAAAATAAATTTGCTTGCTATTAATTAAATTACTTGGCACTTAATCACATGTAACTCAATATAATCACACTTTTAAGTTATTGGCCAAACGTTATGGGACCTCGGTGTATACGCCTAAGCTTCTGGATTATAAAAGAATGTGATTTGACTTGCAATCAACCTCTAAGCCTCTCCACTGTCGAGGATTAGTTTCTCACCACTAGTATTTCTAATACTACGAACCAAAAGAAATAGTAAGCGTGCAACGAAATGTACTTCTCTTTTCTACAACCGAAATATATTCATTGGAATTTTTACGTTATTTTCCAATAATCTCGCTCACGTTTTGCTCTCGTATTACCAGAAATATTTTAAATATTTGTAAAAAAAAAACAAAATATATATTATTCATCCCCGCTGGGAATCGAACCAGGGTCTCCGGCGTTCTAAGCCGAGAATTCAACCGCTGGGCTATCGCACCCTTATTCAACCTTATGTCTAAATCAACATACGATATGCGTCTTCACAGAGTATCTCGACTTTGTAAATGTTAAAATTAGAATAATTGTCGTTTAATTGAAGTTGTAAGCGTTTTCTAAAAATAGACATATCTTCTCACAGAAAGAGATAGAGAGTACTTTATGTACGTAGGAATCATATTCTCTTGTTACACTTCAGCGATACTCGCGGAAGTTAACCTAACCATTACAGTAGTGTAAATTTGAATAGGACTAACAAATACAATATTTCAGATATTTAAAATCGTTCATTACAGTGTTTCTTGTTTTTTTTTCGTGTTTTCATAATATTTGGTTTTGTTAAGGAGAGTGGGTTCTTAAAAAAAACCAAAGCCACCCCTTCTAGTACCTCCCATACAAATTACACAATGCAACAAATTTTTGATCCCGGCTTCTAAATAGTTGATCCTTATGTAAAATTTCATGCTGAATTCAAATCTGCTTTTGAGGTATCGTCAAATTTTTATTTTTGGTGTTTTGAAAAAAGATATGTCTACTAAAAGTTAATTTTATCTAGTTTTAGTTCACCGATGTTTGCAAACTGTGACGAAAATAAAAGATAATAAAATTATTTCCGAAAAAAACGATAGCTGTTTAAAATCCAATCATTAATGATGAAGTTTTGGCACTTCAAAGTAGGTTTTTTGTAAAAATTATACTGATTTTTCAAGTTTTCGCTGCCTTTCATTAAGTTTTTTTTACCGTGTTTCCCTAAAAATTACTCCGGTTTCAGACAATTAAATGATAGAATAATATCTTACAAAAATTGTGTGTCCGTGCTCATCAAAATCGGATGAAAAATAAACTCCACATTCACAATTAAGTACACATGCCTTTTCTTGAGTATGAAATATATCGGCCGACCCTATCTGGTAGCTCCTATACAATTTACCGAAAACACCCTTATAGATTTACATACATATATTTTTTGTAAATACGCTGAATTAAGTCATATTTTGCGTGAACTGCAGTTATAAATAATGAACCCAATGATATAGAGGCCGACATCTTCTGGTACCTTAGATAAAAAAGACCTATATTTGAAAAATTAATATTTCTACCATTACTTTCAAATGGACAACTAGAGGATATAAATTTATGGTAAGTTTAATTATCTTTTAATAGTAGACAGGGAATGGGACTTTGCCCAGAGGCTGAAAGTTACTGATTGTCACTCACTTGGGAGTGACCAGAATCGATTCCTTTGCGGCACTGTCCAAGCAGCTAACTACTTCCGGTCTTAGACCAAGTATTCCCTGGGCAATGACTTTAAAGCAACCGCTTAGAAGTTAGCTAGAGTTAGAAGGCGAAACGTTGAGTAACCTAACCGGCATGCTACCACCGATGCGTCTTAGGAATTAGGTAACAGAAGTTACTGAAGCTCAACACAGGCTCTCCTAGTGGCTTTGGCAGCCCCAAGAAACTAGGATCGGGAGCGGTGGCCTAATAAGCCACTCTCCTTAAACAAAATTTATTATGAAAACACGGAGAATAAATAAAACAAGAACCCCCCCAAATGTTGACGAACCCCGCAAACGATATAAGGACCATGATTTAAGGATATGCACCTGGAATGTCCGAACTCTTTACAGAGATGGTGCCTCTATCCAACTGGCGGATGTCCTCGACAAATACAAGGCTGACATCACCGCCATACAGAAAATGAGATGGACGGGACAGGGATGCACACGACGAAAGAACTGTGACATCTTTTACAGCTGCCATGCAGTAAGACACGAATTTGGATGTGGTTTCATAGTCGGCAAGAGACTTCGACACCTGTTCTCGCGGTTTAACCCTGTAAGTGACCGAATAGCCACCATTCGCATCCGGGCGAAATATTTTTACATCACGCTGATTTGTGTACACGCCCCGACGGAAGATAAAGACGATGAGATTAAAGATGCATTTTACGAGCACCTAGAGGAAACATACGACCGCTGCCCTGGCCACGACATTAAAATTTTTCTGGGAGACTTTAATGCAAAAATAGGAAGGGAAGATGTTCTTGGTCCATCGATCGGTAAATTCAGCCTGCATACCGACACGTCAGACAACGGGTTTAGGCTGGTTAGCTTCGCAGCGGGAAGGAACATGGTAGTGAGTGGAACCAGATTCCAGCACAAAGATATCCACAAGGCAACTTGGCTATCCCCCGATCAAAACACCAAAAATCAAATTGATCATGTGGTAATTGATGGCAGGCATGCATCTAGTGTCATGGACGTGCGTGTGATCCGTGGTGCTAATATTGGCTCGGATCATTACCTGGTTGCAGCCAAGGTGCGCACAAGATTGAGCAGAGCGAAAAACGCACGTAACCAAACACAAAGAAAGCTGGACATCGCGAAGCTGCAAACCCCAGAGATAGCTACTGCCTACTCCAACCAGCTCTCCCAACTTTTACGACACAACGCCTCTACTTCTGACGTTCCCGGTACACAGTGGCAGCATATTGTGCATTCCATGGCAACCGCCGCAACAACCGTGCTAGGATATGAAAAGCGGCGCTCAGACGAATCCTGGTACGATGAAGAATGTCGCTTAGCGTCTGAGGAACAGGATGCTGCTTATATGGCAACGCTACAGCCAATTGTAACCCGTGCTGTTAGGGAACGGCATAAGGAGAAAGTAAAACGGGCAAGACAGCTATTTAGGCGAAAAAAACGTCAGATGAAGGAACGGGAGAACGAGGATATAGAGCGATACAGGGATAGAGGTGAGGCCCGAAAATTTTACCAGAAAGTAAGAGCAAATGGATACGGTAATGGCCTCCCCACCTGTAAGGACAGTGATGGAAATCAGGTCACGGATACGCAGAGTGTGCTGCACATATGGAGAGAACACTTCCAGCAACTGCTGGTCCCAGAAGGCAGCGCACGTGAAGTTATCACGCCAATTGTCGACGACGGCTTAGATTGCCCACCACCAAGTCTACAACAACTGACCAGATTTTCACACTTCGGCAAATCCTGGAAAAGACCCAAGAGAAACAGATCGACACGTACCATCTTTTTGTCGACTATAAAGCTGCCTTCGACAGCCCGATACGGCAGAAATTACTTGAAGCCATGGCTGAGTTTGGTATTCCAGCGAAGCTAATACGTCTTTGCGGAATGACGCTGACTGACACGAAGTCTTCAGTGAAGATTGGCAAGGACCTTACGGAGCCATTCTATACCAGACGAGGCCTAAAACAACGCAACGGCCTATCGTGCGATCTCTTCAACATTGTGATGGAGATGATAATGAGAAAAGCTGCAGTAAACACGAGTGGCACTATATTCAACAAAAGCCACATGCTACTCGCGTACGCTGATGACGTAGACATCATCGGTCGAAAACTGCGGGATGTGACTGCAGCATTCTCAGGTATACAGAAGGAATCAGCGAAAATGGGCCTAACGGTGAACGAGGACAAAACTAAGTTATTAGTTTCAACGAACAAAGAATCTACTCGTTTGGGAAACTGCGTGAACGTTGACAACTATAATTTCGAAGTGGTAGATAATTTTGTCTACCTAGGCTCCGCCATCAACAAAGCAAATAATGTCAGCCTAGAAATCCGGAAAAGAATCCTGCTTGCAAATAAATGCTACTACGGACTAAGCAAGCGTTTCAATGACAGAGCCCTCTCTCGACGAACAAAACTCCAGCTATACCAGATACTGGTTCTACCTGTCTTAATGTATGGCTCAGAATCCTGGGTTATGACACAAGCAGATGAATCGGTTCTGGCGGTATTCGAGAGAAAAATACTCCGTAAAATATATGGGCCCATCATCGTTAACGGAGAGTATCGGCGTCGTATGAATCATGAGCTGTACGAGCTGTACACTGACATTGACGTGGTCAAACGCATTAAGGTTCAACGGTTGCGTTGGCTAGGTCATGTTGTACGCATGGACGAAAATGCTCCAGCTCGAAAAGTCTTCGACAATGAACTCGATGGACGGCGCAGAAGAGGGCGACCAAAACTCCGTTGGAAAGACCAGGTTACTGAGAACCTTACAGAACTCAGTGTGACTAACTGGAGAAGAAGCGCAGAAGATCGAGGCGTTTATAATATTTTTCTACGTGCGGTATATAATCCACTGGGATTGCATAGAAGTACCAGTTAAGTAAGTAAGTAAGTAAGTAAGTAGACAAACCCTCAAAATATTAAGCATTTGCCACACCCCTCCTGGTACCCTGCATACATATAAATAGTAAAAGACTAGTTAAAGCTTCCCTATCTCGTCGATAAACAAGTAGGTGCCGTTAGATGTGAATCAAAAAATAAAAGGCGTGTTTTTTTTTTTTTTTTTTTTTTTTTTTATTGTTTTTGTAAGCAATCTATGTACAAATACATTTCAGAATTTAATTGGCCTCAGCGCCTTAAAGGCATTTTTGAGGCAAGTTGGCAAAAAACATGTACAAAATATATATACATTATAGATTATATAAGTATCATTATATTATATAACACAAAAAAAAAAAAAAATTAATAATAATACGTATATAAGTTTAAGTAACAATTGTTTAGTTCAAGATTATGTGACTTATACAAGAAGCGTTTCAAGATTTGGTAAAAGTTGTGCTTTTAGCTCGGTTTTGAAAAGAGATATTCTGCGTATATTTTTCAAATTACCAGTTAAATTGTTATACTCAAGACTACCCATGTATTCAATGCGTTGTTCTGTAGTTTCAAGTCTGCACCTAGGAGTTCGCCGGTTTTGCTGGTGCCTCGTATTAAAAGCTGATTGATTTTGTGTAAAATTTACGGTACGATGACCTAGACTATTCAAACTCTTAAAAACATATATAAGTAATTGATACTTATATAGTGCATGAATAGGAAATATCGATTTGCAGACATCACCGTATAAAGACAAAGTTGAATAATATATTGGTAAATGGTATATCGTTTTCAATGCTTTATTCTGCATGACTTGTAGCGATTTCAATATATTTGTCTTTCTATATCCATATATTATTGCCATATAGTTTAAGTGACTTTGGACTAGGGCTTGATATATCAGCAATTTGTTTTCCACATTCAATTTATGCTTCAATTTGTATAAAATACCAATAGCCGGGGCAATCTTTGATTTGACTTCGCATATATGAGAATCCCATGCAAGGTTACTTTGCAAAGTAATACCAAGGTACTTTACTTCATGGATTTCAGTAATTATATTACCATCAACGAAAATACTAAAATTATTGTTTAAAGCACAAGCATGTGGCCCAAATCTTATCAATTTAGTTTTATTCGCATTAAGGACTAATTTATTCAGCCTGGAATACTCAACTATTAGGGAAACATCCCGTTCCATATTAGTCTTTAAAGCCAAATCATATTTGTAGGGATAGAATAGGCAAACATCATCTGCAAACATATATAAACGACCGGTAAGATTTAATTTATGTATATCATTCATAAAAATTGAAAATAATAGTGGTCCCAAACAGCTACCCTGCGGTACACCACATTCAACATTTAACATTTCACTCCTGCAACTAGAGACTTGCACAAACTGCTTCCTATTTAGCAAGTAATCCTCAAATAATTTCAACTCTTTTCCCATAATTCCATAACATTTTAACTTCTGCATCATGATTTCATGATCCACTAAATCAAAAGCCTTCGTAAAATCAAGAAAGAGACCTGCAACTCCTGCCGAACCATTATCCAAACCATTGCATATGAAATTAACAACATTCACAACCGCTTCTTCAGTGCCACAGCCTTTTTATACCATCACCCTTAGGGATGAGGGTATATATCATTTGATACGAAAAAAAGTGTAACACATTAAAGGAGACGAGTTAGACCCCAAGTATCTTAAGACCAAATTCGTTTCAGGACTTTTTAAGACGATTGAGCTATGTCCGTCTGTCTGGCTGGCTGGCTGGCTGGCTGGCTGGATGGCTGGTCAGCAGGATAACTCGAGTAATCCTAAACGGATCGGTATGAAAATTTACCAGTATCAATATTTTTCAAAACGAACTTATGGGATTGTAAATGGGCTGAATAGCCCCACCCCTTCTGGTACCTCCCATACAAAATTACCTATTTTTGGAAAATTAATATTTCTTCCATAACTTCCAAATGGACAACCGGACGATGTTTGAATATGGTCAGTTTATTTATCTTGCAAAAGTAGACAAACCCTAAGAAAACCGAAACCTTTGCCCCGCCCATTCTGGTACCTCCCATACAAATGACCGAATTGACCCTCATACTTTTACATACATATCTTTTTTGTTAGTAAACTGAATTCACTAAAATTTTGCGTGTGATGTTCGCTTTTGAAAAGTTGAATTAGAATGAATATGGACTATATCGGTTTACGCCTTCTGGTACCTCCCATACAAAATTACCTATTTTTGGAAAATTAATATTTCTTCCATAACTTCCCAACGGACACTTGGGGGTAATGAATATTTGTCGATACATTTTTGTCGTGATAGGAGGCGAAACCTCAGAGAGCATAACTATTTTACACACACCTTCTGGTACCTCCCATACAAATGACCGAACCCACCCCCATAGTGTTACATACATATCTTTTTTGTAAGTAAAGTGAATTCACTCAAATACTCAAAAATTTTGCGTATGATGTTCGCTTGTGAAAATTAGACTCAGGAATGAACATGGACTATATCGGTTTACGCCTTCTGGTACCTCCCATACAAAATAATATTTCTCCCAAAACTTCCAAACGGACACTTGGGGGGTAATGAAAATTGGACGGTTAATTTATCTTGTGATAGGAGGCAAAACCTCAGATAACATAACTATTTGATACACCCTTTTGTAAGTTCACTGAATTCAGTAAAATTTAGCGTAAGGTGTACGGTTATGAGATTTTAATCAGAAATGAATATGGACTAAATCGGATCACCCCTTCTGGTACCTCCCATACAAAATGACCTTGTTTGGAAAATTAATATTCTCCCATAACTTCTAAGCTGGCACCTGGGGGGATAATCAAGTTTGGTCAGTTAATTTTTCTTGTAATAGAAAGCAAAGCCTCAGCAACTCAAACTATTTGACACACCCCTTCTGGTACCTAATATATAAATATATGGGATATTTCCCCTTTTACATACGAAACCAGTACAGAAATTTCAGTCAGTTAAACTGACTGATAAATACCATCACCCAATATAATATATTGTTTAAATCTTAAGTTATTGAAAATAATCGATTTGTAATTAAAACCAGTTAGAAAGTTTCAGTCGGGCAACCCAACTTACATTTAAACAAATAAAATAATTTTCTATTATATTGATATTATTACTCGATTTCAAAATTGGGCGGAGTGGTACATTTATATGGGAGGTACGTGAAGGGGTGTGTTTAGGCTCCAGATTTATTCTCCATAACTTTATCCTGTTATAATATAACAAAATACAGAATTTGCGCACGATTGCGTTGAGTGTACTGATATTATTACTACATCCCAAAAGTGGGCGGAAAGGTACATTTGTATGGGAGGTACCATAAGGGGCGTGTCTAGACTTCCAATTTTTTCTCCAAAACGTTGTCCTGTTATAATATAACAAAATACAGAATTTGGGCACGATCGTGTCGAGTGTATTGATATTATTACCCTATTTCTAAAGTGGGCGGAGTGGTACATTTGTATGGGAGGTACCAGAAGGGGCGTGTCTAGACTTCCAGATTTTTTCTCCAAAACTTTATCCTGCTTAAACTTTACCAAATACAGAATTTGGGCACGATCGCGTTAGGTCTTTTAATAATATTAATCGATTTCTAAAGTGGGCGGTACCAGATGTGTATGGGAGGTACCAGATGGGGCGTGAATAGACTTCCAATTTTTTTCTCTAAAACTTTATCTTGTTATAGCTTTACTCAAAATAGAATTTGGGTACGATCACGTTTAATTTATTGATATTATTTCTCCATCTCTATAGTGGGCGGAAAGGTAGATTTGTATGGGAGGTACCAGAAGGGGGGTGGCTAGGCTTTCAAAATTTTTTCCAAAACTTTATCCTGTTATAGCTTTACTAAATACAGAATTTGGGGACGATCCCGTAGGGTGTATTGATATTATTACTCGATTTCTAAAGTGGGCGGAATGATGTATTTGTATGGGAGGTACCAGAAGGGGTGGGGCCATGTAGCCCATTTGCAATACCGTAAGTAGTTTTGAGAAAATAAGAACTCGTGCAAAATTTCAAAACATTTGGTTGCGTCTTTCGAAAGTTATCGTGCGAACCAGCCGGACAGCCACCCGACAGACAGACAGACGGACATGGCTCAAACGACTTAAAAAGTCATGAATCGAATTTGGTTCAAAGAAACCTAGGGTCTAAAGTGACTCCTTCTATGTGTTACACTTTTGGGTCGTATCAAATGATATATACCTTCATCCCTACGGGTGATGGTATAAAAAGTCAGACACGTTGTGCTGCCCATAATTGTACCTTGTGTACAAATAGGAAAAATTTTGTATGTTTTTGTTCTACATGCAGACAAAAAATAATACATAAGTAATTTTATTTTAAAAATCTATTAATTTCAATAACTCAAGACTTAAACAATATCTTATATTGGGTGATGGTATTTATCTGTCAGTTTTCCTGACTGAAATTTCTGTACTGGTTTAAAACCAAATTGGTATTTATAAAAATAATTACTATCATCAAAATATGATGTAAGTCTCCCAAAAATCTTATCAATAATTGATAGCAACGCAACTGGTCGAAAATCTTTTGCTTCAAAAGCATTTACTACTTTTGGAATAGGCACAATTTTACTAATTTTTAAACAATTCGGAAATTTTGACATACCAACTATTTTATTGAAAACATTACACAAAATGGGAGCAATTATGTCTTTGCATTTAACCATCAGAATTGGCGGAATATTATCATAACCGGTTGACTTTTTCAAATTTAAATTATTAATAACGAATATAACGTCATCAACGGTAACAGTCTGAAAACAAAAACGATTTGAACTTGGTATTAAAGTGCGTAAAAAAATCCAGTTATCCCCAGGATGCACTTGTATCTGACTCCTTAACTCTCTTACAGATTGAATGAAAAATTTGTTCATAATATTTGCTTTTATCTGATCATCCAAAACTAGTGTTCCATCTGATGTTTTTAAGTTAAACTCTTTTCTTCCAACTCTTCCCAACAATTCATTAATGAATCTCCAGCCCTTTTTCGGGTCTGCTCCAATTCTACTTAAATTTCCATAAAAATAATAATTTCGAGATAATCTACATGCTATCTTGATAACTTTACCTAACCTCTTTAACAAATTTTCATATAGTTTGCTTTTTGATTTTCTTCGTTTAGCTAAAATTTTCTTTTTTAATATAATTAAAGCTTGTAAGTTTTTATTTATCCACGGCGCCATTTCAAATCTTAATTTAACTTTGTCAATAGAGAATTTGGTAGAATTATCAATAGCATCTTTAATACACTTCACAAGATTATCAGTTATTTCTGATGGACAATCGGCATTTACACAATCAATCAAATTGCGTTGTAGAAAATCATATACTTTAACATAGTCACAATGACTTTTGTGAATTTCAATATTTTTATCTGAATAATAATCACATTTTAGCTTACAGCATATAATATTATGATCAGTTAACGAGCACTCAACGGAATCAATGAAAAGTTTACGAGGGATATTGCTAAAAACATGATCAATACAAGTTCTACTGGCGGGTCTCGTAATAAGTTCATGACAGCTGTGGCAATCATAGTTTTTAAATAGATCGGACATTTCTAAAAATTGATGGCTTTGAAACATATCAATATTCGTATCTCCAAGGATAATTAGTGGCTTTTGTGCATATGAATCTAATAGTCTTTCCATAATAGCTAAAAATGTAGAAACCAAACACTTTTGTGAACGATAAATTGATACAATTTGCAAAGGGTTGTTGTTAACACGAAAATTTTCAATTGATATAGAAATAAATTCCACAAAACTTTCACTTACTCGTTTCTCAACAGTAAAATGCAGTCTATTAGTGATGTATAAAGATGTCCCACCATAACCGTCTGGTCTACAACAATGAACGCTAGAATATCCCGGAATTGAATAAACTTGGACTACTTTCTCATCAAACCATGATTCTTGTATAGCAATTATATCTGGCAACTTGGAAAGACTCGATATAACGTTTTTAAACTTATTAAATTTAGTTACAGAAGAAACGCTTCTTATATTGACGCTAATTATATTTAAAAATGAATAATTTAAATTGTACAAAAATTGATTAAAATCTGAAAATTTTTTAAAATATTGATTTGAACTCATTAAAGAAAAATTAGAATATAAAACCAAGATAATTACAAAAATGAAGATTTAATTAGGTGAAACGTAGGCCAAATCATCTACATCATCATCGCTTACACAGGGACCCGCATCATTCGCAGCCTTAGATCTTCGACTCCAAGGTTTATCAGTTGTGGCATTTAACAATAACTGGTCGACTTCATCTTCGCTTCTGATTATTTGCGGCTTTGAAATTTCACTTCGCTTATAAAAAACTCGACCATTCTTGGCATATATATAGTTATAGCCAACATCCTTCAGCGATCTCGCATAATTTAAAAGATTTAGTGTCTCTTTACTAAGGTAATCATTCACATAAACGGCACTGGTAGCCTCATTTTGTCTTAGTTTAGACTTAGCCATCATCAATTTCTCCTTCTCTGTCTTTGTTGCAAACTTAACAATCAATGTCTTTTTCCTAGGCGATGTCGTTTGTTTGGTATTGAACTTGTTACGTAGAAAGTAAGCGTTTTCAATACTCGTTTTCTCAATTTCAATGCCAACACTCTTTGACAATTCGACCACAGAATCAACCGCTGTTACACCATCATCCACTTTCAATCCACTCACGATACAATCATTTTTCACCCGCTCGTCGTTCAACAATTTCACCGACATCTTTAAATCATTCACTTCTTTTCTGAGTAAACGATTTTCTTTCTCCACTACGCTTAACTTCTTTTTATTTTCGGCTACGCCTTTCAAAATGTCATCATACTGCTGCGACATAAACTGAATTGTTTTTTGAATATCTGCCAGTTGATCCAACTTATCGAGCTTTGTTTTGATTTCATGCAGCTCACTTTTCAATTCTTCTTCATCTCCTTGTTCGCACAGATGACAGGCAAAAACTTCTCTCTCGTTCTTTAACAAATACTCAAACTGACGCTTGTCCAGTTTAGTACACTGAGCGTGAAATTTGTTTGTGCATTTATCACACTCAATAAAATCATCATTGTCCTCTTTGATGTTATATTTGCATTGAACACAAATTGATTTTGAACTATTTAAACTTTTACGACTTTTCCCAGGCATACTTTAATATTTTCTAATGCAGTGTATCGTGTTTTATGTATTTAAACAGTTTATTGTTCAAGAAACAGCTTGAATTTTACAATAATTCGAATATAAAATATTCAACTCGCGCACCGATGATATTGTACGTTTATTCACAAGGGTTGCCAACTTCTTATTGCTTTTCTATTCTATTCTATTCTATTCTATTCTATTCTATTCTATTCTATTCTATTCTATTCTATTCTATTCTATTCTATTCTATTCTATTCTATTCTATTCTATTCTATTCTATTCTATTCTATTCTATTCTATTCTATTCTATTCTATTCTATTCTATTCTATTCTATTCTATTCTATTCTATTCTATTCTATTCTATTCTATTCTATTCTATTCTATTCTATTCTATTCTATTCTATTCTATTCTATTCTATTCTATTCTATTCTATTCTATTCTATTCTATTCTATTCTATTCTATTCTATTCTATTCTATTCTATTCTATTCTATTCTATTCTATTCTATTCTATTCTATTCTATTCTATTCTATTCTATTCTATTCTATTCTATTCTATTCTATTCTATTCTATTCTATTCTATTCTATTCTATTCTATTCTATTCTATTCTATTCTATTCTATTCTATTCTATTCTATTCTATTCTATTCTATTCTATTCTATTCTATTCTATTCTATTCTATTCTATTCTATTCTATTCTATTCTATTCTATTCTATTCTATTCTATTCTATTCTATTCTATTCTATTCTATTCTATTCTATTCTATTCTATTCTATTCTATTCTATTCTATTCTATTCTATTCTATTCTATTCTATTCTATTCTATTCTATTCTATTCTATTCTATTCTATTCTATTCTATTCTATTCTATTCTATTCTATTCTATTCTATTCTATTCTATTCTATTCTATTCTATTCTATTCTATTCTATTCTATTCTATTCTATTCTATTCTATTCTATTCTATTCTATTCTATTCTATTCTATTCTATTCTATTCTATTCTATTCTATTCTATTCTATTCTATTCTATTCTATTCTATTCTATTCTATTCTATTCTATTCTATTCTATTCTATTCTATTCTATTCTATTCTATTCTATTCTATTCTATTCTATTCTATTCTATTCTATTCTATTCTATTCTATTCTATTCTATTCTATTCTATTCTATTCTATTCTATTCTATTCTATTCTATTCTATTCTATTCTATTCTATTCTATTCTATTCTATTCTATTCTATTCTATTCTATTCTATTCTATTCTATTCTATTCTATTCTATTCTATTCTATTCTATTCTATTCTATTCTATTCTATTCTATTCTATTCTATTCTATTCTATTCTATTCTATTCTATTCTATTCTATTCTATTCTATTCTATTCTATTCTATTCTATTCTATTCTATTCTATTCTATTCTATTCTATTCTATTCTATTCTATTCTATTCTATTCTATTCTATTCTATTCTATTCTATTCTATTCTATTCTATTCTATTCTATTCTATTCTATTCTATTCTATTCTATTCTATTCTATTCTATTCTATTCTATTCTATTCTATTCTATTCTATTCTATTCTATTCTATTCTATTCTATTCTATTCTATTCTATTCTATTCTATTCTATTCTATTCTATTCTATTCTATTCTATTCTATTCTATTCTATTCTATTCTATTCTATTCTATTCTATTCTATTCTATTCTATTCTTATTGTTGACACCAACAAAAAAAACTGTTAAATCACAACAACGCGAGAAGCTATCCCATACCTGATTCATGGAGTGTAAAGGGAAATTAAGTTTTTTTTTTAAGTACGTAAAACCTGAGAAAACCGAAATATTTTACATACTTCTTCTGGTATCACACTAATGACTAATGACAGAATGTACACCCATAGATTTACATAAACATTTATCTTGTAAAGACACTGAATAATTTCATTAAAGGATTTTTTTTTAATAACTAAAATATTTTAAGGGCAAAAGTCAATTTTGAACTTCATGTAGAATTTTTTTTGTGTTTAAATTGTACTAAGTTGTGATATACGAAACAATTTAGAAAATTTTCCATTATACATTTGCACTTCAACTGATATTGAACAACATATACACATTCACAGGTATTTTCTACGAAATCTTTACATAAAATAATTAATTTTTATTCATATCTAACATCACAAATAGAGTATACAAAACCGAAACCGGAAAACCGGTTTTTTTTTTGTTGAAAACCGTCAGCCATTTTTTACAAAATATCGATTTTTGAATGACCGGTTTAACCGGTTTTTAGATATCGATTTTTTGTCTTAGGACAACATTTTTTAAGTAACATCTTTATAGAAAATTTTAATGTTCTAAAGTCCCATTTTATGGCATTTTCCTGAAATATGGACAAACAGGACACGTAAGGAGTCGAGATAGAGAGTTTAAATGTTCCACAACTAAAATTATCGTTAAATTTCATTGAAGACATCTAATATCGAATATGTAATAAAACAATAACAAACTTTCAGACAGTGATTTGAAAAGAGACAATTCGAATAGTAAAATTTTCCCAGAAACATTTTTTTAGAGCATTTGAATGTTGTAAGGTCCCATTCGAAGATCTTTTCTTACTTTTCTCGAATTAGGGACGAAACGGGTACGCAAAGACTTGTGTCATTAAATTATATTGCAGACATCTGTTTTGGAAAATGCACTAAAGCAATACGAGTAAGAAACGTAGTTCTTTAGTCCCTATTTCAAAGTCTATTTTCGGTTAAACTGAAAACTCACCTACGGCTTTCATCCCGTAATGGATTTCTTCCGCCCTCAAAAATATGTTGCACTTTGTAATTGACCGTATTATTAAGCTGGTTCCAGATGCCCAATAAGTGGCTAATATTAGAAAGTAATTTAAATCAAATTAATATTAGAATGAGTTTAAGACATGTTTTTTCTGTTAAATACCCCCTTCCAAAAGATATTTCTAACATTTCTAAATTAAATTTCTTATAATAGTGACACTATTTCTTGTTTTTGTAAACAAAGCAAAACTCGAAAAAATAACCGGTTAGCCGCTTATTTCTTAGTTAAGTATTCGAAAACCGACTTTATGAAATAATATAAATTTCGAATATAACCGAAACCGGTTTTTCGTAAAAGTCGAACGTTTATATACTCTAATCACAAACCTTAATTACATTGCCTTTGAACAGGTGCATGAAAATTACTTGTTTTAAGCTGATATTTTCTAGGCAATTTGTGTAGATATTTTAATGAATCTTATAGTACAACGCATTCATCTTCAGGTTTCAAGGAAATTTTAATTGCTTTGTTGCCTAATAGCTGCAGCACACTTTATGGATGGTACAGCACGATGAATGGTTCGAGTCATGGCAAATTTAAAAAAGGAATCTTAACAATTTGTTATGTGCTGTATGTGAAGAGGAATTATTTCTTTATTTTTTCAGGAAGTTATTGCTGGTGATTTTGTTAAAAAGGAAAATCAATTATTTGATTTTTGATTATATGGCTATTAGACGCACATTATTTTACATTTAAGAGTGATGCAATACTTATGTTGCATATACATATATGTAGAAATCATAATATGGCTAAATAGGCCTAGTGATGGAGATTTATTTAAGTAGTAAATATGCATTTTTACCCCCAAAATGTCCGAATATCCCAAAGTGTTGTTAAGCAAAGTTGTTAACCCCAACGCCGCACAGTGGCACCGCCCCATACATTTTTTGGAAAAAAATAGAAGGAGTGGTCGTACAGCAATGAAATTTTGCAGAAACACTTCTTTGAGCTAAATTAAGAAATTTTGAAAAAATCTTGGAAAACCGCCTACTGCCACACCCACCTCCCTTGTAACTGCACTTGCCAAAATTTTTATTTTTGGATCTAGGGACTCGAAATTCGGGACACTTCTTAATTGAGTTCTCCTTATGATTAAAAATTAAATATATTGGGGATGCCAAACCTACTTTAGATTTTACTCCCATTGAAAGTTGTAGATTTTAGGTGTTATCCTTCCCTGCCTAGAATCATATGAAAATTTCATATATGTTAAAAAAATTTAATTTTTAATCAAAAGTCAACATGTGTTGTCTCCATACAAAAGAAGAGAATATCCCCAACAACCCTCCGCGAAAGATATTAGCCTTCAAATACACCAAAAATAGCGCACAAATGCATGCATTAAAATTGATGTTACTAAAAGGGACGGGATTTGGCGGTGATTTTTTTTTCTTAATTGAAAGTACAGACTCGGACCTTTAATTTTTTTATAATTAGAGGGCTGAACAATGCAATGCACATAAAGTTTTTTTCCATCAAAAAGTGAAAAGTTGATATTTTTTAATATAATTTTTGATAAATTATAATAACACAGGGGAACAAAATTGAACTTTTTGAGTGTTGTTTGGAATTCGATAGCTGTTTTTTACTAATTTGGGGTCGCTGATTTCAAATCTAATCTCCATTTTTCTCCATCAGCTCGAATTTTTAAGTTACAGGTACTAATCGTATTTTCGACTTTTTTCCAAAAAATTATAGTTCAAAAAATCATAATTTTTTTTTCATAAGCCGGATTTTAAAATTTTATTTTTTTATTAAAGATATCGTTGTTACCTTTGAAAAAAATCAAATTTTTTAATATTACAAAAAAAAAAATGACTGAGTAAAGGCTGTTTTACTCAAAAAAAAAAAAAAAATTACACAAAAAATTACACATTTTAATTTTCTTCACGCTGAAAGTTAATCGGTTGGGGGCAAATTGTTATTTTTATTAGCTTTATTGAATATCATATTAAGATAGCTTTCTAAAACATGTATGTACATAATAATCGATTGAAAATTGAATGAGTTATGCTAAATTCGGTGATAACAGATTTTTCGCAATTTTTTGTTTTTACCCAAAAAAAATTAAAATTTTGTATTTTTAAAAATCATGACAAAATTGCAAATTTATTTATAGTTTAATTTTTAGTTTTGCCTCCTATTACAATATTAATTAACAGACCAAATTTAATTAATCGGCAGGTTTCAATTTGGAAGTTAAGGAAGAAATATTAATTTTCCAAAAATAGGTAATTTTGTATGGGAGGTACCAGAAGGGGTGATCCGATATAGTGCAAATTCATTCCAGATTTATATTTTCATAACCGTAAAACTTCCGCATAGTTTGACTGAATTCAGTGTACTCACAAAAAAGATATGTATGTAAGACTATTGGGGTGAGTTCGGTCATTTGTATGGGAGGTACCAGAAGGGGTATGGCAACGCTTTCGGTTTTTTTAGGGTTTGTCTACTTTTGCAAGATAAATAAACTGACCAAATTTCAATATCCTCCGGTAGTCTGTTTGGCAGCTATCGAAGATATATTAATTATCCAAAAATAGGTAATTTTGTATGGGAGGTACCAGAAGGGGTGGGGCTATTCCGCCCATTTACAATCCCATAAGTTCGTTTCGAAAAATATTAATACTGATAAATTTTCATAACGATCCGTTAAGGTTTGCTCGAGTTACACTTTCACAAACATATTAATAAATGTTATTTTTGTATGGAAATCGTGATTTTTGTAAATTTAGTTATCTCAGTAAATTGTTGACAAAATCAAAAGTTGTGCAGATATTTCAATGAAATAAAGCTCATTTGATTCACACTATATTAAACTAAATGTTTTAAGACAAACACTGTGATTTTTGTTGCAATAATTTTTTTTATGAATTTTTAAAAAACAAAATTTTTTTTTTTTTTTGTAAATTTTTTCTTTTATTTTTTAAAACTACAACGATATCTCTGAAACTACTAAGCCAAATTAAAAACAATGTAGGCACGGATTAAAGATAATTTTGTTGACGAGTTTAAGTTTTTTTTTTTAATTGAATATGGTGAACCGTTTTCAAGTTATTTAAATATTTGTAGTGGAAGTGCCTTAGTTATGGACATAACGGTATATCGCGAAAAGTCGAGCTGATACAAAAAAACTAAGTGCAGATTTGGATTCAGCGTCCCAAATTACCTTTAAAACAATATTCAGTTCTTAAACAACAAATACCTTGTTCCCTTGTGTAATTAGTATACCTTTCCAATTTCCAATTTTTTTTTTTCTTATAAAAGAGTAAGTGCTATATTTTAACTAAAAAATAAAACAAAAGCCATAGCTATAAACTTACACACGTAAAAGTTCTTTATTTGGACAATAATTTTAATCTAATTTCGTTGAATAAATTTCCGTTGACTTCTGTTAGTTTTTTTAACTACAAACTTTCACTTTTCATAAATAACCTTGTTAAATTTTTCTTATCCAAATATTTCTTTACAAAACCATATTATACAAATTTTGAAATTGGAAAGTTGAAAAACCCACTGTGCGCCGGCTACAACGTAGACAATAAAGTTAAGCGGTCTTATTGGGTTTCCACGATTTATTTTAAATATTCCGAAGCTCTGCTTGCCTTATAATAATATGGAGATTTTATAAACATATATCTTCAGTCAAGCATAAGGTTATATTGACATATTTTTCATTTTACATGTGCAGCAAGTTTAAACTTACAACATTTTATGATGCCGAGCTAAGTCAATTGAGTGTGACAGATATCAATTTATATTTTACTTGTACAATTTAATTTCAACAAAATTTCAAGCAATATAAAAAACTCAGCAGTATGAAATCAATTCTCAGAAACCATTGGTGATATACAAAAATACGGTTGAGTGAATTTTCGATTTAATATTCTGTCGTATACAATAATATGAGGAAGCAATAAATGGACTATTACATCGTATCTTAATATTATAGCATGCAGGTGGTCATGTCAAAGGGATTTAAAATGCAATATGTGTTATTCCCAGAAAAACAACATTTTATCGAGAAATTTAATATCATAAGACACTTAAGAAGTCATTGACAATAGCTACATAAAAATTGGTGAATTATATAAAAGCAAACAACTAGATGTTTTATTTTACTTAAAATATCATCATTCATATGCGATTCTTGATTATGTTGACACTACAGTACGTAGCATTAAATTTATATTAGATATGAATAATTGTCTATAACAAATCATTCACGAAGTTCACTGAACTTATATTTGTATCTCAATGGCATTTTATTGTTCCACGACGCCTCTAGTTCTTGTTCATAAATCATGTGATTTGGCAATATTATGATGCAGGAGATTAAAAGAGGAAAGTGCACTCTGACAATAACGCGTCTGCGGTTTATTGAAATTAAATAGCTTTGCTGTCATACAATTGTAATTGAATGCCAACATTTATGTGGTATTTTACAAATCATTGGCACTAGTAACGTGTAAAAATGAGTAATGCCGCTTGGAGGCTGCGTCAACAAATGTGTCTGTAATGTGTTATGGCTTAATCATCATAACAAATCACACGCGATGACAGTCATTTTATGATAGCCGTTTTACTCGTTCATTGCCATTGTAATTGTTCGGTGGTCTAGTCTGGAAATGAATGTCCATAAACTCACATATATATTGTGTGAAAGTTTAGTATATCTCATAAGTGGAATTTAATAGAGATTTGAATATTTAAATTGAATGTAAACGTTATTAAGGAGCGCCCAATTATATGGTGATGCATTTGGATATTTAATAAAATAATGTAAAAGTATAAGACATATTGACATTCCTTTACAGTATTTGGGCATCAAATTCATTTTTCCACAAACCGCAGACCTAGTACTGAGAATATTCAACACATTTATGCATATCTAGCCCAGCAGCAAAAAATGGGGCTTTGCATGCCTTCTTGCAGGCCTGCAAAGGCAGTCAGAAGCCCTACCCTTCAAATGCAGTCTTCATTTCAAATTAACATAGGGCGCCATAGGCAAGGCCTGCACATTCCCTTTCTCATTGAAGGCGTTTCAGTAGGCATGCCTAGTATGTCCAGCCTAGAGTCCTGATAACAAGGGCCTTCTATGAGGCATTGGTACTGCAGACCAGCTTGCAGGCCTGCAAAAGAGCATTTATAGAAGGATTAAAATAAAAAAAAAACATATGCGAATTATTTTCATATGTATTAAATGATTTCGTACTTTTTATAAATTTTTAATAATATATTTATAACAATTTGTAATAACTATTTTTTTTAAACTCCAGCAGCGGTAATCGAACTCGCGACCTCAGTACTCATAGATGGGCATGCTACCTACTCGGCTATCACGTGATATAGTTGTTGTACGATAAATAACATACATGTGGTTTTCATAAACAACAGCATCTGTCTTACCTTCCCTTAAGAGGCCTGTCAACAGGCCTCATCGGAGAAGTGATAAGTGCATAGCTATGAACGTCAATTCTGCCTTCTACTAACAGGACTGTCAACAGGCCTGTTTAAGGCAAGAAAGTTTGCATGCCCTTTGTGCACATCTATGGTATTTTTGTGGGGTACACAGTAGGGCTGCTCACAGGCCAGTTTTAAGAAGGAAAAGAGGCATGTCTACGGGATCTTTTCTCATCCCAGTAAGAGGCCTCATTGCAGGTCTCATTTGAGAAGCGAAATAAGCATGAGTATGTAATTTTTTGTTAGGCTTAGTGAAGGACTTATTATAGCCTGTATACATGCCTGGAAAATGGAGGCGTATTTGAATGTCAACAAACTGCCTTTGAAGGCATGTTTGCAGGCATGTTTGCAGGCATATTTTTACAATGCCTCGTCTTTTCCGCTGCTGGGAGGATATACACACACACATCCACTATAAACGTCTGTATTGTTAAATTACCAAGTCATACTCGTATTATTTACAGACAAGATTTAAAGAATGTGTGAAGCAATGAACTTACTCTGAGATTCATACAAGTTGAATAAACTTGTGTTTTATAATTATAGTAAAACATAAAAAGGTACATAGTAAATATTTAAAGGCAAATAATTGCTTGAGGTCATGCTCAAGTTGTTGCTAAAAAGGGTTGTCGGTCTGATTCATTTCAGTTTATTTTTTGTATTGTGTCGAACAAATTTATACTTTTCATAAACAGTTCCGAGAACTTGTCTGTCTATTTATAATTACTTTACTCAGATTAATTTCCTTTGTACCTTTTAAATACGATGCTAGTTTTTATTTACTCTTTGTGTTTGTATTTCGTATCTTAATATCATTTTAGTTTTGTTTTTTCGTTCATAACTAAGCAGGGGCATGACCTCAACCGTTTGTGGCGATGATGGGTGGGTGCTTTCAGAGTGAAAATGTTGAAGTTTCCAACAATGCAAACAAAGGCGTAATTTGATAGTGATACAAAAATATGAATACATGTCCTAAGGTTAGGTAGTGTGCAGTACAGAGTTTTAATGTTATGTACAAGTGTTTTTGTTTTATACCAAGAAGTATATAGTTAATTGTTTAAAGAACCAAGACTTGTAGTAAAAAAATGCAATATCTCTGGATATTAAGTCATATTTTTAGCAAGAATATGAAATGAAATCGGACTAGTGGCTCGCGAGTTATGCCAAACAAAAGTGCCTAAAACGTGACAAATTCCCCTATACGATACTTACTAACTTCAAATCAATAATTAATTATTATGGCATGTAACTTGACAAAACGAATGATGCAGGACTTCTTCTTTTTAGGGCTAATTTCACGTACAGTTTTCAGAATTGAGTCCCAAATCAATAAGCTGAAAAAATTTGTACTGTGTAATTTTTAAAATGTTATCCTGGCTCTGGTGCTGATAACACCGCTGGTATTTTGTTGCAGTGATGTTATAAATACAGAATAACACCAGTATTACTTTTAAAGTTTGTTTTTCCTGTTCTACAAAATTTATATTTTGCCATTCCGAAAGTTTTTGTGTTATCTGCTTGCTGCATATAATATGTCAAACTGTCATGTTATTTAAAACAAAAGAAACAAGACTATAAAACAATAACATCTGAATTTAGAAACAAGTGGAAAAAATATTAAAAGTTGACCTTTATCATATAATAAAACTTTTGCCACATAACCTTTCAGTTTTTTTTTGTATTCAATAACATGATATGGTTGCGTAAACTTATTTTAGCAATCGAAGCGAAAAATAACGTGAGTAGCGTAAAATGTGTAAAATGTGTTTCTCCCACCTTAATTTCTTGCACAATATATTCTATTTATGAATTATTTTCTTCTATTTTGAAAAGTAACCACACAATATAGCCACAAGCAGAACAATGGGATGTTACATGCAATCCTTGTGTCTGCGTCTTCATTTATCACAGACCACAGTTAATAGAATTTATAAGAAAAGTTCAACGAAATGGAAACTTGTTCGAATTTCGGCAACAATTTAAAAACCCGAATAATGATTAATGAGTCTAGAATATGTTGAATGTTGTGATGTTGTAATGTTGTTATGGTACAATCTTCACAACTGTTTCTCCCATTTTGTTAGTGGTTACGGTAGTTTGCTTAGAGTGTTGGGACTTAAGGCAAAAGCTTTAAATAACTTTCATGCTGTTTAACATTTCTGATATTAATAAAAGAGAAAACCACTGGAAATTGAATTTCTTAAGTTATAAATTGCTGTTTATATTTTATGGCTGAAAAAAAAATAATATTCTTGTTTGTTATTGTCGATCTGTTAGAAATATGAATATGTTTTTCATTGTTCGGTTTGAGATCTGTTTCTATTATCGCTAATAGAATTTTTTTTACAGGGCCTGCCAGCTGTCCACATAATACATTTCACACAACTCTTGTAAAACAAATTCTATTAGCGATAATAGAAACAGATCTCAAACCGAACTATGAAAAACATATTCAAAAAATAATATTTTAATAATTTTGAAAATCGGCTTTGAAAAAGTAAATTTACTAATTTTATTAACATGTGATTTTAGAAATATCGCCATTTCACTAAATTTGTTGAAAAAAAATTACTTAACGAAGTGATTATAAGTATTTCTGTACTCTATTCACTCCAGCAAACCAGAATTGCTAAATGAGAACACCATCATATGTTTCTTTTCACTTTTGTACCACTGTGTTATATTAAAGCATAAAACCTACTTATGTTATAAAAATAAATAACTATGTTAAAAAAAAAATTTATTTGCATAATTACATCCACACAACGATTACACAGTGCAACAATGAAAAAAACACCCAGTTGAGCTGAGTAAACCCCTAACTCAGTTAGGCTAGATTGGCTACCAAAATTTTTTTTGGCCCTCTAAACTTTTTGAAATCCCTTGGCTCCCTTCAAAAAAAATGGCATCAGTTTTAAGCTAACAGTTAGTACAGTTTTCAATCTACAGCTTTCTCTTCTTAAGCAAAGTTGTAGCTAATAGTCCGCTTGAGAAATTGATGTAATAACATTTCCCAAAAAAATTAGACTTCCCTCGTCTATTTTCAAAAAACTTCGATAAAAATTTTAATTTTTTCACTATTTTTAATATAATTCGTAGGGAATCCAGATTTTTTGCATACTCTACTCAGAGAAATTGTAGTTTAGGTAACACCGAATAACTTCTCCAAACAAACCCATGCAATCTGAACAAGTCTAGGGATATTAAATAGCTCTCAAAACATACTATCTACTTGAAACAAATCATTTTTTTTCGGAGTTTTGGGCCATTGTGCAATGTTTTTACTTGCTATCTTTAACAAAAACGCACTTATTGTATAACTGAACAACTTCTGTAAACAACTAATATGATCGGAATACTCCACCCCTTTCATTGTTCACAAATAGCATTAGGGTGTCTCTTATATCGCATTTTTTTCAAATTTTTTTAAAAATATGTACGCGATGTTGATCATCTAGCTTCACCTTACATTTGTTTTTGTCAAAATTATGAATATATAGTGAAAAATTTGGTATCGATAATTAGACATTAGGGTGTGCCGCAATGAGGTTAAAGTTCGAATTTGTTCTCAAATCAGTTTATTGCCGCTAAGTATTTTTCTTTGTATACAGACTAAGTAGTTATAACCCAGCAGCAAAAAATGGGGCTTTGCATGCCTTCTTACAGGCCTGCAAAGGCAGTCAGAAGCCCTACCCTTCAAATGCTGTCTTCATTTCAAATTAACATAGGGTGTCATAGGCAGGCAAGGCCTGCACATTCCCTTTCTCATTGAAGGCGTTTCAGTAGGCATGCCTAGTATGTCCTGCTTGGAGTCCTAATAACAAGGGCCTTCTATGAGGCATTGCTACTGCAGACCAGCTTGCAGGCCTGCAAAAGAGCATTTATAGAAGGACTTAAATAAAAAAAAACATATGCGAATTATTTCCATATTAAATGATTTCCTACTTTTTATAAATTTTTAATACAATATTTATTACAATTTGTAATAACTATTTTTTTTAAACTCCAGCAGCGGGAATCGAACTCACGACCTCAGTACTCATAGTTGGGCATGCTACCTACTCGGCTATCACGTGATATAGTTGTTGTACGACAAATAACAAACATGTGGTTTTCATAAACAACAGAATCTGTCTTTTCTTCCCTTTAGAGGCCTGTATACAGGGCTAATCGAAGAAGTGACAAGTGCATGGCTATGAACGTCAATTCTGCCTTCTACTAATAGGACTGTCAACAGGCCTGTTTAAGGCAAGAAAGTTCCCATGCCCTTTGTGCACATCTATGGTATTTTGTGGGGTACACAGTAGGGCTGCTCACAGGCCAGTTTTTAGAAGGGAAAGAGGCATGTCTGCGGGATCTTTTCTCACCCTAGTAAGAGGCCTCATTACAGGTCTCATTTGAGAAGCGAAATGTGCATGGGTATGGAATTTTTTGTTAGGCTTAGTGAAGGACTTATTATAGCCTGTATACATGCCTGGAAAAGGAAGGCGTATTTGAATGTCAACAAACTGCCTTTGAAGGCATGTTTGCAGGCATATTTTTACAATGCCTCGTCTTTTCCGCTGCTGGGAAGTAGTATAAACCTACAATAGTATGTGTTTGTTTTTACTATATCTCTTATAGACGTCGAGATATTTGATGTAGATGTTGGGGTATTTTTGAAAAAATTATTAAAAATATTGAATATTGCTTAAGAAGAGAAAGCGGTAGATTGAAAACTGTACAAACTGTTAGCTAAAAACTAATGTCACCTTTTTCAAGGGAGCCAAGGGATTTCAAAAAGATTAGAGAGCCAAAAAAAAATTTTGGTAGCCAATCTAGCCAAACTAAGCTAGGGTTAAACTCAGCTCCGGTTGTACTATCGAATCTATATAGTCACGTTCGGGTATTTTTTAAAAAGTTTGATTTTGTGTCATAGTGTTATGTATAAACCACTAAAAATTTTATAAAGATACAACGTGAAGATAAGTTTGGTAATGCAACAAGTTTCGACATGTATTCGACATACATACCACAAACGATTGACCTTGCGATTTATTGATTGTCATCGCAAAATCTAACCGAATGGGGAATTGAATTCGCTTGAATTCGAAGGGATGGTCGATTGGAATAATATGAATTTGGGGAATAAGGACTCTCTTCTTTGAATTTGCCGTTGATTATCGTCGCTTTGATCACTTTGTACATCAGTTTTTTGACGGACAACCGCGTACCGTTGCACAATTTCGGATGATTCAGATTCCACACATGGTTATGATCGCTCCCACCTTCAGCTGTAAATTATGCGGCGGAGTTCCTGGCACATCTTTGGAGTTCAAAAATTCTGTCGGATAGTTGATTATTCTCGTCGGTCACGCTGTCATCGGATTTGTATGACTGCAGTTCTCCATTGATTCGACTTTGAATAATAACTTTCAAGCTATCGACGTCCGTTCACTTATCCAATCTAGATTTTTATAGTCTTGTGCAATGCCGGGGAGGAGGACGCAATTTGCGGTCTTGATCGAATTATTGCCAAAATTAATGAAATTACGAACGTCTTGCCTTTCCCAACGGGAGCATCGAGAAAGTAAATGCCTCCCGTTCGTTTGCTCGACATTCAACAGCGGCACATTTGTTCGGAATCTTTCAGTCAGCTCATCTCGATCAAATTATTGCTCTCGTTGCAATTCGCGATTGCATGCATCGTACATTGAACGATTTGGCGCTGGTATTCCCAAATTCAAAGGAGACTGCCGTACATGAGCACGCACATGCTTTCGATTATAAGTTAATTTAAAGATGTTGTCGTGCGAACTCTGTGCAAAATGTCGTCAGCCATCTCTTCCTTGTATTTGTCCCACAATGCGCTCGGGTTCGATGGATGACACGTGGTTATGATGATCGAAAACATTGTACGAATTTGAATTGCTGGTTGCCTCGGTGAGCGTTGAGTCCCAATGCATTTTCGAGAAATGCAAACGTTGGCAAGCTTTAAGAAATGTGGCGTCTGATTGATACGAATAAAATTGAGACGCTCCGTTTCGACCTTGATGTACATGTCAACACAGAACTGTTGAAATAACCAGCTATACCTTAACAGATGATTGTCAACATCTTGCCGAATCATCAATCGATACGAATAAAAATTCATTGAGACAACCATTTTGTTCGTTTCTTCTTCTAAAATACGAATTCGAACTTAAATGAAGAATGAAAATGAAGTGACAACTTGCAAAAAAATTGTCGTTCTATTGACCATCTTTAAATTGAGGTGATCATCCTCTAGACGGCAGAACATCAACGGGTATTGAAGTGCACCATATGACCGATGAGTCTCGTACACGTTTCTCAGTTGTGCACCATCCCGGCGCTTGAGAAAATTATCGCGTTATTCCACATTCTTCCCAACAAACACCACTGCTAATTGATTTATAGTGGGAGCATTGAATTGTCTTGCATGACATCCAGAGGTCTTTTGTCTGCTCTGATAATGTGTTTGTGGTCGTACGAATGCTTTGTATCCAATGCGGTTTCGAACAATCGGACAAATGCGTTATGGTCATGCAGAAGATTTTGCAACTGTTCCATTATAATAAATTTCACAATAATCCAAAATTTTCCAAGATTCATAAGGAATTTTTCACCTTTACGTCGACTGAAATCATTAAATCAAGCGATACAATACAAAATTGAGAAAAAAAAAATCCAGAAAAAATCCAAATTTTTCCGGAATTATCCGAGTTTTCCACCAAATTTTTTTTTATTTTTCCATTCGAAAAATCATTTTGGAATAATTATCCGAAATTTTTCACAGTTCCATCGGCCAAATTTATTAAATCATACTAAAAAATGCAGAATTTCGTCGAAAAAACAAATTCAAACGTTTTAAATTTTTCCGGAATTTTCCGTATTTTTCATCAACATTTTTCCATTTTTCTATTCGAAAAGCCATTCTGTAACAATTGCACACAAAATTCCATACAAAAAGGCAATTTTCGATTTTTTCAATTTTCCGACTTTTCCGAAAGATTTTCCCAAAATTTTCTTTCACATAAACCTTCTCCTGGTAACAATAAACAACTGAAAAAAAGTTTGAGCAAAATCGGCCCAGCCGTTCTCAATTGATGAATTACTATACATTTTTGCCACCATTTTTATATATATAGAATTACATAGAAATAGCTCCTCCACATATCATCCATCAACTTCAAGGCCAAGTATCGTTTTTTTATTTTCCATCATAAACATTTCATTTGAAACTTCAAACTTTGTATTACAATTAACTTTAGTGTGTCAAATGAAACATCAAATTCGGCTAACGATCAGAAAAGTGATTATTATTGTTTGATATTTTTGGCCAAATTCAGTGTGTCACGCACTAGGATGACGCGTTTCGAACTCCATGACGAGTTCACCTTCGGACCCCTTTATGACGAACTGATGTACAGTGGTACATCATCAGCTGTATATAAATCTACAATTATGTCAAACTTGTACATGCGAAGTAGTTTTCTTACTCAAACTTTGCTTTCACTTTCGATTTGCAAATACGTAAAAGTAGAAATTGTAGAAATATACCATAGGCAAAAAAAAAACTGCATCATAAGTCTCAACAACAGTCAAATGTCTACGACAATAGAAAAAGGTCAAAAGTAAACAGCTAATAAAAGATCATAACAAAAACTTTTTCAATTACTGTGAGTAAATTCTGTTAAAAGTGTTAACAAAAACAACATTTCATACAACAAGAAATTGAAAAACCATCCAAACTTTTTTCAGCCAATTTTTTGCGGTTGCAAAATCAACAAACCAATTACATTGTATACTAAATACATATTGCATAAACCACTTTTATATAAATTAATAATAACATCTAATTTGTAAAATAAATTAGATTCATTTTGTGGGATATGCATATTAAGTTATAATATTTCTTGAATGCTATTTTTAACTGTTTGCAAACTTGTGATATGTTGGCCTGGGAGAAATATGTTCAGTGGGATTTTTGATGCAGAAGAATTTGAGTTAAGCGCAGCAGAACTTGTGGCTTTAATCAGGAATTTTATAACTTATGTAGTTGCAAAAAGTAAATGACACAAACAGAGTTTGTGTTTGTTTGATTGTTTGTTTAAATTTTTTTTACCGTATTGAGACGAGAACGACTGGACTGAACTTTATGAAATTTACACAGAATAACATATAGCTGCTACCTAAATTTTTGATTTATCAAGCGAACGTGGCCCCGCCCATTGGACCCAAAATTCGTGATCCAACAAAAAATGGGCGAGATCGAATCAGTCAGCGTGGCTTACATCTTTAAACGTCTGTATCTCAAGAGCTATCAGAGGTGTGAAGAAAATATTTAGTATATATGTTGTTCGTACAATTAGAAATACAGCCAGGGTTTAAGTGGGCGGTGCCACGCCCCTTTTAAAAAATCGCTCTGACGGCTTTTCTACAAAGTGGTACTGATGATCTGTTTATAGCCCATGGCTACTTGGTTGTGATTGAAAAGGGGCGTGGTAACGCCCATTTCATTTTAAATTTTAAATGGATATATCTCATGAACTATCAGAGGTATGAAGATGAGATTTGGTATATATGTTGTTGGTGCAGTATTAATTACAGCCAGGGCGGAAGTGGGCTGTGCCCCTTTTTGAAAATCGCTCTGCCAGCTTTTCCAATAGACCTATTGACAATAAATGTTTATTAAGTCGTACTGATGATCTGTTTATAGTCCATGGCTATACTTGGTTGTCATTGAAAAAGGGGCGTGGTACCGCCCATACGGTTTAAAATTTAAAATGGAACTATGTTATGAACTATCAGAGGTATGGTACGCTATGAAACAGTCAGGGTGGAATTGGGCTGTGTCACGCCCCTTTCAAAAAAAACCGTTATTAATGTCATAGTAATTGTTTGATTTTCCAAATTTCACAGTACATTGCAGTTCGCCTTTAAAACTAACTAGGTAGAAAGTGCCGAGGAGCAGCCCACTCACGTCAATATTTGACAGCTATAGTGTATCAAACAATTGTCCGTACACCAGGCAGTTAAGAACATATCGTTTTTGCGCCGACTAATACAGTGATATGTTTTTAATTTTTTTTTTCAATTACTTTTCACGAGGGGAGCGAATCCAATAAATAGAATATTTAAGCAATGTTCATTGGAGTTGGACAGGAAAACAGTTTTTGTTTGACTGGAGGCCACAATTTGAAGATTCATTATATAGCAGAGGTAACATTGCCGAACATTTGAAAATAACCTATGTAAGGGGTTATTTTAGACCTATAGAACTTCAGATAGGTGTAAGTGTAACTCTAGCTGTCATACTAATGAAGTACGTTAGACTTTCTTTCTGTTTACTTTGAAATTACCATGCAAAGACTTGCAGTAAAACAAATTTATTTTCAAAATGCGTGCTCTGCTGCCCGAAAGCTCTTTGGAGCATTTTGTCAAGGAGCACTTTGTCAAGCTTATGGTGCACATAAACATCCATCTGAGCAGCTAATACGCAATACTATGGATCGAATACGACTATCGACACGACTGGCACCATCTTTACCAAAAGCCACATGCTGCTCGCGTATGCTGATAATATAGATATTATTGGCCGAGGACTGCGGGATGTTACTGTGGCCTTTTCGAGCAGTGAGAAGCAGCCGGCAGAAGTGGGTCTGGTGATTAATAAGGACAAAACTAAGTTATTTGTTTCAACGAACAACGAGTCTACTCGTTTGGGACGCTGCGTGAACGTTGAAAACTATAACTTTGAAGGAGTAGATGATTTTGTCTACCTCGGCTCCGCCATAAACAAAAATAATAATGTCAGCCTGGAAATCAAGAGACGTGTATTGATCGCAAACCGCTGCTATTATGCGCTGAGCAAGCGTTTTAATGATAAAGCCCCCTCTCGACGAACGGAGATCCAACTCTACCAGACACTGATCCTGCCTGTCTTACTCTACAGCGCAAAATCCTGGGTAATGACGCAGGCGGATCAATCTATTCTGGGAGTTTTCGAGAGAAAAATATTACGCAAAATATTTGGACCCATCATAGTTAACGGCGAGTATCGTCGTCAAATGAATCATGAGCTGTATGAGCTGTACAACGACATTGACGTAGTCAAGCGCGTTAAAAAAGACTGAATGCGCTAGCTTGGACATGTTGTACAAGTGGACGAAAACGCTCCGGCTTGAAAAGTCTTCGGCAATAAACTCGATGGACAGCCCAGGAGGGGGCGACCAAAACTCCGATGGATAGACCAGGTGAAAGAGCTGTTATCTGCTTTGGATAATATTCATCCAAATCAAGAGCGTAACGTGCGTACAGATGAAGCCGTTGCCGCTGTAGACGTAAGTTTGACAGGGGACTCGAATTTGACGATGCAACGCCATTCTCAGAAACTCGGTCTCTGCAAATGTTTAGGAAAAATTTTGGGCTACATCCATGTAAGATCCACCTGGTGAAAGAATTAGATGAATTGACCCTTTATTTCTCATGTCATTGCAAATCATTTGGAGTAGAAATGGTTCGAAGACGACGGTGTAACATGTCATACAGCGCGTGAGACCATCACTTTGTTATGCCAAACGTTTGGTGACCAAATTATCTCAAGAAATGGTAATACCAGTTTGATACAAAGATAGTTCTCGGCAATATTCTTGTTCAGTGGGAGAAGAAGTGTTTTTATGGCTAAATATATAAAAGGTTATTTATGTTTATACGATATGCTTTGGGCAAATCTCAGTGGACGTTTTCATAGAAATGTTGGATGTTTTCTAAAGCTACACGAACTATTGTTTGAAAAAGACTGCTGACCCTCATCTTAAAATGGGAGGGAAGCCGTCGGTAATCATATCAAAAAACATAATAGTTGCTATTTCCTAAACTAATCGTCTAATCGCATAAGATACATTTGAGACTAAATTGATGTAGGTTGGAATCTCATCTTAAAAGCCGTCGACATTGATATACCAAACTTATCTTACCATCTTAACTTTAAGAACTTAATCTCCGTTATAGGTATAGAAGCTCACACAGCTAATTTTAGATAGATGGCCCTTAAACTGCGGTTGTGATAGTGGGAACATCGAAGAACTAAACCTCCGTTTAGAGGATGTTAGCTTGTGTACCACAGAGATGTTTCAATAGGTGAGTTGCATAGCCAATAAATCGAATTGTAAAAATAATTTCACACATATAACCGGAAAATAAGATAATTTAAAAAAAATCCTATATTTCTTAAGTGCTCTTCAAGTTATTCATTTCCAATCGTTCTAAAGCATTTCGATTTTTGCATCGCACAAACAATTGTTTAAGTCATTTTTGTTTCTTACAATTATTATTTAATGTTCAAGTACTAATAATAAATATCCATATTGTAGTTGCTATCCGGTTTGTAATTAATAATTGTTCAAATTTAATTGTTTGCATATTCATTTTAATTATAACATAAGGCAAATATTTTACGATATTTACTTAATTATCACCTGAAGTGTTTAACTTTGATAATACAGCTTAAAGCTAAATATGTAGCAGTAATCTATATATATAAAAATGGTGGCAAAAATTTATAGTAATTCATCAATTGAGAACGGCTGGGCCGATTTTGCTCAAACTTTTTTTAAGTTGTTCGTTATTGGCAGGAGCAGGTTTATGTGAAAGAAAATTTTGGGAAAATCTTCCGGAAAAGTCGGAAAATTGGAAAAATCAAAAATTGGCTTTTTGTAAGGAATTTTGTGTGCAATTGAAAAATGGAAAATTTTTGTTGAAAAATGCGGAAAATTCCGGAAAAATACAAAAAGTTTGAATTTGTTGTTCGACGAAATTTTGCATATTATCGTATGATTTGATAATTTTGGACGATGTAACAGTGAACAATTTTGGATAATTATTTCGAAATGACTTTCCGAATGGAAACATAGAAAAATTCTCGGTGGAAAACTCGGAAAATTCCGGAAAAACTCGAAAAATTTGGATTTTTTCAGAAACATTTTGCATCGAAAATTGTGTTTTTGTATAACTTTTTGTGTGCAATTGTTCCGTAGTGGCTTTTCGGTTGAAAAAACAGAAAATTTTGGTTGGAAAATTATGGAAAAATTTCAAAAATTAGAATTTTTTTTCGACGAAATTTTACATTTTATTGTGTTTTGATAATTTTGAATGATGTAAATGTGAAAATTTCGGATAATCATTCCAAAATGACTTTTGGAATGGAAAAATAGAAAAATTCTTGATGGAAAACTCGGAAAATTCTTGAAATAACTCGAAAATTTGGAATTTTTCATCGAAAATTTTCGCTTGATTTGATGATTTTAGACGACGTAAATGTGGAAAATTCGTTGTGCTGCTTGGAAAAATTCGGTTTATTGTGAAACCTATATGTATAAAAACGGTGTGAACAGTCTGTAGTAATTCATCAAGGGAGAACGGCTGACCCATTTTGTTTTCAATTATTATTCAATTGTTCGTAATTAGTATGAGGGTTTTATGATAATATTGGGAAAACCCTTTGAAAAAGTCGCGAAATTGGAAAAATCCAAAATTGGTTTTTTGTATGGAATTTTGAGTGCAGTTGTTACGGAATGGCTTTTCGAATGTGAAAATAGAAATTCTTAGGGAAAAACTCAGAAAATTCCGGAACAGTCCAAAAAATGTGTTTTTTTTATTGACGAAATTTTGCAATTTTCGCATGATTAGATGGTTTTGAACGATGTCTAGGTGGAAAATTTTCGGTTAAATGGTGGTTGGTAACGAGAAAAATAATATTTAAATAAAAAATCCGTCGAACCCGACATTGGGAGTGCCAGCGTCAAATCGTTCGATGCAAAATGCATTCGATCGCGAATTTTAACGGGAGCAAGACTATAATCTAGATGAGCTGATCGGAAGAGTTCGAACTAATGTGCCGCTGTTAAATACCGAGTACAAGAACGTGTACGATTCACGATGAAACTGGAGGCATTTACTTTCTCGATGCTCCGAGTGGGACACCTAAGACATTTTTTGTTGATTCCGGCAACAATTTGGTGAAGATCTCAAATAACGTTAGCCGCTGCATCTTCTGGCATACCTGTCACATTGTTGGAAGGCATTCGAACAGCAAATACCACTTTAAAACTGTCGATGAATCTTCTCACGGTTGAAAAGCCAAAGTATACAATGACCAAGAATTTCGCAACGGCGAAGTAGATGCGGGAATGCCAAATCAACATTTCAGATGAATGCTCGATAACGACTAAATGAGCTTTGGAAGTAGTTGACCGAACGATAAAGGATTTACGAGGGAATTTACTAAAACCATGCTTGAAAACGTCAAGAAGTTGTAATTGACCAAAAAATTAGGGGCTCATTCCAGAACCTCCCATCTTCTGCTGAATTCCCGAAACAACTGCCAGCGCTTGGCAATGGCTAAATTCGGGTTGATGTTTCGACTGAATTGATATCGTTCCCAGCAAATTTTTGCCAGTTCACATCGTTGGAAAAGTAACTCATGACATTGCACAAAATTATAAAAATCTCGATTGGATTAATTTACCGGCAGTATGTTACTAGCAGAGAAGAATAAATACATTAATAGCTACAATTTCAAATTAGAAAGTTAAATCGCTTGATAACTGCATTCGTACAAATCTGTTTACAGTGTGACCGTAAAGGATGAAGCGACCAACAATCCGACCGAATTTTCCACTCGCTTAATATGCCGCATAATTTACAGATAAAGGTGGGATCGATCATAATCATATTGCGGAATCTGAATCAACCGAAATTTTGCAACGGTACGCGGTTGCCCGTCAAGAATCTTATAAAAAATGTGATTTCAGACGATCACAAAGAACAAATTCAAAAAAGAGGAAGTTCTTATCTTACGAATTAGATAATTCCAACTGATCATCCATTCCAATTCCCCGACGACAATCAATAAATCGCAAGGCCAATCGTTGGAAGTATATGAGATTAATCTCGAATTTCCCTGTTTTATGTCCGGTCAGTTGAACGTTGCCGTTTCGAGTTTTGGAGAACCGCCTTCGTTGTTTGTTTTTGAGGCGGAAAACTAATCGAAAAACATTGTTTATCAAACATTCTCTACTGAGTTTTTCTAAAGGCATAAAATTGGGGCGAGACGAAGTTTGCCGGGTCCGCTAGTGTATATATAAATATTAACCGCTATGGCACATGTATGTTGTTTTGCAGCATTCCTGTACACCAACCACGTAAGTCAAATATTCACCTGAAACATCCAGCTTGGCAACCATAAATCCTCATTCCTGGCAAATTAATAAACTTAAGAAGCCCAAAGCTAAATGTTGTAATAATATGCAAAAGAACAACAATTTAATCCATAGAATGTTATCGCTTGGTTCAGCTCTCGAAAGTGTTGATAATAATGTTTACATTTAATTTTGCGCATACATTAACATCAGGAATATTTGCCAAAATTCTGATGTAGGATTTGCGGCATATCTTAATTTGTTCGTTTAAATTTAACATTAAAAATCAACAGTAAAAACCGAAGGTTGGGATTAATGCAATTGCAATTGTATTATACATGTGTTAGAAGTGAAGAGCTTAGCAACACAGTTCATATGTTTTGCGTCCAATTAAATGGCGTTTACTTTGCTAGTGAGTTATGAAAAAAATACCATCCAGATATTTAGCTGAACAACTCAGTTTACATTATTGAGCCTTTTGATCGTTGACAAAAGAGAGGCATTTACACGACTAAGAATCGTCCTTTAGCAAACATGTGGTGTTCCACAATGTAATAGACATTATACATGTACCTTGCGAATTCTGAAGACTGGCATGTGGTGGTTAATCTCATACCCTCATGTGAAATCTTAAGCAAAAATTCTATGTCATAGGCCTCCAATGGTCATTAATTTATTTAATAGTAGAATTTTAATTGTTTTTCATATCTTGTTATGCTAAGAGACACCAGATGTTCCTTAATGCTTCCAATAGGCCAAACGAACACAATTAAAGTAAATTTAATTGAAAGTAACAGCTATTATTTTCAGCTGCTTGTGTTATTTTAAAAGAATTTACAATTGTTTAGCCGTTTTTGGTGTTCTTATAAAAATACGCTAAACATAACAATTTATTTTATGATACGCTAACAACTTCGTTATGACAATTTTAATGTAAACTAAATTTACATTCGCTGTTACATTATAATTAAATGTTATTTGCTTAAGTACTTTAAAAGCAGTCAAAAAGAAGGTTAACTTATTTTAATAAACCAAGATACTGGCAAAAGAATGTCGGTTATCGAATTACATTGTGCGGCTGTCGTTTTCATTATAGTTGGAAACAAATGCATACTTAAGTGGCCAATTACAATTTACGAAACGTAGTTCATAAATTTGAGGCCTGAAGTAATAAAGAATTCCACACGCTTCGGTCTTCTGCGTGTGTTCTCCAGTTAGTCCTACCAGATGATGGCACATCGCCTACCACTTGGTCCTTCCAACGGAGTTTGGGTCTCCCTGCTCTGCACCGTCCTTCAGGTTCGCCTTCAAACACCTTTTTTCGCTGGAGCATTTACATCCATCCTGGCAACATGTCCCAGCCATCGAAGTCGTTGGATTCTGACTCTTTTAGCTACGTCGATGTCGTGGTAAAGCTCATACAACTCATGGTTCATCCGATGGCGAAACTCGCCTTCGACACAGATAGGTCCATATATTTTTCGGAGTACTTTTCTCTCGAATACTCCCAGGTTTTGTAAGTCCGTTGTAGTAAGCACCCATGATTCGGCACCATACAACAGAACAGGTAAGATAAGCACCTGGTATAGCTGTTTCTTAGTATTCCGAGAGAAGGTGGTGTTACTAAAGTGCTGCCGAAGTCCGTAGAAACATCTATTGGCTAGCACTGTTCTCCGTTTAATTTCTTGGCTGACATTATTCATCTTGTTGACGGAAGATCCGAGGTAGATAAATTCGTCGACTACCTCAAAACAATAATTGTCAACGTTCACGGTGCGTCCCCATCGAGAGGACTCTTTGTTCGTCGAAATCATTATTTTTGTTTTGTCCTCGTTGACCGCTAAACCCATTTTTGCTGACTCCTTTTCTAGCGATGAGAAAACTGCAGTAACATCCCGCAGATTTCGGCCAATAATATCTATATCATCGGCGTAGGCTAGCGGCATGTGGCTTTTGTGGAATATGGTGCCAGACATGTTGATACCAGCCTTTCTCATCACCTTCTCCATAACTATGTTAAATAGTGTACAGGACAGGCTATCGCCCTGCCTGAGACCTCTTTCCGTGTTGAATGGTTCAGACTGATCCTTACCAATCTTAACCGAGGATTTGGTGTTGTCTAAGGTACATTTGCAAAGTCGAATCAGCTTTGCAGGAATACCAAACTCAGACATGGCCTCATAAAGCCTATTCCTTATCGGAGAGTCGAAGGCAGCTTTGTAGTCGACAAAGAGGTGGTAGGTGTCGATCTGCTTTTCATGGAATTTTTCCAGGATTTGTCGTAAGGTGAATATTTGATCCGTCGTAGATTTGCCAGTTCTAAAGCCGCACTGATATGGTCCAATTAGTTTTTCTACAATTGGCTTTAGACGTTCACACAATATGCTTGAAAGGACCTTGTACGCAATTGGTAATAGGCTTATTCCACGGTAGTTCTTACATTCACTACGATCTCCTTTCTTGTATATGGGACATAACAGACTGAGACTCCAATCCCCGGGCATGCTCTCCTCTTGCCAGATGTTCTCCATGAGCTGATGCATGCTCCTAATCAGCTCCTCCCCGCCAGCAATGAGAGACCATCGGCTCCAGCAGCTTTGTTGTTTTTAAGGCGGGAGATGGCCATACGTATCTCACTCTGGCTCGGAGGTGGACAGTTAATACTATCGTCATGGATTGGAGCGAGGTCTTCTGGAATGATGTCCGTATCCAGTATATTTCTAAAATAATTTCTGCATACCTTCAGAACGTTATCTAGGTCCGTTTTATTAATTGATAGTACTATATGGTTACTAGCTGAACATCGCTGTTCTTGCAGGAGAGTTGCATGTTTTTTTTTTTTTTTTTTTTATTGTTATGTTTATTTGTACATTTCTTCTTATATTCATATCTACTGACTGCCTCAGCGCCTTTACGGCATTTTAGAGGCAAGTGGCAACATTAATTAATTCATTTTGTTACAAATAAACAATAATATAGTAACAGTATTATAATAATAATAATAATAATAATAATAATATTTATATTGTAATAATAAAAATATAATAATAATAATAATTACAAATTAAATTGAAAAACGACTTCTATAAACTCTGAGAATTTAAATATGAATCACATATGATTTAATAATATCAGAGGTTACATTTTATTAAGTAAGTATTCTTTACATATAATTTTAAATCTTGAAATTGTATGACTGACTTTAAGATGAGATGGTAGATCGTTGTATTTAACACCACCAATATAATCAATACGTTGTTTTGTTCTTTCTAGTCTACATCATGGAATCCTTAGATCAGATTGGTTTCTTGTGTTAAAGTTTGATTGATTCTGGCAAAACAATATGGTATGATGGCCAATTTTATGCAAACATTTAAAAACAAACAAAAGAATTTGATACTCGTGTAGGCTGTATACTGGCAAAATTGTTTTAGCTTTATTCTTATACAGCAATACTGTCGGATAAGTTATGGGTAAATTGTACACAATTTTCAATGCCCTATTTTGAGAGCATTGAAGAGATTTAAGTGAAGTACTATTTTTTTTATATGCGTATATTATAGCCAGGTAGTTTAAATGTGATTGTACTAATGATTGAAATATCATAAGCTTTGCATTCTCATTAAGTTTTCTTTTCATTTTATACAATATACCAATAGCTGGAGCTATTTTCCTTTTCACTTCAGCAATGTGCAAATCCCATGACAAGTTACATTGCAACGTTATCCCTAAATATTTTACAGAACTTACTTCAGTTATTGGTATTCCCTCAACAAATACAGAAAAGTCCTGATTAACATTCACAGACTGCGGTCGAAAACGAATCATTTTGGTTTTATCCGGATTAAGTAATAGGCCATTTATTCTTGCGAATTCAAATAGGAGCGAAACATCCCTCTCAATTTGGGTTTTTAACACTATGTCATACTTATACGGATAAAAAAGACAAATATCGTCCGCGAACATATATAATTGCCCTTTTAACCCTAAATTTCCCAAATCATTTAAATAAATTGAAAATAATAAAGGTCCTAACCCACTTCCTTGAGGAACACCATAATTTACCGATGCCGTAAAACTTTTCGTATTATTAATTTGTACAAATTGTTTCCGATTTGATAAATAACTTTTAAATAATAACAATTCTGACCCCCGTACTCCATAACATTCTAATTTCCTCAACATTATTTCATGATCCACCAGATCAAAGGCTTTAGAAAAATCGAAAAATAAGCCTGCCACACCACAAAAACCATCATCAAGACCCTTACATACGTAGCGCACAACATTCAATACAGCATCCTCAGTACCACAACCCTTTCTAAATCCGAATTGGAAATCATAAAGAAAGTTGTTTGTCTCAAAGTAGTATAAGAGCTTATCAAAAATTACCTTCTCAAATACTTTATCAATAGCAGAAAGTATTGCAATTGGTCTAAATTTATCTTCTGTTATAGCATTTGCTTTTTTCGGAATTGGAACAATTTTGTGGATTTTTAAAATATCTGGGTAAACCGACGAAATTATCATTTTATTAAAAATCAGAACTAAAACTGGAGCGATTTCTTCAACACATTCTCTTACAAATTTAGGAGAAATATTATCACAACCAGAACTTTTATCGACTTTCATACTCCTTATTACTTCCCTAATTAGTTGTAAGTCAATGCATTCAATTTTAAACCGGTTTATTGATTGGGTAATTGTTCGATACAAATTGAAATGATCACCAGATTGAGTAGGGATCCGATTCTTTAATTCGTTTACAGATGATATAAAATAATTGTTTAAAGAATTTGCCTTCAGTTCTTCACTGTTAATAAGATTTCCATCACAATCCACAAGTTTTATATCTTCAAGTTTATTCCTGCCAAGAGTTTTATTTAAGAAATTCCACGATTTACTAGGGTTGTTACCAATTTTTTCCAAACTATCAACGTAAAAATTGTCCCTACATTTCTTAATAGCAAACCGAATAACTTTACTTATTCTTTTAAGACATTCTTCCACATTTCGTTTGTCCCTAGATTTCCTTCGTTTTTTTAACAACTTTCTTTTTAATAATATAAGTTTTTGGAGGTTTTTATTAATCCATGGCGAAATTTCAAAAGATATATCTCTTTTTTCATTATGTGTTACTGTCGACAAATTAACAGCATCTTTCATGCAATTTATCACAACTTCAGTCAAATCGTCGGCAGTTAATTGCGAACAATCAACAGGTAGGTTATCAATCAAATGACTTTTGGCTTTTGAATAGTCACAAAAAACTTTCGAAGTCACAAAATAATTTCTAACGAAGTTTGACATTTCAAGTTTGCAATAAAGCATATTATGATCAGAGAGGTTACATTCCACTGAATCAATATAAATCCGACCTGAAACATTACTAAACACGTGATCTATACATTTTCCACTTACTGGCCTTGTTATCAGGTTATGGGCACTTTCACAATCATAATTTTGAAACATTGCATAATAATCACAATATTGATTACTTTGAAATAAATCAATATTAGCATCACCAATCACAATCATCGGACCTTGAGCATGTATATTTAAAAGTTCATCAAAAATATTTATAAATTCGTTAGCAACACATTTCTGTGATCTGTAAAAAGAAACCAGCTGTTCCACGCATTCTCTCCTTAATTCTCTGTTAGAATTTTCGGGCTTCTCCTCTACTTCGAAGCAACTCTGTGCACTCATCCTGCCTCTTCTTCAGCTCCTTCTTTTTCAGTCTAAAAGACGAGTTGCCTGTCGTCTCTTCTCCCTGTGCCGTTCACGAACAGCTCGCGTTGCCATTGGCTGCAGTTTTGCCCTGTATGCAGCATCCGTCTCTCTCGTGGCATTGCGACTTTCATCATCGTACCAGGCATCTTCTAGAGACGACTTTTAGTACCCAAATACGCATCTCGTAGGTCGTCCTATGGGTTCGGCTATATATTGCCACTGCGAGGTTATATCTTCAGAGGTTGGAGCATTCGGCAGTAGTTGAGTTAGGAGGTTGCAGTAGCCGTCCGCTACCTCGATAGTCCGAAGTTTACTATTGTTTGCCATGCTTAGCCTTGACTGTATCTTAACTGTGGTAATGATGTGATCGGAGTCAATTTTCGCACTCCTGATCACTAATACGTCCACAACAGTCGATGTGTGCCTTCCATCGACTACCACGTGATTTATCTGATTTATTATCTCAATTGATCTGGAGATAACCATATTGCCTTATTTCTTGCCGCAGAGAAATCAATCAGTCTGATGCCATTGTTCGACGTTTCGGTGTGCAGACTGAATTTTCCGATGGTAGGCTCAAATGCGGTTTCCCTGCCTATTTTAGCATTAAAATCGCCTAGTACAATTTTAATGTCATGGCTCGGGCTACGGTCATATACATTTTCTAGGCTCTCGTAGAACTCGTCTTTGTCCTCATCGCTTTTCTCTTCTGTCGGAGCATGGGCACATATAAGTGTTATGTGGAAAAACTTTGTTTTGAAACAAATGCATATTAATCTGAATTTCAATGAAATATTATTGTATGATTATGTTTCGCAAAACTTTTTCTCTAAAATCTACGTAAATATTGTAGGCAATAGTCTAGTAACAAAATGTCATATCAGAAACAGGTTAAACTTTAAAAGAATTTAATAATCACAGACAGAGCATCATATGGCTCCATACTGTTGAAATCGCAGTATGTGTCCCCCTTTTTTTACCCATCTTCTTCATAATTGGCAGCAGCAACAGAAATCCATCTATCAGTAGTCGCACGTAGAAGAGAATTCCAAGCGCTTCGATCTTTTGTGCTAAGTAGTTAGTTAGTCACACCAAGTGTAGATAACAGCTCTTTCATTTGGTCCATCCAACGAAATTTCGGTCGCCCCATCCTGCGCTGCCCATCGTACAACGTGTCCGCATTCGGTCTATTTCAACGCGCTTGACTACTTCGATATCGTTGTACAGATCATACAGCTAGTGGTTTATTCGATTAACGATGATGGGTCCAAAATTTTTGCAAAGAATTTTTCTCTCGAAGACTTCCAAAACAGATTGATCCGCTTGTGTCAATATCCAGGATTCTTGGTAGAGTTGGATCTTTGTTCTTCGAAAGAGCGCTCGGTCATCAAATCGCTTGCTTAGCGTATAATAGCAGCGGTTTGCGATCAATACTCGTCTTTTGATTTCCAGGCTGACATTTTTGTTTATGGCGGAGCTGAGTCCCAGACGAGTTTACTCTTTGTTCGTTGAAACAAGTAAATTGGTTTTGTCCTCATTTATCACTTTTGCCAACTAATTTTCAATGCTCGAAAAGGCCGCAGTAACATCCCGTCATTAACGGCCAATGATATCTTTATCATCGGCATACGCGAGCAGCATGTGACTTTTGTTGAAGATGGTACCATTCCTGTTTACTACACGCTTCCGCATGATCATCTCCATTACGATGTTAAAAAGATCGCACGACAGACTATAGCCTTGTCTTAATCCTCGCTTGGCAGAAAGTGACTGAGTCAGATTTTTGCCAATTTTCACTAAACACATCATGTCAGCCAGTGTCATCCCGCTAAGTTGTATTATCTTCGCGAGTATACCAAACTCAGCCATAGCATCTAACAATTTCTGTCGTATCGGACTGTCGAATGCAGCTTTATAGGCGATGAACAGGTAGTAGATGTCTATCTGCTTTTCTTGAGTCTTCTCCAAGATTTGTCGTAGTGTGAATATCTGATCGGTCGTGGATTTACCTGGTCTAAAGCCACACTGATAAGATCCAATCAGGTTCGCCAGAATGGGCTTTAGTCTTTCACATAACATGCAAGACAGGACTTCTATGCGATGGGTAAAAGGCTGATTCCGCCACAGTTTGTACACACACATGGAATGCCCTTCTTAAGCACAGGATAGAAAACACTCATATTCCAATCATCGGGCATGCATTCCTTAAGCCAAATCGTGTTTATGAGCTGGGGCATGCATGTTGCCAACTCATCGCTGCCGGCTTTAAAATGCTCTGCCGGTAGCCCATTGGCTCCCGCAGTTTTATTAATTTAACCCTTGCGACCGCTGAGCTGATTTATTTGGATCGGTGGCTGACATTCTACTCCGTTGTCTATGGATGGTGTGATTTCGACACTTATGCTGCCTTCGGAAACGAGTAGAGAAGTGTTCCCTCCATATTTGCAGCACACTCTGATTGTTCGTGACCAGATTTCCGTCTCTATCCTTACAGGTGGGGATACCTGCTCCAAATATTTGCTTTTTACCTTTTGAGAGAACTATCGGGCTTCACCTCTATCCCTGTATTTTTCGATGTCCTGGCTCTCTCTTTTAATCCACAGACGATTTTTCCGCCTGAACAGGCGTTTTATCTTCCTCTTCTTCTCAATGTAACGCTCCGTCACCGCACTCGTCGCCATTGACTGCAGTTTTGCCTTGTATGCAGCTTCCCTTTCTTCAGTCCTTTTGCGACATTCATCGTGGTACCAGGGCTTGTCTAAGCGAGGTTTTTCATAACCCAGTCGTTGCGGCAGTGGTCATAGAATTCGCAGTATGCTGCCACAGTGTGTCGATAACATCAAAACTAGGAGAGTTTTTTAGAGGTAATTGACAGAGTTGATTAGAGTAGGCATTGGCTATATGCAGCTTTGTAATGTCCATCTTCCTTTGCGTTTGGTTACGGGTGTTTTTAGCACTTATTGAACTTGTGCTTACCTTGAATGCAACTAGGTGATGAACCAAGTCAATATTTGCATCGCGCATCACTCGCACGTCCATAACACTTGAGGCACTCCTTTCATCTATAAACACGTCATCAATCTAATTTGTTGTATTTTGAACGGGAGATATCCAGGTTGCCTTGTGCATATTTATATACGGGAATCTGTTTCCACTCACAACCATGTTTCTTGCCGACGCGAAACTAACCAGTCTGTTATCGTTATCCGTTATCGGTGGTGTTGTTGTGTAGACTGAATTATCCGACTGCTGAACCAGGAGCATCTTCCCATCCTATTTTAGCATTAAAATCTCCCAGAACAATTTTAATGTCATGTGGGAGAGGCCCCCAAATGTTTCGTGCTTTCATAATAATAGTGGCTTATTAGGCCACCGCTCCCGATCCTTGTTGCTTGGGGCTGTTACCTACTTCCTAGGACGCATTGCGCCTTCTAACATTTGATACTCTCTGTCTACAGAGACAGTGGCTCTGAACTTGGACAACAGCAACACTCTTGTCATTATCAACTAGTCAAGGATATATGTATTAGAATTTATTCATTTAACTTCTGACGAATTTTATCTTTGGCATTTATAAGACTTTGTCCAATTCCTAAAGATTTAAAATACAGCGAATCTTTAGTCTCACTAGTCTCCCTTACATTATCCTCAGGTTTTCGTTATTTTGTTTAATGTGATGCTTTTAAACGTTAAATTTTATGAGATGTTTCAACAACTTGCACCATCATTCAATTACCACAATGTCAGCTGCTTACCACATACACCAAAGAAGATGAAGGAAAAATAATGGAAGTTCTACGCGAACGGGTGGCGTAACAACAGATCGCAAAGGAACTATTTGCAATAGCTCAGAATGTAAATAATGAGCACTGCATTTCTATTGCGCTACGAAATAAGCTTAACATAAGAAGATAGAAAAAAAAATTGTATTTTCTTAGTATTTCATTAATGGAGAATTTTTGCACTTCAGAAATGAACTTGTCAGAAATATCTTATTTGCTATTTTGTTAGCTTTGAATTTAAACGACATATTTTACTATACAAGTATATCAATAACATATTACTTACATATTTACCCTGTCAAATAAACCGATTGTAGAAAGTGTTGGTATGTAAACCACATTTTTAGTCCGATAGATCAAAAAATGGGACTTTGCCTAGAGGCTGAAAACTACTGATTGTCACTCACTTGGGAGTGACCAGAAGCGATTCCTTTGTGGCACTGTCCAAGCAGCTAACTACTTCCGGTCCTAGACCAAGTATTCCCTGGGCAATGACTTCAAAGCAACCGCTTAGAAGTTAGCTAGAGTTAGAAGGCGAAACGTTGAGTAACCTAATCGGCATGCTACCACCGATTCGTCTTAGGAAGTAGGTAACAAAAGTTACTGAAGCTCAACACAGGCTCTCCTAGTGGCCTTGGCAGCCCCAATAAACTAGGATCGGGAGCGGTGGCCTAATAAGCCACTCTCCTTAAACAAAATTTATTATGAAAACACGAAGAAAAGAAAAAACAAGAACCCCCCCAAATGTTGACGACCCCCGCAAACGATATAAGGACCATGATTTAAGGATATGCACCTGGAATGTCCGAACTCTATACAGAGATGGTGCCTCTATCCAACTGGCGGATGTCCTCGACAAATACAAGGCTGACATCACCGCCATACAGGAAATGAGATGGACGGGACAGGGATGCTCACGACGAAAGAACTGTGACATCTTCTACAGCTGCCATGCAGAAAGACACGAATTTGGATGTAGTTTCATAGTCGGCAAGAGATTTCGACACCTGATCTCGCGGTTTAACCGTGTAAGTGACCGAATAGCCACCATTCGCATCCGGGCGAAATATTTTTACATCACGCTGATTTGTGTACACGCCCCGACGGAAGATAAAGACGATGAGATTAAAGATGCATTTTACGAGCGCCTAGAGGAAACATACGACCGCTGCCCTGGCCACGACATTAAAATTGTTCTAGGAGACTTTAATGCAAAAATAGGAAGGGAAGATGTTCTTGGTCCATCGATCGGCAAATTCAGTCTGCATACCGACACGTCAGACAACGGGTTTAGGCTGGTTAGCTTCGCAGCGGGAAGGAACATGGTAGTGAGTGGAACCAGATTCCAGCACAAAGATATCCACAAAGCAACTTGGCTATCCCCCGATCAAAACACCAAAAATCAAATTGATCATGTAGTAATCGATGGCAGACATGCATCTAGTGTCATGGACGTGCGTGTGATTCGTGGTGCTAATATTGGCTCGGATCATTACCTGGTTGCAGCCAAGGTGCGCACAAGATTGAGCAGAGCGAAAAACGCACGTAACCAAACACAAAGAAAGCTGGACATCGCGAAGCTGCAAACCCCAGAGATAGCTACTGCCTACTCCAACCAGCTCTCCCAACTTTTACGACACAACGCCTCTACTTCTGACGTTCCCGATACACAGTGGCAGCATATTGCGCATTCCATGGCAACCGCCGCAACAACCGTGTTAGGATATGAAAAGCGGAGCTCAGACGAATCCTGGTACGATGAAGAATGTCGCATAGCGTCTGAGGAACTGGATGCTGCTTATAGGGCAACGCTACAGCCAATTGCAACCCGTGCTGTTAGGGAATGGCATAAGGAGAAAGCTAAACGGACGAGACAGCTATTTAGGCGAAAAAAACGTCAGATGAAGGAACGGGAGAACGAGGATATAGAGCGATACAGGGATAGAGGGATAGAGGTGAGGCCCGAAAATTTTACCAGAAAATAAGAACAAATGGATACGGTAATGGCCTCCCCACCTGTAAGGACAGTGATGGAAATCTGGTCACGGATACGCAGAGTGTGCTGCACATATGGAGAGAACACTTCCAGCAACTGCTGGTTCCAGAAGGCAGCGCACGTGAAGTTATCACGCCAATTGTCGACGACGGCTTAGATTGCCCACCACCAAGTCAAGCCGAGGTAAGAAGAGCAATATCGCGGCTGAAAAACAACAAAGCAGCCGGTGCCGACGGTCTGCCCGCAGAGCTCTTCAAGTCCGGTGGCGAGGAGCTGATAACGAGCATGCACCAGCTCCTGCGCACGGTTTGGCTTAAAGAGTGCATGCCCGACGATTGGAATGTAAGCGTATTATATCCTGTGCTGAAAAAAGGTGATCCAAGTGTGTGCTCCAACTACCGCGGGATCAGCCTTCTACCCATCGCATATAAGGTCCTGTCGAGTGTGCTATGTGAAAGACTAAAGCCAGTGTTATCCAACCTGATCGGGCCTTATCAGTGTGGCTTTAGACCCGGAAAATCAACAACTGACCAGATTTTCACACTTCGGCAAATCCTGGAAAAGACCCAAGAGAAACAGATCGACACGTACCATCTTTTTGTCGACTATAAAGCTGCCTTCGACAGCCCGATACGGCAGAAATTACTTGAAGCCATGGCTGAGTTTGGTATTCCAGCGAAGCTGATACGTCTTTGCGGAATGACGCTGACTGACACGAAGTCTTCAGTGAAGATTGGCAAGGACCTTACGGAGCCATTCTATACCAGACGAGGCCTAAAACAAGGCGACGGCCTATCGTGCGATCTCTTCAACATTGTGATGGAGATGATAATGAGAAAAGCTGCAGTAAACACGAGTGGCACTATATTCAACAAAAGCCACATGCTACTCGCGTACGCTGATGACGTAGACATCATCGGTCGAAAACTGCGGGATGTGACTGCAGCCTTCTCAGGTATACAGAAGGAATCAGCGAAAATGGGCCTAACGGTGAACGAGGACAAAACGAAGTTATTAGTTTCAACGAACAAAGAATCTACTCGTTTGGGAAACTGCGTGAACGTTGACAACTATAATTTCGAGGTGGTAGATATATTTGTCTACCTAGGATCCGCCATCAATAAAGAAAATAATGTCAGCCTAGAAATCCGGAGAAGAATCCTGCTTGCAAATAAATGCTACTACGGACTAAGCAAGCGATTCAATGACAGAGCCCTCTCTCGACGAACAAAACTCCAGCTATACCAGATACTGGTTCTACCTGTCTTAATGTATGGCTCAGAATCCTGGGTTATGACACAAGCGGATGAATCGGTTCTGGCGGTATTCGAGAGAAAAATACTCCGTAAAATATATGGGCCCATCATCGTTAACGGAGAGTATCGGCGTCGTATGAATCATGAGCTGTACGAGCTGTACACTGACATTGACGTGGTCAAACGCATTAAGGTGCAACGGCTGCGCTGGCTAGGTCATGTTGTACGCATGGATGAAAATGCTCCAGCTCGAAAAGTCTTCGACAATGAACTCGATGGACGCAGAAGATCGAGGCGCTTATAATATTTTTCTACGTGCGGTATATAATCCACTGGGATTGCATAGAAGTACCAGCTAAGTAAGTAAGTAAGATCAATTACTTCTTCCATTTCTATTTTTGCACATAAATCTCCCAGGATAATTATAATGGCAATGATATCGGTCATATGTTTCCTCTTGGTAAAGGTAAAATGCACGTTAAATCTCATCGTCGTTATCATCAGTCTTTTGGGAAAGGACATTTACACAAGTTAAATCTATAAACATAATATAATTAGAAAACATCTTGAAACAGTTTAAAACTGCACAGAGTTAACATCCACGTATTAGTTTCTGTAAAGTAACAAAAGTCCACTCCAGTTCTTAGAAACGAATTTTCATTAGCTTACAATTTGCCTGTCGAAAAGCAGTCAATGTCCTCTGTCTCTCTGATACAAATCAAATTTATTTTTGTAACAAAACGAAAACAAAACCCAAGCTGAACTTTTCTAAAGGTGACTAGCTGAACTTGAAAAACCTTTCATATATTACTAAAAGTGAACTTATGACCATCCATAAACACATATACATTTATTGTAAGAGCCCAGAAAATTAAACGACTAACTTCTATTTACATCAAATGAACTTTAAAATCGCCTCAAGAGAATTCAATTGTACACAAATTTGTAAAATATGTTTTACAGTCTAGTTTGCCTTTATATTTCAACCTTAAGCTTATCATAGACTATATATTATTTTTGAAAGGAATAAACTTTTTTAACGCACATTTAAACTTTTAACAGAGTTGTTAATACAATACAACAAACTAAGTAGCCCTGAAGCAAATGTCCCAATGTCCCCACAGAAAGAGCACGTGTAGATTGTATTTACCTACGATGGATCTTTTTCTATTTTCCTATTTCTCTTAGTTCGATTGAAATAAACGTGTATAGGTTACAAAAAACAAATGGGTTGAATAACCTAAGCCATTATGTCGTTTATAATGGTTGCAGACGGGAATGGACGAACATTAAACTAAAGGTAATATGGGAAAACCTAACCTGGCAACTTAGACTGGAAGTACTATGAAATGTAGAGCTTTGTGTGTAAGGGTACTATATAAGGTTGTTGTACTTTAGAAAATATTTCACAAAATCGAACAAAGATACATATAATGCCTTTATTAAAAGTTGAATATTTTTGTAAATATGTTGGTTGGCACAAAATTTACCTACGAATATTTTGCCCTCCTAAGAAAGAAAATCACATCTCCATTTTAGTTCTTTTGAGCATAAAATTTAATATTTTGAAAAATTTAAGGCTCGAAAGAGTCTTTACAACACTTGTAGGCCATTATGGCCCATTTTGATTGTCCTGATTAAAGAAAGAGAAATTTGAAGAAAAGATAATAGTACAAGAAAAATAAAAAAGTTTATAAGGATAGTACACGAGAAGACAGAAAAAAATGTTAAAATAAATCTAGTGTATTCTATGGCCATGTGCCCTTAAGCCAGCTCAACACATCATTGAACTTAACAAGATTCTCAATGTTGCATGACGATAATTCAGTGAGACTTTCAAAGAACCATTTCTAGAGGAATTCTTGCTTTCTTCTGTAAAGAGCTGGACAAGGGTCCTCTCAAGTCGCAGTGTCCTGTAATTATTACAATTAGTCGTCTGATGGACTTCCTATCTAATTCCAATAGTGATCTGGTTCGCCTTCCATACAGTCTTGGTAAAATTTTCCGTGATAGCACACAGTCGGTGTGGTGTTTCAAGAATGCATTTGCCAGCCATTCGATGTGACGGTACACAATTCCGTATATAAGACGGGGTCTCAATATTGAGCCTTCCCACGCCAGTTCACCCGCTCTCACGTTTTCTTCTATGTCTTTATTTCCGGGGACTATTTTCGAGCAGTTTTAATGTGATATGATACTATTTTATAAACTAGTTTTTGGGTATTCTACTTCCAATTTGAAAAATCTAAATACAATAACCTCCTTTTTACACATATTCTTTATTGTAATTGGTACTCTTTTTGATGCCAGACATTCACTTAATCGCACAAGAAAAAGGTAGCACAATTTAGTTGTATCTTTTGTTAGCATGAAGATATTTTGCCGCATAGATAATATAATCTGATGTCGCATATTAACGCAGCTTACATTCAAATCATTATTTGTATATGTTTGCGAAAGTTCAAAAGCTCAACAAATTGCATAGCATTAGGTGTCTCGACACATAATCTCTGTATACTAAGGGATAATTTTATTAAGGTATATCTAGATGTTGGCTGTATATACATATAAACTGGAATTGGCTGCGCTTGCAGCAAAATAAAAGGTACACAAATTTCAATCGCATCTATTGGGCAGATGCTGCGGTTGTTTTTTATAATTGCCATACCAAATAATATAAAAGTCGATATCATGTTCAGGGAGATCTACCATCAGAGTGTTAATCTATATATATAAAAATGGTGGCAAAAATGTATAGTAATTCATCAATTGAGAACGGCTGGGCCGATTTTGCTCAAACTTTTTTTTAAGTTGTTCGTTATTGGCAGGAGCAGGTTTATGTGAAAGAAAATTTTGGGAAAATCTTCCGGAAAAGTCGGAAAATTGGAAAAATCGAAATTGCCTTTTTGTATGGAATTTTGTGTGCAATTGTTACAGAATTGCTTTTCGAATAGAAAAATGGAAAATTTTTGTTGAAAAATGCGGAAAATTCCAGAAAAATTCAAAAAGTTTGAATTTGTTGTTCGACGAAATTTTACATATTATCGTATGATTTGATAATTTTGAACGATGTAACAGTGAACAATTTTGGATAATTATTCCGAAATGACTTTCCGAATGAAAACATAGAAAAATTCTCGGTGGAAAACTCGGAAAATTCCGGAAAAACTGGAAAAATTTGGATTTTTTTAGAAACATTTTGCATCGCAAATTGAGTTTTTGTATAACTTTTTGTGTGCAATTGTTCCGTAGTGGCTTTTCGGTTGAAATTGGTTGGAAAAATATGGAAAAATTAAAAAAATGTGAATTTTTTTCGATAAAATTTATATTTTTTTGTGTTTTGATAATTTTGAATGATGTAAATGTGAAAATTTCGGATAATCATTCCTAAATGACTTTTCGAATGGAAAAATAGAAAAATTCTTGGTGGAAAACTCGGAAAATTCTTGAAATAACTCGAAAATTTTGAATTTTTTCATCGATATTTTTCATTGTATCGCTTGATTTGATGATTTTAGACGACCTAAAGGTGGAAAATTCGTTGTGCTGCTTGGAAAAATTCGGTTTATTGTGACACCTATATGTATAAAAACGGTGTAAACAGTGTGTAGTAATTCATCAAGGGAGAACGGCTGGCCGATTTTGTTTTCAATTTTAATAAAATTGTTCGTAATTGGTATGAGGGTTTTATGCAAGATAATTTTGGGAAAATCCTTCGAAAAAGTCGGGAAAGTGGAAAAATCGAAAATTGGTTTTTTGTATGGAATTTTGTGTGCAGTTGTTACGGAATGGCTTTTCGAATGGAAAAATAGAAAATTCCTAGGGAAAAACTCGGAAAATTCCGGAAAAGTCCAAAAAATTTGTTTTTTTTTATTGACGAAATTTTGCAATTTTCGCATGATTTGATGGTTTTGAACGATGTCTAGGTGGAAAATTTTCGGTTAAATGTTGGTTGGTAACGAGAAAAATAATATTTAATTAAAAAAATTCGTCGAACCCGACATTGGGAGTGCCAGCGTCAAATCGTTCGATGCAAAATTCATTCGATCGCGAATTTTAACGGGAGCAAGACTATAATCTAGATGAGCTGATCGAAAGAGTTCGAACTAATGTGCCGCTGTTAAATACCGAGTACAAGTACGTGTACGATTCACGATGAAACTGGAGGCATTTACTTTCTCGATGCTCCGAGTGGAACACCTAAGACATTTTTTGTTGATTCCGGCAACAATTTGGTCAAGATCTCAAATAACGTTAGCCGCTGCATCCTCTGGTATACCTGTCACATTGTTGGAAGGCATTCGAACTGCAAATTCCACTTTAAAACTGTCGATGAATCTTCTCACGGTTGAAAAGCCAAAGTATACAATGACCAAGAATTTCGCAACGGCGAAGTAGAGCGGAAATGTCAAATCAACATTTCGGATGAATGCTCGATAACGACTAAATGAGCTTTGGAAGTAGTTGACCGAACGATAAAGGATTTACGAGGGAATTTAAAACGATTTGGTGGGGCTATGATTTTGCTCAAAATGTCTAATGCTGCTGATTTACTAAAACCATGCTTGAAAACTTCAAGAAGTTGTAATTGACCAACAAATTAGGGGCTCATTCCAGAACCTCCCATCTTCTGCTGAATTCCCGAAACAACTGCTAGCGCTTGATGTTTCGACTGAATTGATATCGTTCCCTGCAAATTTTTGCCAGTTCACATCGTTGGAAAAGTAACTCATGACATTGCACAACATTATAAAAATCTCGATTGGATTAATTTACCGGCAGTATGTTACTAGCAGAGAAGAATAAATACATTAATAGCCACAATTTCAAATTAGAAAGTTAAATCGCTTGAGAACTGCATTCGTACAAATCTGTTTACAGCGTGACCGTAAAGGATGAAGCGAATAACAATCCGACCGAATTTTCCACTCGCTTAATATCCCGCATAATTTACATATAAAGGTGGGATCGATCATAATCATATTGCCGAATCTGAATCAACCGAAATTGTGCAATGGTACGCGGTTGTCCGTCAAGAATCTGATAAAAATGTGATTTCAGACAATCATAAAGAACAAATTCAAAGAAGAGGAAGTCCATATCTTACGAATTAGATAATTCCAACTGATCATCCATTCCAATTCCCCGACGACAATCAATAAATCGCAAGGCCAATCGTTGGAAGTATATGAGATTAATCTCGAATTTCTCTGTTTTATGTTCGTTCAGTTGAACGTTGCGTTTTCGAGTTTTGGAGAACCGCCTTCGTTGTTTGTTTTTGAGGCGGAAAACTAATCGAAAAACATTGTTTATCAAACATTCTCTACTGAGTTTATCTAAAGGCATAAAATTGGGGCGAGACGAAGTTCGCCGGGTCCGCTAGTTATATACTAAATACTTTGAAACTAAAACATTTAACTTTTCCTGTAACCATAGATGTCACTCTTATGTATACAATTCATAGTGTTTCTATTTACCAGAGCTGTAAACTAATCATTACAATTTGTACTCATTACTGATCAATTACAAATACAAGTACATCTAAAAAGGAATTGAAAGTTAACTACAATTCTAATTACATGAGGAATTGGAATTGAAACTAAAAGTCTCAACTACACAGGTAATTGTACTTGAAAGTAATGATTCCTAATTACTTTTCAATTAGCTCAATTACTTTTTAATTACAAGGAATTGAAAGGAATTGACGGAATTGGGAGGAATTGGAAGGAATTAAGAGGAATTGCTGCAATTTGGAAAGGTCCGTTATGTTAAAATATATTGCTCCCACTCTCCTTTTCTCTTTGTGACGTCACACTGCTATGTTTACATACACTTCACATGTTATTTGATGACAGCTGATAGCAGTGTGACGCATGAATTGTTTCATTGATTTAAGAAATGTGAAACTGAACAGAACGTTCATATTCCGTAAAGCAATTAATTTAATTAATATTTGCGAAACAAGCCTATAAAATGTATTTTAAATATTACATTAGTAATTACATTTATTATTGAATTATTATTATTTTGTTTCTGTATTAAAAAATTGAATTTATTGTTTTGTTTTCAGTTATTAGAGAGTACCCAAACCTTTATTGAAAAAATATAACGCATTGATTAAACAATCAAAAAATACAATTTTTTTTGTTTTAATTTTTTATTAATTTAATAAAAATTATTAGTGGAAAACTACTAGTTATTATTTTAAGAATTAAATTTTTTTATTGTTGTGAAACTTACAATTTCTACCCCTTATTTCAAAATTATTTCAATACCTTTCCAAATTGCAGCTATTCCTCTTAATACCTTCCAATTCCTCCCAATTCCGTCAATTCTTTTCAATTCCTTGTAATTAAAAAGTAATTGAGCTAATTGAAAAGTAATTAGGAATCATTACTTTCAAGTACAATTACCTGTGTAGTTGAGACTTTTAGTTTCAATTCCAATTCCTCATGTAATTAGAATTGTAGTTAACTTTTAAATACTTTCGAACATGGTAGGTAATGATTACTTGTACTTGAGTTTACAGCTCTGCTATTTACTTTCATATTTATCTGGCACTTTTAGGCATTATATGCCGCTCATAGAAAAGTATCATATGCGGTTCGATCTTCTGTGCTATTTCTCCAGTTTATAACATCAAGTTCTGCAAGGTTCTCAGTAACCTGGTACTCCCGTCGAAAAGACTTCATAGTGTTATTCTCAATTATTGCAAACTTTGTGTATATGTTAATACATCGAAATACTCCAAAGTTGTAGTCCACAACTTTTGTTTTCTATAACTAAGGCAGGGAAAACTTAATTCAAACTATCAACAGTCCCTTTTAGCTGTGGCAAAAATACTGAAGGAAATTGATAAGAAAGGAAAATGCAAAGAAGCAAAAACCAAAATATCACTGTCAGTATTAGAAGAGCAGAAATTGACAGATAGCATTACGATGTTTTTATCTAAGCTCCAATTGAACACTTTTTCTGGAAAGAGAAATAACAAGAGATTTGTAAAGCATACATATACTAATAATAGCTTGGCACAAGAATACAAATGTATTCATCTACCACGATTGTTATGTAATGCGCCTACATTAGTAAATTAACAAATTCTTGGAAAACACTAATGATAATTCGTTGTCTTCAGTATCTATGGTGTAAAAGGCAATCTGTTTAGCATTTATTAAATCAACATATTTTGTGAATTGACTTTTTGTGGCTTTGTTTGGTAATGACTAAAATGTTTGCATCTATCTGGGCATCATTAATTCACTGTAATTTATTAGATACAAGTCTGTAATTATGTGTCATTAAGCAGCAGATAGATAATTAATATTTAAGGAATTTTTGGGTTGATTTATACATTCAACACCTTCTGTTTGAATGTGATAAATTTGACGATAGTAAATTTAGCATAAATGATGAGAATTTGTTTTTAAAATATTAGACAAGAATAGCCAATATGTAATTAAATACTTGATAATTGAATGCTTAAGTGGATTTATAATTTCCCCGAAGGGTAAAAGCAAATTTTAGCTTAATTTGTGGGTATTATTAATATATTTCAGTTTTTGACATTTTACCTACTATAACAAGGTAGGCTTTTATATTCCACATTCATTCCTTACTCTGGTTAATAAAAGTTCTCCTTGTGCAGCATTTTTATGATTTCAATGAACTTACAAAAAAGATATGTCTGTAAAAGTGTTTGTGTGAATACGGTCATATGTATGGGAGTAGGAGGTGTGCCAAATGGTTTGGTTTTCTTAAAATTTATAGTATGAAAGATAACTTAACTAAGCAAATTCCAATATCCTGCAGTTTAAAAACTTAAAAAACTTAATTTCCCTTTGCACCCCATGAATGAGGTATAGGATAGCTTCTCGCGTTGTTGTGAATTAACACGATTTCTATTTTTAGATTCACAACTAACGGCACCACAACGACGCGAGAAGCTATCCCATATCTCATTCATGGGATGCAAAGGGAAATTAAGTTTTTTTTTTACTAACGGCACCTACTTGTTTATCGACGAATGCGAACGTCACTGTTTGAGAAGCTCTTACTAGACACGCCGATTGACTCGACACTTATACTGCGAAGTTGCTGTCAACAACATTCGAGGAGAGCCGACAATGAAAGAACAATTTTTGTTTTTTTTTAAGGTGACTGGATCCAGGTTTGAACCTGCGATCTCCCGCATGGTAGTCGCGTGTTCTAACCACTATGCCACGTCCCACGGCCGGTCCTGCAGTTTACGGTTTAAAAATTATGGGATGAATATTAAATTTCCAAAAATAGGTAATTTGGATGAGAGGTACATGAAGGGATATAAAGGTATGTTAAATTGTAAGGGCCGATGTTGAATGTGAACTACACCAAATGTCAAGTTATTTTCTGCACTTCATTTGACATTTCTCAATTTCAGACTAACTCAATTTGAACCATGGAAAGATACACAATCGAGCAACGCATTAATGTTATTCAGGCTTATTATGAAAATGGGTATTCAAATCAAAATGCGTATCGAGCTCTTCGTGATTTTTTCCGTCATTTTAATCGTCCAAATGTGTGTACAATCGGAAAAATCGTGCAAAATTTGAGCAAACCGAGTCTGTAGGAGATATGAAAACATCTGTGCATTCGCGTACAGCTCGTACTGTAGAAAATATTGCTGCTGTTGGCGATAGTGTGGCTGAAGAGCCGTTAACCTCAACTCGTCGTCGTGCCCAACAATTGCACCTCTCACGCTCGTCGTTGATGAACATTATGCATCAAGATTTGCATTTACACGCTTACAAGGTACAATTGATTCAAGAACTAAAGCCTCTTGACCATTCCAAACGTCGTCAATGGACAGAATGGTGGCAAGAAATAGCAACAGTGGGTGATCAATTTTCGAAGAAAATCATCTTCAGTGATGGGGCACATTTTCACCTCAGTGGACTCAATAATAAGCTGTCAAAAAGCTGGGCTGTATTTTTTCCAAAATGAAACCGGTCAGGCGGTTATAGTGAGATGATACCGAACTTTTTATGGCCCGAATTGGAAGATATGGATGTGGACGATATGTGGTGTAAATAGGACGGTGCCACTTGCCACACAGCTAACGAAACAATGACTCTTTTGCGCGTCAAATTCAATGGTCGTGTTATCTCACATGGTGGCGATGTCAATTGGCCGCCAAGATCATGTCATTTGACACCGTTGGAGTTCTTTCTTTGGGGTTATTTGAATGAAAAGGTGTACGTCGATAAGCCAGCAATAACACTATGTAACATAAATAAAAAATTTCTCTGTCCTTGGGATGTAATTGTTATTTCCTAGTCTGTTATGTCTTAAAAGTATGGAAACCACCTAATATTCCTCGGAAATTTTGCATTTGTGACTGTAACTTTCGCCTCAGAGAGCTTAGGGAACAAGTCTTGTAGGTACTTGAACGCTGAAGAATTTTTGTCGAGAGCTTTGACGAATTGCTTTATAAGACCCAGTTTGATGTGGAGTGGTGGCATCAGTACCATGCCATGGTCACAAAAACAAAGTTATCTTGCGACAATAGCTGTTTTCTATACTTTTGGGACCTAACTGACTAGGAAATAACAATTACAACCCAGGGACAAAAATCTTGTTACATAGTGTAATTCAAGAGCTACAGGATGCGATAATTCGGCACATTAACGGCATAGAACCTCAATTATGCCTCAGCGTCATCGAAAATTTGGAAATTCGGATGGAGATGTGCCTCCGAGGTCGCGGCGACCATGTGGCCGATATTTTGTTCCATACATAATTAAACCATACCAATATTATGATAATAAAAAGAAATGACAATAATTTTCTAAATAATATTTATGTTGTATTTAAAATCAACATCGGCCCTTAAAATGTAACCACCCTTTACTTACAATCTCATTTCAAAACAAGTAAGAAAGTTTCAGTCGTTCAGTTTTTAAACTGGGCGTAATGGTACAATTGTATGGGAGATAACAGAAGGTTCGTGGCTAGACTTCCAAATTTGTTGTCCAAAACTTTATCCTGCTATAGAATCAGGATACAATTTTGGAATTTAGCCACGCCCTTTCTGGAACCTCCCATACAAATGTACCATTACGCCCAGTTTAAATATCGAATAATAATATCAATACTCAACGCGATCGTGCCCAAATTCTGTATTTAGCAAACGTAAATCTGGATAAAGTTTTGGAGAAATAATTGGAAGTCCATCCACGAACCCCAACAAGGTGGAGTTTGTACAAGTATGGGAGATGGAAGAAATTTTTGACCGATAGTTTTCATCTCAAAACTTAATCTTTGCTAAAGGAATAGAAGCATGTATACGAATTTTCAGCTCGTTAGATTTTAAACTACTACCGTAACCGGGGGGGACAGACAAATGGACACCCCCGAAAAGAGGGAGATTTGATTGGAGGTTTGAGAAATATAAACTTGCATACTACATTAAAAATCGAATTGTTTTTAACTACGGCTGTAATTGCGGGGATAGGCATATAGACACCCCCAAAAGCGGGTGTTTGTATGGTAATTTGAGTTAGTTATTGTCCGATATCGCTCATCTTAGGACTTAATCTCGGCTTAGAGGGTATAAGCTTGCATATTCAATTTCAGATCAACATTTCTTAAACTACGGCTGATACCGGGGGCAGAGGGACGAAAACACCTAAAAGGGGTATTTGTATGAGAGGTGGGAGTAGGTTTCGACCGATCGGGTTCATCTTAAAACTTAACCTCCGTTAAGAGAATAGAAGCATGCATACCATGCATAATTTCAGCTCGATTGCTCTTTAACTGCTGCTGTAATGGGGGGGGGGGACAGGATCCCTTAAAGGGGCAATTTGTATGTGAGGTTGGAGTAATGTTTTGACCGATTTCGCTCTTCTTAGTACTTAACAGACGGACGCATACCCCCAAAAAGAGAGATTTTTGTATAGGAGGTGGGAGTACTTTTTGACCGATCGGTCTTATCTTGAAACTCAATATCCGTTATGAGGATAGAAGCTTGCAAACTCAATTGTTTAATAATACAGCTGTAATCGCGGAGACAGATTTCAACGGGTCAGTTTGTATGGCAGGTGGGAATAAATTTTGACCGATTATGTCCATCTTAGAACTTAGCCTCCGCTTTGAGAACAGAAGCTTGGATTCTAAATTTCAGCTCGATATCTCTAAAACCATGGATTTTATCTTGTGGACACACATCATAAGATCGACTCAGATTTCAACGCTGATCATATAAGTATAATATATAAATATTGCCCTGCCTACCACGCCTATTTAAGGGTGTTACAAATGGAAGAACAAAATTAATATACCTCTTACTCCGTTCGAGCGACTGGTGAAGGGTATACAAACTAATATTTTTGAAACTATTTTAAGTAAATTCGTTAATTTAAAAATCTTCCAATAAATTTATGTTTTTTTGTATCTTTGGTTAATAAAAACTTTTCAAAGCAATGAGTATTGATTTTTCATAACTACCCCATGGTTAAATTTCCTTTGTTTATTAAAATAATATTTGCAAAAAAAAAAAAACAATCCTTCTATCCACCTCTAATTTAGTTCCTAGCTATAGCCTTGGTTGTGTGGTAGTTTATAACAAACACCAATATATCGTACGCCTAACTGTGACAGAACACTTGTTTTTAGTTTTCTGTTTTTATTTTTGCTTGCATGTCCACATGTAATAAAAACTCATAACCTGCAGCCAAATCGTGTATATGCAGTTTATATAAAAACTGCAAGCACAAATTTAGATTTTTATCAATAAAATTCCATGTAACCTATTAAAAATGTTTACAGCTGAACATAGTAAACAAAAATTGAAGAAAAAAAAACATAAAAAAGATTTTCACCTACAACAGCTTTTAAGTATGCATGAAAACTTAATGATATATTTCACGTGTGTACTACATTGGCGTGTCAGTTGCAAATCTTTATGTGGTGTGGGCGGTGTGGTTGTCGGTGAAATAATATTTAGTATAGTACTATTGTGCTTTAGATGTTAAAGCCTGCTTAAGAATAAAATAATCAACTTATATGTACTCTAAAAAAAAAAAAACATTTGAATTTAAATAGTTTTATTTACCTACCCAGCAAAATATTATGTTGCAAAGAAACAATTACAGAACAGCTTTTACTGATAAGTAACAAGTTCCACTTTCGTTTGCACAATATATTATTTTTGTTTGAAATTGTCCCAAAACCAACATGTTCTCATGGAACCTGTTATGAAATGAATTGCTACATAACTGAATTACATATGCTGTTTTTTGAAATTTCATTGATTTTCAATTGGGTGCTAGTTCGAAATATATTTTTACTCAGATTTTTGAGTTTTTCTTAATAAATACCCTCTAAAAAATACTTATTTCGAATACAAATACACATTTTCTGTTCTACGGAATCTGTGGTGCAACATGTTGTACATAATCGGTTATATAGAACCAGAAACAGAATAGAAAGTCGATTAAAAAAGAAACGATTCTAGTATCAATACCATTCGCAACAAGTTCTGAAAAATTTTCCTGGGTATATATTAAGATTCATGTCGTAGGCTCGATTATAAATCATTTAATCATATAAATGTACAGAATGGAGTGCTAAATTACCTTTAATTTTGAAGCACTTTGTCATACATAAAAAAATATTGTTTGAATTAATGCTAGATAAGCCAAGAGATTCATAGTACATACAGCATTTAACCTTCTAGCATATGTATCACAGGTTGGTCACCTGGTGCGTATACATAATGAATAAGCGGCTGTGTTTAGTATACGTATATTTTAACTAATTTAGTTTAATCTTATGTCTACGGAAAGATACTTGGGTAGGTTTTGAGTTTTCAAAACACTGTAGCTCTGAACTGGATAATCGGATCGATTTGAAATTTCGTGATATCCTAGCCAAAACTGTTCTTCGCAATATTACCAAGATTTATTAGAATTTGATCACCCGTTTGCAAGATAAATCCCACTTACAAAGCTGCACCCTTATGTCAGCAGCATACATAACTGGGTATCTATAGTAAAACGCATGCAAATATGATTATATAATTAAAAAGAATAGTCTGTATTGAGTAAATTTTGAGTGGACGATAGTTATGTTGGCGTCCTCTGGGTCGTCGTCATATTCCAAGAGGTCGTCTTCATCTACTACTAACGAATTACCGAGTTAGAGTATTGGTTGACAGATGGATATGCTGTTTTATCGTTGTCAATGCCGAAGTCTTCTTTGGGTCGTCGCTTTTGTATACACGCTGGAAGATGGATTCAAATCCATAGAAAACACTCCATTGTGCCTCTGTATGTGGCAAAAGTAAGCTACTATTTAGTATTATTTACTTTTCAGTTCTGTTTGGGTAGTTAAGGATTACTGTATTAGGAATATTGGCAATATATCGTGGCCTCTGTGGACCATCAGCATCAGATGTATTGCTTCAAATCTCGTACCAGGCCAAACGATATGAACTTTGCACTGTCCGTGCAGGATTAAATTTGGATCTTTTGGATCCCGGGAGGGTAGTGTCCTCAGACCGCTGCCGTTTAGGCGCTACATCAGATGACTTCTGTTTTGTTTTGTGACCCTCAGCAGGAAGTACTCTTCCTTTTAACTCCTCAATGTGGGATTGTGCCCACTTGAGAGGACTCTTTTCGTGCTCCGTAAGCTCGTCGACCGATTTGTCACCAAGTCGAGTTATTATGTTATAGGTGGAACGCCTAAAAATGAAGGCCCTTCTGGAAGGTGTTTTGTGCCTAGGGGGAATAGTAATGGAAGTCAAGGCCGAGGAAGATTCTTCGCAGAGAATCGATTTATTATTCGCCTTTTCTCCTTGCTCAGTTGTAGGCACTAAGGAAGCTGAATTGACGGCCAACTGGAGCCTTGTTGCGTCAACAGCACCTGAATCAGGGGTTTTGTGGTGGGAGCCTTTGACTTTCACTATGCAAGGTCTCAGTACAAGACAACATACTATAGCCGGGTCTCCGGAGATTATGAAGCCCTTGACCGGATAAGCAGGGCATGTCGGGTCTCTGGAGATTATGAAGCCCTTGACCAGATAAGCAGGGCATGGTGTTTTTTCATACATTTGGGTGCATTTTATGCATGAAAACCTAACGCTCATCTGGAAACAGATGCAGACCATCAACCGCTCACTATAAGGACATACGTTGATGGATTTTAATTATCGGATTGACGACATTTAGAAGGACACATAAACATATTCTAGGAGACAGGTGGAAGATTAATTCTTTGTTCGATCTTAGTTTAGGACTATGTTGGTAATAACTTAAGCTTCTACCGCACTACTCTACATGCCAGTGTAACTCTAAAACTTTGGACGATAATAAGAATTGCATGTTATGCGCCAAAATTGCCGCTCCACTAGAGACAGACGCAGACCATTATCCGCTCACTATGAAAACAGATGTTGATTGGATTTTAATAAAATACGGACCGACGACCTTTAGCAAAACGGACGAGGGACCTAGAAGGGTTAACGGACGTACGTCTCTAAGCCGCCCCCGCTGGGGAAAAACAGAAGAGACATGTTTCGAACTATACATAAATACGTGTGTAGCTATACAAACAGTTTTTCATAAAACAATGACTAACTGTAATGTTTTAACTGGTAATCATACAATTTTTGAAACTTATGTCATGTATTGAAAATAAAGGATTTTCCTAGAAACTGATTTATTGATATAACAAATTTTTGTGTTCAATTGTTGAAAATAAAAATATTTTCGAAGGAAAGCAATAAAAATTTGACGAAGATTAAAAAAAAATAAGTTACATATATTGAAATAAGTATGGCAACGGAACTCACTGACTTTTCCTACAAACTCATTATTTGTGATTTAAAACAGAATATATATCTAATTTTATTTTTAATATTTAAAATAAACAAAATTTCTAACAAAAACGAAATAATACCGAAATTCCAACAAGCGAGTTATGAAGATATAAGCATTCCCATTCCATTCCCTTATACAAAACGTAGAAACAAGGGCGTAGGCAGGATGTAATGTAGGGGGGGGGGCACTCAGTTTTACATTTCATGGTAATATTATGTGTATAAAAAAAAGTCCCTAACGAAAAATCAATACTCATTGTTTTGACAATATTTTTTTTAAAAAATGTCTGTCTGTCTGTCTGTCTGTCTGTCTGTCTGTCTGTCTGTCTGTCTGTCTGTCTGTCTGTCTGTCTGTCTGTCTGTCTGTCTGTCTGTCTGTCTGTCTGTCTGTCTGTCTGTCTGTCTGTCTGTCTGTCTGTCTGTCTGTCTGTCTGTCTGTCTGTCTGTCTGTCTGTCTGTCTGTCTGTCTGTCTGTCTGTCTGTCTGTCTGTCTGTCTGTCTGTCTGTCTGTCTGTCTGTCTGTCTGTCTGTCTGTCTGTCTGTCTGTCTGTCTGTCTGTCTGTCTGTCTGTCTGTCTGTCTGTCTGTCTGTCTGTCTGTCTGTCTGTCTGTCTGTCTGTCTGTCTGTCTGTCTGTCTGTCTGTCTGTCTGTCTGTCTGTCTGTCTGTCTGTCTGTCTGTCTGTCTGTCTGTCTGTCTGTCTGTCTGTCTGTCTGTCTGTCTGTCTGTCTGTCTGTCTGTCTGTCTGTCTGTCTGTCTGTCTGTCTGTCTGTCTGTCTGTCTGTCTGTCTGTCTGTCTGTCTGTCTGTCTGTCTGTCTGTCTGTCTGTCTGTCTGTCTGTCTGTCTGTCTGTCTGTCTGTCTGTCTGTCTGTCTGTCTGTCTGTCTGTCTGTCTGTCTGTCTGTCTGTCTGTCTGTCTGTCTGTCTGTCTGTCTGTCTGTCTGTCTGTCTGTCTGTCTGTCTGTCTGTCTGTCTGTCTGTCTGTCTGTCTGTCTGTCTGTCTGTCTGTCTGTCTGTCTGTCTGTCTGTCTGTCTGTCTGTCTGTCTGTCTGTCTGTCTGTCTGTCTGTCTGTCTGTCTGTCTGTCTGTCTGTCTGTCTGTCTGTCTGTCTGTCTGTCTGTCTGTCTGTCTGTCTGTCTGTCTGTCTGTCTGTCTGTCTGTCTGTCTGTCTGTCTGTCTGTCTGTCTGTCTGTCTGTCTGTCTGTCTGTCTGTCTGTCTGTCTGTCTGTCTGTCTGTCTGTCTGTCTGTCTGTCTGTCTGTCTGTCTGTCTGTCTGTCTGTCTGTCTGTCTGTCTGTCTGTCTGTCTGTCTGTCTGTCTGTCTGTCTGTCTGTCTGTCTGTCTGTCTGTCTGTCTGTCTGTCTGTCTGTCTGTCTGTCTGTCTGTCTGTCTGTCTGTCTGTCTGTCTGTCTGTCTGTCTGTCTGTCTGTCTGTCTGTCTGTCTGTCTGTCTGTCTGTCTGTCTGTCTGTCTGTCTGTCTGTCTGTCTGTCTGTCTGTCCGGCACGATAACTTCCTAAAGACGCAACCAAATGTTTCGAAATTTTGCACGAGTTATTATTTTCTCAAAACTACTTACGGTATTGCAAATGGGCTACATGGCCCCGCCCCTTCTGGTACCTCCCATACAAATACATCATTCCGCCCACTTTAGAAATCGAGTAATAATATCAATACACCATACGGAATCGTCCCCAAATTCTGTATTTAGTAAAGCTATAACAAGATAAAGTTTTGGAAAAAAATTTGAAAGCCTAGCCACGCCCCTTCTGGTACCTCCCATACAAATCTACCTTTCCGCCCACTATAGAGATGGAGAAATAATATCAATAAATTAAACGTGATCGTATCCAAATTCTATTTTAAGTAAAGCTATTACAAGATAAAGTTTTAGAGAAAAAAATTGGAAGTCTATTCACGCCCCATCTGGTACCTCCCATACACATCTGGTACCGCCCACTTTAGAAATCGATTAATATTATTAAAAGACCTAACGGGATCGTGCCCAAATTCCGTATTTTGTTATATTATAACAGGACAAAGTTTTGGAGAAAAAATTGGAAGTCTAGACACGCCCCTTATGGTACCTCCCATACAAATGTACCTTTCCGCCCACTTTTGGGATGTAGTAATAATATCAGTACACCCAACGCAATCGTGCGCAAATTCTGTATTTAGTAAAACTATAACAGGATAAAGTTATGGAGAATAAATCTGGAGCCTAAATACACCCCTTCACGTACCTCCCATATAAATGTACCACTCCTCCGCCCAATTTCGAAATCGAGTAATAATATCAATAAAATATAAAATTATTTGTTTTACTGAGGGTAAGGGTAAATGTAAGTCGGGTTGCCCGACTGAAACTTTCTAACTGGTTTTAATTACAAATCGATTATTTTCAATAACTCAAGACTTAAACAATATATTATATTGGGTGATGGTATTTATCAGTCAGTTTAACTGACTGAAATTTCTGTACTGGTTTTTTTTTTTGGATATATGAAAATTTAAGCCACTATTCTTGAGCGATTTTAAAATATTTATTTTGTATTATTTGAAACTAAATTGTGCACAGAATGAACGTTTTTTATTGTGAATTCCTTATCGTTAGTTTTTTTTTAATTTAATTTCAAATATTTTTTGGGGTTTATGGGCTCAAATCGATTTTTGCAGACTATAGTTTTCGGATATGCCGTCTTCGACAAAGTTGTTTTAAATAAGTCGTGCTTATCCGAAATCTCAACTATAGCTTGTTGAAAATCTATTCAACCACTTAAATCACTACTCAAAGTAAAAAAAAAATTTGTACGAAACCGTCATTGCAAATCAAAAATCTAATGATGCAGTACGATTCCGAAGTCGAGGTCGGTCTTCCTAATTTTTTCGACTACCACAGAGTTCTTTTTTACTGAATGTAATCTACAAATCCAAAGAACTAATTAATTTAGTCTCATGTCTTGTTAAAAGAATCGATTCAGAAATTGAGTACGGAATATTTTTACTGTGTTTGTTTAAAAGGCTACATCTGGAAGTACCTCATTCTGTCACCCCAATTTTCCAAGACCTTGTTAAAGCCTTCGGTCTGTAGCTCACGGATTGCTTTGATGATATTGGCCATAAGTTATTGAATCGATTCTGGATTAAAATAAACTATGATTTTAATATCCGGGACCGGTCGTTGAATTGTGTTTAAAACACGCGACTACCATGCAGGCGATCCCGGGTTCGATTCCCGCCTCCAGTCATCTACATTTTTCTTTCATTGCCGGCCCCTCAATGTTGTCGGCAGCAACGTCGCAGCATAAGTGTCGAGTCAATCAGTATTTTTTAGTAAAAGCTTCTCCAGTAGTGACGCTCGCATTCGTTGATAAACAAGTAGGTGCCGGTAGTTGTGAATCTAAAAATAGAAAGCATGGTTATTCACAACAACGAGAGAAGCTATCCCTCACTCATGGGGTGTAAAGTAAAATTAAGTTTTTTTTTTATGATTTTAAAATTAACTTGTATTTGGTCCACCTTCTATATCATTTGACAAGAGTGTAACGTGTTAAGGGAGACACGTTGGACCTTAAGAATCTGAAATGCGAATTCAATTCTGGAAAAGTGTCCGTCTATCTGGGCGGCTGGCTGGTGTGTAGGAGAACTCGAGTAAACTTTACAGATCGTTTTAAAGATTTAACAGTTTTATAGTTTTTCAAAATTTAGTTTAACTTCCTAAATAAAAACATAACTTCCTAATGAAAAACTGGAAGATACTTCAATTTGGTACATTTACATACATACTAAGTATGGAAGTATTACTTCCAATACAAGGAAGTCTGCATTTTTCAACAATTTCGAGGAGGAACTCTTAATATTTTGTGAATTCATTAGCACTTTCTAAACTGTAACCATTTCTACAGCTTTGATACATGCTTCGACCAACACCACTGCACAAGCATGGCAATAACAATACATAAGTACTTTTACTTAAAAAACAGTTAATTTCATTGACTCAGAGTTTAAAATATCCACTAGAATATTGTTGAATTAACATAGGCTGAAATTTTATATTAGTCAGTTTACCGTAGTGAAATTTTAGTACCATTTTATTTTAATTTTCTGGGATTTTGATAGATTTTTCAATCTGTAGGGGGGCGGCAGCTGCCCCCCCTGCCCCTACCTGGCTACGCCCTTGCGTAGAAAGATGTCCAGGTATATTGTTGTTGACGTGCGTAAAGCAGTTGTGCGGTTGACATATAGTGTAAGAATTCTTACCTTAGCTATTAACATGAAATGACTGAAATTTTCATATTACGTCATTTAATAAAACCACAAGGTTCCCAAACATTTACTATTTTTAATACATACTTTACGTAAAAAGATTAAATTTTCAATATGCTTAAACCTTTTCAAAACTAATAAACAAGATATTTTCCAAACTTTGCACAACTGCAATAGTTAAGAAACTAAAATTCATTGTTGCACCATTTTGTTATTGTTATTTATGCCACATTATTTGTGGCACACAACAACATCTAGCTAAGTATTTGAAAGTTATGTACAAGGCCACATATAAATCTTTCCAATACACACACACACACGCACACATTTCCAGTTGCCAATAAGGCAGTTGTGTTGCAGGGAAATGCAAGAGTATTTATGAACATCATATATATCGTCGGTATACCGCGTAAACTGACCAACTTCACTTTTGGAGTTTCTGAGTTATTAATAATTTAAGGTTTGTGGTCACGTGTATTTTTATACAATACCTACACAACTACTTCATATAGAAAGGGTATAGAATAAGACTAAGTACACTTTTGTGTTTTTCAGTTATTAAGTTATTAACAGTTGAGTTATTTACATTTTATGACCGCCCATGTGTTGACACAATAACTATAAAACTATTTGAAACAGACATAGGATTTTTTTTTAAGAGAGCATAGACTATGACTTTTGGAACTCTTTTGCATCATTAGGTCCATTTCACAAAAAAGTGGAGTTAGTCAGTTTACGCAGTATACCGACGACACATGTGAGTGTGAGAAACTTTGTTTCAAAGTGTAAAATAACAATATGTTACTGTCTTTTACATTGTAACATAGCTAAACAATTTTATAAAGAATTTTTTTCCATACTCTACGACAATTTGACAATTTTGCATATGCGCCACTGTATATTCAAATTGTTTTCGTTTTTATTGCCAGTAGCTCTTTATAACTCTTTGTTTCCTTGAGAGGAAATGAGCTTAGTTATAGAAGGGAAATATGACCCAAATAGTGGTTCAAGTGAAAAGGTTGAAAAGTAATCAGACTAAAAGGAAACAAATGAATTTAAAATTTTGGAACTTGTAATTTTAGGTATATCGTCCTTTCACTTAATCTATATATATAACCAGTACAGAAATTTCAGTCAGTTAAATTGACTGATAAATACCATCACCCAATATAAGATATTGTTTAAGTCTTGAGATATTGAAATTAACCGATTTGTAATAAAAAACAAGTTAGAAAGTTTTAGTCGGGCAACCCAACTTACATTTACCCTTACCCTCAGTAAAACAAATAATTTTCTATTATATTCATATTATTACTCGATTTCTAAAGTGGGCGGAGTGGTACATTTGCATAGGAGGTACGAGAAGGGGTGTGGTTAGGCTTCCAGATTTATTCTCCATTACTTTATCCTGTTATAGCTTTACTAATTACAGAATTTGGGCACGATTGCCTTGGGTGTACTGATATTATTAGTGCATCTCTAAAGTGGGCGGAAAGGTACATTTGTACGGGAGGTACCATAAGGGGTGTCGCTAGACTTCAAATTTTTTCTCCAAAACTTTGTCCTGTAATAACATAACAAAATACAGAATTTGGGCACGATCGTGTCGACTATATTGATATTATTACCCTATTTCTAAAGTGGGCTGAGTGGTACATTTGTATGGGAGGTACCAGAAGGGGCGTGTCTGGACTTCCAGATTTTTTCTCCAAAACTTTATCCTGCTTAAACTTTACCAAATACAGAATTTGGGCACGATCGCGTTAGGTCTTTTAATAATATTAATCGATTTCCAAAGTGGGCGGTACCAGATGTGTATGGGAGGTATCAGATGGGGCGTGAATAGACTTCCAATTTTTTTCTCCAAAACTTTATCCTGTTATAGCTTTACTAAAAATAGAATTTGGGTACGATCATGTTTAATTTATTGATATTATTTCTCCATCTCTATAATGGGCGGAAAGGTAGAATTGTATGGGAGGTACCAGAAGGGGCGTGGCTAGGCTTTTAAAATTATTTCCAAAACTTTATCCTGTTAAAGCTTTACTAAATACAGAATTTGGGGACGATCACGTAGGATGTATTGATATTATTACTCGATTTCTAAAGAGGCCGGAATGATGTATTTGTATGGGAGGTACCAGAAGGGGTGGGGCCATGTAGCCCATTTGCAATACCGTAAGTAGTTTTGAGAAAATAATAACTCGTGCAAAATTTCAAAACATTTGGTTGAGTCTTTCGAAAGTTATCGTGCGGACCAGCCGGACAGCCACCAGACAGACAGACAGACAGACAGACGGACATGGCTCAAACGACTTAAAAAGTCTTGAATCGAATTTGGTTCAAAGAAACCTAGAGTCTAAAGGCACTCCTTCTATGTGTTACACTTTTGGGTCGTATCAAATGATATATACCCTCATCCCTAAGGGTGATGGTATAAAAATGGTGGCAAATTGAGAACGGCTGGCCCGATTTTGCTCAAACTTTTTTTCAGTTGTTCGTTATTGCCAGGAAAAGGTCTATGTGAAAGAAAATTTTGGGAAAATCTTCCAGAAAAGTCGGAAAATTGGAAAAATCTAAAATTGCCTTTTTGTATGGAATTTTGTGTACAATTGTTACAGAATGGCTTTTCGAGTAGAAAAATGGAAAATTTTTGTTGAAAAATGCGGAAAATTCCGGAAAAGTTCGAAAAATTCTACATTTTTTTTTACGAAATTTTGCATATTATCGTATGACTTTATAGTTTTGGATGATGTAACAGTGAACAATTTCGGATAATTATTTCGAAATGACTTTCCGAATAAGAAAATAGGAATATTCTATGTGGAAAACTCGGAAAATTCAGGAAAAACTCGAAAAATTTTGATTTTTTCGGAAACATTTTGCACCGCAAATCGAATTTTTGTATTACATTTTGTGTGTCGTTGTTCCCTTGTGACTTTTCTGTTGGAAAAATAGAAAATTTTAGATGAAAAATTATGAAACAATTCCCAAAATTTAAATTTTTGTTCGACGAAATTTTACATTTTATTGTAAGTTCGGAAAAATCCGGAAAAAACTCGATTTTTTCGACGAAATTTTTCATTGTATCGCTTGATTTGATGATTTTAGACGACGTAAAGATGAAAAATTCGTTATGATGCTTGAAAAATTTCGGAATATTGTGAAATTTATTATGTTAAAAGATTAAATGCAAAATGGTCGAACAATTTTAAAATCTTCTGCATAAGTCCGATTTTTCAAAACCGCATTGAATATAATGCATTATGACGTCCAAGCAGACAAGTGACCCTCTGGATGCCATGTAAAACTTCCACCATGCTCCCACTATAAATGAAGGCGCAGTGGTGATTGTAGCGGAGAATGTGGAATCACTCGATAATGTTCTCAAGCTTCGGGATGGTGGACATGTTGGACGAGATGGCTGACGACATTTGCACAGAGTTCGCACGACAACATCCAATTTCGATCTTGAAATTATCTTCTGATCAAAAACATGTGCGTGCTAATGTGAGGCAGTCTACTGTCGAAATTGGCAATACCAGCGCCATATCTTTCGATGATACATTCAATCGCGAATTGCAACAGGAACAAGACTGATCGAGTTGAGCTGACTGAAAGAGTCTCAACAAATGTGGCGCCCTTAAATGCCGAGCAAACGAATGTGTACGATTCAATGACGAAGGTTGTTGACGATGGAACGGAAGCATTTACTTTCTCGATGATACCGGTGGGACAGGCAAGACATTCGTAATTTCTTTGATTCTGGCAACAATTCGGTCAAGATCGCAATTGAGTTAGCTGTTGCATCCTCTGGTATTGGTTCCACATTGGTGAAAGGCGGTCGAACTGCACATTCCGCTTTCTTCTCTCGGTTAACCAGACAACGTGTAGCGAAATTGTTGCGAGAATGCTAAATCATTTCTTGGAATGAATGCACGATGGCGCATAAACGAGCATTGGAGGTAGATGACCGAACGACGAATAATTTTCGAGGTCATTTAACGAAAATGAGGCGACCAACTATTCGACAGAAATCTTGAACTCTCTAGATGTGCCAGTTGTGCATAATTTGCAGCTGAAGGTTGAATCGATCATGATCATTTTGTGGAATCTGAATCATCCGAAATTGTAAGTAAAGCGACGATCATCAAGGGCATATGCAAAGGAGAGAAAGTCCTTATCCCTCGAATCTATTATTCCAACCGATCTTCCCTTCCAATTCAACTCCCCATTTGATTGGCTTTTACGATAACAATCAATAAATCGCAAGGCCAATCATTGGAAATTTTGGGAATAAACTTCGAATTTCCCTGCTTTTCAAAAACGGTCAGCTGTGCGTTGTCTGTTTGCGTGTTTGCAAACAGTCTTTATTGCTTGTTTTTACGCCGGAAACAAATCGAAAAACATTGTATATCACATCACTCTTCACAGATTTCGATTAAATTCAAGTAAATCAGATTAAAACTTGAACTATCTGTGTTTTACTATTTTATAAAGGCTTCCCCTTAGGAGCGAGGCGAAGTTTGTCGGGTCCAAAGTTGTATGGCAGAACAACGTTTGCCGGGTCAGCTAGTTTGCTATAAAAACATTACTTAATGAAGTGACTGAGAAAAACTAATAGTATCACTGTACTCTATGGACTTCAGTCTAACAGAAATGCTACATGAGAACCCCTGTGTATTTTGTTCCTTCATGTTTGTATCACTGTGTAATCATTGAATCTATACTAATTATTGATAATTGAGACTTTAATATATTATGTATGTGATGTTTACATCTAATAAACATCTTCTGTCTGAAATGACTTACAGCGTATTATGTTGTACCAAACAACTACGACCATTTCTTAATGCTTATGTTTTTATCCTTATGCACGTTCCAGTCATTCAACAGAAATATGTTATTGAACTCACTTAATAAAAAAGAGCAATGTCCGGCCATTTCTTGAATTCTGTCTCATCAATACTTGAATCAACTAAGGTAGCAGCATGAGCTTAATGCTGAGATTAAACAAATTTCCTAAAAATTTAAATATAGACTGAGGAACAATTTTGCCAGGATTTGTTTTAGTTACGATACTTGCGAGTATCTATCTATTTTGCCAAATATTTTATTTTTATTAATGCATTAAATGGCCGCACCTCAATTTTGTTGAATTTGTCTTGTTGTGTGGGTAGATACATATATTCCAGTACGAAAAATCATATTTTTAATAGCATTAATTTTCTAAATTGACTTTTGGTCAATAGTTGTCATATGTCGAACCATAGTGCAACACTTTACAGAAGCCAATTCCATGCACATTTTATACACTCCCATCCTCGACTCCATGCTGTGACATTGTAAAAACCTAGTGCTTACTTTACAAATACAAAAACACACAAATTTTTAAATCATATGCCATAATATCTACAAGAGCTGTTGACATTATTTTATAAAATGTAATTTCCAAAAAACTGTTTTACACTTGAAATTGTTGCGAATGAGTAAACTTAGATTGACCCTGGTTGACTTTACAATTACACTTGTGAACACGTGCCCATATTTCTTCTGAGCATAATATCAATATGTAGAAAGGTATGAGAGTATAAATTAAAATTTTTATTTTGGCAACAGACAACAGATTCCTTTGCCACTTGTTATGGTAAATGTGTAGACAAAGAAACGTAAGAAGGGCTGCAATACTGCTACTCTAAGCATATTAATAATAAAATCTTTTACGATTACTACAAAAATGTTAACAATCTATTTGTGATGTATGATGTGACCTTCTGCTTAATAATCATATTTACGTCGAGGCATTATATTGCAGGGACAACAAATTTTTGGGGAAACTCATTGTTCTTAGAACAAAAGTGAGTAGAAAAAAAGTACAAGCATCTGTTCTTTAGCTGTTATATTAAAATTATTGTTAGATACACAGACCATATCCTTAGTGAACTAGTCTGTTGAACGGGATGTTGAAATCTGCCTGTTACTTACATAGTTGTAGTGTTATCAACAAGTTATGCAATTTTTTTAGGCATACCCCTATTTTTTTATGTCTCTTATTGGTTGCACTTGGAACCCGAAAGATATCCTATCCTATCCTATTCTACTAATATTTTATATGTGAATGTCTGTCCGTTTGTTTGTTTGTATGTTTGTGGCTCAATCACGCCTGAGCTGTTTTCAATGAAATTTTAAAGACAGTTAATGTACTATATGGAAATTACCGTGGCCTTATGGCAGAATAGGGCTTGCCAAAATTATAGTACTCATCAACACGAATATGTATATGCGGACAAAATTTAAATTTTGGGCGGATTGGGCATGGCAGACATATTTTTAGAGATAGGGAAATAACATTTAATAAACAGATAGTACACGGAAACACTTATAGGAATATTCAAACGACATTTTAATTTTGGATCATTGGGTTAAGGGGGCGTGGTAAACTCTATTTTAGTCCCTGAGAGATAAAATTTGATACGCAGGTACTATTCGACAACACGAATATAAATATGCAAACGAAATTTCAAATTTTGGATCAGTGGGAGGAGGGGGCATGACCAAACTGTATTTTAGCTCCAAATACAATTTGGTACACAGATAGTACTCGGTACTTTAGGTTAACATTTTCAGACGAAATTGTTATTCTCTATTAGTGGCCGAAAAGGGCGTGGCAAAACTATATTTGAGCCCATAGATATAATATTATATCTATTATCGATACCAAAATGTACATTTTTATTGTTTTGTATTGAAAAGTGCTTTTATTGTTTATTTTACCAAAAAGTACTTTAAATGTACTAATAAGTACTTTTATTGTACCAAAAAGTTCTTTAATGGCCAAAAATTATTTTTACTGCATCAAAAAGTACTTTTATTTTTAACAATATGTGCTGTTGTTAAAGCAAATTGCAAGAACTAGAAGATTTATTTAATAATTTAAAATTAAATTTTATTTACTAACACATTTTAAAGCGAAATACTGACAATGGTGTCAGTAGTATAAATTAGCCTTTATAGTACTCGGCAATGCAGACACGAATATACCGACAAAATATTTATTTTCGGCAGTTGGGACTATGATGATGAACATTTTAGTTAGATAGTTTGATCTGGTTAAGGAGTAACTTGGGATAACGAATTGTTTACAGACCATACAAGAACGACTCTATAGCTTGGCCCGTCGAAACCTAAGGCTAAGCATTCAATAAAAAGCAAAACTGATTTTCCCATTGCATCCCTTAAATGGGATATAAAAGGGATTTGTGTAAGTTAACTTTCATCTTTTTATAAAATCACACAACGGGACTTACTGTTTAACGATGAATCCGATTGTCTACTGTTTGAGTAGCTCTACTAGACATGCTTGACTGCTTTGAAGTTGCTGTCGACAGCTTGCCGGTCTCAGAAATATTGACGGCTGTAACAAGTCTTAAACCCAGGTCACCCACATAATAGTCGCCTGTCCCAATTATTTAAAAGTTTTGATATTTCCACTTTTATAGTTTTACCCTACTACACGTAGATGCCACTCTAATGTCAATATACCGAATACAACAAAGTTTAATGACAGCAAACACACAAGAGTTATGTTTGTGGATTGTCTAAGCCCATTTTGTATACAAATCATGTTGTATGTAATAAAAAAAAAAAAAAAAAATTTATTACAGTTGTTGACAATATTTAACACAATTTATTTACTAAACCCGTTTACAGTTTCAAATTGTCGGTGCTAGTGAATCAACTCAAATTGCCCAAGGTGAACTTTGCAATTACATTTCGGAACACGTGTCCTATGTTGTTGCCCTCAACAAAATGTAAATAATTACGTTTTTATGTATACACGGGTCCTTATTTTGTTGTCAAAAAGGACAACAGATTCAGCAACATTGTGATTGCATATGAGTTTGCAAAAGAGTTAATGTGTGAAAGTCCGAAATGTTAATATACTAAATGTGTTAAAAAAAACAAATCCCTTTAGTTTGACTGAAATGTTATGTTAATGATCTTTAGTTGACCGGCTTTTTTTTTTAACGACCATAAAAAATTTCTTTACTTTACCATGTTAAAAGAAAATCGAAATTTTAAAGCTCTTAAACAACATTCTTGTCACAATAAGGTACCTTCATCTAGTTGTAGAAAAGGACTTAGTTTATTCACAACAGATCGGACTTTTCGATCTTTATTCACAACAGATCGGAATTTTTAATCTTAATGCTAAAAGTGGACACTATCAAACCAAGTTGCAGCTCGAAAGCTTTTAAATAACGGGTGTAATCTCAGGAATAGTTCCCAAAAAGTGAAAGTATATATGGATGGTTGGAGTAGTTTTGTCCTTTATTGCTTATCTTAAACACCACGCCTTGTTATGGGCGTTGCAAATGCAATAACAAACTGATAATGCCCATCGTAAGGACAAAGATGCAAATCTAGTCACAGATACTCAGAGTGTGCTGCATAAATGGAGAGAACACGTCCAGCAACTGCTGGTTCCAGAAGGCAGCGCACGCCAATTGTCGACGACTGTTTTGATTCCCCTATACCAAGTCAAGCCGCGGTAAGAAGAGCAATGCCGCGGCTGAAAAACAATAAGGCCGCTGGTGCCGACGGACTTCCGGCAGAGCTGTTCAAGTCCGATCGTTAGGAGCTGCTATCGAGCATGCACCAGCTCCTACTCCTACGCACCAGCTCCTTTAAGCGTATTATGTCCTGTGCTGTAAAAAAGTGATCCAAGTGTTTGCTCCAACTACCGCGGGATCAGCCTTTTACCCATCGCATATAAGGTCCTGTCCAGTGTTCTATTTGAGAGACTAAAGCCAGCATTAGCTAACCTGACCTGGTAAATCAACTACTGACCAGATATTCACACTTCGGCAAATCCTGGAAAATACCAAAGACAAACAGATCGATACGTACCATCTTTTCGTCGACTATAAAGCTGCGTTCGACAGCCCGATATGACAGAAATTACAAAAAGCCATGGCTGAGTTTAGTATTCCAGCGAAGCTGATACGTCTTTGCGGAATGACGCTGACTGACACGTAGTCTTCCGTGAAACAAAGCAAGGACCTCACTTAGACACAATGACAGAGCCCTTTCTCGACGAACAAAAATCCTGCTATAGCAGATACTGGTTGTACCTGTCTTGATGTACGGTTCAGAATCCTAGGTTATGGCACAAGCACATGAATCGGTTCTGGCAGTATTCGAGAGAAAAATACTGCGTAAAATATATGGGCCCTTCTTTAACGGATAGTATCGGCGTCGTCTGAATCATGAGCTGTACTACCTGTACAAAACTCCATTGGAAAGACCAGGTTACTGAGAACCTTACAGAACTTGGTGTGACTAACTGGAGAAGAAGCGCAGAAGATAGAAGCGTTTATAAAACGTACGGTATATAATAGGATTGCAACGAAGTGCCAGGAGAAAAGTATACTCGCCTTTATACACACGAATCACAGATGAAAAACAGAAACTGAAGTCTTAAGCGGTGTCTACAACTAGAATGTCAAAGCAATTCGTCATTCGTGACAGACGCGCTTTTACACTTACTTTCGTATATACTAACTTACGTATGAGTAATAAATAAAATTCCACATAACTCATACGCTCTGGCATGGGTAAACTTAATTTCGCCACATAATATGCTATGACCTTAATAAATTGGTTATTGCGACACAATACCGTTTAACCCACAATTACTAGGTAATTTTATGCTTCCTTACAATAAAAATAGATTAAGTTGATATTTTATAAAGTTTTATTTGCAAAAGCCAAAACCCCATGACGAGATATAAACGTGCTAAAAATCTACCTTAGGCGAAAACCATTAAGTTATTAATGCAGCCAAATTGACAAAACGAATGATGCAGAAGTTCTCATTTTTGGGGTACTATCAGGAGCAATTCGCAGAATTGAGTCCCAAAAGCATGTGTTGAACTGTGTAATTATCGACTCCTTTTTTACAATACTTCAAAAAAAAATATTTTTGGAAAACAATGTATTTTTTGGGTTTGCATAGTGTTATTTAAATCACTTTAAACTCTTCATTGTAAATTGAATTGCTAATAACGCTTAAAACTGTCAAGATACGACTACGACAGAGCTGCGCATGAGCAAAATTCAGGATATTTCTACAAATCTCAAATTGTATGAAGTAGTTGAAAATAAAAAAAAAAATTAAACTTATGTCTGCGGCAACCATACATAAGGTCACTAGAGTGATGGTGTTAATTTATTCAATTGAAATGCTAATATTTGTTTGCGTTGCTATTGAATGAATGCAAATAGCTATGGCTTCAAACACGTGCCTGACTAATATCACTGTGCTACACACAAAATATACAGGGGTTCTCATGTAGCATTTCTGTTAAACTGGAGTCCATAGAGTAAAGTGATACTCTTAGTTTTTCTCGGTCACTTCGTTAAGTAATGTTTTTATAGCAAAGTAAGTGAAATGGCGATATTCCTTAAATTACAAGTTCCAAAATTCATAAGTCTTCTCTTTGTAAACCGATCTTCAAAATCTTACATCTGTTGTAAAGCTATGACTTTCACCTTTCATTAAAAAAAAGAATTTTGAAAATCGGTTAAAAAATAGTGAAACGGCGGCTGTTTAAGCAAAACAACCTCGAAAAAAAATTGCGAATTCTCATTTCCTCAACGCTCTCAGTTGATCATGCAGCAGCGCAATGTATGTATTTTGTTTTTGTATTATGCTATATTAAAGTAGCTTTCTAAAATAGGTAAGTTTATAAGAAACGGTTGAAAAATGACTGAGTTATGCTAAATTTTTTTTCGATTTTGTTTTGCTTAAACAGCCGCCGTTTCACTATTTTTTAACCGATTTTCAAAATTCATAGTCATAGCTTTACAACAGATGTAAGATTTTGAAGATCGGTTTACAAAGAGAAGACTTATGAATTTTGGAACTTGTAATTTAACTAATAATCGTGTTTTTCGTACTTATTCATTTTACCTTTTTTGAAATTATCTTTCACAGTTTTAGGATGAGTTTAAGTTCAACTGCCAAAAATGTGGATTTGGCACCACCGCGTAACCTTTTTAATATTTTGTTATTGAGATGTTTTGATAGCAGTAATACAACCACTCAGCCAGTTTGATTAGATAAACTTTACAACAAAACACTTTTTTACAAAAGTAATTGTTTGTATGCCTTTTTGTACAAATTCAAGGCTTTGTTCATTATTTCACTGCAGTGACCACTCAATTTAAGGTCGTTCTATTTATAACTTCTGTCAGCTATTTTACTTTTTTACCTTCTTGCAAAGCATAGCAACTGACTAATTACTTTTCTATTAGAATGTTATTGTCCAACTTAACTGCAGCTACGGTAATGTCTTTTTTTGTTAAGCTAAACGCAAAATCTTAGAAAGGGCAATTAGTTAAAGAGTGACAAATGATAGAGCCGGATCAAGTAAACTACGTTGCAAGTTCATTGATCTATTACCCCCAAAGTATCGGCTGGTTGTTTTCTCATCATACAATACACGAGCCGTCTATCTCGTGTACATCGAACGTTACTATACGCAAACATTATTTTTTTGTCAAGACATAATAGACGTAATTTGCGCTAACGTTGAATTATGGGGCTAATTACAAAAGAAAACTTCACAAGGTTTCATGGCAATTAAATATGGCTATTGAAAAGTTAATTACCACGAACATGTAACAAACAAACTGAAGACCTAGTAAATTCTCGACCGACCACATATTCACACTACGACAAATTCTAGAGAAGATCCAAGAAATACAAATCAACATCTACCATCTGTTTATCGATTACAAAGCTGCATTCGACAGTCTGTCATGCGAAATCTTTAACATCGTTATGGCAATGATCATGCTGAAGGCCGCAGTAAACAGGACTGGTACCATCTTTAACAAAAATCACGTGTCGCTGGCGTATATATTACGAGCGGGATGTTACTGCAGCCCTTTCGAGCATTCGGCGGAAATGGTTTTAGCGGTAAATGAGGTTATTTGTTTCATCGAACAAAGAGTCCTCGTTTGGGACGTTGCGTGAACGTTGAGAACTATAACTTTGAAGTGGTTGTTGTTGTTGTTATTGTAACAGCTGGTGGAAGTATCTGGGGTGATAATTCTTGATACCAATTTTACAATTTACCGGCACTAGATCGGGCATGTAATGCTATTATCATACGATCATTGGTGGCAACTCAGTTTTGTTTCTTTGTAGATAAAAGGGTTTGTGTCAACGAATTGTTTAGTTGTTGTTGTGAGGTGATGGTGTGATGGTGCCAACTGGTTTTTGTAGATTTATTTTCCGAGGTTGATAAAACATTTCTTTTTCCTTGGTTCTTACGCAATCTGGATTTATGTAGTGGAATCATCTATGATAAGATTTTGAAGTAGTAGAAGGTTTTGTCTACCTTGGCTCTGCCGTAAAGAAAAATAATTATGCCAGGCTAAAAATCAAGAGAAGAGTATTGGTCATAACCCGCTGCTACTATGCGCAAAGCAAGCGATTTAAAGACAAAACCCTATCTCGAAGAACAAAAACCCAACTGAACCAGACACTGATCTTACCTGTATTGTTCTACAGCGCAGAATCCTGGGTAATGAAACAAGGGGATCAATCAGATCAAAGCGGATCGCAACATATTTGGACTCATCATCGTTAACGGCGAGTGCCGTCGTCGAATGAACTTTGAGCTGTATGAGCTGTACAACGACATCGACGTTGTAAATAGACCGAATGCGCTGGTTTGAACACTTCGTACGAATGGACGAAAATGCTCCGGCTGAAAAAGTCTTCGGCAATAAACTCGAGGTAGAGACCAAAACTTCATTGAATGGACCTTGATGAAATGAACTACATATCTACGGAGAGATTGATGAATTTATGTTGTTGCTGCTCTATAAGAAGAAGAATATTTCTCCCATAACTTTAGAAAGAAAAACTGCAGGATTTTAGAATTTGGTCAAAAAACCGAAAAATGAGCTCCTTCTCTTCAGGTACCTCCAATGCAAGTGTGCGCAATCACACTCATAGTTCTACATGCCAAATTTTGCACTAGGTAAACATTTTTTAAGCGTTCACTAATGATACCTCCTATACAATTAAGCAAATTTCCTTGAAAATTGATATTTAATCCTTAAAACTTTGAAAATATTTTAAAAATTTCGTCTTCATATTTAAAAACGTGTTGCAGAGTACTATCAGGATATTAAATTTGGCCATGCCCACTCCGCCCACTGATCCGAAATTAAAATTTTGTTAAAAGATATCTTTTACATACAAAAGAATATGTAAACCCAAATAGTAATTGTTCTTGATTTTGTTTTTTGTTAATCTCCAATGAATTATGATATTGCCATACTTCGGTTTAAGATCAGTTCTATTGGCAATTATTTATTATTCTTAAACCGGACTATGACAATATCATAATTTATTGCAGATCAACAAAAAACAAAATCAAGAACAACGACACACTGACGGTACACAGAATGCAGTTGGGACTTTGTCAACAACAAAACTCCTGTGCAATTGTGTCCGATGGACACATGCATAGGCAAGGGCTTGTGTGTGGATGCTTTTTTCGCACCGTTGGGAAAAGTTCTCATTAGCTTTGAGATGCTTTCTTCCCTCAAGGTTTGGAAAGATAGAGGAGAAGGCACAGTAAAGGGCGCTGACGAGACATTGTGGTTAATGTCGAAATGGCGTCATACGCCTAACCTGCATAATACATTTCACACTCTTGAATAAAAACCTATTGGCAATAATAAATAATTGGAAATAGAACAGATCTTAAACCGAACTATGACAATATCACTAAATATTAATATTTCATATTTTGAATGAGACTTTGCCCATTTATCTGTTGATATCTGATGCTATATACACTTATCACGATAATGTCAACAGCAGTGCATCGACTTATAAAACTTTTAGACCCTGATTTTTTGTTTTTATTTAAACAAAAAGTCTTTTGTTATCCTAACGAGAGTCAACAACACGTATTAAACACATACACGTGAGAAAATTTTGATGCCAGTATTATCATTAATCTTTGAATGCTTATGTTTTATTATATCATATACCAAATTACTTTTTCATTTAATCAGCTTATATTTTTTAACAACGGTGCACTAAGTATATTTGTTTTACTGATTGAAATTCTTGTTCAGAAATTTTTTTATTAAACTCTTCCTTTAGTCGATGGCTGCGGAGTTTTGTAGCTTTATTATTATTGCTGGTAACCTTGTAATGATTTTAATGTAATACATACTCTTTTTTATTTAATTAATTTAAAGCTCAAACAAAGTTATTGTGAGTGCATAAAAGCTTATTTCTATGACAATAAATAAACATTATGAAATGAAATTTAACAGATGTTGCACAGTAGCTCAGAGATGTTTTGTTTAAATAACACAATGATACAAAATTGGAAGACACATATATGTAGAGATTCTCATATAACAAATCTGTTTTGTTGGATGTCAATGGAGTACAAAAATACTTTTAGTTATTCTTGATCATTTAGTTTATGACTACATTCCCAATATTACAAGTTCAAGTTGTATGTTAGCAGATCTATGCCACAGTGTATGGGTTCAATAACCCGCATGCGGGCAATGTACGAGCACAATATATATTGCCTAAGTACTTGCCTTAACTCAATGTCTCGCATAATATATTTAATTTCACGCTATTTTGTAATTTTTATTCGAAGCAAATAAACACATATGTATGTATACAATAGAGGATTTTTCTATCTTCTTCCATGTCATTGTTACTTGAGATTAATTCTTTGTTTGATAAATCTACTTACGAATCGCACAAAAGTGTCTATGACTTTGCCAATTTTGACATTTAAGCTGCACTCGGTAGATGGAGTACAAGTCATTGTATGCGTTGTTGCTTTGTGTTTTGTAAAATCTCTTAACATTTCTTGTGCATACATTTAAAATTAGATTTGGTGGACTTGCGCTTGATTGTTGTATTTGTTTTTTACTTGCTTTTCGAAAAGAAATGTGTTTTAAGAATGTCATATACTCGTATGTGTTCGGCATTATAAAGAACAAACACAAAATCGTTTAACAGAAATCTGTCATGTCACCGATTTGTATGTAATTATTAAGATATTTTTGGAAGATATCTTACTTGGAACGCAACAAGTAACTTAAAGAGCAAGTACGATTCGATAAGCATACAGTGTATTCATAGCTATGTATGCAATAAAATGAGCAATAATAATTGAAAGTGATTTAGTGCATAATATTCAAAATATTCTTTAATATTCGACAATTGTGATAAACGTTAAAATAACAACATTTTAAATAAGGGGAAACTTATGATCTAAACCTCAGATGCTCAATATTTCAAAACACAACAGTATAGATTTGAAGCCTTCTTTCAAATATCTTTCCATCTAGTATACAACATTTAACTGAAGTCACACAATTAACCACTTAAATTACATACGAAACATAAAATATCATCAACTTGTGGGCAATGCAATGCAACTCAACTAAAATTATAAAATTGTGTTGAAGCTTTTTCACTTGCACTGTAACACTGACACATTTAACCATTTATATTATATATCCTATTCACTTCTGGCACAATTTCACAAAGTTCCCATTCCTTTGTTGAGTACCTAACTCATTTAAATTCATTTCATTCAATTTCATGGTAAATGGGGTATGCAAAATTACATGAAAAAAGTTTCTTCATGACAATACCAGTTATACATTTATCTCTTTGCATTTGTCCTTTGGCATACAAAACTGAAGGCATTATGTGCAAGTTCCGGAAAGGCCACAATTATTTTGTTCATTGTTTTTAGCTGACAAAAAAATTAAAGTTAATTAAACCATAAGAGCGTTGGCATACAAATATATGAGTTAAATAAATCAACATGACTAATGGAGTGGTATTTTTTTTGTAGAACACTCGTCATAAGTTCATATAGTGATTCACAATAAAATATGAATATTAATGAGAACGTCACAGGGGCTTAGTTAAGACATATAATACATTTGATAAAATATATAAGAGCTTTGTGATATCCTTAGTCTATTACTATGTATGTATAAAATTGGTTCTGTGAATAAGTTTGACACGGATGAACTCATAATCTAGTTAACTGATTTTTTTATATACACAATTTGGCTATTAAAATGAATGGAGTTTTATATTTATTTCTAAACGTTTAATAACAAAATTTATGGTGTCCTTCTCCTCCTTCTTATTGGTAGCAGCAACAGAAATTCAACCATCAGCACACGTGCGTGAAGAATAATATCAAGTGCTTCTCTTCTTTTAGATAGATAGTTCGTCACACTAAGTTTAGATAAAGCTATTTCACCTGGTCCATCCAACATAGATTTGGTCGACCCCTCTGGTGCCGCCTGTCGCTTTTATTGCCGTTAACGACTATGGGTCCAAATAGTTTGGGACATTTTTTTTTTCGAAGACTCCCAAAGTTATTAGGTCAGCTTGTGTCTTTACACTGGATTCTGCGTTGCAGAGGGGTATAATAGGTAGGATCAGTGTATGTTAGAGTTGGATCTTTGTTCGTCGAGAGATAGCTTCATCCTTAAATCGGTTTAGGGCGTAGTAGCAGCAGTCTGTGATCAATTCTCGTCTCCTGATTTTCAGGTTTTCGGCGGAGTCTAGATAGACAAAATCATCAACCGATTCAGAGTTATAGTTCTCAACGTTCACTCAGCGTCCCAAACGATTAGACTCTTTGTTCGTTGAAAAAATAACTTAGCTTACCACTGGACCTGCTTCTTCCGACTACTTCTCAGTGTTTGAAAAGGCCGCAGTAACAGGTGGTCCTCGGCCAATGATATCTACATCATTGTTACTTTTTTTCCGCATGATCATCACCATTATGATGTTGAAAAGATCGAATAACAGACTATCGCCTTGTCTCAAGCCTCGCTAGGTAGTAAACGTCTCAGTCAAATTTTTGCTTATTATCACTATAGACGTTATGTCAGTCACAGTCATCCCAAAAAATCATATCAGCTTGGCGTGGATACCAAACTCAGCCATAGAATCTAATAATTTCTGTCGTATCAGACTGTCGCTGGCATCTTTACAGTCGATAAACATATGGTAGATGTTTTTATGCATATCTTGGGCCATCTCCAGGATTGTTTCGTAGTGTGAATATTTGGTCGGTCGTGGATTTACCATGTCTAGAGCCACACTGATAAGGTTCAATCAGATTCGCTAGGAGGGGTTTAGTCTTTCGCATATCACACTAGATAGGACCTTAAAAACAATGGGAACATGGCTAGTAGCCCGATAGTTGATGCAGACACTTGGATCACACTTTTTAAGGACAGGACAGAGAACACTCAGAATCTAATCGCTGCCGGCTTTAAAATCCTCTGCCGTGACCAGATTTCCGCCTATTTTCTTACAGTTGGGGCTACCTGTTCCAAAACCTTTGCTTTTAACTTTTTTGTTTAACTTTCGGGATTCACCTCTACCCCTGTAGCTTTCGATATCCTGGCTCTCTCTTTTCTTCAAGAGACGTTTCATCTCCCTCCTCTTCTCATTACAACGCTCCGTCACAGCACGCGTTGCCATTGCCTGCATTTTCCCCCAATATGCAGCATCCTTTTCCACAGACATTTAGCATCATTCTTCATCATACCAGGGATGGTATGAGCATGGTCGTTGCGGCTGTGGTCATAGAATTCTCAATATGCTGCCACTCTGTGTCGGGAACATCAGAACTAGGAGGATTTGTTTGGAGTAATTGAGAGAGTTGGTTGGAGTAGGCATTGACTATCTCGGTGGTATGTAGCTCTGTGATGTCTAGCTTTCTTTGGTTTGATTTAATTTTTTAGCACTATTTAATCGCATGCGTACCTCGGCTGCAACTAGTTGGTGATCCGAGTCAATATTTGCACCGCGCATTACACACCCGTCCATAACGCTTGACACCGGTCTACCATCGATTGCCACGTGATCATTTCTTAATTTTTTGCCTTTTGATCGGGGAATATCCAGATTGCATTGTGGATATCTTTATGCGGGAATCTGGTTCCATTTACTATCATGTTTCTTAACGATGAGATGTTAACTAGTCTAAATCCGTTATTGGATGTGTTGTTTGTGTAGACTGAATTTTCCGATTGCTAAACCAAGACCATCTCTCTTCCTATTTTACCATTAAAATCTTCCAGAACAATTTTTATGTCATGTGCAGGCAGCAGTTAAATATTTTCCCCGGCGCTCATAGAATGTATCTGTAATGTCCTCGTCTATGTCTTCTGTCGGGGAGTGTACACAAATCAGCGTGATATAATAGTTCGTCTTGATTCGGCTATTGGCTACTGGCCCACTTACAAGGTTAAACCGCGAGACCAGGTGTCGAAGTATCTTGCGGACTATGAAACCACATCGAAATTCGTGTCTTTCTGCATGGCAGATGTAAACGATGTCACAGTTATTTCGTCGTGTGCATCCTTGTCCCGTCCATCACATTTCCTGTATGGCCGTGACGTCAGCCTTGTAATTGTCGAGAACACCGTCCAGTAGGTTGAAGGCACCATTTCTGTATAGAGTTCGAAAATTCCAGGTGCATATCCTTAAATCATGATCCTTTTAACATTTGCAGGGTCGTCAAGGAGTGGGTGTTCTAGTTTTTTCCTTCGTGTTTTCATAATAACTGTTTTGTTTAAGGAGAGTGGTTTATTAGGCCACCGCGTCCGGTCCTAGTTTCTTGGGGCTGTTAAAGCCACTAACAGAGCCTTTCCGTTGAGCTTCAGTAACTTCTGTTACCTACTTCCTAAGACGCATTGGTGGTAGTGTGCCATTTATGTTACCCAACATTGCGCCTTCCCTCATTTGGCATTGCACGGGGAATGAGTGATCTCTCGGACGCTGTAAGCTGCTTGGGGACTTCCAAAGAGAGATTCTAGTTATTCCCAAGTCAATATCAGTCAGAAAACTCAAATAGGAAAAATCCTCCAACGCCCATACTCTGCATTATTGTTTTACAATTTAATAAAAACCTTAACATAAAGAACGTGAAACATTCTCATACATTTTATGCATCGCCTTTTCTTGTCTGTTTAATGTATAACCAAACTTTCAGTTTGAGCCATTGCACCATACGTAAGTTTAACTCGGAAAAATTGTTTTATATTTATTTTAGTTGAAAAACAGTTTGCCACTTACTGAAACGAACGATGACTTTCTGTGTATTAATAAATAATATATTCCGCATCCAATTATATAAACGTATCACAACCACACTATCACTAACATAACTTACGGTTCACTGTAATCTGCAGATGTACCTTTATTTTTTCAACATAATGACAGTAAAATTAACCTGAAACAAAAACCATTTACCATAGCCTTTATGATGAGCTTTACTGATGAAATTATATTAAAACGAAGCATATCATCGGTAAGTTATAAAATTATTATCTTTGGCAGCAACAGTAGTTATGAATAAGAACAAAATCATTATCGATGATGATTACTGATAACACTATGACACAAAATCAAACTTTTTAAAAAACACCCGAACGTGACTATATAGGTTCGATAGTACAACCGGAGCTAAGTAAAACCCTAGCTCAGTTTGGCTAGATTGGCTACCAATTTTTTTTTTTTGGCCCCCTAAACTTTTTGAAATCCCTTGGACCCCTTGGAAAAAGGTAACATCAATTGTTGGCCAACAGTTTCTACAGTTTTTTATCTAGCTCTTTCTCTTCTTCTACAAAGTTTTAGATAATAGTCCGCTTAAGAAACTGATGTAATAAAATTTCCAAAAAAAATTAGACTTCCCTCGTTTATTTTCAAAAAACTTAGATAAAAATTCTAATTTTTTCACTATTTTTTATATAAGTCGTAGGGAATTCAGATTTTTTGCATACTCTATTCAGTGAAACTGTAGTTTAGGTAACACCGAATAACTTCTCAAAACACACTATCTACTTTAAAAAAATCAGTTTTTTAGGAGTTTTGGGCCATTGTGCAATGTTTTTACTTGCTATCTTTACCAAAAACGTACTTATTGTATAACTGAATAACTTCTGTAAACAACTAATATGATCGGACTACTCCACCCACTTAATTGTTCACAAAGAGCATTAGGGTGTTCCTTATATGGCATTTTTTCGAATGTCGTTAAAAATATGTATTAATCGCGATGTTGGTCATCTATCTTCACCTTAAGTTTCTTTTTGCCAATATTAGGAATATATTGTGAGAAATTTTGTATCGATAGTTGGACATTAGGGTGTGCCGCAATGAGGTTAAAGTATGAATTTGTTGTCAAATCAGTTTATTGCCGCTGAGTATTTTTCTATCGTATATAGATTAAGTAGTAACAAGCCGTTCAATAGCTGAAATAAAGTCCTAAAATAGTATGTGTTTGCTTTTACCATATCTCTTATAGTCGCCGAGATATTTGATATAGAAGTTGGAGTATTTTTAAAAAAATTATTAAAAATGTTGAAATTGAATTTCGATGTAGATTATTATGGGCAATTATAAATTTCAACTTTTAAAGGTTAATCAAGTTAAAATCTATATGTTTAAAAAGAATATGTGTATACTATCACTATCTCTATCAATTCTCGAGATATCAGGCGTTAAAAAACGGAAGATAGATGACCAACTTCGCGATTAATACATATTTTTAACGAAATTCGAAAAAATTCCATATAAGGAACACCCTAATGCTCTTTGTGAACAATTAAGGGGGTGGAGTATTCCGATCATATTGATTGTTTACAGAAGTTATTCAGTTATACAATAAGTACGTTTTTGATAAAGATAGCAAGTAAAAACATTGCACAATGGCCCAAAACTCCTAAAAAACTGATTTGTTTAAATTAGATAGTGTGTTTTGAGAGCGATTTAATATCCCTAGACTTGTTCAGATTGCATAGGTTTGTTCAGAGAAGTTATTCGGTGTTACCTAAACTACAATTTCACTGAATAGAGTATGCAAAAAATCTGGATTCCCTACGACTTATATAAAAAATAGTGAAAAAATTAGAATTTTTTCTAAGTTTTTTGAAAATAAACGAGGGAAGTCTAATTTTTTTGGGAAATTTTATTATATCAGTTTCTTAAGCGGACTATTAGCTAAAACTTTGTAGAAGAAGAGAAAGAGCTAGATTAAAAACTGTAGAAACTGTTGGCCAACAATTGATGTCACCTTTTTCCAAGGGGTCCAAGGGATTTCAAAAAGTTTAGGGGGTCAAAAAAAAATTTGGTAGCCAATCTAGCCAAACTGAGCTAGGGTATTACTCAGCTCCGGTTGTACTATCGAGCCTATATAGTCTCGTTCGGGTGTTTTTTTCACTGTTGCACTGTGTAATCATCAGTAATCATAACGCTATGGCGAAATGTAGCGAGTTTATTTGGAAATTTCTTCGTGAAATATTTAAGGGTAGGAAATGTAATTAAAGTACCATGGCATATTATGGTTAATTGTATGCGTTTTATACAATTAGTGTTCTTCAGCTTATTTAAAGCGACTGCTATATTAATTTTGAAAACATTTTTATATGCAGTTAATATTGTGTGCAACTTAATGTCGTTAAACGTTGATTGTGGTCGTATTTTGAAATAATTTTTAAGCTGTATTTATGATATTGTCTGTGTTCTGAAATAGATTCAAAATCAGTCATTTATTGCAATAATCACACAGTACAACATTTTTCTGCTCATTGATTTGGGACTCAATTCTGAGAACTACACATGAAAGTAGTTTCAAAAAGAAGAAGTTCTGTATCATTCGTTTTGTCAAGTTACATGCCATAATAATTTAATATCGACTTGAAGTTGGTAAGTATCGTATAAGGGATACGATACGATACTTACGAACTTCAAATCGATATTAAATTATTATGGCATATAACTTGACAAAACGAATGATGCAGAATTTCTTCTTTTTGGGCACGAGCAGTTCTCAGAATCGAGTCCCAAAATCGTGTGTTGTACTGTGTTATGTAATATGGTTGGCCTTACTTTATTGGAATATTTGGTTTAACAAAAACATGTTATTATATGGATACAAGTGTAAACTTTTCACATTAACGTCATATTTTAGTTGTATTTATCGATTTTAGTAAAATGTATTTTCTTATTTTAATGCATTCCTTAAAGAATGTACATTTTATGTTCATGAAAAAAAGATCCATTTCAAGTTTCATATCCCCCCACATGCGATAAGACCTTCACCACGAAGTTTCTATTAACGGGAACACCTTCATAACTTCAACATTTTATTTCCATTTGTGAAATTAACAAACATATTTTTACATGTGCCCTCCTCTTTTGGTGTTTTGTGCTTGCTAATGACAAAACTCATTACTTTTAATGTAACACATTTGGGTCCACAGCTACCAAGACAAAAATTTGGCAAACGTTAACCTCAATGTATATTACACAGGATTTTTTATACCAGTCTAATAGAGTCAAATTGCTAAAGGATTAATTGAAATAGTAGAAGTTGAAGACAATTGTTTTGCTCTGCAAGGTATGAGAGAACAATTGCTATTTGTTATTCGTTGTGGCCAAAAGTTGGTTATGTCGAAGTTTGCCAGCAATATTACACAATGGCTAGAGTAATAAAGTTCACACACAGTGACAAACGAAATAGCAATATAAATTCAATTTGAACAGGTAATGATTTTTCAACTAAATCTACTAACTGTCGAAGGTGAATAATAGAGATGAGTAAAATTTTTTAGCATTTTCTTAATTTATAAACAACTTTTTTTATACCATCACAAATAGTTGGCAGTATAACTCGAGTAAACTTATACTGACCGTCATGAAAATTTAGCAGTAGTATGTTTTTTTTTCATAATGTAGTTATGGTATGGTAAATAGACAAATAGTCCCACCCCATCTGGTACATCCAAAAAAACCTATCTTTGGAAAATTAATATTTCTCCCATAGCAACCAAACGGACAACAGTTTAATTATCTTATAAAAGTAGGCAATGCCTCAATAATGACTGAATTCACCATCATAGTTATACATACATATCTTTTTTTTGTAAATACACTGAATTCAGTCAAATTTTTTTGTTTGCGTTTGGGTGGAGCCCCGAATGGTTTAGATTTACAATTCGGTCCAATTGGACAAAGGGGCGTGGCACCGCACATACAACTTGAAAATCAAAAGGGCTGTATCTCATGAACTATCAGAGATATGAAGATGAGATTTGGTATACATGTTGTTGAAGCAGTATTAATTTCAGCCAAGGTGGAAGTGGGCGGTGCCACGCCCCCTTTTAAAAAATCGCTCTAACGGCTTTTCTAATAGACCGGTTGATACGAAAATTTTACCAAGTGGTACTGTTGACCTGTTGATAGTCCCTGGCTATAATAGGCTGTGATCGGATAAAGGGGCGTGGCACCGCCCGTACAACTTGAAAATCAAAAGGGCTATATCTCATGAACTATCAGATGCATGCAGATGAGATTTGGTATATATTTTGTTGGAGCCGTATTAATTACAGCCAGGGTAGAAGTGGGCGGTGCCACGCCCACTTTTAAAAAACCGCTTTGCAGGGTTTTTCAATAGACAGATTGATAAGAACATTTTACCAAGTGGTACTGTTGACCTGTGGATAGTTCCTGGCTATATTTGGTTGTGATTGGATAAAGGGGCGTGGCACCGCCCATACAACTTGAAAATAAAATGGGCTATATCTCTTGAACTATCAGAGGTATGAAGATGAGATTTGGTATATATGTTGTTGGAGCAGTATTAATTTCAGCCAAGGTGGAAATGGGCGGTGCCACGCCCCCTTTTCAAAAATCGCTCTAACGGCTTTTCTAATAGACCGATTGATACGAATATTTTACCAAGTGGTACTGTTGACCTGTGGATAGTCCCTGTCTATAATACGTTGTGATTGGAGGGCGTGGCACCGCCCATACATTTTGAAAATCAAAAGGGCTATATCTCATGAACTATCAGAGGTATGAAAATGAGATTTGGTATATATGTTGTTGGAGCAGTATTTAATTACTGCCAGGTAGGAAGAAGGCGGTGGCTCGCCCCTTTTTTCAAAAATCTCTCTGACGGCTTTTATAATAGCCTGATTTTTAAGATAATAATAAATAATAGAAAGTGGTACTGATGACCTGTTGTTAGTCTCTGGCTGTACTTAGTTGTGATTGGATAAAGAAGCGTGGCACCGCCCATACAACTTCAATGTAAAAAAGGCAATATCTCATGAACTATCAGAGGTATGAAGATGTAATTTGTTACATATGTTATTGTTGCAGTATGAATTACAGTAAGCGTGGAAGTGGGCTGTGCTACACCCTTTTAAAATAAGTAGTTATAACTGTCAAAATTCCACAGTATATTGCAGAGATATGAATAGTAAGGTGGGCCAATTTTTTTTATTCGCAAAAATCGTAAATCTACGACGAATTGTTAGAAAATTTCGCCAATAAAATGTGTTTTAAAATCAATTCCTAGCTCGCGCTGGGAAGCAGTAAGATTTCAGATAGATATTTTTTGTTTTTAAATGAGCACAAACCGAAAACTTCTGCGTAAAACTGACTTCCCAACAAACTAAATGAAGTATTACAGAAGCAAATCTATGTATTGGTTAAAAAGTTATGGCCTCTGAGTGTTGGCATACAGAAAACAATGTCAAAAATATACCATTTTCTTCGTCTTGGTCTCCAAGAGTTGGAATAGTAGGTAAAAATAAGAGCCGGGCCCATAGGTCTGAAGGTTTTAATAGTTGCTCATTGTTAAAAAAATATGTCTACCTAAAATATTCATGCTTCTCAGCGCGAACTAGGAATTGATTTTATACATATTGTTTCTTAGTGATATTTTCTAAGAATTTATCGTAGATTCCGATATTGGTATACGATTACCATGTTTTTTCGACGCAAAAAAATTAATCCGCCCTAATGAACAGGCTATTTAAAACTTAATAAGTAAAAAGTTCTGAGGCTCTGCTCACGCACTTCAATATTTAATTTTTAACTGTATCAAATAATGGTCCGTACACCAGGCAATTTAGGACACATGGTATATGTGCAGACTAAAACAGTGATTTGTTTTTAATTTACCTTACAGATATGTATTTTTTAATTACTTTTCAGGAGAGCGAATCGGTAATAAATCCTATAGATAAAATGCGCGTTCTGTTCGCCAAACTGATGAAGCCCTTTGTGAAGTTTAGGGTGCATATAATCATCCATCTGAGCAGCTAATAGAAGCCATCGACGCTGTAGATGTAAGTGTGACAGGGGACTCGAATTTATCGAACCGACACCGTTATCAGCAACTCGGTCTCTGCAAATGCTGAGGAAAGATCTTGGTCTACATTCATATAAAATCCAATTGGTAAAAGAACTAGAGCAAGTGTCCGGAAAAACTCGAAAATTTTGGATTTTTTCCCTTGATTTATTGATTACAGTCGACGTAAAAGTGGAAAATTCGTTATAATGCTCGGAAGATTTCGGATTATTGTGAATTTTTTAATGTTAAAAAACATTTTACGTGAGACAAAAATATAACGAATGTATTTGATTAAACCGGCTTTTACGGAGTTATTGATTAACCTGGCTACAATCCGAGTTATATGGTAATGGCGTCTCATTACACAGTGGAACCGTGAAAACACACACAAACATAGTTATGCGTGTCTGAGAGTATTACTGGAGATGAGTAATAATATTAATAATATTAATTAAAAATTATTTTTTTTCATTTTTTTAAAAATTAACGAGAGCATAATATTTGTTGAAATTAACAAGTATAGGAATATTTTTAGCGACGTGTTATATAAGCTAGGGTTTACTCAACGTTCAAAAATGTCTGATTTTATGTCATAGTGTTATTTGTAAAATGAACAATTCTTCCAATTTTTTTTTTTAAATTTGCTTTAAAACAATCATATTCAAGGGTATATGCACCATCGCATGGGCGCTTTGTTACGACCACCAAACGAAGATCATAAGTTCATTTAGATTTATTACGTTACGATTAAACGCGAAATGATCGAACAATTGCAAATTCTTCTGCGTGAGCATAACGCATTGGTCAAATTGTTCAAAACCGGATTGAACAACCACAAGACATTATCAGAGCAGACAAAAGACCCTCTGAAGGCCATGCAGTGTCAATGCTTCCACTATCAATAAAGTCGTAATGGTGATTGTTGGGGAGAAAATGAAATCACGCGATATTGTTCTCAAGCGTCGGGATGATGGACAACTGCACTTTAATACTTGATGTTCTGTCGTGGAGAGGATGGCTGTCACCTCAATTTAAAGATGGTCAATACAACAAAAGGTTTTTTTACAAGTCATAACTTTTTTTTTTATTCTCCATTTAAATTCGAATTCGTATTTCAGGAAAAGAAACGAAAAATAACGCCGGTAATTTAAACAGTACTGCGTTGACATGTACTTCAAGATCGAAACGGAGCGTCTAAATTTTACTCATTTCAATCAGTCGCCACATTTTGAGAAGCTTGACAATGTTTACATTTGCTCGAAAACGATACGCATTGGGACTCAACGCTCGCCGAGGCAACTGTTTCTGCTCCAGCGAATAAAATTCGTACATTGTTTGTGATCATTATATCCATGTGTCATCCGTCGTACCAGAGCGCATTGTGGGACCAACACAAGGACGAGATGGCTGGAGTCATTTTGCACAGAGTTAGCACGAAAACACCGAATTACGATCTTGAAATTAACGAAATTGGGATTACCAGCGCCAAATCGTTCGATGCACGATGCATTCAATCGCGAATTACGACGAGAGCAGGACTATGATCGAGATGAGCTGGCTGAAAGAGTCCGAACAAATGTGCCGCTGTTTAATGCCGCTTAATCGAACGTGTGCGATTCGCTGACGAAGGTTGTTGACGATGGAATGGGTGGATTAGTGAATGGTCCATACTAACAGCAAAGAATAAGAACGTCGATAGCTTGAATGTTATTATTGAAAGTCGAATCGATGGAGACCTGCCTTCATACAAATTCTCTGACAACGTGACCGACGAGAATGAGGCGACCAACTACCCGGCAGAATTTTTAAACTCCCTAAATGTGCCAGGAACTCCGCCGAATAATTATCAGCTAAAGATGGGATCGATTATAATCATGTTGCGGAATCTGAATCATCCGAAATCATCATCTGAATCATCAACAGTACGCGGTTGTCCGTTAAAAAATTGATTATGTGATTAAAGCGACGATCATCAAGGGCAAATTTAAGAGGAGAGGAAGTCCTTATCGTCCGAATTCCTGTTATTCTTATTTTAGCGAATATAATTCCCTATTTGATTGGCTTTTGTGATGACAATTAGTAAATACAAAGCCAATCGTTGGAAGTTTGCCAGTTCGCGTGTCGGCAAACAGTCTTAATTGTTCGTTTTTGTACCGGAAAACAAATCGAAAAACATTGTTTAACAGATCGCTCTTCACTGATTTCAATAAAATTCAAATAAATTACATTACAATTTGAAATATCAGTGTTTTAATATTACCCAGGAGCTTTTATGAAGACGTTAACTTAGAAGCCAGACGAAGTTCGCCGAGTCCGAAGTTGTATGGCAGAACAAATTTTTCACAATGTATTCGTAATTTTGGCAAAAACAAACGTAAGGCAAAGCTAGATGATCAAGATCGTGATTAATTCATATTTTTAACGAAATTCGAAAAAATGCCATATAAGAAGCACCCTAAAACTCTTTGTAAACAATTAAAGTGGTGGGATATTCCGACCATATTGGTTGTTTACAGAAGTTGGTCAGTTATACAAAAAGTACGTTTTTTGTAAAGATAGCAGGTACAAATATTGCACAATGTCCCAAAACTCCTAAAAAAACTGATTTGTTTAAAGTCGATTGTGTGTTTTGAGAGCTATTTAATATCTCTAGACTTGTTTAGATTGCATGGGTTTGTTCAGAGAAGTTATTCGGTGTTACCTAAACTACAATTTCACGGAATAGAGTATGCAAAAAATCTGGATTCCCTACGACTTATACTAAAAATAGTGAAAAAAATTTAATTTTTATCGAAGTTTTTTTGAAAATAAACGAGGGAAGTCTAATTTTTTTGGGAAATTTTATTATATCAATTTCTTAAGCGGACTATTAGCTACAACTTAGCTTTAGAAGAAAAAGAGCTAGATTAAAAACTATTGCAACTGTTTGCCAAAAACTGATGGCACCTTTTTTCAAGGGACCCAAGGGATTTCAAAAAGTTTAGAGGGCCAAAAATCTAGTAGCCAATCTAGCCAAACTGAGCTAGGGTTTTACTCAGCTCCTTTTGTACTATCGAACCTATATTCACGTTCGGGTGTTTTTCAAAAAGTTTGATTTTGCGTCATAGTGTAATCTCTATGATTTTTTTTAAAGTATGTTTTTCCGGTACTAAATAATTGAAATATTATTTTGTGTTTATACTTTAGAACCAGTCCGTCGTCAAAAATTGCAATGAGTTGCGTTGCCACCAGTTCCATCCATTACTCGTTAGTTTAGTTGTCACGAACTATCACAGTATTATTTGAAGGACCTTAGGAAAGTTGTGGAATAGTGTAACAACAAGGAGGCTGAAGCAAAAAACAAATTGCATTGCGAACAAAAAAAACTTTTTACTAGGAGTTGAACCTGGGATCTCCCGCATGGTATTCGCGTGTTCTAACCGTCATGCCTCGGCCGGTCCAACATAACAGCCTCTTAAAATCACATAAATTCATACGGTAAAGCCGAATACCTAATATTCATTTTACATTAAAAGATTAAGTATGCCATTTTTAATTCACCACGACCGAAATATGTATACAGAACTGTTAGTCAAAAAACCTCATGTAATTTTCTTTTCCGCAGAGTAATCAATCGATATTCTGAATATTTTACATGTAATGTTAATAACTTCATTTAATTTTCCACTATTTGTTATAAATTTTTATTAAAAACTAGCTGGCCCGGCAGACTTCGTCCTGCCTCCAAATTATTTTAAAAGATGTTGAGTGCAGTTGAAATCTAATTCCGATTGGTTTATTACATTGGCCTCTGAAATATTTAAATTTAAAGTGTAAGGTTTTCCTGGATAAATTTTGTACTTCATATATTTAAAAGATTATTATATATTATTCTTAGAATTGCTAAAATGGAACAGCAGTGTCGTCCATGATTTGATGAAGACTTACTTATTGTTAGGCATATATTCTAAAACAAAATTTTTAAGCCGATTGACTGACATATAACATTCTCTGTTGGAGTAATGATAACACTTTGCCTCTTTTTATTCCAAGGAGTACGAATTTCCAAAAATTCCTTCATTTGGCTCAACAACTCTATTACCATTTGGTCAGTTTTTCCCATTTTCGGATTTGTCCCCTAAAAGTTCGAAATGCGAAAAACCTTTTTGTGAAGCTCTCTATTTATATAGGAAGTGCGCCGTTTGCGGTCTGGGTGACCATCTACAGCCTATCCCCAACTTTCACTGCAATTTTGGTCAAAATCAGTTTAACCGTTTTCGCAATTAGTGGTGTCATCAAAACGGACATCTATTTTTATATATAAAGAGTTTTCAACAATTTTGATGTTACTTTGATGACTTTCAAAGAATTAAGTATATCATAAGCTAAACACCATCAACTGAATCCGTACATACATCCAAAATTTTCTCATGTCCAAAAATTCATACATTTTAAGGTTAAGTAAAATCGGACAATCGATATAAATTTTCAAAATAATTCAGCTCCGACCACTTCAACAGCGGGTCCATTTATACAAAAAATACTCATTCTTAATTTCAGACAAATTGTTTAATTCGTTAAAATTTTCATTATAATTCCACCCCAGCGGCACCTACCGGGTCAATTTATACAAACAATTTTTTCTCAAGGTTCCACAAACATAAATACTAAATTTCAGTTAAATTGGTACATGCATTAAAATTTTCGATATAAATCCACCCAAGCGCCATCTACCGGGCCCATTTGTACATAAATTTTTTTCTGATGATCAAACAAACATAGATTCTGAATTTCAGTTAAATTGGCCTATTCGTTAAAATTTTGATTGTAAACCGATCCCAGCGCCACCTACCGGGTCCATTTGTACATAAAATGTTTTCTCATGATCAAGCGAATATCCATTCTAAATTTCAGTCGAATTGGTAAATGCAATCATATTTTCGATATAAATCCACCCTAGCGCCACCTGGATTTATTTTTTTTTCAACACAAACAATCTACGGAAAATTTCGAATCGAATAAAAAACTAGTAAGGCGGTTATCTTCTTCAATGCCGAAGCTCAGATACCCTTCACCATTTGTAAAAATGGTGGTAAAACTGGTTATTTACACTTCAACTATATTTTATTAAACTTTGTACCACAAAATAGGGGAGTTGGTGAGAAGTGGGGACTGACATACGGACACCCCCAAAAAGAGGGATTTTGTATGGGAGGTGAGAGTAGTTTTTGATCGATCAGTCTCATTTTTAAACTCAACCTCCGCTTAGAGTAGGGAAGCTTGCATACATTATTTCAGCTTGATTGCTCTTAAATTACTACTGTAATCGCGGGACTGACATACGGACACCCCCAAATAGAGGGATTGTGTATGGGAGGTGGGAGTAATTTTTGACCGATCGGTTTCATCTTACTACTTAACCTCCGCTTAGTGTAGGGAAGCTCACATACAAAATTTCAGCTTGATTGCCCTTAAACTACGGCTGTAATCGCAGGGACAGACCCCAAAAAGGGGGAGTTTGTATGGGAGGTGTTAGTAGTTTTTGACCGATCGGGCTCGTCTTAGAACTCAACCTCCATTTAGGGCAGCAAAACTTGCGTACAATATTTCAGCTTGATTGCTCTTAAATTGCTGCTGTAATCGCGGGGACTGATATACGGACACCCCCAAAAAGAGGGATTTTGTATGGGAGGTGGGAGTAGTTTTTTACCGATCGGTCTCATCCTACCACTGAACCTCCGCCTAGTAAAGGGAAGCTCACATACAAAATTTCAGCTTGATTGCCCTTAAACTACGGCTGTAATCGCAGGGACAGACCCCAAAAAAGGGGAGTTTGTATGGGAGGTGGGAGTAGTTTTTGGCCGATCGGGCTCATCTTAGAACTTAACCTCCGCTTTGATGATAGAAGCTTGCATTCCAAATTTCAGCTCGATATAACATAAACTGCGGCTGTAATCGCGGGGACAGACAGGCGGACAGACGGACGGTCGGACAGACGGTCACCTTTAAATCGACTCAGATTTCGATGCTGATCATTTATATATATATATATTGTCATACCTACCACGCCTCCTTATGGGCGTTACAAATGGAAGAACAAAATGAATATACCCTTCACTCCGTTCATGCGCATGGTGAAGGGTATAAAAATCAGCCAAATCGCTCCAGCCGTTCTCAAGTGATGGTATGACATACGTGGACCATTTCATTTTTATATATATAGATTAAATGAATTCAGTGAATAAAATTAACTACTAATCGAAATTGATTGTGCATTTTTTGTCGGTTTTAATAGAATTTTTTAATGTTTTTCGTGGCCCTGGATATCACACAGTTAAACATTATTCGTTTGATCAGGTTAATGCTTTACGTGCGATAACGAATAGTTTACAGAGCGTATAGGATCGACGCTTGAGATTAGCCCTTTAGGTGAGCATGTCCAACATATTATTATCGGGCTTAGGAAGAGTTCTCAAAGTACGTTAAAAAGTGGCATATGTACAGTTGTTGTAACTATGCTATATATATGCAATAGCGAAACATTGCCGGATCTACTAGTAAATAATATATTTAATGTCATCATCTCGATATTGAGCTGTGTATGCCTCAATAATTCATTAAAACTAACATCATATTCCACAGTTAATAAAAGCAATAACATTTTAATGTATTAACAAAAACAACAAAACAGAAATACACACTAAATTTTGGCACACTTAGTGTAAAAAACGTTAATATACACACACAAACACACATTTATTACGTACTTATTTATTTAAGACCCGCGAGGCTACAAAAACTATTTTATAATTATTGTGAGGGAATTGAATGCACTGTGAAATTTAATGTTGATAAAAAAATTATAGTTTAATTGAAATTTAAATAATATATACAATGTATAAAAAACTAGCAACCATTGCATATCGATGGTTTAATATGAAAAGGTCGTATCTTGTTTTTGAGGAAATCGCGTTTTTTGTACATTATTTTTATGTTAACAAATGGAAAATTTACAGACATTCTAATAAGCCCTAACTAACATATAACATACAAAAACGCTCCGATTTTATTTATTTTTTTTTTATCCCCCTCCTGTAAAGTATAAAAAAATTGAGATACGACTTTTTCATCTATAACCAAGGATATGAGGAATGCTATAAAAGAAATTTGAGGATACAAATTGACTTATACGAGCCTACTAAGCGAACACAGACAGAGGCATATTAAAAATACATATACAATGTTTAATTGTTAAATATGTGATTTGGTTGTGATATTAAATGGGCGAGTAGTAAATCAACACAAGTGTGACAAAATATTTTGTAGGTCTTACAGCTAAAGCATATTAACTTCCTGATTTTGAGAAGGCTCTTTCATGAGATGCAATGGTCTATTGCTGTTCTCGCCCGCATTGGCGTCTTTATCACACCTTTGACTTATCTCATAACTTACTTAGCAACCCTCGTAAAACGATTAACTATTAAATATTAAAAAAGCAAGTGTAAGTCCACTTAAACTGACAAAAGTATCCAAATGTATATTTTTTATTATTGCATAGCAATAAATCATTACTTCAGCGCCAACATTTGTATCACTTTAACAGTTTTTGTAAAATCCAATATTCCGACAAAAAATGTTAAATTATTACAGAAAAAAAGGTTTTGTTGAACAAATTGTACAATGCATTCTTCCTCTATTGAATATATTAATTGATTTTGCAAAATTTAAAAAAAATACGATTAATTTCATAATTTACAGCGCCATAACGAGAAACTCAACGAAGGTGTTATAATATTTCGCAACAACTATTTAAATACACGGTATTACTGACAATTTTTTGTTTTCCGTAATAAATACGTTCGACGAATATAACCACAGGCATTAAGTAATATACAACAAATCTCCTTTACAATCAGAATAAAGCGTGATCCAAAAATCTGAAGCCTTGCGAGTCTTCAATGTCAGTCAACAACACAAAATTATTACGCAGTTTGCTTTACATATGACAGTAATTTATCGACAGGTAATTTATATACTAGGAACATTTGACAATGTATTACAAACTTTCTGCTCCGCTCTGTTCCGATTAAATGAATGTTAGATAATTAAATTTCATAATGTTATGTAAACAGGCAGTTCTAAATATAACTTAAGAAATTCATCAATTAGAATTCTACAGCTGTTCGGTTTAAAGCATGATTAATATAAACAAAACAGTTTGCAGCTCATTTATTTGCTTAGCTCCCCGAAAAAGGGGGCTCTGTGGCTTTATTATGAGTGTCACATCATTGTGTTGTAAAAAACAGACACAGTTTAAATTCATTAAGGGATAAGTTATGCAGGTTTTGTTTTTGAAAGGTTATCCATAAAGCGATATGATTACTGTCATCTGTTGTTGCTTTGTTATGCAGCTCAATTATTCGATAATAATTTTCTTTGTAATAACTTGTTCTAATTTTTTTCATTTTATGAAACATTTATAAATCGCAGTAACAGAGGGGCGTAATATTCGTTTACGGATTTGTATCACTTGGATGAGGGTGGCAGTAGCCACAATGTCTGGTGATTCGATAAGAAAAATGTTAACTACAACATATGGGGGCTAGGGGAAATGTCTTGCAGGACCTTAAAGGTGTAAGCTTTTATGCGCATTATACAACAAATTAAAGTGTCCTAAAATTTGTAATGACTATGAACCTTTGAGGTATTGAAAAACAACCTTATGTTGTTTTTGTTTTAAATTATGCCAACCGGACAAGTTATCAGTGATTACAAAGCATTCATCCCGAAGATGCATGTATTATCCATGCGGGAAATGGGATGTTATTTTTTTGAAGGATCCTGTTGGGATATTTATGAAATATAAAACGTACATGTTTTTTACATACAAAAATTCTGGGACCAGGACCGGTTCTTGCCGGTCACTTGCAACTGGTTTAACGACTGGAACTACACGACTTAATGTGTCACTCCGATGCACATTGGTCGGATGTGTGAATAATTTGGCCTTAATACAAAGGAGACTTCCAATAGGCATAAAACAACAAACTCCTTAATTTTCGAACTAAATTTTTCAAAATTTTTATCGGGTAAATTCAAAGTTCAAAAGAAAATCTGGCAGGTTATTCTGAGTCATTTCCATAGGCAAAACGTAAAATTATATTGAATTATTAAATTATACACAATTAAGGTACAACAAGGTTCTATGCCGTTAATGTGCTTATCTCATCCTTTTGCTCTTGAATTGTTGCTGGCTTATCGACGTATACCTTTTCTTTCAAATTACCCCAATGAAAGAAGTCCGACGGTATCGAATCACATGATTTTGGCGACCAATTGACAGACCCGGTTTGCTAAAATTATTGCACGATTTTTCCGATTGTACGCACATTTGGACGATTAAATTGACCGAATTGACCACGGTGCACGATATGCATTTTGATTTGAACGTCCATTTTCATAATAAGCCTGAATAACTTTAACGCGTTGCTCGATTGTGCATCTTTCCATGGTTCACATTGAGTTAGACTGTAATTGAGAAATGTAAAATGAAATGCAGAAAATAACTTGACATTTAGGTGTGGTTCACATTTAATATCGGCACTTACAATTTACCCACCCTTTACTTCTACATCTGGTCTCGCGGTTTTTAATGCAAACATAGGAAGGGAAGATGCTCCTGGTTCAGCAAATGGATTCAGACTAGTTAGCTTCGCGTCGGCAAGAAACATAGTAGTGAGTGGTACCAGATTCCCACATAAACATATCCAAAAGGAACTTGGATAACCCCTGATCAAAAGAAAAGAAACCAGATTGATCACATGGTTATTGATGAAAGGCATGTCTCAAGCTTTATGTGCAAATATTGACTTGGACCACCAACTAGTGGCAGACAAGGTATGCACGCCAGTAAGCAGTGCTTAACACACTCGTAACCAAGCACAAAGGAAGCTAGATATCACAAAGCTGCATACCACCGATAAAGCCAATACCCACACCAACCAACTCTCTCAATTACTTTAAACAAACCCCTTTAGTTCCGAAGTTCTCGACAACAAGTGGCAGCATATTGCGAATTCTATGACCACTGCCGCAACGATCTACTGGGTTATGAAAAACCACGCTCAGACAAGCCCTGGTACGATGAAATGTCTGAGGAAATGGATTCTGCATACAAAGCAAAACTGTAGCCAATTGCGGTGATGGAGCGTTATGCATGTCCGATGATTGGAATCTGAGTGTTCTATGTCCTGTATTTAAGAAACGTGATCCAAGTGTATGTATCAAATATCGCGGGATCAGCCTTTTACCCATCGCATTCATGGTCCTGTCTAGTTTGCTATGTGAAAGACTAAAGCCCATTCTGGCGAACCTGATTGGACCTTATTAGTGAGAAGACCCAACAAATTCAGATCGACACCTAGTATCTGTTCATCGACTACAAAGCTGCATTCGACAGTCCGATACGACAGAAATTGTTATGTTTGTTATCCCCGCGAAGCTAATACAACTTTGCGGAATGGCACTGACTGACACGAAGTCTTTACTCAAAATTGGCAAAAATCTTACTGAGTCATTTTCTACCAAGCGAGGCTTTAGACAAGGTGATAGTCTGTCTTGCGATCTCTTAAACATCGTAATGGAGATGATCATGCGGAAGGCAGCAGTAAACAGGTTTGGCACCATCTTCAACAAAAGTCACATGCTGCTAGCGTATGATATATGGGCCGTGGATTTCGGGATGTTACTGCGGCCTTTTCGAGCATTAAAAAGCAGTCGTCGGAAGTGGGTCTGGTGATAAATGAGGACAAAACCAAGTTATTTGTTTTAACGAACAAAAAGTCCACTCGTCTGGGACGCTGCATGAACGTTGACAACTACAACTTTGAAGTGGTAGAAGATTTTGTCTACCTTGGCTCCGCCAGAAACAAACAAATAAATATATGTACTTTACGTACTTACCGCAGTCTTTGTTCCCAGCAAACTGATCATAACGATTGAGCCACTGTTTGCTTGAGCCTACTTCTACTGCTTTGTTTATATTTTAATAACTGTTCACTTCCATTGAACGAAACTAATGCAGTAGAATATAAGGCAAAATACTGCGGTTAGAACGTAAACAAATAAGGGAAAAAGAGAATAACAAATAACATTTCAATGAACTAAGTTAGAAACATATGTAACTCAAACATCATGATCATGTTAACAAACGAAAATAACAATGATCATTAACAATGACATAATAACCAAAATAAAATAATGAACATAAGTGAAAATAAAAATAGAAGCACCGGCGACAGTCGTCGTCGAACGAACCACGATCTGTATACGCTGTACAACGACATCGACGTAGTCAAGCGCGTTGAAATAGACCGAATGCGCTGGCTTGGACACGTTGTACGAATAAATGCACGTATTTGAAATTGAATTATAGTTCATACAAATAATTGATTAAAATAAAACTGCATTATTACTAAGGTTACAATGCGACCAACAGACTTTTCTTATCTTATCTTACCACCACCAAAAAATCCTTCACACACAACAACTTATGCATTCACGTGAAAAGGATAAGCTACGACGAAACGCAACAAATAAAAAGTAATTGTTAAATTGTTTAAGTAGCAGTTGCTGCAACAACTATTGTTGCTGACAATTTCAAAGTCTATTATTTGGCAACGAAATTCGTAGAATTCAAAAAGTTTTGCAATAAATAGTACAGTTGCACGTACATATGCCTGCCACTTGAGTAGATGTGCATTTTTAGTAAATGTGTGCAATGGTGTTGTGAATGTTATACAGCAACTGGTATGTGTGGCATATCAATCAGAAGATATTTGCAATAAAAGAGTATTTTGGTATCCGTATACTAAATAAGCGATATGCTTAAAGTTATTCGGCCTTATTCATAAAAAATTTCTAAAGTAGGTATGAAGCGTTTTTAGCTAAAGTATTCTTTAGCTCTAAAAAACCTTTAATAAGAAATTGTATTCATAAACGTTTGTTATCAGTCCTTTAGCAAAATGAGTTCCGGTGGCAACGCTGACTGTTATTTGTCGTTAATGAAGTATAAAATAAGCTTTATAATCGGATACAAAAGCTTTATAATCGGATACCAAACATGTATTTGCACTTATAATAACTATGAACATTATTTGGGCTCTATTTTTCATTGACTACGATTCTCGTGACGATAAGAAAGACGTTAAACTGAAACTTTTATTAAAAAATTTTATTTTCTTTTCCTCATGTTGAAATAATATTCGAATACCGATTACATTGTTTACTTGCTTTGATTGTTTATACATCACGAATATTATTTCATTATTTACAAATTATTTTTGAAGAATTTTGGAGAAATATTTTTCAAAATAGAGTTCATGAGTGAAAAGTGTCTATTTAGATACTTTTCTATCTGCGCAACGATTAAGAAGAAAATTTCCTACACAATGAATACATGCAACAACTCTTTCCAATAGTAAAAATGCTGAAAAACTCAAAATAAAGATCTCATATTCATAAATATACAATAAATTGTACAAACGTCAAGTTATAGCATGCATAAAGTAGAGACAACCCTACTTTAACTTATTGAAGATGTAAATCGTTTATGAATATTGTTTTCTCGAAATTTGCTTAAAAATGGTTTATAAACCTCTTATAATTTTTTATGAATAAGGCCGATTGAATTTAACTTTATAGGATGAGGGTATTTATCAGTCAGTTCATCTAACTGAAATTTTTGTATTGGTTTTGTAATATTTGCATAATGTTGAAAAGTGGGTGGTATGAAAGCCTAACTCTTTGTCTTGAAAATAGTTTTTTTTTCAACAGATTTTTTTTTAAGATATATCCTTTTTTAAATTTCTTAAAAATCCATTAAACAGCGTTTATTTAAACATGATCTGTACATTCTTAGACTAAGTAAAATAACTTTTCACGCCGAAAAATTGCAATTATCGAAGTTTTCTTAAGAATAACTTCAAGTTTGTCTTACACAAAAATGAAAACACAGAACGTTGCTGTAGGAAAAAAAGGAAAATGTAATTGCGTACTACAGTTTTCGTTAAACATTACTCACTATTTTTGTTTCCCAGTTATGCAGACAGCTCTTCTTGCAACCTCCAAATATTTGAATGTTTCGTTGCCGTGTGTGAATTTGCCATCTTGTGCGTTACAGTCGTCGTACGTACGATTGCGGGCGTGCGAGCTTGCATGTTTACATTGCCCTGTTAAGAGTTACTTAAAAATGCAAAGGGGAATATAAAAAAATAGTCTTGTGTAAATATTTAATTTTTAAATTTCGGAGATGTATGTGACAATTGGCTCTTGTTTTTCATCAAATAGATGGGTGGATTTTAGATTTTAAGGTTGTACACAAATCAAGAATTAGCTAAGCAATCAAAATTTGTCACATAAAACTAAAACTTTAACTTTAACTTTAACTTTAACTTTAACTTTAACTTTAACTTTAACTTTAACTTTAACTTTAACTTTAACTTTAACTTTAACTTTAACTTTAACTTTAACTTTAACTTTAACTTTAACTTTAACTTTAACTTTAACTTTAACTTTAACTTTAACTTTAACTTTAACTTTAACTTTAACTTTAACTTTAACTTTAACTTTAACTTTAACTTTAACTTTAACTTTAACTTTAACTTTAACTTTAACTTTAACTTTAACTTTAACTTTAACTTTAACTTTAACTTTAACTTTAACTTTAACTTTAACTTTAACTTTAACTTTAACTTTAACTTTAACTTTAACTTTAACTTTAACTTTAACTTTAACTTTAACTTTAACTTTAACTTTAACTTTAACTTTAACTTTAACTTTAACTTTAACTTTAACTTTAACTTTAACTTTAACTTTAACTTTAACTTTAACTTTAACTTTAACTTTAACTTTAACTTTAACTTTAACTTTAACTTTAACTTTAACTTTAACTTTAACTTTAACTTTAACTTTAACTTTAACTTTAACTTTAACTTTAACTTTAACTTTAACTTTAACTTTAACTTTAACTTTAACTTTAACTTTAACTTTAACTTTAACTTTAACTTTAACTTTAACTTTAACTTTAACTTTAACTTTAACTTTAACTTTAACTTTAACTTTAACTTTAACTTTAACTTTAACTTTAACTTTAACTTTAACTTTAACTTTAACTTTAACTTTAACTTTAACTTTAACTTTAACTTTAACTTTAACTTTAACTTTAACTTTAACTTTAACTTTAACTTTAACTTTAACTTTAACTTTAACTTTAACTTTAACTTTAACTTTAACTTTAACTTTAACTTTAACTTTAACTTTAACTTTAACTTTAACTTTAACTTTAACTTTAACTTTAACTTTAACTTTAACTTTAACTTTAACTTTAACTTTAACTTTAACTTTAACTTTAACTTTAACTTTAACTTTAACTTTAACTTTAACTTTAACTTTAACTTTAACTTTAACTTTAACTTTAACTTTAACTTTAACTTTAACTTTAACTTTAACTTTAACTTTAACTTTAACTTTAACTTTAACTTTAACTTTAACTTTAACTTTAACTTTAACTTTAACTTTAACTTTAACTTTAACTTTAACTTTAACTTTAACTTTAACTTTAACTTTAACTTTAACTTTAACTTTAACTTTAACTTTAACTTTAACTTTAACTTTAACTTTAACTTTAACTTTAACTTTAACTTTAACTTTAACTTTAACTTTAACTTTAACTTTAACTTTAACTTTAACTTTAACTTTAACTTTAACTTTAACTTTAACTTTAACTTTAACTTTAACTTTAACTTTAACTTTAACTTTAACTTTAACTTTAACTTTAACTTTAACTTTAACTTTAACTTTAACTTTAACTTTAACTTTAACTTTAACTTTAACTTTAACTTTAACTTTAACTTTAACTTTAACTTTAACTTTAACTTTAACTTTAACTTTAACTTTAACTTTAACTTTATGTAAAACTCAATTTTAGTCTACACGATGAGAGTCATATTGTTTACTGGTATTATGCTTTTAACAATTTGATAACATACATTGTATATTTGCGGTGCAAAGGAATAGATAATAGAATTCTGAAAATAAACCGAACAATAACCATCAATGTTCAAAATATCTACCCACTATCACTATGCCAATAATTTGTGTACAAATCATTTCCTATAAACTATGTCAAAAACACATGCCTGCATCTTTTACCACATCATCGCTTTGCTACGGGTATAATAACCTATTAACATAAATATATTGCTATTTTATAATTTGACTACCTGGCTACCAGGCTATGCTATGTAGTAGGTGGTTCCTGTTATCGATGACATGCTAAACCGGAATCAAATTAAATTTCCCCCGAAAGATATTAAGATACTTAAAATATGCAAAAACAATGTTTTGCCTAACGACCAAACAAATGACAACCGTGATGTGACAATTTTATGCCATTGAATTAATTGTTGTGGGAATTTTGCACTAAAATTACATTAAATCTGAACAAAGCTCAACGATGCGAATAGAGAATGATAACATGGTCACTGGGATTCGTAGGAAGCAGTACATAATATAATTGGCTTTGCAAAATAAACACTTTTGTTTGTTTGTGATGGTGCATTGAAGCTAATTAGATTGGTTGAGCTGGGAGTGGTTGCAACTTAACAGTAATTATATGTGCGGCTAGATATGTGTGGGATACATCCTATTTGTATTACTACATAAATACGATTACAAATGGTTAGTCAAATTTAGTTTTTAAAAACTCGGTTATCGGATATTCCGGCTAAAATTCTTAAAAAAAATGTTCTTGGATCTTTTTTATGTTTACACTTTACTTATATGTTAAAGATTTTAAAAGGTTTGTCATACATTTTGGTTGAACGCAGAAAAGTCTTGCCAACTTGTTGAATCGAAGAGGTGAGGAAAAAGTTTGGGTTTTCTGACATCTATTTCAAAATAATTTAACTGCATTACATATAATTAAATATAATTCCTTATTTGTATTACTACACGATATGATCAACAAGTTTAGGTCAAATTTAGTTTGCCAAAAACTTGTTTTTTGGATTATCCAGCTAAAAATTTTTAAATTTAAATTTAGTGTTATATTTTGTAAGGATTTTTTAAATTAAAATTTAAAAATTAAAAAGTTTGTTATCATCGCTTTGCTCCAATTCAAAAAAGTCATAGGGGCGTTGGTTTTTTTCTGTTGAATTTCCCATACAAATGGATAATATCCACAACTGCAGATACAACATGCGGTAAATAAGTTTATTTCATCAATCAGCAATATGTTCACACAATTTTGGTTTTAGAGCAGCCCAAGTAAAATTTGCCTGTGCAACATATGTGTAGAACATTTGAATGTTTTAAAGTCCCATTTAAAGGTCCTTTTTGACGTTACTTTACATAAGGTCACGTAAAGAGTCCAGTTAGAAAGTTTAAATATTTCACAAAAAAATTCTCATTAAACTTCACTGAAGTCATCTTATATCGAAAATGCATGAAATCGATAAGGAATACAAGTTTTTTAGGGCCAATTCAAACTCTATTTTAGGTTAAACTGAAAACTTCAGCGGACCATAGGGGATATCAGACCTCCGGAAATTTTAATATGCTCACCTCAGGCTTTTATTCGGCGTATTCAGTACAATTACAAAAAAAAAAAATGTATGTTAAGTATTCGTTTACTTGTTTGTGAGACACAAAAAGGAGTGCACCAATTCGTCACAAAGCGGTCTGATCATGAACTCGTCGAAACGCTTCATACAAGTGCGTTCACTGAATTAGCCATTAATGCCAATAGAATAAAAAACTTTTCTGATCGTTTAGCCAATTTGATATATCATTAGATATACTAAAACAAATTTTTGTGTGGAAAAATTTAATTTTTTTGGATTTGTCTAATTGTACAAAATAATTTAACTAATTAAATTAGAAACCTCCAGTTTTACATTCGGACATTATGGGTGAATGATTAATTTTGCAAAAAAGGTAATTTTTTATAGGAAGTATCAGGAGGGATGGAACTATACCTATCGTTTACAATACTATAACTGCATTTTGGACAATATTAAAACTGGATTATTTTTTAAATGTATTAGTGATGGTTTACTCGAGTTGTCCTGCCCAGCAACCAGACATATAGACATGGCTCAATCGTCTTAAAAAGTCCCGAAAGCAATTTGGGTAGTAGGGACCAACGCGTCTCCTTTAAGCGTTACATTTTTTCTTGTATCAAATGATATCTACCCTCGGCCATAAGGGTGAGGGTCTAAAATTGAATTTCATAAACAACGGCAACTTCCACTTCCCTTCGTACATACAACTAAACACAATGCCCAAACAAATATATCAATCCGCCCAGTTTAGAAATCGAGCAATAATATTAATACAACCAACGCAATCGCACCCAAATTCTGTATTAAGTAAAGCTATAACACCGTGCAATAGTGGTTTTCACACTAGATAAAGACCATATATACGTGAAACTAGAGACCTTATGTAGTAAAACTGCATTCTCAGTTTAGCGCCAGAACGTCAGGATTTTTTTAAAAAGGAAGGGTTCACCACTTTCAAAAAATTAAATCAAATATTTCCACGAACCATATGATAACGATATGGGTATCAAATGAAAGGTAAGAATTTCAGAAATGCAAAAAAGTAACAGATTTAAATGGATCTGGACCAAAAATGTCAAATATATCCTTTAAAGTTTAAAAGCTTATTATCATTTAAATAATTTTTTCTGAAAAAATATATGTGGAAGAAGTTATATGTACATTTTATTAATCTAGCTTTACTAGTTTAGTAAAAAAGAACAAAAATGTTAATCCTGTTTCAAAATATTGTATGTATATAAAAAAAAAAACTAAATAAAATTAAATAAAATGTAAACGTTGACTTTGCCGCTTCGTCTGTGCAAGACATATTGTCCAACAATATTCTTCCATCATATAGCATGCACTTTTTCCTCCAAATCGATTTTCAATCTTCGCGATTTCTTGGTGAAAGCGTCCACCATGCTCATCACTGAAATTTCCTAAATTGTCGGGAAAAAGGCAAGATGGCTGTCTAGAAAATTAATCTTTTTTGAAATTTTGGGTCCAGATACATTAAACTCTGTTATTTGTTTGCATTGCTGAGATTTTTACCTTTCATTTGATACCCATATCGTTATCATATGGTTCGTGGAAATGTTTCATTTAATTTTTTGAAAGTGGTGAATCCTTTGAAACTTTGAAATCTTTTTAAAAAAATCCTGACGTTCTGGCGCTAAACTGAGAATACAGTTTTACTACATAAGGTCTCTAGTTTCACGTATATATGGTCTTCATTAAGTGTGAAAACAAAAATTTAAAATTGTCGCGGGGTGTAATAAGATAAAGTTTTGAAAAAAAAAATTGGAAGTCTAGCCAGGCCCCTTCTGGTACTTTCACTTTATAAATCGAGTAATACTATCAACACGACAAAGGCGATCGTGCCCAATCTCTATATTTTGTTAAGCTTTAACGGGATAAAGTTTTGGAGAACAAGTTGGAGGTATAGCTTCGCCCCTTCTGGTAACTCCAATAAAATGTACGATTCTGCACTCTTTAGTAACAGAGTATAAGACAAACATCCGCCGTCTGCCTCTCAATGCTTGACAAGGCGTAGTAACATAACACATGATCATCTCCATTACGATGTTAAAAAGACAGCAGGACAGACAGTCGCTTTGTCGAAAGCCATGCATGGTAGAAAATGGCTCAGTCAGATTTTAACCTATTTTCACTCAAGACTTTCGGTCACTCAGTGTCATCCCGCCAAGTCATATCAGCTTGCGGTATCAGCTCGGGTATCGATCTGTATTCCTTGTGCCTTTTCCAGGATTTGTCAAAAAGCTGATCCCGCAAAAGCTGATGCACACTTGGATCGCCTCCATCAACCGCAGCTTTATTGTTCATAAGCCGTGCACGGCAATTACACTTGCTGATCTCTTTTTGGCTCTGTGGTGGAAATTTTCTTCGTCGTCGATGATTGGCGTGATTTCGTCACTTATGCTGCCTTCGGGAACGAGAAGAAAATGAAAGTGTACCCTCTAAATTTATTGTACACTCTGAGTGTCCGTGAAGAGATTTCCGTGTCTGTCCTTAAAGGTGGGAATAAATGGTTCAAAACCTATGTTTTTACACATTTGGTATAAATTTCGAGGTACACCTCTATCCCCGAACGTTTCAACATTCTGTCTCTCTTATTTCATGCACTATTGGTTGGAGTTTTGAATTGTATGCATCATTCATTTCCTCAGGCATTACGCGACTTTCGCCATTATACCAGCGCTAGTCTGAGCGTAGTTTTTCATAACCCATTATTATTATTATTATTATACAGTTATGTGGCTCAACTTGCTACCACTGAATGAATATACTTATTACGTGTACAAAAAATTGGACTGATCACCCTATCTTTCGCATAGTGAATTTCAATAGCATTGCCCAGTTATAGTATCATGCCTACTTAATTCCTACTAAAGTCTTGCTAAATTTGGTCTCTCCTATATCATTGTGAAGTCATCTCATAACTTGTCGAAAAACTCCACACTTAGCAGACTTTCAGTTAAACAATACAAAACCAAATTTCCATAAACATTTAACACATAGTTCGTCATTGAAAAAAGTTCTAAGCTACGACAGTTTACTTTAAAAACAATTATATGTAAATGGGGGATGGGAGTATCTGCTGTCATGGTCGGCATTTCCTGGCAAACAGCAATAATGAAAAGTTGTTCTTTTGATGTCGTAAACAAATTCTAACAATTGAGCGTTAACTTCTGTACAGAAACATATGTAGATTTTGGGTCGTTATCATAATTGTAAAAAGAAAAATAATGCAATTGTTGACACAAGTCTTATTGTCAACTTTCAATATTAATTGTTACAAATGACTACTGAGATTAGTTGCCTAGGCACTGGTTTGTAAAGCGATGAGCGTGTTGGAACAACACATATTGCTGCTTGTGTCTAGGGACACATTTAATGGTGATATAATTGCTTTTTGTTGTGTCATTTTGTTTGACTCTCCCTCTTTTTATTACAACAAACGAAATATGATAGAGTTTAAATATGGTTAGGTGGACACGCCTCTTCAGAGTAGGCAACTTTTTATATAGAATTGTAAACAAACCCCTCAACGCTGTGGATGAACCTTTGTTTTTGAGAATATTATTTTGAACAGTAAAATTTCATTAATCATGTAACCAAACACAAAGAAAGCTGGACATCGCGAAGCTGCAAACCCCAGAGAAAGCTACTGCCTACTCCAACCAGCTCTCCCAACTGCTACGACACAACGCCTCTACTTCTGACGTTCCCGATACACAGTGGCAGCTTATTGCGCATTCCATGGCAACCGCCGCAACAACCATGCTATGATACGAAAAATGGCCCTCAGACGACTCCTGATATGATGAAGAATGTCGCATAGCGTCTGAGGAACAGGATGCCGCTTATAGGGCAACGTTACAGCCAATTGTAACCCGTGCTGTTAGGAAACGGCACAAGGAGAAAGTAAAAGGGGCGAGACAGCTATTTAGGCGAAAAACGTCAGACTAAGGAAAGGGAGACCGGCCGTGGCAAAGTGGTTAGAACACGCGACTACTATGCGGCAGATCACAGGTACAACTCCTGGCTCCAGTCATCTTAAAAAAAAAAAACATTTTTCTTTCATTGTCGGCTCCCCTCGAATGTTGTCGACAGCAACTTCGCAGTATTAGTGTCGATTCAATCGGCGTGTCTAGTAAGAGCTTCTCAAACAGTGACGTTTGCATTCGTCGATAAACAAGTAGATATCGTTAGTTGTAAATCTAAAAATTAAGCTCCTTTTCTCGATTAGTTTACGAGATAAACGCATTTAAAGATTTCCATATGAAAATCAACCATTGGCCACCCATTTCATGGTGATATCCCCACCTATTACTAGTGATTTTTCAAGTTCTTTATAGTGATCACAAATTTAACGATTTCCATATGAAAATCAACCATTGGCCACCCATTTCATGGTTATATCCCTATATATTATAAGTGATTTCCTAAGTATTTTATAGTGATCACAAATTAAGCTCCTTTTCTCGATTAGACGCTTAGTTTACGAGATAAACGCATTTAAAGATTTCCATATGAAAATCAAACATTGGCCACCCATTTCATTGTGATATCCCCACCTATTACTAGTGATTTTTCAAGTATTTTATAGTGATCACAAATTAAGCTCCTTTTCTCTATTAGACGCTTAGTTTACGACATAATCGCATATAAAGATTTTCATATGAAAATCAAACATTGGCCACCAATTTCATGGTTATATCCCCATATATTATAAGTGATTTCCTAAGTATTTTATAGTGACCGCAAATTAAGCTCCTTTTCTCGATTAGACGCTTAGTTTACGAGATAATCGCATTTAAAGATTTCCATATGAAAATCAACCATTGGCCACCCATTTCATGGTTATATCCCCATATATTAGACGCTTAGTTTACGAGATAAACGCATTTAAAGATTTCCATATGAAAATCAACCATTGGCCACCCATTTCATGGTGATACACCCACCTATTACTAGTGATTTTTCAAGTTTTTTATAGCGATCACAAATTAAGCTCCTTTTCTCGATTAGACGCTTAGTTTACGAGATAATCGCATTTAAAGATTTCCATATGAAAATCAACCATTGGCCACCCATTTCATGGTTATATCCCTATATATTATAAGTGATTTCCTAAGTATTTTATAGCGATCACAAATTAAGCTCCTTTTCTCGATTAGACGCTTAGTTTACGAGATAATCGCATTTAAAGATTTCCATATGAAAATCAACCATTGGCCATCCATTTCATGGTGATATCCCCACCTATTACTAGTGATTTTTCATGTTTTTTTATAGTGATCACAAATTAAGCTCCTTTTCTCGATTAGACGCTTAGTTTACGAGATAATCGCATTTAAAGATTTCCATATGAAAATCAACCATTGGCCACCCATTTCATGGCTATATCCCCAGATATTTTAAGTGATTTCCTAAGTATTTTATAGTGATCACAAATTAAGGTCCTTTTATCGATTAGACGCTTAGTTTACGAGATAATCGCATTTAAAGATTTCCATATGAAAATCAACCATTGGCCACCCATTTCATGGTGATATCCCCACCTGTTACTAGTGATTTTTCAAGTTTTTTAAAGTGATCACAAATTAAGCTCCTTTTCTCGATTAGACGCTTAGTTTACGAGATAATCGCATTTAAAGATTGCCATATGAAAATCAACCATTGGCCACCCATTTCATGGTGATATCCCCACCTATTACTAGTGATTTTTCAAGTTTTTTTATTGCGATCACAAATTAAGCTCCTTTTCTCGATTAGACGCTTAGTTTACGAGATAATCGCATTTAAAGATTTCCATATGAAAATCAACCATTGGCCACCCATTTCATGGTGATATCCCCACCTATTACTAGTGATTTTTCATGTTTTTTTATAGTGATCACAAATTAAGCTCCTTTTCTCGATTAGACGCTTAGTTTACGAGATAAACGCATTTAAAGATTTCCATATGAAAATCAACCACCATTGGCTACCCATTTCATGGTGGTATCGCCACCTATTACTAGTGATTTTTCAAGTTTTTTATAGCGATCACAAATTAAGCTCCTTTTCTCGATTAGACGCTTAGTTTACGAGATAATCGCATTTAAAGATTTCCATATGAAAATCAACCATTGGCATAGGTGATATCCCCACCTATTACTAGTGATTTTTCATGTTTTTTTATAGTGATCACAAATTAAGCTCCTTTTCTCGATTAGACGCTTAGTTTACGAGATAAACGCATTTAAAGATTTCCATATGAAAATCAACCATTGGCCACCCATTTCATGGTGATACACCCACCTATTACTAGTGATTTTTCAAGTTTTTTATAGCGATCACAAATTAAGCTCCTTTTCTCGATTAGACGCTTAGTTTACGAGATAATCGCATTTAAAGATTTCCATATGAAAATCAACCATTGGCCACCCATTTCATGGTTATATCCCTATATATTATAAGTGATTTCCTAAGTATTTTATAGCGATCACAAATTAAGCTCCTTTTCTCGATTAGACGCTTAGTTTACGAGATAATCGCATTTAAAGATTGCCATATGAAAATCAACCATTGGCCACCCATTTCATGGTGATATCCCCACCTATTACTAGTGATTTTTCAAGTTTTTTAAAGTGATCACAAATTAAGCTCCTTTTCTCGATTAGACGCTTAGTTTACGTGATAATCGCATTTAAAGATTTCCATATGAAAATCCACCATTGGCCACCCATTTCATGGTGATATCCCCACCTATTACCAGTGATTTTTCAAGTTTTTTATAGTGATCACAAATTAAGCCCCTTTTCTCGATTAGACGCTTAGTTTACGAGATAATCGCATTTAAAGATATCCATATGAAAATCAACCATTGGCCACCCATTTCATGGTGATATCCCCACTTATTACCAGTGATTTTTCAAGTTTTTTATAGTGATCACAAATTAAGCTCCTTTTCTCGATTAGACGCTTAGTTTACGAGATAATCGCATTTAAAGATTTCCATATGAAAATCAACCATTGGCCACCCATTTCATGGTGATATCCCCACCTATTACTAGTGATTTTTCAAGTTTTTTATAGTGATCACAAATTAAGCTCCTTTTCTCGATTAGACGCTTAGTTTACGAGATAATCGCATTTAAAGATTTCCATATGAAAATCTACCACCATTGGCTACCCATTTCATGGTGATATCGCCACCTATTACTAGTGATTTTTCAAGTTTTTTTATAGCGATCACAAATTAAGCTCCTTTTCTCGATTAGACGCTTAGTTTACGAGATAATCGCATTTAAAGATTTCCATATGAAAATCAACCATTGGCCACCCATTTCATGGTGATATCCCCAGATATTTTAAGTGATTTCCTAAGTATTTTATAGTGATCACAAATTAAGGTCCTTTTATCGATTAGACGCTTAGTTTACGAGATAATCGCATTTAAAGATTGCCATATGAAAATCAACCATTGGCCACCCATTTCATGGCTATATCCCCAGATATTTTAAGTGATTTCCTAAGTATTTTATAGTGATCACAAATTAAGGTCCTTTTATCGATTAGACGCTTAGTTTACGAGATAATCGCATTTAAAGATTTCCATATGAAAATCAACCATTGGCCACCTATTTCATGGTGATATCCCCACCTATTACTAGTGATTTTTCAAGTTTTTTAAAGTGATCACAAATTAAGCTCCTTTTCTCGATTAGACGCTTAGTTTACGAGATAATCGCATTTAAAGATTGCCATATGAAAATCAACCATTGGCCACCAATTTCATGGTGATATCCCCACCTATTACTAGTGATTTTTCAAGTTTTTTAAAGTGATCACAAATTAAGCTCCTTTTCTCGATTAGACGCTTAGTTTACGAGATAATCGCATTTAAAGATTTCCATATGAAAATCAACCATTGGCCACCCATTTCATGGTGATATCCCCACCTATTACTAGTGATTTTTCAAGTTTTTTATAGTGATCACAAATTAAGCTCCTTTTCTCGATTAGACGCTTAGTTTACGAGATAATCGCATTTAAAGCTTTCCATATGAAAATCAACCATTGGCCACCCATTTCATGGTTATATCCCCATATATTATAAGTGATTTCCTAAGAATTTTATAGTGATCACAAATTAAGCTCCTTTTTTCGATTAGACGCTTAGTTTACGAGATAATCGCATTTAAAGATTGCCATATGAAAATCAACCATTGGCCACCTATTTCATGGTGATATCCCCATATATTATAAGTGATTTCCTAGGTATTTTATAGTGATCACAAATTAAGCTCCTTTTCTCGATTAGACGCTTAGTTTACGAGATAATCGCATTTAAAGATTGCCATATGAAAATCAACCATTGGCCACCCATTTCATGGTGATATCCCCACCTATTACCAGTGATTTTTCAAGTTTTTTATAGTGATCACAAATTAAGCTCCTTTTCTCGATTAGACGCTTAGTTTACGAGATAATCGCATTTAAAGATGTCCATCTGAAAATCAACCATTGGCCACCCATTTCATGGTGATATCCCCACCTATTACCAGTGATTTTTCAAGTTTTTTATAGTGATCACAAATTAAGCTCCTTTTCTCGATTAGACGCTTAGTTTACGAGATAATCGCATTTAAAGATTTCCATATGAAAATCAACCATTGGCCACCCATTTCATGGTGATATCCCCACCTATTACTAGTGATTTTTCAAGTTTTTTAAAGTGATGACAAATTAAGCTCCTTTTCTCGATTAGACGCTTAGTTTACGAGATAATCGCATTTAAGGATTTCCATATGAAAATCAACCATTGGCCACCCATTTCATGGTGATATCCCCACCTATTACTAGTGATTTTTCAAGTTTTTTATAGTGATCACAAATTAAGCTCCTTTTCTCGATTAGACGCTTAGTTTACGAGATAATCGCATTTAAAGATTTCCATATGACAATCAACCATTGGCCACCCATTTTATGGTAATACACCCATATATTATAAGTGATTTCCTAGGTATTTTATAGTGATCACAAATTAAGCTCCTTTTCTCGATTAGACGCTTAGTTTACGAGATAATCGCATTTAAAGATTTCCATATGAAAATCAACCATTGGCCACCTATTTCATGGTGATATCCCCATATATTATAAGTGATTTCCTAGGTATTTTATAGTGATCACAAATTAAGCTCCTTTTCTCGATTAGACGCTTAGTTTACGAGATAATCGCATTTAAAGATTTCCATATGAAAATCAACCATTGGCCACCCATTTCATGGTGATATCCCCATATATTATAAGTGATTTCCTAGGTATTTTATAGTGATCACAAATTAAGCTCCTTTTCTCGATTAGACGCTTAGTTTACGAGATAATCGCATTTAAAGATTTCCATATGAAAATCAACCATTGGCCATCCATTTCATGGTGATATCACCATATATTATAAGTGATTTCCTAGGTATTTTATAGTGATCACAAATTAAGCTCCTTTTCTCGATTAGACGCTTAGTTTACGAGATAATCGCATTTAAAGATTTCCATATGAAAATCAACCATTGGCCACCTATTTATTTCATGGTGATATCCCCATATATTATAAGTGATTTCCTAGGTATTTTATAGTGATCACAAATTAAGCTCCTTTTCTCGGTTAGACGATTAGTTTACGAGATAATCGCATTTAAAGATTTCCATATGAAAATCAACCATTGGCCACCCATTTTATGGTGATACACCCATATATTATAAGTGATTTCCTAGGTATTTTATAGTGATCACAAATTAAGCTCCTTTTCTCGATTAGACGCTTAGTTTACGAGATAATCGCATTTAAAGATTTCCATATGAAAATCAACCATTGGCCACCTATTTCATGGTGATATCCCCATATATTATAAGTGATTTCCTAGGTATTTTATAGTGATCACAAATTAAGCTCCTTTTCTCGATTAGACGCTTAGTTTACGAGATAATCGCATTTAAAGATTTCCATATGAAAATCAACCATTGGCCATCCATTTCATGGTGATATCACCATATATTATAAGTGATTTCCTAGGTATTTTATAGTGATCACAAATTAAGCTCCTTTTCTCGATTAGACGCTTAGTTTACGAGATAATCGCATTTAAAGATTGCCATATGAAAATCAACCATTGGCCACCTATTTCATGGTGACATCCCCATATATTATAAGTGATTTCCTAGGTATTTTATAGTGATCACAAATTAAGCTCCTTTTCTCGATTAGACGCTTAGTTTACGAGATAATCGCATTTAAAGATTTCCATATGAAAATCAACCATTGGCCACCTATTTCATGGTGATATCCCCATATATTATAAGTGATTTCCTAGGTATTTTATAGTGATCACAAATTAAGCTCCTTTTCTCGATTAGACGCTTAGTTTACGCGTTAATCGCATTTAAAGATTTCCATATGAAAATCAACCATTGGCTACCCATTTCATGGTGATATCCCTACCTATTACTAGTGATTTTTCAAGTTTTTTATAGTGATCACAAATTAAGCTCCTTTTCTCGATTAGACGCTTAGTTTACGAGATAATCGCATTTAAAGATTTCCATATGAAAATCAACCATTGGCCACCCATTTTATGGTGATATCCCCATATATTATAAGTGATTTCCTAGGTATTTTATAGTGATCACAAATTAAGCTCCTTTTCTCGGTTAGACGCTTAGTTTACGAGATAATCGCATTTAAAGATTTCCATATGAAAATCAACCATTGGCCACCTATTTCATGGTGATATCCCCATATATTATAAGTGATTTCCTAGGTATTTTATAGTGATCACAAATTAAGCTCCTTTTCTCGATTAGACGCTTAGTTTACGAGATAATCGCATTTAAAGATTTCCATATGAAAATCAACCATTGGCCACCTATTTCATGGTGATATCCCCATATATTATAAGTGATTTCCTAGGTATTTTATAGTGATCACAAATTAAGCTCCTTTTCTCGATTAGACGCTTAGTTTACGAGATAATCGCATTTAAAGATTTCCATATGAAAATCAACCATTGGCCATCCATTTCATGGTGATATCACCATATATTATAAGTGATTTCCTAGGTATTTTATAGTGATCACAAATTAAGCTCCTTTTCTCGATTAGACGCTTAGTTTACGAGATAATCGCATTTAAAGATTTCCATATGAAAATCAACCATTGGCCACCTATTTCATGGTGATATCCCCATATATTATAAGTGATTTCCTAGGTATTTTATAGTGATCACCAATTAAGCTCCTTTTCTCGGTTAGACGCTTAGTTTACGAGATAATCGCATTTAAAGATTTCCATATGAAAATCAACCATTGGCCACCCATTTCATGGTGATATCCCTACCTATTAATAGTGATTTTTCAAGTTTTTTATAGTGATCACAAATTAAGCTCCTTTTCTCGATTAGACGCTTAGTTTACGCATTAATCGCATTTAAAGATTTCCATATGAAAATCAACCATTGGCCACCCATTTCATGGTGATATCCCTACCTATTACTAGTGATTTTTCAAGTTTTTTATAGTGATCACAAATTAAGATCCTTTTCTCGATTAGACGCTTAGTTTACGAGATAATCGCATTTAAAGATTTCCATATGAAAATCAACCATTGGCCACCTATTTCATGGTGATATCCCCATATATTATAAGTGATTTCCTAGGTATTTTATAGTGATCACAAATTAAGCTCCTTTTCTCGGTTAGACGCTTAGTTTACGAGATAATCGCATTTAAAGATTTCCATATGAAAATCAACCATTGGCCACCCATTTCATGGTGATATCCCTACCTATTACTAGTGATTTTTCAAGTTTTTTATAGTGATCACAAATTAAGCTCCTTTTCTCGATTAGACGCTTAGTTTACGAGATACTCGCATTTAAAGATTTCCATATGAAAATCAACCATTGGCCACCCATTTTATGGTGATACACCCATATATTATAAGTGATTTCCTAGGTATTTTATAGTGATCACAAATTAAGCTCCTTTTCTCGATTAGACGCTTAGTTTACGAGATAATCGCATTTAAAGATTTCCATATGAAAATCAACCATTGGCCACCTATTTCATGGTGATATCCCCATATATTATAAGTGATTTCCTAGGTATTTTATAGTGATCACAAATTAAGCTCCTTTTCTCGATTAGACGCCTAGTTTACGAGATAATCGCATTTAAAGATTGCCATATGAAAATCAACCATTGGCCACCCATTTCATGGTGATATCCCTACCTATTACTAGTGATTTTTCAAGTTTTTTATAGTGATCACAAATTAAGCTCCTTTTCTCGATTAGACGCTTAGTTTACGAGATAATCGCATTTAAAGATTTCCATATGAAAATCAACCATTGGCCACCCATTTTATGGTAATACACCCATATATTATAAGTGATTTCCTAGGTATTTTATAGTGATCACAAATTAAGCTCCTTTTCTCGATTAGACGCTTAGTTTACGAGATAATCGCATTTAAAGATTTCCATATGAAAATCAACCATTGGCCACCTATTTCATGGTGATATCCCCATATATTATAAGTGATTTCCTAGGTATTTTATAGTGATCACAAATTAAGCTCCTTTTCTCGATTAGACGCCTAGTTTACGAGATAATCGCATTTAAAGATTGCCATATGAAAATCAACCATTGGCCACCCATTTCATGGTGATATCCCTACCTATTACTAGTGATTTTTCAAGTTTTTTATAGTGATCACAAATTAAGCTCCTTTTCTCGATTAGACGCTTAGTTTACGAGATAATCGCATTTAAAGATTTCCATATGAAAATCAACCATTGGCCACCCATTTCATGGTGATATCCCTACCTATTACTAGTGATTTTTCAAGTTTTTTATAGTGATCACAAATTAAGCTCCTTTTCTCGATTAGACGCTTAGTTTACGAGATAATCGCATTTAAAGATTTCCATATGAAAATCAACCATTGGCCACCCATTTTATGGTAATACACCCATATATTATAAGTGATTTCCTAGGTATTTTATAGTGATCACAAATTAAGCTCCTTTTCTCGATTAGACGCTTAGTTTACGAGATAATCGCATTTAAAGATTTCCATATGAAAATCAACCATTGGCCACCCATTTCATGGTGATATCCCTACCTATTACTAGTGATTTTTCAAGTTTTTTATAGTGATCACAAATTAAGCTCCTTTTCTCGATTAGACGCTTAGTTTACGAGATAATCGCATTTAAAGATTTCCATATGAAAATCAACCATTGGCCACCCATTTTATGGTGATACACCCATATATTATAAGTGATTTAATAAGTATTTTATAGTGATCACAAATTAAGCTCCTTTTTTCGATTAGACGCTTAGTTTACGAGATAATCGCATTTAAAGATTGCCATATGAAAATCAACCATTGGCCACCCATTTCATGGTGATATCCCCATATATTATAAGTGATTTTCTAGGTATTTAATAGTGATCACAAATTATGCTCCTTTTCTCGATTAGACACTTAGTTTACGAGATAATCGCATTTAAAGATTTCCATATGAAAATCAACCATTGGCCACCCATTTCATGGTGATATCCCCACCTATTACTAGCGATTTTTCAAGTTTTTTATAGTGATCACAAATTATGCTCCTTTTCTCGATTAGACGCTTAGTTTACGAGATAATCGCATTTAAAGATTTCCATATGAAAATCAACCATTGGCCACCCATTTCATGGTGATATCCCCATATATTATAAGTGATTTTCTAGGTATTTAATAGTGATCACAAATTATGCTCCTTTTCTCGATTAGACGCTTAGTTTACGAGATAATCGCATTTAAAGATTTCCATATGAAAATCAACCATTGGTCACCCATTTTATGGTGATACACCCATATATTATAAGTGATTTCCTAGGTATTTTATAGTGATCACAAATTAAGCTCCTTTTCTCGATTAGACGCTTAGTTTACGAGATAATCGCATTTAAAGATTTCCATATGAAAATCAACCATTGGCCACCTATTTCATGGTGATATCCCCATATATTATAAGTGATTTCCTAGGTATTTTATAGTGATCACAAATTAAGCTCCTTTTCTCGATTAGACGCTTAGTTTACGAGATAATCGCATTTAAAGATTGCCATATGAAAATCAACCATTGGCCACCCATTTCATGGTGATATCCCCATATATTATAAGTGATTTTCTAGGTATTTAATAGTGATCACAAATTAAATCCTATTACTAGTGATTTTTCAAGTTTTTTATAGTGATCACAAATTAAGCTCCTTTTCTCGATTAGACGCTTAGTTTACGAGATAACCGCATTTAAAGATTTCCATATGAAAATCAACCATTGGCCACCCATTTCATGGTGATATCACCATATATTATAAGTGATTTCCTAGGTATTTTATAGTGATCACAAATTAAGCTCCTTTTCTCGATTAGACGCTTAGTTTACGAGATAATCGCATTTAAAGATTGCCATATGAAAATCAACCATTGGCCACCCATTTCATGGTGATATCCCCACCTATTACTAGTGATTTTTCAAGTTTTTTTATAGTGATCACAAATTAAGCTCCTTTTCTCGATTAGACGCTTAGTTTACGAGATAATCGCATTTAAAGATTTCCATATGAAAATCAACCATTGGCCACCCATTTCATGGTGATATCACCATATATTATAAGTGATTTCCTAAGTATTTTATAGTGATCACAAATTAAGCTCCTTTTCTCGATTAGACGCTTAGTTTACGAGATAATCGCATTTAAAGATTTCCATATGAAAATCAACCATTGGCCACCTATTTATTTCATGGTGATATCCCCATATATTATAAGTGATTTCCTAGGTATTTTATAGTGATCACAAATTAAGCTCCTTTTCTCGGTTAGACGCTTAGTTTACGAGATAATCGCATTTAAAGATTTCCATATGAAAATCAACCATTGGCCACCCATTTTATGGTGATACACCCATATATTATAAGTGATTTCCTAGGTATTTTATAGTGATCACAAATTAAGCTCCTTTTCTCGATTAGACGCTTAGTTTACGAGATAATCGCATTTAAAGATCGCCATATGAAAACCAACCATTGGCCACCCATTTCATGGTGATATCCCCATATATTATAAGTGATTTCCTAAGTATTTTATAGTGATCACAAATTAAGATCCTTTTCTCGATTAGACGCTTAGTTTACGAGATAATCGCATTTAAAGATTTCCATATGAAAATCAACCATTGGCCACCCATTTTATGGTGATACACCCATATATTATAAGTGATTTAATAAGTATTTTATAGTGATCACAAATTAAGCTCCTTTTTTCGATTAGACGCTTAGTTTACGAGATTATCGCATTTAAAGATTGCCATATGAAAATCAACCATTGGCCACCCATATGAAAATCAACCATTGGCCACCCATTTCATGGTGATATCCCCATATATTATAAGTGATTTTCTAGGTATTTAATAGTGATCACAAATTATGCTCCTTTTCTCGATTAGACACTTAGTTTACGAGATAATCGCATTTAAAGATTTCCATATGAAAATCAACCATTGGCCACCCATTTCATGGTGATATCCCCACCTATTACTAGCGATTTTTCAAGTTTTTTATAGTGATCACAAATTATGCTCCTTTTCTCGATTAGACGCTTAGTTTACGAGATAATCGCATTTAAAGATTTCCATATGAAAATCAACCATTGGCCACCCATTTCATGGTGATATCCCCATATATTATAAGTGATTTTCTAGGTATTTAATAGTGATCACAAATTATGCTCCTTTTCTCGATTAGACGCTTAGTTTACGAGATAATCGCATTTAAAGATTTCCATATGAAAATCAACCATTGGTCACCCATTTTATGGTGATACACCCATATATTATAAGTGATTTCCTAGGTATTTTATAGTGATCACAAATTAAGCTCCTTTTCTCGATTAGACGCTTAGTTTACGAGATAATCGCATTTAAAGATTTCCATATGAAAATCAACCATTGGCCACCTATTTCATGGTGATATCCCCATATATTATAAGTGATTTCCTAGGTATTTTATAGTGATCACAAATTAAGCTCCTTTTCTCGATTAGACGCTTAGTTTACGAGATAATCGCATTTAAAGATTGCCATATGAAAATCAACCATTGGCCACCCATTTCATGGTGATATCCCCATATATTATAAGTGATTTTCTAGGTATTTAATAGTGATCACAAATTAAATCCTATTACTAGTGATTTTTCAAGTTTTTTATAGTGATCACAAATTAAGCTCCTTTTCTCGATTAGACGCTTAGTTTACGAGATAACCGCATTTAAAGATTTCCATATGAAAATCAACCATTGGCCACCCATTTCATGGTGATATCACCATATATTATAAGTGATTTCCTAGGTATTTTATAGTGATCACAAATTAAGCTCCTTTTCTCGATTAGACGCTTAGTTTACGAGATAATCGCATTTAAAGATTGCCATATGAAAATCAACCATTGGCCACCCATTTCATGGTGATATCCCCACCTATTACTAGTGATTTTTCAAGTTTTTTTATAGTGATCACAAATTAAGCTCCTTTTCTCGATTAGACGCTTAGTTTACGAGATAATCGCATTTAAAGATTTCCATATGAAAATCAACCATTGGCCACCCATTTCATGGTGATATCACCATATATTATAAGTGATTTCCTAAGTATTTTATAGTGATCACAAATTAAGCTCCTTTTCTCGATTAGACGCTTAGTTTACGAGATAATCGCATTTAAAGATTTCCATATGAAAATCAACCATTGGCCACCTATTTATTTCATGGTGATATCCCCATATATTATAAGTGATTTCCTAGGTATTTTATAGTGATCACAAATTAAGCTCCTTTTCTCGGTTAGACGCTTAGTTTACGAGATAATCGCATTTAAAGATTTCCATATGAAAATCAACCATTGGCCACCCATTTTATGGTGATACACCCATATATTATAAGTGATTTCCTAGGTATTTTATAGTGATCACAAATTAAGCTCCTTTTCTCGATTAGACGCTTAGTTTACGAGATAATCGCATTTAAAGATCGCCATATGAAAACCAACCATTGGCCACCCATTTCATGGTGATATCCCCATATATTATAAGTGATTTCCTAAGTATTTTATAGTGATCACAAATTAAGATCCTTTTCTCGATTAGACGCTTAGTTTACGAGATAATCGCATTTAAAGATTTCCATATGAAAATCAACCATTGGCCACCTATTTATTTCATGGTGATATCCCCATATATTATAAGTGATTTCCTAGGTATTTTATAGTGATCACAAATTAAGCTCCTTTTCTCGGTTAGACGCTTAGTTTACGAGATAATCGCATTTAAAGATTTCCATATGAAAATCAACCATTGGCCACCCATTTTATGGTGATACACCCATATATTATAAGTGATTTCCTAGGTATTTTATAGTGATCACAAATTAAGCTCCTTTTCTCGATTAGACGCTTAGTTTACGAGATAATCGCATTTAAAGTTTTCCATATGAAAATCAACCATTGGCCACCCATTTCATGGTGATATCCCCACCTATTACTAGTGATTTTTCAAGTTTTTTATAGTGATCACAAATTAAGCTCCTTTTCTCGATTAGACGCTTAGTTTACGAGATAATCGCATTTAAAGATTTCCATATGAAAATCAACCATTGGCCACTCATTTCATGGTGATACACCCATTTAAAGATTTCCATATGAAAATCAACCATTGGCCACCCATTTTATGGTGATATCCCCACCTATTACTAGTGATTTTTCAAGTTTTTTATAGTGATCACAAATTATGCTCCTTTTCTCGATTAGACGCTTAGTTTACGAGATAATCGCATTTAAAGATTGCCATATGAAAATCAACCATTGGCCACCCATTTCATGGTGATATCCCCACCTATTACTAGTGATTTTTCAAGTTTTTTATAGTGATCACAAATTAAGCTCCTTTTCTCGATTAGACGCTTAGTTTACGAGATAATCGCATTTAAAGATTTCCATATGAAAATCAACCATTGGCCACCCATTTCATGGTGATATCACCATATATTATAAGTGATTTCCTAGGTATTTTATAGTGATCACAAATTAAGCTCCTTTTCTCGATTAGACGCTTAGTTTACGAGATAATTGCATTTAAAGATTTCCATATGAAAATCAACCATTGGCCACCCATTTCATGGTGATATCCCCACCTATTACTAGTGATTTTTCAAGTTTTTTATAGTGATCACAAATTAAGCTCCTTTTCTCGATTAGACGCTTAGTTTACGAGATAATCGCATTTAAAGATTTCCATATGAAAATCAACCATTGGCCACCCATTTTATGGTGATACACCCATATATTATAAGTGATTTCCTAGGTATTTTATAGTGATCACAAATTAAGCTCCTTTTCTCGATTAGACGCTTAGTTTAAGAGATAATCGCATTTAAAGATTTCCATATGAAAATCAACCATTGGCCACCCATTTCATGGTGATATCCCCACCTATTACTAGTGATTTTTCAAGTTTTTTATAGTGATCACAAATTAAGCTCCTTTTCTCGATTAGACGCTTAGTTTACGAGATAATCGCATTTAAAGATTTCCATATGAAAATCAACCATTGGCCACCCATTTTATGGTGATACACCCATATATTATAAGTGATTTCCTAGGTATTTTATAGTGATCACAAATTAAGCTCCTTTTCTCGATTAGACGCTTAGTTTACGAGATAATCGCATTTAAAGATTGCCATATGAAAATCAACCATTGGCCACCCATTTCATGGTGATATCCCCACCTATTACTAGTGATTTTTCAAGTTTTTTATAGTGATCACAAATTAAGCTCCTTTTCTCGATTAGACGCTTAGTTTACGAGATAATCGCATTTAAAGATTTCCATATGAAAATCAACCATTGGCCACTCATTTCATGGTGATACACCCATATATTATAAGTGATGTAATAAGTATTTTATAGTGATCACAAATTAAGCTCCTTTTCTCGATTAGACGCTTAGTTTACGAGATAATCGCATTTAAAGATTTCCATATGAAAATCAACCATTGGCCACCCATTTCATGGTGATATCCCCACCTATTACTAGTGATTTTTCAAGTTTTTAATAGTGATCACAAATTAAGCTCCTTTTCTCGATTAGACGCTTAGTTTACGAGATAATCGCATTTAAAGATTTCCATATGAAAATCAACCATTGGCCACCCATTTTATGGTGATACACCCATATATTATAAGTGATTTCCTAGGTATTTTATAGTGATCACAAATTAAGCTCCTTTTCTCGATTAGACGCTTAGTTTACGAGATAATCGCATTTAAAGATTGCCATATGAAAATCAACCATTGGCCACCCATTTCATGGTGATATCCCCACCTATTACTAGTGATTTTTCAAGTTTTTTATAGTGATCACAAATTAAGCTCCTTTTCTCGATTAGACGCTTAGTTTACGAGATAATCGCATTTAAAGATTTCCATATGAAAATCAACCATTGGCCACTCATTTCATGGTGATACACCCATATATTATAAGTGATGTAATAAGTATTTTATAGTGATCACAAATTAAGCTCCTTTTCTCGATTAGACGCTTAGTTTACGAGATAATCGCATTTAAAGATTTCCATATGAAAATCAACCATTGGCCACCTATTTATTTCATGGTGATATCCCCATATATTATAAGTGATTTCCTAGGTATTTTATAGTGATCACAAATTAAGCTCCTTTTCTCGGTTAGACGCTTAGTTTACGAGATAATCGCATTTAAAGATTTCCATATGAAAATCAACCATTGGCCACCCATTTTATGGTGATACACCCATATACTATAAGTGATTTCCTAGGTATTTTATAGTGATCACAAATTAAGCTCCTTTTCTCGATTAGACGCTTAGTTTACGAGATAATCGCATTTAAAGATTTCCATATGAAAATCAACCATTGGCCACCTATTTCATGGTGATATCCCCATATATTATGTGATTTCCTAGGTATTTTATAGTGATCACAAATTAAGCTCCTTTTCTCGATTAGACGCTTAGTTTACGAGATAATCGCATTTAAAGATTGCCATATGAAAACCAACCATTGGCCACCCATTTCATGGTGATATCCCCATATATTATAAGTGATTTCCTAAGTATTTTATAGTGATCACAAATTAAGATCCTTTTCTCGATTAGACGCTTAGTTTACGAGATAATCGCATTTAAAGATTTCCATATGAAAATCAACCATTGGCCACCTATTTATTTCATGGTGATATCCCCATATATTATAAGTGATTTCCTAGGTATTTTATAGTGATCACAAATTAAGCTCCTTTTCTCGGTTAGACGCTTAGTTTACGAGATAATCGCATTTAAAGATTTCCATATGAAAATCAACCATTGGCCACCCATTTTATGGTGATACACCCATATAGTATAAGTGATTTCCTAGGTATTTTATAGTGATCACAAATTAAGCTCCTTTTCTCGATTAGACGCTTGGTTTACGAGATAATCGCATTTAAAGTTTTCCATATGAAAATCAACCATTGGCCACCCATTTTATGGTGATACACCCATATATTATAAGTGATTTCCTAGGTATTTTATAGTGATCACAAATTAAGCTCCTTTTCTCGATTAGACGCTTAGTTTACGAGATAATCGCATTTAAAGATTTCCATATGAAAATCAACCATTGGCCACCCATTTCATGGTGATATCACCATATATTATAAGTGATTTCCTAGGTATTTTATAGTGATCACAAATTAAGCTCCTTTTCTCGAATAGACGCTTAGTTTACGAGATAATCGCATTTAAAGATTGCCATATGAAAATCAACCATTGGCCACCCATTTCATGGTGATATCCCCACCTATTACTAGTGATTTTTCAAGTTTTTTATAGTGATCACAAATTAAGCTCCTTTTCTCGATTAGACGCTTAGTTTACGAGATAATCGCATTTAAAGATTTCCATATGAAAATCAACCATTGGCCACCCATTTCATGGTGATATCACCATATATTATAAGTGATTTCCTAGGTATTTTATAGTGATCACAAATTAAGCTCCTTTTCTCGATTAGACGCTTAGTTTACGAGATAATCGCATTTAAAGATTTCCATATGAAAATCAACCATTGGCCACCTATTTCATGGTGATATCCCCATATATTATAAGTGATTTCCTAGGTATTTTATAGTGATCACAAATTAAGCTCCTTTTCTCGGTTAGACGCTTAGTTTACGAGATAATCGCATTTAAAGATTTCCATATGAAAATCAACCATTTGCCACCCATTTTATGGTGATACACCCATATATTATAAGTGATTTCCTAGGTATTTTATAGTGATCACAAATTAAGCTCCTTTTCTCGATTAGACGCTTAGTTTACGAGATAATCGCATTTAAAGATTTCCATATGAAAATCAACCATTGGCCACCTATTTCATGGTGATATCCCCATATATTATAAGTGATTTCCTAGGTATTTTATAGTGATCACAAATTAAGCTCCTTTTCTCGATTAGAAGCTTAGTTTACGAGATAATCGCATTTAAAGATTGCCATATGAAAACCAACCATTGGCCACCCATTTTATGGTGATACACCCATATATTATAAGTGATTTCCTAGGTATTTTATAGTGATCACAAATTAAGCTCCTTTTCTCGATTAGACGCTTAGTTTACGAGATAATCGCATTTAAAGATTTCCATATGAAAATCAACCATTGGCCACCTATTTCATGGTGATATCCCCATATATTATAAGTGATTTCCTAGGTATTTTATAGTGATCACAAATTAAGCTCCTTTTCTCGATTAGACGCTTAGTTTACGAGATAATCGCATTTAAAGATTGCCATATGAAAACCAACCATTGGCCACCCATTTTATGGTGATACACCCATATATTATAAGTGATTTCCTAGGTATTTTATAGTGATCACAAATTAAGCTCCTTTTCTCGATTAGACGCTTAGTTTACGAGATAATCGCATTTAAAGATTGCCATATGAAAACCAACCATTGGCCACCCATTTCATGGTGATATCCCCATATATTATAAGTGATTTCCTAAGTATTTTATAGTGATCACAAATTAAGATCCTTTTCTCGATTAGACGCTTAGTTTACGAGATAATCGCATTTAAAGATTTCCATATGAAAATCAACCATTGGCCACCTATTTCATGGTGATATCCCCATATATTATAAGTGATTTCCTAGGTATTTTATAGTGATCACAAATTAAGCTCCTTTTCTCGGTTAGACGCTTAGTTTACGAGATAATCGCATTTAAAGATTTCCATATGAAAATCAACCATTGGCCACCCATTTTATGGTGATACACCCATATATTATAAGTGATTTCCTAGGTATTTTATAGTGATCACAAATTAAGCTCCTTTTCTCGATTAGACGCTTAGTTTACGAGATAATCGCATTTAAAGATTTCCATATGAAAATCAACCATTGGCCACCTATTTCATGGTGATATCCCCATATATTATAAGTGATTTCCTAGGTATTTTATAGTGATCACAAATTAAGCTCCTTTTCTCGATTAGACGCTTAGTTTACGAGATAATCGCATTTAAAGATTGCCATATGAAAACCAACCATTGGCCACCCATTTCATGGTGATATCCCCATATATTATAAGTGATTTCCTAAGTATTTTATAGTGATCACAAATTAAGATCCTTTTCTCGATTAGACGCTTAGTTTACGAGATAATCGCATTTAAAGATTTCCATATGAAAATCAACCATTGGCCACCTATTTCATGGTGATATCCCCATATATTATAAGTGATTTCCTAGGTATTTTATAGTGATCACAAATTAAGCTCCTTTTCTCGATTAGACGCTTAGTTTACGAGATAATCGCATTTAAAGATTGCCATATGAAAACCAACCATTGGCCACCCATTTCATGGTGATATCCCCATATATTATAAGTGATGTAATAAGTATTTTATAGTGATCACAAATTAAGCTCCTTTTCTCGATTAGACGCTTAGTTTACGAGATAATCGCAGTTAAAGATTTCCATATGAAAATCAACCATTGGCCACCTATTTATTTTATGGTGATATCCCCATATATTATAAGTGATTTCCTAGGTATTTTATAGTGATCACAAATTAAGCTCCTTTTCTCGGTTAGACGCTTAGTTTACGAGATAATCGCATTTAAAGATTTCCATATGAAAATCAACCATTGGCCACCTATTTCATGGTGATATCCCCATATATTATAAGTGATTTCCTAGGTATTTTATAGTGATCACAAATTAAGCTCCTTTTCTTGATTAGACGCTTAGTTTACGAGATAATCGCATTTAAAGATTGCCATATGAAAACCAACCATTGGCCACCCATTTCATGGTGATATCCCCATATATTATAAGTGATTTCCTAAGTATTTTATAGTGATCACAAATTAAGATCCTTTTCTCGATTAGACGCTTAGTTTACGAGATAATCGCATTTAAAGATTTCCATATGAAAATCAACCATTGGCCACCTATTTCATGGTGATATCCCCATATATTATAAGTGATTTCCTAGGTATTTTATAGTGATCACAAATTAAGCTCCTTTTCTCGGTTAGACGCTTAGTTTACGAGATAATCGCATTTAAAGATTTCCATATGAAAATCAACCATTGGCCACCCATTTTATGGTGATACACCCATATATTATAAGTGATTTCCTAGGTATTTTATAGTGATCACAAATTAAGCTCCTTTTCTCGATTAGACGCTTAGTTTACGAGATAATCGCATTTAAAGATTTCCATATGAAAATCAACCATTGGCCACCTATTTCATGGTGATATCCCCATATATTATAAGTGATTTCCTAGGTATTTTATAGTGATCACAAATTAAGCTCCTTTTCTCGATTAGACGCTTAGTTTACGAGATAATCGCATTTAAAGATTGCCATATGAAAACCAACCATTGGCCACCCATTTCATGGTGATATCCCCATATGTTATAAGTGATTTCCTAAGTATTTTATAGTGATCACAAATTAAGATCCTTTTCTCGATTAGACGCTTAGTTTACGAGATAATCGCATTTAAAGATTTCCATATGAAAATCAACCATTGGCCACCTATTTCATGGTGATATCCCCATATATTATAAGTGATTTCCTAGGTATTTTATAGTGATCACAAATTAAGCTCCTTTTCTCGATTAGACGCTTAGTTTACGAGATAATCGCATTTAAAGATTGCCATATGAAAACCAACCATTGGCCACCCATTTCATGGTGATATCCCCATATATTATAAGTGATGTAATAAGTATTTTATAGTGATCACAAATTAAGCTCCTTTTCTCGATTAGACGCTTAGTTTACGAGATAATCGCAGTTAAAGATTTCCATATGAAAATCAACCATTGGCCACCTATTTATTTTATGGTGATATCCCCATATATTATAAGTGATTTCCTAGGTATTTTATAGTGATCACAAATTAAGCTCCTTTTCTCGGTTAGACGCTTAGTTTACGAGATAATCGCATTTAAAGATTTCCATATGAAAATCAACCATTGGCCACCTATTTCATGGTGATATCCCCATATATTATAAGTGATTTCCTAGGTATTTTATAGTGATCACAAATTAAGCTCCTTTTCTCGATTAGACGCTTAGTTTACGAGATAATCGCATTTAAAGATTTCCATATGAAAATCAACCATTGGCCACCTATTTCATGGTGATATCCCCATATATTATAAGTGATTTCCTAGGTATTTTATAGTGATCACAAATTAAGCTCCTTTTCTCGATTAGACGCTTAGTTTACGAGATAATCGCATTTAAAGATTGCCATATGAAAACCAACCATTGGCCACCCATTTCATGGTGATATCCCCATATATTATAAGTGATGTAATAAGTATTTTATAGTGATCACAAATTAAGCTCCTTTTCTCGGTTAGACGCTTAGTTTACGAGATAATCGCATTTAAAGATTTCCATATGAAAATCAACCATTGGCCACCTATTTCATGGTGATATCCCCATATATTATAAGTGATTTCCTAGGTATTTTATAGTGATCACAAATTAAGCTCCTTTTCTTGATTAGACGCTTAGTTTACGAGATAATCGCATTTAAAGATTGCCATATGAAAACCAACCATTGGCCACCCATTTCATGGTGATATCCCCATATATTATAAGTGATGTAATAAGTATTTTATAGTGATCACAAATTAAGCTCCTTTTCTCGGTTAGACGCTTAGTTTACGAGATAATCGCATTTAAAGATTTCCATATGAAAATCAACCATTGGCCACCCATTTCATGGTGATATCCCCATATATTATAAGTGATGTAATAAGTATTTTATAGTGATCACAAATTAAGCTCCTTTTCTCGGTTAGACGCTTAGTTTACGAGATAATCGCATTTAAAGATTTCCATATGAAAATCAACCATTGGCCACCTATTTCATGGTGATATCCCCATATATTATAAGTGATTTCCTAGGTATTTTATAGTGATCACAAATTAAGCTCCTTTTCTTGATTAGACGCTTAGTTTACGAGATAATCGCATTTAAAGATTGCCATATGAAAACCAACCATTGGCCACCCATTTCATGGTGATATCCCCATATATTATAAGTGATTTCCTAAGTATTTTATAGTGATCACAAATTAAGATCCTTTTCTCGATTAGACGCTTAGTTTACGAGATAATCGCATTTAAAGATTTCCATATGAAAATCAACCATTGGCCACCTATTTCATGGTGATATCCCCATATATTATAAGTGATTTCCTAGGTATTTTATAGTGATCACAAATTAAGCTCCTTTTCTCGATTAGACGCTTAGTTTACGAGATAATCGCATTTAAAGATTTCCATATGAAAATCAACCATTGGCCACCTATTTCATGGTGATATCCCCATATATTATAAGTGATTTCCTAGGTATTTTATAGTGATCACAAATTAAGCTCCTTTTCTCGATTAGACGCTTAGTTTACGAGATAATCGCATTTAAAGATTGCCATATGAAAACCAACCATTGGCCACCCATTTCATGGTGATATCCCCATATATTATAAGTGATGTAATAAGTATTTTATAGTGATCACAAATTAAGCTCCTTTTCTCGATTAGACGCTTAGTTTACGAGATAATCGCATTTAAAGATTTCCATATGAAAATCAACCATTGGCCACCTATTTCATGGTGATATCCCCATATATTATAAGTGATTTCCTAGGTATTTTATAGTGATCACAAATTAAGCTCCTTTTCTCGGTTAGACGCTTAGTTTACGAGATAATCGCATTTAAAGATTTCCATATGAAAATCAACCATTGGCCACCTATTTCATGGTGATATCCCCATATATTATAAGTGATTTCCTAGGTATTTTATAGTGATCACAAATTAAGCTCCTTTTCTTGATTAGACGCTTAGTTTACGAGATAATCGCATTTAAAGATTGCCATATGAAAACCAACCATTGGCCACCCATTTCATGGTGATATCCCCATATATTATAAGTGATTTCCTAAGTATTTTATAGTGATCACAAATTAAGATCCTTTTCTCGATTAGACGCTTAGTTTACGAGATAATCGCATTTAAAGATTTCCATATGAAAATCAACCATTGGCCACCTATTTATTTCATGGTGATATCCCCATATATTATAAGTGATTTCCTAGGTATTTTATAGTGATCACAAATTAAGCTCCTTTTCTCGGTTAGACGCTTAGTTTACGAGATAATCGCATTTAAAGATTTCCATATGAAAATCAACCATTGGCCACCCATTTTATGGTGATACACCCATATATTATAAGTGATTTCCTAGGTATTTTATAGTGATCACAAATTAAGCTCCTTTTCTCGATTAGACGCTTAGTTTACGAGATAATCGCATTTAAAGATTTCCATATGAAAATCAACCATTGGCCACCTATTTCATGGTGATATCCCCATATATTATAAGTGATTTCCTAGGTATTTTATAGTGATCACAAATTAAGCTCCTTTTCTTGATTAGACGCTTAGTTTACGGGATAATCGCATTTAAAGATTGCCATATGAAAACCAACCATTGGCCACCCATTTCATGGTGATATCCCCATATATTATAAGTGATTTCCTAAGTATTTTATAGTGATCACAAATTAAGATCCTTTTCTCGATTAGACGCTTAGTTTACGAGATAATCGCATTTAAAGATTTCCATATGAAAATCAACCATTGGCCACCTATTTCATGGTGATATCCCCATATATTATAAGTGATTTCCAAGGTATTTTATAGTGATCACAAATTACGCTCCTTTTCTTGATTAGACGCTTAGTTTACGAGATAATCGCATTTAAAGATATGAAAACCAACCATTGGCCACCCATTTCATGGTGATATCCCCATATATTATAAGTGATTTCCTAAGTATTTTATAGTGATCACAAATTAAGCTCCTTTTCTCGATTAGACGCTTAGTTTACGAGATAATCGCATTTAAAGATTTCCATATGAAAATCAACCATTGGCCACCTATTTATTTCATGGTGATATCCCCATATATTATAAGTGATTTCCTAGGTATTTTATAGTGATCACAAATTAAGCTCCTTTTCTCGGTTAGACGCTTAGTTTACGAGATAATCGCATTTAAAGATTTCCATATGAAAATCAACCATTGGCCACCTATTTCATGGTGATATCCCCATATATTATAAGTGATTTCCTAGGTATTTTATAGTGATCACAAATTAAGCTCCTTTTCTTGATTAGACGCTTAGTTTACGAGATAATCGCATTTAAAGATTGCCATATGAAAACCAACCATTGGCCACCCATTTCATGGTGATATCCCCATATATTATAAGTGATTTCCTAAGTATTTTATAGTGATCACAAATTAAGATCCTTTTCTCGATTAGACGCTTAGTTTACGAGATAATCGCATTTAAAGATTTCCATATGAAAATCAACCATTGGCCACCTATTTATTTCATGGTGATATCACCATATATTATAAGTGATTTCCTAGGTATTTTATAGTGATCACAAATTAAGCTCCTTTTCTCGGTTAGACGCTTAGTTTACGAGATAATCGCATTTAAAGATTTCCATATGAAAATCAACCATTGGCCACTCATTTCATGGTGATACACCCATATATTATAAGTGATTTCCTAGGTATTTTATAGTGATCACAAATTAAGCTCCTTTTCTCGATTAGACGCTTAGTTTACGAGATAATCGCATTTAAAGATTGCCATATGAAAACCAACCATTGGCCACCCATTTCATGGTGATATCCCCATATATTATAAGTGATTTCCTAAGTATTTTATAGTGATCACAAATTAAGATCCTTTTCTCGATTAGACGCTTAGTTTACGAGATAATCGCATTTAAAGATTTCCATATGAAAATCAACCATTGGCCACCTATTTATTTCATGGTGATATCCCCATATATTATAAGTGATTTCCTAGGTATTTTATAGTGATCACAAATTAAGCTCCTTTTCTCGGTTAGACGCTTAGTTTACGAGATAATCGCATTTAAAGATTTCCATATGAAAATCAACCATTGGCCACCCATTTTATGGTGATACACCCATATATTATAAGTGATTTCCTAGGTATTTTATAGTGATCACAAATTAAGCTCCTTTTCTCGATTAGACGCTTAGTTTACGAGATAATCGCATTTAAAGATTTCCATATGAAAATCAACCATTGGCCACCTATTTCATGGTGATATCCCCATATATTATAAGTGATTTCCTAGGTATTTTATAGTGATCACAAATTAAGCTCCTTTTCTCGATTAGACGCTTAGTTTACGAGATAATCGCATTTAAAGATTGCCATATGAAAACCAACCATTGGCCACCCATTTCATGGTGATATCCCCATATATTATAAGTGATTTCCTAAGTATTTTATAGTGATCACAAATTAAGATCCTTTTCTCGATTAGACGCTTAGTTTACGAGATAATCGCATTTAAAGATTTCCATATGAAAATCAACCATTGGCCACCTATTTATTTCATGGTGATATCCCCATATATTATAAGTGATTTCCTAGGTATTTTATAGTGATCACAAATTAAACTCTTTTTCTCGGTTAGACGCTTAGTTTACGAGATAATCGCATTTAAAGATTTCCATATGAAAATCAACCATTGGCCACCCATTTTATGGTGATACACCCATATATTATAAGTGATTTCCTAGGTATTTTATAGTGATCACAAATTAAGCTCCTTTTCTCGATTAGACGCTTAGTTTACGAGATAATCGCATTTAAAGATTTCCATATGAAAATCAACCATTGGCCACCTATTTCATGGTGATATCCCCATATATTATAAGTGATTTCCTAGGTATTTTATAGTGATCACAAATTAAGCTCCTTTTCTCGATTAGACGCTTAGTTTACGAGATAATCGCATTTAAAGATTGCCATATGAAAACCAACCATTGGCCACCCATTTCATGGTGATATCCCCATATATTATAAGTGATTTCCTAAGTATTTTATAGTGATCACAAATTAAGCTCCTTTTCTCGATTAGACGCTTAGTTTACGAGATGATCGCATTTAAAGATTTCCATATGAAAATCAACCATTGGCCACCCATTTTATGGTGATACACCCATATATTATAAGTGATTTCCTAGGTATTTTATAGTGATCACAAATTAAGCTCCTTTTTTCGATTAGACGCTTAGTTTACGAGATAATCGCATTTAAAGATTTCCATATGAAAATCAACCATTGGCCACCCATTTCATGGTGATATCCCCACCTATTACTAGTGATTTTTCAAGTGATCACAAATTAAGCTCTTTTTCTCGATTAGACGCTTAGTTTACGAGATAATCGCATTTAAAGATTTCCATATGAAAATCAACCATTGGCCACCCATTTTATGGTGATACACCCATATATTATAAGTGATTTAATAAGTATTTTATAGTGATCACAAATTAAGCTCCTTTTCTCGATTAGACGCTTAGTTTACGAGATAATCGCATTTAAAGATTTCCATATGAAAATCAACCATTGGCCACCCATTTCATGGTGATATCCCCACCTATTACTAGTGATTTTTCAAGTTTTTTATAGTGATCACAAATAAAGCTCCTTTTCTCGATTAGACGCTTAGTTTACGAGATAATCGCATTTAAAGATTTCCATATGAAAATCAACCATTGGCCACCCATGGTTGGCCATGATATCCCCATATATTATAAGTGATTTCCTAAGTATTTTATAGTGATCACAAATTAAGCTCCTTTTCTCGATTAGACGCTTAGTTTACGAGATAATCGCATTTAAAGATTTCCATATGAAAATCAACCACTGGCCACCCATTTCATGGTGATATCCCCATATATTATAAGTGATTATATTATTATTCCTAAGTATTTTATAGTGATCACAAATTAAGCTCCTTTTCTCGATTAGACGCTTAGTTTACGAGATAATCGCATTTAAAGATTTCCATATGAAAATCAACCACTGGCCACCCATTTCATGGTGATATCCCCATATATTATAAGTGATTTCCTAAGTATTTTATAGTGATCACAAATTAAGCTCCTTTTCTCGATTAGACGCTTAGTTTACGAGATAATCGCATTTAAAGATTTCCATATGAAAATCAACCACTGGCCACCCATTTCATGGTGATATCCCCATATATTATAAGTGATTTCCTAAGTATTTTATAGTGATCACAAATTAAGCTCCTTTTCTCGATTAGACGCTTAGTTTACGAGATAATCGCATTTAAAGATTTCCATATGAAAATCAACCATTGGCCACCTATTTCATGGTGATATCCCCATATATTATGTGATTTCCTAGGTATTTTATAGTGATCACAAATTAAGCTCCTTTTCTCGATTAGACGCTTAGTTTACGAGATAATCGCATTTAAAGATTTCCATATGAAAATCAACCATTGGCCACCCATTTCATGGTTATATCCCCATATATTATAAGTGATTTCCTAAGTATTTTATAGTGATCACAAATAAAGCTCCTTTTCTCGATTAGACGCTTAGTTTACGAGATAATCGCATTTAAAGATTTCCATATGAAAATCAACCATTGGCCACCTATTTCATGGTGATATTCCCATATATTATGTGATTTCCTAGGTATTTTATAGTGATCACAAATTAAGCTCCTTTTCTCGATTAGACGCTTAGTTTACGAGATAATCGCATTTAAAGATTTCCATATGAAAATCAACCATTGGCCACCCATTTCATGGTTTTATCCCCATATATTATAAGTGATTTCCTAAGTATTTTATAGTGATCACAAATAAAGCTCCTTTTCTCGATTAGACGCTTAGTTTACGAGATAACCGCATTTAAAGATTTCCATATGAAAATCAACCACTGGCCACCCATTTCATGGTGATATCCCCATATATTATAAGTGATTTCCTAAGTATTTTATAGTGATCACAAATTAAGCTCCTTTTCTCGATTAGACGCTTAGTTTACGAGATAATCGCATTTAAAGATTTCCATATGAAAATCAACCACTGGCCACCCATTTCATGGTGATATCCCCATATATTATAAGTGATTTCCTAAGTATTTTATAGTGATCACAAATTAAGCTCCTTTTCTCGATTAGACGCTTAGTTTACGAGATAATCGCATTTAAAGATTTCCATATGAAAATCAACCACTGGCCACCCATTTCATGGTGATATCCCCATATATTATAAGTGATTATATTATTATTCCTAAGTATTTTATAGTGATCACAAATTAAGCTCCTTTTCTCGATTAGACGCTTAGTTTACGAGATAATCGCATTTAAAGATTTCCATATGAAAATCAACCATTGGCCACCTATTTCATGGTGATATCCCCATATATTATGTGATTTCCTAGGTATTTTATAGTGATCACAAATTAAGCTCCTTTTCTCGATTAGACGCTTAGTTTACGAGATAATCGCATTTAAAGATTTCCATATGAAAATCAACCATTGGCCACCTATTTCATGGTGATATCCCCATATATTATGTGATTTTCTAGGTATTTTATAGTGATCACAAATTAAGCTCCTTTTCTCGATTAGACGCTTAGTTTACGAGATAATCGCATTTAAAGATTTCCATATGAAAATCAACCATTGGCCACCCATTTCATGGTTATATCCCCATATATTACACTGTAAGACAAATTTAAACTTTTGACCTCACCCATGATCAAACTGACCAGATTCTGAAAATATAGCTCAAAAAAAAATATACGTATCTCCCACTTTCTCTGGATCAGCTCATTTGAGTTCTTTACGAGCAATTCAATTTTTGGAGCGAAGCTCCCATACAAGTACTCGAAAGTGAATTCTTAATGTTCGCAGAAATCTGCGAGTTGTTAATAGATTTTGATGAATTTTTTGTTAATGTTTTTTTAATGGCCAGGACTGGGTTCTGACGAAGCCCAAATTTAAAATTTGTCACAAATTTAATTTGTTCCAAAGTTATTTTGTCAACAGATTTTTATAAACTTTTTTTTAATATTTATCAAATTACCAGGAGTGGGTTCTGACGTAACTTGAATATAAAATTTGTCAAAAATTAAAATTGTCACAAATTGTCAAAAAAAAATAAAATTGTCACAATTTTTTTTTAATTTGTGACAAAATTTTAAACTTGCTTCGTCAGTACCGCCTCAGGCCATTTGAAAAACACTAAAAAAAAATTCATCAAAATCTGTTCACAACTCGCAGAGTTCTTCGAACATTAAGAATTCACTTTCGAATACTTGTATGGGATCTTCGCTCCAAAAATTGAATTGCTCGTAAAAAATTTAAACGAGCTGAGCTAGAAAAACTGGGAGATACGTATATATTTTTTTGAGCTATATTTTCAGAATCTGGTCAGTTTGATCATGGGTGAAAAATCGTGTCGTACAGTGTTATAAGTGATTTCCTAAGTATTTTATAGTGATCACAAATTAAGCTCCTTTTCTCGATTAGACGCTTAGTTTACGAGATAATCGAATTTTAAGATTTCCATATGAAAATCAACCATTGGCCACCCATTTCATGGTGATATCCCCACCTATTACTAGTGATTTTTCAAGTTTTTTTTATAGTGATCACAAATTAAGCTCCTTTTCTCGATTAGACGCTTAGTTTACGAGATAATCGCATTTAAAGATTTCCATATGAAAATCAACCATTGGCCACCCATTTAATGGTTTTATCCCCATATATTATAAGTGATTTCACAAATAAAGCTCCTTTTCTCGATTAGACGCTTAGTTTACGAGATAACCGCATTTAAAGATTTCCATATGAAAATCAACCATTGGCCACCCATTTCATGGTGATATCCCCATATATTATAAGTGATTTCCTAAGTATTTTATAGTGATCACAAATTAAGCTCCTTTTCTCGATTAGACGCTTAGTTTACGAGATAATCGCATTTAAAGATTTCCATATGAAAATCAACCACTGGCCACCCATTTCATGGTGATATCCCCATATATTATAAGTGATTTCCTAAGTATTTTATAGTGATCACAAATTAAGCTCCTTTTCTCGATTAGACGCTTAGTTTACGAGATAATCGCATTTAAAGATTTCCATATGAAAATCAACCACTGGCAACCCATTTCATGGTGATATCCCCATATATTATAAGTGATTTCCTAAGTATTTTATAGTGATCACAAATTAAGCTCCTTTTCTCGATTAGACGCTTAGTTTACGAGATAATCGCATTTAAAGATTTCCATATGAAAATCAACCATTGGCCACCCATTTCATGGTTATATCCCCATATATTATAAGTGATTTCCTAAGTATTTTATAGTGATCACAAATTAAGCTCCTTTTCTCGATTAGACGCTTAGTTTACGAGATAATCGAATTTTAAGATTTCCATATGAAAATCAACCATTGGCCACCCATTTTATGGTGATATCCCCGCCTATTACTAGTGATTTTTCAAGTTTTTTTATAGTGATCACAAATTAAGCTCCTTTTCTCGATTAGACGCTTAGTTTACGAGATAATCGCATTTAAAGATTTCCATATGAAAATCAACCATTGGCCACCCATTTCATGGTTTTATCCCCATATATTATAAGTGATTTCCTAAGTATTTTATAGTGATCACAAATAAAGCTCCTTTTCTCGATTAGACGCTTAGTTTACGAGATAATCGCATTTAAAGATTTCCATATGAAAATCAACCACTGGCCACCCATTTCATGGTGATATCCCCACCTATTACTAGTGATTTTTCAAGTTTTTTTATAGTGATCACAAATTAAGCTCCTTTTCTCGATTAGACGCTTAGTTTACGAGATAATCGCATTTAAAGATTTCCATATGAAAATCAACCATTGGCCACCCATTTCATGGTTTTATCCCCATATATTATAAGTGATTTCCTAAGTATTTTATAGTGATCACAAATAAAGCTCCTTTTCTCGATTAGACGCTTAGTTTACGAGATAACCGCATTTAAAGATTTCCATATGAAAATCAACCACTGGCCACCCATTTCATGGTGATATCCCCATATATTATAAGTGATTTCCTAAGTTTTTTATAGTGATCACCAATTAAGCTCCTTTTCTCGATTAGACGCTTAGTTTACGAGATAACCGCATTTAAAGATTTCCATATGAAAATCAACCACTGGCCACCCATTTCATGGTGATATCCCCATATATTATAAGTGATTTCCTAAGTTTTTTATAGTGATCACAAATTAAGCTCCTTTTCTCGATTAGACGCTTAGTTTACGAGATAATCGCATTTAAAGATTTCCATATGAAAATCAACCACTGGCCACCCATTTCATGGTGATATCCCCATATATTATAAGCGATTTCCTAAGTTTTTTATAGTGATCACAATTAAGCTCCTTTTCTCGATTAGACGCTTAGTTTACGAGATAACCGCATTTAAAGATTTCCATATGAAAATCAACCACTGGCCACCCATTTCATGGTGATATCCCCATATATTATAAGTGATTTCCTAAGTTTTTTATAGTGATCACCAATTAAGCTCCTTTTCTCGATTAGACGCTTAGTTTACGAGATAACCGCATTTAAAGATTTCCATATGAAAATCAACCACTGGCCACCCATTTCATGGTGATATCCCCATATATTATAAGTGATTTCCTAAGTTTTTTATAGTGATCACAAATTAAGCTCCTTTTCTCGATTAGACGCTTAGTTTACGAGATAATCGCATTTAAAGATTTCCATATGAAAATCAACCACTGGCCACCCATTTCATGGTGATATCCCCACCTATTACTAGTGATTTTTCAATTTTTTTATAGTGATCACAAATTAAGCTCCTTTTCTCGATTAGACGCTTAGTTTACGAGATAATCGCATTTAAAGATTTCCATATGAAAATCAACCACTGGCCACCCATTTCATGGTGATATACCCACCTATTACTAGTGATTTTTCAAGTTTTTTATAGTGATCACAAATTAAGCTCCTTTTCTCGATTAGACGCTTAGTTTACGAGATAATCGCATTTAAAGATTTCCATATGAAAATCAACCACTGGCCACCCATTTCATGGTGATATCCCCATATATTATAAGTGATTTCCTAAGTATTTTATAGTGATCACAAATTAAGCTCCTTTTCTCGATTAGACGCTTAGTTAACGAGATAATCGCATTTAAAGATTTCCATATGAAAATCAACCACTGGCCACCCATTTCATGGTGATATCCCCACCTATTACTAGTGATTTTTCAAGTTGTTTATAGTGATCACAAATTAAGCTCCTTTTCTCGATTAGACGCTTAGTTTACGAGATAATCGCATTTAAAGATTTCCATATGAAAATCAACCACTGGCCACCCATTTCATGGTGATATCCCCATATATTATAAGTGATTTCCTAAGTATTTTATAGTGATCACAAATTAAGCTCCTTTTCTCGATTAGACGCTTAGTTTACGAGATAATCGCATTTAAAGATTTCCATATGAAAATCAACCACTGGCCACCCATTTCATGGTGATATCCCCACCTATTACTAGTGATTTTCAAGTTTTTTATAGTGATCACAAATTAAGCTCCTTTTCTCGATTAGACGCTTAGTTTACGAGATAATCGCATTTAAAGATTTCCATATGAAAATCAACCACTGGCCACCCATTTCATGGTGATATCCCCATATATTATAAGTGAATTCCTAAGTTTTTTATAGTGATCACAAATTAAGCTCCTTTTCTCGATTAGACGCTTAGTTTACGAGATAACCGCATTTAAAGATTTCCATATGAAAATCAACCACTGGCCACCCATTTCATGGTGATATCCCCATATATTATAAGTGATTTCCTAAGTTTTTTATAGTGATCACAAATTAAGCTCCTTTTCTCGATTAGACGCTTAGTTTACGAGATAACCGCATTTAAAGATTTCCATATGAAAATCAACCACTGGCCACCCATTTCATGGTGATATCCCCATATATTATAAGTGATTTCCTAAGTATTTTATAGTGATCACAAATAAAGCTCCTTTTCTCGATTAGACGCTTAGTTTACGAGATAATCGCATTTAAAGATTTCCATATGAAAATCAACCACTGGCCACCCATTTCATGGTGATATCCCCACCTATTACTAGTGATTTTTCAAGTTTTTTTATAGTGATCACAAATTAAGCTCCTTTTCTCGATTAGACGCTTAGTTTACGAGATAATCGCATTTAAAGATTTCCATATGAAAATCAACCATTGGCCACCCATTTCATGGTTTTATCCCCATATATTACTAAGTGATTTCCTAAGTATTTTATAGTGATCACAAATAAAGCTCCTTTTCTCGATTAGACGCTTAGTTTACGAGATAATCGCATTTAAAGATTACCATATGAAAATCAACCACTGGCCACCCATTTCATGGTGATATCCCCATATATTATAAGTGATTTCCTAAGTATTTTATAGTGATCACAAATTAAGCTCCTTTTCTCGATTAGACGCTTAGTTAACGAGATAATCGCATTTAAAGATTTCCATATGAAAATCAACCACTGGCCACCCATTTCATGGTGATATCCCCACCTATTACTAGTGATTTTTCAAGTTTTTTATAGTGATCACAAATTAAGCTCCTTTTCTCGATTAGACGCTTAGTTTACGAGATAATCGCATTTAAAGATTTCCATATGAAAATCAACCACTGGCCACCCATTTCATGGTGATTTCCCCATATATTATAAGTGATTTCCTAAGTATTTTATAGTGATCACAAATTAAGCTCCTTTTCTCGATTAGACGCTTAGTTAACGAGATAATCGCATTTAAAGATTTCCATATGAAAATCAACCACTGGCCACCCATTTCATGGTGATATCCCCACCTATTACTACTGATTTTTCAAGTTTTTTATAGTGATCACAAATTAAGCTCCTTTTCTCGATTAGACGCTTAGTTTACGAGATAATCGCATTTAAAGATTTCCATATGAAAATCAACCACTGGCCACCCATTTCATGGTGATATCCCCATATATTATAAGTGATTTCCTAAGTTTTTTATAGTGATCACAAATTAAGCTCCTTTTCTCGATTAGACGCTTAGTTTACGAGATAACCGCATTTAAAGATTTCCATATGAAAATCAACCACTGGCCACCCATTTCATGGTGATATCCCCATATATTATAAGTGATTTCCTAAGTTTTTTATAGTGATCACAAATTAAGCTCCTTTTCTCGATTAGACGCTTAGTTTACGAGATAACCGCATTTAAAGATTTCCATATGAAAATCAACCACTGGCCACCCATTTCATGGTGATATCCCCATATATTATAAGTGATTTCCTAAGTTTTTTATAGTGATCACAAATTAAGCTCCTTTTCTCGATTAGACGCTTAGTTTACGAGATAATCGCATTTAAAGATTTCCATATGAAAATCAACCACTGGCCACCCATTTCATGGTGATATCCCCACCTATTACTAGTGATTTTTCAATTTTTTTATAGTGATCACAAATTAAGCTCCTTTTCTCGATTATCCCCATATATTATAAGTGATTTCCTAAGTTTTTTATAGTGATCACAAATTAAGCTCCTTTTCTCGATTAGACGCTTAGTTTACGAGATAACCGCATTTAAAGATTTCCATATGAAAATCAACCACTGGCCACCCATTTCATGGTGATATCCCCATATATTATAAATGATTTCCTAAGTATTTTATAGTGATCACAAATTAAGCTCCTTTTCTCGATTAGACGCTTAGTTTACGAGATAATCGCATTTAAAGATTTCCATATGAAAATCAACCACTGGCCACCCATTTCATGGTGATATCCCCATATATTATAAGTGATTTCCTAAGTATTTTATAGTGATCACAAATTAAGCTCCTTTTCTCGATTAGACGCTTAGTTAACGAGATAATCGCATTTAAAGATTTCCATATGAAAATCAACCACTGGCCACCCATTTCATGGTGATATCCCCACCTATTACTAGTGATTTTTCAAGTTTTTTATAGTGATCACAAATTAAGCTCCTTTTCTCGATTAGACGCTTAGTTTACGAGATAATCGCATTTAAAGATTTCCATATGAAAATCAACCACTGGCCACCCATTTCATGGTGATATCCCCATATATTATAAGTGATTTCCTAAGTTTTTTATAGTGATCACAAATTAAGCTCCTTTTCTCGATTAGACGCTTAGTTTACGAGATAACCGCATTTAAAGATTTCCATATGAAAATCAACCACTGGCCACCCATTTCATGGTGATATCCCCATATATTATAAGTGATTTCCTAAGTTTTTTATAGTGATCACAAATTAAGCTCCTTTTCTCGATTAGACGCTTAGTTTACGAGATAACCGCATTTAAAGATTTCCATATGAAAATCAACCACTGGCCACCCATTTCATGGTGATATCCCCATATATTATAAGTGATTTCCTAAGTTTTTTATAGTGATCACAAATTAAGCTCCTTTTCTCGATTAGACGCTTAGTTTACGAGATAATCGCATTTAAAGATTTCCATATGAAAATCAACCACTGGCCACCCATTTCATGGTGATATCCCTACCTATTACTAGTGATTTTTCAATTTTTTTATAGTGATCACAAATTAAGCTCCTTTTCTCGATTAGACGCTTAGTTTACGAGATAATCGCATTTAAAGATTTCCATATGAAAATCAACCACTGGCCACCCATTTCATGGTGATATACCCACCTATTACTAGTGATTTTTCAAGTTTTTTATAGTGATCACAAATTAAGCTCCTTTTCTCGATTAGACGCTTAGTTTACGAGATAATCGCATTTAAAGATTTCCATATGAAAATCAACCACTGGCCACCCATTTCATGGTGATATCCCCATATATTATAAGTGATTTCCTAAGTATTTTATAGTGATCACAAATTAAGCTCCTTTTCTCGATTAGACGCTTAGTTAACGAGATAATCGCATTTAAAGATTTCCATATGAAAATCAACCACTGGCCACCCATTTCATGGTGATATCCCCACCTATTACTAGTGATTTTTCAAGTTTTTTATAGTGATCACAAATTAAGCTCCTTTTCTCGATTAGACGCTTAGTTTACGAGATAATCGCATTTAAAGATTTCCATATGAAAATCAACCACTGGCCACCCATTTCATGGTGATATCCCCATATATTATAAGTGATTTCCTAAGTATTTTATAGTGATCACAAATTAAGCTCCTTTTCTCGATTAGACGCTTAGTTAACGAGATAATCGCATTTAAAGATTTCCATATGAAAATCAACCACTGGCCACCCATTTCATGGTGATATCCCCACCTATTACTAGTGATTTTTCAAGTTTTTTATAGTGATCACAAATTAAGCTCCTTTTCTCGATTAGACGCTTAGTTTACGAGATAATCGCATTTAAAGATTTCCATATGAAAATCAACCACTGGCCACCCATTTCATGGTGATATCCCCATATATTATAAGTGATTTCCTAAGTTTTTTATAGTGATCACAAATTAAGCTCCTTTTCTCGATTAGACGCTTAGTTTACGAGATAACCGCATTTAAAGATTTCCATATGAAAATCAACCACTGGCCACCCATTTCATGGTGATATCCCCACCTATTACTAGTGATTTTTCAATTTTTTTATAGTGATCACAAATTAAGCTCCTTTTCTCGATTATCCCCATATATTATAAGTGATTTCCTAAGTTTTTTATAGTGATCACAAATAAAGCTCCTTTTCTCGATTAGACGCTTAGTTTACGAGATAACCGCATTTAAAGATTTCCATATGAAAATCAACCACTGGCCACCCATTTCATGGTGATATCCCCATATATTATAAGTGATTTCCTAAGTTTTTTATAGTGATCACAAATTAAGCTCCTTTTCTCGATTAGACGCTTAGTTTACGAGATAATCGCATTTAAAGATTTCCATATGAAAATCAACCACTGGCCACCCATTTCATGGTGATATCCCCATATATTATAAGTGATTTCCTAAGTTTTTTATAGTGATCACAAATTAAGCTCCTTTTCTCGATTAGACGCTTAGTTTACGAGATAACCGCATTTAAAGATTTCCATATGAAAATCAACCACTGGCCACCCATTTCATGGTGATATCCCCATATATTATAAGTGATTTCCTAAGTTTTTTATAGTGATCACAAATTAAGCTCCTTTTCTCGATTAGACGCTTAGTTTACGAGATAATCGCATTTAAAGATTTCCATATGAAAATCAACCACTGGCCACCCATTTCATGGTGATATCCCCATATATTATAAGTGATTTCCTAAGTATTTTATAGTGATCACAAATTAAGCTCCTTTTCTCGATTAGACGCTTAGTTAACGAGATAATCGCATTTAAAGATTTCCATATGAAAATCAACCACTGGCCACCCATTTCATGGTGATATCCCCACCTATTACTAGTGATTTTTCAAGTTTTTTATAGTGATCACAAATTAAGCTCCTTTTCTCGATTAGACGCTTAGTTTACGAGATAATCGCATTTAAAGATTTCCATATGAAAATCAACCACTGGCCACCCATTTCATGGTGATATCCCCATATATTATAAGTGATTTCCTAAGTATTTTATAGTGATCACAAATTAAGCTCCTTTTCTCGATTAGACGCTTAGTTTACGAGATAATCGCATTTAAAGATTTCCATATGAAAATCAACCACTGGCCACCCATTTCATGGTGATATCCCCATATATTATAAATGATTTCCTAAGTATTTTATAGTGATCACAAATTAAGCTCCTTTTCTCGATTAGACGCTTAGTTTACGAGATAATCGCATTTAAAGATTTCCATATGAAAATCAACCACTGGCCACCCATTTCATGGTGATATCCCCATATATTATAAGTGATTTCCTAAGTATTTTATAGTGATCACAAATTAAGCTCCTTTTCTCGATTAGACGCTTAGTTAACGAGATAATCGCATTTAAAGATTTCCATATGAAAATCAACCACTGGCCACCCATTTCATGGTGATATCCCCACCTATTACTAGTGATTTTTCAAGTTTTTTATAGTGATCACAAATTAAGCTCCTTTTCTCGATTAGACGCTTAGTTTACGAGATAATCGCATTTAAAGATTTCCATATGAAAATCAACCACTGGCCACCCATTTCATGGTGATATCCCCACCTATTACTAGTGATTTTTCAATTTTTTTATAGTGATCACAAATTAAGCTCCTTTTCTCGATTATCCCCATATATTATAAGTGATTTCCTAAGTTTTTTATAGTGATCACAAATTAAGCTCCTTTTCTCGATTAGACGCTTAGTTTACGAGATAATCGCATTTAAAGATTTCCATATGAAAATCAACCACTGGCCACCCATTTCATGGTGATATCCCCATATATTATAAGTGATTTCCTAAGTATTTTATAGTGATCACAAATTAAGCTCCTTTTCTCGATTAGACGCTTAGTTTACGAGATAATCGCATTTAAAGATTTCCATATGAAAATCAACCACTGGCCACCCATTTCATGGTGATATCCCCATATATTATAAGTGATTTCCTAAGTTTTTTATAGTGATCACAAATTAAGCTCCTTTTCTCGATTAGACGCTTAGTTTACGAGATAACCGCATTTAAAGATTTCCATATGAAAATCAACCACTGGCCACCCATTTCATGGTGATATCCCCATATATTATAAGTGATTTCCTAAGTTTTTTATAGTGATCACAAATTAAGCTCCTTTTCTCGATTAGACGCTTAGTTTACGAGATAATCGCATTTAAAGATTTCCATATGAAAATCAACCACTGGCCACCCATTTCATGGTGATATCCCCATATATTATAAGTGATTTCCTAAGTATTTTATAGTGATCACAAATTAAGCTCCTTTTCTCGATTAGACGCTTAGTTAACGAGATAATCGCATTTAAAGATTTCCATATGAAAATCAACCACTGGCCACCCATTTCATGGTGATATCCCCACCTATTACTAGTGATTTTCAAGTTTTTTATAGTGATCACAAATTAAGCTCCTTTTCTCGATTAGACGCTTAGTTTACGAGATAATCGCATTTAAAGATTTCCATATGAAAATCAACCACTGGCCACCCATTTCATGGTGATATCCCCATATATTATAAGTGATTTCCTAAGTATTTTATAGTGATCACAAATTAAGCTCCTTTTCTCGATTAGACGCTTAGTTTACGAGATAATCGCATTTAAAGATTTCCATATGAAAATCAACCACTGGCCACCCATTTCATGGTGATATCCCCATATATTATAAGTGATTTCCTAAGTTTTTTATAGTGATCACAAATTAAGCTCCTTTTCTCGATTAGACGCTTAGTTTACGAGATAATCGCATTTAAAGATTTCCATATGAAAATCAACCACTGGCCACCCATTTCATGGTGATATCCCCACCTATTACTAGTGATTTTTCAAGTTTTTTATAGTGATCACAAATTAAGCTCCTTTTCTCGATTAGACGCTTAGTTTACGAGATAATCGCATTTAAAGACTTCCATATGAAAATCAACCATTGGCCACCCATTTCATGGTTTTATCCCCATATATTATAAGTGATTTCCTAAGTATTTTATAGTGATCACAAATAAAGCTCCTTTTCTCGATTAGACGCTTAGTTTACGAGATAACCGCATTTAAAGATTTCCATATGAAAATCAACCACTGGCCACCCATTTCATGGTGATATCCCCATATATTATAAGTAATTTCCTAAGTATTTTATAGTGATCACAAATTAAGCTCCTTTTCTCGATTAGACGCTTAGTTTACGAGATAATCGCATTAAAGATTTCCATATGAAAATCAACCACTGGCCACCCATTTCATGGTGATATCCCCATATATTATAAGTGATTTCCTAAGTTTTTTATAGTGATCACAAATTAAGCTCCTTTTCTCGATTAGACGCTTAGTTTACGAGATAACCGCATTTAAAGATTTCCATATGAATATCAACCACTGGCCACCCATTTCATGGTGATATCCCCATATATTATAAGTGATTTCCTAAGTTTTTTATAGTGATCACAAATTAAGCTCCTTTCTCGATTAGACGCTTAGTTTACGAGATAACCGAAGATTTCCATATGAAAATCAACCACTGGCCACCCATTTCATGGTGATATCCCCATATATTATAAGTGATTTCCTAAGTTTTTTATAGTGATCACAAATTAAGCTCCTTTTCTCGATTAGACGCTTAGTTTACGAGATAATCGCATTTAAAGATTTCCATATGAAAATCAACCACTGGCCACCCATTTCATGGTGATATCCCACCTATTACTAGTGATTTTCAATTTTTTATAGTGATCACAAATTAAGCTCCTTTTCTCGATTATCCCCATATATTATAAGTGATTTCCTAAGTTTTTTATAGTGATCACAAATTAAGCTCCTTTTCTCGATTAGACGCTTAGTTTACGAGATAACCGCATTTAAAGATTTCCATATGAAAATCAACCACTGGCCACCCATTTCATGGTGATATCCCCATATATTATAAGTGATTCCTAAGTATTTTATAGTGATCACAAATTAAGCTCCTTTCTCGATTAGACGCTTAGTTTACGAGATAATCGCATTTAAAGATTTCCATATGAAAATCAACCACTGGCCACCCATTCATGGTGATATCCCCATATATTATAAGTGATTTCCTAAGTTTTTATAGTGATCACAAATTAAGCTCCTTTTCTCGATTAGACGCTTAGTTTACGAGATAACCGCATTTAAAGATTTTCCATATGAAAATCAACCACTGGCCACCCATTTCATGGTGATATCCCCATATATTATAAGTGATTTCCTAAGTATTTTATAGTGATCACAAATTAAGCTCCTTTTCTCGATTAGACGCTTAGTTAACGAGATAATCGCATTTAAAGATTTCCATATGAAAATCAACCACTGGCCACCCATTTCATGGTGATATCCCCACCTATTACTAGTGATTTTTCAAGTTTTTTATAGTGATCACAAATTAAGCTCCTTTTCTCGATTAGACGCTTAGTTTACGAGATAATCGCATTTAAAGACTTCCATATGAAAATCAACCACTGGCCACCCATTTCATGGTGATATCCCCACCTATTACTAGTGATTTTTTCAAGTTTTTTATAGTGATCACAATTAAGCTCCTTTTCTCGATTAGACGCTTAGTTTACGAGATAATCGCATTTAAAGATTTCCATATGAAAATCAACCATTGGCCACCCATTTCATGGTTTTATCCCCATATATTATAAGTGATTTCCTAAGTATTTTATAGTGATCACAAATTAAGCTCCTTTTCTCGATTAGACGCTTAGTTAACGAGATAATCGCATTTAAAGATTTCCATATGAAAATCAACCACTGGCCACCCATTTCATGTGATATCCCCACCTATTACTAGTGATTTTTCAAGTTTTTATAGTGATCACAAATTAAGCTCCTTTTCTCGATTAGACGCTTAGTTTACGAGATAATCGCATTTAAAGACTTCCCATATGAAAATCAACCACTGGCCACCCATTCATGGTGATATCCCCACCTATTACTAGTGATTTTTCAAGTTTTTTTATAGTGATCACAAATTAAGCTCCTTTTCTCGATTATCCCCATATAATATAAGTGATTTCCTAAGTTTTTTATAGTGATCACAAATTAAGCTCCTTTTCTCGATTAGACGCTTAGTTTACGAGATAACCGCATTTAAAGATTTCCATATGAAAATCAACCACTGGCCACCCATTTCATGGTGATATCTCCCCATATATTATAAGTGATTTCCTAAGTATTTTATAGGGATCACAAATTAAGCTCCTTTTTCTCGATTAGACGCTTAGTTTACGAGATAATCGCATTTAAAGATTTCCATATGAAAATCAACCACTGGCCACCCATTTCATGGTGATATCCCCATATATTATAAGTGATTTCCTAAGTTTTTTATAGTGATCACAAATTAAGCTCCTTTTCTCGATTAGACGCTTAGTTTACGAGATAACCGCATTTAAAGATTTCCATATGAAATCAACCACTGGCCACCATTTCATGGTTTTATCCCCATATATTATAAGTGATTTCCTAAGTATTTTTAGTGATCACAAATAAGCTCCTTTTCTCGATTAGACGCTTAGTTTACGAGATAATCGCATTTAAAGATTTCCATATGAAAATCAACCACTGGCCACCCATTTCATGGTGATATCCCCATATATTATAAGTGATTTCCTAAGTTTTTTATAGTGATCACAATTAAGCTCCTTTTCTCGATTAGACGCTTAGTTTACGAGATAATCGCATTTAAAGATTTCCATATGAAAATCAACCACTGGCCACCCATTTCATGGTGATATCCCCATTATTATAAGTGATTTCCTAAGTTTTTTATAGTGATCACAAATTAAGCTCCTTTTCTCGATTAGACGCTTAGTTTACGAGATTAATCGCATTTAAAGATTTCCATATGAAAATCAACCACTGGCCACCCATTTCATGGTGATATCCCCAATATATTATAAGTGATTTCCTAAGTATTTTATAGTGATCACAAATTAAGCTCCTTTTCTCGATTAGACGCTTAGTTAACGAGATAATCGCATTTAAAGATTCCCATATGAAAATCAACCACTGGCCACCCATTTCATGGTGATATCCCCACTATTACTAGTGATTTTTCAAGTTTTTTATAGTGATCACAAATAAGCTCCTTTTCTCGATTAGACGCTTAGTTTACGAGATAATCGCATTTAAAGACTTCCATATGAAAATCAACCACTGGCCACCATTTCATGGTGATATCCCCACCTATTACTAGTGATTTTTCAAGTTTTTTATAGTGATCACAAATTAAGCTCCTTTTCTCGATTAGACGCTTAGTTTACGAGATAATCGCATTTAAAGACTTCCATATGAAAATCAACCATTGGCCACCCATTTCATGGTTTTATCCCCATATATTATAAGTGAATTCCTAAGTATTTTATAGTGATCACAAATAAAGCTCCTTTTCTCGATTAGACGCTTAGTTTACGAGATAACCGCATTTAAAGATTTCCATATGAAAATCAACCACTGGCCACCCATTTCATGGTGATATCCCATATATTATAAGTAATTTCCTAAGTATTTTATAGTGATCACAAATTAAGCTCCTTTTCTCGATTAGACGCTTAGTTTACGAGATAATCGCATTTAAAGATTTCCATATGAAAATCAACCACTGGCCACCCATTTCATGGTGATATCCCCATATATTATAAGTGATTTCCTAAGTTTTTTATAGTGATCACAAATTAAGCTCCTTTTCTCGATTAGACGCTTAGTTTACGAGATAACCGCATTTAAAGATTTCCATATGAAAATCAACCACTGGCACCCATTTCATGGTGATATCCCCATATATTATAAGTGATTTCCTAAGTTTTTTATAGTGATCACAAATTAAGCTCCTTTTCTCGATTAGACGCTTAGTTTACGAGATAACCGCATTTAAAGATTTCCATATGAAAATCAACCACTGGCCACCCATTTCATGGTGATATCCCCATATATTATAAGTGATTTCCTATGTTTTTTATAGTGATCACAAATTAAGCTCCTTTCTCGATTAGACGCTTAGTTTACGAGATAATCGCATTTAAAGATTTCCATATGAAAATCAACCACTGGCCACCCATTTCATGGTGATATCCCCACCTATTACTAGTGATTTTTCAATTTTTTTATAGTGATCACAAATTAAGCTCCTTTCTCGATTATCCCCATATATTATAAGTGATTTCCTAAGTTTTTTATAGTGATCACAATTAAGCTCCTTTTCTCGATTAGACGCTTAGTTTACGAGATAACCGCATTTAAAGATTTCCATATGAAAATCAACCACTGGCCACCCATTTCATGGTGATATCCCCATAATATTATAAGTGATTTCCTAAGTATTTTATAGGTGATCACAAATTAAGCTCCTTTCTCGATTAGACGCTTAGTTTACGAGATAATCGCATTTAAAGATTTCCATATGAAAATCAACCACTGGCCACCCATTTCATGGTGATATCCCCATATATTATAAGTGATTTCCTAAGTTTTTTATAGTGATCACAAATTAAGCTCCTTTTCTCGATTAGACGCTTAGTTTACGAGATAACCGCATTTAAAGATTTCCATATGAAAATCAACCACTGGCCACCCATTTCATGGTTTTATCCCCATATATTATAAGTGATTTCCTAAGTATTTTATAGTGATCACAAATAAAGCTCCTTTTCTCGATTAGACGCTTAGTTTACGAGATAACCGCATTTAAAGATTTCCATATGAAAATCAACCACTGGCCACCATTTCATGGTGATATCCCCATATATTATAAGTGATTTCCTAAGTTTTTTTATAGTGATCACAAATTAAGCTCCTTTTCTCGATTAGACGCTTAGTTTACGAGATAATCGCATTTAAAGATTTCCATATGAAATCAACCACTGGCCACCCATTTCATGGTGATATCCCCATATATTATAAGTGATTTCCTAAGTTTTTTATAGTGATCACAAATTAAGCTCCTTTTCTCGATTAGACGCTTAGTTTACGAGATAACCGCATTTAAAGATTTCCATATGAAAATCAACCACTGGCCACCCATTTCATGGTGATATCCCCATATATTATAAGTGATTTCCTAAGTTTTTTATAGTGATCACAAATTAAGCTCCTTTTCTCGATTAGACGCTTAGTTTACGAGATAATCGCATTTAAAGATTTCCATATGAAAATCAACCACTGGCCACCCATTTCATGGTGATATCCCCATATATTATAAGTGATTTCTAAGTATTTTATAGTGATCACAAATTAAGCTCCTTTTCTCGATTAGACGCTTAGTTAACGAGATAATCGCATTTAAAGATTTCCATATGAAATCAACCACTGGCCACCCATTTCATGGTGATATCCCCACCTATTACTAGTGATTTTTCAAGTTTTTTATAGTGATCACAAATTAAGCTCCTTTTCTCGATTAGACGCTTAGTTTACGAGATAATCGCATTTAAAGATTTCCATATGAAAATCAACCACTGGCCACCCATTTCATGGTGATATCCCCATATATTATAAGTGATTTCCTAAGTATTTTATAGTGATCACAAATTAAGCTCCTTTTCTCGATTAGACGCTTAGTTAACGAGATAATCGCATTAAAGATTTCCATATGAAAATCAACCACTGGCCACCCATTTCATGGTGATATCCCCACCTATTACTAGTGATTTTTCAAGGTTTTTTATAGTGATCACAAATTAAGCTCCTTTTCTCGATTAGACGCTTAGTTTACGAGATAATCGCATTTAAAGACTTCCATATGAAAATCAACCACTGGCCACCCATTTCATGGTGATATCCCCACCTATTACGAGTGATTTTTCAAGTTTTTTATAGTGATCACAAATTAAGCTCCTTTTCTCGATTAGACGCTTAGTTTACGAGATAATCGCATTTAAAGATTTCCATATGAAAATCAACCACTGGCCACCCATTTCATGGTGATATCCCCACCTATTACTAGTGATTTTCAATTTTTTTATAGTGATCACAAATTAAGCTCCTTTTCTCGATTAGACGCTTAGTTTACGAGATAATCGCATTTAAAGATTTCCATATGAAAATCAACCATTGGCCACCCATTTCATGGTGATATACCCCACCTATTACTAGTGATTTTCAAGTTTTTTATAGTGATCACAAATTAAGCTCCTTTTCTCGATTAGACGCTTAGTTTACGAGATAATCGCATTTAAAGATTTCCATATGAAAATCAACCACTGGCCACCCATTTCATGGTGATATCCCCATATATTATAAGTGATTTCCTAAGTATTTTATAGTGATCACAAATTAAGCTCCTTTTCTCGATTAGACGCTTAGTTTACGAGATAATCGCATTTAAAGATTTCCATATGAAAATCAACCACTGGCCACCCATTTCATGGTGATATCCCCACCTATTACTAGTGATTTTTCAAGTTTTTTATAGTGATCACAAATTAAGCTCCTTTTCTCGATTAGACGCTTAGTTTACGAGATAATCGCATTTAAAGATTTCCATATGAAAATCACCATTGGCCACCCATTTCATGGTGATATCCCCACCTATTACTAGTGATTTTTCAAGTTTTTTATAGTGATAACAAATTAAGCTCCTTTTCTCGATTAGACGCTTAGTTTACGAGATAATCGCATTTAAAGATTTCCATATGAAAATCAACCATTGGCCACCATTTCATGGTGATATCCCCACCTATTACTAGTGATTTTTCAAGTTTTTTATAGTGATCACAAATTAAGCTCCTTTTCTCGATTAGACGCTTAGTTTACGAGATAATCGCATTTAAAGATTTCCCATATGAAAATCAACCACTGGCCACCCATTTCATGGTGATATCCCCATATATTATAAGTGATTTCCTAAGTATTTTATAGTGATCACAAATTAAGCTCCTTTTCTCGATTAGACGCTTAGTTTACGAGATAATCGCATTTAAAGATTTCCATATGAAAATCAAACCACTGGCCACCCATTTCATGGTGATATCCCCATATATTATAAGTGATTTCCTAAGTATTTTATAGTGATCACAAATTAAGCTCCTTTTCTCGATTAGACGCTTAGTTTACGAGATAATCGCAATTTAAAGATTTCCATATGAAAATCAACCACTGGCCACCCATTTCATGGTGATATCCCCATATATTATAAGTGATTTCCTAAGTTTTTTATAGTGATTACAAATTAAGCTCCTTTTCTCGATTAGACGCTTAGTTACGAGATAACCGCATTTAAAGATTTCCATATGAAAATCAACCACTGGCCACCCATTTCATGGTGATATCCCCATATATTATAAGTGATTTCCTAAGTTTTTTATAGTGATCACAAATTAAGATCCTTTTCTCGATTAGACGCTTAGTTTACGAGATAATCGCATTTAAAGATTTCCATATGAAAATCAACCACTGGCCACCCATTTCATGGTGATATCCCCACCTATTACTAGTGATTTTTCAATTTTTTTATAGTGATCACAAATTAAGCTCCTTTTCTCGATTATCCCATATATTATAAGTGATTTCCTAAGTTTTTTATAGTGATCACAAATTAAGCTCCTTTTCTCGATTAGACGCTTAGTTTACGAGATAACCGCATTTAAAGATTTCCATATGAAAATCAACCACTGGCCACCCATTTCATGGTGATATCCCCATATATTATAAGTGATTTCCTAAGTATTTTATAGTGATCACAAATTAAGCTCCTTTTCTCGATTAGACGCTTAGTTTACGAGATAATCGCATTTAAAGATTTCCATATGAAAATCAACCACTGGCCACCCATTTCATGGTGATATCCCCATATATTATAAGTGATTTCCTAAGTATTTTATAGTGATCACAAATTAAGCTCCTTTTCTCGATTAGACGCTTAGTTAACGAGATAATCGCATTTAAAGATTTCCATATGAAAATCAACCACTGGCCACCCATTTCATGGTGATATCCCCACCTATTACTAGTGATTTTTCAAGTTTTTTATAGTGATCACAAATTAAGCTCCTTTTCTCGATTAGACGCTTAGTTTACGAGATAATCGCATTTAAAGATTTCCATATGAAAATCAACCACTGGCCACCCATTTCATGGTGATATCCCCATATATTATAAGTGATTTCCTAAGTATTTTATAGTGATCACAAATTAAGCTCCTTTTCTCGATTAGACGCTTAGTTAACGAGATAATCGCATTTAAAGATTTCCATATGAAAATCAACCACTGGCCACACCATTTCATGGTGATATCCCCACCTATTACTAGTGATTTTTCAAGTTTTTTATAGTGATCACAAATTAAGCTCCTTTTCTCGATTAGACGCTTAGTTTACGAGATAATCGCATTTAAAGACTTCCATATGAAAATCAACCACTGGCCACCCATTTCAGGTGATATCCCCATATATTATAAGTGATTTCCTAAGTTTTTATAGTGATTACAAATTAAGCTCCTTTTCTCGATTAGACGCTTAGTTACGAGATAACCGCATTTAAAGATTTCCATATGAAATCAACCACTGGCCACCCATTTCATGGTGATATCCCCATATATTATAGTGATTTCCTAAGTTTTTTATAGTGATCACAAATTAAGCTCCTTTTCTCGATTAGACGCTTAGTTTACGAGATAATCGCATTTAAAGATTTCCATATGAAAATCAACCACTGGCCACCCATTTCATGGTGATATCCCCATATATTATAAGTGATTTCCTAAGTTTTTTATAGTGATCACAAATTAAGCTCCTTTCTCGATTAGACGCTTAGTTTACGAGATAACCGCATTTAAAGATTTCCATATGAAAATCAACCACTGGCCACCCATTTCATGGTGATATCCCCATATATTATAAGTGATTTCCTAAGTTTTTTATAGTGATCACAAATTAAGCTCCTTTTCTCGATTAGACGCTTAGTTTACGAGATAATCGCATTTTAAAGATTTCCATATGAAAATCAACCACTGGCCACCCATTTCATGGTGATATCCCCATATATTATAAGTGATTTCCTAAGTATTTTATAGTGATCACAAATTAAGCTCCTTTTCTCGATTAGACGCTTAGTTAACGAGATAATCGCATTTAAAGATTTCCATATGAAAATCAACCACTGGCCACCCATTTCATGGTGATATCCCCACCTATTACTAGTGATTTTTCAAGTTTTTTATAGTGATCACAAATTAAGCTCCTTTTCTCGATTAGACGCTTAGTTTACGAGATAATCGCATTTAAAGATTTCCATATGAAAATCAACCACTGGCCACCCATTTCATGGTGATATCCCCACCTATTACTAGTGATTTTTCAAGTTTTTTATAGTGATCACAAATTAAGCTCCTTTTCTCGATTAGACGCTTAGTTTACGAGATAATCGCATTTAAAGACTTCCATATGAAAATCAACCACTGGCCACCCATTTCATGGTGATATCCCCACCTATTACTAGTGATTTTTCAAGTTTTTTATAGTGATCACAAATTAAGCTCCTTTTCTCGATTAGACGCTTAGTTTACGAGATAATCGCATTTAAAGACTTCCATATGAAAATCAACCACTGGCCACCCATTTCATGGTGATATACCCACCTATTACTAGTGATTTTTCAAGTTTTTTATAGTGATAACAAATTAAGCTCCTTTTCTCGATTAGACGCTTAGTTTACGAGATAATCGCATTTAAAGATTTCCATATGAAAATCAACCATTGGCCACCCATTTCATGGTGATATCCCCACCTATTACTAGTGATTTTTCAAGTTTTTTATAGTGATAACAAATTAAGCTCCTTTTCTCGATTAGACGCTTAGTTTACGAGATAATCGCATTTAAAGATTTCCATATGAAAATCAACCATTGGCCACCCATTTCATGGTGATATCCCCACCTATTACTAGTGATTTTTCAAGTTTTTTATAGTGATTACAAATTAAGCTCCTTTTCTCGATTAGACGCTTAGTTTACGAGATAACCGCATTTAAAGATTTCCATATGAAAATCAACCACTGGCCACCCATTTCATGGTGATATCCCCATATATTATAAGTGATTTCCTAAGTTTTTTATAGTGATCACAAATTAAGCTCCTTTTCTCGATTAGACGCTTAGTTTACGAGATAATCGCATTTAAAGATTTCCATATGAAAATCAACCACTGGCCACCCATTTCATGGTGATATCCCCACCTATTACTAGTGATTTTTCAATTTTTTTATAGTGATCACAAATTAAGCTCCTTTTCTCGATTATCCCCATATATTATAAGTGATTTCCTAAGTTTTTTATAGTGATCACAAATTAAGCTCCTTTTCTCGATTAGACGCTTAGTTTACGAGATAACCGCATTTAAAGATTTCCATATGAAAATCAACCACTGGCCACCCATTTCATGGTGATATCCCCATATATTATAAGTGATTTCCTAAGTATTTTATAGTGATCACAAATTAAGCTCCTTTTCTCGATTAGACGCTTAGTTTACGAGATAATCGCATTTAAAGATTTCCATATGAAAATCAACCACTGGCCACCCATTTCATGGTGATATCCCCATATATTATAAGTGATTTCCTAAGTTTTTTATAGTGATCACAAATTAAGCTCCTTTTCTCGATTAGACGCTTAGTTTACGAGATAACCGCATTTAAAGATTTCCATATGAAAATCAACCACTGGCCACCCATTTCATGGTTTTATCCCCATATATTATAAGTGATTTCCTAAGTATTTTATAGTGATCACAAATAAAGCTCCTTTTCTCGATTAGACGCTTAGTTTACGAGATAATCGCATTTAAAGATTTCCATATGAAAATCAACCACTGGCCACCCATTTCATGGTGATATCCCCATATATTATAAGTGATTTCCTAAGTATTTTATAGTGATCACAAATTAAGCTCATTTTCTCGATTAGACGCTTAGTTAACGAGATAATCGCATTTAAAGATTTCCATATGAAAATCAACCACTGGCCACCCATTTCATGGTGATATCCCCACCTATTACCAGTGATTTTTCAAGTTTTTTATAGTGATCACAAATAAAGCTCCTTTTCTCGATTAGACGCTTAGTTTACGAGATAATCGCATTTAAAGATTTCCATATGAAAATCAACCACTGGCCACCCATTTCATGGTGATATCCCCATATATTATAAGTGATTTCCTAAGTATTTTATAGTGATCACAAATTAAGCTCCTTTTCTCGATTAGACGCTTAGTTTACGAGATAATCGCATTTAAAGATTTCCATATGAAAATCAACCACTGGCCACCCATTTCATGGTGATATCCCCATATATTATAAGTGATTTCCTAAGTTTTTTATAGTGATCACAAATTAAGCTCCTTTTCTCGATTAGACGCTTAGTTTACGAGATAACCGCATTTAAAGATTTCCATATGAAAATCAACCACTGGCCACCCATTTCATGGTTTTATCCCCATATATTATAAGTGATTTCCTAAGTATTTTATAGTGATCACAAATAAAGCTCCTTTTCTCGATTAGACGCTTAGTTTACGAGATAATCGCATTTAAAGATTTCCATATGAAAATCAACCACTGGCCACCCATTTCATGGTGATATCCCCATATATTATAAGTGATTTCCTAAGTATTTTATAGTGATCACAAATTAAGCTCATTTTCTCGATTAGACGCTTAGTTAACGAGATAATCGCATTTAAAGATTTCCATATGAAAATCAACCACTGGCCACCCATTTCATGGTGATATCCCCACCTATTACCAGTGATTTTTCAAGTTTTTTATAGTGATCACAAATAAAGCTCCTTTTCTCGATTAGACGCTTAGTTTACGAGATAATCGCATTTAAAGATTTCCATATGAAAATCAACCACTGGCCACCCATTTCATGGTTTTATCCCCATATATTATAAGTGATTTCCTAAGTATTTTATAGTGATCACAAATTAAGCTCCTTTTCTCGATTAGACGCTTAGTTTACGAGATAATCGCATTTAAAGATTTCCATATGAAAATCAACCATTGGCCACCCATTTCATGGTTTTATCCCCATATATTATAAGTGATTTCCTAAGTATTTTATAGTGATCACAAATTAAGCTCCTTTTCTCGATTAGACGCTTAGTTTACGAGATAATCGCATTTAAAGATTTCCATATGAAAATCAACCATTGGCCACCCATTTCATGGTTTTATCCCCATATATTATAAGTGATTTCCTAAGTATTTTATAGTGATCACAAATTAAGCTCCTTTTCTCGATTAGACGCTTAGTTTACGAGATAATCGCATTTAAAGATTTCCATATGAAAATCGACCACTGGCCACCCATTTCATGGTGATATCCCCACCCATTACTAGTGATTTTTCAATTTTTTTATAGTGATCACAAATTAAGCTCCTTTTCTCGATTAGACGCTTAGTTTACGAGATAATCGCATTTAAAGATTTCCATATGAAAATCAACCACTGGCCACCAATTTCATGGTGATATCCCCACCTATTACTAGTGATTTTTCAAGTTTTTTATAGTGATCACAAATTAAGCTCCTTTTCTCGATTAGACGCTTAGTTTACGAGATAATCGCATTTAAAGATTTCCATATGAAAATCAACCATTGGCCACCCATTTCATGGTTTTATCCCCATATATTATAAGTGATTTCCTAAGTATTTTATAGTGATCACAAATTAAGCTCCTTTTCTCGATTAGACGCTTAGTTTACGAGATAATCGCATTTAAAGATTTCCATATGAAAATCAACCATTGGCCACCCATTTCATGGTTTTATCCCCATATATTATAAGTGATTTCCTAAGTATTTTATAGTGATCACAAATTAAGCTCCTTTTCTCGATTAGACGCTTAGTTTACGAGATAATCGCATTTAAAGATTTCCATATGAAAATCAACCACTGGCCACCCATTTCATGGTTTTATCCCCATATATTATAAGTGATTTCCTAAGTATTTTATAGTGATCACAAATTAAGCTCCTTTTCTCGATTAGACGCTTAGTTTACGAGATAATCGCATTTTAAGATTTCCATATGAAAATCAACCATTGGCCACCCATTTCATGGTTTTATCCCCATATATTATAAGTGATTTCCTAAGTATTTTATAGTGATCACAAATTAAGCTCCTTTTCTCGATTAGACGCTTAGTTTACGAGATAATCGCATTTAAAGATTTCCATATGAAAATCAACCACTGGCCACCCATTTCATGGTGATATCCCCACCTACTACCAGTTATTTTTCAAGATTTTGATAGTGATCACAAATTAAGCTCCTTTTCTCGATTAGACGCTTAGTTTACGAGATAATCGCATTTAAAGATTTCCATATGAAAATCAACCACTGGCCACCCATTTCATGGTGATATCCCCACCTATTACTAGTGATTTTTCAAGTTTTTTATAGTGATCACAAATTAAGCTCCTTTTCTCGATTAGACGCTTAGTTTACGAGATAATCGCATTTAAAGATTTCCATATGAAAATCAACCATTGGCCACCCATTTCATGGTGATATCCCCACCTATTACTAGTGATTTTTCAAGTTTTTTATAGTGATCACAAATTAAGCTCCTTTTCTCGATTAGACGCTTAGTTCACAAATTAAGCTCCTTTTCTCGATTAGACGCTTAGTTTACGAGATAATCGCATTTAAAGATTTCCATATGAAAATCAACCACTGGCCACCCATTTCATGGTGATATCCCCATATATTATAAGTGATTTCCTAAGTATTTTATAGTGATCACAAATTAAGCTCCTTTTCTCGATTAGACGCTTAGTTTACGAGATAATCGCATTTAAAGATTTCCATATGAAAATCAACCACTGGCCACCCATTTCATGGTGATATCCCCACCTATTACTAGTGATTTTTCAAGTTTTTATAGTGATCACAAATTAAGCTCCTTTTCTCGATTAGACGCTTAGTTTACGAGATAATCGCATTTAAAGATTTCCATATGAAAATCAACCACTGGCCACCCATTTCATGGTGATATCCCCACCTATTACTAGTGATTTTTCAAGTTTTTTATAGTGATCACAAATTAAGCTCCTTTTCTCGATTAGACGCTTAGTTAACGAGATAATCGCATTTAAAGATTTCCATATGAAAATCAACCACTGGCCACCCATTTCATGGTGATATCCCCACCTATTACTAGTGATTTTTCAAGTTTTTTATAGTGATCACAAATTAAGCTCCTTTTCTCGATTAGACGCTTAGTTTACGAGATAATCGCATTTAAAGACTTCCATATGAAAATCAACCACTGGCCACCCATTTCATGGTGATATCCCCACCTATTACTAGTGATTTTTCAAGTTTTTTATAGTGATCAGAAATTAAGCTCCTTTTCTCGATTAGACGCTTAGTTTACGAGATAATCGCATTTAAAGATTTCCATATGAAAATCAACCACTGGCCACCCATTTCATGGTGATATCCCCACCTATTACCAGTGATTTTTCAATTTTTATATAGTGATCACAAATTAAGCTCCTTTTCTCGATTAGACGCTTAGTTTACGAGATAATCGCATTTAAAGATTTCCATATGAAAATCAACCATTGGCCACCCATTTCATGGTGATATCCCCACCTATTACTAGTGATTTTTCAAGTTTTTTATAGTGATCACAAATTAAGCTCCTTTTATATCCTTGATATCCCCATATATTATAAGTGATTTCCTAAGTATTTTATAGTGATCACAAATTAAGCTCCTTTTCTCGATTAGACGCTTAGTTTACGAGATAATCGCATTTAAAGACTTCCATATGAAAATCAACCACTGGCCACCCATTTCATGGTGATATCCCCACCTATTACTAGTGATTTTTCAATTTTTTTATAGTGATCACAAATTAAGCTCATTTTCTCGATTAGACGCTTAGTTTACGAGATAATCGCATTTAAAGATTTCCATATGAAAATCAACCATTGGCCACCCATTTCATGGTGATATCCCCACCTATTACTAGTGATTTTTCAAGTTTTTTTATAGTGATCACAAATTAAGCTCCTTTTCTCGATTAGACGCTTAGTTTACGAGATAATCGCATTTAAAGATTTCCATATGAAAATCAACCATTGGCCACCCATTTCATGGTGATATCCCCACCTATTACTAGTGATTTTTCAAGTTTTTTATAGTGATCACAAATTAAGCTCCTTTTCTCGATTAGACGCTTAGTTTACGAGATAATCGCATTTAAAGACTTCCATATGAAAATCAACCACTGGCCACCCATTTCATGGTGATATCCCCACCTATTACTAGTGATTTTTCAATTTTTTTATAGTGATCACAAATTAAGCTCCTTTTCTCGATTAGACGCTTAGTTTACGAGATAATCGCATTTAAAGATTTCCATATGAAAATCAACCACTGGCCACCCATTTCATGGTGATATCCCCACCTATTACTAGTGATTTTTCAATTTTTTTATAGTGATCACAAATTAAGCTCCTTTTCTCGATTAGACGCTTAGTTTACGAGATAATCGCATTTAAAGATTTCCATATGAAAATCAACCACTGGCCACCCATTTCATGGTGATATCCCCACCTATTACTAGTGATTTTTCAATTTTTTTATAGTGATCACAAATTAAGCTCCTTTTCTCGATTAGACGCTTAGTTTACGAGATAATCGCATTTAAAGATTTCCATATGAAAATCAACCACTGGCCACCCATTTCATGGTGATATCCCCATATATTATAAGTGATTTCCTAAGTATTTTATAGTGATCACAAATTAAGCTCCTTTTCTCGATTAGACGCTTAGTTTACGAGATAATCGCATTTAAAGATTTCCATATGAAAATCAACCATTGGCCACCCATTTCATGGTGATATCCCCACCTATAACTAGTGATTTTTCAAGTTTTTTATAGTGATCACAAATTAAGCTCCTTTTCTCGATTAGACGCTTAGTTTACGAGATAATCGCATTTAAAGATTTCCATATGAAAATCAACCACTGGCCACCCATTTCATGGTGATATCCCATATATTATAAGTGATTTCCTAGGTATTTTATAGTGAGCACAAATTAAGCTCCTTTTCTCGATTAGACGCTTAGTTTACGAGATAATCGCATTTAAAGATTTCCATATGAAAATTAACCACTGGCCACCCATTTCATGGTGATATCCCCACCTATTACTAGTGATTTTTCAAGTTTTTTATAGTGATCACAAATTAAGCTCCTTTTCTCGATTAGACGCTTAGTTTACGAGATAATCGCATTTAAAGATTTCCATATGAAAATCAACCACTGGCCACCCATTTCATGGTGATATCCCCACCTATTACTAGTGATTTTTAAATTTTTTTATAGTGATCACAAATTAAGCTCCTTTTCTCGATTAGACGCTTAGTTTACGGAGATAATCGCATTTAAAGATTTCCATATGAAAATCAACCATTGGCCACCCATTTCATGGTGATATCCCCACCTATTACTAGTGATTTTTCAAGTTTTTTATAGTGATCACAAATTAAGCTCCTTTTCTCGATTAGACGCTTAGTTTACGAGATAATCGCATTTAAAGATTTCCATATGAAAATTAACCACTGGCCACCCATTTCATGGTGATATCCCCATATATTATAAGTGATTTCCTAGGTATTTTATAGTGAGCACAAATTAAGCTCCTTTTCTCGATTAGACGCTTAGTTTACGAGATAATCGCATTTAAAGATTTCCATATGAAAATCAACCACTGGCCACCCATTTCATGGTGATATCCCCATATATTATAAGTGATTTCCTAGGTATTTTATAGTGAGCACAAATTAAGCTCCTTTTCTCGATTAGACGCTTAGTTTACGAGATAATCGCATTTAAAGATTTCCATATGAAAATCAACCATTGGCCACCCATTTCATGGTGATATCCCCACCTATTACTAGTGATTTTTCAAGTTTTTTATAGTGATCACAAATTAAGCTCCTTTTCTCGATTAGACGCTTAGTTTACGAGATAATCGCATTTAAAGGTTTCCATATGAAAATCAACCACTGGCCACCCATTTCATGGTGATATCCCCACCTATTACTAGTGATTTTTCAATTTTTTTATAGTGATCACAAATTAAGCTCCTTTTCTCGATTAGACGCTTAGTTTACGAGATAATCGCATTTAAAGATTTCCATATGAAAATCAACCATTGGCCACCCATTTCATGGTGATATCCCCACCTATTACTAGTGATTTTTCAAGTTTTTTATAGTGATCACAAATTAAGCTCCTTTTCTCGATTAGACGCTTAGTTTACGAGATAATCGCATTTAAAGGTTTCCATATGAAAATCAACCACTGGCCACCCATTTCATGGTGATATCCCCACCTATTACTAGTGATTTTTCAAGTTTTTTATTGTGATCACAAATTAAGCTTCTTTTCTCGATTAGACGCTTAGTTTACGAGATAATCGCATTTAAAGATTTCCATATGAAAATCAACCACTGGCCACCCATTTCATGGTGATATCCCCATATATTATAAGTGATTTCCTAAGTATTTTATAGTGATCACAAATTAAGCTCCTTTTCTCGATTAGACGCTTAGTTTACGAGATAATCCCATTTAAAGATTTCCATATGAAAATCAACCACTGGCCACCCATTTCATGGTGATATCCCCATATATTATAAGTGATTTCCTAAGTATTTTATAGTGATCACAAATTAAGCTCCTTTTTTCGATTAGACGCTTAGTTAACGAGATAATCGCATTTAAAGATTTCCATATGAAAATCAACCACTGGCCACCCATTTCATGGTGATATCCCCACCTATTACTAGTGATTTTTCAAGTTTTTTATAGTGATCACAAATTAAGCTCCTTTTCTCGATTAGACGCTTAGTTTACGAGATAATCGCATTTAAAGACTTCCATATGAAAATCAACCACTGGCCACCCATTTCATGGTGATATCCCCACCTATTACTAGTGATTTTTCAAGTTTTTTATAGTGATCACAAATTAAGCTTCTTTTCTCGATTAGACGCTTAGTTTACGAGATAATCGCATTTAAAGATTTCCATATGAAAATCAACCACTGGCCACCCATTTCATGGTGATATCCCCATATATTATAAGTGATTTCCTAAGTATTTTATAGTGATCACAAATTAAGCTCCTTTTCTCGATTAGACGCTTAGTTTACGAGATAATCGCATTTAAAGATTTCCATATGAAAATCAACCACTGGCCACCCATTTCATGGTGATATCCCCATATATTATAAGTGATTTCCTAAGTATTTTATAGTGATCACAAATTAAGCTCCTTTTCTCGATTAGACGCTTAGTTTACGAGATAATCGCATTTAAAGACTTCCATATGAAAATCAACCACTGGCCACCCATTTCATGGTGATATCCCCACCTATTACTAGTGATTTTTCAAGTTTTTTATAGTGATCAGAAATTAAGCTCCTTTTCTCGATTAGACGCTTAGTTTACGAGATAATCGCATTTAAAGATTTCCATATGAAAATCAACCACTGGCCACCCATTTCATGGTGATATCCCCACCTATTACTAGTGATTTTTCAATTTTTTTATAGTGATCACAAATTAAGCTCCTTTTCTCGATTAGACGCTTAGTTTACGAGATAATCGCATTTAAAGATTTCCATATGAAAATCAACCATTGGCCACCCATTTCATGGTGATATCCCCACCTATTACTAGTGATTTTTCAAGTTTTTTATAGTGATCACAAATTAAGCTTCTTTTCTCGATTAGACGCTTAGTTTACGAGATAATCGCATTTAAAGATTTCCATATGAAAATCAACCACTGGCCACCCATTTCATGGTGATATCCCCATATATTATAAGTGATTTCCTAAGTATTTTATAGTGATCACAAATTAAGCTCCTTTTCTCGATTAGACGCTTAGTTTACGAGATAATCGCATTTAAAGACTTCCATATGAAAATCAACCACTGGCCACCCATTTCATGGTGATATCCCCACCTATTACTAGTGATTTTTCAAGTTTTTTATAGTGATCAGAAATTAAGCTCCTTTTCTCGATTAGACGCTTAGTTTACGAGATAATCGCATTTAAAGATTTCCATATGAAAATCAACCACTGGCCACCCATTTCATGGTGATATCCCCACCTATTACTAGTGATTTTTCAATTTTTTTATAGTGATCACAAATTAAGCTCCTTTTCTCGATTAGACGCTTAGTTTACGAGATAATCGCATTTAAAGATTTCCATATGAAAATCAACCATTGGCCACCCATTTCATGGTGATATCCCCACCTATTACTAGTGATTTTTCAATTTTTTTATAGTGATCACAAATTAAGCTCCTTTTCTCGATTAGACGCTTAGTTTACGAGATAATCGCATTTAAAGATTTCCATATGAAAATCAACCACTGGCCACCCATTTCATGGTGATATCCCCATATATTATAAGTGACTTCCTAAGTATTTTATAGTGATCACAAATTAAGCTCCTTTTCTCGATTAGACGCTTAGTTTACGAGATAATCGCATTTAAAGATTTCCATATGAAAATCAACCACTGGCCACCCATTTCATGGTGATATCCCCACCTATTACTAGTGATTTTTCAAGTTTTTTATAGTGATCACAAATTAAGCTCCTTTTCTCGATTAGACGCTTAGTTTACGAGATAATCGCATTTTAAGATTTCCATATGAAAATCAACCATTGGCCACCCATTTCATGGTGATATCCCCACCTATTACTAGTGATTTTTCAAATTTTTTATAGTGATCACAAATTAAGCTCCTTTTCTCGATTAGACGCTTAGTTTACGAGATAATCGCATTTAAAGATTTCCATATGAAAATCAACCATTGGCCACCCATTTCATGGTGATATCCCCACCTATTACTAGTGATTTTTCAAGTTTTTTATAGTGATCACAAATTAAGCTCCTTTTCTCGATTAGACGCTTAGTTTACGAGATAATCGCATTTAAAGATTTCCATATGAAAATCAACCACTGGCCACCCATTTCATGGTTATATCCCCATATATTATAAGTGATTTCCTAAGTATTTTATAGTGATCACAAATTAAGCTCCTTTTCTCGATTAGACGCTTAGTTTACGAGATAATCGCATTTAAAGATTTCCATATGAAAATCAACCACTGGCCACCCATTTCATGGTGATATCCCCACCTATTACTAGTGATTTTTCAAGTTTTTTATAGTGATCACAAATTAAGCTCCTTTTCTCGATTAGACGCTTAGTTTACGAGATAATCGCATTTAAAGATTTCCATATGAAAATCAACCACTGGCCACCCATTTCATGGTGATATCCCCATATATTATAAGTGATTTCCTAAGTATTTTATAGTGATCACAAATTAAGCTCCTTTTCTCGATTAGACGCTTAGTTTACGAGATAATCGCATTTAAAGATTTCCATATGAAAATCAACCACTGGCCACCCATTTCATGGTGATATCCCCACCTATTACTAGTGATTTTTCAAGTTTTTTATAGTGATCACAAATTAAGCTCCTTTTCTCGATTAGACGCTTAGTTTACGAGATAATCGCATTTAAAGATTTCCATATGAAAATCAACCACTGGCCACCCATTTCATGGTGATATCCCCACCTATTACTAGTGATTTTTCAAGTTTTTTATAGTGATCACAAATTAAGCTTCTTTTCTCGATTAGACGCTTAGTTTACGAGATAATCGCATTTAAAGATTTCCATATGAAAATCAACCACTGGCCACCCATTTCATGGTGATATCCCCATATATTATAAGTGATTTCCTAAGTATTTTATAGTGTTCACAAATTAAGCTCCTTTTCTCGATTAGACGCTTAGTTTACGAGATAATCGCATTTAAAGATTTCCATATGAAAATCAACCACTGGCCACCCATTTCATGGTGATATCCCCACCTATTACTAGTGATTTTTCAAGTTTTTTATAGTGATCACAAATTAAGCTCCTTTTCTCGATTAGACGCTTAGTTTACGAGATAATCGCATTTTAAGATTTCCATATGAAAATTAACCACTGGCCACCCATTTCATGGTGATATCCCCATATATTATAAGTGATTTCCTAGGTATTTTATAGTGATCACAAATTAAGCTCCTTTTCTCGATTAGACGCTTAGTTTACGAGATAATCGCATTTAAAGATTTCCATATGAAAATCAACCACTGGCCACCCATTTCATGTTGATATCCCCATATATTATAAGTGATTTCCTAAGTATTTTATAGTGATCACAAATTAAGCTCCTTTTCTCGATTAGACGCTTAGTTTACGAGATAATCGCATTTAAAGATTTCCATATGAAAATCAACCACTGGCCACCCATTTCATGGTGATATCCCCATATATTATAAGTGATTTCCTAAGTATTTTATAGTGATCACAAATTAAGCTCCTTTTCTCGATTAGACGCTTAGTTTACGAGATAATCGCATTTAAAGATTTCCATATGAAAATCAACCACTGGCCACCCATTTCATGGTGATATCCCCACCTATTACTAGTGATTTTTCAATTTTTTTATAGTGATCACAAATTAAGCTCCTTTTCTCGATTAGACGCTTAGTTTACGAGATAATCGCATTTAAAGATTTCCATATGAAAATCAACCATTGGCCACCCATTTCATGGTGATATCCCCACCTATTACTAGTGATTTTTCAAGTTTTTTATAGTGATCACAAATTAAGCTCCTTTTCTCGATTAGACGCTTAGTTTACGAGATAATCGCATTTAAAGATTTCCATATGAAAATTAACCACTGGCCACCCATTTCATGGTGATATCCCCATATATTATAAGTGATTTCCTAGGTATTTTATAGTGATCACAAATTAAGCTCCTTTTCTCGATTAGACGCTTAGTTTACGAGATAATCGCATTTAAAGATTTCCATATGAAAATCAACCACTGGCCACCCATTTCATGGTGATATCCCCATATATTATAAGTGATTTCCTAAGTATTTTATAGTGATCACAAATTAAGCTCCTTTTCTCGATTAGACGCTTAGTTTACGAGATAATCGCATTTAAAGATTTCCATATGAAAATCAACCACTGGCCACCCATTTCATGGTGATATCCCCACCTATTACTAGTGATTTTTCAAGTTTTTTATAGTGATCACAAATTAAGCTCCTTTTCTCGATTAGACGCTTAGTTTACGAGATAATCGCATTTAAAGATTTCCATATGAAAATCAACCACTGGCCACCCATTTCATGGTGATATCCCCATATATTATAAGTGATTTCCTAAGTATTTTATAGTGATCACAAATTAAGCTTCTTTTCTCGATTAGACGCTTAGTTTACGAGATAATCGCATTTAAAGATTTCCATATGAAAATCAACCACTGGCCACCCATTTCATGGTGATATCCCCATATATTATAAGTGATTTCCTAAGTATTTTATAGTGATCACAAATTAAGCTCCTTTTCTCGATTAGACGCTTAGTTTACGAGATAATCGCATTTAAAGATTTCTATATGAAAATCAACCACTGGCCACCCATTTCATGGTGATATCCCCACCTATTACTAGTGATTTTTCAACTTTTTTATAGTGATCACAAATTAAGCTCCTTTTCTCGATTAGACGCTTAGTTTACGAGATAATCGCATTTTAAGATTTCCATATGAAAATCAACCATTGGCCACCCATTTCATGGTGATATCCCCACCTATTACTAGTGATTTTTCAAGTTTTTTATAGTGATCACAAATTAAGCTCATTTTCTCGATTAGACGCTTAGTTTACGAGATAATCGCATTTAAAGATTTCCATATGAAAATCAACCACTGGCCACCCATTTCATGGTGATATCCCCATATATTATAAGTGATTTCCTAAGTATTTTATAGTGATCACAAATTAAGCTCCTTTTCTCGATTAGACGCTTAGTTTACGAGATAATCGCATTTAAAGATTTCCATATGAAAATCAACCACTGGCCACCCATTTCATGGTGATATCCCCACCTATTACTAGTGATTTTTCAAGTTTTTTATAGTGATCACAAATTAAGCTCCTTTTCTCGATTAGACGCTTAGTTTACGAGATAATCGCATTTAAAGATTTCCATATGAAAATCAACCACTGGCCACCCATTTCATGGTGATATCCCCATATATTATAAGTGATTTCCTAAGTATTTTATAGTGATCACAAATTAAGCTTCTTTTCTCGATTAGACGCTTAGTTTACGAGATAATCGCATTTAAAGATTTCCATATGAAAATCAACCACTGGCCACCCATTTCATGGTTATATCCCCATATATTATAAGTGATTTCCTAAGTATTTTATAGTGATCACAAATTAAGCTCCTTTTCTCGATTAGACGCTTAGTTTACGAGATAATCGCATTTAAAGATTTCCATATGAAAATCAACCATTGGCCACCCATTTCATGGTGATATCCCCACCTATTACCAGTTATTTTTCAAGATTTTGATAGTGATCACAAATTAAGCTCCTTTTCTCGATTAGACGCTTAGTTTACGAGATAATCGCATTTAAAGATTTCCATATGAAAATCAACCATTGGCCACCCATTTCATGGTGATATCCCCACCTATTACCAGTTACTTTTCAAGATTTTGATAGTGATCACAAATTAAGCTCCTTTTCTCGATTAGACGCTTAGTTTACGAAATAATCGCATTTAAAGATTTCCATATGAAAATCAACCACTGGCCACCCATTTCATGGTGATATCCCCACCTATTACTAGTGATTTTTCAAGTTTTTTATAGTGATCACAAATTAAGCTCCTTTTCTCGATTAGACGCTTAGTTTACGAGATAATCGCATTTAAAGATTTCCATATGAAAATCAACCATTGGCCACCCATTTCATGGTTATATCCCCATATATTATAAGTGATTTCCTAAGTATTTTATAGTGATCACAAATTAAGCTCCTTTTCTCGATTAGACGCTTAGTTTACGAGATAATCGCATTTAAAGATTTCCATATGAAAATCAACCATTGGCCACCCATTTCATGGTGATATCCCCACCTATTACCAGTTATTTTTCAAGATTTTGATAGTGATCACAAATTAAGCTCCTTTTCTCGATTAGACGCTTAGTTTACGAGATAATCGCATTTAAAGATTTCCATATGAAAATCAACCACTGGCCACCCATTTCATGGTGATATCCCCACCTATTACCAGTGATTTTTCAAGTTTTTTATAGTGATCACAAATTAAGCTCCTTTTCTCGATTAGACGCTTAGTTTACGAGATAATCGCATTTAAAGATTTCCATATGAAAATCAACCACTGGCCACCCATTTCATGGTGATATCCCCACCTATTACTAGTGATTTTTCAATTTTTTTATAGTGATCACAAATTAAGCTCCTTTTCTCGATTAGACGCTTAGTTTACGAGATAATCGCATTTAAAGATTTCCATATGAAAATCAACCACTGGCCACCCATTTCATGGTGATATCCCCACCTATTACTAGTGATTTTTCAATTTTTTTATAGTGATCACAAATTAAGCTCCTTTTCTCGATTAGACGCTTAGTTTACGAGATAATCGCATTTAAAGATTTCCATATGAAAATCAACCACTGGCCACCCATTTCATGGTGATATCCCCACCTATTACCAGTGATTTTTCAAGTTTTTTATAGTGATCACAAATTAAGCTCCTTTTCTCGATTAGACGCTTAGTTTACGAGATAATCGCATTTAAAGATTTCCATATGAAAATCAACCACTGGCCACCCATTTCATGGTGATATCGCCACCTATTACTAGTGATTTTTCAAGTTTTTTTAGTGATCACAAATTAAGCTCCTTTTCTCGATTAGACGCTTAGTTTACGAGATAATCGCATTTAAAGATTTCCATATGAAAATCAACCACTGGCCACCCATTTCATGGTGATATCCCCATATATTATAAGTGATTTCCTAAGTATTTTATAGTGTTCACAAATTAAGCTCCTTTTCTCGATTAGACGCTTAGTTAACGAAATAATCGCATTTAAAGATTTCCATATGAAAATCAACCACTGGCCACCCATTTCATGGTGATATCCCCATATATTATAAGTGATTTCCTAAGTTTTTTATAGTGATCACAAATTAAGCTCCTTTTCTCGATTAGACGCTTAGTTTACGAGATAATCGCATTTAAAGATTTCCATATGAAAATCAACCACTGGCCACCCATTTCATGGTGATATCCCCATATATTATAAGTGATTTCCTAAGTATTTTAAAGTGATCACAAATTAAGCTCCTTTTCTCGATTAGACGCTTAGTTTACGAGATAATCGCATTTAAAGATTTCCATATGAAAATCAACCACTGGCCACCCATTTCATGGTGATATCCCCACCTATTACTAGTGATTTTTCAAGTTTTTTATAGTGATCACAAATTAAGCTCATTTTCTCGATTAGACGCTTAGTTGATTTTTCAAGTTTTTTATAGTGATCACAAATTAAGCTCCTTTTCTCGATTAGACGCTTAGTTAACGAGATAATCGCATTTAAAGATTTCCATATGAAAATCAACCACTGGCCACCCATTTCATGGTGATATCCCCATATATTATAAGTGATTTCCTAAGTATTTTAAAGTGATCACAAATTAAGCTCCTTTTCTCGATTAGACGCTTAGTTTACGAGATAATCACATTTAAAGATTTCCATATGAAAATCAACCACTGGCCACCCATTTCATGGTGATATCCCCACCTATTACTAGTGATTTTTCAAGTTTTTTATAGTGATCACAAATTAAGCTCATTTTCTCGATTAGACGCTTAGTTGATTTTTCAAGTTTTTTATAGTGATCACAAATTAAGCTCCTTTTCTCGATTAGACGCTTAGTTTACGAGATAATCGCATTTAAAGATTTCCATATGAAAATCAACCACTGGCCACCCATTTCATGGTGATATCCCCATATATTATAAGTGATTTCCTAAGTATTTTAAAGTGATCACAAATTAAGCTCCTTTTCTCGATTAGACGCTTAGTTTACGAGATAATCGCATTTAAAGATTTCCATATGAAAATCAACCACTGGCCACCCATTTCATGGTGATATCCCCACCTATTACTAGTGATTTTTCAAGTTTTTTATAGTGATCACAAATTAAGCTCCTTTTCTCGATTAGACGCTTAGTTTACGAGATAATCGCATTTAAAGATTTCCATATGAAAATCAACCACTGGCCACCCATTTCATGGTGATATCCCCACCTATTACTAGTGATTTTTCAAGTTTTTTATAGTGATCACAAATTAAGCTCATTTTCTCGATTAGACGCTTAGTTGATTTTTCAAGTTTTTTATAGTGATCACAAATTAAGCTCCTTTTCTCGATTAGACGCTTAGTTAACGAGATAATCGCATTTAAAGATTTCCATATGAAAATCAACCACTGGCCACCCATTTCATGGTGATATCCCCATATATTATAAGTGATTTCCTAAGTATTTTATAGTGATCACAAATTAAGCTCCTTTTCTCGATTAGACGCTTAGTTTACGAGATAATCGCATTTAAAGATTACCATATGAAAATCAACCATTGGCCACCCATTTCATGGTGATATCCCCACCTATTACCAGTTATTTTTCAAGATTTTGATAGTGATCACAAATTATGCTCCTTTTCTCGATTAGACGCTTAGTTTACGAGATAATCGCATTTAAAGATTTCCATATGAAAATCGACCACTGGCCACCCATTTCATGGTGATATCCCCACCCATTACTAGTGATTTTTCAATTTTTTTATAGTGATCACAAATTAAGCTCCTTTTCTCGATTAGACGCTTAGTTTACGAGATAATCGCATTTAAAGATTTCCATATGAAAATCAACCACTGGCCACCCATTTCATGGTGATATCCCCACCTATTACTAGTGATTTTTCAAGTTTTTTATAGTGATCACAAATAAAGCTCCTTTTCTCGATTAGACGCTTAGTTTACGAGATAATCGCATTTAAAGATTTCCATATGAAAATCAACCACTGGCCACCCATTTCATGGTGATATCCCCACCTATTACTAGTGATTTTTCAAGTTTTTTATAGTGATCACAAATTAAGCTCCTTTTCTCGATTAGACGCTTAGTTTACGAGATAATCGCATTTAAAGATTTCCATATGAAAATCAACCACTGGCCACCCATTTCATGGTGATATACCCACCTATTACTAGTGATTTTTCAAGTTTTTTATAGTGATCACAAATTAAGCTCCTTTTCTCGATTAGACGCTTAGTTTACGAGATAATCGCATTTAAAGATTTCCATATGAAAATCAACCACTGGCCACCCATTTCATGGTGATATCCTCACCTATTACTAGTGATTTTTCAATTTTTTTATAGTGATCACAAATTAAGCTCCTTTTCTCGATTAGACGCTTAGTTTACGAGATAATCGCATTTAAAGATTTCCATATGAAAATCAACCATTGGCCACCCATTTCATGGTTATATCCCCATATATTATAAGTGATTTCCTAAGTATTTTATAGTGATCACAAATTAAGCTCCTTTTCTCGATTAGACGCTTAGTTTACGAGATAATCGCATTTAAAGATTTCCATATGAAAATCAACCATTGGCCACCCATTTCATGGTGATATCCCCACCTATTACCAGTTATTTTTCAAGATTTTGATAGTGATCACAAATTAAGCTACTTTTCTCGATTAGACGCTTAGTTTACGAGATAATCGCATTTAAAGATTTCCATATGAAAATCAACCACTGGCCACCCATTTCATGGTGATATCCCCACCTATTACTAGTGATTTTTCAAGTTTTTTATAATGATCACAAATTAAGCTACTTTTCTCGATTAGACGCTTAGTTTACGAGATAATCGCATTTAAAGATTTCCATATGAAAATCAACCACTGGCCACCCATTTCATGGTGATATCCCCACCTATTACTAGTGATTTTTCAATTTTTTTATAGTGATCACAAATTAAGATCCTTTTCTCGATTAGACGCTTAGTTTACGAGATAATCGCATTTAAAGATTTCCATATGAAAATCAACCATTGGCCACCCATTTCATGGTGATATCCCCACCTATTACTAGTGATTTTTCAAGTTTTTTATAGTGATCACAAATTAAGCTCCTTTTCTCGATTAGACGCTTAGTTTACGAGATAATCGCATTTAAAGATTTCCATATGAAAATCAACCATTGGCCACCCATTTCATGGTGATATCCCCACCTATTACTAGTGATTTTTCAAGTTTTTTATAGTGATCACAAATTAAGCTCCTTTTCTCGATTAGACGCTTAGTTTACGAGATAATCGCATTTAAAGATTTCCATATGAAAATCAACCATTGGCCACCCATTTCATGGTGATATCCCCACCTATTACTAGTGATTTTTCAAGTTTTTTATAGTGATCACAAATTAAGCTCCTTTTCTCGATTAGACGCTTAGTTTACGAGATAATCGCATTTAAAGATTTTCATATGAAAATCAACCACTGGCCACCCATTTCATGGTGATATCCCCATATATTATAAGTGATTTCCTAAGTATTTTATTTTTTATAGTGATCACAAATTAAGCTCATTTTCTCGATTAGACGCTTAGTTGATTTTTCAAGTTTTTTATAGTGATCACAAATTAAGCTCCTTTTCTCGATTAGACGCTTAGTTTACGAGATAATCGCATTTAAAGATTTCCATATGAAAATCAACCACTGGCCACCCATTTCATGGTGATATCCCCATATATTATAAGTGATTTCCTAAGTATTTTAAAGTGATCACAAATTAAGCTCCTTTTCTCGATTAGACGCTTAGTTTACGAGATAATCACATTTAAAGATTTCCATATGAAAATCAACCACTGGCCACCCATTTCATGGTGATATCCCCACCTATTACTAGTGATTTTTCAAGTTTTTTATAGTGATCACAAATTAAGCTCCTTTTCTCGATTAGACGCTTAGTTTACGAGATAATCGCATTTAAAGATTTCCATATGAAAATCAACCACTGGCCACCCATTTCATGGTGATATCCCCACCTATTACTAGTGATTTTTCAATTTTTTTATAGTGATCACAAATTAAGCTCCTTTTCTCGATTAGACGCTTAGTTTACGAGATAATCGCATTTAAAGATTTCCATATGAAAATCAACCACTGGCCACCCATTTCATGGTGATATCCCCACCTATTACCAGTGATTTTTCAAGTTTTTTATAGTGATCACAAATTAAGCTCCTTTTCTCGATTAGACGCTTAGTTTACGAGATAATCGCATTTAAAGATTTCCATATGAAAATCAACCACTGGCCACCCATTTCATGGTGATATCGCCACCTATTACTAGTGATTTTTCAAGTTTTTTTAGTGATCACAAATTAAGCTCCTTTTCTCGATTAGACGCTTAGTTTACGAGATAATCGCATTTAAAGATTTCCATATGAAAATCAACCACTGGCCACCCATTTCATGGTGATATCCCCATATATTATAAGTGATTTCCTAAGTATTTTATAGTGTTCACAAATTAAGCTCCTTTTCTCGATTAGACGCTTAGTTAACGAAATAATCGCATTTAAAGATTTCCATATGAAAATCAACCACTGGCCACCCATTTCATGGTGATATCCCCATATATTATAAGTGATTTTTCAAGTTTTTTATAGTGATCACAAATTAAGCTCATTTTCTCGATTAGACGCTTAGTTGATTTTTCAAGTTTTTTATAGTGATCACAAATTAAGCTCCTTTTCTCGATTAGACGCTTAGTTAACGAGATAATCGCATTTAAAGATTTCCATATGAAAATCAACCACTGGCCACCCATTTCATGGTGATATCCCCATATATTATAAGTGATTTCCTAAGTATTTTAAAGTGATCACAAATTAAGCTCCTTTTCTCGATTAGACGCTTAGTTTACGAGATAATCACATTTAAAGATTTCCATATGAAAATCAACCACTGGCCACCCATTTCATGGTGATATCCCCACCTATTACTAGTGATTTTTCAAGTTTTTTATAGTGATCACAAATTAAGCTCATTTTCTCGATTAGACGCTTAGTTGATTTTTCAAGTTTTTTATAGTGATCACAAATTAAGCTCCTTTTCTCGATTAGACGCTTAGTTTACGAGATAATCGCATTTAAAGATTTCCATATGAAAATCAACCACTGGCCACCCATTTCATGGTGATATCCCCATATATTATAAGTGATTTCCTAAGTATTTTAAAGTGATCACAAATTAAGCTCCTTTTCTCGATTAGACGCTTAGTTTACGAGATAATCGCATTTAAAGATTTCCATATGAAAATCAACCACTGGCCACCCATTTCATGGTGATATCCCCACCTATTACTAGTGATTTTTCAAGTTTTTTATAGTGATCACAAATTAAGCTCCTTTTCTCGATTAGACGCTTAGTTTACGAGATAATCGCATTTAAAGATTTCCATATGAAAATCAACCACTGGCCACCCCACCTATTACTAGTGATTTTTCAAGTTTTTTATAGTGATCACAAATTAAGCTCATTTTCTCGATTAGACGCTTAGTTGATTTTTCAAGTTTTTTATAGTGATCACAAATTAAGCTCCTTTTCTCGATTAGACGCTTAGTTAACGAGATAATCGCATTTAAAGATTTCCATATGAAAATCAACCACTGGCCACCCATTTCATGGTGATATCCCCATATATTATAAGTGATTTCCTAAGTATTTTATAGTGATCACAAATTAAGCTCCTTTTCTCGATTAGACGCTTAGTTTACGAGATAATCGCATTTAAAGATTACCATATGAAAATCAACCATTGGCCACCCATTTCATGGTGATATCCCCACCTATTACCAGTTATTTTTCAAGATTTTGATAGTGATCACAAATTATGCTCCTTTTCTCGATTAGACGCTTAGTTTACGAGATAATCGCATTTAAAGATTTCCATATGAAAATCGACCACTGGCCACCCATTTCATGGTGATATCCCCACCCATTACTAGTGAATTTTCAATTTTTTTATAGTGATCACAAATTAAGCTCCTTTTCTCGATTAGACGCTTAGTTTACGAGATAATCGCATTTAAAGATTTCCATATGAAAATCAACCACTGGCCACCCATTTCATGGTGATATCCCCACCTATTACTAGTGATTTTTCAAGTTTTTTATAGTGATCACAAATAAAGCTCCTTTTCTCGATTAGACGCTTAGTTTACGAGATAATCGCATTTAAAGATTTCCATATGAAAATCAACCACTGGCCACCCATTTCATGGTGATATCCCCACCTATTACTAGTGATTTTTCAAGTTTTTTATAGTGATCACAAATTAAGCTCCTTTTCTCGATTAGACGCTTAGTTTACGAGATAATCGCATTTAAAGATTTCCATATGAAAATCAACCACTGGCCACCCATTTCATGGTGATATACCCACCTATTACTAGTGATTTTTCAAGTTTTTTATAGTGATCACAAATTAAGCTCCTTTTCTCGATTAGACGCTTAGTTTACGAGATAATCGCATTTAAAGATTTCCATATGAAAATCAACCACTGGCCACCCATTTCATGGTGATATCCTCACCTATTACTAGTGATTTTTCAATTTTTTTATAGTGATCACAAATTAAGCTCCTTTTCTCGATTAGACGCTTAGTTTACGAGATAATCGCATTTAAAGATTTCCATATGAAAATCAACCATTGGCCACCCATTTCATGGTTATATCCCCATATATTATAAGTGATTTCCTAAGTATTTTATAGTGATCACAAATTAAGCTCCTTTTCTCGATTAGACGCTTAGTTTACGAGATAATCGCATTTAAAGATTTCCATATGAAAATCAACCATTGGCCACCCATTTCATGGTGATATCCCCACCTATTACCAGTTATTTTTCAAGATTTTGATAGTGATCACAAATTAAGCTACTTTTCTCGATTAGACGCTTAGTTTACGAGATAATCGCATTTAAAGATTTCCATATGAAAATCAACCACTGGCCACCCATTTCATGGTGATATCCCCACCTATTACTAGTGATTTTTCAAGTTTTTTATAATGATCACAAATTAAGCTACTTTTCTCGATTAGACGCTTAGTTTACGAGATAATCGCATTTAAAGATTTCCATATGAAAATCAACCACTGGCCACCCATTTCATGGTGATATCCCCACCTATTACTAGTGATTTTTCAATTTTTTTATAGTGATCACAAATTAAGATCCTTTTCTCGATTAGACGCTTAGTTTACGAGATAATCGCATTTAAAGATTTCCATATGAAAATCAACCATTGGCCACCCATTTCATGGTGATATCCCCACCTATTACTAGTGATTTTTCAAGTTTTTTATAGTGATCACAAATTAAGCTCCTTTTCTCGATTAGACGCTTAGTTTACGAGATAATCGCATTTAAAGATTTCCATATGAAAATCAACCATTGGCCACCCATTTCATGGTGATATCCCCACCTATTACTAGTGATTTTTCAAGTTTTTTATAGTGATCACAAATTAAGCTCCTTTTCTCGATTAGACGCTTAGTTTACGAGATAATCGCATTTAAAGATTTCCATATGAAAATCAACCATTGGCCACCCATTTCATGGTGATATCCCCACCTATTACTAGTGATTTTTCAAGTTTTTTATAGTGATCACAAATTAAGCTCCTTTTCTCGATTAGACGCTTAGTTTACGAGATAATCGCATTTAAAGATTTTCATATGAAAATCAACCACTGGCCACCCATTTCATGGTGATATCCCCATATATTATAAGTGATTTCCTAAGTATTTTATTTTTTATAGTGATCACAAATTAAGCTCATTTTCTCGATTAGACGCTTAGTTGATTTTTCAAGTTTTTTATAGTGATCACAAATTAAGCTCCTTTTCTCGATTAGACGCTTAGTTTACGAGATAATCGCATTTAAAGATTTCCATATGAAAATCAACCATTGGCCACCCATTTCATGGTGATATCCCCACCTATTACTAGTGATTTTTCAAGTTTTTTATAGTGATCACAAATTAAGCTCCTTTTCTCGATTAGACGCTTAGTTTACGAGATAATCGCATTTAAAGATTTTCATATGAAAATCAACCACTGGCCACCCATTTCATGGTGATATCCCCATATATTATAAGTGATTTCCTAAGTATTTTATTTTTTATAGTGATCACAAATTAAGCTCCTTTTCTCGATTAGACGCTTAGTTTACGAGATAATCACATTTAAAGATTTCCATATGAAAATCAACCACTGGCCACCCATTTCATGGTGATATCCCCACCTATTACTAGTGATTTTTCAAGTTTTTTATAGTGATCACAAATTAAGCTCCTTTTCTCGATTAGACGCTTAGTTTACGAGATAATCGCATTTAAAGATTTCCATATGAAAATCAACCACTGGCCACCCATTTCATGGTGATATCCCCACCTATTACTAGTGATTTTTCAAGTTTTTTATAGTGATCACAAATTAAGCTCCTTTTCTCGATTAGACGCTTAGTTTACGAGATAATCGCATTTAAAGATTTCCATATGAAAATCAACCACTGGCCACCCATTTCATGGTGATATCCCCACCTATTACTAGTGATTTTTCAAGTTTTTTATAGTGATCACAAATTAAGCTCATTTTCTCGATTAGACGCTTAGTTGATTTTTCAAGTTTTTTATAGTGATCACAAATTAAGCTCCTTTTCTCGATTAGACGCTTAGTTAACGAGATAATCGCATTTAAAGATTTCCATATGAAAATCAACCACTGGCCACCCATTTCATGGTGATATCCCCATATATTATAAGTGATTTCCTAAGTATTTTATAGTGATCACAAATTAAGCTCCTTTTCTCGATTAGACGCTTAGTTTACGAGATAATCGCATTTAAAGATTTCCATATGAAAATCAACCATTGGCCACCCATTTCATGGTGATATCCCCACCTATTACCAGTTATTTTTCAAGATTTTGATAGTGATCACAAATTATGCTCCTTTTCTCGATTAGACGCTTAGTTTACGAGATAATCGCATTTAAAGATTTCCATATGAAAATCGACCACTGGCCACCCATTTCATGGTGATATCCCCACCCATTACTAGTGATTTTTCAATTTTTTTATAGTGATTACAAATTAAGCTCCTTTTCTCGATTAGACGCTTAGTTTACGAGATAATCGCATTTAAAGATTTCCATATGAAAATCAACCACTGGCCACCCATTTCATGGTGATATCCCCACCTATTACTAGTGATTTTTCAAGTTTTTTATAGTGATCACAAATAAAGCTCCTTTTCTCGATTAGACGCTTAGTTTACGAGATAATCGCATTTAAAGATTTCCATATGAAAATCAACCACTGGCCACCCATTTCATGGTGATATCCCCACCTATTACTAGTGATTTTTCAAGTTTTTTATAGTGATCACAAATTAAGCTCCTTTTCTCGATTAGACGCTTAGTTTACGAGATAATCGCATTTAAAGATTTCCATATGAAAATCAACCACTGGCCACCCATTTCATGGTGATATACCCACCTATTACTAGTGATTTTTCAAGTTTTTTATAGTGATCACAAATTAAGCTCCTTTTCTCGATTAGACGCTTAGTTTACGAGATAATCGCATTTAAAGATTTCCATATGAAAATCAACCACTGGCCACCCATTTCATGGTGATATCCTCACCTATTACTAGTGATTTTTCAATTTTTTTATAGTGATCACAAATTAAGCTCCTTTTCTCGATTAGACGCTTAGTTTACGAGATAATCGCATTTAAAGATTTCCATATGAAAATCAACCATTGGCCACCCATTTCATGGTTATATCCCCATATATTATAAGTGATTTCCTAAGTATTTTATAGTGATCACAAATTAAGCTCCTTTTCTCCTTAGTTTACGAGATAATCGCATTTAAAGATTTCCATATGAAAATCAACCACTGGCCACCCATTTCATGGTGATATCCCCATATATTATAAGTGATTTCCTAAGTATTTTATAGTGATCACAATTTAAGCTCCTTTTCTCGATTAGACGCTTAGTTTACGAGATAATCGCATTTAAAGATTTCCATATGAAAATCAACCACTGGCCACCCATTTCATGGTGATATCCCCACCTATTACTAGTGATTTTTCAATTTTTTTATAGTGATCACAAATTAAGCTCCTTTTCTCGATTAGACGCTTAGTTTACGAGATAATCGCATTTAAAGATTTCCATATGAAAATCAACCATTGGCCACCCATTTCATGGTTATATCCCCATATATTATAAGTGATTTCCTAAGTATTTTATAGTGATCACAAATTAAGCTCCTTTTCTCGATTAGACGCTTAGTTTACGAGATAATCGCATTTAAAGATTTCCATATGAAAATCAACCATTGGCCACCCATTTCATGTTGATATCCCCACCTATTACTAGTCATTTTTCAAGTTTTTTTATAGTGATCACAAATTAAGCTCCTTTTCTCGATTAGACGCTTAGTTTACGAGATAATCGCATTTAAAGATTTCCATATGAAAATCAACCATTGGCCACCCATTTCATGGTTTTATCCCCATATATTATAAGTGATTTCCTAAGTATTTTATAGGGATCCCAAATTAAGCTCCTTTTCTCGATTAGACGCTTAGTTTACGAGATAATCGCATTTAAAGATTTCCATATGAAAATCAACCATTGGCCACCCATTTCATGGTGATATCCCCACCTATTACCAGTTATTTTTCAAGATTTTGATAGTGATCACAAATTAAGCTCCTTTTCTCGATTAGACGCTTAGTTTACGAGATAATCGCATTTAAAGATTTCCATATGAAAATCAACCATTGGCCACCCATTTCATGGTAATATCCCCACATATTACTATTGATTTCCTAAGTATTTTATAGTGATCACAAATTAAGCTCCTTTTCTCGATTAGACGCTTAGTTTACGAGATAATCGCATTTAAAGATTTCCATATGAAAATCAACCACTGGCCACCCATTTCATGGTGATATCCCCATATATTATAAAAGATTTCCTAAGTATTTTATAGTGATCACAAATTAAGCTCCTTTTCTCGATTAGACGCTTAGTTTAGGAGATAATCGCATTTAAAGATTTCCATATGAAAATCAACCATTGGCCACCCATTTCATGGTGATATCCCCACCTATTACCAGTTATTTTTCAGGATTTTGATAGTGATCACAAATTAAGCTCCTTTTCTCGATTAGACGCTTAGTTTACGAGATAATCGCATTTAAAGATTTCCATATGAAAATCAACCACTGGCCACCCATTTCATGGTGATATCCCCACCTATTACTAGTGATTTTTCAAGTTTTTTATAGTGATCACAAATTAAGCTCCTTTTCTCTATTAGACGCTTAGTTTACGAGATAATCGCATTTAAAGATTTCCATATGAAAATCAACCATTGGCCACCCATTTCATGGTGATATCCCCACCTATTACTGGTGATTTTTCAAGTTTTTTATAGTGATCGCAAATTAAGCTCCTTTTCTCGATTAGACGCTTAGTTTACGAGATAATCGCATTTAAAGATTTCCATATGAAAATCAACCACTGGCCACCCAATTCATGGTGATATCCCTACCTATTACTAGTTATTTTTCAAGATTTTGATAGTGATCACAAATTAAGCTCCTTTTCTCGATTAGACGCTTAGTTTAGGAGATAATCGCATTTAAAGATTTCCATATGAAAATCAACCACTGGCCACCCATTTCATGGTGATATCCCCATATATTATAAGTGATTTCCTAAGTATTTTATAGTGATCACAAATTAAGCTCCTTTTCTCGATTAGACGCTTAGTTTACGAGATAATCGCATTTAAAGATTTCCATATGAAAATCAACCATTGGCCACCCATTTCATGGTGATATCCCCACCTATTACTATTGATTTTTCAAGTTTTTTATAGTGATCACAAATTAAGCTCCTTTTCTCGATTAGACGCTTAGTTTACGAGATAATCGCATTTAAAGATTTCCATATGAAAATCAACCATTGGCCACCCATTTCATGGTGATATCCCCACCTATTACTGGTGATTTTTCAAGTTTTTTATAGTGATCACAAATTAAGCTCCTTTTCTCGATTAGACGCTTAGTTTACGAGATAATCGCATTTAAAGATTTCCATATGAAAATCAACCACTGGCCACCCATTTCATGGTGATATCCCCATATATTATAAGTGATTTCCTAAGTATTTTATAGTGATCACAAATTAAGCTCCTTTTCTCGATTAGACGCTTAGTTTACGAGATAATCGCATTTAAAGATTTCCATATGAAAATCAACCACTGGCCACCCATTTCATGGTGATATCCCCATATATTATAAGTGATTTCCTAAGTATTTTATAGTGATCACAAATTAAGCTCCTTTTCTCGATTAGACGCTTAGTTTACGAGATAATCGTATTTAAAGATTTCCATATGAAAATCAACCACTGGCCACCCATTTCATGGTGATATCCCCATATATTATAAGTGATTTCCTAAGTATTTTATAGTGATCACAAATTAAGCTCCTTTTCTCGATTAGACGCTTAGTTTACGAGATAATCGCATTTAAAGATTTCCATATGAAAATCAACCATTGGCCACCCATTTCATGGTGATATCCCCACCTATTACTGGTGATTTTTCAAGTTTTTTATAGTGATCACAAATTAAGCTCCTTTTCTCGATTAGACGCTTAGTTTACGAGATAATCGCATTTAAAGATTTCCATATGAAAATCAACCACTGGCCACCCATTTCATGGTGATATCCCCACCTATTACTAGTTATTTTTCAAGATTTTGATAGTGATCACAAATTAAGCTCCTTTTCTCGATTAGACGCTTAATTTAGGAGATAATCGCATTTAAAGATTTCCATATGAAAATCAACCACTGGCCACCCATTTCATGGTGATATCCCCATATATTATAAGTGATTTCCTAAGTATTTTATAGTGATCACAAATTAAGCTCCTTTTCTCGATTAGACGCTTAGTTTACGAGATAATCGCATTTAAAGATTTCCATATGAAAATCAACCATTGGCCACCCATTTCATGGTGATATCCCCACCTATTACTATTGATTTTTCAAGTTTTTTATAGTGATCACAAATTAAGCTCCTTTTCTCGATTAGACGCTTAGTTTACGAGATAATCGCATTTAAAGATTTCCATATGAAAATCAACCATTGGCCACCCATTTCATGGTGATATCCCCACCTATTACTGGTGATTTTTCAAGTTTTTTATAGTGATCACAAATTAAGCTCCTTTTCTCGATTAGACGCTTAGTTTACGAGATAATCGCATTTAAAGATTTCCATATGAAAATCAACCACTGGCCACCCATTTCATGGTGATATCCCCATATATTATAAGTGATTTCCTAAGTATTTTATAGTGATCACAAATTAAGCTCCTTTTCTCGATTAGACGCTTAGTTTACGAGATAATCGCATTTAAAGATTTCCATATGAAAATCAACCACTGGCCACCCATTTCATGGTGATATCCCCATATATTATAAGTGATTTCCTAAGTATTTTATAGTGATCACAAATTAAGCTCCTTTTCTCGATTAGACGCTTAGTTTACGAGATAATCGCATTTAAAGATTTCCATATGAAAATCAACCATTGGCCACCCATTTCATGGTGATATCCCCACCTATTACCAGTTATTTTTCAAGATTTTGATAGTGATCACAAATTAAGCTCCTTTTCTCGATTAGACGCTTAGTTTACGAGATAATCGCATTTAAAGATTTCCATATGAAAATCAACCACTGGACACCCATTTCATGGTGATATTCCCATATATTATAAGTGATTTCCTAAGTATTTTATAGTGATCACAAATTAAGCTCCTTTTCTCGATTAGACGCTTAGTTTACGAGATAATCGCATTTAAAGATTTCCATATGAAAATCAACCATTGGCCACCCATTTCATGGTGATATCCCCACCTATTCCCAGTTATTTTTCAAGATTTTGATAGTGATCACAAATTAAGCTCCTTTTCTCGATTAGACGCTTAGTTTACGAGATAATCGCATTTAAAGATTTCCATATGAAAATCAACCACTGGACACCCATTTCATGGTGATATTCCCATATATTATAAGTGATTTCCTAAGTATTTTATAGTGATCACAAATTAAGCTCCTTTTCTCGATTAGACGCTTAGTTTACGAGATAATCGCATTTAAAGATTTCCATATGAAAATCAACCATTGGCCACCCATTTCATGGTGATATCCCCACCTATTCCCAGTTATTTTTCAAGATTTTGATAGTGATCACAAATTAAGCTCCTTTTCTCGATTAGACGCTTAGTTTACGAGATAATCGCATTTAAAGATTTCCATATGAAAATCAACCACTGGCCACCCATTTCATGGTGATATACCCACCTATTACTAGTGATTTCCTAAGTATTTTATAGTGATCACAAATTAAGCTCCTTTTCTCGATTAGACGCTTAGTTTACGAGATAATCGCATTTAAAGATTTCCATATGAAAATCAACCATTGGCCACCCATTTCATGGTGATATCCCCACCTATTACTATTGATTTTTCAAGTTTTTTATAGTGATCACAAATTAAGCTCCTTTTCTCGATTAGACGCTTAGTTTACGAGATAATCGCATTTAAAGATTTCCATATGAAAATCAACCATTGGCCACCCATTTCATGGTGATATCCCCACATATTACTAGTGATTTTTCAAGTTTTTTATAGTGATCACAAATTAAGCTCCTTTTCTCGATTAGACGCTTAGTTTACGAGATAATCGCATTTAAAGATTTCCATATGAAAATCAACCATTGGCCACCCATTTCATGGTGATATCCCCACCTATTCCCAGTTATTTTTCAAGATTTTGATAGTGATCACAAATTAAGCTCCTTTTCTCGATTAGACGCTTAGTTTACGAGATAATCGCATTTAAAGATTTCCGTATGAAAATCAACCACTGGCCACCCATTTCATGGTGATATACCCACCTATTACTAGTGATTTCCTAAGTATTTTATAGTGATCACAAATTAAGCTCCTTTTCTCGATTAGACGCTTAGTTTACGAGATAATCGCATTTAAAGATTTCCATATGAAAATCAACCATTGGCCACCCATTTCATGGTGATATCCCCACCTATTACTATTGATTTTTCAAGTTTTTTATAGTGATCACAAATTAAGCTCCTTTTCTCGATTAGACGCTTAGTTTACGAGATAATCGCATTTAAAGATTTCCATATGAAAATCAACCATTGGCCACCCATTTCATGGTTATATCCCCATATATTATAAGTGATTTCCTAAGTATTTTATAGTGATCACAAATTAAGCTCCTTTAAGATTTCCTTAAAGATTTCCATATGAAAATCAACCACTGGCCACCCATTTCATGGTGATATCCCCACCTATTACTAGTGATTTTTCAAGTTTTTTATAGTGATCACAAATTAAGCTCCTTTTCTCGATTAGACGCTTAGTTTAAGCGCATTTAAAGATTTCCATATGAAAATCAACCATTGGCCACCCATTTCATGGTGATGTCCCCACATATTACTAGTGATTTTTCAAGTTTTTTATAGTGATCACAAATTAAGCTCCTTTTCTCGATTAGACGCTTAGTTTACGAGATAATCGCATTTAAAGATTTCCATATGAAAATCAACCATTGGCCACCCATTTCATGGTGATATCCCCACATATTACTAGTGATTTTTCAAGTTTTTTATAGTGATCACAAATTAAGCTCCTTTTCTCGATTAGACGCTTAGTTTACGAGATAATCGCATTTAAAGATTTCCATATGAAAATCAACCATTGGCCACCCATTTCATGGTTATATCCCCATATATTATAAGTGATTTCCTAAGTATTTTATAGTGATCACAAATTAAGCTCCTTTAAGATTTCCTTAAAGATTTCCATATGAAAATCAACCACTGGCCACCCATTTCATGGTGATATCCCCACCTATTACTAGTGATTTTTCAAGTTTTTTATAGTGATCACAAATTAAGCTCCTTTTCTCGATTAGACGCTCAGTTTACGAGATAAGCGCATTTAAAGATTTCCATATGAAAATCAACCATTGGCCACCCATTTCATGGTGATATCCCCACATATTACTAGTGATTTTTCAAGTTTTTTATAGTGATCACAAATTAAGCTCCTTTTCTCGATTAGACGCTTAGTTCACGAGATAATCGCATTTAAAGATTTCCATATGAAAATCAACCATTGGCCACCCATTTCATGGTTATATCCCCATATATTATAAGTGATTTCCTAAGTATTTTATAGTGATCACAAATTAAGCTCCTTTAAGATTTCCTTAAAGATTTCCATATGAAAATCAACCACTGGCCACCCATTTCATGGTGATATCCCCACCTATTACTAGTGATTTTTCAAGTTTTTTATAGTGATCACAAATTAAGCTCCTTTTCTCGATTAGACGCTCAGTTTACGAGATAAGCGCATTTAAAGATTTCCATATGAAAATCAACCATTGGCCACCCATTTCATGGTGATATCCCCACATATTACTAGTGATTTTTCATGTTTTTTATAGTGATCACAAATTAAGCTCCTTTTCTCGATTAGACGCTTAGTTCACGAGATAATCGCATTTAAAGATTTCCATATGAAAATCAACCATTGGCCACCCATTTCATGGTAATATCCCCACATATTACTATTGATTTTTCAAGTTTTTTATAGTGATCACAAATTAAGCTCCTTTTCTCGATTAGACGCTTAGTTTACGAGATAATCGCATTTAAAGATTTCCATATGAAAATCAACCATTGGCCACCCATTTCATGGTGATATCCCCACCTATTACTAGTGATTTTTCAAGTTTTTTATAGTGATCACAAATTAAGCTCCTTTTCTCGATTAGACGCTTAGTTTACGAGATAAGCGCATTTAAAGATTTCCATATGAAAATCAACCATTGGCCACCCATTTCATGGTGATATCCCCACATATTACTAGTGATTTTTCAAGTTTTTTATAGTGATCACAAATTAAGCTCCTTTTCTCGATTAGACGCTTAGTTTACGAGATAATCGCAATTAAAGGTTTCCATAGTTTACGAGATAATCGCATTTAAAGATTTCCATATGAAAATCAACCACTGGCCACCCATTTCATGGTGATATCCCCATATATTATAAGTGATTTCCTAAGTATTTTATAGTGATCACAAATTAAGCTCCTTTTCTCGATTAGACGCTTAGTTTACGAGATAATCGCATTTAAAGATTTCCATATGAAAATCAACCATTGGCCACCCATTTCATGGTGATATCCCCACCTATTACTAGTGATTTTTCAAGTTTTTTATAGTGATCACGAATTAAGCTCCTTTTCTCGATTAGACGCTTAGTTTACGAGATAAGCGCATTTAAAGATTTCCATATGAAAATCAACCATTGGCCACCCATTTCATGGTGATATCCCCACATATTACTAGTGATTTTTCAAGTTTTTTATAGTGATCACAAATTAAGCTCCTTTTCTCGATTAGACGCTTAGTTTACGAGATAATCGCAATTAAAGGTTTCCATAGTTTACGAGATAATCGCATTTAAAGATTTCCATATGAAAATCAACCACTGGCCACCCATTTCATGGTGATATCCCCATATATTATAAGTGATTTCCTAAGTATTTTATAGTGATCACAAATTAAGCTCCTTTTCTCGATTAGACGCTTAGTTTACGAGATAATCGCATTTAAAGATTTCCATATGAAAATCAACCATTGGCCACCCATTTCATGGTTATATCCCCATATATTATAAGTGATTTCCTAAGTATTTTATAGTGATCACAAAGTAAGCTCCTTTTCTCGATTAGACGCTTAGTTTACGAGATAATCGCATTTAAAGATTTCCATATGAAAATCAACCACTGGCCACCCATTTCATGGTGATATCCCCATATATTATAAGTGATTTCCTAAGTATTTTATAGTGATCACAAATTAAGCTCCTTTTCTCGATTAGACGCTTAGTTTACGAGATAATCGCATTTAAAGATTTCCATATGAAAATCAACCACTGGCCACCCATTTCATGGTGATATCCCCACCTATTACTAGTGATTTTTCAAGTTTTTTATAGTGATCACAAATTAAGCTCCTTTTCTCGATTAGACGCTTAGTTTACGAGATAATCGCATTTAAAGATTTCCATATGAAAATCAACCACTGGCCACCCATTTCATGGTGATATCCCCATATATTATAAGTGATTTCCTAAGTATTTTATAGTGATCACAAATTAAGCTCCTTTTCTCGATTAGACGCTTAGTTTACGAGATAATCGCATTTAAAGATTTCCATATGAAAATCAACCACTGGCCACCCATTTCATGGTGATATCCCCACCTATTTCTAGTGATTTCCTAAGTATTTTATAGTGATCACAAATTAAGCTCTTTTTCTCGATTAGACGCTTAGTTTACGAGATAATCGCATTTAAAGATTTCCATATGAAAATCAACCACTGGCCACCCATTTCATGGTGATATCCCCACCTATTACTAGTGATTTTTCAAGTTTTTTATAGTGATCACAAATTAAGCTCCTTTTCTCGATTAGACGCTTAGTTTACGAGATAATCGCATTTAAAGATTTCCATATGAAAATCAACCATTGGCCACCCATTTCATGGTGATATCCCCACCTATTACTAGTGATTTTTCAAGTTTTTTATAGTGATCACAAATTAAGCTCCTTTTCTCGATTAGACGCTTAGTTTACGAGATAATCGCATTTAAAGATTTCCATATGAAAATCAACCATTGGCCACCCATTTCATAGTTATATCCCCATATATTATAAGTGATTTCCTAAGTATTTTATAGTGATCACAAATAAAGCTCCTTTTCTCGATTAGACGCTTTGTTTACGAGATAATCGCATTTAAAGATTTCCATATGAAAATCAACCATTGGCCACACATTTCATAGTTATATCCCCATATATTATAAGTGATTTCCTAATTATTTTATAGTGATCACAAATTAAGCTCCTTTTCTCGATAAGACGCTTAGTTTACGAGATAATCGCATTTAAAGATTTCCATATGAAAATCAACCACTGGCCACCCATTTCATGGTGATATCCCCACCTATTACTAGTGATTTTTCAAGTTTTTTATAGTGATCACAAATTAAGCTCCTTTTCTCGATTAGACGCTTAGTTTACGAGATAATCGCATTTAAAGATTTCCATATGAAAATCAACCATTGGCCACCCATTTCATGGTGATATCCCCACCTATTACTAGTGATTTTTCAAGTTTTTTATAGTGATCACGAATTAAGCTCCTTTTCTCGATTAGACGCTTAGTTTACGAGATAATCGCATTTAAAGATTTCCATATGAAAATCAACCATTGGCCACCCATTTCATGGTGATATCCCCACATATTACTAGTGATTTTTCAAGTTTTTTATAGTGATCACAAATTAAGCTCCTTTTCTCGATTAGACGCTTAGTTTACGAGATAATCGCAATTAAAGGTTTCCATAGTTTACGAGATAATCGCATTTAAAGATTTCCATATGAAAATCAACCACTGGCCACCCATTTCATGGTGATATCCCCATATATTATAAGTGATTTCCTAAGTATTTTATAGTGATCACAAATTAAGCTCCTTTTCTCGATTAGACGCTTAGTTTACGAGATAATCGCATTTAAAGATTTCCATATGAAAATCAACCATTGGCCACCCATTTCATGGTTATATCCCCATATATTATAAGTGATTTCCTAAGTATTTTATAGTGATCACAAAGTAAGCTCCTTTTCTCGATTAGACGCTTAGTTTACGAGATAATCGCATTTAAAGATTTCCATATGAAAATCAACCACTGGCCACCCATTTCATGGTGATATCCCCATATATTATAAGTGATTTCCTAAGTATTTTATAGTGATCACAAATTAAGCTCCTTTTCTCGATTAGACGCTTAGTTTACGAGATAATCGCATTTAAAGATTTCCATATGAAAATCAACCACTGGCCACCCATTTCATGGTGATATCCCCACCTATTACTAGTGATTTTTCAAGTTTTTTATAGTGATCACAAATTAAGCTCCTTTTCTCGATTAGACGCTTAGTTTACGAGATAATCGCATTTAAAGATTTCCATATGAAAATCAACCACTGGCCACCCATTTCATGGTGATATCCCCATATATTATAAGTGATTTCCTAAGTATTTTATAGTGATCACAAATTAAGCTCCTTTTCTCGATTAGACGCTTAGTTTACGAGATAATCGCATTTAAAGATTTCCATATGAAAATCAACCACTGGCCACCCATTTCATGGTGATATCCCCACCTATTTCTAGTGATTTCCTAAGTATTTTATAGTGATCACAAATTAAGCTCTTTTTCTCGATTAGACGCTTAGTTTACGAGATAATCGCATTTAAAGATTTCCATATGAAAATCAACCACTGGCCACCCATTTCATGGTGATATCCCCACCTATTACTAGTGATTTTTCAAGTTTTTTATAGTGATCACAAATTAAGCTCCTTTTCTCGATTAGACGCTTAGTTTACGAGATAATCGCATTTAAAGATTTCCATATGAAAATCAACCATTGGCCACCCATTTCATGGTGATATCCCCACCTATTACTAGTGATTTTTCAAGTTTTTTATAGTGATCACAAATTAAGCTCCTTTTCTCGATTAGACGCTTAGTTTACGAGATAATCGCATTTAAAGATTTCCATATGAAAATCAACCATTGGCCACCCATTTCATAGTTATATCCCCATATATTATAAGTGATTTCCTAAGTATTTTATAGTGATCACAAATAAAGCTCCTTTTCTCGATTAGACGCTTTGTTTACGAGATAATCGCATTTAAAGATTTCCATATGAAAATCAACCATTGGCCACCCATTTCATAGTTATATCCCCATATATTATAAGTGATTTCCTAATTATTTTATAGTGATCACAAATTAAGCTCCTTTTCTCGATAAGACGCTTAGTTTACGAGATAATCGCATTTAAAGATTTCCATATGAAAATCAACCACTGGCCACCCATTTCATGGTGATATCCCCACCTATTACTAGTGATTTTTCAAGTTTTTTATAGTGATCACAAATTAAGCTCCTTTTCTCGATTAGACGCTTAGTTTACGAGATAATCGCATTTAAAGATTTCCATATGAAAATCAACCATTGGCCACCCATTTCATGGTGATATCCCCACCTATTACTAGTGATTTTTCAAGTTTTTTATAGTGATCACAAATTAAGCTCCTTTTCTCGATTAGACGCTTAGTTTACGAGATAATCGCAATTAAAGGTTTCCATAGTTTACGAGATAATCGCATTTAAAGATTTCCATATGAAAATCAACCACTGGCCACCCATTTCATGGTGATATCCCCATATATTATAAGTGATTTCCTAAGTATTTTATAGTGATCACAAATTAAGCTCCTTTTCTCGATTAGACGCTTAGTTTACGAGATAATCGCATTTAAAGATTTCCATATGAAAATCAACCATTGGCCACCCATTTCATGGTTATATCCCCATATATTATAAGTGATTTCCTAAGTATTTTATAGTGATCACAAAGTAAGCTCCTTTTCTCGATTAGACGCTTAGTTTACGAGATAATCGCATTTAAAGATTTCCATATGAAAATCAACCACTGGCCACCCATTTCATGGTGATATCCCCATATATTATAAGTGATTTCCTAAGTATTTTATAGTGATCACAAATTAAGCTCCTTTTCTCGATTAGACGCTTAGTTTACGAGATAATCGCATTTAAAGATTTCCATATGAAAATCAACCACTGGCCACCCATTTCATGGTGATATCCCCACCTATTACTAGTGATTTTTCAAGTTTTTTATAGTGATCACAAATTAAGCTCCTTTTCTCGATTAGACGCTTAGTTTACGAGATAATCGCATTTAAAGATTTCCATATGAAAATCAACCACTGGCCACCCATTTCATGGTGATATCCCCATATATTATAAGTGATTTCCTAAGTATTTTATAGTGATCACAAATTAAGCTCCTTTTCTCGATTAGACGCTTAGTTTACGAGATAATCGCATTTAAAGATTTCCATATGAAAATCAACCACTGGCCACCCATTTCATGGTGATATCCCCACCTATTTCTAGTGATTTCCTAAGTATTTTATAGTGATCACAAATTAAGCTCTTTTTCTCGATTAGACGCTTAGTTTACGAGATAATCGCATTTAAAGATTTCCATATGAAAATCAACCACTGGCCACCCATTTCATGGTGATATCCCCACCTATTACTAGTGATTTTTCAAGTTTTTTATAGTGATCACAAATTAAGCTCCTTTTCTCGATTAGACGCTTAGTTTACGAGATAATCGCATTTAAAGATTTCCATATGAAAATCAACCATTGGCCACCCATTTCATGGTGATATCCCCACCTATTACTAGTGATTTTTCAAGTTTTTTATAGTGATCACAAATTAAGCTCCTTTTCTCGATTAGACGCTTAGTTTACGAGATAATCGCATTTAAAGATTTCCATATGAAAATCAACCATTGGCCACCCATTTCATAGTTATATCCCCATATATTATAAGTGATTTCCTAAGTATTTTATAGTGATCACAAATAAAGCTCCTTTTCTCGATTAGACGCTTTGTTTACGAGATAATCGCATTTAAAGATTTCCATATGAAAATCAACCATTGGCCACACATTTCATAGTTATATCCCCATATATTATAAGTGATTTCCTAATTATTTTATAGTGATCACAAATTAAGCTCCTTTTCTCGATAAGACGCTTAGTTTACGAGATAATCGCATTTAAAGATTTCCATATGAAAATCAACCACTGGCCACCCATTTCATGGTGATATCCCCACCTATTACTAGTGATTTTTCAAGTTTTTTATAGTGATCACAAATTAAGCTCCTTTTCTCGATTAGACGCTTAGTTTACGAGATAATCGCATTTAAAGATTTCCATATGAAAATCAACCATTGGCCACCCATTTCATGGTGATATCCCCACCTATTACTAGTGATTTTTCAAGTTTTTTATAGTGATCACGAATTAAGCTCCTTTTCTCGATTAGACGCTTAGTTTACGAGATAATCGCATTTAAAGATTTCCATATGAAAATCAACCATTGGCCACCCATTTCATGGTGATATCCCCACATATTACTAGTGATTTTTCAAGTTTTTTATAGTGATCACAAATTAAGCTCCTTTTCTCGATTAGACGCTTAGTTTACGAGATAATCGCAATTAAAGGTTTCCATAGTTTACGAGATAATCGCATTTAAAGATTTCCATATGAAAATCAACCACTGGCCACCCATTTCATGGTGATATCCCCATATATTATAAGTGATTTCCTAAGTATTTTATAGTGATCACAAATTAAGCTCCTTTTCTCGATTAGACGCTTAGTTTACGAGATAATCGCATTTAAAGATTTCCATATGAAAATCAACCATTGGCCACCCATTTCATGGTTATATCCCCATATATTATAAGTGATTTCCTAAGTATTTTATAGTGATCACAAAGTAAGCTCCTTTTCTCGATTAGACGCTTAGTTTACGAGATAATCGCATTTAAAGATTTCCATATGAAAATCAACCACTGGCCACCCATTTCATGGTGATATCCCCATATATTATAAGTGATTTCCTAAGTATTTTATAGTGATCACAAATTAAGCTCCTTTTCTCGATTAGACGCTTAGTTTACGAGATAATCGCATTTAAAGATTTCCATATGAAAATCAACCACTGGCCACCCATTTCATGGTGATATCCCCACCTATTACTAGTGATTTTTCAAGTTTTTTATAGTGATCACAAATTAAGCTCCTTTTCTCGATTAGACGCTTAGTTTACGAGATAATCGCATTTAAAGATTTCCATATGAAAATCAACCACTGGCCACCCATTTCATGGTGATATCCCCATATATTATAAGTGATTTCCTAAGTATTTTATAGTGATCACAAATTAAGCTCCTTTTCTCGATTAGACGCTTAGTTTACGAGATAATCGCATTTAAAGATTTCCATATGAAAATCAACCACTGGCCACCCATTTCATGGTGATATCCCCACCTATTTCTAGTGATTTCCTAAGTATTTTATAGTGATCACAAATTAAGCTCTTTTTCTCGATTAGACGCTTAGTTTACGAGATAATCGCATTTAAAGATTTCCATATGAAAATCAACCACTGGCCACCCATTTCATGGTGATATCCCCACCTATTACTAGTGATTTTTCAAGTTTTTTATAGTGATCACAAATTAAGCTCCTTTTCTCGATTAGACGCTTAGTTTACGAGATAATCGCATTTAAAGATTTCCATATGAAAATCAACCATTGGCCACCCATTTCATGGTGATATCCCCACCTATTACTAGTGATTTTTCAAGTTTTTTTATAGTGATCACAAATTAAGCTCCTTTTCTCGATTAGACGCTTAGTTTACGAGATAATCGCATTTAAAGATTTCCATATGAAAATCAACCATTGGCCACCCATTTCATAGTTATATCCCCATATATTATAAGTGATTTCCTAAGTATTTTATAGTGATCACAAATAAAGCTCCTTTTCTCGATTAGACGCTTTGTTTACGAGATAATCGCATTTAAAGATTTCCATATGAAAATCAACCATTGGCCACCCATTTCATAGTTATATCCCCATATATTATAAGTGATTTCCTAATTATTTTATAGTGATCACAAATTAAGCTCCTTTTCTCGATAAGACGCTTAGTTTACGAGATAATCGCATTTAAAGATTTCCATATGAAAATCAACCACTGGCCACCCATTTCATGGTGATATCCCCACCTATTACTAGTGATTTTTCAAGTTTTTTTATAGTGATCACAAATTAAGCTCCTTTTCTCGATTAGACGCTTAGTTTACGAGATAATCGCATTTAAAAGATTTCCATATGAAAATCAACCATTGGCCACCCATTTCATGGTGATATCCCCACCTATTACTAGTGATTTTTCAAGTTTTTTATAGTGATCACAAATTAAGCTCCTTTTCTCGATTAGACGCTATTAGTTTACGAGATAATCGCATTTAAAGATTTCCATATGAAAAATCAACCACTGGCCACCCATTTCATGGTGATATCCCCCATATATTATAAGTGATTTCCTAAGTATTTTATAGTGATCACAAATTAAGCTCCTTTTCTCGATTAGACGCTTAGTTTACGAGATAATCGCATTTAAAGATTTCCATATGAAAATCAACCACTGGCCACCCATTTCATGGTGATATCCCCACCTATTACTAGTGATTTTTTCAAGTTTTTTTATAGTGATCACAAATTAAGCTCCTTTTCTCGATTAGACGCTTAGTTTACGAGATAATCGCATTTAAAGATTTCCATATGAAAATCAACCACTGGCCACCCATTTCATGGTGATATCCCCATATATTATAAGTGATTTCCTAAGTATTTTATAGTGATCACAAATTAAGCTCCTTTTCTCGATTAGACGCTTAGTTTACGAGATAATCGCATTTAAAGATTTCCATATGAAAATCAACCACTGGCCACCCATTTCATGGTGATATCCCCACCTATTTCTAGTGATTTCCTAAGTATTTTATAGTGATCACAAATTAAGCTCTTTTTCTCGATTAGACGCTTAGTTTACGAGATAATCGCATTTAAAGATTTCCATATGAAAATCAACCACTGGCCACCCATTTCATGGTGATATCCCCACCTATTACTAGTGATTTTTCAAGTTTTTTATAGTGATCACAAATTAAGCTCCTTTTCTCGATTAGACGCTTAGTTTACGAGATAATCGCATTTAAAGATTTCCATATGAAAATCAACCATTGGCCACCCATTTCATGGTGATATCCCCCACCTATTACTAGTGATTTTTCAAGTTTTTTATAGTGATCACAAATTAAGCTCCTTTTCTCGATTAGACGCTTAGTTTACGAGATAATCGCATTTAAAGATTTCCATATGAAAATCAACCATTGGCCACCCATTTCATAGTTATATCCCCATATATTATAAGTGATTTCCTAAGTATTTTATAGTGATCACAAATAAAGCTCCTTTTCTCGATTAGACGCTTTGTTTACGAGATAATCGCATTTAAAGATTTCCATATGAAAATCAACCATTGGCCACCCCAATTTCATAGTTATATCCCCATATATTATAAGTGATTTCCTAATTATTTTATAGTGATCACAAATTAAGCTCCTTTTCTCGATTAGACGCTTAGTTTACGAGATAATCGCATTTAAAGATTTCCATATGAAAATCAACCATTGGCCACCCATTTCATAGTTATATCCCCATATATTATAAGTGATTTCCTAAGTATTTTATAGTGATCACAAATTAAGCTCCTTTTCTCGATTAGACGCTTAGTTTACGAGATAATCGCATTTAAAGATTTCCATATGAAAATCAACCACTGGCCACCCATTTCATGGTGATATCCCCACCTATTACTAGTGATTTTTCAAGTTTTTTATAGTGATCACAAATTAAGCTCCTTTTCTCGATTAGACGCTTAGTTTACGAGATAATCGCATTTAAAGATTTCCATATGAAAATCAACCATTGGCCACCCATTTCATGGTGATATCCCCACCTATTACTAGTGATTTTTTCAAGTTTTTTTATAGTGATCACAAATTAAGCTCCTTTTCTCGATTAGACGCTTAGTTTTACGAGATAATCGCATTTAAAGATTTCCATATGAAAATCAACCATTGGCCACCCATTTCATAGTTATATCCCCATATATTATAAGTGATTTCCTAAGTATTTTATAGTGATCACAAATTAAGCTCCTTTTCTCGATTAGACGCTTAGTTTACGAGATAATCGCATTTAAAGATTTCCATATGAAAATCAACCACTGGCCACCCATTTCATGGTGATATCCCCACCTATTTCTAGTGATTTCCTAAGTATTTTATAGTGATCACAAATTAAGCTCTTTTTCTCGATTAGACGCTTAGTTTACGAGATAATCGCATTTAAAGATTTCCATATGAAAATCAACCACTGGCCACCCATTTCATGGTGATATCCCCACCTATTACTAGTGATTTTTCAAGTATTTTATAGTGATCACAAATTAAGCTCCTTTTCTCGATTAGACGCTTAGTTTACGAGATAATCGCATTTAAAGATTTCCATATGAAAATCAACCACTGGCCACCCATTTCATGGTGATATCCCCACCTATTTCTAGTGATTTCCTAAGTATTTTATAGTGATCACAAATTAAGCTCTTTTTCTCGATTAGACGCTTAGTTTACGAGATAATCGCATTTAAAGATTTCCATATGAAAATCAACCACTGGCCACCCATTTCATGGTGATATCCCCACCTATTACTAGTGATTTTTCAAGTTTTTTTATAGTGATCACAAATTAAGCTCCTTTTCTCGATTAGACGCTTAGTTTACGAGATAATCGCATTTAAAGATTTCCATATGAAAATCAACCACTGGCCACCCATTTCATGGTGATATCCCCATATATTATAAGTGATTTCCTAAGTATTTTATAGTGATCACAAATTAAGCTCCTTTTCTCGATTAGACGCTTAGTTTACGAGATAATCGCATTTAAAGATTTCCATATGAAAATCAACCACTGGCCACCCATTTCATGGTGATATCCCCACCTATTTCTAGTGATTTCCTAAGTATTTTATAGTGATCACAAATTAAGCTCTTTTTCTCGATTAGACGCTTAGTTTACGAGATAATCGCATTTAAAGATTTCCATATGAAAATCAACCACTGGCCACACATTTCATGGTGATATCCCCACATATTACTATTGATTTTTCAAGTTTTTTATAGTGATCACAAATTAAGCTCCTTTTCTCGATTAGACGCTTAGTTTACGAGATAATCGCATTTAAAGATTTCCATATGAAAATCAACCACTGGCCACCCATTTCATGGTGATATCCCCACCTATTTCTAGTGATTTCCTAAGTATTTTATAGTGATCACAAATTAAGCTCTTTTTCTCGATTAGACGCTTAGTTTACGAGATAATCGCATTTAAAGATTTCCATATGAAAATCAACCACTGGCCACCCATTTCATGGTGATATCCCCACCTATTACTAGTGATTTTTCAAGTTTTTTATAGTGATCACAAATTAAGCTCCTTTTCTCGATTAGACGCTTAGTTTACGAGATAATCGCATTTAAAGATTTCCATATGAAAATCAACCACTGGCCACCCATTTCATGGTGATATCCCCACCTATTACTAGTGATTTTTCAAGTTTTTTATAGTGATCACAAATTAAGCTCCTTTTCTCGATTAGACGCTTAGTTTACGAGATAATCGCATTTAAAGATTTCCATATGAAAATCAACCATTGGCCACCCATTTCATGGTGATATCCCCACATATTACTATTGATTTTTCAAGTTTTTTATAGTGATCACAAATTAAGCTCCTTTTCTCGATTAGACGCTTAGTTTACGAGATAATCGCATTTAAAGATTTCCATATGAAAATCAACCACTGGCCACCCATTTCATGGTGATATCCCCACCTATTTCTAGTGATTTCCTAAGTTTTTTATAGTGATCACAAATTAAGCTCTTTTTCTCGATTAGACGCTTAGTTTACGAGATAATCGCATTTAAAGATTTCCATATGAAAATCAACCACTGGCCACCCATTTCATGGTGATATCCCCACCTATTACTAGTGATTTTTCAAGTTTTTTATAGTGATCACAAATTAAGCTCCTTAGTTTACGAGATAATCGCATTTAAAGATTTCCATATGAAAATCAACCATTGGCCACCCATTTCATGGTGATATCCCCACATATTACTATTGATTTTTCAAGTTTTTTATAGTGATCACAAATTAAGCTCCTTTTCTCGATTAGACGCTTAGTTTACGAGATAATCGCATTTAAAGATTTCCATATGAAAATCAACCATTGGCCACCCATTTCATGGTGATATCCCCACCTATTACTAGTGATTTTTCAAGTTTTTTGTAGTGATCACAAATTAAGCTCCTTTTCTCGATTAGACGCTTAGTTTACGAGATAATCGCATTTAAAGATTTCCATATGAAAATCAACCACTGGCCACCCATTTTATGGTGATATCCCCATATATTATAAGTGATTTCCTAAGTATTTTATAGTGATCACAAATTAAGCTCCTTTTCTCGATTAGACGCTTAGTTTACGAGATAATCGCATTTAAAGATTTCCATATGAAAATCAACCACTGGCCACCCATTTCATGGTGATATCCCCACCTATTTCTAGTGATTTCCTAAGTATTTTATAGTGATCACAAATTAAGCTCTTTTTCTCGATTAGACGCTTAGTTTACGAGATAATCGCATTTAAAGATTTCCATATGAAAATCAACCACTGGCCACCCATTTCATGGTGATATCCCCACCTATTACTAGTGATTTTTCAAGTTTTTTATAGTGATCACAAATTAAGCTCCTTTTCTCGATTAGACGCTTAGTTTACGAGATAATCGCATTTAAAGATTTCCATATGAAAATCAACCATTGGCCACCCATTTCATGGTGATATCCCCACATATTACTATTGATTTTTCAAGTTTTTTATAGTGATCACAAATTAAGCTCCTTTTCTCGATTAGACGCTAAGTTTACGAGATAATCGCATTTAAAGATTTCCATATGAAAATCAACCACTGGCCACCCATTTCATGGTGATATCCCCACCTATTTCTAGTGATTTCCTAAGTATTTTATAGTGATCACAAATTAAGCTCTTTTTCTCGATTAGACGCTTAGTTTACGAGATAATCGCATTTAAAGATTTCCATATGAAAATCAACCACTGGCCACCCATTTCATGGTGATATCCCCACCTATTACTAGTGATTTTTCAAGTTTTTTATAGTGATCACAAATTAAGCTCCTTTTCTCGATTAGACGCTTAGTTTACGAGATAATCGCATTTAAAGATTTCCATATGAAAATCAACCACTGGCCACCCATTTCATGGTGATATCCCCACCTATTACTAGTGATTTTTCAAGTTTTTTATAGTGATCACAAATTAAGCTCCTTTTCTCGATTAGACGCTTAGTTTACGAGATAATCGCATTTAAAGATTTCCATATGAAAATCAACCATTGGCCACCCATTTCATGGTGATATCCCCACATATTACTATTGATTTTTCAAGTTTTTTATAGTGATCACAAATTAAGCTCCTTTTCTCGATTAGACGCTTAGTTTACGAGATAATCGCATTTAAAGATTTCCATATGAAAATCAACCACTGGCCACCCATTTCATGGTGATATCCCCACCTATTTCTAGTGATTTCCTAAGTTTTTTATAGTGATCACAAATTAAGCTCTTTTTCTCGATTAGACGCTTAGTTTACGAGATAATCGCATTTAAAGATTTCCATATGAAAATCAACCACTGGCCACCCATTTCATGGTGATATCCCCACCTATTACTAGTGATTTTTCAAGTTTTTTATAGTGATCACAAATTAAGCTCCTTTTCTCGATTAGACGCTTAGTTTACGAGATAATCGCATTTAAAGATTTCCATATGAAAATCAACCATTGGCCACCCATTTCATGGTGATATCCCCACATATTACTATTGATTTTTCAAGTTTTTTATAGTGATCACAAATTAAGCTCCTTTTCTCGATTAGACGCTTAGTTTACGAGATAATCGCATTTAAAGATTTCCATATGAAAATCAACCATTGGCCACCCATTTCATGGTGATATCCCCACCTATTACTAGTGATTTTTCAAGTTTTTTGTAGTGATCACAAATTAAGCTCCTTTTCTCGATTAGACGCTTAGTTTACGAGATAATCGCATTTAAAGATTTCCATATGAAAATCAACCACTGGCCACCCATTTCATGGTGATATCCCCATATATTATAAGTGATTTCCTAAGTATTTTATAGTGATCACAAATTAAGCTCCTTTTCTCGATTAGACGCTTAGTTTACGAGATAATCGCATTTAAAGATTTCCATATGAAAATCAACCACTGGCCACCCATTTCATGGTGATATCCCCACCTATTTCTAGTGATTTCCTAAGTATTTTATAGTGATCACAAATTAAGCTCTTTTTCTCGATTAGACGCTTAGTTTACGAGATAATCGCATTTAAAGATTTCCATATGAAAATCAACCACTGGCCACCCATTTCATGGTGATATCCCCACCTATTACTAGTGATTTTTCAAGTTTTTTATAGTGATCACAAATTAAGCTCCTTTTCTCGATTAGACGCTTAGTTTACGAGATAATCGCATTTAAAGATTTCCATATGAAAATCAACCACTGGCCACCCATTTCATGGTGATATCCCCACCCATTACTAGTGATTTTTCAATTTTTTTATAGTGATCACAAATTAAGCTCCTTTTCTCGATTAGACGCTTAGTTTACGAGATAATCGCATTTAAAGATTTCCATATGAAAATCAACCACTGGCCACCCATTTCATGGTGATATCCCCATATATTATAAGTGATTTCCTAAGTATTTTATAGTGATCACAAATTAAGCTCCTTTTCTCGATTAGACGCTTAGTTTACGAGATAATCGCATTTAAAGATTTCCATATGAAAATCAACCACTGGCCACCCATTTCATGGTGATATCCCCACCTATTTCTAGTGATTTCCTAAGTATTTTATAGTGATCACAAATAAAGCTCCTTTTCTCGATTAGACGCTTTGTTTACGAGATAATCGCATTTAAAGATTTCCATATGAAAATCAACCATTGGCCACCCATTTCATAGTTATATCCCCATATATTATAAGTGATTTCCTAATTATTTTATAGTGATCACAAATTAAGCTCCTTTTCTCGATAAGACGCTTAGTTTACGAGATAATCGCATTTAAAGATTTCCATATGAAAATCAACCATTGGCCACCCATTTCATGGTGATATCCCTACCTATTACTATTGATTTTTCAAGTTTTTTATAATGATCACAAATTAAGCTCCTTTTCTCGATTAGACGCTTAGTTTACGAGATAATCGCATTTAAAGATTTCCATATGAAAATCAACCACTGGCCACCCATTTCATGGTGATATCCCCACCTATTACTAGTGATTTTTCAAGTTTTTTATAGTGATCACAAATTAAGCTCCTTTTCTCGATTAGACGCTTAGTTTACGAGATAATCGCATTTAAAGATTTCCATATGAAAATCAACCACTGGCCACCCATTTCATGGTGATATCCCCATATATTATAAGTGATTTCCTAAGTATTTTATAGTGATCACAAATTAAGCTCCTTTTCTCGATTAGACGCTTAGTTTACGAGATAATCGCATTTAAAGATTTCCATATGAAAATCAACCATTGGCCACCCATTTCATGGTTATATCCCCATATATTATAAGTGATTTCCTAAGTATTTTATAGTGATCACAAAGTAAGCTCCTTTTCTCGATAAGACGCTTAGTTTACGAGATAATCGCATTTAAAGATTTCCATATGAAAATCAACCATTAGCCACCCATTTCTTGGTTATATCCCCATATATTATAAGTGATTTCCTAAGTATTTTATAGTGATCACAAATAAAGCTCCTTTTCTCGATTAGACGCTTTGTTGACGAGATAATCGCATTTAAAGATTTCCATATGAAAATCAACCATTGGCCACCCATTTCATATCCCCATATATTATAAGTGATTTCCTAATTATTTTATAGTGATCACAAATTAAGCTCCTTTTCTCGATAAGACGCTTAGTTTACGAGATAATCGCATTTAAAGATTTCCATATGAAAATCAACCATTGGCCACCCATTTCATGGTGATATCCCTACCTATTACTATTGTAATAGATTTCCATATGAAAATCAACCATTGGCCACCCATTTCATAGTTATATCCCCATATATTATAAGTGATTTCCTAATTATTTTATAGTGATCACAAATTAAGCTCCTTTTCTCGATTAGACGCTTAGTTTACGAGATAATCGCATTTAAAGATTTCCATATGAAAATCAACCACTGGCCACCCATTTCATGGTGATATCCCCACCTATTACTAGTGATTTTTCAAGTTTTTTATAGTGATCACAAATTAAGCTCCTTTTCTCGATTAGACGCTTAGTTTACGAGATAATCGCATTTAAAGATTTCCATATGAAAATCAACCATTGGCCACCCATTTCATAGTTATATCCCCATATATTATAAGTGATTTCCTAATTATTTTATAGTGATCACAAATTAAGCTCCTTTTCTCGATAAGACGTTTAGTTTACGAGATAATCGCATTTAAAGATTTCCATATGAAAATCAACCACTGGCCACCCATTTCATGGTGATATCCCCATATATTATAAGTGATTTCCTAAGTATTTTATAGTGATCACAAATTAAGCTCCTTTTCTCGATTAGACGCTTAGTTTACGAGATAATCGCATTTAAAGATTTCCATATGAAAATCAACCACTGGCCACCCATTTCATGGTGATATCCCCACCTATTACTAGTGATTTTTCAAGTTTTTTATAGTGATCACAAATTAAGCTCCTTTTCTCGATTAGACGCTTAGTTTACGAGATAATCGCATTTAAAGATTTCCATATGAAAATCAACCACTGGCCACCCATTTCATGGTGATATCCCCACCTATTACTAGTGATTTTTCAAGTTTTTTATAGTGATCACAAATTAAGCTCCTTTTCTCGATTAGACGCTTAGTTTACGAGATAATCGCATTTAAAGATTTCCATATGAAAATCAACCATTGGCCACCCATTTCATAGTTATATCCCCATATATTATAAGTGATTTCCTAATTATTTTATAGTGATCACAAATTAAGCTCCTTTTCTCGATAAGACGTTTAGTTTACGAGATAATCGCATTTAAAGATTTCCATATGAAAATCAACCATTGGCCACCCATTTCATAGTTATATCCCCATATATTATAAGTGATTTCCTAATTATTTTATAGTGATCACAAATTAAGCTCCTTTTCTCGATTAGACGCTTAGTTTACGAGATAATCGCATTTAAAGATTTCCATATGAAAATCAACCACTGGCCACCCATTTCATGGTGATATCCCCACCTATTACTAGTGATTTCCTAAGCATTTTATAGTGATCACAAATTAAGCTCTTTTTCTCGATTAGACGCTTGGTTTACGAGATAATCGCATTTAAAGATTTCCATATGAAAATCAACCATTGGCCATCCCCATATATTATAAGTGATTTCCTAAGTATTTTATAGTGATCACAAAATAAGCTCCTTTTCTCGATTAGACGCTTAGTTTACGAGATAATCGCATTTAAAGATTTCCATATGAAAATCAACCATTGGCCACCCATTTCATGGTGATTTCCCCACATATTACTATTGATTTTTCAAGTTTTTTATAGTGATCACAAATTAAGCTCCTTTTCTCGATTAGACGCTTAGTTTACGAGATAATCGCATTTAAAGATTTCCATATGAAAATCAACCACTGGCCACCCATTTCATGGTGATATCCCCACCTATTACTAGTGATTTCCTAAGTATTTTATAGTGATCACAAATTAAGCTCTTTTTCTCGATTAGACGCTTAGTTTACGAGATAATCGCATTTAAAGATTTCCATATGAAAATCAACCACTGGCCACCCATTTCATGGTGATATCCCCACCTATTACTAGTGATTTCCTAAGTATTTTATAGTGATCACAAATTAAGCTCTTTTTCTCGATTAGACGCTTAGTTTACGAGATAATCGCATTTAAAGATTTCCATATGAAAATCAACCATTGGCCATCCCCATATATTATAAGTGATTTCCTAAGTATTTTATAGTGATCACAAAATAAGCTCCTTTTCTCGATTAGACGCTTAGTTTACGAGATAATCGCATTTAAAGATTTCCATATGAAAATCAACCATTGGCCACCCATTTCATGGTGATATCCCCATATATTATAAGTGATTTCCTTAGTATTTTATAGTGATCACAAAATAAGCTCCTTTTCTCGATTAGACGCTTAGTTTACGAGATAATCGCATTTAAAGATTTCCATATGAAAATCAACCACTGGCCACCCATTTCATGGTGATATCCCCACCTATTACTAGTGATTTTTCAAGTTTTTTATAGTGATCACAAATTTAGCTCCTTTTCTCGATTAGACGCTTAGTTTACGAGATAATCGCATTTAAAGATTTCCATATGAAAATCAACCACTGGCCACCCATTTCATGGTGATATCCCCATATATTATAAGTGATTTCCTAAGTATTTTATAGTGATCACAAATTAAGCTCCTTTTCTCGATTGGACGCTTAGTTTACGAGATAATCGCATTTAAAGATTTCCATATGAAAATCAACCACTGGCCACCCATTTCATGGTGATATCCCCATATATTATAAGTGATTTCCTTAGTATTTTATAGTGATCACAAATTAAGCTCCTTTTCTCGATTAGACGCTTAGTTTACGAGATAATCGCATTTAAAGATTTCCATATGAAAATCAACCACTGGCCACCCATTTCATGGTGATATCCCCATATATTATAAGTGATTTTCTAAGTATTTTATAGTGATCACAAATTAAGCTCCTTTTCTCGATTAGACGCTTAGTTTACGAGATAATCGCATTTAAAGATTTCCATATGAAAATCAACCACTGGCCACCCATTTCATGGTGATATCCCCACCTATTACTAGTGATTTCCTAAGTATTTTATAGTGATCACAAATTAAGCTCTTTTTCTCGATTAGACGCTTAGTTTACGAGATAATCGCATTTAAAGATTTCCATATGAAAATCAACCACTGGCCACCCATTTCATGGTGATATCCCCACCTATTACTAGTGATTTTTCAAGTTTTTTATATTGATCACAAATTAAGGTCCTTTTCTCGATTAGACGCTTAGTTTACGAGATAATCGCATTTAAAGATTTCCATATGAAAATCAACCATTGGCCACCCATTTCATGGTGATATCCCCACATATTACTATTGATTTTTCAAGTTTTTTATAGTGATCACAAATTAAGCTCCTTTTCTCGATTAGACGCTTAGTTTACGAGATAATCGCATTTTAAGATTTCCATATGAAAATCAACCATTGGCCACCCATTTCATGGTGATATCCCCACCTATTACTAGTGATTTTTCAAGTTTTTTATAGTGATCACAAATTTAGCTCCTTTTCTCGATTAGACGCTTAGTTTACGAGATAATCGCATTTAAAGATTTCCATATGAAAATCAACCACTGGCCACCCATTTCATGGTGATATCCCCACCTATTACTAGTGATTTTTCAAGTTTTTTATATTGATCACAAATTAAGCTCCTTTTCTCGATTAGACGCTTAGTTTACGAGATAATCGCATTTAAAGATTTCCATATGAAAATCAACCACTGGCCACCCATTTCATGGTGATATCCCCATATATTATAAGTGATTTCCTAAGTATTTTATAGTGATCACAAATTAAGCTCCTTTTCTCGATTGGACGCTTAGTTTACGAGATAATCGCATTTAAAGATTTCCATATGAAAATCAACCACTGGCCACCCATTTCATGGTGATATCCCCATATATTATAAGTGATTTCCTTAGTATTTTATAGTGATCACAAATTAAGCTCCTTTTCTCGATTAGACGCTTAGTTTACGAGATAATCGCATTTAAAGATTTCCATATGAAAATCAACCACTGGCCACCCATTTCATGGTGATATCCCCATATATTATAAGTGATTTTCTAAGTATTTTATAGTGATCACAAATTAAGCTCCTTTTCTCGATTAGACGCTTAGTTTACGAGATAATCGCATTTAAAGATTACAAAATAAGCTCCTTTTCTCGATTAGACGCTTAGTTTACGAGATAATCGCATTTAAAGATTTCCATATGAAAATCAACCATTGGCCACACATTTCATGGTGATATCCCCATATATTATAAGTGATTTCCTAATTATTTTATAGTGATCACAAATTAAGCTCCTTTTCTCGATTAGACGCTTAGTTTACGAGATAATCGCATTTAAAGATTTCCATATGAAAATCAACCATTGGCCACCCATTTCATGGTGATATCCCCACCTATTACTAGTGATTTTTCAAGTTTTTTATAGTGATCACAAATTAAGCTCCTTTTCTTGATTAGACGCTTAGTTTACGAGATAATCGCAATTAAAGATTTCCATATGAAAATCAACCATTGGCCATCCCCATATATTATAAGTGATTTCCTAAGTATTTTATAGAGATCACAAAATAAGCTCCTTTTCTCGATTAGACGCTTAGTTTACGAGATAATCGCATTTAAAGATTTCCATATGAAAATCAACCATTGGCCACACATTTCATGGTGATATCCCCATATATTATAAGTGATTTCCTAAGTATTTTATAGAGATCACAAAATAAGCTCCTTTTCTCGATTAGACGCTTAGTTTACGAGATAATCGCATTTAAAGATTTCCATATGAAAATCAACCATTGGCCACCCATTTCATGGTTATATCCCCATATATTATAAGTGATTTCCTAAGTATTTTATAGAGATCACAAAATAAGCTCCTTTTCTCGATTAGACGCTTAGTTTACGAGATAATCGCATTTAAAGATTTCCATATGAAAATCAACCATTGGCCACACATTTCATGGTGATATCCCCATATATTATAAGTGATTTCCTAAGTATTTTATAGTGATCACAAATTAAGCTCTTTTTCTCGATTAGACGCTTAGTTTACGAGATAATCGCAATTAAAGATTTCCATATGAAAATCAACCATTGGCCATCCCCATATATTATAAGTGATTTCCTAAGTATTTTATAGAGATCACAAAATAAGCTCCTTTTCTCGATTAGACGCTTAGTTTACGAGATAATCGCATTTAAAGATTTCCATATGAAAATCAACCACTGGCCACCCATTTCATGGTGATATTATAAGTGATTTCCTAAGTATTTTATAGTGATCACAAATTAAGCTCCTTTTCTCGATTAGACGCTTAGTTTACGAGATAATCGCATTTAAAGATTTCCATATGAAAATCAACCACTGGCCACCCATTTCATGGTGATATCCCCATATATTATAAGTGATTTCCTAAGTATTTTATAGTGATCACAAATTAAGCTCCTTTTCTCGATTAGACGCTTAGTTTACGAGATAATCGCATTTAAAGATTTCCATATGAAAATCAACCACTGGCCACCCATTTCATGGTGATATCCCCATATATTATAAGTGATTTTCTAAGTATTTTATAGTGATCACAAATAAAGCTCCTTTTCTCGATTAGACGCTTTGTTTACGAGATAATCGCATTTAAAGATTTCCATATGAAAATCAACCATTGGCCACCCATTTCATGGTTATATCCCCATATATTATAAGTGATTTCCTAATTATTTTATAGTAATCACAAATTAAGCTCCTTTTCTCGATAAGACGCTTAGTTTACGAGATAATCGCATTTAAAGATTTCCATATGAAAATCAACCATTGGCCACCCATTTATGGTTATATCCCCATATATTATAAGTGATATCCCCACCTATTACTAGTGATTTTTCAAGTTTTTTATAGTGATCACAAATTAAGCTCTTTTTCTCGATTAGACGCTTAGTTTACGAGATAATCGCAATTAAAGGTTTCCATAGTTTACGAGATAATCGCATTTAAAGATTTCCATATGAAAATCAACCATTGGCCACCCATTTCATGGTGATATCCCCATATATTATAAGTGATTTCCTAAGTATTTTATAGTGATCACAAATAAAGCTCCTTTTCTCGATTAGACGCTTAGTTTACGAGATAATCGCATTTAAAGATTTCCATATGAAAATCAACCATTAGCCACCCATTCCTTGGTTATATCCCCATATATTATAAGTGATTTCCTAAGTATTTTATAGTGATCACAAATAAAGCTCCTTTTCTCGATTAGACGCTTTGTTTACGAGATAATCGCATTTAAAGATTTCCATATGAAAATCAACCATTGGCCACCCATTTCATGGTTATATCCCCATATATTATAAGTGATTTCCTAATTATTTTATAGTGATCACAAATTAAGCTCCTTTTCTCGATAAGACGCTTAGTTTACGAGATAATCGCATTTAAAGATTTCCATATGAAAATCAACCATTGGCCACCCATTTATGGTTATATCCCCATATATTATAAGTGATATCCCCACCTATTACTAGTGATTTTTCAAGTTTTTTATAGTGATCACAAATTAAGCTCCTTTTCTCGATAAGACGCTAAGTTTACGAGATAATCGCATTTAAAGATTTCCATATGAAAATCAACCATTGGCCACTCATTTCATGGTGATATCCCCACCTATTACTAGTGATTTTTCAAGTATTTTATAGTGATCACAAATTAAGCTCCTTTTCTCGATTAGACGCTTAGTTTACGAGATAATCGCATTTAAAGATTTCCATATGAAAATCAACCATTAGCCACCCATTTCTTAGTTATATCCCCATATATTATAAGTGATTTCCTAAGTATTTTATAGTGATCACAAATAAAGCTCCTTTTCTCGATTAGACGCTTTGTTGACGAGATAATCGCATTTAAAGATTTCTATATGAAAATCAACCATTGGCCACCCATTTCATGGTTATATCCCCATATATTTTAAGTGATTTCCTAATTATTTTATAGTGATCACAAATTAAGCTTCTTTTCTCGATAAGACGCTTAGTTTACGAGATAATCGCATTTAAAGATTTCCATATGAAAATCAACCATTGGCCACCCATTTCATGGTTATATCCCCATATATTATAAGTGATTTCCTAAGTATTTTATAGTGATCACAAATTAAGCTCCTTTTCTCGATTAGACGCTTAGTTTACGAGATAATCGCATTTAAAGATTTCCATATGAAAATCAACCATTAGCCACCCATTTCTTGGTTATATCCCCATATATTATAAGTGATTTCCTAAGTATTTTATAGTGATCACAAATAAAGCTCCTTTTCTCGATTAGACGCTTAGTTTACGAGATAATCGCATTTAAAGATTTCCATATGAAAATCAACCATTGGCCACCCATTTCATGGTTATATCCCCATATATTATAAGTGATTTCCTAAGTATTTTATAGTGATCACAAATTAAGCTCCTTTTCTCGATTAGACGCTTATTTTACGAGATAATCGCATTTAAAGATTTCCATATGAAAATCAACCATTGGCCACCCATTTCATGGTTATATCCCCATATATTATAAGTGATTTCCTAAGTATTTTATAGTGATCACAAATAAACCTCCTTTTCTCGATTAGACGCTTAGTTTACGAGATAATCGCATTTAAAGATTTCCATATGAAAATCAACCATTGGCCACCCATTTCATGGTTATATCCCCATATATTATAAGTGATTTCCTAAGTATTTTATAGTGATCACAAATTAAGCTCTTTTTCTCGATTAGACGCTTAGTTTACGAGATAATCGCATTTAAAGATTTCCATATGAAAATCAACCATTGGCCACCCATTTCATGGTTATATCCCCATATATTATAAGTGATTTCCTAAGTATTTTATAGTGATCACAAATTAAGCTCCTTTTCTCGATTATTACTAGTGATTTTTCAAGTTTTTTATAGTGATCACAAATTAAGCTCCTTTTCTCGATAAGACGCTTAGTTTACGAGATAATCGCATTTAAAGATTTCCATATGAAAATCAACCATTGGCCACCCATTTCATGGTGATATCCCCATATATTATAAGTGATTTCCTAAGTATTTTATAGTGATCACAAATTAAGCTCCTTTTCTCGATTAGACGCTTAGTTTACGAGATAATCGCATTTAAAGATTTCCATATGAAAATCAACCATTGGCCACCCATTTCATGGTTATATCCCCATATATTATAAGTGATTTCCTAAGTATTTTATAGTGATCACAAATTAAGCTCCTTTTGATACACCCATATATTATAAGTGATTTAATAAGTATTTTATAGTGATCACAAATTAAGCTCCTTTTCTCGATTAGAAGCTTAGTTTACGAGATAAACGGATTTAAAGATTTCCATATGAAAATCAACCATTGGCCACCCATTTCATGGTGATATCCCCATATATTATAAGTGATTTCCTAGGTATTTTATAGTGATCACAAATTAAGCTCCTTTTCTCGATTAGATGCTTAGTTTACGAGATAAACGCATTTAAAGATTTCCATATGAAAATCAACCATTGGCCACCCATTTCTTGGTTATATCCCCATATATTATAAGTGATTTCCTAAGTATTTTATAGTGATCACAAATAAAGCTCCTTTTCTCGACTAGACGCTTAGTTTACGAGATAATCGCATTTAAAGATTTCCATATGAAAATCAACCATTGGCCACCTATTTCATGGTTATATCCCCATATATTATAAGTGATTTCCTAAGTATTTTATAGTGATCACAAATTAAGCTCCTTTTCTCGATTAGACGCTTAGTTTACGAGATAATCGCATTTAAAGATTTCCATATCATGGTTTTATCATGGTTTTATCCCCATATATTATAAGTGATTTCCTAAGTATTTTATAGTGATCACAAATTAAGCTCCTTTTCTCGATTAGACGCTTAGTTTACGAGATAATCGCATTTAAAGATTTCCATATGAAAATCAACCATTAGCCACCCATTTCTTGGTTATATCCCCATATATTATAAGTGATTTCCTAAGTATTTTATAGTGATCACAAATAAAGCTCCTTTTCTCGATTAGACGCTTAGTTTACGAGATAATCGCATTTAAAGATTTCCATATGAAAATCAACCATTGGCCACCCATTTCATGGTTATATCCCCATATATTATAAGTGATTTCCTAAGTATTTTATAGTGATCACAAATTAAGCTCCTTTTCTCGATTAGACGCTTAGTTTACGAGATAATCGCATTTAAAGATTTCCATATGAAAATCAACCATTAGCCACCCATTTCATGGTGATATCCCACCCTATTACTAGTGATTTTTCAAGTTTTTTATAGTGATCACAAATTAAGCTCCTTTTCTCGATAAGACGCTTAGTTTAAGAGATAATCGCATTTAAAGATTTCCATATGAAAATCAACCATTGGCCACCCATTTCAGGTTGATATCCCACCCTATTACTAGTGATTTTTCAAGTATTTTATAGTGATCACAAATTAAGCTCCTTTTCTCGATTAGACGCTTAGTTTACGAGATAATCGCATTTAAAGATTTCCATGTAAAAATCAACCATTGGCCACCCATTTCATGGTTATATCCCCATATATTATAAGTGATTTCCTAAGTATTTTATAGTGATCACAAATTAAGCTCTTTTTCTCGATTAGACGCTTAGTTTACGAGATAATCGCATTTAAAGATTTCCATATGAAAATCAACCATTGGCCACCCATTTCATGGTTATATCCCCATATATTACAAGTGATTTCCTAAGTATTTTATAGTGATCACAAAGTAAGCTCCTTTTCTCGATTAGACGCTTAGTTTACGAGATAATCGCATTTAAAGATATGATATGAAAATCAACCATTGGCCACCCATTTCATGGTGATATCCCCATATATTATAAGTGATTTCCTAAGTATTTTATAGTGATCACAAATTAAGCTCCTTTTCTCGATTAGACGCTTAGTTTACGAGATAATCGCATTTAAAGATTTCCATATGAAAATCAACCATTGGCCACCCATTTCATGGTTATATCCCCATATATTATAAGTGATTTCCTAAGTATTTTATAGTGATCACAAATTAAGCTCCTTTTGATACACCCATATATTATAAGTGATTTAATAAGTATTTTATAGTGATCACAAATTAAGCTCCTTTTCTCGATTAGACGCTTAGTTTACGAGATAAACGCATTTAAAGATTTCCATATGAAAATCAACCATTGGCCACTCATTTCATGGTGATATCCCCACCTGTTACTAGTGATTTTTCAAGTTTTTATAGTGATCACAAATTAAGCTCCTTTTCTCGATTAGACGCTTAGTTTACGAGTTAATTGCATTTAAAGATTTCCATATGAAAATCAACCATTGGCCACCCATTTCATGGTTATATCCCCATATATTATAAGTGATTTCCAAATTAAGCTCCTTTTGATACACCCATATATTATAAGTGATTTAATAAGTATTTTATAGTGATCACAAATTAAGCTCCTTTTCTCGATTAGAAGCTTAGTTTACGAGATAAACGGATTTAAAGATTTCCATATGAAAATCAACCATTGGCCACCCATTTCATGGTGATATCCCCATATATTATAAGTGATTTCCTAGGTATTTTATAGTGATCACAAATTAAGCTCCTTTTCTCGATTAGATGCTTAGTTTACGAGATAAACGCATTTAAAGATTCCATATGAAAATCAACCATTGGCCACCCATTTCATGGTGATATCCCCATATATTATATGTTGTGTTAATTCACAACAACGCGAGAAGCTATATCTCTCATTCATGGGGTGTAAAGGGAAATTAAGTTAAGTTAAGGAAAGGAAAGGGAGAACGAGAAAAGTAAGAGCAAATGGTTACGGTAATGGCCTGCCCCCCTGTAAGGACAAGGATGGAACTCTGGTCACAGATACTCAGAATGTGCTGCACATATGGAGAGAACACTTCTAGCAACTGCTGGTTCCAGAAGGCATCGCACGTGAAGTTATCACGCCAATTGTCGACGACGGCTTAGATTGCCCACCACCAAGTCAAGCCGAGGTAGGAAGAGCAATATCGCGGCTGAAAAACAACAAAGCAGCTCCGGTGGCGAGGAGCTGATAACGAGCATGCACCAGCACCTGCGCACGGTTTGGCTTAAAGAGTGCATGCCCGACGATTGGAATTTAAGCGTATTATGTCCTGTGTCCTATTCACACTTCGGAAAATCCTGGAAAAGACCCAAGAAAAACGTACCATCTTTTCGTCGACTATAAAGCTGCCTTCGACAGCCCGATACGGCAGAAATTTTTCGAAGCTATAGCTGAGTCTGGCATTCCAGCGAAGCTGATACGTCTTTGCGGAATGACGCTGACTGACACGAAGTCTTCAGTGAAGATTGGCAAGGACCTTACGGAGCCATTCTATACCAGACGAGCCCTAAAACAAGACGACTGCCTGTGACTTCTTCAACATAGTGATGGAGATGCAGTAAAAACGAGTGACTGATGACGTAGACATCATTGGTCGAAAACTGCGGGATCTGACTGCAGCCTTTTCAGGTATACAGAAGGAACAAGCGAAAATGGGCCTAACGGTGAACGAGGACAAAACGAAGTTATTAGTTTCAACGAACAGAGAATCTACTCGTTTAGGAAACAGCGTGAACGTTGACAACTTTAATTTCGAGGTGGTAGATAATTTTGTCCACCTAGGCTCCGCCATCAACAAAGCAAATAATGTCAGCCTCGAAATCACGAGAAGAATCCTGCTTGCCAATAAATGCTACTACGGACTAAGCAAGCGATTCAGTGACGAACAAAGCTCCACCTATACCAGATACTGGTTCTACCTGTCTTAATGTATGGTTCATAATCCTAGGTTATGACACAAGCGGAAGAATCGGTTCTGGCGGTATTCGAGAGAAAAATACTCCGTAAAATATATGGGGCCATCATCGTTAACGGAGAGTATCGGCGTCATATGAATCATGAGCTGTACGAGCTGTACACTGACATTGACGTGGTCAGACGCATTAAGGTGCAGCGGTTGCGTTGGCTAGGTCATGTTGTACGCATGGACGAAAAAGCTCCAGCTCGAAAAGTCTTCGACAATAAACGCAGAAGAGGGCGGCCAAAACTCCGTTGGAAAGACCAGGTTATAGAGAACCTTACAGAACTTGGTGTGACTAACTGGAGAAGAAGCGCGGAAGATCGAGGCGCCTATAATATTTTTCTACGTGCAGTATATAATCTACTGGGATTGCAAAGAAGTACCAGCTAAGTAAGTAAGTAAGTAAATTTCATGTAATAATTGAAGACCTCTTTTTAAGAACCGGACAACTCCACTTATTTAACATGTTGGTAAATCAACAAAAAAATTATATTTTCGCGAAATTTTAGAAAATACTGCAAAATATATGAGTTTTTCTAGAGTGACATTAGATAGATATATTTATGTAGATACTGCTTTTCATTAACATTCTATAAACTAAAAAGGGGTTTTAAAAAAATGGAGTTGCCTGTTCGTTGCCCCGAAAAGCTCAAATATTTACAATATAGTCAAAACTCGTATATTAAGTTAAAGTATCTGGTTTTATCTGTGTATATTTTTTTAATTATATACGTTTTCGAAAACCTCTACCTTCATTATAAGAGTTGAGAGAATAAATATTTTACTAATTTAGAAATTGTAGTTATCAGGTTTTTAGAAAACTAAGTTTGCAAAAATCTATTGCAAAATATTAGAATTGAATACAAATCGTGCAGTTATTTCTACTAATTAAATTAAATAACTGCACGAGTAGCATGTGCTTTGTGTTTCCTTATATGTAGTAAGCAGTAAATATACCAACATTCAGCTCCACAAATACATTCATGTGCCAACTCACATGTTTATATAAATACGACAACATGAGCGCCCACCATGCACCCAATTATTCCTATCGCAAAAAGGTTAGGGTAATTGTGTAACCGATAAAAATCACTTAATTAACATAATAACTATAATTTTTTTTGCCGGTGTGGCATATGTAATAATAATATTAGGATATTAATTTCTTTATTATATTTCGAAAGACATTAATGATAACATGAACAATAGAGCTGCGGAAGAGTGCTGAGTAAATGAATATACGAAACTGGAATAGATGGAAGAGAAAAATAAGTATTAGACCTCTGGTGTGATGCACAACTCTCATAAGAAAGTAAATACAAAATAATACATACAAAAAGATACCGTTACAAAGTTACTAAAAGGAAACAATAACCTTGGGACTGCAAAACAAATTATCTCACTACATTAAATTGTATTTAATCAGCTCGAGGAAGGAAAGTATGGAATATTTAGAAATACTATTTTCCTCTTTTCTTAACATAAATTCGATTTATTATAATCAATATATCCACTCATAAAAATATATTTATGTTCTACGCTTTAAAAATCTTAAATAATAGTAAATTTATCTCTGAATATGATAATTATAAATTACCTTCTTTTAATTTAAATCTATATCACCATTTTATGACTAGGAAAAGACCAATAATAAATTATTTAAAATTGCATATCCTTTGAATATTAATAGTCCTTTAAAAAGGATACGAAACATTCATGTAAAAAAGGACGCTGGTTTGCTATACATGGTCACTAGTATCGCTTATATACAGTCACGTTCAGATATCATAGGTTTTGGTGTTGAGTATAAGATTATAATTAAAAAAATTAAATTTTACTAGTGTCCTAAATCCAACCTGGGTTAAATGGTAAGATTTGTAACATAAAGTCCACATCGTTTCGAACGACTTTGTTTAAAAAATAGTTTACAAGAACAACCAACCACTGCGTGGTCAGTGGTGAAAAAAAGTTACTCGAATTTTTGATATATAAAAGGGACCCTGGCTATTCACTTTTGGGAATGGGTAAAGGGGCGTGGCACCGCCCCCATTGATACGAAAATTTTACAAAGTGGTACTGATGACCTGTTGATAGTCCTTGGCGGTGCCGTGACATAACCCCACACGGACATAATCCCCAAAACGATTTTGGGGCTTATGTCCGGACAACTTGGCGGACATAACCCCCAATTTCATTGGCACGCCCCCCGCCGCATACGTCGTAGTTTGTTAGTTACTTAAAAAGTCACTCTTTTTTTTGGGGGTGGGCGGACGCCCATTTCATCAACTTCATCAACCTTTTTCATTACTTTTAATTTTTTAGTCGCAAAATTAGTTTGGGTGTTATGTCCGCTATATTTGTTGGGGCTTATGTCCGTTATGCCCCGCGGACATAATCCCAAATGCAAATTGGGGGTTATGTCCGCAGAGCGTGGCGGACATAAGCCCCAAAATCGTGTTGGGGATTATGTCCGTGGGGGTTATGTCCGGGCACCGTCCTTGGCTATACTTGAATGTGATTAAAGAAAACGGGACGTGGAATCGCCCCTTACAATTTAAAATTCAAAATGTATATATCTCATGAACTAATAGAAATATGAATATGATGTTTGTTATATATGTTGTTGGTACATCATGAATTACAGCCATTGTGGATGTGGGCTGTGCCACACCCCATTCAAAAGAAACTGCTATAACTGCCATAGTAATAGTTTGATATGGCCACTATTTGAGCAAACTCGCACAACTTTAAGTCGTGCCCCAAAGAGGTCAAAGGTCAAATCCATTTTTATGAATATGAGTTTGTATTTGTTTAGTTGCAGTTTTTTTGGTACCGTAAAGACTCGAAGCGGCTTTTCACAGATATATATTGATATATCAATATATACCAACTATAAGAGGTATTTAGATACTAGTTTATATGTTTTGTTGGTATAGTATGAATGACAGCCAGGGGGGAGGTGGGCTGTGCCACTCCCCATTCAAAAGACACTGTTATAACAGCCATAATAAAACATTGTACAGAAAATTTCACAGAATAGTAGAGATATATCCAGGCTTTTTGGAACAAAGTTGGCAAAAACGGTTGAGGCACCGCCGAGACATGTCAATATTTGACTATTACATATTTTCGAGCAAAAAAAAAAAATACTTACTTAAACTTAACTTCCCTTTGCACCCCATGAATGAGGTATGGGATAGCTTCTCCCGTTGTTGTGAATTAACACGCTTTCTATTTTTAGATTCACAACTAACGGCACCTACTTGTTTATCGACGAATGCGAACGTCACTGTTTTGAGAAGCTCTTACTACACACCGATTGAATCGACGCTTAATACTGCGAAGTTGCTGTCAACAACATTCGAGGGGAGCCGACAATGAAAGAAAAATTTATTTCTTTTTTTTAAGATGACTGGAGCGAGGTTTGAACCTGCGATCTCCCGCATGGTAGTCGCGTGCTCTAACCACTATGCCCATTAGGCTTTACTAAGGATTTATGAAGAACCTGACCTTTAACCTCTTTGGGGTACGGGAAATATTCTTCCAAACTTACTCAAATTGTCGTCATGTATTTAAACATCAAGAAACATAACAAAATATTCCGGTCGGGCATTTTTAAATTTCCCGCTAAAAAGATATCATCAATACATTACGCTGCCGCCCTAGAGTACATCTATCGGAAAATTTAGCAAAATTTTAAGTAATTAGGATAAAGATATATGCATATGTTAAACTATGAGGAACAATTCGGTCATTTGTAAGGAGGGGTGCGGCAATGGTTTCGATTTTCTGGCGGCTTGTCTTCAAGATAATGAAACTAACCAAATACAAATATCCTCCAGTTGCTCATTTGGAAGTTATTGAAGAAATATTAATTATCCAAATGGGATTTTGTATGGGAGTTACCAGAAGAGGGATAGGCTATTCTGCCCTTTTACTATCCCATTACTTCAAACAAAACAATAATATCTATACTGGTACCGATCAGTTAAGGTTTACTCGAGATATAGATCCTGTTATCCAGCCAGCCAGACGGACGGACGGAGCTCAATCGTCTTAAAAAGTTCTGAAACGAATTTGGTCTTAAGGTATTTGGGGCCTTACTCGTCTCCTTTAATGCGTTACACTTTTGCTCGTATCAAATGTTATTTACCATAAACCCTAAGGGTGATGGTATAATAACATCATCCATATGTGATCCTTTATTATTATGACACTATCACAATCTGGATTCAACATTTGTATTAATGGATTGACAGTATACAAATACCGTTAATTCCTCAACATCAAGAGACAATGGGTTTGCAGTCTTAAGCTATACTGTTAAGGTATCAAAAAAAAAAAAACAAATGGCTACGAATCTTTACTACAAGATAGCACCTAATGAATTGTTAAAGAGTAAGCATGTTGCCCAAATTTGCTGCACCTAGATCGTTGATAAGAACACTTCTGTTGTGGTAGAGCAAAAAAGTTCTGTTGTATGGCAATATACCGCTCTGTTATTAATGTAACAGCATCTCCTCAATGATCTCCGTAAAAGCATGGTCTTTTAATACCTCTAACCTGATTTTTTTTCTCATGCAGTTACTGTAGGTGAACGCAGTTTAGGATTCGTGTTACACCCATGTCTGCACAAGTAATTTTTAATTTTCCAATAACTTCTGTCGCACGGTGATAAATTTCGATTTCGATTTCAGCAGGTTACCTGTACTGCATATGAGTGATATATTTTAAATTATATTACTCATACGGCCGTATAACTCCCATATGGGGTAAATATCAGAGGCATCAACTAACTTTTCACTGCAAGTTCGAATTCTAAATTTGTTAATACAAACACTCTCTCTCTCAGAGCACAAACAATAAAGCGAAGTAAACGATTATTCATGAAATAACAACAGCAAAGTGTGTTGTGTAGAATATGACCATATAGAAATGTGAGGAACAAAGAAAAAGTACTATGAGTAAGATGTTTACTTCAATTGGTACATTCAAGTATCACAGAAAAAAATCCTAACAAAGAAGTAGTAAATAAATCTGAATTAATTATCCAGAAATATTTCGGATTTGTGTGAATCAATAATGAATTTGACATTGGCTGTTCGGAGGAAGGTAGTGGTTTGTGTTTGATTATCTTTGACTATTATTTAAAGTATCTGTTTGCACAATTTTACTTATTTACATGCCCATTTATGTGGGCGAAATTATGCACCTGGTTTCCTGCAATTGAATCTGTGGTGCTTCTAACCAGCACAAACTTTTCGTTGCGCTTTATTTAAAGAATAGTCATTTCAGATCTTTGACGCACCTATCGATTCAAGTCTAAATGGACTTTTGGTCCTCCCTGTAGAAACGTTGTTATCTTTCGCTAATTTTGTTGCTACTCTAGTGTACTAATAGTTTTAAAAATAATTATAATTTGTTGTTGTTTTGAGAATCGTAAACGCTTTTAATGTCTTTAGTTTTTGCTGTAGATCGCACTTATCCACAAGTTGGCAAAAATTTCTGGTTGGTTAATATATTTCCAATTACTTATTTAGTAACTTTAAATTCCTTGGAAATGGACCTGCCTAGCACTCATATTACCTCCCTTATAACATGGACCCGCATGTTAATTAAAAATTACATCGTTTACTTCACAACAGTGTTTGCGCTATGAGTGAGTGCGTTGGTATTGACTATGTATGTTAGAATTTCAATTTTATATGTGCAGCAAAATGTTATTCAATGCAATCCTCTACTATGAGTAACTACCTGGACGTATGAGTAATATATAAAAGTTATAACTTATCACTCATACGCAGTACAGGTAACCTGCGACGACACCTTTTTTTTAAATGTTTTAATGTACGACACTACTTATTGAAATTGAGCAGGACCATATGTACATGAAACAAGGCAACCAATTTAGTATAACTACATTTTTGAAATTATCTTTATTGAATGCATTATAGAATTATGCACTATCCACTTTTTTGTGAAATGGACTGAATAATGCAAAAGTGATCCAAAAGCTATAGTCTATGCCCTCTAAAAAAATCATATGTCTATATAAAATATTTTTGTATAAATCACTTTAAATCATCAATAACTCAAAAAAACACAAAAGAGTATTTGAGAAATTTTTTGCCAATGTGTCCTAAAAGTCATATTCTATGTCATGAAAAACAATATAATTTATATTTAAAGTATTTTTGTACTTATTGAATAAAAACACAAGCGGCCATAAACTTTAAATCACCAATAACTCAGAAACACAAAAAGTGGAGTAGGTCAGTTTATACACAGTATACCGACGATATGTTACTTATTATGGAAAAATCAAACAAATTTCCAATTAAATAATATGTTTATCTTCAAACTTTATTTTACTGTAAAAGAAGTTTAAACTTTAAAATGTAAACCAACTGTAAACTTTAAATTCCTTGGTTATGGTCCAGCCCAGCACTCAAATCACCTCTCTTATTATATGGGTTCGCATATTGAATGAAAATTCTATTGTGATTGTGCTGTGTAGCGCAGCCATGCTGTGTATGGCTCATGAAACATTTTCTTTCGAGTTCCTGCCAACTTAAATTAACTTCTTCCATTACATTAAATGGCAAAAAAATACAACGTCTCTACATCTCAATCTCAACAAAAAAGTGAAATGCACAACCGACAAAACCGCCAGCAATTTAAACTTTCACGACGCGTTAAATGAATTAAAGGGATGAACAAACTTTTATTTTTACTAATGACTTTCAACTTATCGCGGTAGACGTTGGACGCCATTTTTCGGTTCGCTGATTTAGGATTTCAAGTGAAATTCATACATTTACATTTGAGAGCCCTTAACAAACCCAAAGTTGAAAAATTACTTGCTGAAGCGCAGTGCATACACTTAACGGCATATTTATATTTTTTTTATTTCCCTTCAAGATTAAGCAGTAAATCGAGAGGTTTAAGTTGGTGTGTGTTTAATTTGATTTTTTCTTAGCATATTGATTTAATCCATTTCCTTTTATTAGCTCTGTTTTTAGATATTGAAAAATAACACCATCAAAAGGACGCAAACTTTATCAGTTTTATGGGCGTCGCCTGATGGTAAACTCATAATAAATTTATATTTCTATAAAAGGGTTCTCTAACTTTTTAACGGCCGTGATCATTTTCCCTGTGAAATTGTGGAGATGTTTGATAAATTTAAATTGATGATGTGTATGTGATACGATTATATGATACTTAAATTTGAAAGGGATGTGTCAATGCTACTGCTTTTTAAATTTTTAACAAATTTTTAATACTAGTAAGAAACTATATATTTAAGAAATTTGGATTTTTTCTGTGTCAACTTTTAAGAAGACGTTAAAACTGACTATTAAAACATCTAGCTATCCAACAATAGACTCTATGAAATAGATTCTATGTGAGGAGTCAACTATAAAATTCTTGTGGAGATTATTTCTTAAAATTTTCTTCTAGGAAGTTCAGCGTTTTTGTTTAATTTATTTTATTATATTATTAAGTTTCAGATATGTTTAATTGATCCATAATTAGTTACATACATTTTACCACTAAACAGTGCATACTTATACTACAGTTAATTAAAAAGACATTCTAAACAGGTTATCTTGTTTCAAGTGCATATGGTGTTGTTAAAATCCAATAGCTACTCTCGCACGGTGATAGATTTCAAAGCATTTTTCCGTCGCAGGTTACCTATACTGCGTATGAGTGATATGTTTTCAATTATATTACTCATACTTCCATATGGGGTAAATATTAGGGATGTAACGAATGTGCTTTAGCGAATGCGAATGCGAATACGAATATTGGAATATTTTTTTTGCGAAAGCGAATGCGAATGCGAATACTTATTTTTGGTTTTTGCGAATGCGAATGCGAAAGTGAATATTCCAAAATTGTTTAGTGAATGGCAAAAAATTGTTTACGTAAACGAATAATTTAGTTTCATTCCTACTGTCTGCCTTTTCAAATAAAAATATGTATTCCAGTTAAGTAATTAAGTATAAAATATTGATTTCAAAGTAAAACAAAAACAAAAATATATATAATTCTCAGAAATTCAGTCTTTAAGGTAACTAAACAATAATTTTATTTACTTTCGAAAACTTTAACGTATTCAGTATTCAAAGTTTAGTAGAGCCAAGTTGTATTTAACAAAAAGAAGCTATGCTGCTTTTTCGCTATGCAATCTAGTTCTTAGTGGATCATAGATAAGTCCGGCTCTACTAAACAACTGTTCGCTAGGGACACTTCCCGGAGGCGTAGCTAAGAAATGGCGTGCCAAAGGACTGAAAACGTAATGTCTTGCATGTCGTCATCAGTCTCACTATTACAATTACTTGTATGAATGCAAATGCGAATATTGGAATATTTTTTTTGCGAAAGCGAATGCGAATGCGAATATTGAAATATATATTTATACGAATGCGAATGCGAAAGCGAATGTACAAAATGATGCGAATAATTCGCATTCGCATATGCGAATGCGAACGTTCGTTACATCCCTAGTAAATATAGAGGCATCAATTAACTTTTCACTGCATGTTCGAATTCGATTATAATACACACACACTTTATCAGAGCACAAGCAGTAAAGTCTAGTGAACAGTTGTTTACGAACTACCAAAGAGTAAGTAACAGCAGCAAAGTTTGTTGTCGCAAAACTTACTTTTGTGCAAAAAAGATCCATTTTTGCAGAAGAGTCTTAAAGCTGAAGTCCGTACGCTTTCAATAAGATATAACACCATACAATATCTTTACCATTTAAAATATAAGTTAGGATTTTGTTTTACGTGTATTTTTAATGTGCAATTGACTCCCAACACAACCTCTTTTATAGTTTTTGTTACCATTTTAGGTCAACCTATTTTTCATTTAGGCGACGTGTGTATTGAAGTTATAACGAAATAGTATATTGTTCACTTATTTCGAAATTTATAACGAATAAATCTTTTTAAATTCCTTACATAATATCTATTAACATTTTAAACTGATCTATATGTTAGAATTTTCTAAGCTTAACACATGTAAGATGTGCCTTAAATACATAAAATATCAACCCAACTAGATGTACCTCACTAATGTCATATTTGATAAGATAATTTAATTTGACATACATATTCTCTTTCCCTTTACCTTAATGTCAAATGTTTATCTGAGTATACACAAATACATGATATCGCATGTGTTCATCAAATTATTTCGTTATCCTTAATGCGGCAAAATATTTGCAAACTATTTGACGACAACGGAAGGTGTTGTCATCTATCACTTAACGATTGGTGTTTCTGAACACATAGTCACATTGGAAAATTCACACTACAAAGTTAATTTTGAGCCATATGTACAGATATGCACATTAGGCTGTCCTGAAGCGTTGCTCCCTTCATATATTTAGTTTACCCTGTTGACTGAAACCGTGACAACCGTGACTGAAACAAATGATTGGTACTATATTTTCTAACACCAAATACTATATTTTCTAACACCAAATGGTTGAAGTAGGCAGTGGCTTTCTTTGGGGTTTACAGCTTCGCGATGTCCAACTTTCTTTGTTTTTGTTTACGTGCGTTTTTCGCTCTGCTCAATCTTGTGCGCACCCTGGCTGCAACCAGGTAATGATCCGAGCCAATATTAGCAACACAGGATGATACGCAGGTCCATCACACTAGATGCATGCCATCCATCAAATGGATTTTTGGTGTTTTGATCGGGCGATAGCCAAGTTGCCTTGTGGATATCTTTGTGCTGGAATCTGGTTCCACTCACTACTGAAGCTAACCAGCCTAAGCCAGTTGTCTGACGTGTCGGTATGCAGGCTGAATTTACCGATCGATGGACCAAGAACATCTTCCCTTCCTATTTTTGCATTAAAGTCTCCTAGAACAATTTTAATGTCGTGGCCAGGGTAGCGGTCGTATGTTTCTTCAGGCGCTCGTAAGATTCATCTTTAATTTCATCGTCTTTATCTTCCGTCGGGGTGTGTACACAAATCAGCGTAATGTTAAAATATTTCGCTCGGATGCTATTCGGTCACTTACAGGGTTAAACCGCGAGACCAGGTGTCGAAGTCTCTTGCCCACTATGAAACCACGTCCAAATTCGTGTCTTTCTGCATGGTAGCTGTAAAAGATGTCACAGTTCTTTCGTCGTGTGCATCCGTGTCCCGTCCATCTCATTTCCTGTATGTCGGGGGTTCTTGTTTTTTCTTTTCTTCGTGTTTTCATTATTATTTTGTTTAAGGAGAGTGGCTTATTAGGCCACCGCGCCCGATCCTAGTTTCTTGGGGCTGCCAAAGCCACTAAGAGAGCCTGTGTTGAGCTTCAGTAACTTCTGTTACCTACTTCCTAAGACGCATCGGTGGTAGCATGCCGATTAGGTTACTCAATATTTCGCCTTCTAACTCTAGGTAACTTCTAAGCGGTTGCTTTAAACTCATTGCCCGGGGAATACTTGGTCTAAGACCGGAAGTAGTTAGCTGCTTGGCCAGTGCCACAAAGGAATCGCTCCCAAGTGAGTAGCAATCAGTAACTTTCCACCTCTGGGCATAGTCCCATTCCCCATTATTATCTTATAGCGATGAAATGTTTGCGCATGTGTTAGTTTTAATGTAGGGTGAAATTTTCTAAACTACTCATAATATCTTTCATAAGTAGAATGCCGTGTTATAACTGTTTTTTATAAAACTAGTTTCCCCGCTTCGCGTTGCTCCACCAGTACTTGCAATGACTATTCTTAAGAATTATAATATTATTTTATAGTCCGGTTGAAGGTAATTTCTATAGTAGTTATTTAATATTACAATTATATTTTTGTTCAAGAATTGTGAAATGTATTATGAGACAGCGGGTAAGGCATATAACGTCATTTCGGTACGCCCTTCTAATTCTATAGGCTGCATGTCCATATACGCGGCAAGTTTGGTCTGGGTGATGGTACAGGTTTTATCACATTTCGGTAATCTTTACCCCTAAAATGTACGAATTTCAAAAATCCCATCTGGCGGCTTTCTATTCTTAAAGGGATCTATTCTATAGCAATATAGGACTAAAGCACCAGTATTAGCCCTAACACAGTACAAATAATTTCTGCATCATTCATTTTGACAAGTTACATGCCATAATAAATTAAGGTTAATAGATGATTTAATGTTTTATAGGTGACATGCATTATTAATAACTCAGCTGAATAAGAGTTTCGGTATGAAGCTAGATTTTAAGATAGAATAGCATATTTGTATTATTATTAATATCTAAATATATTATTACAGATTATTAAATTCTGTGTTTATCTAGACGTGGTTAATTTTTTTTTTTAGTACGTGTTTGTATCGTTTTTATTCTTTTGTTTGAACTATGCAAGTTATACGAGTCACACTAATGCTTTACATACACGCATAAACACACACACGTTAGCCACCCAACCGCATAGATACAATGTCATGCACAAAATTTTATCAATTCCTAACGTATGTGTTATAAATTGACAAAAATAGAATTAGAACAATTTGCAAAATTTGAATTTTCTGATATATTTGATGACCGTTCGATCAAAGTGGAAAGTTGTTCTGCCACTTTATTTCCACTTTTCTTTTAACAATATGCAAAGAGAATAAATCGTGCTGATGTCTGGCGCCATTGCCAGTTATATAATGTTGGCGTCTATTCACTATTCACTTGGGACCGGCCGTGGCATAGTGGTTAGAACACGCGACTACCATGCGGGAGATCGCAGGTTCAAACCTGGCTCCAGTCATCTTAAAAGAAAAAATAAATAAAATTTTCTTTCATTGTCGGCTCCCCTCGAATGTTGTTTGACAGCAACTTCGCAGTATTAAGCGTCGATTCAATCGTCGTGTCTAGTAAGAGCTTCTCAAAACAGTGACGTTCGCATTCGTCGATAAATAAGTAGGTGCCGTTAGTTGTGAATCTAAGAATAGAAAGCGTGTTAATTCACAACAACGCGAGAAGCTATCCCATACCTCATTCATGGGGTGCAAAGGGAAATTAAGTTTTTTAAGTCTATTCACTAAGTTGGATTCCTATTGTTGCATGGGTTTTAAATCATTTCGTATTTTTTTAAATTTAACCAGAAGTACATATGGTTTTATAACTGACAACTTGTTGTAATGATTATTATAAATATTATATTTTCATTTTACATTTTACATTTCTACATTTTATTATTATAAAGTTTTTCGTCTGATTTTTAAATGGATTTTAATTAACCTTATGTTCGCTTAACATGTGTGTTTAATAATTTTGTGGCTTTTCTTTAACGTTGTTGGATAAGTTGTGTTAATACACTTTTTTGTTTGTAGAAGATACTATTGTGGTTTGTTAAATACTCTATCAGTTATACATATTTTGTGTAATTGCAACTTTTATTTAAATATACATACATTTAAAAACAAAACAAATTACAATGTCTAATTGTTTTTCTTTATAATTTTTTGTAAAATGTATAATGGTGTTCTTAAGTGGGTCATGTCATTTAAATTGTATTATCTAGCTTGAATTTATTATTCTGAAATCCGAAATGTTAAGGAAAGATCTTGGCCTACAACCATATAATATGCAACTTGTGTAATTACACAGTACAACACATGATTTAGGGACTCAATTCTGAGAACTGCACGTGAAGGTAGCCCCAAAAGAAGAAGTTCTGCATTATTGGTTTAGTCATGTTGACATGCCATAATAATTTAATATCGATTTGAAGTTAGTAAGTATCGTATGGGAGTATTTGTACCGTTAAGCGGGTTTTGTTTGACATAACTCGAGATCCACAAGTCCGCATTAGTTTAAATATTTGTAATAGTAAACAAGTCCTCAGAAAACCGAAACGTTTGTCCCTCCCCTTTTTATACCTCCAATATAAATGACCGTCATAGTTATACAAAAATATCATCTTGGTAAGTCCTCTGAAGTCAGACATATTTTGGATTGGCAGGGCCCCTTTTGATAACTCCAATAAGAAAAGGTTCCCATAGGTGTATAAAAACTTGACTCGGAAATGAATACGGACTATATCGTCGATCCCTTCTAGTACCTTTCATACAAAAAAACAGGTTGCTGTAGTGAACTAACACGCTTTCTATATTTAGATCACAACTAACGGCACCTACTTGTTAATCGGCACCTACTGCTTGGATTGCTTTTACTAAGAGTGCCGATTGACTCGATACTTTACTGTGAAGTTACAGTCAACAACATCCAGGGGGCCGGCAATGAAAGGAAAATGTCGATGACTAGAGACAAAAATCGAACCATGGATCTTCCGTATGGCTGTCGCGTGTTCTACTCATCATGCCATAATAATTTGAAGTTCGTCAGTTTAAAACTAGATTGGGCAAAATATCAGAAACCGAAACATTTGCCACTCATCTCTTGGTGTCTCCCATACAAATGACCAAAATCATGCTCATGTTTATACATGCCTTTCTTTTTATACCCTTACGGGAAGGAGGATATATATCATTTGATACAACCCAAAAGTGTAACATATAGAAGGAAATAATTTATACTCTAGGTTTCTTGGACCAAATTCGTCATCCGTCCGTCTGACTGGTACGCATGATAGATTTCGAGAGATGTAGCCAATTGTTTTTAAACTTAGCATGGGCTAATATTTTTCCAAAACTATTCTTGGATTTGATACATGGCAAGGCTTTTCTGATACCTCCTAGATAAATGTGCCATTCCACCCACTTTAGAAATCAAAAAGTAATATCAATACACCCAACGCTATTGTACCCAAATTTAGTATTTAGTAAAACTATAACATGATTAAACTTTGGAGAAAAAAACTAAAAGTCTAGCCACGCCCCTTTTGGTACCTCCCATGAAAATTTACCCTTATACTTTAGAAATCGAGTAATAATATCAATACACTCAATTCTCTTCTGCCCAAATTCTACATTTAGTAAAACTATAGCAAGATAAAGTTTTGTAGAAAAATATGGAAGTCTGGCCACTCCTCAGCTGGTACCTCTCATATTTATCAGGTACCACCAATTTACAAGTCAAATTATATTAAAAATAGATCCAACGCGATCGTGCAAATTCTGTATTTAGTTAACCTCAAGCAGGATAAGGTTTTGGAGAAGAAATTGGAAGTTTAGCTGCGCCCCAACATGTACCTCTTATAAAAAATTTACCATTCCGCCCACATTAGAGATGGAGTTGTAATATCATTACACCCAACGTGATCGTTTCCAAATTCGGTATTTAATAAAGCTAAATCAGGATAAAGTTTTGGAGATAAATCTGTAAGTCTAGCCATGCCTCTTCTGGTACCTCCCATACAAATGTACCATTCCGCCCACTTTAGAGATATAGTAGTAATATCAATACACCCAATATGATCGTACCAAAACTCTGTATTTAGTAAAGCTAAATCAGGATAAAATTTTGGAGAAATAAAATCATAGGTCTAGCCACTCTCCTTCTGGTACCTCACATACAAATGTACTACTCTACCACTTTAGAAATCGAGTATTAATATAAATATACTAGAAAATGTTATATTTTACTAAGGGTGAGGGTATAAGTATGTCAGTCTTCTTGAATGAAACTTTCTTACTGGTTTTATATTTACATTAACAAAAGGAGTCCCCTAGCGCCTATCACCGTGCATCACTTAATAACTTCACTGGCGCATGCTTAAAAAGAATCCAACTTTTCTAAAAGTTTTTGCCACATACTTTCGACCTTAAATTTCATTATTCACAAAACAGCCCATCCTACGTAGTGAATTCCTTTCTATTTCCATTCAAAACACAATACCAATATTATTTCACCACAACCTATGCTCATCAGCCGTGAAAATAAATTTAATTAATTTGTAATTCGTAATATGCATGCCGACACACAGGGCTTTGTATGTATTGTCATATGTTGCACAGCCTCACAGAAGCCACTTCCCACCTCACGCTTCCGCTTATGCCATTGTCTGTGTGTGTTTGTATGCTTGTGCGTACGTGCACAAATATGTAAATATTTTATATTTATTCAAGAATTCCACACGTTTGTGTGTTTTTGCCCACAAACCATGCACGTAACGCTTTTGGTAACTGATCAATCGGTTGACTTCCGATTTCCTAATAAATATTTAAATTAAGTAAAAACCTTTAAATGGAGATTACAATAACGCATACGTGTCGGATTTGTTGTACAAATATTTAATAAACTTACATAGAATGTATAAGCAAATTTTATTTATGGCAGACACCTACTGTAGGATAAATGAAATTGGCAATATCTATAAATAGCTTGTTGAATAGTTAGTACATGTTAAGCATATGCAGTGGTATTTTATATGTAGATATTTAATATAATTATTATATAAACAATGCGTAACCGCATTGATGCGCACGATATTAGGAAGGACAATTTGAAGAAAGGACACAAAGTAATATCTAAAGGTTGGATATATTTAGACATGTTTAACAAAAATCACAGGAAATCAAAATAGACGCTAGCGATAAAAAAACATAAACTTATAATGCTTTGACATCCTAGAAGTGAGTTATGGGAGATCTGCTTTTTATACCTCCACAAGAAGCCTTAGCTAAATAAATAACAATTGACAGGACAACACGAAATTTGTTGTCTACAATAAAAAGGGGGCTGCTACCGATCACAGAAATGTAGCTGGCTATGTAATAGCTCTAAGCTCGGTCACCCACATGACAGTCATGTGTTCTACCCATCATGCCAAGATCGGTCCTAATAACACTGTGCAACAGTGAAAAAAACACCCGACCGAGACTATATAGGTTCGATAGTACAACCGGAGCTGAGTAAAACCCTAGCTCAGTTTGGCTAGATTGGCTACCAAATTTTTTTTTTGGCCCCCTAAACTTTTTGAAATCCCTTGGACCCCTTGGATAAAGGTGACATCAATTGTTGGCCAACAGTTTCTACAGTTTTTAATCTAGCTCTTTCTCTTCTTCAGCAAAGTTTTGGCTAATAGTCCGCTTAAGAAACTGATATAATAAAATTTCCCAAAAAAATTAGACTTCCCTCGTTTATTTTCAAAAAACTTCGATAAAAATTCTAATTTTTTCACTATTTTTTATATAAGTAGTAGGGAATCCAGATTTTTTGCACACTCTATTCAGTGAAATTGTAGCTTAGGTAACACCAAATAACTTCTCAGAACAAACCTATGCAATCTGAACAAGTCTAGGGATATTAAATAGCTCTCAAAACAAACTATCTACTTTAAACAAATCAGTTTTTTAGGAGTTTTGGGCCATTGTGCAATGTTTTTACTTGCTATCTTTACCAAAAACGTACTTATTGTATAACTGAATAAATTCTGTAAACAACCAATATGATTGGAATACTCCACCCCCTTAATTGTTCACAAAGAGCATTAGGGTGTTCCTTATATGACATTTTTTCGAATTTCGTTAAAAATATGTATTAATTGCGATGTTGGTCATCTATCTTCACCTTAAGTTTCTTTTTGCCAATATTAGGAATATATTGTGAGAAATTTTGTATCGATAGTTGGACATTAGGGTGTGCCGCAATGAGGTTAAAGTATGAATTTGTTCTCAAATCAGTTTATTGCCGCTGAGTATTTTTCTTTTGTATATAGTTATTGGTAAGTATTCAATGGGTATTCAGATGGAACAAAAGTTCATTAGACATTGCTATGCATACAGTCAAAAATTCAGTTTTTTAACGCCTGATATCTCGAGAATTGATATAGATAGTGATAATATACACATATACTTTTTAAACATATAGATTTTAACTTGATTAACCTTTAAAAGTTGAAATATATAATTGCCCATAATAATCTACATCGAAATTTAAAAATACGCCAACTCTATATCAAATATCTCGGCGACTGTAAGAGATATGGTAAAAGCAAACACATATTATTTTAGGTCTTTATTTCAGCTATTGAACGGCTTGTTACTACTTAGTCTATATACAAAAGAAAAATACTCAGCGGCAATAAACTGATTTGAGAACAAATTCATACTTTAACCTCATTGCGGCACACCCTAATGTCCAACTATCGATACAAAATTTCTCACAATATATTCCTAGAGATAAAACCAAGAATTTTTTTCTCTAGATTTTAGAAAGAATTTCAAAGATATTAAAATAAAAATATATATATTTTTTATAAAGGCCTACTTTTTATAAAATTTTTTTTAAAACCTTTATTTTTTGCTTAATTTTCAAACATATATATAGGGAATATATCTTAGTCTAAACCAATTACTCTAAGTTTTAGTACAGATTGTCTCTGGCCCAAAATTTGAAGATGTGCCTAATTTAATGAGGATCGAAAGCAAAATGCGGCTTTCAAAACTGTCTGACTATAAATCGGTTGAATCATATATATAGAGGCTATATATTAATCAAACCCAACATGGCTGGCTTTTCATAAATGTACTGCTGGGCCAATTAGATTGCCTGTGTCACATTTTGTAAAGATCAGTCGAAAAATAAAACCAGTGCAGAAATTTCAGTCAGGTAAACCGACTGATAAATACCATCACCCAATATAAGATATTCTTTAAGTCTTGAGTTATTGAAATTAATAGACTTTTAAAATAAAATTACTTATGTATTATTTTTTTGTCTGCATGTAGAGCAAAAACATACAAAATTTGACCTATTTGTACAGAAGGTACAATTAGGGAAGTTATGGGAGAAATATTAATTTTCCAAAAATAGGCCATTTTGTATGGGAGGTACCAGAAGGCGTGAACCTATATAGTCCATATTCATACCTGAGTCTAATTTTCATAAGCGAACATCAGTCGCGAAATTTGAGTGATATCAGTTTACTTAGAAATAAGATATGTATGTAAAACTATAAGGGTCAATTCGGTCATTTGTATAGGAGGTACCAGAAGGGGTGTGGCAAAGGTTTCGGCTTTCTTAGGGTTTGTCTACTATTGCAAGATAAATAACACTATGACACAAAATCAAACTTTTTGAAAAACACCCGAACGTGACTCTATAGGAGCTGAGTAAAACCCTAGCTCAGTTTGGCTAGATATGCTACCAAATTTTTTTTGGCCCCCTAAACTTTTTGAAATCCCTTGGACCCCTTGAAAAAAGGTGATATCAATTGTTTTTCAACCGTTTCTACAGTTTTTAATCTAGCTCTTTCTCTTCTTCAACAAAGTTTTAGCTAATAGTCCGCTAAAAAAACTGATATAATAAAATTTCCCAAAAAAATTAGACTTCCCTCGTTTAATTTAAAAAGCTTCGATAAAAATTCTAATTTTTTCACTATATAAGTCGTAGAGAATCCAGATTTTTTGCATACTCTATTCAGTGAAATTGTAGTTTAGGTAACACCGAATAACTTCTCTGAACAAACCTATGCAATCTGAACAAGTCTAGGGATATTAAATCGCTCTCAAAACACACTATCTACTTTAAACAAATCAGTTTTTTAGGAGTTTTGCGCCATTGTGCAATGTTTTTACTTGCTATCTTTACCAAAAACTTACTTATTGTATAACTGAACAACTTCTGTAAACAACCAATATGATCGGAATACTCCACCCCCTTAATTGTTCACAAAGAGCATTAGGGTGTTCCTTATATGGCATTTTTTCGAATTTCGTTAAAAATATGTATTAATCGCGATGTTGGTCATTTATCTTCACCTTACGTTTCTTTTTGCCAATATTAGGAATATGTTGTGAGAAATTTTGTATCGATAGTTGGACATTAGGGTGTGCCGCAATGAGGTTAAAGTATGAATTTGTTCTCAAATCAGTTTATTGCCGCTGCGTATTTTTCTTTCGTATATAGACTAAGTAGTAACAAGCCGTTCAATAGCTGAAATAAAGACCTAAAATAATATGTGTTTGCTTTTGCCATATCTTTTATAGTCGCCGAGATATTTGATATAGAAGTTGGGGTATTTTTACAAAAATTATTAAAAATGTTGAAATTGAATTTCGATGTAGATTATTATGGGCAATTATATATTTCAACTTTTAAAGCTTAATCAAGTTAAAATCTATATGTTTAAAAAGTATATGTGTATATTATCAATATCTCTATCATTGCAGCACACCCTAATGTCTAACTATCGGTATAAAATTTCTCACAATATATTCCAAATATTGGCAAAAAGAAACATAAGGTGAAGATAGATGACCAACATCGCGATTAATACATATTTTTAACGACATTCGAAAAAATGCCATATAAGGAACACCCTAATGCTCTTTGTGAACAATTAAGTGGGTGGAGTAGTCCGATCATATTAGTTGTTTACAGAAGTTATTCAGTTATACAATAAGTACGTTTTTGGTAAAGATAGCACGTAAAAACATTGCACAATGGCCAAAAACTCCTATAAACTGATTTGTTTAAAGTAGATAGTGTGTTTTGAGAGCTATTTAATATCCCTAGACTTGTTCCGATTGCATAGGTTTGTTCAGAGAAGTTATTTGGTGTTACCTAAACTACAATCTCACTGAATAGAGTATGCAAATTATCTGGATTCCCTACAACTTATATAAAAAATAGTGAAAAAATTAGAATTTTTATCGAAGTTTTTTGAAAATAAACGAGGGAAGTCTAATTTTTTGGGAAATTTTATTATATCAGTTTCTTAAGCGGACTATTGGCTAAAACTTTGTTGAAGAAGAGAAAGAGCTAGATTAAAAACTGTAGAAACTGTTGACCAACAATTGATATCACCTTTTTTCAAGGGGTCCAAGGGATTTCAAAAAGTTTAGGAGGCCAAAAAAAAATTTGGTAGCCAATCTAGCCAAACTGAGCTAGGGGTTTACTCAGCTCCGGTTGTACTATCGAACTTATATAGTCTTGTTCGGGTGTTTTTTCACTGTTGCACTGTGTAATCTGACCAAATTTAGATATCCTCCAATGGTCTGGCAACTATGGAAGAAATATTAATTATCCAAAAATAGGTAATTTTGTATGGGAGGTACCAGAATGGATGGGTCTATTCTGCCCATTTACAATCCCATAAGTTTGTTTCGTATAAATTGTCTCTGGTCCAAAAGACTAAGATGTGACAAATTTCATTGCGATTGAATCAAAATTTCAATCTATATTTCGAGAACAAAAGCACAAAAAACAAAAGTCTGTAATCTACCACTTTTCCCTCCCTTTTCTTTTAGGCGTGGCACTTCCATTTTTACAGCACATAATCTTTGGTGTAGTTCAAAAGTTATGATTTTTGGAACGTGTTTTCCTAAAAGAAGTCACTGTGCGGCGTAATATTATTTGCAGCTGAAATTGCTTTGCTACCCTATTAATTAATACGAGTATTGTTCCTAATGAATATTTTCTTTCTATGTAAAATTACAATACTAAGAAAGTTAATGTTCTCCCAAATACTTTATTGAAATTTTCAAGTATAATTGTAATCTAAGATTCTCTTTAATAGTCCTTTATGTGTACTTAAACTGCATGTGAGTGACCTTACGACGATATAAAGCACCTAACATCGTTAACATGTATGAAAAAAAATGAATATTTTTGACTTTCTACACGTATTTACTATATGAAGTACCAAATAAATAAAAAGGCAAATAACATGCTGTACATATTGTTATTTTGTCCAGACTATGTCTGCAATAAAAGAGACATAATATGTGTGTGTTGTTTAAGTCAGAGCGGTTGACGTATGAGCTACAAAATGTCTGTTATGTTGCGCACACGTTGCTGCAGTGATGTATATGATATCAGACTATAGACTTACTTACTTAAACTTAATTTCCCTTTGCACCCCATGAATGAGGTATAGGATAGCTTCTCGCGTTGTTGTGAATTAACACGCTTTCTATTTTTTAGATTTACAACTAACGGCACCTACTTATTTATCGACGAATGCGAACGTCACTGTTTTGAGAAGCTCTTACTAGACACGACGATTGAATCGACGCTTAATACTGCGAAGTTGTATTTATGACGAAGGTCATAAAAATAAAGTACAAAAAGTTTCGCATGAAAAAGTATACTACATACAAGCCATGGGTGCAACAAATTATACACTGTCGATTTGTATCGCTTAATGTACAACATTGTTGTAGATGACACAGAAGTTCAGGGTTAGTACAGATAAAGGTTAACCTAAAATTATACCTAAAGGTACAAAATACATGATAACAATTTTGTTGAATGAACAAAAGCTCTTGAAAAGCTGAAATAACACAGTACAACACATGATTTTGGGACTCAATTCTGCACGTGAAAGTAGCCCCAAAAAGAAAGTGGTTCTGCATCATTCGCTTTGTCAAGTTACATGCCATAATAATTTAATATTGATTTGAAGATAGTAAGTATCGTTTAGGGAAATTTGTCACGTTTTAGGCTCTTTTGTTTGACATAACATAACATAAGTAAATGGTGGCGTATGATTAGCATAAGTTATATTCCATGTTAATCATACGACACGGAGTATAACAGATTTATTGTAACTGCTCCAAATAAACCCAGTTCAAAATCATTTGATGAATGGAAAAGTGAAACTGCAACTTTCACGTGCAGTTCTCAGAATTGAGTGCCAAATCAATGAGCTGAAACATGTTGCACTGTGTAAGTTTTCAATTCAAATAGAGTGTTTACAAGTCATAATATAAATTGTTTTGTTCTTAGATGTATAGAAGTTCCAATAGGCGTAACTGATGCTAATAAAATGCGTTTGACTTTTCTCAGTATGCTTATGCAAAGCACGATGCAAAGACTTACATCAGAACAACTTTTAAAAATCGTGGACTTTTTTTTACAAAATTCGAACTCCGTTCGTCAACCTTATAGAGCACTTTATGAAGTTTACGATGCCATTCGACAATCTGAGCAACTATCACATTACATCCCAAAAAAGCTACTGTTTGGTGCAGTCACATTCCAAAGGCTTCCTCGGCCCATTTGTCTTTAAATCTTAAAACATTTTCAACTTTACGGCGAATGGGTAACGTTACAGGCATATGATTCGAAATTTTTGTATTCATCAAATTATTTAAAAGATAAAAAGTTCCAACAAGACCGAATTCTCTCATGAAATGGACCTATGAACTGGGTACCTTGTTTGTGTGACTTGACACCTTTGGACTTCTTTTTGTGGGGGTACGACAAATCTTCTAAACGATTAATCATTTAGAAGGCCGTATGCCATCGACATCTGGTTTTAAAATTTACCGATTATTAATGCGAAATGCGAAAATTTTAACATTTTGATAATTTATATACATGCCCCAACGGAAGCAAAACAAGGCTATGAGCGCCTGGAGGAAACAATATCCGCTGACATAGTCATGATATTAAAATTGTTCTGGGAGGTTTGAATGCTTAATAGGAAGAGAAGATGCTATTGATTCAGCAGCTGGACATCTTAGTCGGCGCAATAATACCTACTATAACTGAATCAAACTGGTTACCATCACGTCTGTAAAAATGTGGTAGTGTGTGGAACCAAATTTTCACATAAAGGTATCGTCGGTATACTGTGTAAACTGTCCACTCAATTTTTTGTGTTTCTGAGTTATTGATGACTTAAAGTTTATGGCCGCCTTAGTTTCTATACAATAACTATAAAATTACTTTAAGAAGAAATGAGTTTTTCTTACACTGCATAGACTATGACTTTTGGAACACTTTTGCATCATTAAGTCAATTTTACAAAAAAAAGTGGAGTCGGTCAGTATAAACAGCATACTGACGATATCCACAAGACAACCTGGAAATCTCCTAATCAAATATAAAAACCAGAATGATCACGTGGTAATCGATGGAAGGCATGTCTTCAGCGTTATGGAGTGCTTGTAATGCGCCCAAAAGTTCCCAAAAGTTCCACCAAATGGTAAAGGATAAGGTTTTAGAACAGGGATCCCCACCTGAAAGGACACAGACGTTAATGTAGTCACGAACATGCAGAGTGTGCTGAGAATATAAAGCGACCACTGTTATTCTCTGTTCGTCCTTGAAGGCATCACAAGTGCCGAAATCACGACAACGGATTGTCCACCACCGAGCCAAAATGAGATCAGCATGGCAAATGAACGAATTAAAAACCACAAAGCTGGACTTCCATGAGAACTTTATAAAGACAGCGGCGGCATGCATGCACCAGCCTATTAACAAGATTTAGCTGAAGTAATGCATGGCCGGTGATTGGAAGCTGAGTATTCTATATCCTGTGATTAAGAAACGTCATCCATGTGTGTGCACCTATCACCGCGGGATCATCCTATTGCCCATCACAGACAAAGTCCTGTCTAGTGTGTTAAGTGAACGACTACAGCACATGGTAAAGAACATGATTGGACCTAACATAATCAGTGTGGCTCCAAAACCTGGTAAATCCACGAATAACCAAATACTCACACAACGATAAAGAACCAAGGAGAAGACACAAGAAATGCAGATAGACACTTATTATCTGTTTATCGATTACAACACAGCATGCGATATTCCGATACAGCAGAAATTATTAGATTTTATGGCTGAGTTTGGTATTCCCGTGAAGCTGACACGATTTTGCGTGATAACACTGACCGACACGAAGCACAGTGAATATAGTTAAGTATCTGACAGAGCCATTTTCTAACAAACGAGGCTTTAGACAAAGCCATAGTATGCCATGCGATCTGTTTAACATCATAATGGAAATGATCATACGAAAGGCTGCCGAGGACTGATGGATGTCACTACGACCTTCTCAATTATTGAGAAACAATCGGCAGAAGTGGGTTTCGATAATTGATGTTAACAAAAAGGAGTTAATTGTTTCAAAGATTCTGCACGTTTAGGACACTCAGAGAAAGTTGACCTTAAACAAAAATTGTAATGTCAGCCTGGAAATCAAGAGACGAATATTGATCGCAAACCACTATTACTATCCGCTAAGCAAGCAATTTATTGATGTTCACCAAGCAAAGTTAATTGTTACAATGAACAAAGAGTCAACACGTTTGGGACACTCCGTGAACGTTGACAACTATAACTTTGAATTGGTATATGATTTAGTGCTCGCAAACCACTACCACTATGCGTGCTAACACTGAACGACACGAAGTCTACAGTGAAAATAGTTAAGAAATGTATAGACCCATTTCTAACAAACGATTTAGACAAGACGAAAGACTGTCATGCGATCTGTTTAACATCATAATGGAGATGATCATGCGGAAGGTTACAGAGGACTGCGAAAATGTCAGCTTGGAAATCAATAGCCGAATGTTGATCGCAAACCGCTACTACTATGCGCTAAGCAAGCAATTTACGGACGAAATATTCGCAAAACATATGGAGAACATCATCGTTTACGACAAGTACCATCGTCGTCGCTGTATAACGGCATTGACGAAGTCAAGTGCGATCATATAGACCGACTGAGCTGTACTCGTTTCCGAATGGATAAAAATGCTCCAGCTCGAAAAGTCTTTTGCAATAAAATCGATGGACGGCGCACGAGGTTGAGACGAAAGCTTCCTTGGATGGACCAGATGAGAGAGCTGTTATCTAAGCTTGGAATTTCTGTTGCTGCTACCAAATCAGTAGGAGAAGAAAAAGTATTATCTGTTTAGTTTCCTTAGGCTATGCCAAAGTCTTATACAATAGTATACTTTATTTTCAGACGTACGTACATATGTAAGTAACGACCAATTTATCAATTTAAATATGTTAAGATGGATCGTTAAAGAAACTGAGAGTGAATGAATTTTCTCAAAAGTACTTATTTTACTACAGGCTAGTAGCAGTTACATAGTAAGGCATCTTCTTTAATGTAACTTACTGTATGTCTATCGCTGTCCTTGCCTTGTTATAGCATAAATAAGGCAAATTCTTTTGTTTTTAAAATACACACAGATACTTCCGCAAGTTGATACAAGGATATACAATAAAAACAATAGCAAAATAAACAATAAAATTAATCGTAAAGTAATTACAGCTTCCTTAATGTTCGCAAAGGGTTATAAATATTAACACAACCATTACACAAGTTAACACGGTTCTGATTCTTACTAACTACGGATCTTTTCTTTGCTGTTGTTATTATTTCTTTGATGCGTACATTTACTAGTAAAGTTTTTCAACTTACCCCTCTTCAAACACTGGTACTTGTTTACCAATGCAAACTTTACATGCTCATACATTACATTTTATGGCAAAATCCATCTGCGGAACGAATTGGCCAAGAATTCTTTACTGTTAGTAATATGTACGTACGAACGTACGGACGAATGTTAAGGATAAACAGAGGCCATACAAATTTATCAACAGAAAACAGCAATGGTTTTTATTACTTTTCAGTTGATATCAAAGCGATAATAAATATGCCACAAAACATGCTTAACAAAAATAATAGTTACGAGCTGCTATTTGTTGAGTCAACGTAGCGAAAGGCTGCTCTTGTCGCTGTCCATAAAAAACTGTTGGGTAGATGATGTTGTTTAAATCATAGTGATGAACACAAATATTTTTTATAGTTTATACATATAATAAACGAAAATTACAAATTATTTATGAAATGTACACCAACTAATTATAAACATACAGTAAAGTTCGTTTCTATTGAATGTTTAGGACTTGAGTAAATGTATGCATCTAAAGCGGTGCTGCCAGGGTTAACACACAAAACTAACAAGCTACAAATTATAAACAGATTTCCAGTGCTTTTCTCGAATTCGTGAAAACTGCCATGCATTTTTAAAAACATGTTACGACCATCGTAGTTAGCTATAATTAAAAAGCTCTTATTTGACACAACAAATAACATGTTGAAAGTCTGTCCTATATAGCTTTATAGTAATACATATGGGCAAGGCCACCGTCAGTAACGTCACGTTCGTATACATATTTTGGTCAATATCTTTACCAAATACCATTATTTCTCCCAACTTGAAAGCGGCATATGAAAGTTCTCGTCATAACTGTTGTTTCATACGTAGACAATTTTACTGTATCTGGCTTTGTTGTGAAGTTATGAACATTTTAAGTCGTCAGTAACGTCACCGGATTTTGGAAGTGTGTTTTGAGGTTACTGAACGTTTGTGTAAAAATTAGCGAATTGAAAAGAGTTTATGTTTATAATTGACCAGTATTAAAAAAAGGAAGGCTGAAGGATGATTTTTATCCAAAAGGTGGGCTTAAATTTTATGTTTTAATCATGTAATCGCCATAAAAGCAGTGTCAGTAACGTCACACAAAAATGTCAGTAACGTCTCACGTACGAATTTCGGTAGGATTTTCGGGTCTTTTTTCTCTTGGGTTAATAGAGGGACCCTAAACGACCAACAAAATCATCGTAGAGGAGTTTTAAAATGCAACCTGCGGAGAAATTAAGACTAAACCACACTCATAAAAAAAAAATTTTAGTAAATCGACATTTTAGTACGAAAAATGTCGAATTAACTTCTGTTTTTGTTTTTTTTGTGATAAAAATTTTGTGTGAGTATTTTGAACTAAAGCCAGGACACTCTGTAAAATAAAAACATTTTCGGGTCTTTTTTCTCTTGGGTTAATAGAGGGACCCTAAACGACCAACAAAATCATCGTAGAGGAGTTTTAAAATGCAACCTGCGGAGAAATTAAGACTAAACCACACTCATAAAAAAAATTGTAGTAAATCGGGCTTGACCTTTAGAGCTGATTTTTGTATGATAGAGTGTTAGTATATAAAATTATCTCTGCAATAATGTGTATAGCTTGAGGGTTGAAATTGGTTTTTGATCAGTTTTGCATCATTAAATTAAAATTTGTAATTTCTCACTACTTTTCAATTTTAGCGGCTATTTAGTACGAAAAATGTCGAATTAACTTCTGTTTTTGTGTTTTTTTTTTGTGATAAAAATTTTGTGTGAGTATTTTGAACTAAACAAAAGTCTTTATTAATTCAGTTTTGTTAATTTTTGCAAAATTAAAGCATCAATTCATTTGAAGTTTTGTTTTAACATAAAAAAAAACATAAAATATCACAAAAAAAAGAAAAGAAATTTTAATTGTATCCCTGCTGAGATGTAGCATAGGCTGCTATTTCGTCCCCAATGGTACGAATTTGGTGCGCAGACGAAATGTCACGAATGTTTTTTGCGTTTGCGAAAATTGTGGCGGTATCCAAAACGGTGTTAATTTTGTTGAACTCTTCTTCAGCAACCTCGCAACTAGTATTCGCGATTTTGTAAGTTGGAATGCCTCAACGAGTTCCCATGCACTGTTTACTATGCAGTGACGAGCTTTTTCCTTTTGTACTCGTCGTATTTGTTGCTTTCTTTTAGCTTTTTAACATAACGCTTGTCTCTTTGTGCACCAGGAATCGAAGTCGAGCATTTAAATACCAAATTATTAAGCAAAAAAGTAAAAAAATAAAATAAAATAATACGTCAGTAACGCCACACAATCTTTTTTTGCAAAAATACCATGCTATGTGCTAATAATGCTTCATTTAAGCATTGATTATGAAAGTGCTTCAAAAGTACTCAAAAAAAATCAGCTCATCCAACCTTTTTGCAAATTAGTTAATGCATAAAAAACATTTTATAAAAATTTGTCAGTAACGTCACCATTTATTTTCGGCTGATTACTTAAAGCCCTAATTGGTCCAAAACCCAAGCTTTGTACACAAATTTTCTTGCTAATCAATAGTTTGATTTGTCTTCTATCAAAAAACAGTAGTCATCTGTCTAAAGTATAAAAAAATAACAACAAAATTTACCTTTTTCGCCGACATTGGTATATTTTCCAAATACACCTTGCACGTTTCACTAATGAAAAGGATGTAAAATGTCAAAGCAGACACAAATTTTGCACTGGCATACATTGCTGCCATATTCTGTACATATTGCACATTTGAAATATAAAAAAAATTTTGGACCTTGTGACAGAAAAAAAAAATCTATGCGGTTTCATTTTTCGTGGCCTTGCCGATATGTAGTATTTTCAAAAGTTGTATGTTATCACACCCGAAAAAGTTATCACACCCGAAGCTCATACAGCTAATAATTTCGCATGTCGTTACCATACATGGGGAAAACCTTTTATACTTACTGCAAACCATTACAATGATATCAACATACCTGCTATGAGTAGGTCCTAACAACTAAGTAATCGCTGCAGCATACCACTTAACTTTCGTGTGGCAGCATTTGAAAATGTTTATAACTTTAGTTACTCACATCCAAACCGAAAAAAAACAACATCAGCGCTTAATACACACTCAGTAATTTACGAAACTTCTCTTGAACATTTGTAAACATTGTTGACTTTCTAAATACATATGCCTACATCATGTAAATACCAAAATATACATTCACTTTAATTAAAATACTTTTGTTTGCTATTAAGATTAGGCATTTTGACAAATTTGGTGTAAATGTGATCTTTTCCATAATAATAACAAAGAAACTTTTGAGACTTTACAGACATTCATACTTCAAGAATGTGACATTGCAATGAATTTAATACAAATTATTGTTGCCATTCCGCGACGTATAATCACACTACAGTCAGCGTAAATGAAATATTAGAGTTTGAAACAATTTCAAAAAGTTTTGCAACTAATTTCGTATAAAACAAAACTGTGATATACCATTACTTTGCCATCATTTTAATATGATTTTATGTTTATAGGCGGCGACTGACACGTAAATGACTTTTCCCACCCAACCTAGAAGTAGACAAAAAGGTCGAGAAAAGATTTAAGTGTTGTTACCCACAAATGCGTTGACATCGGTGTCAACGAAAGATGGTGGCACATTTTAATGTGCTATCAGCAGATATCGCAATGACAACCACGCATTGGGGGGTTTTCACTTCACGGCACTAGCTTTTGCTCACACCACCGTGGCCAAAGTGTTGTTGTGGTACGCTTAATTGTTGTCCTAACTAAGCAATTAAAATGCAAATGAAGGGAATGTTTTTCTAGACATAGACTTTTAAACTGTCCACAACTTTATGGTAAGAATTTCAGGAAGAGAGAATAGCTAACATTTTTTCATTGTCAACGCAATACAGGTGACCTTTCTAAAACATAACAAACGCATTAATTTATTTTAAAGGAAAGTATGTAAGATTTATGAATAGAGCAGAATGTGATAAAAAAAACTAGTATGTCCTAACATCAGAAAATATCGATGACTTAATATAAAAGTTATGGCCACTATATAAAGTACCACAGTTTTTGATCCGTGCAACATACATATAGACCTTTTTGTTAATCGTATCCTACACAGTACAACACATGACTTTGGGATCCAATTCTGAGAATTGCACGTGAAATTAGTCCCAAAACTAAGAACTTTCGCATCTTTCGTTTTGTCAAGTTGTCTGTATTAATAATTTAATGGCCGCACTTTTTCCATATTTTAACACAGTTATATCTCATCATTGGTGTTTCATTTTTGCAAATAAAACTTTATTCGAAATTAATAAATTAATTACTTGGAGTTTAATTGCAGAACGCAAAGAGCTGAAAGATAAACTCAATGCTTCCAAGAACTCCGAAGAGAAGAATGTTCCAGAAAATAAGTACAATGAATGCCATAAAACGGTACAGCGTGCAGTGCGTAGGGACAAACGAAGAAATATAGTTTGTTTCGCTGAGCAGGCTGAAAATGCCGCAAATTCTGGCGACACTCGCACAGTTTTCCATGTCACCTAATCCGAGATCTGACTGGAAATCTTCTTAGCACCAACCAAGAACAACTGCAAAGGTGGAAAGAACATTTTTCCATAGTCTTAAATAACATAATAGACCCTGCAGCTGAACTACCTATACCTGCAAGTTCAATAAATACCACAAACTACAGGTTTGGAACCTCACCACCTAGTTTATCCGAAATTATAGCAGCGATAAAACAACTTCCGAACGGTAAAGCTGCCGGCACAGATGGTATCCCTGCTGAAATATATAAGTGTGATCCAACACTCACTGCAGAGCTATTACACCCACTCATTACGGTATCATGGGAAACTGAGTCCTTCCCTGAAGAATGGAAAGATGGGCTAATTGTCAAAATTGCAAAAAAAGGAGACTTGAAAAATTGTAACAACTGGCGGGGAATTTGTGTTCTCCCAACGATAGCAAAGCTAATGACAAAAATAATTCTAAACCGAATCAAAGTACACCTAGAACGTAGTACTAGCTCCTGTCAAGCAGGTTTTCGCAGTGGATATTCCTGTGCAGATCACATCAATACGCTGCGCATTATTGTGGAACAATGTTTGTAAATCAATTCCAATCATCATCTTCTCTTTGTGGACTTTGAGAAAGCGTTTGACAGCATCAACCGTGAATACATATGGTTAGCCTTGCGAAGAAGATATATACCAGAAAAACTAATATCTCTGATCATGGAAAGTTATAACCAGGCCAGATGCTTCGTTCTCCATAAAGGAAAGCTCCTAGACCCATTCCATGTTCAAGTGGAGTGCGTCAGGGATGCATATGGTCACCTCTATTATTCTTAGTAGTTATGGAAGATGTTATTAGTTCCATCGAGAACCGAAGCCAAGGAATACAACGGCAAATGCCTTAATTACCTGGCCTACGCAGACGATATTTGCTTGTTTCCTCATAGGCTGTGTGATCTAAAACGGACAACATTAGATCTCCAGGAAAAGCTGCAACATACGGGTCTTAAAACAAACATCAGCAAAACAAAGACTCTTAGCATAGGAACCGAAACAACAGCGCAATTAAGGGTAGTGGATGTACAACTTGGAAAGTTACCACTAGTATTACCAATTGGCTTCAAACTTTTGTCAACCGCTGCCTTAAAAGAATACTTCGTATTTTCTTGCCCCGTACCATCTCAAATGCAGAACTGTTGCCGTGATCACGGCAAATACCGCTGGCAACGGAAATTCGTAAGCCTGAGTGGCAGTGGATTGGACATACTCTTCGCCGAAATGATGACAACGTGGCTAAGCAAGCACTTAAATGGCATCCCCTTCATCAGGCAGGTCGTCGGCGTGGAAGACCACGTATAACATGGCGACGCTCCACCGAAAGCGAAATGAGTAACCTCGGCGTATCCTGGAACCAATTAAAACCTTCTAATTGTGGGTTAAACGTTATTGTGTGGCAATAACCTAATTATTTACGTCATAGTATATTATGTGACGATATGGAGTTTACCCATACCAGAGCGTATGTGGAATTTTATTTATTACTCATACGTAAGTTAGTATGCACGAAAGTAAGTGTAAAGGCGCGTTCAGACGATAACGAATTGCTATGACATTCTACTCCTAGTTGTCGAAAACCATTCTTTACTCGCATCGCTCAAGACATAAGTTGCCTTATTTCATCAACGATTCGTGTGTATGAAGGCGATTATATTTTATTTTTTTTTTTTTCTACGAAAGAAACGAGATCAAGTTTTCGAGCTTTGAAAGGCAACCGTAACTGCACTCATCACAAAAGAAGGTCATAAATCTCAAACACAAACACAAAATTAAATATCTTTAAGAGGAAAACCTGTGATCATGTGCTTAAACCTATAGGTTATGGTTAAACATGGACATTTAAGGGCCCTAATTGAAGTACTTTCTTGTATAAATTATATATTGTTATATTAGATGGCACAAAAAAGTACTTCTTGTATTTAAAAAAAAAATTAGAACAACAAAAATATTTGCAGTAGAAAGCACTGTTAGTTACAATTACAATTTTTGGCACGAAAAATTACATGTTGGTATATTACATGGAATTGCTGTTACAATGAAAGTACTTGTTATTAGGATAAAGTACTTGTTGGCCCAAATCAAGTACATGGTGGTATAATACATTACTGTTTCGTACAAAAAAAAATTACTTTCTGGTATAATAACTAGTAAGGTAATTACACAGTACAGCATTTTTCAGCTTATTGATTTTGGACTCAATTATAAGAACTACACGTGAAAGTAGCCCCAAATAGAAGAAGTTCTGCATCATTCGTTTTGTCATGTTACATGCCATAATAATTTAATGTAGTATAGTATTTTAGGCTCTTTTGATTGACATAACTCGTGAACCGCTAGTCCGATTTAGCTGAAATAAATTAAAAAAAAATTAAGTTTTAGAATTCCTTTAACCCTGCTATTATGTTGGGGTCATTTGATGACCCAAATCGAATTTAACGTTATCTTATTTCTTACTGGTATAATATTTTTGAAAGTTCTTACTGCTCAGTGCATAATTTTTTGAAATACATCGAATTTAATTAATTTCAAAATAATTTTATGCTTTGAAGATTTGTTATGGTTAGTGTACACACATATTATGTTGGGGTCATATTATGACCCCTATATATTTAGTAATGCTAATAATAAATTTATTTTTGAACGACTGCATTAGATGTAATTTTTTTAATTTTTCCCCTGCGTTTGAACTGATAGGCTGATAAAATGAACAACCATACCAGCTTTATATTGTCTGAGACGTTCAAAAAGTGAAAATATTCTTCACACCAAACATGGAGTGACTTCTTATGCTATTCATCGTATTTCGGAAATTTGTGGTACATTTGATTTATGCCTTACAACAGCTTTGAAAAAGGATATAATTCACTACAGGAACTTACAAGGTACCACTGTTTTCAAAAGTTTTCAAGCAGTAGATGATATTGAGTTCGATGCTTACATAGGGCTTCTTATATTTGGAGCGCTTTATCGATAATTCTCGTGTATTAGCATTTAAAATGGGCAACGAAGAAGATCAGAACAAAGGGAAGATATAGTTGCTCCTATTCTTAATTTTTATGAGCAATGGATTCAAAATGTGCAATTGCTTTACGTTCCAAATTCTTACATAACGGTTGACGAACAGCTCATTGCTTTCCGAGGTAGATGCCCCTTCAAAGTATACATGCAAACAAACCTGGAAAATATGGTATGAAAGTATGGATAGCTACGGATTCCGACACAGCGTTTTGTTTGCAGTTTCAAATTTACTTGGGCAAAGAGGGAGACATTTCTGAACGGAACCAAGACGATCGGGTTGTTTTTCACTAAGCATCTTTATATCGTCGAGGAAATGTAACTACCGATAATTTTTTTAGTCTTGCCTTAGAATTGATAAAGCACAAAATTGCTATTGTTGGATTCATGGAACAGCTTTCAATTTACTCGACCAAATTTTTGATTATTTGAAAAAGAAACTGTTGTTATGTATGTGCCGAAAAAATACGGAATGGTTTATTTCCTTAGCACATTTCATCATAATAGCAATATTTTGGATGATCATTCAACAAAATTCCTGAAATAATTGAATTCTACAACTTGACAAAAGGCGGAGTCGACACACTGGACCAAATGGTTTGAACATATTCATGTAAAAGAAAAACCAATTGGTTGCCAGTTGCTCATTTTTCTAACATACTTGATGTTTCTGCTCTCAATGCATTTATAATGTGGACCGAAATTAATCCTCTGTGGCATAAAATAAACTTCACAAACGGCACATATTTTTAGAGCTACTCGGCGAAGACTTAGCTAAAGATTACATTAAAAGGCGTACTAGACTTCCTCGCGCCTATGCATCATTAGTCAGAAGAATTCGAACAGAGGACAGTGCATCGCCAACCATACGTTCGCCTTCTCCAAAACGCCAATCCACTAGCAAACGTAAAAGGTGCCAATTTTGTTCGTCGAAGAAGGAGAAGAAAACCTTTGCGGAGTGTATATCTTGCAAAAAACCTGTTTGTCCATCTCACCGAAACACAATTTCTGCAACAACAATTGATTGTAACGATCACAAGCCTTAAACATTGTTTTTTTATTATATAAACTAGTGGGCCCGGCAATGCTTCGCTATTGCATATTATCGAATATTGCCGTTTTCACCCCCTAAATGTAGAAAAATCCAAACAATGTGTACCCTATGTTACTCGCGGGGTTATTCGGAAGATTCCCTGAAAATTTCATCAAAATCGGTCCAGGCGTTTTCGAGTCCATACGTTACATATATACATACACACATCCTCTTTTATATACATAGATTCAAATTTTTGCAATAAAAATATACGGGGTCATAATATGACCCAAACATAACGAGTGTGATTTTTTTCTAACATAGTAGCAGGGTTAATCTGTTCATAAAACGTTTCCTTACATAAGCAGCAGTTTCAATTTTCCATTCATCAAATGATTCAAATGAACTGGGTTTGTTTTGTAGCACTTATAATAAAACTGTTGTACTCCATGGCGTATGATTGGCATGGAATATTACTTATGATAATCATACGCCACCATGTAGTATTTATGTTATATCAAGCAAAAGAACCTAAAACGTTACATATTCACCTATACGATACTTACTAACTTCAACTTGATATTAAAATATTATGGCATGTAACTTGAAAAATCGAATGATGCAAAACTTCTTTTTTTTGGGGCTAGTTTCACGTGCAGTTCTCAGCATTGAGTCCCAAAATCATGTCATGTACTTTGTTATCTTCGGCTATGCCGAAGTTCAGATAACCTTCCCCTTTTGTAAAAATTGCGATAAAACTGGTTATTTGCACTACAACTACATCTTATTAAACTTTGTACTCCAAAAAAAGAAAGTTTGTATGAGATATTGACGTTACCGTTAGCCTCTTGCATCCATGTTATTGTCAATAATTAAATACTGATAATGAATTGTTTTATGAGCTAAGAATATTGTTATAAACTGTTTAAGCCCCAAAAAGGTGAAGTCCTGTACGAGATGTGAGAGTAGTTTTTGTCCGACTTTCTCAATAACATTGCCTTCGCTTAGAGGATATAAGTTTGTATACCAAATTTTAGCTCCATAGCTCTTAAACTACGACTGTAATCGGTGGGCAGATAGACGGACACCTACAAGAAGGGAGAGTTTAAATAAGATGTGGGAGTAGTTTTTGCCAGATTTTGCTCATCTTATAACTTAACCTCTGAATAGAGGATAGATGCTTGTATACCAACCTTCAGATCGATAGAACTAAAATGTAAATCGAAATCGCAGGAATAGACGGACGCACACCCCAAGCGGGAGTGTTTGTATAGGAGGTGGGGTAGACGGACGCACGTACGGCTGTAATCGCAGCGACAGACAGACGTACACTCCCAAAAATGTGGTGTTTGTATGAGATGTGGGACTAGTATTTGCCCGATCTTGCTCATTTTAGAAGTTAACTTCTGTTAAGAGGATAGAAGCTTGTATGCCAAATTTTAGTTCTACACCTCTTAAACTACGGCTGTAATCGCAGGGATTTCGAATTTCGAAAAAACCCATTGGTATAGCTTTCTAATTCCATAGGAAGGACGAATTTCGAAATACCCCCTCCGTATCGCACGACCATTCTATAAAACAAACACTCACCCCTATTTTCGCAATTCTGTATATAGGCGTTGGTTCTGGACAATAGTACAAGTTTTACCACTTTATTGGCCTTCTCACCCCTCACCAACGTCTAGCATGGCGGGGAGTGATCAATCATTCATGTAACAGAAAGACGCGTGGCACCGCAGATTTCCCAGCAAGACGCTATCCTCCTTGTACCACTAACATATGTCGCAAATCTCGTCTTAATATCTCTAATAGCTCGTGAAATATGAGCGCCCCATCTTCTAACTATGAATTCATGTAGCCTAAGACAGACAGTAACTCACAGTGAAAATTTCATTACAATCGGTCCATTTATTTGGCCAATATAGCAATTTTTTAAGAAGGAGCGTGGCACTGCCTTCTTTCCACAAACAAAAATTATATTTCCTGTGCGTCCAAATCAAATCTCGACTTCGTACCAATGTTTTATGAGATACAGCCATTTCCAGCTGTATGGGGTGGTGCTACTAATTTTTACCCCCTTGCAATCCGAAATTCCAAAAATCCCTTCTAAGTGCGTGCCTTCGTCATAAAGGAAACCTACATTAAAAATTTCATGGTTCTAGCTTTACCCGTTTGGGATGGGAAGTGATCAGTCAGTCAGCCAAGCCTTTTATATATATAGATAGATTTTCATACATACCACGCCTCCTTATGGAAGATCAAAATTAATATAACCTTCAATCCGAACGTGCGAGTGGTAATGGGTTTTTAAAGGCTTTTTGGTACAATAAAAGAAGTTTTTGAAACAATAAAACATACTTGTTGATTCAATAAATTGTACATAAATTTAACTTCTTAGTATGAAGTGTCTCAGAAAATGTACTTTTTGAGCCAAAAATAAAATTTTTGGTACGATAAAAGCACTTTTAGGTTCGATTTATATAACTATTGACATGTAAAAGTACTTTGTGGAACAATAAAAGTACTTGCAGTACATAAAAAAAACTTATTTGACAATTAAAGAGTTTTTTTTGTCCAATTAAAGTATAAAAGTGTAATTACAATAAATGTACTTTTTGGTACTATACACGCAATTTCATTTACCTTTAGTAATTATTTGCAGGTATAGAAAAAGTACTTGTTTGACAATTAAAGAGCTTTTTGATCCAGTAAATGTAAGTGTAGAAACAAAAAATTTACTTGAGGTACTTTTATTTAAAATAGCACTTTTTGTTAGGATACAAGTAGATGTTTGCATATAGTATAAGTACATGTTTGTAGATTTAAAGAACATTATGGTACAATAAAACTTTTTATTATTACAAACATATAAAAGTACTTTTACGCACTTTTGTTTGCCAAAATCGGTTAAGAAATGGTTAAGATATTCATGTTTTTCGAGCAAAGCATTTTTCATATCATATATTTATACTTTGTAGCCCTAAGCCACAGTGCGCATAAATAGGTCAAGGAAATAGATGAATTTACTAAAAGCAACATTATAATTATAAAAATTTATAATTTATACAATCTAGTCCAATGGTATACACAATGTTATAACAGAACCCTTAAAGGAACTCAGGTTGTCTATCTGCCTCATTATACCGAATTGCTTTACCACGAAAATCTAAAACACAGTAAGTTGTTACTTTTCTTTTCCTTGAAAATGAGAAATATAAACCCTTTTAAAGTAATTACTTATTTAAATCTGTTCCTGTGGAAAAAATGGCATAATTAAGATCATAACCATGAACGGGAGGAGGAATAGCGGTGTTATTGAAGAAAAACTGAATGGGAAATGAACATAAAGAAACAGATAATAAATGTAGCAAAAGGGCCAGCACAAGAAATGTAACAAACTGTTTTTTCTTGTACTGCTCTGTCATATGATACTTGTCCCCTTTATAAAATTCATCTTCAGGATGTTGTCGAAATGTAATTCATAAACTTCGAAGAATTGTTTAAAGGATATGGTAATTAAAGTATTATTCTAAAGCTGTCGGAATTCTGTACGCTGAATTGTCTATTAAATTACATAACTGTGAATTTATCATGCTTCAGGGAGTTCAATGGTAATTTTATTCGTTTCTAATATCGATTGAAAATCTTGGAATTGCATCGATCATTAATTCAGTGGGAGTTTACGTATGAAATATAAACGTTATTACATAAAGTATACGCCTCAAGTATCTACAAATAATGTTAATGGGGTACTTTGGGTCGTAGTAGATGCGACCGGTGACTGCCTCAGAGTTGCTTGGTTCCAAGTTAAGTAAACATTTAAGCCATCCACATATGTTACTTTCGTATAACATATATAATTTAAGGGAAAAATGGGTGTTCATAATTAATGAATTTCTTTTAAACAATATCAACTTTGTAGGGTAATAAATAGACAGCTATTACACTTTTGAGGTATTTTGCAGAACCTCAATGTAATGAGCAAAAAGGATACAGAGTGTTCCATTAAAGGAAACCATTCAAAAACGTCTGATAACACAGTACAGCAAATGATTTTGGGACTCAATTCTAAAAACTACACGTGAAAGTAGCCCCAAAAAGAAGAAGTTCTGCATCATTTGTTTTGTCAACTTACATGCTAAAGTATATGCTATATAGTAATATCGATTTGAAGTTAGTACTATCTCGTGCAGTTCTCAGAATTGAGTCCCAAATCAATGAGCTGAAAAATGTTGTACTTTGTAATTTAACTGCCACCACAAAAATTCGCACCATTTTTAGGTTACATTTTAAACTGTAAACAAACTTTACTGTCTAAATTTATCTCACTACGTCAGATGATTTGTATGTCCGTCTGATTTAACTATGTTCTCTGTTTGAAATTGAAAATCCTACAGAGTCAGTGGTGTCGTGCTTAACGTTGCCTTCTTTGCAACATTTCTACAACACGGGCAATATTTATGCCATTTGCCCATTACCATCTACAATAGTCTACTTGGCTACACTAAAGTATGCAAAAAGATATTATACCACATTCAAATAATTTACTCGGCATAATAACAAAGTAAATACAGTCAAAAAGATTTAGTTGAAAACAATTCAGACATCTTGTGAGACAATATAAAGGTCATTGAATGCATGCGATTAAGTCGTATTTGTGCTCTCAGCATAAAACGTAAAAATAGAACGCATAGTACAAATGCTAAGGTAGAAAAAAGTCATAAGAAAAAAAAAATAGAACGGAGTTCAACAAGATTTAAATCGTAAAAATAAAAGATATTATAAGAAAAATCATTGTCATGGTTTGTATTAAAGGAAAGTTATAATAGTTTATCAAATGAAATATAATTTGATATCTTATATCCATGATTAGCGTCTATGCACATTTATGAAAAGTTTCATATTAAAGATGTAATTTCGAAAATTTGAATTCCTTTAATGTTTGTTTTTTTAGCCAATACCAGTAAATTGTCAGAGTACAGTGTTGGATGCATTAAGCTTTAAACATTTTTGAGTCATACAATTAGAAAATTCTTTAATGGACCCGACCCAGCTATTAACGTCATTACTACTCAAGATCAAAAGGTTAATATAACTTTGCTCTTATAATTATACTAACTAAAATGTATACACACTTACAAGTAAATATATGGATATTTATAAATTTGTAAACATGTATGTAAACAATCATTGTCATAATACCATAGGTAAATATAAGCCATAAGGCCTTATTTTCCATTCGATTGGGATTGTTGCGCTTAATCAATTTTTATGTAGCGCTAGACGAATGCAGTGGGGGGCACGCCCCCCGCCCTGTTAGTTGCTTAGAAAGTCATTCTTGTCCACTTCATCAACTTCATCACGCTTTTTCATTACTTTTAGTCGCATTTTTCATTGGTATGACATTATTTCCTCTTTGATTGGAAATTTAATATGGTGTTATTGCACAACCATGCTGGTAATAAAACCATATTTCAGTATTTCCCAATCGAATGGGAAATAAGGCCATATGGGCTTTATTACCTATGGCTTTACTGGACGGCGCCGCCAAAAACACAGCAGCAAAGGACAATTACCTAAGATTTAGAGACACAAGGAACATCACTTACTCAAGCCCAAAAATGAGTGGATATCTATACTACAATCATAGATTTTAAAACACTTCACCACACGCACGAACTGAGTGAATGGTATATTAATTTTGTTCTTCAACTTGGTAACACCCACAAGGAGGGGTGGTAGATATGACAATCACTACCTATCTTTATATATAAAATTCTACTGTACGTGTGTTGTGACTGAACTCCTCCTAAACGGCTGGACCGATTTGCATAGAATTTAGATTTACAATTCGGTCCAATCGGACAAAGGAGCGTGGCACCGCCCATACAACTTGAAAATCAAAAGGGCTGTATCTCATGAACTATCAGAGGAATGAAGATGAGATTTGGTATATATGTTGTTGGTACAGTATTAATTACAGCCAGGATGAAAGTGGGCGGTGCCACGCCCCCTTTTCAAAAATCGCTCTAACGGCTTTTCTAATAGATCGATTGATACGAAAAATTTACCAAGTGGTACTGTTGACCTGTTGATAGTCCCTGGCTATAATAGGTTGTAATTGGATAAAGGGGCGTGGCACCGCCCATACAACTTGAAAATCAAAAGGGATATATCTCATAAACTCTCAGAGGTATAAAGATGAGATTTGGTATATATGTTGTTCGAGCACTAATTATTACAGCCAGGGTGGAAGTGGGCGGTACCACGCCCTCTTTTAAAAAATCGCTTTGCAGGTTTTTCCAATAGACAGATTAATACGAAAATTTTACTAAGTGGTACTGTTGACCTGTAGATAATCCCTGACTATATTTGGTAGTGATTGGATAAAGGGGCGTGGCACCGCCCATACAACTAGAAAATAAAATGGGCTATATCTCTTGAACTATCAGAGGTATGAAGATGAGATTTGGTATATATGTTGTTGCTAATAGACCGATTGATACGAAAATTTAACCAAGTGGTACTGATGACCTGCTGTTAGACTGTACTTAGTTGTGATTGGATAAAGGAGCGTGGTACCGCCCATAAAACTTGAAAGTAAAAAAGGCTATATCTCATGAACTATAAGAGGTATGAAGATGTGATTTGTTACATATGTTATTGTTGCAGTATTAATTACAGTAAGAGTGGAAGTGGGCTGTGCCACACCCCTTTCAAAATAAGTAGTTATAACTGTCAAAATTCCACAGTATATTGCAGTTCGCCTAGAGATATGAACAGTAAAGTGGGCCAATTGTTTTTATTCGCCAAAATTGTAACCAAAATCGGAATCTACGATGAATTGTTAGAAAACGGCGTAAGATGCCATACAGCGCGTGAGACCATCACGTTGTTAAGTCAAACGTTGGTGACCAAATTATCTCAAAAAATGGTAATACGAGTTCAATACAAAGATAGTTTTCGGGAATATTCTTGATCCGTGGGAGAAGAAGACATGGCAAAAGAATTTTTTATGGCTAAAGCCATGAAGCTTAAAACGAAATTTTCATTTGCGGTCAATAGGAGGAGAAGGCATGATGAAAGTGTTTTTTACGCCCAAAGATATAATAAGTATACAGACGCTACTACAGATAAAAATAAAAATTGAGTTTTGATCTGTTTCCGATTTGTAAAAGAAGTGTTTTTTCGCCCTACTTACAGGCAAAACTTAATCTACATGTCGGAACTATACATATGACTTTGATGAAGAACTTTTGCCTATCGTCATAGGGCCTATGATATTTATAATTTAACTTCCATGTTAAGGAGTTACTGGAAATTAGTTAATAAGCTCAACAAATTACCGTTTTCAAAGTACTTAGTAGACCTAAATGTGAAATATGTTACAAGTTAATATGCAATAGCGAAGCATTGCTGGGCCCACTAGTCCTATTATAAATATGAAAGTCGCTTGTATGTTTGTGGCTTAATCATGGCAGTCTATTATATGGAAATTACCGTACGCTATATATTTTTATATTTTGTACCCTATGGGCAAAGTGGGCCCTTCAGAACTCTTTCTAGAGAGATAAAATTTGATATTCACAAAGTACTTGAGATAGTTAGCCTGCTAATATGCGCTAAGCAAGCGATTTAATGAGAATGTGCTCTCTCGAAGAACAAAGATCCAACTCTATCTGACTCTGATCCTACCTGTCTTGCTCTACACCGCAGAATCCTGTAATGACGCAAGCGGATCAATCTATTTTGGGAGTCTTCTAGAAAAAAAAACGCGAAATATTTGGACCCATCATCATTAACTGCAAGTACCGTCGTCGAATGAACCAGGAGCTGTATGAGCTGTACAACGATATCGACGTAGTTAGGCGAGTTTAAATGAACAGAATGCGCACTTTATACGAATGGATGAAAATGTTCCAGCTCGAAAGGTTTTCGTTAATAAACACGATGGGTGGCGCAGAAGGGGGCGACCAAACCTTCGTTGTATGAACCAGGTGAAAGAGCTGTTATCCACACTAGGTGCGACTAACTATCTACGGAGCGCAAAAGACCAAAGCGATTTTCTACGTGCGGCTACTGATAGATGCATTTCTGTTGCTGCTGCCAAATAAGAAGAAGATAGTTCTTTGCAACCCAAATAAGATTATTTTTATTTTGGATCAGTCCTAGAGAGGTAATATTTGACACCCAGAGAGTAAACGGCGAATAGGAATATGCAGACGACATATCAATTTTAAATTAGTGGGCGGATGGAGGTGGTAAAATTGTATTTCTTCATTGTCGGCTCCCTCGAATGTTGTCGACAGCAACTTCGCAGTATATGTGTCGAGTCAATCGGAATTTCTAGTAAAAGCTTCTAAAAGAGTGACGTTCGGATATGTCGATAAACAAGTAGGTGCCGTTAGTTGTGAATCTAAAAATAGAAAGCGTGTTAATTCACAACAACCAGAGAAGCTATCCCATACCTCATTCATAGAGTGTAAAGGGAAATTAAATTATTTTTTTTAAGATAGTACACTATTGTGGGTCGGTCCCAGTATTAAAAATAAAAGTTGCAATTGTCAGCACCTGGATTTGAAGATTGGGCAACAACGATTGTGAGACACAAGAAACAATTTTTTTACGCGCACCCTAAAAACGGCCCATTTAGTTGCGCTGTGACGTCATTTAAAGTCCGATCGATTGTTTTTGGTTTTACAAAGGCTACATTTCTTCGATATATTATATTATACTCCGACGTCAACTTTGGCTAATGACTGATTCTATCTCGATTTCTACCCCATTTCTTCGGCAATATTTCATAACGCATGTAAAGATCTTACAAATTTGCGAATGTTTTGCCTTTGAATTACCCACTTTTGTTCGTAAACAAACAAGTTAACAACGTTTTTAAAATGACTTCTGAACATGAAATTAAATTAATTAATAAATTACTTAAATTTGTTTAAATAACTTAAATTTATTATAAACTGAGTGAAAATTAATATTTTTATCATAAAAATTCCACAATTGATTATATTAAGATGTTTAAGAATATTACAAAAAGACACGTTTATTTCGAACGCCAATACACAATAGGGTGGCTCGAATTCCATCAATTTATTCAGACCAAGTTCTAGTAGTGCGGAAAACTTGCTATGTATAATACAAGTATTATGGTAAACAAATTTGAAATCGGTCAATATCTTTTGTTCGCGTATCATGGTCAAAGTTGGTGAGGAAGGAGAAAAAAATTCACATCAAGCCAAGCAACTGCCTCGGAGTCGCCTCTAGAAGGGTAAAATGTATGACCGACGCCTAGTAATTATTTCCTCCTAACATTTACCTCAAACATACCTACCACCCATCTTCTCACACTAAGGGGGCTCCCATATAAAAATCAAATTTTTTATAAAATTTTTATGTTTATGCTTTAATTCTTTATTTGTTGTTACTTTTGTTTGTCGATACACATTTGTTTGCTCTTGAAGCTGCAGGAGAGTTTTGTGCCCATAGCTGTATATGATGCATTACGTACAATAGGATGTACATTAAAATATATTAAGATATACGTATAACGTAATAAGCATGCAGATAAACTACTTGTATACTAGCACATATTGGTACTATTTAATAAATATTCTTTACCGTCATATATAACGAACCAGGTCAGAACACGGTCTATATATATATACCAAAACCACTGCAACTGGCAGAAACATATTAAAGCAGCTATGCCCACCGCTTGAGCTCGCGAGCGAAAGCAGCTTCTCGTGCTTTTACATGCACACATAAAGAGCTTTGTGTTTTTACACATACACTTACAAATCAGAAAGCAAATTTCAGTATTTCTTAAAATGCTTAATGATGTTTGGGAAATAATTTTTTGTTTACGCAAATCAGTGTTGGCGAGCAAATCGCATACATTGACATTGGGCATAGCTGTATTAAAGTATTCTTAAACCACGACGATGTGATTTGAACACTAAGCCAATGCCTGACAAATACTGTCAGTATCTTCTTCGACATCGTAACATAAATATTTGATGTCAATGATTTTCTAATAATTTCATATAACAATAATAATATCATTGCTAAGCCACTAGCAAGAAATTCTACATCATTGTCTGAAGATGTCTTGTATTTATTTGCATACTTGAACAATGTGTTTATCAATAACATTCGTGTATGTAGGAATTTCCCTTTTATTATTAATTCTAGACGCATTATCCATTGCACAAATGTACAAAACGTATGTTGTGTTTAAATAAGAGGCATTCTTCAGTGTCTTATTCAAATACAACAGTATTGAACATGGTTGACGTGCGTCAAAATGTCTGTTTGAACCATCACAAACCTATTTATTGAGAGGCATAGATAGAACTGTTTTGGTTTTACGCATTTGTCATTTCATTTTAACAATAGCGAAGCGTACCTATTTGCATACAATAACATATGCGAAAGTTGTTTTTCTCTTTTTTTTAAAAGGATTTTTAACATGTGTGATTTGAAAAGCTATACAGAAAGAATGTGACTTCTATTTGACTTTGATTTGCATATTTCAATTACCCAACAAGTGTAAATCGTGGTATTGATATTGGAGTTTACAACACTTCGTAGTAGTATAACTTTTGTTCAGTAATATTCAATCAAAAATGTTATTCGCCCAATTTTGATTGATATTGGTTTATATTCACTTTAAAGCAGTAGAATTTTGTTTTTAAAAGGAAAAAATGAATTCTATTAGATGGCTTTATATTCTACTATGGCAATATGAACTGAGTGATATATACCCTTACCCTATGTATGATATTGTTTTATTCGCTAGTTATTGAAATTATAAGAATTTAAATGAAATTATTATGGGTTATAATTTGTCTGCTTGTACAGCGTAAACGGTAGAAGATAGGACACTCGGATGGTCAGACGTGATTATATACGCTCAATCAAAAAATGTTAACGGAAATATTATTTTGTGGAGAATTTTTGTGTTTTGGTCGTTTTAAGTGCACTTTGTATGGGAGCCCCCTTAGGAGCTGAGGATAGGTATGTTCGGAAAAGATGATAGAAGGGCAGTACTAGTAGGGGTCGGTCGTACTTTTTACCTCTCTGGAGGCACCAGATCTTAAATGTTGAATATAGAGGGTAGATATGATCTGAGAAACTGTTGGGGTTGAAAAAATATATTGGGAATGGTCATAAATTTGACTCCTCTAGGGGTGACTTCAGGACAGTTAGAGATATGGGAGCAATTTTTATAAAAATAAAATTTCTATGTGGGAGCCACCTTAAGGGTGAAGATAGGGATTAGGCCTCTAACCCTCTTCTAGGGAAAAATTTTAGGTGGAAGAAATGACTAAGGGTCCGGTGTACATTTGAACTCTTCAGGGGCGATTTTGGTGCAACTGTGGCCCTTGTTGTGAATTTTTTCCTCAATACGAAATGTGTCTCGTTAAAAACGCAGGGTCGACTTTGATTTTTTGACCCATGGCTTCTTGGGTAAATTTGTTTAGAATTCATCGTTGATTAAGATTTTGATAACCGCTTGGCCGAGAAACAAAATTGACGCACTCTAATGTGTAAACAGCATTGAGTTCTGAGTCAATTTATAGGTGACCGTCTGCCCGTCTGTCCACCCGATTACAGCCATAGTTTAAGAGATATCCAGCTAAAATTTAGAACGTAAGCTTCTCTCCTACAAGCTGAGGCTCATTTGTAATATGAGCAAGATCGGTCAAAAGTAATACTACCTTTCATACAAACCCCCACTTTTTGGGGTGTGTTACAGTCGTATTTTACGAGTTATCTAGCTAAAATTTTGTACCTCAGCATTTATTCTCTAAGCGAAGCTTACTTTCTAAGGTGAGAAATACCAGACACAAACTACTTCCACTTCCGATGCGAACCCCCCTCAGATCACAAGCTTTCATCCTTTAAGCGGAGATTAAGTTCTAAGATGAGCAAGATCAGACAGAAACAACTTCCACTTATTGGGGGTTTCCGTCTCTGTCGCCACTATCACAGCCGTAGTATAAGAGTCATCGATTAAAAATTTTATATGTAAGCTTCTGTGCTTCAAGTGGAGGTTAAGTTCTAAGATGAGCAAAACCAGACAAAAATTACTTCCGCTACCCATACAAACTCCCCTTCGATGGATGTTTTCGTCTGTCTGCCTCGCGATTACAGCAGTAGATTAGGAAATATCGGGCTGAAACTATATCCCCTAAGGGGACGTTAAGTTCCAAGATGAGCATGATCAGACAAAAACCACTTACAGCTTCGATACAAACTCACACTTTTTGGGTTTGTCCGTCTATCTAATCCACGATTACAGCCTTAGTTTAGGAGCTACCGAGCTGAGGGGGTTAACCCCCTCACAAATTTGGTGGTTAAAAAATGCATAACAATATTAATTCCCTAAGAGACACCGGTTGACTGTCGTTTATTTAAGGCACCTTTAACGAATTCCAAAGAAAAAAATTCGGTTGGAGATGTCTAGGCTACGAGGTGGCCGGTTAATCTCACCTCCCGTAGAAATATTATTTGTTACAAAAAAATTTGCGAACTGCATCGTATATCTTGTTGAAGGTGTGACATGTTACCTTATCTTGCTGAAACCATGGCCGTTGATTATAACCAGGACAACCGGAAATATGCCCTAAAAATCGAGTTTTATGCGCATAAAATATGACCTGAAAAATGCCAAAATATGACCTTAAAGTCACACAATTTTTTTCATATGAATTAGAAATATTTTTATTTAAAGTAAAAAAACAGCTTAAAAATTAACAAAAAAAATTTTATATAAAAAATATTTTTTTTAAATTCAGACTGTAAGTATTTTTGGTAAATTTACATACACAAATGTTGAGTAAGTAAAATTAAATAGAAAAAAATATTTAAGTATTATTATTTAAGGAACAATTAAAAAAATATCATATGAATTTATTTAGCATTCAAGTAACTAAAATCTTAAACCATGTTTCCTAAGTATCACTGTGTTTTTGTATGTTGAGCATCTTATTTGAGATTGTTGTTGCAATAAACTATAAAATATTGAGATAAATTACACAGTGATACAAATGTGAAGGAAAAAAATATACAGGGGTTCTCATGTAGCATTTCTGTTAGACTGGATTCCATAGAGTACAGTGATACTTTTAGTTTTTCTCGGTCACTTCGTTAAGTAATGTTTTTATAGCAAATTCAGTGAAATTACGATATTCCCAAAATTACAAGTTCCAAAATTCATAAGTCTTCTCATTGTAAACTGAGTTTCAAAAGCTTACATCTGTTTTAAAGCTATGACTTTCAAAATAATTTTGAAAATCGGCTAAAAAATAGTGAAACGGCGGCTGTTTAAGCAAAAAAAATTGCGAATTCTCATTTTCTCAACGCTCTAAGTTGATCAGGAGGCAGATCAATGTATATTTTGTATTTTTGTATTATGCTACATTAAAGTAGCTTTCTAAAATAGGAAAGATTGTAAGAATCGATTGCAAAATAAATAAGTAATGCTAAATTTTGTAATTACATGTTCGCGTCATTTCGTAGTTTTTCCTTTGAGTGTGTATGTCACTTTGTACAAATACGTATGACGTATACGTATCACAACAAGTAATTCGAACTACATATTCTAAAGAATATCAAAAAAAATATTACAAAAATTAGCATAACTCACAGCAGATTTTCATCGTGTTCTTTTGAGAGTCTACTGGAACATTCTGACGAAAATAATTGTTGGGTCTGCTTATTTTCACTTCTATGACTTCGTTGAACATGTTTGCCGCTTTCCACATGTTGCTTCACGTGAAATCAGCGATCTGCTGCAATAACTTTGCTGCAGATTTTAGAATAGAGGAATCCACCACCAGCTCGTAAGTCAGGAGACTTTTCTACAACCGCCTTTAGTTTTGTTGCTTTTGTCGGATTAGCTTTAGGCATTATATCCAGGGTCGAAATCGGTGGTGGTTGAAAAGCTCCTCTTTTTTATGTTTTGTTTACTTATTGAATAAGAAAGCGCGAAAAACAGGATTAATAAACGTTTAACATTTCACAGTTGTGTAAAACATGTAGTAGGTTTGGCTGTTACATTTTAAAAAACCAAAATTGCAAAGACACTTGTTTTTACGAAAAAACAAATAATGTGAAAAACATAAAATATGCTTAAAAAGGGATTTTTTTGAAAAAATATGGCCTAAAAACTATAAATTATGCTTTAAAAAAGGAGGTTTTTTTAAAATTATGCTCCAAAACTTGCCGAAATATGACTTTATGGGTAAAATATGCCAAAATATGCTCTAACAAATAGGTCTCAAAACACTTGTAGTACCATGAAACATGTAAATACATTACCCATTTGTTAATATCTCGTCGTAAAAAAACATGCTGTAGCATATTTCCGGTTGCCCTGATTATAACCATTGATAAGTATTCACAATAAAAGCATATCCTCTTAGATCTTCATAAAAGTAGCGTTTAATAAATACTCTTGCTGTTGAAGGTGCTCATACAATAATCAATTTATGACAGGTGTCACTCCATATCCATTCTGGTATGAGGTTTAGAGGCCAGGGTTCGATCCTTGTCACACTCATTCACATTTCTGTAATCGGCCGTCCCCTCGATATTGTCGACAGCAAATCGAGTCTATCGGCATGTATAAGTATAGTTAAGTCTTCTCATACAACTCGGTTGGATTAATCGTTAAACTGTAGGTCCGTAGTGTGAGTATGAACATTTATGTCTGTAAACCACTCAAATTTTTTATTTGCTCCGGACAAAATGAAGTCTCTGTTATTTTCGACACCAAAAGCAGTTGGATCGAATAACACTTTATACAGTAACTAGACTTTGACTAACTCGAGGTGTATCCTTTATTTTTAAAGCTGAATATCGACTATTAAAGTAGTAATCCCACACTGGGACTCCCACCACCAGAACCAGCAGCATGCCATCTCCTAAATAATAATCTAAATATATTTTTATTATAAAAACCATTATTTAAATTCATGATACTTAAAAAATTCACCATAAACCATAATTAAACTTACGCCGTTTTAATTATCTCACCATTGCGTATTCTTTGTACAAATTAACATACAAAAAAAAAATAACATATAAAACACGACAGCTGCTGAAGGACACTCAAAACCCGTCTATCATTTACTTAAATGCGTATTTATGTTGCTGTTGTGTCGGAAAGTGTAAATGAATGTCCCGTTCCGTATTATGACAGCATTTTGTAATATGTCAAAACTGCTTTCGTCTCTCTGGTTTCCTTTTAGTTTGTTTACGTTTCGTTTGTTGTCTTTGTGTGTCAGCACTGCTTCTGAATGTGTATCTTAGCTGCGAGGACTACCGTTTTGCACAGAAAAAAAGGAATAAAAGGAAACGCAAGTATTTATTTAACATAGTAGCTGATTAAATGTTCGAAATTGTTTCAGCGTCCCGAAAAAAGTTGAAATAGTATGCTCCTTGTAGTGTATTCCAGCGAAACATAGTCCTTTTTATTACAATAGGGCGACTGCAGTAAAGATGAAAACAAAATTAATAAAAGACACATTTTAATATATGCAAAAAACAAACACATTTGCTGTGAATTATAAATATGTGTTCTATATGCAGGCACTTTGCCGTTTGCCTTTTAAACATTGAACGACAACATCTTTATCATTATCAGCATCATTGTGTGTGTCAACATTAAATGACACATATGATTGCATATTCTCTTTTGCGACAAATGATGGGGCTTAACGTGAAAAGTGTGCAGCATTTTTTTTGTAATTTGTATGAGAAAATGTGTGTAATGCAAAGTGCTACATCCACCAAAATATTCTGTATCCCCAGCGTTCACTATGGCGAAATTTGGCTCTTACATTCGACAGTGGGTTACGATAATGTGCTTTCCTGTTCTATCCTGTTGCCTTCCATGGTCTGCATGGTTTGAGCCGCATGCCACAACCGCGTGTCTATGCCTCTGGGTATGCATGAAAATATTAAATAAAAATATGTGTTCATAAAATACTCATATACGTATGTGTTTATGTAGGAATGTGGGCTTGTTAAGTCTGTTGAGATGTTCACACTGTGGCTTATTGCCTTCGTGAAAAATTTATTTTAAAATAAGTCTTATTATCGAAATACTGCTAGATTGTGATTCAGGTTTTGTATTGCATTACAGATTGAAATTATTATTGGATCATTATAAGTAGTTGTCCTTGAAGATATTTATAATAGGCATATTTTACAATTTTGTTATATTGCATATAAGATGAGTAACTATTAGGTAGGAAATTGTCAAACTAGTTCAACAAGTTCTGAACTGGTTCTGTATTCCCCCAAAGCCTAGGACATATCAATGTTAAATGAGACGGTTGTCTGCGTGAAAGATGAACTAGTTTTATGTCTTTGGGAAAATAGAACAAAACTAGTTTCGAAATAGAATTTTCACAAAACGTGTTACACACAAAAAAACATAGTTTTATAAAAAGCTTTCACAATGATAACATTACTTTACAAATAATTATTTTTTCTCTGGTCTTTTGATGCCACTGTTTTTAATGATAGAGGACGGGTTTCTGATGTAGAAAAAATATTTAAATAATTTTTAATGGATCGGATTTTTTTAAATAAATTTTTGTAAAATTTTTTTTTGGCCCAATGTACCTTTGGATTTTAACCTATATTTCAAGTGAAGGAAGGAATCAAATGGCCAACAAGAATTATGCCACTTAAAGTCAAAACATTGCATGATTTTGCAGTACTGGCTAAATCCATTTGAATAAATATGTTTTTTCATGAAAAAATTACGTCTCCTTTTTAGTTTTAAAATCAGGAAAAATCGAAAATTTGAGATAATTTTTTTTTTAAACTTTCTGCGTCAAGCGAACGCCTCAAAAAACAAATTAAGTATTGAAGAAGAGAATCTATGGACCGGTTAAAAAGTATTGCCATCTGAAATTTGGCGCCTATATGCGGTAATTATCGAGACCATACCAAAATTACCTATTTTTGAAAAATGTATATTTTCTTATAACTTCCAAACGGAAAACTGCGGGAAATTTAAAACTAGTCAAATTATTAACTTCGTCTATGCTGAAGCTCAGATACATTTCACCATTTGTAAAAATGGTGAAAAGAATGGTTATTTGCACTACAACTATATTTTATTAAACTTTGCACCGCAAAAAGCTGGTGAGAGGTGAACGTTACTTTTAGACCCGATAGCTTTTAAAAACTTTTAAACTACGAAAAAGAAAGTTTGTATGGGAGGTGAGAGTAGTTTTTGGCAGATGTTGCACATCTTCAAACTTAGCCTTGGTTTGAGGGTTAAAAGCTTGCATACTAAATTTAAGCTAGACAGGCAGACAACCCCAGAAGTGGCCCTTGTATGGGAGGTGGATCAAGATATTGTCCAATCTTACTCATCTTAGAACTTAACTCTACTAAGGGGGTATAAGCTGGCATATTAAATTTCGGCTCAACATTTGTTAAGCTACTGCTGTAATCGCGGGGACATACTTTCTAATAGGGGCAATTTATATGGGACATGGGGGTAGTTTTTGACTCATCTAGTTCATCTTAAAATTTAATCACCGCTTGTTGTAGAGTAGCTTGTATTTCATATTTCAGCTTGATATTTCTTAAACTACCGCAGGAACATACACCAAAAAGGGGGAGGGAGTAATTTTTGATGGGGGTTGCTCATCTTAGACCTTAACCTTCCGTTTCAGCTCTAAAGATCTTAAACTACGGACAGACGCTCAGACAGACGGTCTTCTTAAAATCGACTCAGATTTCGATGCTAATTTTTTATATATGTATTTTGTCATACTTAACACGTCTTCTCCTTCACTCCGTTCGTCCGGGACCGGTAGTGGAATAGTGGTAAGAACACGCGACTACCATGCGGATGGTCTATGGTTCGATTCCCAGCTCTAGTAATCTTCACTTTTTTTTCATTGTCGTCCCCCTCGATATTGTCCACAGCAACGCCGCAGTATAAGTGTCAATTCAATCGGCATGTCTAGTAAAAGCTTCTCAAACAGTAACGTTCACATTCGTCGATAAACAAATAGGTGCCGTTAATTGTAAATCCAACATAGAAAGCGAACTAATTCACAACAACGCGAAAAGCTTCGTTCATGTTTCTCTTTTGTTTCCTCTGTTGTCTTCTATTACCTCCCATACAAACGGCCAAATTTGCTCTCATAGTTTTATATGCATATCTTTAATGTAAGTAAACTAAGTTTAATAAATTATTGAGAAAGATGTATATATATATATACTAGTGGGCCCGGCAATGCTTCGCTATTGCAAATTAACTTGTAATATATTTCACATTTAGGTCTACAAAGTACTTTGAAAACGGTACTTAAGCTCGACAATAATATGTTGAGTTTAATTACATATGTAACAAATTTAAAGTAACTCCTCAAATGCTAATAAAAAGTTCATCAGCAAAGTCATATCTATAGTGCCGACATGTAGATTAAGTTTTTTCCGTATGTAGGGCGAAAAACCACTTCTTCCACAAATCGGAAACTGACATTCCTCTAAAGATCAAAATTATTTATTTTGATCCGTAGTAGCGGGAACCATCTGTATACTAACTAACTATCTCTTTGGTCATAAAACAACATTTTTGTTATGACTTCTCCTATTGACCGCAAATGAAAATTCCGTTTGTCTTTAGCCATAAAAACTTCATTTGTCATGTCTTCTTCTCACACGATCATGGATCAAGAATAATCCGGAATACTATTCTTGTATTGAACTCGTATTACTATTTTTTGAAATAATTCGGTCACCAACGTTTGGCTTAACAAAGTGATGGTCTCACGCGCTGTACGGCATGTTACACCGTCGTGTTGGAACCATTTCTCCTTCAAATAATATGCAACGACATGATAAATAAAAAAAATCAATTGATCGTCCACTGGTTCTACTTGAATGTAGGCTAAGATCTTTCCTCAGCATTTGCAGAAACCGAGTTGCTATGAAAGACGTCGGTTCGATAAATTCGAGTCCCCTGTCACACTAACTTCTACAGCGTCGATGGCTTCTATTAGCTGCTCAGATAGATCATTATATGCACCCTCAACTTCACTAAGGGCTCCATAAGTTTGGCGAACAGAACGTGCATTTTGAAAATAAATTTGCAAGATTTGTAAACGTTGTTCTTGTTTAGTTTTTATATGGTGATTTTTCAAAGTATACTAAAAGAAAGTCTATCACACTTCATTAGAATGACAGCTAGATTTACACTTATACCTATCAGAAGTTCTATATGTCAAGAAAAATACCCCATTCATAGGTTATTTACAAATGTTTGCTAATGTTACCTCTGATATATTATAAAAATGTAACCATTGTAGTATAACTACAATGAATATTGCTTAATTTTTCTATCTATATGATTTATTACCGATTCGCTCTCTTGAAAAGTAATTGAAAAATACATACCTGTAAAGTTAATTAAAAAAATCACTATTTTAGTCTGCGAATCCTCAACCGCCTGGTGTACGGACCATTATTTGATACAGTTAAAAAGTTAACTATTGAAGTGCGTGGGCAGCGCCTCGTCACTTTTAACTTATTTAGTTCGAAATAGCCTGATCATTAGGGCAAATCAATTAGTTTGCGTAAAAAAAAACGTGCTAGTCGTATACCAGTATTGGAAAGTACGAAGAATTCTTAGAAAATTTCACTAAGTAACTATATGTCTAAAATCAATTCCTAGTTCGCGCTGCGAAGCATGAAGATTTCAGGTAGAGATATTTTTTTTTTGCAATGAGCAATTATTCAGCTACTTCAGACCTATGGCCCCCGGCTCTAACTTTTACCTACCATTCCGATGTTTGGAGACCAAGACGAAAAGAATAGTATATTTTTGGTTTTTTTTATTGGGATCCCGCCCAATATTCTGAAAAATTATTTTTAAAAACTTAATTTCTGTATGCCAACTCTCAGAGGCCATAACTTTTTAACAAATACATATATTTGCTTCTGTAATACCTCATTTAGTCTGTTGGGAAGTAAGTTTTACGCAAAAGGTCTCAAAAAATATATATCTGAAGTTTTCGGTTTGTGCTCATTTAAAAACAAAAAAATCTCTATCTGAAATCTTCATGCTTCCCAACGCGAGATACGAATTGATTTTAGACACAAAGTTTATTGGTGAAATTTTCTTAAAATTCATCGTAGATTCCGATTTTGGTTACGATTTTTGCGAATAAAAAATTGTTTCCACCTTGCTGTTCATATCTCTAGGCGAACAGCATTATACTGTGAAATTTTAACAGTTATAACTGTTTGTTTTAAAAAGGGTGTGGAACAGCTCATTTCCACCCTACTGTATTTCATACTGCAACAACAACATATGTAACAACATATTAATTTTCAAGTTGAATGGGCTGTGCCACGCCCCTTTATCCAATCACAACCAAATATAGCCTGGGACTATCAACAGGTCAACAGTACCACTTGGTAAATTTTTCGTATCAATCGATCTATTAGAAAAGCCGTTAGAGCGATTTTTGAAAAAAGGATGTGGCACCGCCCACTTCCTCCCTGGATGTAATTAATACTTCTCCAACAACATATATAACAAATCTCATCTTCATACCTCTGATAGTTCATGAGATATAGCCCTATCGATTTTCAAGTTGTATGGGCGGTGCCACGCCCCTTTATCCAATCACAACCAAATATAGCCTGAGACTATCTACAGGTCAACAGTACCTCATGGTAAAAGTTTTGTATCAATCGATCCATTAGAAAAGGCGTTAGAGCGATTTTTGAAAAGGGGGCGTGGTACCGCCCACTTCCATCCTGGCTGTAATTAATACTGCTCAAACAACATATATACCAAATCTCTACTTCATACCTCTGATATTTCATGAAATATAGCCTTTTTAATTTTCAAGTTGTATGGGCGGTGCCACGCCCCTTTATCCAATTACAACCAAATGTAGTCAGGAACTATCTACAGGGCAACAGGTTCTCATGGTAAAATTTTTGTATCAATCGGTCTATTAGAAAGGCCGTCTGAGCGATATTTGAAAAAAGGGGCGTGGCGCCGCCCACTTTTTGAAAAAATAAAACCTTTTAAACCATCCGGAAGCTATAGCGAACAAAACAAAAAAAAAATTTTGGAAATCGGTCCAGCCGTTTTTGAGTTTTAGCGAGACAACTGCACAGCAATTCATTTTTATATATAAGATGTGTTCCTCTAACTCCCATTGGAGCATAGGGCGTCAAATGGGACTTTGCCCAGAGGTGGAAAGTTACTGATTGTTACTCACTTGGGAGTGACCAGAATCGATTCCTTTGCGGCACTGTCCAAGCAGCTAACTACTTCCGGTCTTAGACCAAGTATTCCCCGGGCAATGACTTCAAAGCAACCGCTTAGAAGTTAGCTAAAGTTAGAAGGCATTACAACCATGTATCCTGAATGGTCAAAGAGACGTCTCAGGAAAGTAGGCTTAAACCGCTGAAGCATGGTTGCATCGTGGGATTGGACGCGCAGATAGCAGCCCTATTACCAATCTAGGAGACGAGGGTTAGCAACCCACATCTTCCGAAATCTAAATTGCTAACGAATCGAGAAAGATGTAGGCTTATTAAAATTTGACTCTGGAATGACTATGGATATCGGCCAAATCCTTCTGGTACCCCCTCTACATATGACCAAATTGTCCCCCATAGTTTTTATACATACCTTTTTTAAGTTTACTGAATTTTAGCAATATTTTGCATACGGTCTAAGCTTATGAAAATTGACTCAGTAATGAATATGGACAATATCGGTTAACCCCTTCTGGTAATTCCCAAACAAAATAACATATTTTTAAAAAATTAGCATTTCTCCCATTACTTCTAAACAGACAACTGGAGGATATTTGAAAGTGGCCTATTTAATTGTCTTGTAACAGTAGACCAATTTTCAGAAAACTGAAATATTTGCTACACCCCTTCTGTTGCTACCCATACAAATGGCTGATTTAGCCCTCATAGTTTCACATACATATATTTTCTGTAAAAACTGTGAGTTCATGGATATGAACTTCGTCGGCTGGTACCTCCTACACAAAATTATTTAATTTTGGAAAATAAATATTTCTCCCACAACTTTCAAATGGAAAACCGCAGGATATTTGAATTTCGTCAATTTGATTAATTTTTTTTATTCGTCAAAGCCTTTGATAACCGAAACATATGTCACCTTTTTCTGGTGCCTCCCATAAATATCACCGAAATCACCCTCATATTTCTACATGTGTACTTATTTTTGTAAGTACACTGAATTTTGTCAGATTTTGCACAAGGCAAACGTTTATTTGTTCTGCACCACTGGTACCTCGTATACAAATTAGTCTATTTCCCGAAAATTAATATTTTCCAATAATGAAAATATTTTGTTTTCATTGTTTTGTATTTATAGGTATAATCCAAAAATTAGAAATGAAGATTTCTTTTGAGATTTTTATGCGAATTAATTAGGGACTTTTACTTTTACTCTCTCTTTGTATGGTTAAAGCCCCCGCAAAAAATTAACATATGCCCACAAATATGCAGTTTAAATTTATACATTTGTAGGCTGTTACCTCTTTAACAGCTTTACTATATGTCTGTAAAAGTCTGACCATACGACCGAATATTCCAGTTACGCTCCACAAACAGGAAAATAATAATACATAAGTAATTTGATTAAAAAATTGGTAAAATTCAATAAATCGAGAGAATTATTTATCAGTCAGTTCACCTGACTGAAATTTCTGTACTGCTTTTAATTAGCTACTTTATTTTTTACCAATCGTATATCACCAAATTTGAAAGCTTAATTAATACCCAGCATCTCTACAACATTCACCGGACGTTACACCGTTCATTTGCATAAACATCTGATCTCACTCGATCTTCCCTCGTCACAGCACATGTTCAACGAAAATGTTTAACGAAAACCAAAATGTCCCATCCCTCTCCTTATATGGTTATCTCAAGTGTATTCATACAGCTATACAGCAACACCATTCTTCGCAATAACGTTGTGCATATTTAATTCAAAATAACTCCATTCGTGACAACAGCAACGAAAAACCGCTGTGCCCATAATCTGATTTCCGGAGGAAACGAATCAAAATAAAACCAAAAACATATTCACACCAACACACACTTACGAGCATAAACAAACAATGTATGGTTGTATTGACAGCCACAGAAGGTTGTGTATATGTGCATTTATTTCGAATTCAAGGTGCAAACTTGAAATGCGTATAACGCATAAATTCAAATATCATTGAAATATAAAGTGTTGGTACATTTCACTTATTTAGCAATTACTCAGTGGTTTGAGTTGATTTTTTTCCCTCAGCATTACGTCTGCTTGAGAATTTTATTTAACGAAAAAGCTAACGAAAACGTCAGATTTTATATCCTTCACCACGTGCACGAACGGAGTGAAGTTTTGTTTGGCCAAAAGAGCAGTCTATTGATTTTGCTGCAGTTATTTCATTGCCTGCCACCAAAGTTAGTGTCATATGTTTTTGTGTGATTTTAAGTGGAAATTCACTGTCGGCTCTTGTGCAACAGCAAAACTAGTAAAACGGTTTACTTTAAAAAGACGTTGTAGTTGTTTTACAATTACAGCTAAATGAGAGTTAGTGAGAATTATGTGAACATTTTGTTGGTAGCTTTGTGGTAATCGTTATTTGAGAGATTTAATCGTATTGAAATTTGGTTTATTGGCGAGAAATTTGTGTGAGGTTAAGGAGTATTTGCAATTTTTGTAGTAAGTAGGTAAGTAGTGAGAAGGATTTAAAATTTTCTAAATCTTTTTATGTTCCGGGAATTAGGAATCTAAAAAGTGAAGTAGCGGTACGTTTTTGGATTTGCAGGAATTTATGCTTAATAAGTAATTGGGTGTAATATTTATATGCTAACGTTTATTTTATTGAAATATACATACCATGGCACAAATATAAAGCTACTGTCTGAATCGGCTATGCTTGCAATGTCACCATCGCCCATTGGTTTTGGTTTTCTGAGGATTCGTCAGATATTATAAGGATATTATACTGAACAAATTCAAATATCCTTCAGTTGTCTATTTAAAAGTTATTGGAGAAGTATTATTTTTATAAAAAAAGTAATTTTGTATGAGAGGTACCAGAAGGGGTGGGGCTATTCGGCCCATTTACAATATCATTACTTCATTTGGAACTGGTAAGTTTTCATAAGGATCAGTTAAGGTTTACTCGTGTTATCCTGCCCACCAGCCAGCCAGACAAACGGACATTGCTCAATTGTCTTAAAAAGTCATGAAACGAATGTGCTCTAATGGTACTTGGGGTCTTACACATCTTCTTCAAAGCATTTCACTTTTCTTGTATCAAATGATATGTTAAATCATCCCTAAAGGTGATGGTATAAAAATGGGTCATGGTCTGTTCGGATGCTTAAAGCTTGAAAACTACTGGACCAAATTGGATGATTTCTGCCGCGTATTTGTTGAGTTTTTTGCCAAGAAAATAATTAACAAGCGCTATGTTTTTTCGCGTTATTTTTTTGTACCTTTTAGGGGGTCACAAATCTCAACCTATCTTCCTGAGGTTTTTACAGCATGTAAATATCAATGTCGGGGGTAAACTAGGGTATTTATTTTTTGACATTTAGGGTGGGCGTGGCTCCTTCCTTGCAAAATGGAATGTAAGAAACACTCACAGGAAATACCAAGTACGTTTATAATTCGTGTGAGTTTATTTTTCACTAAAGTTTGTAAATGGTCGAAAAGGGCGGGTTTAAGCGGATTGTTGGGCGTGGCACATCCCATGCAAGGATAATAATGGCTAAAATAAAGAGTGTCAAACCATAATGCATCCGTGAGAGTATATAAAGGGTGATTAAATGTTAAGGGCCGATGTTGATTTTGAATAAAAAACAAATTATTACTATTGTCATTTCTTTTGATTATGATAATATTGGTATGGTTCAATTATGGAAGGAACAAAATATGAGCCACATGGCCACCGCCACCTCGGATGCACACATCCAATCGATGGTGCTGAGGCATAATTGAGTGTCTATGCCGTTAATGTGTCGAATTATCTCATCCTTTAGCTCTTGAATTGTTGCTGGCTTATCGATGTACACCTTTTCTTTCAAATAACGCCAAAGAAAGAAGTCCAACAGTGTCAAATCACATGACCTTGGCGGCCAATTGACATCGCCACCTCGTGAGATAACACGGCCATTGAATTTTCTACGCAATTCGTTAGCTGTGTGGCAAGCTAACGAATGTGACCCTTCGAATTCGGGTCATAAAAAGTTCATTATCATCTCACGATTGCGGACATTATTCACAGTAACTGCCTGACCGGCCTCATTTTGGAAAAAATACGGCCCGATGATGCCGCCAGCCCATAAACCGCACCGAACAGTCACTCTTTGTGGGTGCATTGGTTTTTCGACAATCACTCTTGGATTATGGTTCGCCCAAATGCTGCAATTCTGCATATTGACGAGTCCACTGAGGAGAAAATCTGCTTCATCACTAAAGATGATTTTCTTCGAAAATTGATCATCCACTGTTGCCATTTCTTGCCACCATTCTGTCCATTGACGACGTTTTGAATGGTCAAGAGGCTTTAGTTCTTCAGTCAATTGCATCTTGTAAGCGTGTAAATGCATGTCTTTATGAATAATGTTCATCAACGACGAGCGTGAGAGGTGCAATTGTTGGGCACGACGACGAGTTGAGGTTAACGGCTCTTCAGTAGGTGGGTCGCACTTCATACAAATAAAAAAAGTTTTGCCGGTCACCCCTAGAATGAAAGATAATTTGAAAACGAATTCAAAAAAATTTTTTATTTTTTTGCCACGCCCCTTGATCCCGCGCACTGGATTTTTTGTTTCCTGTGTCTCCATTTATAGTCCGATCGTAATGTGTGACATATCAATGTTCTTGGAATGACAATAGCAACATTTTCCTCCCTGATCACTTTTGACTCCGACGTCAAGTTCTAGAAGTTTCTACCGGAATCTCGGTTTTTACCCGCCTAAGTCGAATTTTTTTTCGAATTTTTTTTTTTGACTTAGGGGGGTAAAAACCGGGATTCCGGTAGAAACTTCTAGAACTTGACGTCAGAGTCAAAAGTGATCAGAGAAGAAAATGTAGCTGTTGTCATTCCAAGAACATTGATATGTCACATATTACGATCGGACTATAAATGGAGACACAGGAAACAAAAAACCCAATGCGCAAGGTCAAGGGGCGTGGCAAAAAAAAAATAAAAATTTTTTTTAATTCGTTTTCAAATTATCTTTCATTCTAGGGGGTATCCGGCAAAACTTTTTTTATTTGTATGAAGTGCGACCCACCTTACTGAAGAGCCGTTAACCTCAACTCGTCGTCGTGCCCAACAATTGTACCTCTCACGCTCGTCGTTGATGAACATTATGCATAAAGACTTGCATTTACACGCTTACAAGTTGCAATTGACTCAAGAACTAAAGCCTCTTGACCATTCAAAACGTCGTCATTCCATTCCAAGAACATTGATATGTCACACATTACGATCGGACTATAAATGGAGACACAGGAAACAAAAAACCCAATGCGCAAGGTCAAGGGGCGTGGCAAAAAAAAATAAAAAATTTTTTTGAATTCGTTTTCAAATTATCTTTCATTCTAGGGGGTGACCGGCACAACTTTTTTAACGACCCACCCTAATCTTCAGCCACACGATCGCCAACAGCACCAATATTTCTGCAGTACGAGCTGTACGCGCATGCACTGGTGTTTTCACATATCCTACAGACCCGGTTTGCCCAAGTTTTTGAACGAATTTTAAGATTGTACGTACATTTGAAGATTAAATGGACCGAAAAAATTACGAAGTGCACGATATGTATTTTGATTTAAACGCCCATTTTCATAATAAGCCTGCATAACTTTAACGAGTTACTCGATAATGTATCTTTCCATGGCTCAAATTGAGTTAGTCTGAAATTTAAAAATGTCAAATGAAATGCAGAAAAGACTTTGACATTTAGGTGTGGTTCACATTCAACATCAGCCCTCACAATTTAACCAACCTTTATATTGATTTAAGATTAGCTTTCTCATCAATGTGCCCAAGAGCACGAAAAGGTGGTATAGAAATGATTTGTGGCGTGGCGCCTCCCATATAGAAAATCTATAAAAAATTGTCTAAACTCTTCTTTAATCAATGTGCGAAGTCTTGGCAATATTGAGCAAGGTCGCAGTGGTGAGAATCGAACCTTCCGCACAAAGTAATTTTTCTTAGTTTATATCTGCAGTAAAATGACAGTGCCAGACTGATTGTTTTAGATTGAAATACATCACGGTCCAGGTTTTATCGCTGTCTAAAGTGGAAAAAAATATCTGGTATCTTTTGAAAGCGACATTGAATTAAAATGATCATGGTATCGCCTCATAGGTTTCCAACTTCTTTTAAGGAATGAAAGATACAAATAAAAGGAACTTGTGGTTAAGACATCAAATTTGAAAAATGTTTTTCGTCCTTGATAAGAATTTTTTAATTTTATTTATTTGAGTTTTAAAAAAATGCGCATAGTTTTCTTTACACGATGTGCAAATTTCAAGATGGTTTATCCATGGGTTCAAAAAATGTTGGTGTTTTAATAAGTGTTTACTTAGCAACGCATACGTATTTTATTGTATGTTCCAGAACATCACATATATTTTTGAATTTGAATTTGAATCATGCGGGACATCTGAATTTTTTTTTACCATGTTTGTAATTTAGTGTCCTATCGCGACAAAACGCATATTGTTGTAAATGTTTCATTAATGCCATTGAAAATAGCCTTTAAACTTTGTCCACATTTAACCTAAAAGTTTCGATACTTTGATGTTCTTTTGTTTGCAGCATATTTCCACTCTGCAAATGTTGCTGCAACATAACACAAATGTAACGATACTTAGATCCTAAGTTGTTAGCAACATATTTTCACTCTGCGAATATTGCTGGAACTTCCGTTAAACGTTGTCAACATTCAACATAGCACCAAAGTTTCGATACTTTGTTGCTTAACTGTTAGCAACTTATATTGCCATTTTCCGAATGTTGCTGCAGCAAACGCTACAACACTACACCCCCTCTATACACATAATACATTTGAACATGTTTTCGGATATCGCCCACCACTTTTTTTGGTGGTGGAATTTTCTTATTGTTCTTCTGTTGACGTACTCACCAAAAGGACACAACGGCGTGAATGAATGGTTTTCATAATAATTGCCAATGTAGAGCACGAGTCACATGCCAGTTGAAAGCGAAATGTGTAACAAAACACAACGATTTTTATCATGCGTCCTTCAATAAACAAAAATTGCGGTCGTAATATGTAAAACAAACAAAAGAATATATAATAAGCGAAAGTGAAGTGCAAATTAAGCCCAACAAAAATAGAATAACAAAATAAGAAATACATTATAAAATCCATAAAATAAATCAAAATTTGTGATATGTGAAATTCAGGCAATGCCACTGAAGTTATAAAATTTATTGTCATATAATAAATATTTAAAAATTTAAAAAATAACAACCAATTTTAGTGATACAAAGTGTTAAAGATAATTTATCACCACGGAGTATTTAACGGTAACCAAAGAGCTTGCGACACTTACGTCGTCGTGGCCGTCGCATCAAACCAACACTTTAGGTGCATTTGACGAGCCCCTCATCGAAAGTGAAAATGTTACAACGACCATTGAGGCAACATTTACAAGCACATTCTTACTTTTTACCCACAACAACTTGACGCAGGATGTTATTGCTGCGCAGACATCGACATCTACCCCCACCGCCACGCAACAGCAACGACAAACGCCGGCCAGTCGTTCCGGTGCAATTGAAGTACCCATATGGCTGATTCTGTGTTACAGCATAATTTTGCTGTTTGCCATTGTGGGCAACCTGTTGGTTATTTCGACATTGACACAGAATCGCCGGATGCGTACGATAACAAATGTTTTTCTCTTGAACTTGGCCATATCGGATATTCTACTGGGCGTCCTATGTATGCCAGTTACTCTGGTGGGCACGTTGCTGAGACATTTTATATTTGGTGAATACTTTTGCAAGCTGATACAGTTTTCACAAGGTAAGTGCAGAGAATTGTGTACATGTGTACATGTAATTGATGTGTATGAATTTATATTAAAGTAAATGTCATATGTAATGGTTGTATTTTTTTATTTTATAGAACGTCACTGAAACGAAATCGAATCTCTAACAGAATGGGTTTTGTTTTTGTTTCTACGATTCAAATCAAACTTCAATAAAATTTTATTATTTTCATAAGAAATTTATTTGATATCAATATAGAGTACAGGGATATTGAATTTACAGTGGGATATTATAATTGGATTTGACCGAAATTCAAATATTTGACTGAGTCTTAGACCTTTTTGGGTAATTTTAAACAGCAATATAATTAATTGCCTGAATGCTAGTTGTTGCAATAGAAAGTAGTTTGTGAAGTTAAATGTACAGTTCTACATATAAGATGCCGACATAAAACATATAAGACAGACATCTGAGTGTGGCTTAGACGATACTACGTTAACCAAATTATAATAATAAAAGTTCAGGAAATGCACAAATATTGTAAGTTTCAATTCCTATTCATATAACTTGGTTTACGTATTATCTTCTTACCCACACTGTATATGCTTCTCGAATATGTTTGAGGTGATATTTTCAAAAATGACAATCACTGTACTAAAACCCAAATATTACACTACAACAAATGATTTTGGGACTCAATTCTGAAAACTGCACATGAAATTAGCCCCAAAAAGAAGAAGTTCTGCATCATTCGTTTTGTCAAGCTACAAGCCATAATAATTCAATATCGATTTGAAGTTAGTAAGTAGTAGGAAAATTTGCTAAGTTTGAGGCTCATTTGTTTGACATAACATAAATACTACATGGTGGCGTATGATTACCATAAGTAATATTCCACGTAAATCATACGCCACGGAGTTTGTTCGTAATTTCCCTTTACACACCATGAATGAGGTTGGGATAGCTTCCCGCGTTGTTGTGAATTAGCACGCTTTCTATTTTTAGATTCACAACTAACGGCACCTACTTGTTTATCGACGAATGCGAACGTCACTGTTTGAGAAGTTCTTACTAGACATGCCGATTGACTCGACACTGATACTGCGAAGGTGCTGTTGACAACATTCGAGGGGAGCCGGCAATGAAAGAAAATTTTTTTTTTCTTTTATGATGACTGGAGCCAGGAGTTGAACCTGTGATCTCCCGCATGGTAGTCGCGTGTTCTAACCGTCATGCCACGACCGGAGTACATCAGTTTTATTGTAACTGCTACAAAATAAACCCAGTTCAAAATCATTTGATGGATGGAAAAGTGAAACTGTTGCTTATGTGATTAACGTTATATGAACAGATTACAATTCCTTGTAATTCTTAATTTTTAAAATTTTTTTTTTGAGTTATGACAAACAAACGTGACAAATTCGCCTATACGGTACTTACTACCTTCAAATTGATATTAAATTACTGTGGCATGTAACTTGACAATACGAGTGATGCAGAACTTCTTCTTTCTGGGGCTACTTTCACGTGCAGTTCTCAGAGTTGAGTCCCAAATCAATATGTACAATAAAGTGCGTTTATTTTAACAAAACGTTACTTATTGTAACATTAAGAACTTTTATTGTACCAGAAAGTATGTTAACTACACCAAAAAGTACATTAGTTTTACCAAAAAATACTCTCATTGTAATCAGACTAAAAATTTAGCCTTAAAGCCAACTTTTTATACCCTCACCCTACGGGTAGGGACGTCTATATCATTTAATACGACACAAAAGCGCAACACATAGAAAGAATCACTTTAGACCCTAGGTATCTTTAAACCAAATTCGATTCATGACTTTTTAAGTCATTTGATCTATGTCCGTCGGTATGTATGCACGATAACTTTCGAAAAAATTAACCAATTGTTTTTACATATTGCATGGTTAATGTTTTCATACAACTACTTACGGGCTACATGGCTACGCCCCTTCTGGTACCTCCCATACAAAAGTACCATTGCGCCCACTTTAGAAATCGGGTTATAATATCAATACACCCTCGAGTCGAGGTTGACGGCTCTTTTGCTATACTATCGCGCACAACATCAATGTTTTCTGCAGAACCAACTGGGCGAACATGCACAGGTGCTTCATATTTCCTACAGAATCGGTTTGCTGAAATTCGCGCACAGTTATTCCGATTGTGTGGACACATTTGGTCAATTATGCTTATCAAAATATCATGAAGTGCACGAAATGCATTTTCGTAAAAGGTTTCAGCAATCTTAACGCGCTGCTCACTTGTGCACCTCTTCATGGTTGAATTTGTCAGTCACAGAAACAAAGAAATTAAGTTGGGCTAAAACCTTGATGTTAAGGTGTGACCTACAATAAACATTGAGCATTATTGTTGGATCTCCATTTAGGAGATTTGAATTCTAAAATAGTAAAGGAAACTGCCATTGATTCAGCAGTCGGAAAATTTAGTCCCAACACCTCCGATAACGAATTTAGACAGGTTAACTTCGCATTACAAGAAACATGGTAACGCGTGGTAATCGATGGAAGGAGAGGCGGAGGCAGACTAAGGAGAGGAATAGGCATACTATGTAAGAAAATAGAGAGCCCAAAGTTCTACCATAAGGCAAAGACTTTGGAACAGGGATGTCCAACATGTAAGGACAGAGTTAGAAATCTGGTCAAGGACACGCAGAGTGTGCTGCAAATATGGACGAAACACTTTCGTTCTCTGCTCGTTCCCGAAATAAGCATAAGTGATGTAATCACGGCAATCATCGACGACGGAGCAAATGGCCAACTTACGCGCCTTCAACCCCATTTGGATAAAAGGTCCTGCTGTGCTATGTGGAAGACTAAAGCCCATGTTATAAACCATGATTGGACCTTATTAGTGGGGCTATATACTGGTAATATACTGGGACTGGTATATACTGGGACCGGCCGTGGCATAGTGGTTAGAACACGCGACTACCATGCGGGAGATCACAGGTTCAACTACTGACTCCAGTCATCATAAAAAAAAAATTTCTTTCATTGTCGGCTCCCCTTAAATGTTGTCGACAGCAACTTCGCAGTATAAGTGTCGAGTCAATCGGCATGTCTAGTAAGAGCTTCTCAAACAATGACGTTCGCATTCGTCGATAAACAAGTAGGTGCCGTTAGTTGTGAATCTAAAAATAAAAAGCGTGTTAATTCACAACAACGCGAGAAGCTATGCCATACCTCATTCATGGGGTGTAAGGGAAAATTAAGTTTTTTTTTATATACTGGTAAATCCACAACCAATTAGAAAGATATTGGTATTGGTATCCCCTCGAAGCTGATACGACTTTGTGGGATGACAATGACCGACACGAAGTCTTGAGTGATAAAAGGCATACATCTGACAGAGTCATTTTCTACCAAGCAAGGCTTTGGACAAGGCGATAGTCTGTCTTGCAATATCTTTAACATTATAATGGAGATGATCATACGGAAGACTGCGGTAAACACGACTGATACCATATTCCATAAAAGATGATATAGATATCATTTGCCTAGGCCAGCGGGATGTTAATGCGATATGTAACTGCGGCCTTTTCAAGCATTGAGTAGTAGACGGCAGAAGTGAGTCAGGTGGTAGATAATTTTGTCTACCTTGGTTCCGCCCTAAACAGAGATAACAATTTCAGCCTTAAAATCAAGATATTAGTATTGAGTCGCTGCTACTACACGCTAAGCAAGCGATTTAATGACAACACAGTCTCTTGAAGAACACATATCTAACTTTACCAGACACTGGTCTTACCTATCTTACTCTTCAGCGCAGAATCAAGGGTAATGACACAAGCTGATCAATCTATTCTTGAAGTCTTTGAGAGAAATAACTGATCTAAATAACGACATCGACGTAATCAATCCAAAAAATGGGGGAAGTGGGTTGGGGGCAAATGACTTCACGTCGTCATCAAAGGTGGTGAAGAAGGGGAAAAATACAAAGCAAGCCCCGCAACTGCCCCAGAGTCGACCCGAAAGGTTGAAAATGTTTTTTTTTTTCACACATACCTACCCCCAATACAAAAATAAAAATTACTCCCAACGCTCTAACTGCCCCAAAGGTGCTTAAATGTATGACCGACCCCAATATTTTTGCAACCCCAACATATCTACCCCTTTTCTTCAACCCTTAAGGTGGTCCCTATAAAATTTTTTTTTTAATTTGATAAGTATCTTATGAAATCTGCTCCTGCTGCTCCCTAGGTACCTCCTAGAATGGTAAAATGTATGACTGACCCCTTCTAGTATTTTCCACCTAACATTTTTTCCGAACAAACCTAAAAAAAAAAAATATTCTAAATCATTCAAAAAAAATGTTGAATCCTCAATAAAACCATAAAATTTTAAGGGAAATATTATTTTGTGGAGAATTTTTTTGTTTTGGCCGTTTTAGGTGCATTTTGTATGGGAGCCTCTTTAAGGGGGTGTAGTTTTGTTTGAAAATGTTAGGAGGGAAAAATTAATGGGGGTCGGTTACACATTTTAACCCTTTAGGGGTGATTAGATGGCAGTTGCGGTGCTTGTTACAGATTTTGTTAATTCATAAAAAAATCTAAGACGGTAATTACTACTCAGATTACCATTTAGGTCGTAAACTCAGATCTGCTATGAATGAACTGAGTCCTTTCCTGATACTAAAAACGTCTCGTTTGGTGATCACTATGAATTGGGATAGTATTATGTACATTAGATTCTTAATTGGTTCTACGAACCACTGTGTAAGCGCCGGTTCATCGTGTACAGCTTTAAAGCAAATACAAGAATTAGTAGTTGCCTCTTTATGCTTCCCCTTCACACATTTTCGTAGCCAGTGAATTTACATTTGATGGTCGCGTAAGTTTATTATGTTTTTATTCTTTTCGGTTTTTATTGTTTTTGTATTCTTAGCAAAAACTTTAATTTGTGTGGCAGTAAAATAAAAACAATTACAGTATCATAAAATTGCCGAAATATGTTAGCCCAACGATATTAAAATAAAATTACTTATAATTGTTGGCCAAATGTGTATGTGTGTGTGTGAGTGTGTGGTTTTATTTAGAATCTTGTACTCATAGAAATTACATGAGTAATATCTTTAAGAGCACTTATGCTAAAATAATTGGAGGCTAAAACATTTAATGAAAAATTTAAAAGAACTACAAATATTCCACACCAAATTCATTGAAATAATTGCAACCATTTACATATTCTTGACGGTGACATGTGGTGTTATTTATTAAGGTCATATGAAAATGTCATCCAAAACTCAATTTAATGTTAAGAAACCACATCTGTGCTATATATTTGTATGAAATTAAATAAATATTCATTTCATTTAGTATCCATAGAAGGTCTATGCATCTTATGATCATGTACCTTATGACATACCACCTAATCCTTTTGTCTAGATATAGATAGATAGATGAACTTGAAGTTGAAACACACCAGATTAGCAACTGTCGTCGTAACTTACAATCTATTCTCTTACCACAAATTGTCAAGTAAAACCATTCTTTTGGCAGCCATAACTTTTTGTATTTACCCATACATTTTCAATATACTTAAAATCTGTTCGTGTCAAAGTTCTTAAACGACCTTCTCTTCAATCTCACTCAGCCACTCAGTTTTGATGTAACCAAAAATCTTCAAAACACACACAACTGATAACTTTTACAACATCCTCTTACCAAACACTTTTCCTGTTATTGACATTTTAAGTATAAAAATATCGAGTTAAGTTATTCTTGGTGTTAGTCTTTTTTCCAGAAATCAACATCAAAAACTCAAGAAAAGAAACATCGTACAAAAGTTTAAGTTATAAACAAATGTCGGTGGAAACCAAAAGAAAAACAAGAAATCAAGGAACACTGACTGAACTGTTTATTTTGTACAAAAACGGAAAAGTATTGAAAAGAAAGAAAAGTTCAGCATTCTGCAGATTTTATCTTAGATTTAGTGGAGGAACATAATAAAAAGAAAGAAAACAAATTATCGTCAGCATCAACATCGCCATCAGATTCATGATTACTTCAAACATTTTCATAAATATCATCGACCATTAAGACATAATAAGAGGAGCATGAATAGGATGTTGTAGTGCTTAGTTATTTTCCGTTTGTTTTGAAAATGTTCATAGAAATTTAAGATATGTATATAAATTTACAAAACTCAAATCTTTATTACCTGAGATTGTGAGTGGCCAGTGGGGTGCGTTTGGACCTTATAGTATGGGTTATTGTGTATTTTTCCTTTGTCGTGAGAAAAGATGACGACAAGTAAAAGTGTGATGCTATCTCAGCTGAGTAGGTTAATATTACCGTATAGACATATTTGTACGCACATACTCAAAGTCGTATTAGGGTGCCCTTTAACTGTCAGGGGTAGAGATGTTGTTGTTTGCACCTACTGCTTTTCAATGCACTAAGAAGCCGAAGAAACATCTCGCAATCCACGTCCAATGATATCTATATCATCGGCATACGGGAGCAACATGTGACTTTTGTTGAAGATGGTACCATTCCTTGCAGCCTTTCGCATGATCTCCATTACGATGTTAAAGAGATCGCAGGACAGACTATCGCCATGTCTAAAGCCTCGCTTGCCAATTTTCACTGAAGACTTCGTGTCAGTCAGTGTCATCCCGCAAAGTCGTATTAGCTTCGCGGGGATACCAAACTCAGCCATAGAATCCAACAATTTCTGTCTTATCGGACTATCGAATGTAGCTTTGTAGTCGATGAACAAATAGTAGGTGTCGATCTGCATTACTTGAATCTTCTCCAGGATTTGTGAATATCTGGTTGGTCGTGGATTTACCAGGTCTTAAGCCACACTGATAAGGCCCAATCAGGAACGGTCTTTAGTCTTTCATGTAACACACTAGATAGGACCTAGTATGCGATGGGTAAAAGGCTAAACCGCCATAGTTGGTACATACACTTGGATCGCATTTTTAAGCACGGGACTTAAGTAACTCAGATTCCAATCATTGGACATGCATTCCTTGAGCCAAATCGTGTTTATGAGCTGGTGCATGCTACCAGCTCATCGGCGCCGGCTTTAAAAAGCTCTGCCGGCAAATCCATTAGCTCCCGCAGTTTTATTATTTTTTAGCATTGCGATCGCCGTGGTGGACAATCTATTTCGTCGTCTACGATTGGTGTTATTTCATCACTTATGCTGTCTCCGGGAACGAGTAGAGATTAAAAGTGTTCCCTCCATATTTGCAGCACACTCTGAGTGTCCGTGACCAGATTTTCGTCTCGGTCCTTACAGGTGGCGATCCCTGATCCAAAACCTTTGCTTTTAACACTTTGGTAGAACTTTCGGGCCTCGCCACTATCCCTGTAATTTTTGATATCCTGGCTTTTATTCCACAGACGCTTTTTGCGCCTGAACAGGCGTTTCATCTCCCTGCTTTTTTTATTATAACGCTCCGTCACCGCACGCATCGCCATTGGCTGCAGTTTTGCCTTAAATACAGCATCCATTTATTTAGACATTTCGCAACATTAATTCAGAGGGTTGGTTGGAGTTGGCATTGGCTATCTCAGTGGTATGCAGCTTTGTGATGTCTAGCTTTTTAGCACTACTTAATCGTATGCTTGCCTTAGCTGCAAATAGGTGGTGATCCGAGTCAATATTTGCACCGTTTGCACCATGTTTCTTGCCGACGCGAAACTAACCAGTAAAATCCGTTATCGGAGGTGTTGTTGTGTTGACTGACCAGGTGTCAAAGACTCTTGCCGATTATGAAACCGCATCCAAATTCGTGTCTTTCTGCATGGCAGCTGTAAAAGATGTCACAATTCTTTCGTCAAGTTCGGACATTTCAGGCGCATATCCTTAAATCATGGTCCTTATAAATTTTGCGGGGGTCGTCAACATTTGGGGGGTTATTGTTTTTTCTTTACTTCGTGTTTTTATAATAATTGGTGGCTAATTAGACCACCGCGTCCGATCCTAGTTTATTGGGGTGCCAAATCCACTAAGAGAACCTATGTGTTGAGCTTCTTTAACCTCTGTTACCTACTTCCTAAGACACATCGGTGGTAGCATGCCGATTAGGTTACTCAACATTTCCCCTTCTCACATTTGCTACCGGGAAATACGGGGAATACGTGATCTCTCGGACGTTGTGAGCTGCTTGGGAACCTCCATAGAGAGCTTCTGGTTATTCCCAAATGAATATCAATCAGAAAGATTCAAATTAGAAAATTCCTCATTCCCCACTATCTGCATTATCTGTTTACCAAATTTTATCTCTCTAGGGCTTATATACAGTTTGGCCACGCCACTTCCGCCCACTGATTACAAATAAAAAAGTCGTCTGCATATTCATTTTTGTTTTGATGTGTATAATATTGGTGTCAAATTGTATCTATCTGGGGCTAAAATACAGTTTGCCACGCCCACTCCGCCCACTGATCGAAAATTTAAATTTCGTCTACATATTCATATTCGTGTCGTCGAGTATTATCTGTGTACCAAATGTTATCTCTCCAGTGCTTATATACAGTTTGGTCATGCCCACTCCGCCCACTGATCCAAAATTTAAATTTCGTCTGTATATTCATATTCGTGTTACCGTATACTATCTTTATTTCAAATTGTATCTCTTTACGACTTAAATATAGTTTTGCCACGACCACTCCGCCCCCAGATCCAAAATTAAAATTTCGTTTTCATATCCATATTCGCATTGGCGAGTACTATCTGTGTACCAAATTTTACCTCATTAGGGTTAAAATACAGTATTTTCACGCCCCTCCGCCCACTGATCCAAAATTTAAATATTGTTTGCATATGTATATTCGTGTTGTTGAATATTATCTATGTATAAAATTTTATCTCTCTAGGACTAAAATTTAGTTCTGTCACGCCCCCTTCGCCCACTGACCCAAAATTAAAATTCCGTCTGCATATTTATATTAATACTAGTGGGCCCGGCAATGCTTCGCTATTGCACATTAACTTGTAATATACTTCACATTTAGGTCTACAAAGTACTTTGAAAACGTTCATCAGCAAAGTCACTTAATATAGATTAAGTTTTTTCTGTATGTAGGGCGAAAAGCCACTTCTTCCAAAAATCGGAAACAGACATTCCGCTAATTTTAATAATTTTAATTTTGATCTGTAGTAGCGGATACTAACTATCTTTTTGGGCATAAAAAACATTTTGTTATGCCTTCTCCGCCTATTGACCCCAAATGAAAATTCCGTCTGAAGCTTCATGCCTTTAGCCATAAAAACTTCTTTTGTCATGTCTTCTTATCACACGGATCAAGAATATTCCGGAATACTATTTTTGTATTGAACTCGTATTACCATTTTTTTGAGATAATTCGGTCACCAATGTTTGTCTTAACAAAGTGATGGTCTCACGCGCTGTATGGCATATTACACCGTCGTGTTGGAACCATTTCTCGTTCAAATAATGTGCAATGACATGATAAATAAAAAAAATCACTTGATCTTCCACTGGCTCAAATTCTTCCACCAGTTAGATCTTATATAGATGCAGGCCAAGATCTTTCTTCAGCATTTGCATAGACCGAGTTGCTGAGAATGGCGTCGGTTTGATAAATTCGAGTCCCCTGTCACACTTACGTCTAAAACGTCGATGGCTTCTATTAGCTGCTCAGATGGATCATTATATGCACCCTCAACTTCACAAAGGGCTCCATAAGTTTGGCGAACAGAACGTGCATTTTGAAAATAAATTTGCAAGATTTGCAAACGTTGTTCTTGTGTAGTTTTTACATGGTGATTTTCACTTAAAGAAGTTCTAGACGTCAAAAAAAATTACCCCATATATAGGTTATTTATAAATATTTGCTTATGTTACCTCTGACATACTTTAAAAATGTTAATTGTGCCCCAATAAAACAAAAGGTGTTTTCCAGTATAACTACAATGAATATTGCATTTTTTTCTGAAAAGTAACTGGTGTACGGACCATTATTTGATACAGTTTAAATATTTAACTATTGAAGTGCGTGGCAGCGCCTCGGCACTTATTACTTATTAAGTTCCAAATAGCCTGTTTGTTCGCGTCTAAAAAAACGTGGTAATCGTATACCAGTATTGCAATGTACGATAAATTCTTAGACAATTTCGCTTAGAAACTATATGTCTACAATCAATTCCTAGTTCGCGCTGAGAAGCAAGAAGATTTCAGGTTGAGATATATTTCTAGCAATTTTTCAGTTACGTCAGACCTACCATTCCGATGTTTGGAGACCAAGACGATGAGAATAGCATATTTTTGACATTGTTTTGGATCCCGCCCAATATTCTGAAAAATGATTTTTAAAAACTTAATTTCCGTATGCCAACTCTCAGAGGTCATAAATTTTTAACCAATACATAGATTTGCTTCTGTAATACCTCATTTACTTAGCTGGGAAATTAGTTTTACGCAGAAGGTCTCGAAAAATATATATCTGAAGTTTTCGGTTTGTGCTCATTTAAAAACCAAAAAAAAATACTTCTTGTAAGCGCGGAATACCTTGTGTTATCGAATATTGCCATTTTCACCCCCTAAATGTAGAAAAATCCAAACAATGTGTAGCCTATATTACTCGCGGGGTTATTCGGAAGATTCCCTGAAAATTTCATCAAAATCGGTCCAGCCGTTTTCGAGTCCATACGTTATATATATACACACATCCTCTTTTATATATATAGATTGCCGAGCACTATCTGTGTATCAAATTTTATCTCCCTAGCTCTAAAAATATTTTTTGACACGCCAACTATGTTCACTGGTCAAATATTAAAATTTCGTCCGCATATTTATATTCGTGCTGCCGAGTACTACCTGCGTATCAAACTTTACCTCCCTGCCACGCATATTACAATGACTTTAAGGTAGTCCTACCAGTATTAAAATAACTAAAAAAGTGTCTGTCGGTTTACCTGACTTACACATACCCTCACCCTCAGTAATAACATAATATTTGCAGGTACCAGAAGGGACTTGGCTAAACTTCCAATTTTTTCTCCAAAACTTTAACCTGTTACATTTTTACTAAATATAGAATGTGGGCACGATCGCGTTGGTTGTATTGATATTATTACTCGATTCATAAAGTGGGCGGAATGGTGCATTTGTGTAGCAGGTATTAGAAAGTAGTTTTAGAAAAATATTAACCAATGCAAACTTTCTAAACAATTGGTTAAGTCTTTCGAAAATTATCATGCATACCAGGCGGACAGACTGGCATGGATAAAACGATTCAAAAAGTCATGAATCGAATTGGGTTCTACGAAAACTAAAGTGATTCCTTCTATGTATGTGTTACACTTTTGGGTCATATTAAATGATGTACACCTACCCAGCCATAGGGTGAGGGTATAATAAGGGGTACCTTGATGTCCACACAATACCCTTCGGTTTAGCTGTGCGTAGCATTTAAAGCTTCGATTTTATTGCCATTCCCCACAAGTTTATTGTCTCCAACTCTCATTATATTGCAAAAAGTTTACTGTTTTTTCTCAAAGTTTAGTGCCATCCTACTTAACATCAGTAGTTGTGTGTATGTGTGGGTATGTGTGCATGTAACACAATCAGTGTCAAACGTAAAAAAGATTATATTAGATTTCCTGCTCTCTCACCACGTCTACACTCAAAATTATGTGTGAATTTATGATAAGGGATGACATTAACACAACTTTATGTATAGGATGCGTGTGAGCTTTTCGCATCTGGGCCCAAAATGAACGTGTGATTTTTTATAAAAATTAACTCAAGCGCTTTGTCATATATAATAAGTAGTTAGTGTAAAAATAAAACTGTCACGCTACATATACGAAAAGGTAAAGAACCATTTCCAAAATCATTCAAATAGGATTTGCTTGTAATGAAATTAAGGCCTAAAATTTAGACAACAAAATATGTTAGGTAAGTTTAGATAGCTTGAAAATGTCAACTCAATTTAGTTGTGATAAAGTTATAATATAGTTATTGCTATATTACCAAAAAAAAACGTATCTTAGCTTAGTTGTGATAAAGTTATTTTATAGTTATTGCTATATTACGAAAAAACGTATCTTAAAATAGTGACGTTTAACAAAATATGTAATATCATAAACTATAGACTTTAATGTTCAAGTTATATCCTACATAGTTGTTGCAGTTTGTGTTATGCTTTGAATTTAAAACAGACGCTTACATTTTATTTGACTTTCAGAGAAAACTATAAAAAAAAGTTGGCAAGTGTTTTGTTTAATATACCATATGTTTTACGTATGATTAAGTATATATTTTTTAACGGGATGCAACGGTAGAGTTAGATTAAACTAGTACTCATGTGAAACAATCTCATCTGACACTCTAAAAATATTTCCATATTCATATAACATACATATGTATGTGAATGACAGTCAAACTTTTAGTTAAACTTTTTATGACCCTAAGTTTGAGTTTTACACTTGAAAAAATCTATGTATTAAACAAATTTAATTTGCACACCATGTAAAACATATGGCAGCTGTTTTAATCTGCAAATTTGTAAGCACAATTTCTACAACAATAGCACATGTTCTACAATAACACAAGTTCAACAATAACACACAGTGTCCAATACTGAATGAAAATTTACATTATTCCACGAATGAGATTTTATTTCTCTGTAGGGGGTTTTTAAGCTTTGGTATATGGGTTTTCTAGTGAATCCAACGAGCATATTTATTCAACCGAACATTTTGTTTAACTGATTTTTATGCAAGGCAATTACTATGTTGCAACTTAAATAAGACTTTATTCTGTTGAATTCGAACACGAAATAATAAGCAATTTTTTTTTAAGAGAACATTTTAAACGATTTTTAGAATCTATATATATAAAAATGGTGGCAAAAATGTATAGTAATTCATCAATTGAGAACGGCTGGACCGATTTTGCTGAAACTTTTTTTCAGTTGTTCGTAATTGCCACGAGAAGGTTTATGTAAAAGAAAATTTTGGGAAATTCCTCCGGAAAAGCCGAAAAATTGGAAAAACCGAAAATTGCTTTTTTGTATGGAATTTTGTGTGCAATTGTTACGAATGGTTTTTCGAATAGAAAAATAAAAAAATTTGTTGGAAAATTCGGAAAGTTCCGGAAAAATTCGACAAATTTAAATACTATTTTCCGGCGAAATTTAGCTTTTTGTCGTACGATTTGATAGTCTTGAACGACGTAACTTGCGAAAAATTTCGGATAATTATTCCGAAACGACTTTCCGAATGGAAAATTAGATAAATTCTGGGTGGAAAACTCGGAAAATTCCGAAAAAATCGAAAAATTTTGAATTTTTCTACAAAATTTTGCATTTCATCGCCTGATTTGAGGTAATCGAAAATTAAATTTTTGATGGTTTTCGAATGGAAAAATAGAAAATTTTAGTTGGAAAATTATGGAAAATTCCAAAAAAAATTTTCTTTTTTATTCGAAAAAATGTTGCATCTTATCGTATGTTTTGGTAATTTTGGGCGATGTAACTGTGAACAATTTCGAACAATTATGACTTTTCGAATGGAAAAATAGAAAAATTCTTGGTGAAAAACTCGGAAAATTTCAGAAAAAAATCAAAAGATTTCGATGACTTTGACGAAATCTTCCATTGTATCGCTTGATTTGATGATTTCAGACGACGTAAAGGTGCAAAATTCGTTGAGTTGCTGAAAAATTTCGGATTATTGTGAAATATATAAATATAAAAATAGTGTGAATAATGTATAGTAATTTATCAAGAGAGAACGTTGGTCCAGTTTGCTCTATTTTTTTCAATATTGGCAGGAATTTTTTTATGACACAAAATTTTGGGAAAATCCTTAGGAAAAGCCAGGAAATTTGAGTGCAATTGTTACGAAATGGCTTTTCGAATGCAAAAATAGAAAATTATTAGCAAAAAACTCGCAAAATTCCGGAAAAGTGAAAAAAATTTGATTTTTTTATCGACAAAAATTTGCAGTTTTCGCATGATTTGATGATTTCGATGTTGGTTGAAAAATTTTACGAGATAAATCTATATATATAAAAATGGTGGCAAAAATGTATAGTAATTCATCAATTGAGAACGGCTGGACCGATTTTGCTGAAATGTTTTTCAGTTGTTCGCAATTGCCAGGAGAAGGTTTATGTAAGAGAAAATTTTGGGAAAATCCTCCGGAATAATAGCGGAATAATAATTGTGTAATAATTGCGAATGACTTTTCAAATGGAAAAATAGAAAAATTTTGTTGGAAAATTTTCGGAAAAATTCATAAATTTTTAATTTTTTATTTGAAGAAATTTAGCTTTTTGTCGTATGATTTGATAGTATTGGACGATGTAACTGCGAAAAATTTTAGATAATTATTCCGACATGACTTTGCAAATGAAAAAATAGACAAATTCTTGGTGGAAAACTCGAAAAATTTGGATTTTTCGAATAGGACATGGTTGTTTTTAGGGAGAGTTATTTACTAGACTAATTTCTCCTATTAGACAATCAAACTTTGGACGACGTACGCGATGTGCTAATAATAATAATAATCAAACCCAAAAGGAACGTGCCAAAAAAATGAATGGAGACGTGCCCATATTGCACAGTTTCACGCTGCACAATCACCACCTCAAATTCGACAAAATGTTATTAAAAGAAGACCAGTCGTAAATATAAACTTGAATTGCGCTGCTTTTGAATACGGTTCCACAATCGCCTACAAAGATCTTCGCTGCGTTGATATTAGTTCATTGTCTGTCGTATGCCAGCATTGCAATGCATTGAAGTTACAATCGAAAACTTCCGGCTTATGCTGCTACTCATTTCGAGGTGAGATCCCAATATATTTTAAGATGAGATCCCAACTGTATCCTTTTTGCGATCGAACATTTTTGTTAGAAGATATCTGCATTTAAAGTTGTTCATGTGAATATCGACGGCTTCACAGCTATTGCAGGGTGAGAATGTGGAATCACACGATATTAATCTCAAGCGTCGGAAGACTCATCGGTCATTTGATGCACTTCAATACCCGTTGATGTTCTGCCGTTGAGAGGGTGAATATCACCACAATTTAAAGATGGTCAATACAACGACAGGTTTGTTTACTTGTCATCTGGAAAAGAAACAAGTAAAAAGGTTAGCTCAAAAAAATTTTATGCGTATCGATCGCAAATTGCTTTAGCTGTTCCACCATCTGCTGACACTTTGTTGAAAGGCGGTCGAACTGCACACTCCGCTTTGAAGTTTCCGATGAATCTTCTCACAGTTGACAAGCCATTGGGCACAATATCCAGAAGTTCGGCGACAGCGAAATTGTTGCGAGAATGCAAAATCATCATTTGGGATGAATGCACGATAGCGCATCAACGAGCTTTGGAGGCAGTTGACCGAAAGATGAAGGATTTATGAGCTGATTCGAAAAGATTTGGTGAGGCTATAATATTTCTGTCGGAAGATTTTCGTCAAAACCCATCCCGCCATCCCAAAATCTACTGCTGCTGAAATTAATGTCTTTGTGGCGGAATGACAAGGAGTTGAAATAAACTACGAACATGAGAGTCACGCTGCAAAACGACCCATTGGCTACTGCATTTTCAAAATATCTACTGGCGCTTTGTAGTGGCCAAATTCCTGATGATGTTTCAACTGGATTGATGACGTACCCGTCAAATTTTTTCAAAGTAGAGGAAGTCCTTATACCTCGAATTTCTATTATTCTAACCGATTTACCCTTCCAATTCTAGCGAATTCAAATCCCCATTCGATTGGCTTTTGCGATGACAATCAATAAATCGCAAGGCCAATCATTGGAAGTTTGTGGGATTAACCTCGAATTTCTCAGTTTTTCGCGTGTTGGCAAACTGTCTTCATTGTTTGTTTTAGCACCGGAAAACAAATCGAAAAACATTGTTTATCAGACCGCTCTTTACTGATTTCGAATAAATTTAAAAAAGTCACATTAAAATTTGAACTACATATATGTGTTTTAATATTACTCTGGAGCTTATATGAAGGCGTTAACTTGGAGCGAGACAAATTTCGCCGAGTCAAAAGTTGTATGGCAGAACAACGTTTGCCGGGTCAGCTAGTAAAATATAACGATGTTGCAGAAATAGTATGGTAGGCGTCAAAAGTTATTTACTAACATGTAAGTTTGTTTTAAATAAAATTTTTAGTGCATTTTAGAATCTTTAGTGTTAGTGGTACAGTTGGATCTTTCTTCTACGAGAGAGGGCTTTGTCAGTAAATTGCTTGCTTAGCGCATAATAGCAGCGTTTTGCGATCATTACTAGTCTCTTCATTTCCAGGCTGACATTATTAGTTTTGTTCACAGCGGAGACAAAGTATACAAAATCATTTATCACTTCAAAATTAGTATTGTCAGCATACATACAGCGTCCCAAACGTGTAGACTCTTTGTTCGTTAAAACAGATAACTTGATTCTTTCGTCTTTTATCACCAGACCCACTTCCGCCGACTGCTTCTCAATGCTCGAAAATGCCGCAGTAACAATCGGCAGTCCGCGCCCAATGATATCTACATCATCGCAATTCGCTAGCAACATGTGACTTTTAATAACTTTTAGTGTATCAGTCGTGTTTGATGCAGTCTTCTGTATGATCATCTCTATTATGATGTTTAAGAGATCACATGACAGACTGTCGCCTAGTCTAAAGCCTCGTTTGGTAGAAAATTATTCTATCAGACTTTTGACCATTTTCTTTGAAGACCTCATGTCGCTTAGAGTTATACCGCAAAGTCATATTAGCTTCGCAGGGATACTAAACTCAGCAATACCATCTTATAGTTTCTGTCTTATATGACTATCCAATGCAGCTTTGTAATCAATAAACATACGATAAGTGCCAATTGGCATTTGTTGAGTCTTTTCCAGGATTTGTCGTTATATGAATATCTGGTCAATCGTGGATTTACCAGGCCTATAGCCAGACGGATAAGGTGCAATCAAGTTTGCTAAGATGGGTATTAGTATTTCGCCTTGAATGCTATACGTAAGGATGATCCCCCTTTAAGATGGGTTTTTTTAATATTTTCATAAAACATTAGATAGGACAGAGAGTTCGAAACTGTTTACTCCATATTTGCTGCACACACTGCATGTCCGTGAAGTAATGCGTGTCATTGTCCTTACAAGTGGGGATCCCATTTCTAAAATCTGTGCTTTTTGCCCTTTGGTAGAACTTTCGAGGTCCACCTCTATCTCTGTACTGTCTACTCATTGGCAGTAGTTTTAGCTTGTTTGCAGCTTCAATTTTCTCGTATAAAACGCGACATTCTTCTTCGTACCAGGGCTTGCCTCGCTTCATAACCCAGTGCGTTCGATGCGGCAGAGAATTCGTAATATGCTGCCACTGTTGTATTTGTTAGTGTTGGTAAGATTAGCCATCGGCTATCTATGTGGTATGCAGCTTCCTTTGCGTTTAGTTACTTGCTTTTTTTGCACTTTTTTATCGCGTGCGTTTCTTTGGCGCAATTATATGGTGATTTGAGTCCGACAACCCATAAAACGTGCCTACCATTAATTACCACGTGATCAATGTGGTTTCTTGTCTTTTGGTCAGGGGATATCTACTTCCACATACTTGGCGACGCAAAACTGACCTGTCTGAATCCGTTATCGAAGGCGTTGTTGTGTACACTGAATTGTCCAACTGTGCCAAGAGAAAGTTCCCTTCCTATTTTAGTATTCAATATTAATGTCATGGCAGGAGCAGCTATCATAGATTACCTCTAGGCACTCATAAAATGCATCTTTAATGTTCTTGTATTTGGCTTTTGTACACAAATCATCATCATATAAAAAAATTTCGCCTTGATGCAGATTGTGGCTATTCGGTGACTTACAGGATTAAAACGCGAGATCAGATGTCATAGTCAATTGCCGACTATGAATCTATAACCAAATTCGTGTATTTCTACATGGCAGCTGTAACAGATGTCACAGTTCTTCGTCGTATGCTTCCCTATCCCGTCTACCGCGTTTCCTGTAAAGCAGTGATGTCAGCTTGTAGTAACCGAGGACATCCGCCAATTGGATGGAGGCACCATCTCATAAATCATGTTCCTAATATCGTATCTGTGGTTTTATAACAGTTTCTATATTTAAGGAGAATGGCTTTAAGTGAATACACTGCAACCTGGTAAACCTTGTGTGGATTGGCGTTGTGTCATATACTGCATTTATGCTTATTACACTGTGCAACAACCAAAATCGGAATGGGATGAAATCAAAAGCAAATGAAAGTTGACATTTCGTATCACAAAACCCTCAATTGATTTTTTTACATTAGTGCGAGGTTTCAAATAATGCATATTCATTTGTATTATCCTGGAAAGTTGTGGTAGTGATGTATCCATATTTGATATTTATTTTTATTTTTGAGTACCGCCACAGGACGTCTTGGTACATTTTATGGATTTACAGCCGTAAATTAAAAGCTTTCGAGCTGAAATTTGCTATGCAAGCTTATTATGTTCTAAAATGGGCATGCTCGGACAAATTCGGATTCGGAAAGTTCAATTTTGTGTCACAGTGTTATCATAGCTATGCTTCCAAAATTGACCACAATATTAATGATGTTGTTTCGTTTAAAATTTGGAAATTTTGTTTGCATTAACCTTTATCCTGTACTTAAAAAAAATTACGTATACTGTATTTATGGGTAAATTATGCCCCATTACATATTTGTATGAATATTTCAATTTTTTGAAATAGTTCGACCGTTTTTAAAAGATATTATGCTATTACAATGATTTTTGCACACTAATTTTGCACATTTGGAACATTTTCTGAGTATTTTGTACTTTTTGAACATTTGGGGTATACATAGCAACGGTCGCTTGTAAGGTTTGTCTTTTGCAGTTCACTTGTTGCAGCAGGATTTAAACTACGTACGATTACTTTAGCTGAATTGCTGGAAGAAATGTGATCTCGCCGAGATATTTCCTGTTGAACAAGAGGCCTGCCTAATTTTTTCAAAAATATAGGACGTCAGAAATTATTTTTCTAATTCCAGTCTTGATTTATTGAAGTAAATAAATAGTAAGCGTAATATTTTGTAATGTCCAACATGTTATGGAATAGGGTTGAGAGCCATCGATTAGATCTGCGCCTGCAAGAGCAATTTCTGGCCAATTAATTTATCAATTGCTGACTTCGTGTCATGGCGTTAGTATGATATAATGTGCTTATTAAAATAACAAACCTATTTTCTTGTTTACGAGAACAAATGCGAAAATTGTTGTCGTATTTTCTTTATCGAGAGGAATTGAGAAAAGTTTTCAGGTATATTTTTCATGTCCAATTTTATTAGCAGAAGGTACGATTTATTTTTCGGACTGGATAACCATAGTAAGGTTTCGTTTGAGTAGTTAATTTCGAAATCCGTAGGATGTAAGCAAATTGTTGCATAAATTTTTTCGACATTTCAATTCTTTATCTAAATCCAAAACAATGTAAATATCTTGTTCCGGCTTTCAGTTTACAGCTTTATGTGTATGTGTTTGCTTGCAACAACCATGTACAATTTATCTAGACGTCACATAGAGCCCGGATTATTATCCCATATTATCCATATTTGCCGGGCTACGTTCACGGTATGTAGCTAATTGTTCACTTACGGTCGTACTTTCGCTAGGAATAACACATTATTCTAAAATTTCCTTCCCAGCGATCCCAAAAGTCACTTATAAGAGCTAGTTTATCTCGCGCTTGTCTAAATTTCTGTCTGACTTTTTATCGAAAGGAGAACTTGGAGTACATTCTGAAATCGTTGCCTTCGATATTGGCCTGCCCTTCTTATCATCTCACAATCTTACTAGCCACACCACGAGATCGAAATACATACTGGCTAAGAGAAGAACGCCCAAATATGCTTTTGTAGAAATTCCGTCTACCAGAATTCAGTTTTCTTCAAAACTGAATGGATATAATAACTGTTGAAGAAATTCAAAGCAAATATATTTGACTGATATATGCCTAAATCGCTATAAAAGTAAAATATAGTTAAAAATTTCGTTGAAATTTGTATTGGGCAATTTTGACCCATAAATGCAGTATCCGTAACTTTGTTCGTTGGCCACATCCAAAATGAGTATTAAACTTAATTGAACTTTTAAGACCAAATTTAGGCCAAAAAAATAATTTTCAGAAAATTTCACGAATCAGTTTTCAGAACGTCCAAAGTTATAAGAACTCAAAAACGGTTTGGGCAATTTTGATCCATTAATACAGGATAAGGGTTAAAGAATATTATTTTGATAATAAAGTTTTATCATTTCGATGTGCTGGTCAGAAGTCCTTGTGCTTAACGTGAATACCAACCCGTGAGGGCTTAACTGCACGGTGGGCTCAATCCCACTGGAACATACTAGTAGGCTGCTGTTAAGGCCAAGGTCTAATTCTTCTATCCAAAAGGATGTTTAAACTGTTTATATTTCCTTTGTGAGGTTACCATATTGGCTGACAAGTACAAGCTCAAGTCTTGCACTCCGTCTTATTTAGTCCCCTACTCCTAATTATTTGCTACTTTAAGTTACATGTACAAGTACATGCACTTCTTGTTTGAATCAAATCATGTCCTTTCTCCATCCATCTTCCACCCCTTTCGGGAGTTCCGAAATACAAGCACTTTTAAAGCAGGACAAATCAAACATATACATTTTGAGATTAGACATGATTTGATATCTGCTTGTATCTCAAAGAAGATATAAACAATTATATCCTCCTCTTGCATCACCGTCGCAAAGTACATACTTTACTTCGGTATTATGATCACACTTGTTAAATGTTCGAAATCTATCTAAAATTCTTAGTTATGTTTTCGACCAAGATAGTGTTTGATGCACAGTGAGAGATGCAAGACTCGTATGGTATCAAGAGACACCCAGCTCCATTTCTCTCGAACATCAAACTCTTAGTCTACTCGCGTAACTTTGAGTTTTAACCAACAACCACCACGAGGCACAGAACACTGTTCCATACCCATTCGGTGGGTAAGTAGCTTTTACACTACTTAGGGCTCCTGACCGCCCGTGGTACCATCTTTAGACTACTTGGTCGGAGCTCGTACAGATGTACATTAGAGTGGCAAAAATATGAGGTTGGGGATAAAAATAATTATGCATATTTTTTTTTAAATCCGAGTACCTCCGGGTTGAGCCCAAACTTTTATTACATTACCCATTTAGGCTGAAGTGCAGAATATTGGGCGGGAGCCCGATTAAAAACCAAAAATATGCCATTGTCTTCATCTTGGTCCCCAAACATCGGAATGGTAGGTCAAAGTTGGCGCTCAGGCCCATGGGGCCCGGGGGGTCAAAAAAGGGGCCCCTTTCGGTTCTTTGATGACCCCCCAGGTGCGGGTACTCAAGTGAAAGATATTTTCGAGACGAATCCAACGATGTCAGTCTTGTCAGTCGATGTCAGTCTTGTACTCTCTCTCTGGAATTATTAAAAGAACCCAACTCAATTTTTTTGGGCGAAATGTCAGACTCATGACGACGGCACGCGCTGCTTCATACGTCGCAGTCAGTCTTGTACTCTTGCCCCCGCCTTAGGGGGGCTTGCCCCCCACCGCATTCGTCTTTTAATAATTCCAGAGAGAGAGTACAAGACTGACTGCGACGTATGCAGCAGGGCGTGCCGTCGTCATGAGTCTGACATTTCGCCCAAAAAATTGAGTTTGGTCTTCTGTCATAGCATTTGGGCGATATGTCATTTTGTAGTTAGGTTTTTGGTCGAAAAGACATGTTTTGGGCGATATGTCATGATTGTTTTTGGGCGAAATGACATTGGGCGAAATGACGGTACGCCTATGTTGGGCTTAGTAGCGCCGCACGCAAAAATTTTTTTTAAATTTTTAAAATTTTTTTAAAAAAAATTTTTTTTTTTTGGTATATCCCGGAAATGGCTCTAACTCTTTCCAGGAGACCCGTAACATCGTTGGATTCGTCTCGAAAATATCTTTCACTTGAGTACCCGCACCTGGGGGGTCATCGTAGAACCGAAAGGGGCCCCTTTAATGACCCCCCGGGCCCCATGGTCCTGAGCGCCAACTTTGACCTACCATTCCGTTGTTTGGGGACCAAGATGAAGACAATGGCATATTTTTGGTTTTTAATCGGGCTCCCGCCCCATATTCTGCACTTCAGCCTAAATGGGTAATGTAATAAAAGTTTGGGCTCAACCCGGAGGTACTCGGAATTAAAAAAAAAAAAAAATATGCATAATTATTTTCATCCCCAACCTCATATTTTTCAGTGCGAAAACTTTTGGATTTCACATTTTTAATTTTTTCTATATAACGCTATGGCCAGTCTAATGTACATCCCTACTACCACTGGTGGTTCTCTCAGGTCCGTGGGGGCGATACTCCCCAAAGGTCTCCGAAGAAACCCCCTTGCGGGATGGATGTGCTGATCAATCGTATGACTTGTCATGCTGATTTGGCATCAGTAACTACAAAACAAACAAAACTTTAAACAAACGCTGCCGAAAACTTGTGGCCGCAACAGGATGCCAACATCCAGCCGCACTATTTAAAAAGCCCTTTAGTAATCATATAATGGATTTTTTGTGGTGATACCCACAAATCATTTGTACTACGCTAAAACCAAATGCAATCATATTAACACAAAATATTTCACAACAATTGAGTACAGTGAATGTTTTACAATAATTTCTGTGATGTGTATTAATCGGATATCTTAAACCAATATTATTTTGGAAGGGATTTGGCATATAATTCGCCATTGCACAGCACAACTACCTACAACTTCTAAGTTGATATACTGTTGACATTGTAAGACTTCACTGAAACAAGAAAACAACCGAAGAACCCTTCAACGGAAATCAGTTGCAACAGTTTTAAATAATCTTATTTCGTTATGATTTTAAACCCCATTTTTTCGCAATTTTAAACTTACTCAATAAAAAACATGTCCTTAGAAATCCCTTAAAGATTAACTTTAACACATGATGAAAAGTTCATATGTATGTACACAATTCTGATGATTATGACAAATGTTTGACATGCAAATTATGAATGGAAATAAATCTAAGGAAATGTTTTCGTTTTTCATTTGTTGTGAACATTTTACGAAATACGAGGGAAAAAAAAGAAGCAAGGTTTTTGGGGCACTTTTACATATATACGTGTATGTTGTATTATACATATGTATTTGAGTGTGTTGCTCAGCCTCTCAACACTCGATGATGTAAAATAAAAATCCCGGCGAATATTCATTGTAATAATGTAAAAGGGCCCCTGCAAACGCTACTGATGTTTAACGGTGTGTAACGATTGTAAGAGCTCTTAAGCCTTATGCTGTTCTTTACTACGTTGTATGTTCCAGCGCTAGCGCTAGTGGGACACACAAACACTGTGGCGTCACTTGGCTGTTATAACTTTTCCGGCTCGTGTTACATTTACATTTCTGTGGGGTTTTTGTTTGACTTATACAAATTTAGGGAAGAAACCCAAGATGAAAATTAAACTGAGGAGGGGCGGTTGACATACTTGTATAACATGTATAGAAACTTCGTGTTCGCATTGTATGAAAACTGCAGTAAAACTGGTTCGATTTGTATCGAAGAATGTAAACTTCACTGTTTTAGAATCTTTTTACCAGACATGCCGATAGACTCGACACTATACTGCTAAGTTGCTGTCGACAGAATCGGTGGTGCCGGCAATAAAAGAAAAATAATTATGACTGGAGCCAGAAATCGTACCACCATCATACCAGGGCCGGTCCGCTGTAGCTCCATGGTGAAAAATCACTTTGTTTTGCTCTGCCAAATGCGGTCGTTTTATAGATAAACATGTATTTCTCCCTATACCGCTTAATAAGTTTTATGTAATGCTGCGTCCTATCCTTTTATTGGGATACTATCCCACCATGTATGTGTGCGAGTTTTTTCTATTATATTATATGTGTATTTTGCGTTTCATTTGTATTTATAACACAAATTTACTTCTTTATCTCACAAATACAAGTCCTTGTGCACACTTGGACCCAAAGTAAACGTCTACATTAGGGTTGGTTTATATTCGTAGCTTTTTGAATTAACTGTTAATAAATTAAGATTAAACGGCAAACTTTTCCCCATACAACGTTTTTCAGTCCCACAAAAGCGAATTCATTAAAGATTCTTTTCGTAAGATCAGAGTTTTGTTTTGATTTTGTTTTTTTAGGAATTAAAAACCTAAAAGCATATAGCCAATTCCTACGAAATATATGCTCTGTTATCAGAATACATGTGTATTTGTGTATGTGAGACCATAAAGCCATAATTATATGCAATTGAGGGAAAAGTTTTTGGTAACACTAAGTGCTAATCCTGCACGTGTCTATTTGCAATGTACAAATGTAAGTATTTTACATATGACTAAAGAGAAAAGATTTTTTTCTTCGTAAGAGCAAAGGAATAATTTTACAACTCATTGTACATTTGGTGTGAAGTATATGTGTTATGAATATATTTCAAATGATGCGTAATTTACATATGAGAATTTTGCAGGAAAGCACTTAATTACAAGTTGAGCAATTCAAAAGAAATGAAACGAAGTGTGTTGTGTATGATTCGTTCACATTTCTAGGTGGCTGTCAACAAGTTGCTTGGTATGTAACTATGTGATTAATAAGTGGAAATTCAATATTTTTGCTGGTGGCTTTATGCTGTAGTTATTTAGCTGTAAATTATGTGAATACCCATAGCAGATTCATTAACATTTCTAGTCAAAATTTTTCCGCGAATCTTATAATTTAATTAATTTTGATAACGATTATAAGTTGTCTATAAGTTGTGTAGTAGTAGTAGTATTGTACTATTCTAAGTACAGTTGACAACTTTTCCAATAAACCAAGTTAAAATATACCTGAAGTACGTAATTAAAATTGTAGTTATACTATTTTCCAGGACTCGCATAATACTTGACTGCTTGAAAGCTGGTAATCATTATACCTATGAATGGGGAAACATTTTAATTGCCTCAGAATATGATTTTTGGTTCCAGCTAAGAATATGGCACATACAATAACACTTTTGAACACCAAATTTATATATCTTAATATATATAAATTACGTGTCACGTTGTTTGTCCGCGATGGACTCCTAAACTACTTAACCGATTTGAATCAAATTTGCACACCGTGTTCGGTTTGATCCAACTTGAAAGATAGAATAGCTTACATCTTAAAGTATAGTCGCAATATTATTTTATTGCAAATTATACTATCAGAGGTATGATGATGAGATTTGGTATATATGTTGTTGGAGCAGTATTAATTACAACCAGGATGAAAGTGGGCGGTGCCACGCCCCCTTTTCAAAAATCGCTCTAACGGCTTTTCTAATAGATCGATTGATACAAAAATTTTACCATGAGGTACTGTTGACCTGTAGATAGTTCCTGACTACATTTGGTTGTAATTGGATAAAGGGGCGTGGCACCGCCCATACAACTTGAAAATTAAAAAGGCTATATTTCATGAACTATCAGAGGTATGAAGATGAGATTTGGTATATATATTGTTGGAGCAGTATTAATTACAGCCAGGATGGAAGTGGGCGGTGCCACGCCCCCTTTTCAAAAATCGCTCTAATGGCTTTTCTAATAGATCGATTGATACAAAAATTTTACCATAAGGTACTGTTGACCTGACTACATTTGGTTGTAATTGGATAAAGGGGCGTGGCACCGCCCATACAACTTGAAAATCGATAGGGCTATATCTTATGAACTATCAGAGGTAGGAAGATGAGATTTGTTACATATGTTGTTGTTGCAGTATGAATAACAGTAAGGGTGGGAATGGGCTGTTCCACACCCTTTTTAAAACAAACAGTTTAAACTGTCAAAATTCCACAGTATATTGCTGTTCGCCTAGAGATATGAACAGTAAGGTGGGCCAATTTTTTTATTCGCAAAAATCGTAACCAAAATCGGAATCTACGATGAATTTTAAGAAAATTTTACCAATAAACTGGGAAGCATGAAGATTTCAGATAGAAATTTTTTTTGTTTTTAAATGAGCACAAACCGAATACTTCAGATATATATTTTTTGAGACCTTCTGCGTAAAACTGACTTCCCAACAAACTAAATGAGGTATTACAGAAGCAAATCTATGTATTTGTTAAAAAGTTATGATCTCTGAGAGTTGGCATACAGACATTAAGTTTTTAAAAATAATTTTTCAGAATATTGGGCGGGATCCCAATAAAAAAATCAAAAATATACTATTCTTTTCGTCTTGGTCTCCAAACATCGGAATGGTAGGTAAAAATTAGAGCCGGGGCCCATAGGTCTAAAGTAACTGAATAATTGCTAAATGCTAAAAAAAAATATCTCTACCTGAAATCTGCATGCTTCTCAGCGCGAACTAGGAATTAATTTTAGACATAAAGCTTCAGTGTGAAATTGTCTAAGAATTTTTCGTACATTCCAATACTGATATACGGTTAACAGGATTTTTTTTGACGCGAACTAATTGATTCGCCCCTAATGATCAGGCTATTTCGAACAAAATAAGTTAACAGTGCCAAGGCGCTGCCCACGCACTTTAATAGTTAACTTTTTAACTGTATCAAATAATGGTCCGTACACTAGGCAGTGTGAGAAGCGCAGACTAAAATAGTGATTTTTTTTAATTTACTTTACAGGTATGCATTTTTTAATTGCTTTTCAGGAGAACAATAAATCATTTAGATAGAAAAATTAATCAATATTCATTGTAGTTATACTACAATGGTTAAATTTTTATAGTATGTCAGAAGTAACATTAGCAAACAATTGAAAATAACCTATGCATGGGGTATTTTTCTTGACATATAGATCTTCTGATAGGTATAAGTGTAAATCTAGCTGTCATACTAATGAAATGTAATAGACTTTCTTTTAGTATACTTTGCAAAATCACCATGTAAAAACTAAAGAAGAACATCGTTGACAAATCTTGCAAATTTATTTTCAAAATGCACGTTCTGTTCGTCAAACTTATGGAGCCCTTTATGAAGTTGAGGGTGCATATAATGACCCATCTGAGCAGCAATAGAAGCCATCGACGCTGTAGACGTTAGTATGACAGGGGACTCGAATTTATCGAACCGACGTCTTTCTCAGCAACTCGGTCTCTGCAAATGCTGAGGAAAGATATTGGCCTACATTCATATAAAATCCAACTGGTAGAAGAAGTAGAGCCAGTGGACGATCAATTGATTTTTTTATTTAGCATGTCATTGCACATTATTTGAAGGATAAATAGTTCCAGCACGGCGGTGTAACATGCCATACAGCGCGTGAGACCATCACTTTGTTAAGCCAAACTTTGGTGTCCGAATTATCTCAAAAAATGGTAATACGAGTTCAATACAAAGATAGTATTCGGGAATATTATTGATCCGTGTGACCAAAGAGATAGTTAGTATACAGATGGTTCACGCTACTACGGATCAAAATAAATAATTTTGACCTTAGAGGAATGTCTGTTTCCGATTTGTGGAAGAAGTGGTTTTTCGCCCTACATACAGAAATAACTTTATCTACATGTCGGCACTATAGATATGACTTTGCTGATGAACTTTTTATTAGCATTTACGACAATACATCTTAATTGGTTAAATTTAATGTTAAGGAGTTACTTTAAATAAGTTACATATGTAAATAAACTCAACATATTATTGTCGAGCTTAAGTACCGTTTTCAAAGTACTTTGTAGACCTAAATGTGAAATATATTACATGTTAATATGCAATAGCGAAGCATTGCCGGGCCCACTAGTATATATATAGGTTTTTGATGTATCAAGACAGGTATCTCCACCCTAGCGTCACTTACCGGGTAAAAATTCTTTCTTTTTATTTCGATATAATACTGTGTGAATTTGATCAACATCCGTCGAATTATAAACATTTTCGGGAAAAGGTGACACCTGCGCCCCCTATCAAGTACAAAATATGCTATCTTTTACGCTGGAATCTAAAAGATTTCTATGGGAGGTGGAAGTAGTTTTGTCCGATTTAGCTTAACCTTGAATCTAACCTCCGCTTAGGCGCTGGAAGCTTACATACCAAATTGCAGATCGATGGATTTTAAACTAGTGGGGGCAGACAGACGAACACTCTTAAACACAGGGTGTTTGTATGGGAGTTGGGTGTGGTTTTTGTTCGGTCTGGCTCATCTTAGAACTTAACCTCCGCTTAAGTGATAGAAGCTTGCAAATCAAATATTATCTTGGAACTTAACCTCCGCTTAGAGGAAAGCTTACATAGCAAATTTCAGATTGATGACTCTTAAATTACGGCTGTGATATTGGGATCAGACAGATGAACACCCCCAAAAAGGGGGAGTGGGTGGAAATAGTTTTTAACCTACACTTAGGGGATAGAAGCTTGCATGCTAAATTTCAGATGCATGGATCTTAAACTACTGCTGTGATAGTGGGGAAAGGCAGCCGGACACCCCAAAAATGGGGATGTTCGTATGGAAGTTGGGAGTGGTTTTTGTTTGATCTTGCTCATCGTAGCCTCCGCTTAGAGGATGGAAGCTTGTGTACCAAATTTCTGCTCGATAGCTTATAAACTACGGCTTAAATAGGGGACAGAGACATATGGACAACCCCCAAAAAGGAGGAGTTTGTATGGAAAGTGTAAGAATTTTTGTCTGACCATGCTCAACTTGGAACTTAATCACTTACGTACTAAATTTCCCTTTGCACCCTATGAATGAGGTATGGGATAGCTTCTCGCGTTGTTGTGAATTAACAAGCTTTCTATTTTTCTTAGATTCATAACTAACGGCACCTACTTGTTTATCGACGAATGCGAACGTCACTGTTTGAGAAGCTCTTACTGGACACGACGATTGAATCGACGCTTAATACTGCGAAGTTGCTATCAACAACATTCGAGGGGAGCCGACAATGAAAGAAAATTGTATTTTCTTTTTTTTTTTCTTTTAAGATGACTGGAGCCAGGTTTGAACCTGCGATCTCCCGCATGGTAGTCGCGTGTTCTAACCACTATGCCACGGCCGGTCCCACTTAATACACACTTAATCACACCTTAGAGAATATAAGCTTGCATAACAAATTTCAGCTAGATATTTCCTAAACAACGGCTGTAATCGCGGATGCAGATAGACGGACACCCCAAAAAGGGTGAGTTTGTATGGGAGGTGGAAGTAGATTTAGTCCGATCTTGCTCATCTTAGACAGTAACCTTCGCTTCGGGGGATAGAAGCTTGCATACCAAATAGCAGCTCTATAGTTCCTTAACAATGGCTGCAATCGCCCGGACAGCCCCAAATATATTAAATTTGTATGAGGGTTGGGAGCAGTTTTATCTCACCTCAGAACTCAACCTCCGCTTAAAGGATCGAAGCTTGTGTAGAACATTTAAACTGGATAGCTCTTAAAATATGGCTGTAAACGCAGGGACAGACCCCAAAAAACAGGGGGGGGGGGGGTGGTTTATGAGAGGCGAGTGTAGTTTTAAACCGATCTTGCTTAACTGAGAACTAAACCCCAGCTGATAGGATAGTGGATAGCATTTCAAAACGGATGGGCCAGACGGATAGGCTGTTAAACTTAATAAAAAAAAACTTAATTTCCATTTCCATGTATGAGGTATGGATAGCTTCTCGCGGTGTTGTGAATTAACACACGTTCTATTTTTAGATTCACAACTAATGGCACCAACTTGTTTATCGACGAATTCGAACGTTACTGTTTGAATAGCTTTTTACTAGACATGCCGATGGACTCGACACTTTACTGCGAAGACGCTGTTCACAACTTCGAGGAAGCCGCCGATGGAAGACAATTTAGTTGACTGAAGACATGCATCAAACCAGGGATCTTACGCATGATAGTTACGTGTTCTAACCCCCCAGACAATAACCTCGATTTTGCTGCACAGTGTAATCATAAAAACATAACATAAAGTGTTTTTTTCTGATAATGATTACCCAATATAATTTGCCTTTTTATAATAAAGCAGCTATCAATGAATCACACAATATTTTTAGTTTTTACTTATTTTCTACGCTGTACCCTGACATGACATAACCTACAAGCGAATTATTTTCTTACACACATAAAACGATATTTTGTTTGTTTTATGCCTTACCATATTTATATTCTATTGTCATCTTGTAATGTAAACATTTAATACTTTCTTAATATTTTCGATCATAAAGCGATTTGTTAGGATTTATTGTATCGCCGTGTTGTTGTTTAATAAACCGATTGCTGCCATAGAAATATGAAATTTAACTGTGAGAATGACATAAAAGTTACGGCATTATATATTTTTACGATTTCGGTTAAACAAATAATTTAGTACCCCAAAGCGCTTGATATTGTAAAACAAACAAAAAGTTACGAACAAGAAAACGAATCTGGAAAGAAAATATTCTCTTTATCCATTCCCCTCGTTCTGATGCGAACAGATTTTCAGCTTAGTACTTAAGGAAATTACCACTAAAAGTACACAGTCATCGCATAGAAGCCTCTCATAAAATCTCATCCAGCGTATTGGGACACTAAGAGCCACTACACAATAAAAATGTCACGGATTACAATAACCAGGATGAGTAATACGTTAGGACATTATATAACCGCCCTCCTAATTAGATGTGAATATGTTGTAATAACGCAAAGGTGGCATATCGATAAATTGCCTTTAGTCACCAAAAATTTATTCTCATAAAAATGTCATCATCCTTTCCGCTTCCTTCTCCCTAAGTCTCTTGTATTTGCACACTTAACCATTGTGAGAGGTAGTTGGGAGCTGAATTGTAACCTAGGGGCTGGTTACTACAATATTTTGTACGTGTCATGATTTCGAAATATCTATTAAACCCGAAGCAATTAGGCACTATGCCAGGCAGTAAAAAGATGCTGGCCTTCGTAGATGGATGGAACAGTGTTGTTTGCGCCATTATCTATATAAGTGTACAAACAAATAAATAATAGCATGTTAATGTCATAGAAGATGACTATTATGTACAATATAAAACATAGTTTACAAACAGAATAAAATTGGGAGTGATGTCGGAAGTGGCCTGTCGGTGAACTGTCGGAAGTTTGTTGTGTAGGTTACTAGATTATCCTAAAATAAAATTAGCTCATTGGGGGCTCAAGACTTTAAAGGGCAAATGATTTTAGAATGTATAGCATATTTCAGAGATTTATGAGTATTAGTTCCATAAATCCACAGTAGAGGAATTCTGCTTGCTTTTTTTATGTGTGAGTCTGGACCCTAGTATAACTATCTACTAAGGCTCTGCTCATATGCATCTTCTTTACTTATGCAACAAATGGCTTACTGCAGTGAGCAATGCTTGCCAGACATTCGGGACTCAGGTTACAAACTAGGAGAGTAACCTAGGGTATAAAGTGACAAAAGGTGCATTGTTTTTTTTTTTCAAACCAAATTAAAAAAACTTCTTGTTCACGATAAACTCTCTTAGGCCAAGGCCACGCAATGAACGGCAGAGCGGTTAGCGGCAACAAATTAAAACATATGAAATAATGTTGAAACGACCTCGTAATGACCGGCTGAGTGGAAGCATTTCATATGTTTTAACTTGTTGTCGCTCACTACTCTTCCACTCACCGCATTGCTACTTATTGCGTGGCCTCGGCTACCAGCTATGTTAATGAAAGCAGTAAATCTTTCGAATATTTTGAAGTCTGCCTTTTCTTATTTTTCTAGAATAGAATGACTAACAGTACTGTCGTTACTGTTCATGAGGTAAAACGATAATGTAGTTCTTGCTTTTTGCTCCAACAACCAAAGTACGTTTGGTACAAAGTAATTTTGGTACATTAGAAGTACTATTTGGTCAATAAAAGTACGTTACGGTAAAATAAAACTACTTTTTGGCATAATACAAGTATTGTGGTACAATAAATTTACTTTTTGGTACAATAAAAGTACAATAAAAATACTTTTTGGTGATATACAATTTGCTGCATTATTTGTTACAACGAATTCTACTCTAGCTACAATAAAAGTATGACTTGGCATTCTAAAAATGCTTTCTAGCTTAATAAATTGTATTTTTTGGTACAATAAAAGTTCTTTTCGGTACAATTAAAGTACTTTTTAGTACAATAAACGATCTTTTTGGTACAAAGAAAGTACTTTTAAGTACAATAAATTTACTGCCTGGTGCAATAAAAGTACTTTTTGGTGCAACAGAAGTATTTTTTGGTACTTTAGAAATACTTTTTGGTCAATATCAGTACTTTTTAGTACAATGAATTACTGTGCATTGTGGTAAAATAAATATACTTTCTGGTGCATAAAAAGTACTTTTTGGTACAACAAAACTAGTTTTTGGTATTATAAATGTTCTTTTTAGTACAACAATTTACTTTTTATTGCAATAAAAGTACTTTTTCGGAAAATACAATATATAGTACCATTTAGTACAACATATTGTACTCTTGCTACTTAAAAAGCACGTTTTGGTACTCTAAAAATACTTTCTAAAATAATAAATTGTACTTTTCGGTACAACAAAAGTATTTTTTGTACTTTAAAATTACATTTTGGCATAATAAAAGTACAATAATTGTGTATTGTGGTACAATAAATTTACTTTCTAGCACATAGAAAGTACGTTTTGGTACAATAAGAATATTTTTTGATTGTATTGAAGGTACCAGAAGGGGCGGGGCCATGTAGCCCATTTTCAATACCGTAGGTAGTTTTGTGGAAATTTTAATTTCAAAACATTTGGTTGTGTCTTTCGGAAGTTATCGTGTTTACCAGACGGACTGCCAGACAGACAGACGGACATGGATCAAACGACTTTAAAAGTCATGAATCGAATTTGGTTCAAAGAAACCTAGGGTCTAAAGTGACTCCTTCTATGTGTTACACTTTTCGGTCGTATCAAATGATATATACCCTCCTATCCGTATAATTACTTTCTTGTACATAAAAAGTACTTTTTGGTACAACAAGAATACTTTTTATCAATTTTGTGTAAGTGTATCGAATGATAAATCAAATTGGCTAAACGATCAGAAAAGTGTTTTATTGTTTGATATTATTGGTGAAATTCAGTGTCCAGCACTAGGATGACGCGTTTCGAACTCTATGACGAGTTCATCTTTAGACCCCTTTGTGACGAACTGATGCACAGTGGTACATCATCAGCTTTTGAATTTCAATTGATGACTTTTGAATTTCAATTGACGAGTTTTGAATTTTAATTGACGACTTTTGAATATCAATTGACGAAATTAGAATTTCAATTGACGAAATTAGAATTTCAATTGACGAGTTTTGAATTTAAATTGACGACTTTTGAATTTTAATTGATAAGTTTTAAATTTCAATTGACGAATTTTGAATTTAAATTGACGAATTTCAATTGTTATTTTTTGAATTTCAAATGGAAAGTTTGAATTTCAATTGACGTTTTTTGAATTTCAAATGGAATTTATGAATTTCAAATGACGGGGTTTAAATTTCAAATGGAATATTTGAATTTCAAATGGAATGTTTGAATTTCAATTGATTTTCTTTGAATTTCAATTGGAAATGGTGTAGTGCAATAAATTATACTTTTTATTATATTAAAATTTTTTTTCGGTACAATAAAAGTACATTTTTGTACAACAAATTTACTATCCGGTATAAATAAAAGTACTTTTTGGTACATTTAAAGTACTTTTTTGTTGAATAATAGTACTTTATGGTGCAATATTAGTACTTTGTTATACAATAAATTTACTATCCTGTTCGATAAAGGTACAATTTGGTCAATAAAAGTACTCTTTGGTGCTATAAAAGTTCTTTTTAGCCTAATAAAAGTACAATTATTTTGTATTGTGGTACAATAAATTTACTTTCTGGTACATAAAATGTTCTTTTTGGCACAACAAGAATACTTTTAGATACAATATGAGTATTTTTCGGTATAATACATTTTCTTTCGGTACAATAAATTTACTTTATGTGCAATAAAAGTACATTTCGGTAAAATACAATATGTTGAAATATCTAGTAAAACAAATTGTACTTTTGCTACAATAAAAGTACTTTTTGGTACTCCAAAAATACATTATAGTACAATAAATTTTAGTTTTCGGTACAATGAAAGTTCCTTTCGGCACAATAAAAGTGTGGTACAAAAATTTACTATCTGGTACAATAAATGTACTTTTTGGTTCAATTAACGCAACTTTTGGTACAAAAAAAGTCGAAAGCAATGAGTTGCAGCAACTGACCAAAAAAAAAAATTAACATTTTTCAATTTGCAGCACAGCTACATACGAAGCAACGGCTGCTTTAACATAGTTTTAATAGCTGTGTTGCTGCAACAGTGGCCTCGTGTGTATCTAGCCTTAGAACAACATAGAAAAATCATACACAACCAGTACAGAAATATCAGTCAGGTAAACTCACTGATAAATTCCATCACCCGATATAAGATATTGTTTAAGTCTTGAGTAATTGAAATTAATAGACTTTTAAAATAAAATTACTTATGTATTATTTTTTGTCTGCATGTAGAGCAAAAACATACAAAATTTTACCTATTTGTACAGAAGGTACAATTAGGGGCAGCACAACGTGTCTGATTTTTTTTCGTAAGTCAACGTTCAATGATCGCTTATCTTGGCAAAATTTGTCTGAATTTAGTGTACATACAAAAATGATACGTATGTAAAAGGGGAAATATCCCATATATTTATATGGGAGGTACCAAAAGGGGTGTGCCAAATATTTAGGGTTACTGAGGCTTTGCCTCCTATTACAAGATAAATAAACTGACCAAATTTGATTATCCCCCCTGGTGCCGGTTTAGAAGTTATGGGAGAAATATAAATTTTCCAAACAAAGTCATTTTGTATGGCAGGTACCAGAAGGGGTGATCCGATATAGTCCATATTCATTCCTGATTAAAATCTTCATAACCGTACACCATACGCAATTTAACTGAATTCAGTGTACTTACAACCAGTAAGAAAGTTTCAGTCGGGCGACCCGACTTACATATACCATCACCCTCAGTAAAATAAGAAAAATTGCTATTATATTGATATTATTACTCGATTTCTAAAGTGGGTGGAGTGGTAAATTTGTATGGGAGGTACTAGAAGGGGCGTGTCTAGACTTCTAGGTTTATCCTCCAAAACTTTATCCTGTTATAGCTTTAGTAAATACAGAGTTTGGGCACGATAGCGTTGGATGTATTGATATTATTACTCCATCTCTGAAGTGGGCGGAAAGGTACATTTGTATGGGAGGTCCCATAAGGGGCGGCGTGGTACATTTGTATGGGAGGTACCAGAAGGGGCGTGTCTAGACATCCAGATCTTTTCTCCAAAACTTTATCCTGTTATAGCTTTACTAAATACAGAATTTGGGCACGATCGTGTCAAGTGTATTGATATTATTATTCCATCTCTAAAGTGGGCGGAAAGGTACATTTATATGGGAGGTACCAGAATGGGCGTGTCTAGACTTCTAGATTTTTTCTCCAAACTTTATCCTGCTTGAACTTTACTAAATACAGAATTTGGTCACGATCGCGGTAGTTCTAATAATAATATTAATCGATTTCTATAGTGGGCGGTACCAGATGTGTGTGGGAGGTACCAGATGGAGCGTTGGTAGACTTCAGTTTTTTTCTCAAAAACTGTATCCTGCAATAGCTTTACTAAATTAAGAATTAGGGTACGAGCGCGATGGATTTATTGATATTATTACACCATATCTAAAGTGGGCGGAAAGATGAATTTGCATGGGAGGTACCAGAAGGGGCGTGGCTAGACTTCCAATTTTGTTTCAAAACTTTATCCTGTAATAGCTTTACTAAGTACAGAATTTGGGTACGATCCCGTTGGGTGTATTGATATTATAACTCGATTTCTAAAGTGGGCGGAATGATGTATTTGTATGGGAGGTACCAGAAGGGGCGGAGCCATGTAGCCCATTTGCAATACCGTAAGTAGTTTTGAGGAAATACTAACTCGTGCAAAATTTCAAGACATTTGGTTGCGTCTTTCGAAAGTTATCGTGCGAACCAGCCGGACAGCCACCAGACAGACAGACAGACAGACAGACAGACGGACACGGCTCAAACGACTTAAAAAGTCATGAATCGAATTTGGTTCAAAGAAACCTAGGGTCTAAAGTCACTCCTTCTATGTGTTACACTTTTGGATCGTATCAAATGATATATACCTTCATCCCTAAGGGTGATGGTATAAAAAGATATGTATGTGAGACTATGGGGGTGGGTTCGGTCATTTGTATAGGAGGTACCAACAGGGGTGTGTCAAATAGTTGGGTTTTCTGAGGTTTTGCCTCCTATCAGAACAATGATTTATCGATCAATATTCAATACCCCCTAAGTGTCCGTTGGGAAGTTATGGGATAAATATTAATTTTCCAAAAATAGGTAATTTTGTATGGGAGGTACCAGAAGGCGTGAACCAATATAGTCCATAAACTTAACTTAATTTCCCTTTGCACCCCATGAATGAGGTATGGGATAGCTTCTCGCGTTGTTGTGAATTAACACGCTTTCTATTTTTAGATTCACAACTAACGGCACCTACTTATTTATCGACGAATGCGAACGTCACTGTTTTGAGAAGCTCTTACTAGACACGACGATTGAATCGATGCTTAATACTGCGAAGTTGCTGTCAAACAACATTCGAGGGGAGCCGACAATGAAAGAAAATTTTATTTATTTTTTTCTTTTAAGATGACTGGAGCCAGGTTTGAACCTGCGATCTCCCGCATGGTAGTCGCGTGTTCTAACCACTATGCCACGGCCGGTCCCAAGTCCATATTCATACCTGAGTTTAATTTTCATAAGCGAACATCATACACAAAATTTGAGTGATCTCAGTTTACTTACAAAAAAGATATGTATGTAAATCTGTAAGGGTCAATTCGGTCATTTGTATGGGAGGTACCAGAAGGGGTGTGGCAAAGGTTTCGGTTTTCTTAGTGTTTGTCTACTTTTTCAAGATAAATAAACTGACCAAATTCAAACATCCTCCAGTTGTCCGTTTGGAAGTTATGGAAGAAATATTAATTTTCCAAAAATAGGTAATTTTGTATGGGAGGTACCAGAAGGAGTGCGGCTATTCAGCCCATTTACAATCCCGTAAGTTCGTTTTAAAAAATATAAATACTGGTAAATTTTCATACGGATCCGTTAAGGATTACTCGAGTTATCCTGCTGACCAGCCATCCAGCCAGCCAGACAGACGGACATAGCTCAATCGTCTTAAAAATTCCTGAAACGAATTTGGTCTTAAGATACTTAGGGTCTAACTCGTCTCCTTTAATGCGTTGCACTTTTTTTCGTATCAAATGATATATACCCTCATCCCTAAGGGTGATGGTATAAAAATTAGGCAATGTCATAAGTTGTCAAAGATGTCGCATTAATTAAAGCAAAAATATCAAGTCTCTCATAGCAACCAATTGCTGTTATGAAATGTAATTAAAGGCTCATAAGTACAACATCTATGAATAATTTTCTTCCTTCTTCTATGAATTATTTCACGTGCCGAATATCAGAGAACTTTAATTGATTTTAGCCCAGAATTCATGTTAGCCCGGAAGGAAGTCTTTGCTAATACTTTGTACGTGTCATGGCAACAAAAATGATCATAACAACAAAAGCAATTAACTGCTAACGGATGAAATTCATTAATACAGGTCATGCAATTACTAGCATAAATTATCATTTGGACAACATGTGTGTGGGCAGACCAAAGACACTGCCATCATGTCCGATGTGGTTCCTCTTCTCTGATATGTACTCAAATTTGACATAGATTAGTATTCATTGTAGACGAATGACGATTGGGCAATTTCATCATTTGCAGAGTGTTTTATGTGCTAGTTTATAAATTTCAGTGGACATTTGTATACCCTTCACCATGCGCACGCACGGCTCGAAGGGTATGTTCAGTTCGTTTTTCCTTTTTTAACGCTCATAAGGAGGCGTGGTAGGTATGATGTATATATGTTATGTGATCAGTGTCGAATTATGAGTTGATTGACAAACTAATATGAGCAAGATCATTAAAAAAATACCCTTATCTTCCTGTCTCTGCGATTACAGCCGTATTTTAAGAACTATGGAGCTGAAATTTATTATGCGAGCTTTAATCCAATTGCACTCAATTCAACTGAGTTCTGAGATAAATAAGATCGGTCAAAACTAATACCACCTCCCATAAAAATATAACCTTTTTAGTGGACTGTCCTGGTGATTACAGCCGTAGTTAAGGAGCAATACAGCTGAAATTTGGAATGCAAGCTTCTATATATAACCAAGTCGGTATATGTTTGCTATGGTGAAGTTTAGTTATATTGATTTTCGGAATGTTGGAAGCAAAAGCGTTGAAGCGTTTTTGTTTTTCTCTTTATTTTGCATTTATATCTCCTAGTATAATTTAAATTTCATGGTCAGATTGGTTAGTGGACGCTTATTTTATTCATGGAAATCATAAAATATTTCTTCAAACTCATCGTATTTCTGTTTTTTCGCAACATGAACACAAACTAGAATAATTAAGAAAAAAAATAGTTTCCACCACTACTATTTGCGGTTATTCAACGAAACAAGCCAATCTGGTGTTTGGCCAATTACTGCATATACATTTCCAATTAATGTTATTCTGCATAATAGCTACAGTAGGTGTCACAGTGTTTACATCGAAAATTTTCTTGACCTATTAACTCAACACCAGAGATTTCATAGAATTTGTGAAGCACCTTTGCTTCATGACCACAATTATTATAAAATACTAGCGGACCCGGCGAACTTCGTCTCGCCCCAATTTTATGCCTTTAGATAAACTCAGTAGAGAATGTTTGATAAACAATGTTTTTCGATTAGTTTTCCGCCTCAAAAACAAACAACGAAGGCGGTTCTCCAAAACTCGAAACAGCAACGTTCAACTGACCGGACATAAAACAGGGAAATTGGAGATTAATCTCATATACTTCCAACGATTGGCCTTGCGATTTATTGATTGTCGTCGGGGAATTGGAATGGATGATCAGTTGGAATTATCTAATTCGTAAGATAAGGACTTTCCTTTCTTTGAATTTGTCCTTTATGATCGTCTGAAATCACATTTTTTATCAGATTCTTGACGGACAACCGCGTACCATTGCACAATTTCGGTTGATTCAGATTCCGCAATATGATAATGATCGATCCCACCTTTATCTGTAAATTATGCGGCATATTAAGCGAATGGAAAATTCGGTCGGATTGTTGGTCGCTTCATCCTTTACGGTCACGCTGTAAACAGATTTGTACGAATGGAAAGAGCCCCTAATTTTTTAGTCAATTACAACTTCTTGACGTTTTCAAGCATGGTTTTAGTAAATCAGCAGCATTAGACATTTTGAGCAAAATCATAGCCCCACCAAATCGTTTTAAATTCCCTCGTAAATCCTTTATCGTTCGGTCAACTACTTCCAAAGCTCATTTAGTCGTTATCGAGCATTCATCCGAAATGTTGATTTGGCATTTCCGCTCTACTTCGCCGTTGCGTAATTCTTGGTCATTGTATACTTTGGCTTTTCAACCGTGAGAAGATTCATCGACAGTTTTAAAGAGGAATTTGCAGTTCGAATGCCTTCCAACAATGTGACAGGTATGCCAGAGGCTGCAGCGGCTAACGTTATTTGAGATCTTGACCAAATTGTTGCCGGAATCAACAAAAAATGTCTTAGGTGTCCCACTCGGAACATCGAGAAAGTAAATGCCTCCAGTTTCATCGTGAATAGTACACGTTCTTGTACTCGGTATTTAACAGCGGCACATTAGTTCGAACTCTTCCGATCAGCTCATCTAGATTATAGTCTTGCTCCCATTAAAATTAGCGATCGAATGCATTTTGCATCGAACGATTTGACGCTGGCACTCCCAATGTCGGGTTCGACGGATTTTTTATTTAAGTATTATTTTTCTCGTTACCAACCAAAATTTAACCAAAAATTTTCTACCTATACATCGTTCAAAACCATCAAATCATGCGAAAATTGCAAAATTTTGTCAATAAAAAAAAATTTTTTTTAGACTTTTCCGAGTTTTTCCCTAAGAATTTTCTATTTCTATTTTCTATTCCATACAAAAAAACAATTTTCGATTTCTCCAATTTCCCGACTTTTTCAAAAGATTTTCCCAAAATTATTTTGCATAAAACGAACAATTGAATAAAAATTGAAAACAAAATGGGCCAGCCGTTCTCCCTTGATGAATTACAACACACTGTTTACACCATTTTTATACATATAGGTTTCACAATAAACCGAATTTTCCCAAGCAGCACAATGAATTTTCCACCTTTACGTCGTCTAAAATCATCAAATCAAGCGATACAATGAAAAATTTCGATGAAAAAATTCAAAATTTTCGAGTTATTTTAAGAATTTTCCGAGTTTTTCACCAAGAATTTTTCTATTTTTCCATTCGAAAAGTCATTTTGGAATGATTATCCGAAATTTTCACATTTACATCATTCAAAATTATCAAAACACAAAAAAATGTTAAATTTCGTCGAAAAAAATTAAAATTTTTGGAATTTTTCCATAATTTTCCAACCAAAATTTTCTGTTTTTTCAACCGAAAAGCCACTACGGAACAATTGCACACAAAAAGTTATACAAAAACTAAATTTGCGATGCAAAATGTTTCTGAAAAAATCCAAATTTTTCGAGTTTTTCCGGAATTTTCCGAGTTTTCCACCGAGAATTTTTCTATGTTTTCATTCGGAAAGTCATTTCGGAATAATTATCCAAAATTGTTCACTGTTACATCGTCCAAAATTATCAAATCATACGATAATATGCAAAATTTCGTCGAACAACAAATTCAAACTTTTTGAATTTTTTCGGAATTTTCCGCATTTTTCAACAAAAATTTTCCATTTTTCACTCGAAAAGCCGTTCTGTAACAATTGCACAAAAAATTCCAAACAAAAAGGCAATTTTCGATTATTCCAATTTTCCGACTTTTCCGGAAGATTTTCCCAAAATTTTCTTTCACATAAACCTGCTCCTGCCAATAACGAACAACTTAAAAAAAGTTTGAGCAAAATCGGCCCAGCCGTTCTCAATTGATGAATTACTATACATTTTTGCCACCATTTTTATATATATAGATTCTTAATTAATTCTTTCTAATACCAAAATGTTCCATTGAAACGATTTTCTTCGCCGCATAACCATCGACCTAAGCCTCAAAACCACATCCGAAGCAAATACAACAACCTACAACAGACCAAACTAAGTTGACAATAAACTAGGTAAACCAGAAATCAACTTTTGTTAAATTTACTTGTGCTAAACATTTGCAAAACTTTAATTTAATTTAAAACCTCTAGGCATTAGGTTGGGGAGAGATATGCATGCGTACACAATAAATACTGCAGGATATATTGTAAATTACAACATTTTTGGGCTATGTCGCGTCATTGTCACAAACATTTATTTGAAAACTGTGCATGAAAACGTTGTTAGTTGGTTACTATTGTGGCAATTGTGTAAACATAAATTTTATTTATGATTCTATATAAAATACATTTGTGGTTTTATGTACAATATATATATGTGTATAATATATGTAAGGCACAGACATTTGGCGCCTAAAATTGTATCTTTTTGTTGGTTGGTTTAAATAGGGAAAAAGGCGACACCATAATTTACATGATTTTTCCTTGTGGTATGTTAACACTATCGTAAAGTTAGATTACTTATGTGGTACACAATTGTAAAATAAGAATGTCAGAATTTTTGAAATATTATTTTATGTATATTAAAAATAAATTTTTGCAATTTTTTAAGGACATTGTAACGACACGGTATTCTAAATATCCCGAAAAAGAAATGAAAATAGATTGCCTTGCAGAAATCGAAAATCAATGAAACATATTTTAGAGCATAGAATTTAAACAAGGTCCCTTTAAGCGCAAAAAATGTTCTGTGTATATGCAATAAAATTAAGAAAAATCGACATCAGAATATGTTTTTCACCTATTATCATATTCCATTTACGAAAATAGTCGAAATCGTATTTGTAAAGTAATTAAAATTTAGATTATCAAATTCAAAGTTCTAATTTAAATTTCATAAAAATTGTTGCCAATACAATTGTATGGCGGAGTGAACATTTATCAGATTGTCATTGCGGATAAATTAAATGTGAATTTTATACCAAATGTAACATAATTAGTAAAGTAAGGTAATAATAAAAAATTGTTTGGGGACTACCTTAAGGATTGAAGATAGAATGTAGACATATTCTAAGAAACTGTTGGGGTTGCATAAATATTGGTAATCGGTCATACATTTTTACTCTCTAGGAAGCACAAAGGAAGCGGCAGGAGCTCATAAAAAAAATATAAAAATTAAAAACCAGTAGGAAAGTTTGAGCCTGTCAACCCGACTTACATATACCCTCACCCTCAGTAAAACATTAAATGATCTATTATATTGATCTAATGTGGGCGTAGTGGTACATTTATATGCGAGGTACCAAAAGGGGGCGCGGTTAGATTTAGAGTTTTTTTTATCCAAAATTTTTTTTTATCCAAAGTGCAGAATTAAGGCACGAACGTGTCGAGCGTATTGATAATATCATTCCATCTCTAAAGTGGGCGGAGTTGTACCTTTGTATGGGAGGTACCAGAAAGGCGTGTCCAGAGTTCCAGATTTTTTTTTCAAAAACTATATAGCTTGAGTGAGCTTTACTAAATACAGAATTTGGGCACGACCGGTTAGGTCTGTTAATAATATTAATCGATTTCTAAAGTGGGCGGTTCCAGATGAGTATGTGCGGTACCAGATAGGGCGTGGCTAGACTTCCAGTTTTTTTCTCCAAAGCTGTATCCTCTATAGCTTCACTAAATAAAGAATTTGGGTCCGATCGCGTTGGATTTTTCGATAATATTACTCCATCTCAAAAGTGGTAGGAAAGGTACTTTGTATGGGAGGGACCAGAAGGGGCGTGGCTAGAGTACCAATTGTTTCCCTCAAAACTTTATCCTATTAAAGATTTACAAAAAAAAGAATTTGCGTACGATCCCGTTGAGTGTATTGATATTATTACTCGATTTCTAAAGTGGGCGGAATGATGTATTTGTATGGGAGGTACCAGGGGCGGAGCCATGTAGCCCATTTGCAATACCGTAAGTAGTTTTGGAGAGTCTTTCGAAAGTTATCGTGCGTACCAGCAGGACAGACAGATAGACAGACAGACGGACATGGCTCAAATGAATTAAAAAGTTATGGTGTAAAGTGACTCCTTCTATATGTAACACTTTTGAGTCGTATCAAATGATATATACCCTCCTACCCGTAGGGTAACTGTAAAAAAATGTGTGGTAACCACTTTAAGGGTTAAAGATAAAGGGTTGGTAGAGAAGCCGTTAGTGATCGGTCATACATTTGATTTCTCTAGGGGCACGTATGGGGCGGTTAAAGCGGTGGGAGTAAAATTTATAAAAAATTTGATTTTTGTATGGGAGCTCCCTAAAGGGGTTGAAGATGCGGGTATAAAATTTGTTCCCCTTTCCCACCAACTTTGACCACGATACGCGAAAGGACCAATTTCTTTTTTTTTCTCCAAAATACTTGTACTATTCTAGAGCAAGAAAAACTTGCATAAAAAATTTTAGATCGGTAGCTCTTTAACTGCTTCTGTTATCGTGGGGGTAGACCCCAAAGAGGGGAAGTTTGTATGAGAGGTGCATACCATTTCTTAGTCATCTTAGAACTTAACCTCAGCTTGGAGGCTGGAAATTTGCATTCCAAATGTCATCTCGTTATCTCTTAAACTTCTGCTGTAATCGCGGGGGCAGATAGACGGAAACCCTCCCCAAAATAAGGTGTTTGTATGGCGGTGGGATCAAAATTAAGTCAGATCTTTCTCATTTTAGATCTTGACCTCCGCTTTGAGGAATGAAGCTTTGATACCAAATTTCAGCTCAATACATTTTAAAAAACGATTTTATTCGGGGGACAGATAGACGGACACTTCCAAAAAGGGGCAATTTGTATGGGAGGTGGGAATAAATTTTGTTCGATCTTACCCATCTTAAAACTTAATCTCTGCTTAGAGTAGAAAAGTTTTCATTCCACATTTCAGATCGATATTTCTTTAACTAATTTTTTGACTGTTCTTGCCTTCTTCGAACTTCGGTTTAAGGGATAGAAGTTTGCATAAATTGAAGCTCAATTTCTCTTAAACTTCGGCTTTAATAGCTAGGATAGACAGACGGACACCTTGGAAAGGGGAAGTTTAAAAGGGAGGTCGTAATAGTTTTTGGCCAGTCTTGTCGAACATAACCTCGATTTGAGGGAAAAAAGCTTACATATTTAATTAAAGCTCGATTTCTTTTAAACTAATAATAATAGCGGGGATAGACAGACGGACACCCAATTTTGGGTTGCCCGATCTAGATCATCTTTGAACTTAACCTCCGCTTAGAAAATAGAAGTTTGCATACAAACTTTCAGCACGATAGATCCTTAACTACAACTGTAACCACGGGGACAGACACCTTAAAAGGGGTAATTTGCATAGAAGGTAGGAGTAGTTTTTGACCGATCTCTATAATCTTTTAACTCAACCTCCGCTTAGTAGAAAAATTTGCATACAAAATTTCGATAGCTCTTAAACTACAGCTATAATTGTAGGTATAGACCACAAAAGGGATAGTTTGTTTGGCAGGTGGGAGTATTTGTTGACCTATCTTGATCATCTTAGAACTTAAATTTCACTTAAGGAAGAGAAGGTTGTATACAAAATTTCAGCTCAATTGCTCTAGAACTACGGCTGTAATCGCGGGGACAGGCAGACGGACACCCCCAAATAGAGGGAATTTGTATGGAAGATGGGAGTACTTTTTGACCTATCTTGCTCATCTTAGAACTTAACCTCCGCTTTGAGAATGGAAATTTGCATTCCAAATTTCATCTTGATATCTCTTTAACGGCAGTAATCGCGGGTACAGACAGACAGGCGAACGGGCGGACAGACGATCATGTTTAAATCGACTCTTATTTCGACACTGATCATTTATATAATATTAGGGTGGTAGCGAAAATTCAACTTTCACTTGTTACAAAATAAATATGGTTAAAATGTAAACAAAATCGGACAACTTTAATGTCAAAAGTCAAATCTATATATATATGGAAATGAGTAAGTCTTTTCTTATTTCCTTGACCGATCCTTTTGAAATATTCACAAAATGTATCTATGTGGTCGGTTGTGAAAATAAGGTACTTGTATTTTGATATATCAAGTGGGCGTGATTCCGCCCATCGGACCCTATTTTTGAAACAGCAATATCTGGAGGAATGTTTCTTAGATCGCCTTGAAGATTTGTGTGGATGCATTTCGCAGCAAAGTTCGTGATCAAACATTTGAATTACAGTAGGGATTTCAATTACGATGAAAGTGGGCTGTGCCACGCCCGATTTAAAATAAATCGTTTTTACAGCCATAATAATAGTTTGATCGTCCTAAAAATTTCACAATATAATAGAGATATAACCCGGTTATTAGGAACCAAGTTGGCAAAGAGGGCCGAGGCGCAGCCCAGACACGTCAATATTTGACTACTACATATTTGCGAGAAAAAAATACAATTCCATAACAGAATGTTAGTTAAAAAAAAACATAGGATTTACTAAGAATCCTGGTACCCGGCCATTGACTAACGTATATTCTTTTGGCCATTGACTGTAGAGTTAACATAATTCCGGTAAACTTTTATTAGGATCAGACCGAGCTAGCCAGACGGTGAAACAGACCGACATAGATCAATCTTTATAGTCCCCCCCCCCCCCCTAGTGAGTTACGCTTTTGCTCGTATCAAATGATACATGCAATCATACATATGGTTTGGGGTATAACTGGTTTATTTTATGACGAAAGGGAAATTTTTTGGATATTTCCAACACCTGGTCACCTTATCTTACAGTGTGTCATTTTTTAGATTATGATATTATATGATATACTTTAATATACAATTGTTAATTCTTACCAAGGGGTGAAGTTGTTTTTATTTTATGATATTCTGATATTATTTATTTATAATGTTCAATTCCATGTCTCTAAAATTGTTTCCACAGTTTCAGATAATCATTGCGAAAAATATTTTTTTACTTAATAGCAAATACTATTGATTTTCCTCTGATTGCCAAACATATTAAATAAAAGAATCCCCACCAATTAAACGTATTTATATTTTTCCGTTTATTCTATCTGCCTGCCACGAAATTAAAAATATGAGAAAATTTATTGGAATAAATGCACAAAAACAATCAGTTAACTTTCCTGATAAGTATTTACAAAAACACGGTCGCAACGTCATTGAAACATATCCACAGATATGATTCCTTTGTAGTTATCTTATCATCTTTAGTTTCGTTTGCAGTATTTTTTTAAACAACTCATACTCTTTTGTCCATCATAATACATATGTGAGTGATATGGATTTACAAAGGAAATGTATACTATTATGTTGAAGTATTCGTACAGTTTCCGGTCAATTAATTATGTAATACTGGAGAATTTTAAAATGTTCAAGGTCTTACCTGCAGTACTTGCTTTACTAATGAGCTTCTCATTTCAATAGCTTTGGGAATCAATCTTCCAGTGATCATTCATCTTTCGAACAGTTTGATATTCCCCGCTTTATTTCTTAAATTTAAAGCAGGACACTTTAAAGCGCCTACAATGTGTCAGCAGTATACTGTCCGCACACACACACACATATTTTTGGAAACGTGCATTTATGCTCGCAGACGAGTATACATTTAACAGAGAGACATTCGTGCATTATTATTATAGGCATATGAAATAGCTCCACAACAATCTTCTCACTGTATCAAGAGAATAATTCATGTTCCAAAGGAAACAATCTTTAACATTTAATTATTTTCCATTACTCCAGTTTCTACCTAAAGCACTGCCTTGTTTGTCGATGTATGAGAAATATGCTTTGTTATTTTAACGTTTGCATTCAAATGGAAATGGGTATGATGAATGGCTACATTACGTAAAATGTACAATGCATATTGTTTATGTTTCAACTGCAAGAGAGAATTTAATTGCACAAAAACATGTTGTTATTGAATACACGTACGTATGCACCCCACTCTCAATGGCAATGGAGTTACTTGTATAAAGTCCTGTGGGATATGCTATTTATAGGACACAATAAAACGACTCACGCAAAAGATATGTGCTGACGGCAGTAAAAGAATGTATTCTTATTACTATCGGATCACTTTCACGACTTTTATTGAAAGTACTTATTGGTATTGCATGCAATATGTCAGTTTAAGTGTATGTCACGTATTTTGTAGTGCATATAAAGCCAAGAAGTCTTGCAGTCACTCTAAAGGCAGCAATTGATATATATATATATATATATATTGATATTATAAATATTGAAATGGATTGTTATATACAAAATCAGTGAAATAAAAAAAAACAGTACAAAAACAGTGAAAGGTTTAAAAAGCAGTACTTTTGCGTACTGTTTTGCGTGTTGTGCATAAAGAATACATTAACATAAAAACAGTACATGTACTGCTAAAAACAGTACGTCTGGCTACCCTACTCCCACCTCTCATAAAAAACACTTTTTGGGCGGTCCCTACGATAACAGCCGCAGTTTAAGAGCAGTCGAGCTGAAATTTGGTATGCAAGCTTCTCTACTCTAAGGGGAAGATGAGCCTGATCGATCGAAGACTACTCCCACCTTCTATACAAAATCTCCCTTCTTGTGGGTGTCCGTCTGTCTGTCCCCTCGATTACAGCAGTTATTTAAGAGATACTTAATGCAAATTTATATTCTCAATGTGGAGGTTAAGTTCACCCACCTCCCATACAAACTGCCCCATTTTTTGGTCTGTCCCTGCGATTACATATTAAGAGCATTCGAGCTAAAATTGTGTATGCACGCTTATCTACTCTAAGCGGAGGTTGAGTTTTAAAGTGAGCCCGATCGGCCGAAAACTACTCCCACCTCCCATACATCAGTGGTAGTTAGGGAACTATAGAGGCTTAATTTTTTATGCAAGCTTCTTCTCGAAATTAAGGTTAAGTTTGAAGATGAATATGATCGGACAAAAACTACTTCTACCTCCCATATAAACTCCCTTTTTTGGGGGTGACCATCTGTCTGTCTCCGCGATAACAACAGTAGGTGGGGAGCTATCGAGCTAAAATTTGGTATGCAAGCTTCTTCTCGAAGTTAAGGTTAAGTTTTAAGATGAAAAAGATCGGACAAAAACTACTCCTACCTCCCATAAAAACTCCATTATTTTGGGGGTGTCCATCTGTCTGTCCATGCGATTACAGCAGTAGTTAAGGAGCTATCGAGCTAAAATTTGGTAATATACAAGCTTATACCCTCTATACGGAAGTTAAGTTCTAAGATGAGCAAGATCGGACAATAACTACCTCCACCTCCCATAAAAACAGCACCTTTTGGGGTGTCTGTCTGCCTATCCCTATTCCAACCGTAGTTAAAAAGAAATTGAGCTTAAGTTTAGTATGCAAGTTTCTATTCTTCAAAACAAGATTAAGTTCAAAGATGAGCAAAATCGGGCAAAAACTACTCCCACCTGCCTCGTACAAACTTTTTTTGAGGGTGTCTGTCCCCGCGGTTGTGGTAGTAGCTATCGAGCTGAAATTTATACAAGCTTCTATTCTTTAAGCGAAGGTTAATCTCTGAGATGAACATTATCAGACAAAAACTGCTTCCATCTCCATACTCGTCGTACAAACTCCACCTTGTTGGGTAAAAAATCCATACCAATATTTTCAGTTCATATCAATAATTCAAGCTCAGTATTTCACATCTCAGTAAAAAATTATTGACGAAAAATGAGGTATCAAAGTTGACACCTACGTGAGTCAATAACCGGGCACCCAGGTACCCTAGTTCTGTTTCTGTGCCATTGATATATTTGTTTAAATTATTTACACCATGTAACCTTTACCCTGTTTATGTAACCACTACGTGTCTATCGAACTCGCTTTCATACAATCCCTCCATTTCAATGAGTCCACTACAAGTGTTAAGGTCGTTCTTGTTGTATTTCTGCGCAATAGTAGAAAACCTTGCTTATGTTTTTTTTCTGACGAATATTAATTTCTGTATTTTTGAAATCGGTGAGCATTTGTATGCCAAACTAATACAATACAATAAACGCGAGACATTGACCTACAAGGGTTTCTTAATCATGTGTGATGTGAGACAGCTTTTCTATATACATTCATACATACATATATAAACATTTGCTTACGTATAGAATTTCTTTGAAAATGTTTATAGTACATCTGTCAATAACAAAAACTCCTACAACAAAATCTTAAATGGATGTCAAACCCAAATCTACAACTGTCAACCAACCCGAACACATTTGGTTTTTTTGGGTGAAAGATATTTGCATTAGAGATCTTTGATAATGTCAACAAAAAAAAAGCAAATTAGTAAATTGTCACAAACAAATACGACGTATGTATGTATGTATGTATTTCATACAGACTGAAGTAACCAATTACAAAATTTACACAAGAAGACATGTGAATGAAAAGCTCCACATGTCGTCTGAATAAATTAATTTATTGCTAAATATAGACTAGTGTTTATGAAATTAAAATTAGAAATAGAAAAAAAAATAAAAAAAAAAACCAACAAATCAGCTACATATGTTTGGTTACCACAATGTAATAGTTAGTATTAAATTATAACTTATAGCATTACATTACGAATGTGCGAAATTGACTTACAATTTACAAAGAACGCAAAGATATTGTTTCATCTTGTGAAAACATTACAAAGTTTTCAAATTGTGTATGACCTGGAGAATTATCAATAGTAGGTAGACTCGCCTAGCACTGTAAGAGGTTTTTGAGTTATCCTATTCAATGGCCATCAAATGACTGCCCTTATGCATATTCATTACTCAGTTACTTATAAAATATTCTTTCATCCCAATGGCAAGAGTATATAATAACCAGTTAAAGTACAAACCACACACACACGCACACAGCTCAGGCGCACCCGTGGCCATCTGTTGATGGAATTATTCAACAGTGACTGTGTTTGATTTCCACTTCGCTAAGTGCTTTTCATGTTGACTCAGTTTATGAAATGTGCAATAGTCTCGTTCAATGAGTGGAAAGTTGAAATTCTTTTTAAAATATGGACTTGATACTTCAACAACTGCCAATGATAGTAATACTTTTGGATATTTTTTTTCTGGCAATAGAAATGCTGTTTGATATTTATACAATAACAAATATATTTTTGCAGCAACCAATAAAATGCATTATGTACAGTGAAAAACATTTTTTTTTTGGTTTTAATGGTTAATTGCTTTTTAATTTATTGATTTAGGTAAAATGTCATAACAATCTAAGTAATGTTAGGTTAGATTATTTTGGCCGCAGCCCTTAGCATAGCTCACGTGGGTCTAAGTATAGGTCGAGTTGTGATATTTGGTCAACGTCGATCTCTAGTCATTTCGTTGCTCTGATGAAGGTTTGTATGCTACGCAGTTTGCAGGCGCCACGAAAGAACACTTAATGGAATAAATCCCAATCAAAGGAATTAAATAACCCCCAAAATCAAAAGAAATATCAGCCTTTAAAAAAAATATTATATGTAATGCCCAAAAAAAATCACAAGATCACCAAATTAGAAATGAAGGAACACCTGAAAGATTAGGGAGTTATTGCATAATAAAATAACCTCTAAATTAAACTAAACACCAAACATGATAACGTAAACGACCACACCAAAACCGCAATGAAGCTGTCCCCAAACAATTTATTTTTGAGGCTTAGTACATTTGGGGGATTTTGGGGTACATTTATTTTGTTCTTCCGTTTGTAACGCCCATAAGGAGGCGTGGTAAGTATGACAATATATTTATATATATATATATATATAAATGATCAGTGTCTGAATCGATTTAAAGATGTATGTCTGACCGTCCCCGCGAATACAGTCGTTGATTAAAAGCTATCAAGCTGAAATTCGATATGCTAGCTTTTATTCTCTTAACGGAGTTTGAGTTTCAAGACGAGCATGATCGGTCCCATACAAATTGCAAATTTTGGGGTCTGTCCCTGCGATTACAGTGGTAGTTTAAAAGCTATCGAGCTGAAACTCGATATCTTAGCTTCTATCATCTAAACAGAGGTTAAGTTCTAATATGATCAAGATTGGCGAAAACTACTCCCACCACCCATACAAAAACACCCTCTTTTTAAGTGGTATCCCTCTGTCTGCCCCGCGATTATAGCAGTAGTTTAAGAGCTATAGAACTGAAATCTGTACAGAATCTGTTGGTAAAGCTAAATCAGGATACAATTTTGGAGAAAAAAAAAACTGTAAGTCTAGCCACGCCCCTTCTGGTTCCTCCCATATAAATGTACCACTAGAAATCAAGTAACAATATCAATATACTTGGAAATTTAATGTTTTACTGAGGGTGAGGGTATATGTAAGTCGGTTTTCCCGACTGAAACTTTCTTACTGGTTTTTACTGATGTTCGATTAATTACATAATTGTTTTTTTTTTTGTTCTCGCAAATATGTAATAGTCAAATATTGACATGTGTGGTGGGCGGTGCCTTTTCCTGTTTTGCCAACTTCGTTCCAAATATATATTTCTACAATACTGTGAAATTGTCAGGAAGATCAAACTATTATTATTGCTGTGAGTACGATTTATTTCAAATGGGGAGGGGCACAGCCCATTTTCGCAATAGCTGTAATTTATACTATACCAACCATACATACCAAATATCAGTTTTATATCAGTTATAGTTTATGAGTTACATTCTTTTACAATATCAAGTTTTATACCACGCCCACTAATATGATCTCGCCCATTTTTTTTTTTTGGATCATGAACTATGCTGCCATTCACACATATGTTCAAGGCGATTGAAGAAACAGATCTCAAAATATTGCGGTTTCAAAAATAGGGTCCAATGGGCGGCACCACGCCCACTTGATGTATCAGAAATACAAGTACCCTATTTTTACCACACAGAACATCAGCTACATTCTGTACAAATTTCAAAAAGATCAGTCAAGTCGAGTCTTTACGATACTAAAAAATGCAAATACACAAAATTAAACTCATTTTCATATATACAGATTTTATATTTGACCTCTTTGGGGCACTGCTTAACTATAGCTATTTTTAACAACTGACACAATATTTCGCTTGTCCATTACCATACAAATTTGAACTTTCCCTGCCACCCTAATGTACACACTCACACAGTAAACCCTTTATTATTGGACCTCAAAAAGTTTATTACTTTTCTACTGCTCTGCCAGATTATTAACATTTCAAAGAGAATAGTGTGTGTGTGTGTTTTAAACAAAGTGATAAGTCATCGATTCAAGTTGACCCTCTGCCCATAAAGGCCATCGACAATGTTCAATATGCCATTAAATGGCTTTACCTCATAATTTCAACATTTTCCTTTAGGTTTGGCAAATATTTTCATACCCTTAACATTACCCATAAATATTCGATTAATATTGCCCTTTTTTAAGATGTTTTTAGCCTGCAGCATTTTTATTTGACAATATTTAAGTTCATTCTGGGTGATTTAAAGAGCGAGGCTCATTTCATAAAATTATAATACTAAGGTAGAGAGAAATAATACAGCTGCGGCAAACATTTAAAGATCTGACAACAGTTTCATATAAATATTTTTGATAAATTTTTTTCTTATGGTAATACAAATGTTTAGTTGGCATATATTTCATAAAATTCCTAGGCGGACACCTTTTTTACATGACCCTCGTATCCGAGCATATGATGATGATATTGCCATAGAATGTGCTTATGTCAGACTTGTATTGCGAATGGTCCGAAGGCAACCAATAAGGACTTGCAGTTTATGGGTTTCCATAACTTTCTGTAAGTGTATAATATGTATGTTACAGGAAAGTGTTTACACCATTATTAACATATATACCAAGCAACTATTGTTAATTGATGTTATTAATAAGTAATTATGATTATTTAGCCGGCATTTTAGAGGTTGTAGGACAAATAATATTGAATACAACAAACACAACGTAATCATATTAAAATTTAAATTATATCAGTTTTTAGAGAATTTTTTTTGGAGGAAATAAAATTATTGCAACAAATTGATTTAATTTCAGATAGTAAGTAATAAGATTGTTGTGGAAAAAAGTGAGGTTATTATATAGAACATGTAATATGAGAACAATGACAATTTTGCATTTTACATTATCTATAAATCTATATCTATAAAAATGGTGGAAAAAATTCATTCAGTAATTCATCAATTGAGAACGGCTGGACCGATTTTGCTAAAAACTTTTTTCAGTTGTTCGTAATTGCCAGGAGAGAATTATGTGAAAGAAAATTTTGGGAAAATCCGCCGAAAAAGTCGGGAAATTGGAAAAATCGAAAATTGGAATTTCGTGTGCAATTGTTACAAATGGCTTTTCGAATAAAAAAAAAAAATTCGGAAAATTCCGGAAAAATTCGAAAAATTTTAAATTTTTTACGAAATTTTGCATATTATCGTATGATTTGATAATTTTAGACGATGTAACAGTGAAAAATTTCGGATATGACTTTCCGAATAGAAAAATAGAAAAATTTTCGGTGGAAAACTCGGAAAATTCCGGAAAAATTAAGATTTTTTTTGGAAACATTTGGCATCGCAATTTTAATTTTGTTTAAAATTTTGTGTGCAATTGTTCCGTAGTGGCTTTTCGATTGGAAAAATAGAAAATTTTTTTGGAAAAATTCCAAAAATTTAAATTTTTGTTCGACAAAATTTTACATTTTATTGTATGTTTTGATAATTTTGAATTATGTATTTGATTTTGATTTGATTTTAGACGACGTAAAGGTGGAAAATTCGTTGTGATGCTTGGAAAAAATCGGTTTATTGTAAAATCTATATGTATAAAAAGGGTGTGAGAAGTGTGTAGTAATTCATCAAGAGAGAACGGCTGCCCCTATTTGCTCAATTTTTTTTATCAATTGTTCGTAATTAGTATGAGGTTTTTATGCAAGAAAATATTGGGAAAATCCTTCGGAAAAGTCGGGAAATTAGAAAAATCGAATCGCAATTGTTACAGAATGGCTATTCGAATGGAAAAATAGAAAGAAAAGACTCGGAAAATTCCGGAAAACGCAAAAAATTTGATTTATTATCGACAAAATTTTGCAATTTTCCCATGATTTGATGGTTTTAAACGATGTTTAGGTGGAACATTTCGGTTAAATGTTGGTTGGTAACGAGATAAATAATATTTAGATAGAAAATATATTGATATCCAATGCAATATTTATCAATTTTATCATATTTTGAGAAAATGAGTTTACGTGTGAAAAATAAAGTTATCCAATGGGATTGCGGGCATTTATTCCGTAACGACTTTGTAGTTTTTAAGGAAGAGTTATTATGTCTCCTATTAGAAGTTCAAACCATAATTGACGTAAACATCATACAATAATATGTCAGACTATACACAGTTCATCCACGGCAAAGTCTTTACTATCCTTCAACTCCCTGCGAACTGTGGTTGGTGTTCTGTGCGCCGCATTTCGGGAGGCTTTCCAAAATTTAAATTTAATCGAAAACGGACCGTTTCTGCGACCGTTTCTGCGTCAGCGATTCAAATTCGTACATTGTTAGCGATCATTGGAGTCACATTTCATCCGTCGAACTCGACGGGATGGCATGTGAGTGCTCAAGTGCGGCAATCTGCTATCCACATTGGGAATGCCAGCGCCAAAACGTTCGATGCAAGATGCATTCGATCTTGAATTTTAACGGGAGCAAGACTATAATCTAGATGAGCTGACCGGAAGAGTTCGAACAAATGTGCCGCTGTTAAATGCCGAGTACAAGAACGTGTACGATTCACGATAAAACGGAAGGCATTTTCTTTCTCGATGCTCCGGGTGGGACAGCCAATACATTTTTTTGTTGATGCCGGCAACAATTCGGTCAACATCTCAAATAACGTTAGCCGCTGCATCGTCTGGCATAGCTTCCACATTGTTGGAAGGCAGTCGAACTGCAAATTCCGCTTTGAAACTGTTGATGAATCTTCTCACGGTTGAAAAGCCAAAGTACACAATGACCAAGAATTTCGCAACAGCGAAGTAGATGCGGGAATGCCAAATGAACATTTCGGGAGAATGCGCGATAACGAATAAACGAGCTTTGAAAGTAGTTGACCGAACAATAAAGGATTTACGAGGGGATTTAAAACGATTTGGTGGGGCTATGACTTTGCTCACAATGTCTAATGCTGCTGAATTACTTAAACCATGCTTGAAAACGTCGTCAATGTCAAGAAGTTGTAATTGACCAAAAAATTAGGGGCTCATTCCAGAGTCTCCCATCTTCTGCTGAATTCTCGAAGCAACTGCTGGCGCTTGGCTATGGCCAAATTCGTGTTGATGTTTCGACTGAATTGATATCGTTCCCAGCAAATTTTTGCGAGTTCACATCGTTGGAAAAACAACTCATGACATTGCACAAAATTATAAAAATATCGACTGGATTAATTTACGGGCTGTATGTTACTAGCAGCGAAGATTAAAGGCATCGATAGCTAGAATTTCAATTTAGAAAGTTAAATCGCTGGAGAACTGCATTTGTAAAAATCTGTTTACAGCGTGACTGACGAGGATAAAGCGACCAACAATCCGACCGAATTTTTTAACTCGCTTAATGTGCCGCATAATTTACAGATAAAGGTGGGATCGATCATAATCATATTGCGAAATCTGAATCAAAAGAAATTGTGCAACGGTACGCGGTTGTCTGTCAAGAATATGATAAACAATGTGATTTAACCGACGACCATCAAGAACAAATTCAAAGAAGAGGAAGTCCTTATCTTACGAATCAGATAATTCCAACAGATCATCCATTCCAATTCCCCGATGGCAATCAATCAATCGCAAGGCCAATCGTTGCAAGTATGTGGGATTAATATCGAATTTCCCCGTTTTACGTGCGGTCAGCTGAACGTTGCCTTTTCGCGTTCATTGTTTATCATACCACTCTCTACTGAGTTTATCTGATGGCATTAAATTGGGGCGAGACGAAGTTCCCCGATAATTTTCTGTGTAAATTTTAATATTACTATGCATCACCATAAAACATCAAAATAACCACTATTTTATTTTACTTTACTATTATCGAATTATAAATAATATTTGGAATACTTGTAAATTATCGTATGAACTTTAACATAACAAATATTAAAATTAGTTCTGGCATTTTATATTTAGTCATAAACTATAATTAGGTTAGATGATTTTAAATTATCTTCGCCGATACAGTAATTATATATCATAGCGAGAACATTTCCCAAAATGTTTAAGAAGATGAGATGAGATAAGATGTTTCTTACACCTTTATGTGGCTCTACAATTACTTAGTTGCTAGAAAATCCATATAAATTGGATAATTTCACGCTTAACAACAACACATAAAAGTAATTACAATTTTATATAACTACAACACAGCCACTTTGTCACACCAGCATCAATGCATAAACTATCCACACATCTTTAAAAACTCTGTCTGTATTATCATGCATCCAATTGTTCTCGGAATCGCCACCTCGTAATCTCACAATGTTATTTTAAAAATATAATACGTACAAACTAATCAAGTGCTACACTTTCATATGCACATAACAATGATAATAATAATAAAGTCCACTTGTTATGTAAAATTTTTGCTTACTCTCTCTCTCTCTATCTTATCCCTCTGTTTTTCTTTGCAGCTGCCTCGGTTGCTGTGTCATCGTGGACTCTGGTTGCTATATCCTGTGAACGTTACTATGCAATTTGCCATCCGCTGCGCTCAAGGCGTTGGCAGACCCGTAGTCATGCGTATAAAATCATTGGTTGCATATGGTTCGGCAGCATGTTGTGCATGACACCAATTGCTGTATTCAGTCAATTGATGCCGACAAGTCGACCAGGTGAGTTAATTAAGAAACTATTGTCAGTAAGATATATAGATTGGAGTTCAATTGTCTTCCTGGATGCTTGAAATAATAAGGATGTGGTTAAAGTAAAGTAGGGCAGTAATGTTGGAGTTGTAGATAGTTTGTAGCAATTTATCTGTAACATTTAAAATATTCGTAGGAATAATATGAAACATTATAAGAAATACAAGGATTACATTAATTTTTAAGCACATAAACCTAATTATATCAATAGTTCAACAACGTAACAAGCGGGACACCCAGCTAGTAAACCTAATTCGAGTACGTTAAGAAATAATTCAGATTAACAATTTTGGTTAAAAGTATATAAAAAACACAATTATTGGGTGAAATGCATAATTCTATGGCAGGGACCAAAAAAATAAAATCCGAAAATCTAGCAAAATATTGGTGGTTCAAAAACCGATCGGACATGTGGGACCACAGGTTTCAAAAAAAGGGTCCACCTATGAACCGTTGGGTATAGGGGTAAGTGTGGGTACTTGAACAAATAAAAGGTTCCGATTTAAGCACAGTGTAATTTAATGGCCATAATGGTCATTTTGTTTATGGTGGATTTTTATGCCTTAAAAATCACAAAAATTTCAATTTTTTATCATTAACATATACGTTTAAGAACATGAGCTCTGGTTTTTCTCTTAAAGATATCAAGTTTTGTGCCTTCATACACAGGAATAGTAGATGAAATACGGCAAATGATGTCTTAGGCGGTACGAGACAACTAGAATATCATAGCAATTCGTTATCGGTAACACTCCCAACAGACAAATGTTTCAACAGATTCCTTGTGCCTGAACGCGCCTTTACACTTAAAAAACTTAAAAACTTAATTTTTATTATTTATTATCTTCTTTGAAAAACCCCTGGTCTTGAGCTTAAAATAAATTCCAAATCAAGGTTCATTAAAACAGACCGAATAAATACAAAAACAACGATGATTTTGTATTTCCTTGGTATTTTGTGTAAACTTCAAAACAGAGATGAATCATCGGGTGATTATTGTTTATCAACCGAATCGAGCGATTTAGATACTGACCTCCAAGATTCCGATTATAAAATGATTTTGCATCATCGAGTATGTATCACTCCAGATGTAGTGCTGCTACGTCCGATATCGACAGATATGTATAAGACTCGGACCAAAACTTGTTACTAAGGATCTCCATATAACACGATCGCACCCCTAGTGTACACTAGATTAGGTCACGAAAACAACTTCCAAATTCGAGGCCAAATATTAAAGATCACCTCGAGAGACCTTCAAAAAGAAATCTTTTTTTCCTTCCCCACCTCCCGAAAAACAGCAAAATAGATTATTTTTATCGCTGCTTTTTTGTTATGGTTAATCGTAACTCAATCGTAACTTGCAAGGCATCGCTGTTTAGGTCTCGATAAGTACTAAAATTGTCCTATAGATGTCGCTGAAGTACAACATCATTTTGTATTGATGTCTTCATTTATAGCAGTTTCTACCCCTAAAATTTAAAAATATTTTTCATAGACTTAAAGCCCCTTAAAAACCGAGAATATTTTGCTTTGGAAGTATAAAGTTTTATTCATATTCAAAACAGTTACGTATAACAAGATGTATTTACAGCATTAATACAAATATTTTTTCTTGGTATCGAAAAGTTGTTTCATACTTCTTAGCGCAAATAGTGTTTACAATTCCATGCGGATAAATAAATACAACGTCACCAATATTCAAGCAACGAAATTATAAGGTGCATTAAGTCTATTGTGTGTGACTCGACTAATTGTGTAATTTTCACTGAAAAATGTGTTACATATAAATTTGTATAACATCCTTAAAGTTAATCTCTTGCCTAACTGTGTTTGTTTCTTCTAGGCGATTTATAAAAACTATATACCGCTTTATGTATTACAACCTTGTGTCAGCTCGCCAGCTTCCAGTCAATTTATCTATGTCACAAGATTTAGTAGTTTTATTGATTGTATATATTCACAAGCATCGAATATGTGACGGATAGTCACTGTTAATGACTTCCACACGTGTTTCTAGCCATAAAACTATAATATCGATTTTCTGAAGGCATCAATTTCCATCACTTTATCAATTGGAATTTATTTGCTCTCAACGTAAATAATACGGCTATCAAATTTAACAAAAAAGGTCGTTAACCTTAATTGTTTGGTGGTATTTCTCAAATGTTTTGCCTTAGCAGTAGATATCTATAATCTCATCTCATTTTACTTACACTTCATATTGTTAACGGTATTCTTCTTCTTGTTCGCCTTGCAGGTTATAGAAAATGTCGTGAAAATTGGCCGAGTTATGCTTTGCCCTATGAACGCCCATACAATATATTTCTCGACTTAATACTGCTGGTGTTGCCTTTGGTTATTCTATCCGTCGCCTATATCTTGATAACCCGCACATTGTACGTGGGAATGCGTATCGAGAAAGCCATGATCTTTGATGGCACTTGTAGTGGCAAACTTAATTCCGAAGAGTTGTACACCCAGACATTTCAACGCATCAAAGGAGGTGGTGGTGGTGGCGGCGTCTCAGGCAAAGCCACATATCTATCTACCGCATCATCATCCACAACAACTGTGACATCGGCAACATCATCTTCGTCGCGATTGAAACTCAATTTGTCACTAAGGCATCAGGGTCATAATGCAGTTAATGGTATTGGCAGTGGCACTTCGTTGCCAGGCGTTGGGCTTAGTGGCAATAGGAGCTACAATAAGGGAAGCTTAGAAAATAGTATACCTGAAGCGGATATTTTTCAACAACAGCAGCAGCAACAGCAAAAACTTTACCATCATCAAATACACAATTCGAGGGTTTATCATCAGCATGTCCAGCAGCAACAACAGCAACAACAATGTCACAATTATCATCAACATCAGACAATACTTCACAATAATAGCAGTGACGACCACCACGAACAATACCAGCAGACGCTGCAGCAAGAGAGCACGTTCGATAAACTTTGTTGTGGTGAGTTATTGATTAAAGAGTAATTCGTTTAGTTTGGAATTACCATATACTACACAATTATTAATATATTATTTTTGGAATTGATACGATATTATGATTCATATTAAAATTTATACGAGAGGTTGAAATATATAGAACAAACCCCTTTCGTAATGGGGAATATTGCTCAGCAATTGCACAGAATTTACAAAATGCTAACTTTAAAATGCATTTTTTTTGTTAACTGTCCAGCCGTATACCTTTTGAAAAAAAGCAATAACTTTATGCTTTAAATTCAAATATGCAGCGCCAATACTTTCACGTCAATAACACAAACTTAGCTTAGAGTACCGCAACTTCAGCAGCAGTAAAGGTCATTTATTTATCAGCGGTGGCTAAAGTTTTTCTATACTCGTTTCTTGTTTTCGTAGCTACAAAGAAGTTTCATCCTCTTGTTTTTTAACATTTTAGTCACGTTTCATCAAAAGAGTTCTCTCATAGTTTCACTGATGAATTTTTATTGAAAAATCCTGCCTATGTGGATTATGTAATATATTAAATAATAACCATTTAATTGTCCGCCATTATTTTTTAAATTATATAATGAAATGCTGTGAAAAGCACGAAGATCTTAATAAAGAAAGGAAATATCGTTGTGGCGAATACTGATGGCTGAATAACAATCGCTGCAGCTATGATTACCTTCGCAAGAAATATTCTCGTTAAGTATATGATGCTTCATTGAATGAAGATAATTACATCGTTAAAAGTGTAGCAAAAAAAATATTGATAATGATTTCGTTGTAATGAAAGATATATTTAAATATCTATCGATAGAGAATAAAATACATGTTTAATAAAGTAATGGGAATCAAGCAAATGAGTTTTTGCACATTATTATGTGGGATGGAGTGCACAACAGGAACACACCCGCATAGACAAGAAAGTTAAGCGTAGTGCAAGGCGTAAAAAATGTACATGGACAGATAACCTTGCAAAAAAATCCCAGTCAGCCTCAGAGACACACAGAAGTTGCGATCTGTTAAAGATAACAGATCCACCAAACCGCTAATGGACTAGAATGGATGCTTGGTTACGTCGAAGACCAGCCAATTGGATGTATAGACATCCACACCCACACATGCCGCTGTCTTCAACATACAGAAAGACATGATATTTTCATCGATAATCTCGCGCTATCTGAAATAGAAAATTCGATCAACTGTCTCAAGACTAACAAATCGCCTGGCATAGATAATATATCCCTGAGCTGCTGAAGGCAGATCCCTTTATAAGTGCCCAACTCATGCGCCCTACATATTATAGACGAGTTTTGGAGATGCAACAGTCTAAGCGACGAATTAAAAGAGGGACTTATAATTAAAATTCCTAAGAAAGGATATCTTACGGAATGTAGATACTAGAGGGGAAAACCGTTGCTCGGCATGATAAACAAGGTCATTGCAAACATACTGAACAAACGATTAACAGACGCTCACGCCGACGACATACGCAGCGAATAGGCTTGTTTTCGTCCCAACAAATCCGGTGTTGATCATATCAATAGTCTGAGAATAATCACGGAACAATCAGTAGAATGGCGATCATCCATGTATATGATATTTGTAGACTTTGAGAAAGCGTTTGACACCCTACACCATTATGCCATATGGAACGCACTTCGCTACAAAGGAATTTCAGAAAAAATCATATCTCTCATTGAGGCCCTATACTACATGCCACATACAACACGAGGATGCTATTAGCAGCCCCATAAATGTAATCGTAGGCCAAAGTACACAATGACCAAGAATTTCTACGGCGAAGTAGTATGTATGTTACTAGCAGCGAAGAATAAATATATCAATAGCTAGAATTTCAAATTAGAAAGTTATATCGCTTGAGAACTGCATTCGTATGGATGAAGCGACCAACAATCCGACCGAATTTTCAACTCGCTTAATGTGCCGCATAATTTACAGAAAAGGGCGAGATCGATCATAATCATATTGCGGAATCTGAATCAACCGTATCAATCTGATAAAAAATATGATTTCAGACGATTATTAAGAACAAATTCAAAAAAGAGGAAGTCCTTATCTTACGAATCAGATAATTCCAACTGATCATCCATTCCAATTCCCCGACGACAATCAATAAATCGCAAGTGGAAGTATGTGAGATTAATCTCGAATTTCCCTGCTTTATGTGCGGTCAGCTGAACTTTGCCTTTTAGAGTTTTGGAGAACCGCCTTCGTTGTTTGTTTTTGCGGCGGAAAACTAATCGAAAAACTTTGTTTATCAAACATTCTCTACTGAGTTTATCTGAAGGCATAAAATTAGGGCGAGACGTAGTTCTCTAGGGCCCGCTAAATTTTATAAATTTCTTAACGTTTTCATTCATGTTTTTATTTTTGTTGCATTCGAACCTCGCTGTGTTTGAAACTTCCCATCAAACCTCTCTCACTTAACATCCTCCGTAAATTCGCTCGAACCTATGATGTTGCTAACAGGACTCTGAACGGTAGGGGCTGATCTGAGTTTTCTTTGTTCTGTGCTTAGAAGTGCAATCTTAGTATGTGTACTACAGGTCTGCAAAGAACCATCCAAACACACTTGTTGTATGTAGTTCAATTTTCTTATATCTGCTTGTATCTGTTTCGCTCTCTTTGGATTGAGTGCGTATGGAATATATCTCTTCTAGATAACGATAGAATAGGTATGAGAGAGTGAAAGTACCAAGTATCAAAAATACTTGTATGATTACGTACACAACAAAGAGATATATCGGTTTCTTGTTATCTGTGCTTTGAATATGTGGGGAGCGTGACGCTGCAAGCATAAAGAATAGAGAGCGAAATTTTGTTTTCTTTTTTTGTTAAAATTTACCACAGATGAAACTTACACCATTACTTTTTGTAAAATAAATAAAAAAGTAAGAAAACATCATCAACGCAAAGCGGACGATCTGGAATATCTATATTAAATGGATATATCCATTTAAAAAAAGAGGAACAACAGTTACTTCACTGAGTGGAACTGATAAAGAGAAAAAAAGTTTCCACTACAATGAGAGCCAGAGAAAGAGATGATACGCGACCTACTCAATCCAAAAAGCATGAGCACATGTTTTGTTCTACTCTTTGTTGTATTTGTACCGATAATATCAGGTTCTTACTTGTTTTATTTGTTTGTACAAGTAGAATGAATGGAACGCTGCAGGCCTTTAGTGTGTACCAACTACGACAAACCCTGGAGAAGACCCAATAAATACAAATTGATATCTACCATCTGTTTATCGATTACAAAGCTGCATTTGATAGTACGATACGAATGAAATTATTGGATGCTATGGCTGAGTTTGGTGTCCCCTCGAAGGAGATACGACTTTGCCGGAAGACACTGGCTGATACGAAGTCTTTAGCGGAAAAAAGGAAAACATCTGACTGGGCCATTTTCTACCAAGCGAGGCTTTGGACAAGGCGACACTGTCTGTCTTGCGGTGTCTTTAACGTCGTAATACAAATTACTTGCGGAAGGCTGCAGTAAAAAGGACTGATGCGATTTTTAACAAAAATCACATGCTGCTGGCGTATGCCGATGATATAGATATCATTGACTGTGGACTGCAGGATGTTACTGCGGCCTTTTTAAGCATTGAGCAGCAGTCGACAGAAGTGGGTCTGGTGATAAACGAGGACAAAACCAAGTTATTTGTTTTAACGAACAAAGATTCCACTCGTCTGAAACGCTGCGTGGACTTAGCAACTTTAACTTTGAAGTGGTAGATAATTTTGTCTACCTTGGCTCTGCCATAATAATGTCTTAATGGAAATCAAGAGACTAGTATTGATCGCAAACTCTGCTACTATGGGCTACGCAATCGATTTAATGACAAAGTACTCTCTCGAAGAACAAATATCCAACTCTGCCATCCACTGATCCTACTTGTCTTGCTTTACAGCGCAGAATCTTTGATAATGGCACAAGCGGACCAATTGTTTCTGTGAGTCTTTGAGAGAAAAAATACTTGGCAAAATATTTGGACCCATCATCGTTAACATGGAGTACCAAATGAACCATGAGCTGTACAACGACAACGACGTAGTCAAGCGCGTTAAAATAGATCAAATACGTTGGCTTCAACACGTTTTACGAATGGATGAAAATGTTCCAGCTCGAAAAGTTTTTGTCAATAAAGACGATGGGCGGCGCAGGAGGGGTCGACCAAAACTTCGTTGGATGGACCAGGTGAAAGAGCTGCTATCTGAAACTTGATGTGGTGAACTACCTACGGAGAGCGCCGAAATGCTTGCAATTCTTTTTTTTCAGATTATATCAAAATCATTTATGTCAGTAACTTACTGTTATGGTTTTTCATTCAACTCAGTTCTAAGCACTGTAAATCTAAAGTAATTACTAATTAATTTAGTTTGCGAGCAGTTAGATTTCTTAATAATAGTATAATGACGATAAGACACCATGACACAAGTGTACGTAATAAGTTTATATCAAATCCAAGAGTACAGGATATCATATTTCATCCTGGCCGTTTAACAAAACTCCTATCCAACTTTTAAAACTTTTCGCCTACCTATTTATTCTTAAATCGCCGTCTTACTTAGTCTCACTCCGTAAGTAATTTAATACAATTAATCAGTTAACATAAACTGTGGGTCATTATTTATAATTTAATTTAAAAAACTTTTTCGGTTGCCACGCAGCGCCTGATGCTCATATAAATTATGTCTTCAGGCCTTGGCTTGCCACTTCATGGACATTTAGTTGTATAGCAAATGCGTTAGCAGCACTATACAATGAATTATCTCCTTACGTTTGTATTTATCTTACAAATATAAATAATACAAAGCATTTCTTAACTTTATTGAATCCATTATTTCTTTGAAGTTAATACGAATACCGTTAGTCAGCGAGTATGTAGCACTCTTGAAATTCTTTTAAGGCAAAGTTTAAACAATGCGTATAAATAAATATGCTGGCAATTGTAAAGTAGTTTATTAATTATTCACAATTATATTTGTATGTTTTCCTTTGTTTCCTTTTAAATTGAACGAACACACACACTGTCATACTACCGGCCCTAAGGGCACTGCTGATATTTGGTAGTCATCGCATTGTCAGTTAATCGACCGAAGGGATAATGGCATGACACACTTTGTTGTTAATGCTCATTTCCTTTTTGTTTATTTCATATTCCTGGCATTTCATCAAGTGTACACCATTAATTCTACTGACAGTTCGAAAGGAATAATGAGCATTAATTTAATGTTGACCCCTTTATGGTGAGTTTATTGTTATAAGTTCAAATGAAAAGGAAATGGCGATGAAAGACAGTACACATTACTTTATGAGATAAGATATGTCGATGTAAATGCCTCACCAGCAGAAATATTTGGTAAACTGTGAAATAAGTGGGCATCATAAAAATAATTTACGCATAATGAAAATTAACCCAGCAATACAGTACAAGACGATAAACGACGTCATGTGGCGACTTGGGTAAGGATTATTGGTGGGAACGGTTACATGTGTAACCAGAAACAATTATTTTGTTATGTAAGCTGGACATTAAACAACTTAAATCGGTTTCGAATAACAAATTAGTATGTCAAATACAAAGACAGTACAACACATGATTTTGCGGCTCAATTCCAAGAATTGCACGTGGAAGTAGCGCCAAAAATAGAAACTTCTGCATCATTCGTTTTGTCAAGTTACATGCCATAATAATTTAATATCGATTTGAAGTGAGACGGTTTCGTAAAGGGGAATTAGTCACGTTTTAGGCTATTTTGCTACATTCTTATATAGTGGCGTAGGATTATTGTAAATGCTACAAAATAAACCCAGTTCAAAATCATTTGATGAATGGAAAACTGAAACTGTTGCTTATGTAAGGAAACGTTATATGAACAGAATTAAGGAATTGTAATTTTCATTTTTTTAATTTGTTTCAGCTTAATTGGACTAGTGGTTCTCGAGTTATTCCCCTATACGATACTTACTAACTTCAAATCGATATCAAATTTTTATGGCATATAACTTGACAAAACGAATGATGCTGAACTTCTTCTTTTTGGGGCTACTTTTACGTGCAATTCTCAGAATTGAGTCCCAAATCAATAATCTGGAACATGTTCGACTGTGTTATTATAGTATTAGAAAGGTAGATAAAGAGAATTTCCAAAATTCGTACCTTTAAAACCAAAAAAGATTCAAAACGGGATAAAACTAGGGCGAAAAAAAAGGTCCAGAAACGAAAAAACTGGTACTATCACTAAGACCAATGTGCACAATGAAGAATCGCGAAAATGTTAGTGAATATTGATGTCTTGGAATAGTTGAGCGCTATTAAGGGATTTTTCCAATTTCGAAGTTTTAGGACGTAAAGGAGAGATTTACGAAAGAAACCACGGTATTTGACTAGACGAAATTTCGGTGGCGGTACGCAATTGGTATGGGGAGTATTTTGCAGTGACGGTATGATTGATTTGGCATTTCCAAGTTGTCGGATGAATTCTATGGAATATGTCTATGTCTTTTAGGATTAATTGGTGCAACTTTTAGAAAGTAACCCCTATGAATGACTGATTTTCCATTAAGACAACGCATCAGTGCATAAGAGTAGACATACTAAATTGTTCCTAGTCTAAAAATGTTATAACTATGGACTGGCCTGCGTGTTCTCCTGACCAAAAACCAATCGAAAAAATGTAAGGATAGTTGGCTAGTTGTGTTTATAAGGAAAATCCCCAATATCAGACGAATTTTAACCTCAAGGAAGCGATTATCGACAAGTGGCAAAAAAGGAGGCCCTTCCCTTGTTTAATTTTTATTATTTTGATAATTTAGTAAAAATGCGTCTACAGTTATGCAATACCATTATGTTTAAAATTAACAAAACCAGTAATAAAACATAAAATTTTCTAGTATAACGATATTATTACTCGATTTCTAAAATGGGCGGAGTGGTATATTTGTATGGGAGATACCAATTTTTTCTCCTAAACTTTACTTACTTTTTTCTCCTTTACTTAATACAGAATTCAGGTACGATCGCGTTGGATGTATTGATATTATTACTCCATCCCTAAAGTGGGCGGAAAGATAAATTTGTATGGGACTTACCAGAAGGGGCGTGGCTAGACTTCCAATTTTTTTCACAATCTTTATCCTGTTATAGCTTTGCTAAAGAATTTGCCGAATTTGGCTACGATGCCGTTGGGTGTATTGATATTATTACTCGATTTCTAAAGTGGTCGGAGTGGTACATTTGTATGGGAGGTACTAGAAGGAGCGTGGATAGACTACCAGTTATCCCTCCAAAACTTTATCTTGATTTAGCTTTACTAAATACAGAATTTGGGCACGATCGCGTGGGGTGTATTGATATTATTACCTAATTTTTGAAGTGGGCGGTGTGGTACATTTGTGTGGGTGGTACCAGAATCGGCGTGGCTAGATTTCCAGATTTTTTCTCCAAAACTATATCCTTCCTTAGATTTATTTGGAAGAGTTTGGGTTTGGGTGTATTAATAAAATAATCGATTTCTAAAGTGAGAGGAGCGATACGTTTGTATGATAGGTACCAGAAGGGGAGTGGCTAGACTTACAGTTTTTTTGCTCCAAAACTTTATCCTGCTTTAGCTTTTCTAAATACAGAATATGGGCACAATCGCGTTGGGTGTATTAATAATATTAATCGATTTCTAAAGTGGGCTTTACCAGATGGATATGGGAGGTACCAGAAGGCCTGTGGCTTGATCTCCAGTTTCATCCCCAACTCTTAATCCTGTTATAGCTTTTCTAAATTCAGAATCTGTCCACGATCGCGTTGGGTGTGTTGATATTATTACTCTATTTCTGATGAAGTGACGGAATGGTACATTTTGTATGGGAGGTACCAGAAGGGGCGTTTCCTTGTAGCCCATTTGCAATACCGTAAGTAGTTTTGGGGAAATATTAACCAATGCAAAGTTTCAAAACAATTGGTTGCGTCTTTCGAAAGTTAATGTGCGAACCAGCCGGACAGACAGACAGATGGACGGACATGGCTCAAACGACTTAAAAAGCCATGAATCGAATTTGGTGCAGATAAACATAGGGTCTAAAGTGACTACTTCTATGTGTTACACTTTTACATAGTATCCTACCCGTAGGGTGAGGATATAAAAAAATTGCAATACAGTATATACCGCTTATAGTAGAATTCACGATATAGTCCAAAAAGTTGACATTGTCTGCCACCTACAAATGAATTTCAAACAAATTACGTTTTATACAGTCCATTAGCGATATAGTCCATTTTTGCTTATATGCCACCTAGATGTGGTTCTTACAACAAAAATTACATACAACTTATTTAAGATATTATCCAAAAAAAAATTTTAACAAACCGTACAAAGACGATCGATGAAATGCAACATTGTGTCTTTTTTGACACATCGTACTAAAAAACCAGATGATTTTGTGTAATATTGTACTTCAAACGTTCGTTTTTTTTTATTGAAGAGTGCCTTGAATTATCTGTCAAACATAAAAAACTAAATGAAAATGGGTAAACGAATGAATTTGTCTGTGAAACAAAAAATACAATTGTTAAATGATTTTAAACATAATTCTTTATCACATAAAGAATTATGCACTAAATATAAAGTTGAGTTGTCAACAGTCTATAAAATTATCAAGAATGAAGTGAAAATTCGCGAACTTGGAGTGTCAATAAATTTAAAGTCTAAACGGCAAAGGAAGGGAGAGCACCAAAATATTGAAAGGGCTCTATGCATTTGGTTTAATGATATGCGTAGCCAAAACGCCATCATCACTAGTCTCATTCTTTTGAACAAAGCAAAAGAGTTTGCCATTCAGTTGGATGAAGAATTTGAGCCCAACTCAAGCTGGTTGTATCGCAGGCGCAAACGTAACAACATAAGTTTTGGAAAAATACATGGAGAATCGAAAGAGAATGACGAAACGGCCGCTGAAGATTTTAAATCAAATATTTTACCAAACTTGATTGATAAGTATTCTCCCGATTGCATTTTTAATGCCGACGAAAGTGGTCTTTACTACAAGGCACTCCCAAACACAACATTTTTTAATAAAGGAGATCAACCGCATGGATGGAAATCGCAAAAATCTCGCTTAACCATATTATTTATATGCAGCTCTACTGGCTCGTACAAACGAGTTTTTTGTATTGGAAAGCCTAAGAAGCCCAGATGTTTTAAAAACAAAAATATACCAGTGACGTATTTTTCTAATAAAAACAGCTGGATGACCGTTATAATTTGGAACGAAATCCTTGCTATATTGGATAGTGACATGGTTAAAAATAATAAAAAAATTATATTATTTATTGACAATGCCTCTTGTCACAAAGTAACCATAAATTTGTCAAATATAGAAATCCAGTTTCTTCCTCCGAATACAACTGCCGTTATACAGCCATTAGATCAAGGCATTATTCGCGCTTTTAAGCATCAATATAGGCAGATTATAGTAAAGAAACTACTTTGTGCTATAGAATTGGGTAAAACAGTTCCAGAGTACCTTAAATCCATTACCATACTGGATGCACTGAACTTTGTTAAAAGGTCCTGGTGGTTGGTTAAGCCAGAAACCATTGTAAATTGTTTTAAAAAGGTAGGCTTTTGCAACAAATTAAGATGTTAAGGGGCTTTAGATCAGAACTTTCCCCTCTAGGAAAATTGTAAAAGTGGAAAAATATGTCCAAAGTGACAACAATCCAGAAATATTTGAAAACTATTTGTTTATGTTTTGGATATATTTTTCAACTTTTGCAATTTTCCTAGAAAGGAAAGTTCTAACGTGAATTCCCCATTGTTTAGCTTTTATTTAAAAAATTTTAAAACTAATATTTCGAAATTTTTATGCTTATATGTATTTTGTTTAGGCTGGCATATATAATGGTACAATTCATCAATACGAAAACGATGATAATGACGATTTTATTGCCGATGTTTTTACAATATCGTCCGAATATTTACACTGCGATTTGTTTTGGGGCACTTACCGAAGAAAAAATTTTGGAAACTGTAAACAATGAAAACTTAGAAGCATCAGTTTCAGACCCCTTGGATTCGGAAGTATTCGAAATCGAAAATATATCCCCATCAAATGCGGAAATATTAAAATCATCTAATATTTTAAGAACTTTCTGCTCAGAAAATGAAATTGAATGCAATTACATATTTGAAAAAATAGAGGATAAAGTTCTTAAACATTCGATAAATTTAAATCAATCAAAAATAACAGATTTTTTTAAATAATAATTATGTACACATTAAAATATTATTTTAATCAAAAACTTTAAATATGTACATATGTTGAAGTAAAGACTGTATTTGTTTTGTTTTAGCAATATGAATTGTTACTTAAGTTTAAATAAACACATATTCAAAATACACTCATTTTTCTCATTCTTTTATATAGTCAAAAAACAAGATTGTATCCGAATTCACTTATATGCCAAAAATTGGCTTATATGAAAATTTGCTTATAGTCCAATTCGCGATATAGTCCACAAACTTTGTGCAAGTAAGGGTTTGGACTATAAGCGAAATATACTGTAGCAATAATAATAAAATAGCAATAGATAGCGTTTTAAATCACAAACACGCAAGAAGGTTTTTTATATTTCATTCATGGGATGTAAAAAACAATTAGGTAAATTAAAGCATTATTAAGGAGTAATCGGTATCGGTTTGTGGGCAAGCTCATTTAGCCACAATTAAATAAACTACATTTAAAGTTATAAAATTCTATATATGACTCAAATGCACATTCGTGTTGCCACATTTCGTAGTATGCAAAATACATGCATGTATTTATAATTTACCAGATTCTTAAAAATTATTTTCTTGTTTATTCTATCTCTGCACTTTTACAAAAAATTGAGGGAAAATTTCTTATGTAAACTTTACACACTAGTAAACACATTTCGAAATGTATGAGAAACCATCTGCGTGTCACTTGAAGGTTTCTGTGAAATCTTTTCATAACATCTGTATTTACTTATACACATGATGACACTTGACACAAACTATCATCTTCATTTGTATCATACTAGTGGGCCCGGCAATGCTTCGCTATTGCATTTTAACTTGTAATATATTTCACATTTAGGTCTACAAAGTACTTTGAAAACGGTACTTAAGTTCGATAATGATATGTTAGTTTATAAGCTTATGTAACTAATTTCAAGCAACTCCTTAACATGAAAGTTAACAAATTAAGTGCTGTTGTTTTAAATTCTAAATATCATAGGCTCTATGACGATAGTAAAAAGTTCATCAGCAAAGTCATATCTTTTACAAATCGCAAACAGACATTCTGTTGAAGATCAAAATTCAATGTAGTAGCGGTAACCGTCTGTATACTAACTATCTCTTTGGGCGTAAAAAACACTTTTTACATGCCTTCTCCGCCTATTGACCGAAAATGAAAATTTCGTTTGAAGCTTCATGCCTTTAGCAATAAAAACCTCTTTTGCCATGTCTTCTTCTCACATGGATCAAGAATATTTCCAGATACTATCATTGTATTGAACTCGTATTACCATTCTATGAGATAATTCGGTCACCAACGTTTGGCTTTACAAAGTGATGATCTCACGCGCTGTATGGCATTTTACGCCGTCGTGTTGGAATCATTTCTCCTTCAAATAATGTGCAATGACATGATAAATAAAAAAAAAATCAATTGATCGTCCACTGGTTTTAGTTCTTCTACCAGTTGGATATATGAATATAGGCCTAGATCTTTCCTCAGCATTTGCAGAGACCGAGTTGCTGAGAACGGCGTCGGTGCGATAAATTTGAGTCCCCTGTCACACTTACGTCTACAGCGTCGATGGCTTCTATTAGCTGCTCAGATGGATGAGTATATGCACCATAAACTTCACAAATAGCAAACAGAACGCGCATTTTAAAAATAAATTTGCAAGATTTGTAAACGTTGTTCTTGTGTAGTCTTTACATGGTGATTTTTTAAAGAAAGTCTCAATAAAAGTCTATCACACTTCACACACCTCGCCTGAATGACGAATTGGTTGACCTTAAATGGCAACAAAAACGGTTGTTGGGGGTCAATTGTACATTAAAAATCCATATGAATCAAAATCCTAGCTGATACTTTTTATAAGATAAAAGGATTTTTCGTTTATTTACTCCGGTTTGCGCTTCTTTTAGAAGTTACGTTCGTTGCTCCATGAATATGGAATGCGTACAGACTTCAGCTTTAAGACACTTCTATCAAAATTTAAGTTTTCTGCACTAAATTAAGCTTTCATCTTCATACCTCTGATAGTTCATGAGATACAGCCCTTTTGATTTTCAAGTTGTATGGGTGGTGCCACGCCCCTTTGTCCAATCACAACCTATTGTAGCCAGGGACTATCAACAGGTCAACAGTACCATTTGGTAAAATTTTCGTATCAAGCGGTCTATTAGAAAAGCCGTTAAAGCGATTTTTGAAAAGGGGGCGTGGCACCGCCCACTTCCACGCTGGCTGTAATTAATACTGCTCCAACAACATATATACCAAATCTCATCTTCATACCTCTGATAGTTCATGAGATATAGCCCTTTTGATTTTCAAGTTGTATCAGCGGTGCCACGCCCCTTTATCCAATCACAATCTATTATAGCCAGGGACTATCAACAGGTCAACAGTACCATTTGGTAAAATTTTCGTATCAATCGATCTATTATAAAAGCCGTTAGAGCGATTTCTGAAAAGAGGGCGTGGCACCGCCCACTTCCACCTGGGCTGTAATTAATACTGTTCCAACAACATATATACCAAATCTCATCTTCATACCTCTGATAGTTCATGAGATACAGCCCTTTTGATTTTCACGTTGTATGGGCGGTACCACGCCCCTTTGTCCAAGTGGACCGAATTGTAAATATAAACCACCCGGGGCGCCACCCAAACGCATACAAAAAAATTTATGCAAATCGGTCCAGCCGTTCGTGAGTTATGAAGTCACAACACACTTGCAACAATTTTTTATATATATAGATAACAAAAATATCATAGCTATAAACAAAAATGCGATAATTGAAAATGTACAATTCCCAAGGAATACTGACAACATGTTGTGTCTCCTAAGAGACGTACTGTTCTATATTTTTGTGCTTAAGGATAAGAATGTTTGCCTTTAGCATTTGTTGTTGTGTTAAAGCAAATATATTATTCGGATTCTTTTACAAATTAAAGGACATATTTATTAGGAATAATCATGTTGCCTTCATATTCTATGTGTTACATGTTTATTTATTAAAATTTTAATAAATACAAGGTAATATTCTTAAAGAAACGTACATTAGCAGCTTTATTCACTCATAAGATGAAGTCATGTTATTCTAGTGTATATTTAAGTTCCTTTAACTCCGGGTGGAGGGTAGGGTCGAAACAACAAAATTGTAATTGGTTCGATCTTTGGCCAGGATTCTCAAATTGTACCACATTGCCTTGACAAAGTCTAGGTCGGCGCTCATCTTTATTGTAATATGAATGATATATATATCTATATATATAAAAAATTGTTGCAAGTGTGTTGTGACTTTATAACTCACGAACGGCTGGACCGATTTGCATACATTTTTTTATATGCGTTTGGGTGGCGCCCCGGGTGGTTTATATTTACAATTCGGTCCAATTGGACAAAGGGGCGTGGCACCGCCCATACAACTTGAAAATCAAAAGGGCTGTATCTCATGAACTATCAGAGGTATGAAGATGAGATTTGGTATATATATTGTTGGAGCAGTATTAATTACAGCCAAGGTGGAAGTGGGCGGTGCCACGCCCCCTTTTCAAAAATCGCTCTAACGGCTTTTATAATAGACCGATTGATACGAAAATTTTACCAAATGGTACTGTTGACCTGTTGATAGTCCCTGGCTATAATAGATTGTAATTGGATAAAGGGGCGTGGCACCGCTGATACAACTTGAAAATCAAAAGGGCTATATCTCATGAACTATCAGAGGTATGAAGGTGAGATTTGGTATATATGTTGTTGGAGCAGTATTAATTACAGCCAAGGTGGAAGTGGGCGGTGCCACGCCTCCTTTTCAAAACCGCTCTGCAGGCTTTCCCAATATACAGATTGATACGAAAATTTTACCAAGTGGTACTGATGACCTGTAGATAGTCCCTGGCTATATTTGGTTGTGATTGGATAAAGGGGCGTGCCACCGCCCATATAACATGAAAATAAAAAGGGCTATATCTCATGAACTATAAGAGGTATGAAGATGAGATTTGTTACATATGTTGTTGTTGTATGTATAAATTACAGTAAGAGTGGAAGTGGGCTGTACCACACCCCTTTTAAAATATACAGTTATACCTCTCAAAATTCCACAGTATATTGCAGTTCGCCTAGAGATATGAACAGTAAGGTGGGCCAGTTTTTTTATTCGCAAAAATTTTAACCAAATCTACGATGAATTGTTAGAAAATGTCACCAATAAACTTTGTCTGTAATATCAATTCCTAGCTCGCGCTGGGAAAGCTTAATTTAGTGCAGAAAACTTAAATTTTGATAGAAGTGTCTTAAAGCTGAAGTCTGTACGCTTTCAATAATCATGGGGCAACGAACGTCACTTCCAAAAGAAGCGCAAAATGGAGTAAATAAACGAAAAATCCTTTTATCTTAAAAAAATAATCAGCTAGGATTTTGATTCATGTGGATTTTTAATGTACAATTGACACCCAACAAAACCCCATTTACCGTTTTTGTTGCCATTTTAGGTCAACCAATTCGTCATTCAGGCGAGGTGTGTGAAGTGTGATAGACTTAAACGGAATGTCTGTTTCCGATTTGTAAAAGATATGACTTTGCTGAAGAACTTTTTACTATCGTCATAGAGCCTATGATATTTAGAATTTAAAACAACAACACTTAATTTGTTAACTTTCATGTTAAGGAGTTGCTTGAAATTAGTTACATAAGCTTATAAACTAACATATCATTATCGAACTTAAGTACCGTTTTCAAAGTACTTTGTAGATCTAAATGTGAAATATATTACAAGTTAAAATGCAATAGCGAAGCATTGACGGGCCCACTAGTAATATATATATAAATATGAAAGTGGGTGCATTAACAAAATAAAATAGTCACCAAAAGCGTAGTGATCTAGGGGTCAATAGCACGTTTCTAAGAATATTAGAGAATCGCGTTACATGTTGCTGTTACTTAGCTGATTGCACTTATTCTATAGTCAGACCAGTGATGGTATATTCGACGATTTATCGACATTTTGACGATTTTTTGTCCAAAAAAACAGAAATGACGATTTGACGATTTTTACCCCTTAAATGACGATTTTTACAAATTACAACTTTCTGTTTATATGTAAGTGAAATTTCGCTTAAAACAAAATTACCACAACATGAAATAGATGAAATTAAAATAAACTGCATTAATTTTTACATCGAACTTTGTGATCAAGCTCTGAAACGATTTGAATTTGAGAATATATTCAAATCATTAAACTTAATTAATTCGAATGTATTAATAAATGGTCCAGATCTGTCTTTCTCTATTATAGTAAAAAAGTATCAAAATTTTATTGAATACGATGAACTGCAAAGTTTAGACTCCGAATTCCGCGAATTATCTCAGTTAGATTTCAGAAATATATTTAATAGTAACAACGAAGAGTTGTTGAAATTTTAGAAAACAGTCTGTGAGCTAAGATGTGCGGACTCTAAACTTCTTTTTCCATTTTAAACAAAATTTATTTAAAAAAATATAATACTACCACATTCGTCGGCAAATGTAGAAAGAGCATTTAGTCAAGTTATTTTAAATAAGAATAAATATAGAAACCGATTAGAAAGAGATTCAATGGAAGATATTCCCTTCACAAAAGACTTCCTTAAATTCAATAATGCAAATTGTTATGATGTAAAGGTAAAAGTTTAATAGTGACATGTATTTAAATAACAGTACATCGGCTTAAAATGTAAAATTATATTTATTAATAATTTTTTAGACTGACAAATCTAGAAAGTGATAGCTTTGTGAAAGCACAATGTAATACAAATTATATAAAAATATATTAACATGTAACCTCTCACTTTTTATTTAATTATTGTTATGTTTTTTCAGTTTTTGTTTGTTTTTTAAGTTATTTTATTCAATGAATTGTTTTATTTTAATTAATTTTTAATGTTTTTGAAATAAAACGTCTAAAAAATGTATTTTATTGTTTGTTTTTTGCATTAGTTTGTTACATACAGGATAAAATGAGTAAATTTTTGTGTAAAGATTTTTTGACGATTTTAAAATCAGGTTTTGACGATTTTGACGATTTCAAAACCCAAAATTGACGATTTTTGTTCAATTTTGTATACCATCACTGAGTCAGACATTGTTATAAGTCAGTTAAGGAAGCACTGAAGATCACTTGCATCAGTGTGGAATAGTAGAATTTGGATATTTCTATGTCATTGTGTGATAAACTGTTTAAAATAAAAAAAATTGTTAGGGTCTTTAAGAATGATTACAGTCATTAAATTGCAGTGACGTACCATGTGAATCGTTGTGGAAAGACTTGAATAACCATCAAACTATGCGTGCTAAGTTGTTATCGAGAATATTAAAACGCCGATAAAGTGAATCCCTATTCCCAACAATTTCTCTTTTCTTCTTATTTGACAGTAACCATTTGCACAACGTGTCCCAGTCAGCGCATTTGGTCTACTTGAACACACCCGACTACGTTGATGTCGTTATACAGTTCATGGTTCATATGACAACAGTACTCGCATTAACGATGATGGGCCCAAATATTTTGCAAAGTATTTTTCTCTTGAACTTTAAGTGATCCGCTTGTGTCATTACCCAGAATATTGCGTTGTAAAGCAAAACAAGTAAGATTAACATCTGGAAGAATTGGATCTCTGTTTGCCGAGAGAGGGCTTTGTCATTAAATCTCTTGCTTAACTTATAGCAGTTGCAGTTTGTGAAAATAAAAATAAAAATTACCTACTTGTTTCAAACATTGAAATGCTGTGGTGGATCAAAATTACTCTACAAAAAGTTTATTTGTTTAATTTTCTCAATCTACTTCACATTGCGCAACTTTTGACACCAATTTTGCGAATAAAATCTAAACTTTTTTTTAAAATTCAAACGCTGGTTGCGGATGGAAGATGATATCCAAAAAATGTTTTATTTTTTTTCTTGAAATTAATTTTTAGCTACGCGACGTTTGAGACTTTACACAAAGCTGAATCCCAAAATTTTTGAATTCGGAACATCCTAGTGTACCTATCGTCCAAAATGAGAAGACTCTCTCTTCGTTGATACAATTAGCATGCGACTTCCATTAAACATGGTACCCGTCGCGTTTACTGCAGCCATCCGCATGATCATCCCCATTAAGATGTCAACAAAAATCGCATGACATCATAGAAAATGGCTCTATCAGATTTTTGCCTGCTTTCTCTGAAACTCAGTGTCATCCCGCAAAGTAGTATCAGATTCAAGTTTAATTCTTTCAGCCGTATCGGACTGTCGAACACAGCTTTGTAATTAATAAACAAATAGTGTAGATCTGTATTTCTTGGGTGTTCTATAATATTTGTCGAAAAGGACGCAGTGACATCCTGCAGTCCTCGGCCAACGAGGTCTATGTCAACGGCATAAGCGAGCAGCATGGGACTTTCATTAAACATGGTACCAGTCGCGTTTACTGCAGCCTTCCACATGATCATCCCATTATGTTGTTAATGATATTGCATGAAAGACTGTCGCTTTGTCAAAAGCCTAACTTGGTAGAAAATGGCTGTGTTATTTTCTGTGTAGATATCGTATCAGTCAGCGTCATACCTTAAAGTCGTATCAGCTTCGAAGGGATATCTAACTCAGCCATAGCATATAATAGTTTCTGTCGTATCGGACTGTTGAATGCAGCATTGCAATCGATAAACAGATGGTAAGTGTCGATCTGTATTGCTTGCGACTTCTCCAGGATTCGTCGTAGTGTGAATATCTGGTTCGTCGTAGATTTACCAGAACTAAAGGCACATTGTAGCCTTCCGCATGATCATCTCCATTATGATGTAAACATTTCGCCTTGATGCAGATAGTAGCTATTCGGTCACTTACAGTGTTAAACCGCAATACCAGAAGTCGAAGTCTCTTGCCGACTTATGAATCCACATTCAAATTCGTGTCTTTCTGGATGGCAACTGTAAATGATGTCACAATTCTTTTTGTCGTGTGTTATCCTGTCCCGTCCATAGTATTTCCCAAATGGTGGTGATGTCAGCCTAGAATTTGTTGAGGACGTCCGCCACTTCGATGTAGAGAGTTCGGAAATCATGGTCCTTATAACGTTTGCGGGGGTCGTCAAACGAACACCCGTTGTGGCGGGGGTTCTAGTTTTTTCATTCCGTCATGTTTTGATAATAGTTTTTATACTAAGGAGACTGGCTTATTAGGCCAACGCCTCCGATCCCAGTCTCTTGGGTCTGCTTTGAGCTTCAGTAACATATGTAGTTACTTATTCATCCGATTTTTCATAACGTGCCATTTGCAGTACTGGCAGCATTACAAAATAGTTCTCGATATGATTTTTCATATCTATATACTTTTTATTCATATATAAATACAAAGCAGTATATATTTACATACTAACTTAATATAACTTAATATAATGCACGTATATCAATTCAAATTGGCTCACAGTTATAAAAGCTGTGCATATGCCAATTTAAAACATACTTTGGCAACGTTTCCTTAACTCGATAATAATTTTGTCACGCCTACTTCGCCCATTGGGTCAAAAATTAAAATATCGTATGCATATTCATATTCGTGTTATCGAGTACTATCTGGGTATCACATTTTATCTCTCTATCTCTAAAAAAGTATTGTCACGCCCACTGCGCCCTTTGGGTCAAAAATAAAAATTTCGTCTGCATATTCATATTCGTGTTATCGAGTACTATCTGGGTATCAAATTTTATCTCTCTAGCTCTAAATAAAGTTTTGCCACGCCCACTCCGCCCATTGTCTCAAAAGTGAAGATTTTATCTGCATATTCTAATTTGTGTTGTCGAGTACTATCTGTGTATAAAATTGTATCTCTCTAGCTCTAAAAAAAGTTTTGCCACGCCCACTGCGCCCATTGGGTCAAAAATTAAAATTTCGTCTGCATATTCATATTTATGTTGTCGAGTACTATCTGGGTATCAAATTTTATCTCTCTAGCCCTAAAAAAAATTTTGCCACGCCCACTCCTCCAATTAGATCAAAAATAAAATTTCGTCTGCATATTCATATTCGTGTTGTCGAGTTCTATCTGTGTATTAAATTTTATCTCCCTAGCTCGAAAAAAGTTTTGCCACGCCCACTCCTCCCATTGGGTCCAAAATTTAAATTCCGTCTGGATATTCATATTCATGTTGCCGAGTACTATCTGTGTATCAAATTTTATCGCTCTAAGTCTAAAAATATGTTTTGCCACGCCAACTCCGCCCATTGGGTCCAAAATTTAAATTCCGTCTGGATATTCATATTCATGTTGCCGAGTACTATCTGTGTATCAAATTTTATCGCTCTAAGTCTAAAAATATGTTTTGCCACGCACACTATGCCCATCGGATCCAAAAATAAAATTTCGTCTGGATCTTTATATTCGCGCTGTCGAGTACTATCTGTGTATCAAATTTTATTTCCCCACCTCGAAAAAAAGTTTTGACACGCGTCTCCGCCCATTGGGTCAAAAATTAAAATTTCGTCAGCAAATTCATATTCGTGTTGTCGAGTACTATCTGGGTATCAAATATTATATCTCTAGCTCTAAAAAATGTTTTGCCACGCCCACTCTGCCCATTGGGTCCAAAATTTAAATTTCGTCAGCATATTCATGTTCGTGTTGTCGAGTACTATCTGGGTATCAAATTTTATCTCTCTAGCTCTAAAAAAAAGTTTTGCCACGCCCACTCCGCCCATAGGGTAAAAAATTACAAAATATATAGCCTATAGTAATTTCCATATAGTACACTAACTGTCTTCCAAATTTCATTGAAATCGGTTCAGCCGTTAAGGAGTGATTGAGCAACAAACATACAAACAAACAAACAAACAAACAAACAGACAGACATTCACATTTATAATATTAATAGGATAGGATGTATATTGCAAGCACTACATTGCTATAATCTTTTCATTACGTTATTATAAATTAAAACCGAAAAAGATTTATGTTTCAACCACATTCGTACAGAAGCACGACGACGCAATAAACACAGACTGCACTTGTCTTTCAAGCAAAAATTATATGAAAAATAAGGATACAATTCTGTGGTTATTTGCAATAAAATCGATAGGAACCAACAGAAATACAAATTGTCATTGTCATTAATTCTCTCTATCGTGTTCTGTTTGTCAACAGAATAAAAACTCCCCAGTTGCTTTTTATTAAGTTAATTTATATAAAGTACAACAATATAGAGGAAATAAAAATCATTCGATTATGTAAATTATTCGAGGTATTTAAATGCGAAAAGTTATTCGGAGAACGAGCATACCTCGCAGCCGGAACAACGTGTGTGGTCATTTATTTAAACAGCTGAATACTTTTATTTATTATTGTGTAAATATTGTACATCGTACGTCTTACAATGCTTGTAACGAGTGTAGAACTATACGGAGGAGAAAATTGTTATGCTAGATACACACGAAGATACACATTCAAAGCAACGTATTGCAGCAACCGACCAAAAATATCAAAAAATGGTGATATTTCAATGGGCAACACAGCTACAGTCGTAGCAATGGTTGTGTTAACATGGCTGTGTTGCTGCAACGGTGGCCTCGTGTATATCTAGCATTAAAATAACACATCGTTATCACAATTTTTGAAATTTGTAGTCATACTAATAAGTTTGTGTTTTATGCCCTTACTCCCTAAGAAAAAATTTAACGGATTAAAGGTAACCAATTATCTTATGACCAAATTCGTTTCAGAACTTTTTATGGCGACTTTTATGTCCATCTGCCTGGCTGGCTGGTGGGCAGGATAACTCGAGTAAACCCTAAGTGATCCTTATGAATATTTACCAGTATTCATATTTTTTTAAAATGCAGTAATGGGATTTTAAATGGGAAGAATATAACTTCCATACACATAACTGGAAGATTTTAAAATTTGGTAAATGCTTCTTAACCATCCTCCCATATTTTCAGTATCAATACTCCAAAATGCAAGATCATATTTGTTTATTACTTTTAATAAATATAATAACTTTATGGCCCTGCACAGCTTTATTCAAGTCATTACACATACCATCTTATACCATTTGTTTATTCAATTCCAACTCTATCCTTGTTCACAACTATAACCACTAATTCAATCCCCTGGATTGAGGTTGAAAGGCGATTTTATTTCCCTTGAAATATTAATGATATATATTTCTTGACATACTTTACTACTTTGCTTTCTAAGTACGTATTTAAATGAAAGACCTTCATTAGCTAGGGCTATACACCGTAACCACACCCACACCATGGATAATGATAAACGACAAGTAGAGATGAAAACAGAAAAAGTACAACAACAAATAAACATCATTAGCAAAAAGTATTAAATGGTAATAATTAAATCTAAAGCTGAATAGTATTTAGTTCATGTAGAGTGTTAGGCAATTCAGATGTCAGAATTCAACAAAGGGAAATGGTTTTGCGATCTGCCGACATCAAACAACAAACAATACAAACTTTTGCAGGGCACTTTAATGCCAACGGATGGTGTGGTGGGTCATTATGATGGGCGTAGGATTTATCTAGTTTACCCTACACACACACACATTCACACAATATTTTGTCTATAGCAAAAAATTTCAATAATATAGCTGTAGATTGTTAATTTTTGCTGATGATGCTGTTGGTCACATGTAAGAAGAAATGTTGAAAAGAAAATTAAAATAAAACGAAATGATCGAACTTAATGTCAAACTTTTCCTATCAAACACATTTATTATAAACTTTTACAAAGCAGAAGATGTTTGAAACAAACAAAAAGTACGAGAATGCAGTTGACCTTTTTGTTGGCGAACTGCAATGACATTTAGTGCTGTTTGTCTTTATGTTTAAAAGCAGTGATAATTTGGTTTTTCTGCAAATTTAGTTTATGATGTTCCCCCGCGGACCACGACTCTGTCAGCTAAACAAATTCCTGGAAGTGAAATTCTTTTGATAAATTGTCGTGACGAAATTAACAAAGTTTTCAACAGCGGGACTCAGTGTTTGAATTAATATCATATTTTATAAGGATAATTTTCTTAAGCGAAGTTGTGATATTTATGATTTTCTTTACTTTTAGTCATAAGATTCAGTAATGATTCTTATCCTATATGGGCAACAAAATGCATAACACTAAAATGCCTTTAAATTTTTTACTTAACGGCATTGATAACCAGTAAGAAAGTTTCAGTCGGGCAACGTGACTTACATATACTCTCACCCTCAGTGAACCATAACATTTTCTATTATATGGATATTATAAAGTGGGCGGAGTGGTACATTTGTATTGGAGGTACCAGAAGTGGCACGGCTAGACTTCCAATTTTTTTCTTCAAAACTTTATCCTGCTATATCTTAACAAAATACAGAATTTGGGCACGAACGTGTCGAGTGTATTGATTTTATTATTCCATCTCCAAAGTGGGCGGGGTGGTACATTTGTATGGGAGGTACCAGAAGGGGCGCGGCTAGACTTTGTTGAGTACCCGTGGTGTGCGGGTACCCAATGAAGGAATAGAGCAAAGAAAGGAGAGGACGAAAACTAATGTTCCCTACTACAAGGACTGCCTCTGAGGCTGTCCTTGTTGCCCTTTTGGACGCGAGGCACCGCGCTACGATTTTCAGGAGGAGAGGATGGTTTGGGTTTTTCTTTTTAATACTTATCGCTTTTTGCCTTGCTGAAATAACAATACATTGGCATATATGCTTCTCACAGTCGAGTGTATTGAATTTATTACTTCATCTCCAAAGTAGGCGAAATGGTACATTTGTATGGGAGGTACCAGAAGGGGCTTGTCCAGACTTCCAGATTTTTTTTTCAAAAACTTTATCATGTTATGGTTTTATTAAATACTGAATTTGGGCACGATCGCGTTGGGTGCATTGATATTATTAGTCCATCACTAAAGAGGGCGGAATGGCATTTGTATGGGAGGTACCATATTGGGCGTAGCTAGTCTTCCAGATTTGTTCTACAAAACTTAAGTCTATTATAGCTTGACAAAATACAGAATTTGGGCGCGATCTTGTCGGGTGTATTGATATTATTACTCCATCTCCAAAGTGGGCAGAGTGGTACATTCGTATGAGAGGTACCAGAAGGGGCGTGTCTAGACTTTCTGATTTTTACACAAAAATTTTATCCTGCTTAAGCTTTAATAAATACAGAAATTGCGCACGATCTCGTTAGGTCTGTCAATAATATTAATTGATCTCTTAAGTGGGCGGTACCATATGGGTATGGGAGGTACCAGATGGGGCGTGGTTAGACTTCCTATTTTTTTCTCCAAAACTGTATCCTTACAAAATAAAGAATTTGGGTACGATCGTGTTGGATTTATTAATATTATAACTTCATCTCTTACGTGGCCTGAAAGGTACATTTGTATGGGAGGTACTAGAAGGGGAGTGGCTAGACTTCCAATTTTTTCCGAAACTTTATCCTGTTATGGCTTTACAAATACAGAATTTGGGAACGATCCCGTTAGGTGTATTGATATTATTTCCGATTTCTAAAGTGGGCGAAATGATGTATTTGTATGGGAGATACCAAAAAGGGCGAGCCATGTAGCCCATTAGCAATACCGTAAGTAGTTTTGGGGAAATATCAACTCGTACAAAATTTCAAAAATATTTGGTTGCGTCTTTCGAATGTTATCGTGCGCACCATCCGCGCAGCCAGCCAGACAGACAGACATGGCTCAAACGACTTAAAAAGTCATGAATCCAAATTCGATTCAAAGAAACCTAGGGTCTAAAGAGACTCCTTCTATGTGTTACACTTTTGGGTCGTATCAAATGATATATACCCTCCTACACGTAGGGTGAGGGTATAAATAGTGCGATATGAAAGTTATCAAAACATCCCTATTCTTAGTGCGGTTTCGCCTACTGTCAACAAGATAACACAGTACAACATATGATTTTGGGACTCAATTCTGAGAATTGCACGTGAAAGTACCTCCAAAAAAAGAGAACTTCTGTATCATTCGTTTTGTCAAGTTGGTTGCATTAATAATTTAATGGCCATACGGTTTTTTTTTTAAGGTGGATTTTTAGAGAAAATATTCTCTATTTTAACACGGTTATATCTCATTATACCGTACGCAATATCTGGTTTGTGTCTGAAGTAAAGTTGAAGATATTGAATAGGAGAAAACAAAATGCGGAACAAATCTACCCGAAAAACTGCATCCAGTGCCTTAAAAATCGCAAAAGAGTCTATTTTTATCTTTCTGCTCGAGTTTTTTCGATTCACAACTAACAGCACCTACTTGTTTATCAACGAGTGCGAACGTCCTTGTTTGAGAAGTTTTTACTAGACATGCCGATTGACTCGACAACATACTGCGACATCGACAACAACAAAAGAAAAATGTATATGACTGGAGGCGGAAATCGTAACCGGGATTTTCCGCATGGGAGTCGCGTGTTTAGTTTAAGAGACATCGAGCTGAAATTTGGATTGGAAGCTTTATCCTCAAATTGTAGCTAAGTTATAAGATTGGAAAGATCTGTCAAAAACTACTCCCACCTCCCATGCAAACTCCCCATCTTTGGGGACTATCCCTACGACTAAAGCCATAGTTTAAGAGCTAACGAGCTGAAATATTGTACGCAAGTTTTTCTACTCTAAATGGAGTTTGAGTTGTAAGATAAACTATCCCCTCAGTAATAGCCGTAGTTGAAGAGAAATCGAGCTTACATCTAATATGCAAGTTTCTGTCCCTCAAACCGAGGTTAAGGTATAAGCACGATCGGATAAAAACTACTCGTACCTTTCATACAGACAACACCTTTTTGGGTTGTCCGCATGTCTGTCACCTGTTTAAGAGCTATCGAGCTGCATTTTGGTACCCAAGCTTTTGTTCTTTGTTCTGAACTGACCAATATCGGACACGAACTACTCCCAGCTCCCATGCAAACTCCGCCTTTTAGGGGGTGTTCGTCTGTGTGTTCCCCCGTTTACAGCCGTAGGTTAAGAGCTATCGAGTAAAAACTCAGTAAACTAGCTTCTATTCTCAAAGCGGAGGTTAAATTCTAAGATGAGAAAGATCAGTCAAAAACTACTCACATACAAACTCCCCCTTTTTATGTTGTCCCTCTCTGTCCCCTTTATCATTGGAGTAGTTTAAGTACCATCGATCTGCAATTTGGTATGCAAGCCTCTATCAACTAAGCAAAGGTTACTTTCTTAGATGAGCAAGATTATACCAAAACTACTTTTCCCATTCTACGTCTCCCATACAAACTCTTCCTTTTGGGGCTGCCTCTGCAATTACAGCCCTAGTTTATGAAATATTGATTCGAAATTTGATATGCACATTATATCCTCTAAGGAGAGTTTAAGATCTATGGTAAGCAAGATCCACCAGCAAGTCCACCTCTGTCCCCACTACCACAGCAGTATTTTAAGAGGCATCGGTCTGAAATTTGGTATGCAAGCTTCTATCCTTCAAGCAAAGATAAAGTTCTAAGCTGAGAAAAATCGGACAAAAACTTCTCTCGCCTCGAGTACAAACTTCCCCTTTTTCGTTGTTAAAAATTGCATAGCAATATTCTCAGCTCTTATAAGCAATTCAAGCTCATTTTTTGACATTTTGTAAAATATTATTGACATAAAATGGATGTGAGAGGCTAAGAGTAACGTTCACCCCTCACCAACTCGCAACCTGTCGGATCAGTAGTATTCCATATAATGGTATTAGTTTTTTTTAACAAATAGGCAGGACGAAGTTTGGCGTGCCAGCTAGTTCTTATTATTTTGAAACTTTACTCTAAAATTGTCTTATGTCAACAATTAAAAATGTTTAAACTTATGTTAACGTAAAATTGACGTTGCCAACATTATAACTTTAGTCAACATTATAACCCACTGCAACATTCTGTACTGTCAGAGTACTATTTTTTTTTTTTTTTTGCTCACCCAACAACAGCAGTTGTTCTGACAATGCCAAAGAAACAACTTAATGCAATGTTATGATTGAAACTAACCTTGGACTCTTCTTACGCTAAAACATGCCTCATTATGCCGCCACATGGCATTTAACCTTTCCGCTTTAACTAACTTTATGTGCAGTACTATAAGAAAATAACTTTTAAAGCAAACTTAGATACTAAAAGTTTAAAAACGCACACATACAGATACATTAAAACTATAACAAACAATTTATTATTATTTTTTATCTTATGCACACATACACTGCAAGCCGTTCATGTTGATGTTATAGCGGAAGCTATATGCATGTAGTGCAATGTACATGCAAGCGGGGATATTCATACATTTAACCCTATAGTTTTTATTTAACGCTCGCCCATATTATCACTAATAACTTGCGCAACAAAATCTAACAATTTATGAACGTGGCTTAAACTTTATCCATATGCCGTCGTTGGCAGCAGTCAAAAAAGTTGTTGGAGCAATTTTGAAAGGTTTTTCCTTGTGTTTGTCGGCCAAATGTACGGAATACTTGCTGAGTAGGGAGACGAGACCAGCTTTGCTTTGGGCCAAACCAAAACGTCCTCCTAAAAGAGATATGCAAAAAAAAAAACAAAAAAAAAAAGCTGAAAAGTTGTTTAAATGTTGTCGAAAAACTATTAGAGACGACCTTACCCGGACACATGCGTGGTCCTTCGCCAAAACCCAAAAATGAACAACTTGGTCTTTTATCTTTGTCGCCCAGAAAACGTTCGGGTTGGAATACTAAAGGGTCAGGATAAATTTGCGGATCACTGTAATTGAAATGTATGTCATTGATATTAAAGTCCAGCGGGAGAGCTTAGTAACCTATGCGGGCTGCAGCTATTGATTACAATTTGTCAGATGGTTCAGGCACGAGCTGTGAGTGTATTAAAATGAGGTAGAATGGTTATGGTTATGGGAATAGGAAATTTTCTAATTTGAGTCTTTCTGACTGTTATTCATTGGGGAATAACCAGAAGCTCTCTTTGGAGGTTCCCAAGCAGCTCACAACGTCCGAGAGTTCACGTATTCCCCTGGCGGATGTCAAATACAAGGCTGACATCAGCTCAATACTGGAAATGAGATGGACGGGACAGGTATGGTTCATAGTCGGCAAGAAACTTGGACACCTGGTCTCGCGGTTTGATTCTGTAAGTGACCGAATAGCCACGATTCGCATCCGGGCAAAATATCTTTACATTACTCATATTTGTGTGAAATGCTCTTGGTTGATTGACCAGAAAATTCAGTCTACACAACAACACCTCCGATAACGGATTCAGACTGGGTAATTTTACGTCGGCGAGACACATGGTTGTGGAAGCAGACAACTGCATAAAGATATACACAAGGCAACCTAGATACCACCCGATCAAAATACACAAAATACGTGCTCATTGATGGAAGGCATGTCTCAAGTGTTATGGACGTGCGTGTGATGCGCGGTGAAAATATTGACTCAGATCACCATCTATTTGCAATCAAAGTACGCACACGTTTAAGTAGTGCAAAAACGCTCGTCGCCAAACGCAAAGGAAGTTAGATATCACAAAGCCGCCTACCACCGAGATAGCAAATGCCTACTCCAACCAACTGCCTCAATTACTTCAAACAAACCCCCCTAGTTCTGATGTGCCGAACACACAGTGGCAACATAGTGCGAATTCTATGACCACTGCCGCAACGGCCGTACTGGGTTATGAAAAACCACGCTCAGACAAGCATTGGTGCGTTGAAGATTGTCGCGAAATGTCTGAGAAAATAGATGCTGCATACAAGGCAAAACTGCAGCCAATGGCAACGCGTGCGGTGACGGAGCGTAAAAATGAGAAGAGGAGAGAGGTGAAACAGCCGTTCAGGCGGAAAAAGGGTCTGTGGAAAAAAAGAGAGAGCCATTATATCGATGGCGATAGAGGTGAAGCCCGAAAGTTCTACCAAAAGGTAAAAAGCAAAGGTTTTGGAACAGGTATCTCCACCTGTAAGGACGGAGACGAAAATCTGGTCACGAACACTCAGAGTGTGGTGCAAATATGGAGCGAACACTTTCGATCTCTACTCGTTCCTGAATACAGAATAAGTGACAAAATCACACCAATCAAAGATGACGGAATAGATTGTCCACCACCGAGCCAAAACAAGATCAGTACAGCGATCGCTAGGCTTAAAAATAACAAAGCTGCGGGAAACGATGGACTGCCGGCAGAGGTTTTTTAAGGCCGGCGGAGATGAGCTGGCAACATGCATGCACTAGCTTAAAAATACGATTTGGCTCAAGGAATACATGCCCGATGATTGGCAGCTGAGTGTTCTATGTCCTATGCTTAAGAAAGGCGATCCAAGTGTATGTACCAACTATCGCGGGTTCATCCTTTTACCCACCGTTTACAAGGTACTGTCTTGTGTGTTATGTGAAAGACTAAAACCCATTTTGGGAAACCTAATTAGACCATATCTTTAACATCGTAATGGAGATGATCATGCAGAAGGCTGCAGTAAATGGGAATGGTACCATCTTCAACAAAAGTCACATGTTGCTCGCGTATGCCGATGGTATATATATTATGGGCCGTGGATTGCTGGATGTTACTGCGGCTTTTTCGAGCATTGAAAAGCAGTCGGCGGCAGTGGGTCTGGTGATAAAAAAGGGACTCGTTTGGGACGCTGCGTGAACGTTGACAACTATAACCAACTATACCTCGGCTCCGCCATAAACAAAAATAGTAATGTCAGCCTGCAAATCAAGAGACTAGTATTGATCGCAAATCCCCTAAGCAAGCGATTTAATGAGAAAGCGCTCTCTTGAAGAACAAATATCCAACTCTACCATCCACTGATTCTACCTGTCTTGCTCGTCAGCGCAGAATCCCGAGTAATGACACAAGCTGATCAATCTTTTCTAGGAGTCTTCGAGAGAAAAATACTTAGCAAAATATTTCGACCCATCATCGTTAACAGTGAGTATCGTCTTCGAATGAACCACGAGCTGTATGAGCTGTACAACGTCATGGACGTAGTCAAGCGCGTTGAAATAGACCGAATGCGCTGGCTCGAAAGGTTTTCGTCAATAAACTTGATGGGCGGCGCAGGAGGGGGCGACCAAAACTTCTTTAACTTTTACTTTAGTTCTCATTTGGCATTGTAGAAGTCGACAACCCCATACAAAATGACCATACGCCCAGTGATATTGTGAAATGCTAAAACTTATTAGCGATTTGATTAAATCTGTTAACACTGTAGCCAATTCTTATTTTATTTATATGTGTGTACATTAGAGTGGGTCGAAAAAAAAGTTGATGTGGACACCCCCTACGATTAAAGATTATGCATAGACAATTTCAGAACACGTATTTTTTTTTTGATCCGTGCACCCTTCATACAGCCCAAATATGTTTTATTAAACTGCCTAGTTATTTGATGTCATATCAAAACAAAACTCATAAAACTCATTTCTTGTTATATTAAAGGCTCCGTTTTTTCCTTTAGTCACTTTTGACTTCGAAGTCAATTTTGACTTATGACTTCCTGTATTTCGTTTTCTATATCCATATGATGCCCATTTCTCGTAATGTCCATGAAGACCTCACCAAACCATGAAACTTTTGCATTAGAAGTATTTGCTTAAGTTCACAAATACAAAAGTTATGGAGGATAAAATAAATGTTATTACCTTACACTAAAATTAATTAATTTGTTGTGCTGCGCAGTGATTTGGAGTCCTTTTGGGGATGAAATGCATATAAAAGTTCGTTTTTCATCAAACGCTACTTACCACCATTAACATACTTTTGACTCCGACGTCAATTATGAAACTTGACATTTCATAAACTATTTCCGTCTTAGCTTAATTTTTGTGTATGGGGATCGACCCATACTAGTGTACATATTAGGCCATTCTATCGAAAGTCCTATCTGCATCCGTGAACCCTCCACAAGCAGGTAAATAATAATACATAAGTAATTTACACATAAAAATCAATTGATTTCAATAACTAAGACTAAAATTTCTGTACCGGCTTCAATATCTTTCTTTGTAAGAGCCCAGTAGTTTATGTTTAAATATATATTTGTTTTCCTATTCAAACGCAAATATTGTACCAGGAAGCAAATAAGTTGTCTAACTTAAACTTTTGCGTCTAAAAATATATACATATCTTTACTTTGCAACGGAACTTTTGCCTCAATTCACGTGTCTCAGATTATAAAATATATATATTGGCCAAGCTGTCATCAAACATTTCTCAATTTGTTCACCAATACATTAAACAAGTTACGTTAAGTAATAAATCTCATCGCTCCTTAAATGTTTTCGTGACAACTTTAATGAAGCCTTAAATGGATGCGCATCATTTCACTCACACCCACACACACTCGTACTCATACTCGTGCCCGTTTAATACCCTCACAATTAAGCTATACGAAAACTTATAATTTCCGTAAAAGTTTAAATAGCGTTAAGGGCAACATTTTCGCTGTCCAAATAAAATACTTACTGGTGAACAGCTTTTACAGGTATTACAAAGACCATACCCTCTGGCACTTTAAAGGTGGGACCACCATCACGCTGTGCTGGTAGTTCAAATGATTTTGTACAGTGTTTTAGTAGCGCCATCATCGGTGCATGTAAACGTAAAGTTTCTAAAATTAAAACGAAAAAGTTTTGGTTAATGCGAAAACATGGGACCCAAAGTGAAACAAATAAATATCACCATATAGAGAGGCTTCGAAATAGGGCATTTCCTGTAAGGCTTCATAGCATAAGTTGCCACCGTAGCGTTTTAAAACTTCGTCGATTTCATTTAAAACTTTACGTTGTTCTAATGGATTTATGGCATACTGAAAGAAATAAAAAGAGTAGGAAGAAGAAGAAGAAAATGAAAAAGGCGTTAATGGTTAAATGTAACGGCAACGAAGGACCATTATGAGAAACATCATGCGATTAAGTGAGTGGCGGAAAATGAGATAGTGAAATAATTTCATAAACAATGACAATGGCCATTGTGTTTCAGCTTTTCAACGGTCGGGGTAGTTAATGAAAAAATTGATAAAAACAAACCAGTAAGAATGTTTCAGTCGGGCGAACCGACTTACATATACCATCACCCTCAGTAAAATAAAAATAATTGCTATTATATTGATATAATTACTCGATTTCTAAAGTGGGTGGAGTGGTACATTTGTATGGGAGGTACTAGAAGGGGCGTGTCTAGACTTCTAGGTGTCTAGACTTCTAGGTTCTAAAACTTTATCCTGTAATAGCTTTACTAAATACAGAGTTTGGGCACGATAGCGTTGGATGTATTGATATTATTACTCCATCTCTGAAGTGGACGGAAAGGTACATTTGTATGGGAGGTCCCATAAGGGGCGCCGCTAGACTTCAAATTTTTTCTTAAAAACTTTATCCTGTTATAACTTAATAAAATACAGAATTGGGGCACGATCGTGTCGAGAATATAGATATTATTACTCCATCTCTAAAGTGGGCGGCGTGGTACATTTGTATGGGAGGTACCAGAAGGGGCGTGTCTAGACATCCAGATCTTTTCTCCAAAACTTTATCCTGTTATAGCTTTACTAAATAAGAATTTGGGCACGATCGTGTTAAGTGTATTGATATTATTATTCCATCTCTAAAGTGGGCGTAAAGGTGCATTTGATTGGGAGGTACCAGAATGGGCGTGCCTAGACTTCCAGATTTGTTCTCCAAAACTTTATCCTACTTGAACTTTACTAAATACAGAATTTGGTCACGATCGCGGTAGTTCCAATAATAATATTAATCGATTTCTAAAGTGGGCGGTACCAGATGTGTGTGGGAGGTACCAGATGGGGCGTTGGTAGACTTCAGTTTTATTTCTCAAAAACTGTATCCTGCTATAGCTTAACTAAATTAAGAATTAGGGTACGATCCCGTTAGGTGTATTGATATTATAACTCGATTTCTAAAGTGGGCGGAATGATGTATTTGTATGGGAGGTACCAGAAGGGGCGGAGCCATGTAGCCCATTTGCAATACCGTAAGTAGTTTTGGGGAAATATTAACTCGTGCAAAATTTCAAGACACTTGGTTGCGTCTTTCGAAAGTTATCGTGCGAACCAGCCGGACAGCAACCAGACAGACAGACAGACGGACATGGCTCAAATGACTTAAAAAGTCATGAATCGAATTTGGTTCTAAGAAACCTAGGGTCTGAAGTGACTCCTTCTATGTGTTACACTTTTGGGTCGTATCAAATGATATATACTCTCATCCCTAAGGGTGATGGTATAAAAATGTCAGAATTTCACAAAATATAATGATATAATGAGAACAGAAGGTAGAAGAAACACCTCTTCAGTTTATGGAAACAACAGTTAAGCGGTAAGAATATAAACAGAATATGTGAAAATTTTAAGATTTTTTGTACCACTACAGTTCACGGTGAACACCTCCAGACCCCCAACCTCTTGTACACTGCACTTACCTGATACAATGCAAATGCCATCAACGACGATGAAGTCTCAAAACCTTCCAGTAAAAATGTACTACAGTGGCCCACAATGGTATCCCTATTCACTGGTTCATTCTGTTTTTGTTTATTCTCAATCAACCACTGAATAAAATCGGATTTATTATTTGTTTTTGTTGTCTTATCCAAACGTAGATGCAATACATTCATGATGATGGTATGTAGCCAGGTCGCAACGCCAGAGGGGACATAACTGAAAATAAAATTGAAACAATTCGAAAGCATTTCACAAAATGTGAAAAGCAATGTAATATCAATTATAGTTGAAAGGAACAGTTTCAAGCACTTTACAAATTGCGAGTTGAATACTTTCATTAAATTGCATCTTTTGTTCGTAATTTGTATTGAATATTCTTGTAACAAATACTTACGTATATTTCATTAGATCTGCCAATACAGGTGAGAATAGTAAACATATTGTATCTAGCAAACTGTGAGAATTTGGTAGAAACAAATGTTCGACCAATTGGGTGAAGTCTGAATTCTCATTGGTAAAGGACTGACCGTCCAAACCATAAGCAGCAGAAGCCACAACATCCAGGGTATATTTTGAAAATAACTTGTGAAGAAGAAGAGATAATTAATAATAAATAAGAAATTGAAATGAATATACAGAAATTGAAATGAAGCAGTAAATGATGTTAGTGTTTGACTAACAAGGAACACAAATTTGTAACCGAAGTTAAAACCGAATAATGTATGTGCATTTATTTTGAGAATAAAATATTATATGACCAACTGGGTGCCGTTGGGATGTAAAGTGAATTTTACATCTCAAGCCGACTCACAACCTCCTTCGTGGTGGCACCTGGGCAAAGGTGTTAGTGATATTTTTAATCATGAATAGCGGCTGATAGTGAGTAACGAACCCTGATGGTTGGGCTAGCCACCCGCCTTCAGGTCCTTTACTGCCTATGCAAACACGAGAAAGAAAAAGTAACAAACGGATCCCCGCCATATATTGACGTGCAAACGAAATAAGGACCGTGATGTAAAGATATGCACCTGGAACGTCCGAACTCTCTATAGAGTAAGTGCCATTATCCGACTGGCGGATGTCTTTAAAAAATATAAGGCTGACATCACCGCCATCCTGGAGATGAGACAGACAGGACAAGGATGCTCGGGACTTAAAAATTTCGACATCTATTACAGCTGCCGTGCCGAAAAGCACGAATTTGGATGTGGATTTGTAGTTGGCGAGAAACTCAGACATCTTTTCTCGCGATTAAATCCTGTTAGTGATCGAAAAGCCGCAATCCGCATCAAGACGATGAGATTAAATATGCATTTTACGAGCGCCTAGAGGAATCATACGACCGATGCCCTGGCCACGACATTTAAAGTGTTCTGGGAGATTTTAATGATGTTGTGTGTTCTGGAAGGTAAAATGGGAAAACGCATATAAGGTCCTGTCGAGTTTGGCCTTAGACCTGGTAAATCAGCAACTGACCAGATATTCACACTTCGGCAAATTCTGGAAAATGCCCAAGAGAAACAGTTCGACACGTACCATCTTTTCGTCGACTATAAAGCTGCCTTCGAAAGCCCGATACGGCAGAAATTACTCTAAGCCATGGCTGAGTTTGGTATTCCAGCGAAGCTGATACGCCATTGCAGAACGACGCTTACTGACACGAAGTCTTCAGTGAAGATTGGCAAGGACCTTACCGAGGCATTCTATATCAGTCGAGGCCTAAAACAAGGCGACAGCTTATCGTATGACCTCTTCAACATAGTGATGGAGTTGATATTGAGGAAAGCTGTAGGAAGCACGAGTGGCACGATATTCAACAAAAGACGTAGACATCATCGTTCGAAAACTGCGGGATGTGATTGCAGCCTTCCCAGGTATACAGAAGGAATCAGCGAAATTTGGTCTTATGGTGAACGAGGACAAAACGAAGTTATTAGTTTTAACGAACAATGAATCTACTCGTTTGAGAAAGTGCGTGAACGTTGACAACTATAATTTCGAGGTGGTAGATGATTTTATCTGTCTGAAATAATGTCAGCCTCGAAATCCGGAGAAGAATCCTACTTGCCAATAAATGCTATTACGGACTAAGCAAGCGATTCAATGACAGAGCCTTCTCTCGACGAACAAAAATCCAGCTATACCAGATACTGGTTCGACCTGTCTTGACTTACGGTTCAGAATCCTGGGTTATGACACAAGCGAATGAATCGGTTCTGGCTGTATTCGAGATAAAAATACTTCGTAAAATATATGGGCCCATTATCGTTAACGAAGAGTATCGGCATCGTATGAATAATGAGTTGTACGAGCTGTACACCGACATTGACGTGGTCAGGCGTATTTAAGAGTTATAGTGCATAAATTTGGTATGCCAGCTTCAATCCTCTGGGCGGAGGTTGAATTCTAAGATGAGCAAGATCGGACAAAAAGTACTCGTACCTCTTATACAAACTGCCCCTTTTTGAGGGACTGTCCCTGCGATTATAACCGTAGTTAACGAGCTATAGAGCTGATATTTGTGGATGTCAGTCTGCGTGTTGCCGCGGTTACAGCAGTAGTCTAAGAGGTAAGAACCTAAAATTTAGTATACAAGCTTCTATTGTTTAAGCGAAGGTTAAGTTCTGAGATGAGCTGTATCGGACAAAAACGACTCCCACCTCCCATACAAACTTAACCTTTTTGGGGGACGGTCCCTGCGATTACAGCCGTAGTTTAAGAAATATAGAGATGAAGTTTAATATGCAACCTTCTATCACTCAAGCGATGGTAAAGTTCTAATGTGAGCAAGATCGGACAAAAACTAACTCCACCTCCCATACAAAAACCACCTTTTCGGGGGTTTTTGTCTATCTGTCCCGCGATTACAGCGGTAGTTTAAGAGCTATCTAGCTTAAAATTTGGTATGCAAACTTCCATTATCTAAGCGGAGGTTAAGTTCTGAGATGAGCAATATCGGACAAAAACAACTCACACCTCACATACAAACTCCAATTCAAGCTCAGTATATGACACTGTCAAATTATTGAAAAAAAAATATATGTGAGAGGCTTTAAGAAACGTCCACCTTTCATACAAACTTCCTTTTTATACCATCACCCTTAGGCATGAGGGTATATATCATTTCATACGAAAAAAAGTGTAACGCATTAAAGGAGACGAGTTAGACCCCAAGTATCTTAAGACCAAATTCGTTTCAGGACTTTTTAAGACGATGGAGCTATGTCCGTCTGTCTGGCTGACTGGATGGCTGGTCAGCAGGATAACTCGAGTAATCTTTAACGGATCGGTATGAAAATTTACCAGTAATAATATTTTTCGAAACGAACTTATGGGATTGTAAATGGGCTAAATAGCCGCACCCCTTCTGGTACCTCCCATACAAAATTACCTATTTTTGGAAAATTAATATTTCTTCCATAACTTCCAAACGGACAACTGGAGGATGTTTGAATTTAGTCAGCTTATTTATCTAGCAAAAGTTGACAAACCCTAAGAAAACCGAAACCTTTGATACACCCCTTCTGGAACCTCCCATACAAATGACCTAATTGACCCTCATAGTTTTACATACATATCATTTTTGTTAGTAAACTGAATTCACTCAAGTTTAGCATATGATGTTCGCTTATGAAAAGTTGAATTAGAAATGAATATGGACTATATCGGTTCACGCCTTCTGGTACCTTCCATACAAAATTACCTATTTTTGGATAATTTATATTTCTTTCATAACTCCCAAACGGACGATCTTAGGATATTTGAATTTGGTCAGTTTATTTATCTTGCAAAAGTAGACAAACCCTAAGAAAATCGAAACCTTTGCCATGCCCCTTCTGGTACCTCCCATACAAATGACCTAATTGACCGTCATAGTTTTACATACATATCTTTTTTGTTAGTAATCTGAATTCACTCAAATTCTGCGAATAATGTTCGCTTATGAAAGGTTGAATTAGGAATGAATATGGACTATATCGGTTCACGCCTTCTGGTACCTCCCATACAAAATTACTTATTTTTGGAAAATTAATATTTCTTGCATAACTTCCCAACGGACACTTGGAGGGTAATGAAAATTGGTCGATAAATTTATGTTATGATAGGAGGCGAGACCTCAGAGAGCCTAACTATTTGACACACCCCTTCTGGTACCTCCCATACAAATGACCGAACCCAACCCCTAAGTCTCACATACATATTTTTTTTGTAAGTACACTGAATTCACTCAAATTTTGTGTATGATGTTCGCTTGTGAAAATTAGACTCTGGAATGAACATGGACTATATCGGTTGTTGGTACCTCCCATACAAATGACCGAACCCACCCCCATAGTTTCACATACATATCTTTTTTTTAAATACACTGAATTCAGTAAAATTTTGCGTAAGGTGTACGGTTATGAAGATTTTAATCAGGAATGAATATGGACAATATCGGATCACCCCTTCTGGTACCTCCCATACAAAATGACTTTATTTGGAAAATTAATATTTCTCCCATAACTTCTAAACCGGTACCTGGGGGGATAATCAAATTTGGTACGTTAATTTATCTTGTAATAGGAGGCAAAGCCTCAGCAACCCTAACTATTTGGCACAACCCTTCTAGTATCTCCCACATAAATATATGGGATATTTCCCCTTTTACATACGTATCATTTTTGTATGTACACTGAATTCAGACAAATTTTGCCAAGGTAAGCGATCATTGAACATTGATTTACGAAAAAAAATCAGACACGTTGTGCTGCCCCTAATTGTACCTTCCGTACAAATAGGTAAAATTTTGTATGTTTTTGCTCTACATGCAGACAAAAAATAATACATAAGTAATTTTATTTTAAAAATCTATTAATTTCAATAACTCAAGACTTAAACAATATCTTATATTGGGTGATGGTATTTATCAGTCCTGACCGAAATTTCTGTACTTGTGTGCGATACTTTTCGTCATAGCCTTGCTTGTTTCGCTCAGGAATCGCCCCTAGAGGGTTCAAATGTGTGACCGACTCCCAGTCAATTTTTGCTTCTAACATTTTCCCCAAACATACCTACCCACCATCTTCAACCCCTAAGGCGGCTCCCATACAAAAATAACATTTTTATAAAATTTGCTCCAACCACTCTAACTGCCCCAAAGGCGCCTCTACAGAAGTAAAATGTATGACCAGATCATATCTAACCCCTATCTTCAACCCTTTAGGTGGTCCCCATAGAATTTATTATTTTTATACCATCACCCTTAGGGATGAGGGTATATATCATTTGATACGAAAAAAAGTGTAACACATTAAAGGAGACGAGTTAGACCCCAAGTATCTTAAGACCAAATTCGTTTCAGGACTTTTTAAGACGTTTGAGCTATGTCCGTCTGTCTGAATGGCTGGCTGGCTGGCTGGCTGGATGGCTGGTCAGCAGGATAACTCGAGTAATCCTAAACGGATCGCTATGAAAATTTACCAGTATCAATATTTTTCAAAACGAACTTATGGGATTGTAAATGGGCTAAATAGCCCCACCCCTTCTGGTACCTCCCATACAAAATTACCTATTTTTGGAAAATTAATATTTCTTCCATAACTTCCAAACGGACAACCGGACGATGTTTGGATTTGGTCAGTTTATTTATCTTGCAAAAGTAGACAAACCCTAAGAAAACCGAAACCTTTGCCCCACCCATTCTGGTACCTCCCATACAAATGACCGAATTTACCCTCATACTTTTACATATATATCTTTTTTGTTAGTAAACTGAATTCACTCAAATTTTGCGAATAATGTTCGCTTATGAAAGGTTGAATTAGGAATGAATATGGACTATATCGGTTTACGCCTTCTGGTACCTCCCATACAAAATTACTTAATTTTGGAAAATTAATATTTCTTGCATAACTTCCCAACGGACACTTGGGGGGTAATGAAAATTGATCGGTAAATTTATCTTCTGATAGAAGGTAAAACCTCAGAAAACCTAACTATTTGACACACCCCTGTTGGTACCTCCCATACAAATGACCGAACCCACCCCCATAGTTTCACATACATATCTTTTTTTTAAATACACTGAATTCAGTAAAATTTTGCGTAAGGTGTACGGTTATGAAGATTTTAATCAGGAATGAATATGGACAATATCGGATCACCCCTTCTGGTACCTCCCATACAAAATGACTTTATTTGGAAAATTAATATTTCTTCCATAACTTCTAAACCGGTACCTGGGGGGATAATCAAATTTGGTCAGTAAATTTATCTTGTAATAGGAGGCAAAGCCTCAGCAACCCTAACTATTTGGCACACCCCTTCTGGTACCTCAGACATAAATATGTGGGATATTTCCCCTTTTACATACGTATCATTTTTGTATGTACACTGAATTCAGACAAATTTTGCCAAGGTAAGCGATCATTGAACATTGATTTACGAAAAAAAAATCAGACACGTTGTGCTGCCCCTAATTCTACCTTCTGTACAAATATGTAAAATTTTGTATGTTTTTGCTCTACATGCAGACAAAAAATAATACATAAGTAATTTTATTTTAAAAGTCTATTAATTTCAATTACTCAAGACTTAAACAATATCTTATATTGGGTATCTTATATTGGTATTTATCAGTCCTGACCGAAATTTCTGTACTGGTGTGCGATACTTTTCGTCATAGCCTTGCTTGTTTCGCCCAGGAATCGCCCCTAGAGGGTTCAAATGTGTGACCGACTCCCAGTCAATTTTTGCTTCTAACATTTTCCCCAAACATACCTACCCACCATCTTGAACCCCTAAGGCGGCTCCCATACAAAAATAACATTTCTATAAAATTTGCTCCCACCACTCTAACTGCCCCAAAGGCGCCTCTACAGAAGTAAAATGTATGACCAGATCATATCTAACCCCTATCTTCAACCCTTTAGGTGGTCCCCATAGAATTTATTATTTTTTTATAATTTATTTTATGATATCAGCTCCTGCTGCTCCTAGAGGGGTAAAATCTATGACCGACCCCCTTTGTATTTCCTATCTAACATGTTTCTTGAACATACCAATCCCCTATATAAAAATGTTCTTATTATTCAAAACTTCTTTGGCGCCCATACAAAAAAATAAAATACGAAAATATATTTCGGTCGTTCGGTCATACGATTTTCATAATGTTACATGAAATCAATTCAAAGATTTGTTAACTCTTTAAGACATAAGGAAATATCAGAATTTCATATCGCCATTTAATACTATTCGACTTTTCTTAGACATATCATCTTTTGCCAACTCGTTTTAAAAGATCTAAAGGACACATCAAGTAGAAAATCCATTTAAAAAACGGACATATCAACTTTTGTCATGAAAGTACAGAATTATAATATGGAAACTGGTACTGTTATTACCAGAAAAAATAACTACATTGCGTGACACTTAAAACAATACACTCGTGCTTGATTTTTAAAAAACAAAACGCGAATTATCTCAGACTCAACGTTAATTTGATGTTATCATGAAATGTATCAGTACATGTAAACCAGCAAATTAAAGTTAAAGTGCTCTTAATTAAACATCAATATGTTTCCTATACACCTTATTTCATTGTAAAAATTTTTGCTTTAACTAACCTACATATGTATATTCTTCACAAGAAATTAAAACGCCGTATCTTTTTAAACATTGCAGCGGCCTACACACACACACACACACTGCGCCAAGTCATTAGAGAGCAACAAAACGTAAATTGCTTTCGCCGACATAAGCCAATGTTAAGAAATTGAAAGGCTGCTGTATCTGCGATAATCTATTGAAAATGATACTTTAATCCCTTTGCTTCATTATGAAAGGATATTGATGATTTTCTCCCCCACCCTCCCATTAGACTTACATGCTTGGCCTCGAAACAATTTGTTGTCATATTTTCCTCTACATGTGACACCAATTTCCTGCACACACTCTCAATATGCGGATACGAGGATTTTACCTAATGGAAACAACACATTTCAACTTATTAACTCTTATATGTGTCGCACATTCCGCCACCTTTGGTGTACAGTTCACTTACTTTGTTGGGCGTAAATATGGGCACAAGTTCATTACGCATCGAGCGCCATCTCTCACCTTTGGCGATAAAAGGATTACACAAAGCCATTGTTTCACGCTGAGGGTTCACCCACAGTACGTTATCTTGGAAATGTTGAAAACTGCGAATCATTACCTCCTTTAGCATTTCGCTGCTGCGCACCAACACTGAGGGTTCATTAAAAATGCGATAAATGCCAATGTAGGGCAAATCAGGATAGTCACTAAGTCATGAATAGAGTGGCATGGAAAAAGAGAGTCAATTAGATATTCATTAGCTTTGTTGTTCCTTGCTTGTACTACTACTTTTCGCACTAATTTATTGTTGGCATTGGAACCCACTTGTAGATTTTCTGATAGACATCACCATAGTGTTGGCGTGCCATTACAAAGGACCCCATGTTGCCCACCAAAGGCCAGCCACGAGGTCCTTGTATGCCATGTCGTTGCCAGTAGCTCCATTTCCACAATAGCAAAGCGAGGGCAATGGCGAAGGCGGCAGCTAACAGCAAAGAAAACATTATCGATTACAATGCGCGTTTCGTATGGGCGAACACCAACCCGTCAGTTGTTTTGAAGTGATTTTTTACTTGAGCTTTTCGCATCCACAACTGGACTGAATGAATCGTGTTTCGGTTGGTTCTTCGCCTAATGCAAACGCATAAGAATGCATAGCCGTCACGGAATCTTCCATGTTGTCATGTTATCAATTGAAACGTATAAAATTGCTGTTTTTAATAAGCATCAGTGTCACTCTATCGGTGCTGGTGTCAGTGGCCGCAGCAGTAGCGGTGATTCTAATGCGATTAATATGTAGCAAATACAATCTGTAATAATAAGAGAATACAATACGAGACTCAATTGAAATCACAAAAACAACAATAATGATTGAAAAATGACTGAAATTGTCTAATGAAGATTGTATTAAATTGTGTACAAATTGTAAGTAATAAAAATGTAATCAATTCAAAACAAATTTAAATGTTACACGTACATGCACAATGATGAGGCGAGATAAGTCCAGATGTCGTAACTAGCAAGCGGCAAGATGTAATATAGGCTGCGTAGATAAGGATCGAACTAATTTATTAATCAGCGCAACTACTAATACAATACATTATAGTACTAAATATGTTAATTTTAAACCGTAATACGGACATTTATTTGCAAGTATTGCACCAACAGTGGATAAGTGAAGGGTTAACAAAGACTGACTTGATCTGATACCATCATAAAAGCAAACGGCTAAACTTACTTAAAAAAACTTAATTTCCCTTTGCACCCCATGAATGAGGTATGGGATAGCTTCTCGTGTTGTTGTGAATTAACACGCTTTCTATTTTTATATTCACAACTAACGGCACCTACTTTTTTATCGACTAATGCGAACGTCACTGTTTGAGAAGCTCTTACTAGACACGCCGATTGACTCGACACTTAATACTGCGATGTTGCTGTCAACAACATTCGAGGGGAGCCGACAATGAAAGAACAATTTTTTTAAAATGACTGGAGCCTGGTTTGAACCTGCGATCTCCCGCATAGTAGTCGCGTGTTCTAACCACTATGCCACGGCCGGTCCCAAACGGTGTAAGGGGTTAAAAAGAATCAAAAAGTGAGAAAACTGCTCAGGTCAAACGGCTAAAGCTGTAATTATGAAGATATGTCTGTATAAGCAAGCTAATTATAGAACAAAAGACCTGAACGAAATAATTTATTAAAATTCGTACTTTAAGGGTAAAAAGGTAAAAGGTATCATCACCCAGTTCAAGTGACTAAAGCAATTATCGTGAATATCTATATGAGCAAGCTTCCATTACAATTAGAGAGGTGTAAGAAAGGTTTTTTTTCGAAATTTTTACTTTTTGGAGATAACAGTAAGAAAGTTTCAGTCGGGCAACCTGACTTACCATCACCCTCAGTAAAACAAAAAATTTTCTATTATATTGATATTATTACTCGATTTATAAAGTGGGCTGAGTAGTACATTTGTATGGGAGGTACCTGAAGGGGCATGTCTAGACTTCCACATGTTTTGGCCAAAACTTTATCCTGTTATACCTTTACTAAATACAGAATTTGGTCACGATCGCGTTGGGTGTATTGATATTATTACTCCATCTCTAAAGTGGACTGAAATGTACATTTGTATGGGAGGTACCAGAAGGGGCGTGGCTAGATTTCCAATTTTTTTTCCAAAACTTTATCCTGTTATAGCTTTACTAAGTACAGAATTTGGGTACGATCCCATTGGGTGTATTGATATTATTACTCGATTTCTAAGTGGGCGGAATGATGTATTTGTATGTGAGGTACCAGAAGGGGCGGGGCCATGTAGCCCATTTGCCATACCGTAAGTAGTTTTAGGGAAATATTAACTCGTGAAAAATTTCAAAACATTTGGTTGCGTCTTTTGAAAGTTATAGTGCGCACCAGCAGGACAGCCAGACAGACGGACATGGCTCAAACGACTATAAAAGTCATAGGGTCTAAAGCGACTCCTTCTATCTGTTACATTTTTGGATTGTATCAAATGATATATACCCTCATCCCTAGGGATGATGGTACCATCACCCAGGTCAAACGGTTAAAACTATCAAACGTATATGAGCTGAATCTCCGTATAGAATTAGAGAGCTACACGAAGGGATTATTTCGAAATTCGTACTCTTAGGGGTAAAAAAAAGGCCCCAAAAGTGATAAAATGGTAACATCACCCAGACCAAATGGCAAAAGTTATAATAGCAAACATCCATATGGTCATGCTCCCTATAGAATTAGAGAGCTGCTTGAAGTTATTCGTACTTTTAGGGATACAAGCAGGACCAAATAAGGGTAAAAATTGTATTAATACCCAAACCAAACGGCTAAACCATTAATAGCAATATTTCATATCCGAAGGGAGTTTTCGAAATTCGTAGTTTAAGGGCTAAAAAATGCCCCAAAAGTAATAATACTAATACCATCACACAGACCGAAAAGGTAGAATGGTAAACATTTATATTGGCGGTCTTCCTATAGAATTAGATAAATGCATGAAGTGGCTTTGGGCTAAAAAATGCACAAAAAACTGGTACCATCACCCATCACCAAACGGCTTTAGATAGAATGGGGCGAAGTATTTGTTTTAGCTGTGAATGAATTTTAAATTTACGTCAAAGTGTATCAAATGATACATCAAATTCGGCTTACGATCAGAAAAGTGTTGTATTGTTTGATATTTTTGCTCAAATTCAGTGTGTCACGCACTAGGATGACGCGTTTCGAACTCCATGACGAGTTCATCTTCAGACCCCTTTGTGACGAAATTTTTTCAAAATTCATTCTTTTAGGGCAAATAAGGTATAAAATTGATACTATCATCCAGATCGAACGACTTAAGTAGAATCGTCAAAATTTTATTAACAGTAATTTTATGGGGTAATCACGTCATATTAATGCGTTTTTCTGCATTCCTACTTTTAGGTAATAAAGGCCTAAGAGGTACAAAATGGATGCCATCATTTGGCTTAAGAATATATTCCAATGAGTATTCATCAAATCATGGACGATGCATGAAAAATACATAAAGTGCCACTAAAGGAGTCATATGTATGACCGACCTCCAATATTTTTGCAACAGTTTCTCAAAGCATATCTACCCTCTATCTATCGGTCATACATTTTACTCCTCCAGGAGGCAATGGGAGCGACAGTAACAGATTTCATAAAACAAATTATAAAAACCAGTACAGAAAGGGTAAATTGACTTATAAATACCATCTCCCAACATAAGATATTGTTTAAGTCTTGAGTTATTGAAATTAATCGATTTTTAATTAAAATAAATATACTTATAAATTATACTTATTTTTTGACTGTTTGTTGGACAAAACCGTAAAAATTTGACTTATTTGTATAGGTGGTACAATTAGGGGCCGCACAACTGTTCTGATTTTTTTTCGTAATTCAACGTTCAATAATCGCTTGCCTTGGCAAAGTTTGACTGAATTCAGTGTACATACAAAAATAATACGTATGTAAAAGGGGAAATATCCCATATATTTATGTGGGAGGTACCAGAAGGGGTGTGCCAAATAGTTAGGGTTGCTGAGGCTTTGCCTCCTATTACAAGAAAAATTAACTGACCAAATTTGATTATCCCCCCAGGTACCGGTTTAGAAGTTATGGGAGAAATATTAATTTTCCAAACAAAGTCATTTTGTATGGGAGGTATCAGAAGAGGTGAACCGATATAGACCATATTCATTCCTGATTCAAATTTTCGTAACCGTATAACTTACGCGAAATTTGACTGAATTCAGTATACTTACAAAAAAGATATGTATGTAAGACTGGGAGTGTGAATTCGGTCATTTGTCTGGGAGGTACCATACGGGGTGGTGCAAATGTTTCAGTTTTCTTAGAACTTGTCTACTTTTGCAAAGATTAATAAACTGACCAAATTCATATACCTCCGGTCGTCTGTTTGGAACGAAATATAAATTATCCAAAAATAGATAATTTGGTATGGGAGGTACCGGAAAGGGTGGGGCTATTCTGCCCGTTTACAATCCCATTAGCCCGTTTCGAAAAAATTAATACTGGTAAATTTTTTTATCGCTCAGTTAAGTTTTACTCCAGTTATACTGCTCTCTTCCATCATCATCATCCCTAAGGGTGATGGTATAATAAAAAATATTGTATGAGGAACACATTAAGGATTGAAGAAAGAGGGTAGATATGATGTGAGATACCGTTGACTCCTCTAGGGGCCTCTTAAGAGCAGTTATAGCGATTCCGGGGAAGTTGCGGTGGTTGCGGTGGTTGTTGTTGATGTTTTTGATTTTAGACCTATGGTTTCTTGGGCAAATTTTCTTAGAATTCATCGTAGATTACGATTTTGATAACCGCTTGGTCGAGAGTATTAGACCAAATCTAATACATATACTTATAGACATTCCCATGAGCCATCACATTTGTTTACAGTTTGTCGCACGGTGTTATATGTAAAATTAAGAGAAGTTCTCAATTGTAGAAGAACATTTCTCTATAATTTACTTTTTTCTATAAACTCGTCACGTGAGTTTTTAAAAACAACCACCAGAACCCACGATGTTTCGCCTTAACTCTACGTCTCGATTACTCAATTCCTAGCAGTTTTTTTTTTTGAGGAAACTTAAAAATGCAAAAATATTTCCTGCCCTTTTGTATTGACTAGATTAGATGCAGACAGATTTAAAACATTTATTTTTGTTTTGTAATCTATTCTGAGTCATTGTTTGTTTTGGTCATATCACATAATGGAAAAAAAACATGTAAATAAATAAGAGTAATAATATAAATGTTTTCCATTATATTGTTATTATCACTCAAAACCCTTGATATAATTGATCTGTGTACTAATATGTTGTTTGGATTGATTATTGCCATATAACTAAGTGCGCATCAACCGAAAAATGCAGGTGATAACGAGTGTATATATTTTTCATACCTCCAAATGTACAGTGTTTGTCATTTCTTTTATAATGTTCTACAAGCAACTCAGAGTTGTTCATTACTGAGAGCCTAAGAGAGTTTAGCGACAGGTAAAGCGATATCCATAATGTTCTACAGATATCCTGTAATAAGCACAGTCAAAACTCTGTATAACGAATTCCAAGGGACTGGATTTATTTAGTTCGCTATAAAGGAAATAGAAAAGAAAAACAATTTTGTTCCTTTTTATATTTTTTATTTGTAGTAGTTAGTTATTTTGGGTTGAAGTACATTTTTCCACTTTTCTTCTTCAATATAATTTTCTAATACATTAAGAGAAGTAAACACAGTACATATCGCGATTGCAAAGGCAAACTAATAGCGACTGCAAGAAATGTGAGAGATGGTTTTGATTCCAGTTTTTATTTTTGTAAACTTATAATAGTTATACTTTGAATATTCCTTTCATTGTGGAATACTTCCATATGATTTCATTTCAAGAGACTCTCACCCTAAACATTCCAATATCTTCTTTCATAGTCTCACTTGTTATCATCATGCTCTTGATTTTGCTCTACTAAAATAAATATCTCAATAAGTAATCATTATAATGAAATAAGGTTGTCTATGATATATATTTCCTCTCCCATATGTCCTCTTTCTTACAATTTTATCCGGTTGCATTCATATTCTGGATGACTCTATTGTGTGTTATATGTGCAGATTAGGATTCGGTTTCGATGTAAATGTAAACGAATCAAAGTCATATATTTGTCAAAATGGAAGTACATGAGTATAAGGTGATTTTCCTGTAGTTCTACAGAACTGATTTACATATATGATTATTTAAATGGACATGGGCATCAATTGTAGGTGTGTCTTAAAAGTACAAGTAAATGGAAATAGTAACTTAAAGAGCAAACCAGTTAAACTTAACCATTATCTCATCAAGAAATATTCACACTCGCTAGTGTTAAATGCATCATGTGATTTATTTATGGGAATAAATGTTCACTATGATTATCAGCAGCATATCAGTCCCCAGTAGTCCCCAAGGAAATTGTGTATTAAAGCATTATTAAACCACAAATTAACTTTGGATATTTTCTATTACACAGACATGCTAACAAATATTCTCATGCTGCAGTCTTTAAACTATTCCCCATGAACCAATAAATTTATCACGATATTTATTTTCTCTTGTTCTAGATAATTTTTCACGCTTCTGCTGTGGCAAACGCGCCACATCCTCTGCGGCCACAAGCAACAACGGACGTCGTCATTTATATTGCATGCGATTTGCAACACTGAAGACCCTGCCAGATAACGAGTCCATAAATGCCAGTAGTAGCTGTGGTATATTGGAGTGTTGCAGCACCAGTAGTGGCTGTGGTGCTGTAGGATGTTGCAGTGGCAATAGTATAACAACAACAACAACAGCAGCTCTTGGTAATCTACCATCATGCACAACATCATCGGTGGCTACGTATCGGTATCAGATGCAACAACAGCATCAGCAGCAATATAACCATCATCACCTACATCAGCATCAACATAATCCACACACCCGCAACTATTACATGCAACAAGTAACGACGCCGGAGTTTTGTAACAAAAGTGATGGCAAAAAGTTATTCAGCAGTAAACGTAATTTGAGATCATCGGATTCAGTGTTGAGGAGGTATGAAATATATAAACATACATATAACGAACACTTACAGATAATGTTTAATTTTTAAAGTATACTTTAAGGCGAACGTGCGCGGTTGTTAGTTAACAAGTCAACGAGACTGATTGATCATTAAGAAAAACTTTTGTGAAGTCAGCTTATGTCGAGTACAGCAGTTTATGGTTTCACATAGAATCCGGGGAGGGTTGGAAATTTGCATGGGTATTTAAGGGTTAAAGGCAAATATTGTAGAAAGAATTTACAGTATTTGATAATGAGAACAATTGTTGTAGCGTAACGATGAAGTAGTGGCATGATGAGGTTATTAAATAGTTATTGATATTACAAAAATAATGTAAAATATAACCGTTGTATTATCCTGGTAGAGTTCGTAATATGTTGATACCACTAGAGTGCTTACAGAGGGTGGGGTAAAATCATGAAAGATTTTTGACACATCCGATATATTTTTGTTAGACAGACTGATAAACCGCCTAAAAAAGAGGAGTTTGTATGGAAGGTGAACGTTGTTTTTGTTCGATCTTAGAATTTAACGTCGGCTAAGTGAAAAGAAGCAGACACCCCAAAAAAAAGTAGAATTTGTATGGGTGGTAAGAGTAGTTTTAGCCCTGAACTTAACCTCCACTTAGAGGAGAGAAGTAAGAATATCAAAATTTCAGCTCGATAGCTCATAAACTACGGCTATAACTGCTGCGACAAAAACGTCTACTCCTAAAGGTAATTTATTTGAGAGGTGAAGATAGTTTTTGTTCGATCTTGCTCATCTTAGAGGTTAGAAGCTAGTATACGAAATTTCAGTTCGATGGCTGATAAACTGTGGCCATGAACGCGCCAACAGAAAGACGGACACACCCAAAAATGGGGAGTTTTTGTCCGATCTTGCTCATATTAGAACCTGACCTCCGCTAGGATAGAAGTTAGCATACCAAATTTCAGCTCGATAGCTCTTAAACAACGGCTGTGATATCGGCGACAGTCAGACGAGCACCAAAAAAAAATAAAAGTTTGTATGGGAGGTGGAAGTAGTTTTAGAAACATGTTCCCCTTATTTCAAATTATTGTCCCATCATATCGCACAACTACTCTTTACGTTACATATTTGGATCTCTGAAATATGACCCAACAAAAAATTGGGCGAAAAAGAATTAAATTGACCCAAAACTCGGGCACCAAAACAATTTTGAAAAATCTCCCAGACAATTTTTAAAAATACCCCAACGAAACATTCCTCAAACAAAATTCACCATTTAGGACTATGAAAATGGTGCCGTACTCCATTTTGGCCCATTGGCCCAGCCGCTATTGTCCCATCCTGATGAATATCCCAACGAAACAATTCATGGACCCCGGCTGCATTTTAAGGCGTATTAAGTGGAATAAGTATAGTATTAGTTTTATCACATTTCCGGCCTTTTACTCCTAAAAGTACGACTTTCAAGGAAACCTTCTAATTCAATAGAGAGAAGGCTTGCCCATGTTAATTGTCGAGATTCTACCTGTAGCCGTTTGGTCTGGGTGATTGTACTAATTTTATCTCTTTCTACGTTTTTACCCCTTAAAGTACAATTTTAAAACAATCCAGTCATATCGCATGACTGAACCATAAAATAAGTATTTAACAATATTTTTGCGATTCTACCTTGGTCTGGGTGATTGCATCAGCTTAAAAATACAACTTTTGAAAATTCCAATGTACTGTGTTTTATCCCCTTTCCAGTTGTTTTACCCACAAAAGGTATACATTTCAAGGAATCCTTTTAATTCGATAGGGAGATTGGCCATGTAAATTTTCAAGATTCTACCTTTAGCCATTTGGTCTGGGTGATTGTACCAACTTTATCCCTAGTTCACCTAAAAGTAGGATTCCTATACGAAATATATCCTCATATCGCCCAACTACCTGCTAAAATAAGTACATCTATTTTCGCTATTTTATACGGGTGAAGATAAGAATGTTATTCCTTTTTCCCTAAATGCATAATTACTCCTTAATAACAATAACAAAGTATTGATCTGGGACTCAATTCTGAGAACTGCACGTGAAAGTATCCCCAACAAGAAGAAGTTCTGCACCATTCGTTTTGCCAAGTTACACGCCATAATAATTTAATATCGATTTGAAGTTAGTAAATATCGTATAGGGGAATTTATCACGCGTGATGTGTCATAAATTTCCTTTTTGATAATTTATGACAAAATTTTTTTATTTGCGAAATTAGGGAATATTATAAGGTTTATATATTTACATAAAGTTGTTGATCACGAAAGATGTATTAGAACATCAATAACTGATCTATTATTGGAGATATTTGCGGTTATCTCTGCATATATAAAAATAAACTAAACTCAAAAACTACTAGATCGATTTCGACCAAATTTTATATACATGCTCTATGGGCCGTGAGTAGTGTTTCTTTCTAGCTTGAAGTTCGTCCGGCAGATGGCGCAATATTCTGATTTTTTTGTGTTTTTGCACCGTAACTCAAGTAACTGCGTTGAAAATGAAATTTGCAGGCAAAACAACGTTTTCCCGGGTCAGCTAGTAATGAATATTTTATGATATGATAAGCTAGTAATAAATATTTTATGATCGGTAAATATGTTATTAAAAATACAATGAGGTGACCAGATCATTAACGCAATTTTGCAGTCAGAAAAAAATTTTTTTAAACTTTTTTTTTCGATCACGGTGGGCCATATAACATATAAGTTAGTCGATCCTATCATATCTAATCCTTAGTACAACGTGGAAATAAAATCGTGCCAACAATGCTTTTAACTGTTTAGATACATTCAACTTATACGTAATATTCAACTATTTCTTTACTTTTTCCCTAACACTCATTGTACTAACCCCACAAAACCTTTCACATTTTCATCTCTTGCAGGAACAACATTGCGAAAAATCTCGAAAGCAAAAAACGTGTCGTCAAAATGCTGTTCGTACTGGTGCTGGAGTTCTTCATCTGTTGGACCCCACTCTACGTCATCAACACGGTGGCCATGTACATTGGTGCGGCCATCTATGAGTATGTGGATTACAAATCGATAAGCGCCTTACAGCTGCTGGCATACTCATCCAGTTGCTGTAATCCGATCACATATTGTTTCATGAATGCAAATTTCCGACGAGCCTTTCTCGACACGTTCAAGGGGCTGCAGTGGTGTGGCAAGCGCTTTCAACGTAAACGCTCGCCACCACAAAATGGAAATTTATGCCTGGCCGGTAATTCTAGTATTCGGGTAAATAGCTGTACTGTGCAGACCGTGATCGATAGTCCTCGTTTGTAAATAAGCAAGAGAGCTACAGCATACAGGATGGAATCCCAATGCATTTAATTTCCAGTGCATCAAGGAATGATGCATGCATCCACAACGAAAACATCTCCCCCCAAACATGTAGTAGTAATCTCTTGGGTAATATGTACTGGTCTATTTTCATCTGAATGAAGAATTGGAAAATGCAGTTTGCTATGCAACTAGTTAGCTATATGGTAGAATTGGTAGTTTTGTGGCAGTACATTCTAGTAAAGTACACACACACACACGCACAGCCAGAAGGGCCATGGGATGTCATGCCCTTTGATTCAATTTGTAATAATTTGTGCTTTCGTTCGCAACAGTATTAGTATGACATTATCGATTTTTGCTTTGGTTCGAATGTTCAATACCTATGAGGACATATGAACATTGTTAAAGATTTCAAATACATAATTGTGAAATAATTCGTAAGTTTAAGGCCTCAAAGGAAATAATTTGAAACTATTTGTGCTGCTAGTAAATAACGAAAATGACAACAGCATATAATGGTTTCTTTATGGGGTAATTTATGCAATTTACATAAATTAATATGTATGTATATTATTGTTAGATTCTAAGAAATTTTATTTAAATGTTAAAGAAAACTGAATAAACATTTAAATTTGAAACGTGTGAGAGCAGAGATGTGTTTTTATTGGGGGTGGTATAAATAGTTAGATGCCTCAAGGTTCGTAATTAATGTGGAGAGCAGATGGAAGCCACCTAAATTTGAAAATTCGATATGATATGATCGTAGCTTTAAAGACATTTTTAATAGACCTTTTAATCTCCTGCTTCAAACCTACAGCAACGTGTCTTAAGGGGTACATAACAATATTAATAACACTGTGCTACACACAAAATATACAGGGGTTATCATGTAGCATTTCTGTTAGACTGGAGTCCATAGAGTAAAGTGATACTTTTAGTTTTTCTCGGTCACTTCGTTAAGTAATGTTTTTATAGCAAAGTAAGTGAAATGGCGATATTCCTTAAATTACAAGTTCCAAAATTCATAAGTCTTCTCTTTGTAAACCGATCTTCAAAATCTTACATCTGTTGTAAAGCTATGACTTTCACCTTTTATTAAAAAAAAGAATTTTGAAAATCGGTTAATAAATAGTGAAACGGCGGCTGTTTAAGCAAAACAACCTCGAAAAAAAATTGCGAATTCTCATTTTCTCAACGCTCTCAGTTGATCATGCAGCAGCGCAATGTATATTTTTTATTTTTGTATTATGCTATATTAAAGTAGCTTTCTAAAATAGGTCAGTTTATAAGAAACGTTTGAAAAATGACTGAGTTATGCTAAATTTATAGACATCCATTTTTTTCTCCAAAACTTTATCCTGCTATAGGTTTACCAAATATAGAATTTGGGCACGATCACATTGGATATATTTATAATTTTCCTCGATTTCTAAAGTGGGTGGAATGGTATATTTATATGGGAGGTACCAGAAGGGGCGTGGCCCTTTTCAATAGCCCTTTTTTTGGGGAAATATTAACTTGCACAGTTTCAAAACATTTGGTGGCTGTAGTGCAGAATAGGGGCGGGAGCCCGATTAAAAAAAAATATGCCATTGTCTTCGTCTTGGTCCCCAAACATCGGAATGGTAGGTCAAAGTTGGCACTCAGGCCCATGGGGCCCGGGGGGTAAAAAAAAAGGGGCCCCTTTCGGTTCTATGATGACCCCCCAGGTGCGGGTACCCTAACATATTTTCGAGACGAGTCAAACGATGTTATTTTTAGGTTCTACGGGTCTCCTGGACCGAGTTAGAGCCATTTGAATTTCCAGGATATACCAAAAAAAAAAAAAATAGCGCTATTTTTTTACAAATAAATTTTCCCTGCGGCGCTTTTACTCCCAACATTTCTATTTTCACTAATTTACAAAAAAAAAAAAAAATTCCTGAATATACCAAAAAAAATATTTTTTTTTCAAAACTTTTTGGCTGCGACACTACTGCAACCATTTCAACGGTTACAACTCTAATTTAAAACTAAAATAATATTTTAAAGGGATATATCAAAAAAAAAAATATAATTACAATACATAGCTTTTTTTTAAATATTTTTAAAATTTTTCTTCATTTTTTCCACTTTAACCTTTTTTTAATCACTTTTCATTTTTCACATATTTCTCTTTGGACTTTTTCCTGAATTTTTTTAAATATTTCTTGAAATTTTCCTTTAAAAACCTTATAAATTCAAAAAAATTTGAAATTTTCACACATTTTTGATGATAATTAATTTTTCTATGGAATTTTTCAATTCATTTCCTTAAATTATTCCAATTTTCAATGATTTTTCCCAATTTTTTAAATTTTTTACGGGGTTTTTCAGAAAAATTTATTTTTTTTTTAAAAAATCGCGCGGTTCTTAAATTTTCTATTTTTTTAGAATTTTTCAATTTATTTCCTTAAATTTTTCTAACTTTTTCCATGATTTTTTCACATATTTTCAATTTTTTTTGGTATATCCTGGAAATTGAAATGGCGATTCAGGAGACCCGTTGGATTCGTCTCGAAAATATCTTGCATTTGAGTACCCACACATGGGGGGTCATCATATAACCCAAGGGTCCCCTTTTTTTGGCCCCCCCCCCCCGGGATTTAGCGCCAACTTTGACCTCGATTTTCGTGTTTCGGGGCGTATTTGGGAGGGGGTGGCATTTTTTTTTTGGGCTCCCGCCCCATATTCTGCCTTTTTGCCCATTTGGTTTCGTCTTTCGAAAGTTATCGTGCGTACCGGCCGGACAGACAGACGGACATGTTTCAAACGACTTAAAAATTCATGAATCGCATTTGGTTCAAAGAAACCTAAGGTCTAATGTGACTCCTTCTAAGTGTTACACTTTTGGGTCGTATCAAATGATATATACCCTCTTACCCATTGGGTAGGGTATAAACAAGGTTTCAGAAAATAATCTTTATATTTTTTAGTTCAGATTTATTAGATTTTTCTAAATGGGCTTTCAAGGTCCTTTTCGTTAAATATGAATAAAAAGATTGTTTATTTCATTTTCCTCCGACGTTTCGCTGGCATTTCCCAGCTTCTTCAGGGATTTTTTATTGATCTGGTAACGATAAACAATCAAATAGAGCACTTACTTCAGTCCATGAATTTAAACATTATAAAAATATTAAACTTACATTCAATCTTTCGTCAAATTTCACATTTAAAAGCAGTTATTGTATATGTTTTTAACGACATAAAACATTAACTTAAAAATAAATAAGAAACAATCACAAAAATATAAAATATCACAGTTTAAAGTTTTCTTAATGTTTAGTATCACAGCTGAACCTTATTACTAACTTATAGCTATAATGTAGTTGGCATTGGTGCTGTCCTTGTCTTCTTTTCTATTTATTGCACTACTTGATTTTTGCTGAATTCTTAAGCTCTCTAAAGTAAATCTCTTGTTTACATTCCTCTCCTTGTCTAATATTTTAACATCTGTAAAATTTGCGCTGTGTCCACTCTCTGTGCAGTGTTGTGCCAAAGCTGTTGTTGTTTTATTTTTCTTTATGTCCGTTTCGTGTTCAGTTAATCTTGTCTCCAAATTGCGTTTAGTTGTGCCTATGTATATTTTATTGCACTCTTCATTCTCTTTACCAATACACTTGATCTCATACACTACGTTGCTTTGCTGTTTTATCTCAATTTTTGTTTTTGTTTGTGTAAAAAGTGAAGAGATTGTTTTGTTTGGTCTATGTGCTATTGACACTTTTTCGTTTGTTATTATTTCTCTCAGCTGTTTGTTCTCTGTGAGCTTTGGTATATATGAGAGGCTGTAATATTTGGTGTTGCTGGATGTTTCGTCGGTAGATGTGGTGTTACCAGATGTGTCGTTACTGTTTGCTTTTCGGGATTTGTCATTTGTGATGTTTTTAAGTAAATTATTTATGATGAAGTTTGGGTAATTATTGTTGTGCAAAATGGTTTTAACTTTTGTAATATTTTTTGACATGAATTTTTCATGACTTATGGATTTTATTTTTGTTATTAGGTTTGTTGCTGTATTTATTTTTTGTTTTAATGGTTGTGTGGAGTTAATGATTCTTCCCGAAGCTGTTGGTTTTGAATACCAGTCCGTTATAATTCTGCCATCTTCGCGAAAGATTTTCATATCCAGATATGGGATACATTTGTCTTCTTCTTTCTCCATTGTAAACTGTAGTTTCTTGTGATAATGGTTAAATGTTTTTAATATTGTTTCCTCGTCTTTGTTTTTTATTATTACCAATAGGTCGTCAACATATTTTTTAATAAGTTTTATGTTGATGTTGTTTCTTTCCAACTCTTCCAATGTACTTTCTAGTAATTGGTCTAGGACAATGTCAGCTATAGTTAATATAATATTATTAATAGCGAGATGAATCGGCATATTAGTGAATAATGATACCACGTCTAAAGATACTACTATTTCGTCGTCGTCCAAGTGTATATTGTCCAGCGTAGCCTTTAACTGTAGTGAGTTTTTTATATTATATTTTTCTAATTAGGATAGAAGGATCTATGACAATAATATGTGCAAGAAAATATCTGTCAAATGCTTGCTACGGCTTAGCTCTATTCGATGGACCACTATTTTTTTAATGACTATGAGACATGATTGAGGTTTAATGTCATTAATGTGCCGAATAAGGTTATCCTTTAGCTGTTAAATTGTTCTTGGCTTATAGACGTAAATTTTTTCTTTTTAATATTTTCAAAGAGAGAAATCCAACGGAGTTAAATTACATAATCGTGGCGGTCAATTAAAATCGGCCATTTAATTTCTCGCGCAAAAGGGATATTGTTTAGTTGGCCGTGTGTCAAGTGGCACCATCATGTTAAACCCTCATATCGTTCAGTTCATATTCTCAATTTCAGGCTACAAGAAGTCCGTTATCATCTCGCGATTGCGAACATCATTCGCGGTAACTGCTTGGCCTATCTCATTTTTGAAGAAGTACGACCCTATGACGCCGCCTTCACGTAAATCGAACCAAACAGTCACGCCTTTCAACAATCACTCTTGGATTATCATTCGCCCAAATGCGGCAAATCTGCTTATTGACGAATCCACTGGGGTGAAAATGTGCCTCATCACTGAAGATGATTTTTATCGAAAATTGATCATCCACTGTTGACATTTCTTGCCACCATTCTGACCATTGACGATGTTTGGAATGGGCAAGAGGCTTTAGTTCTTGAGTCAATTGCACCTTGTCAGCGTGTAAATGCAAGTCTTTATGCATAATGTTCATCAACGACGAGCGTGAGAGGTGTAATTGTTGGGCACGACGACGAGTTGAGGTGGACGGCTTTATCGCGAACAGCAGCAATATTTTCGGCAGTACGAGATGTACGCGCATGCACTGGTGTTTTCACACCTCCTACAGACCCGGTTTGCTCAAATTTTTGCACGATTTTTCCGATTGTACGCAAATTACGAAGTGCACGATATGCATCTTGACTTGAACGCCCATTTTCATAATAAGCCTGAATTACTTAACGGCTTCCTTGATAGTGTATCTTTCCATGGTTCAAATTGAGTTAGTCTGAAATTGAGAAATGTCAAATGAAATGCAGAAAAGAACCTGACGTTTATGTGTGGCTTACATTCAACATCGGCCCTTACAATTTAACCACCCGTTATTTTCCAATTTCCTGTTGCCATTTCAAAAAATGTAAAAAAAACCATAGATTTAATAAGAAATCACCATATAACAATTAGTAAGGCAATTTAAGCAGAATAAGTATTTAAAAGCTTTATTAAAAAAATATAAAAACCAGTACAGAAATTTCAGTCAGATGAACTGACTGATAAATACCATCACCCAATATAAGATATTGTTTAAGTCTTGAGTTTTTGAAATTAACCGATTTGTAATTAAAACCAGTTAGAAAGTTTCAGTCGGGCAACCCAACTTACATTTACCCTTACCCTCAGTAAAACAAATAATTTGATATTATATTGATTTTATTACTCGGTTTCTAAAGTGGGCGAAGTGGTACATTTGTATGGGAGGTACGAGAAGGGGTGTGGTTAGGCTTCCAGATTTATTCTCCATTACTTTATCCTGTTATAGCTTTACTAATTACAGAATTTGGGCACTGATATTATTAGTACATCCCTAAAGTGGGCGGAAAGGTACATTTGTATGGGAGGTACCATAAGGGGCGTCGCTAGACTTCCAATTTTTTTTTCCAAAACATTTTCCTGCTATAACATAACAAAATACAGAATTTGGGCACGATCGTGTCCAGTGTATTGATATTATTACCCTATTTCTAAAGTGGGCGGAGTGGTACATTTGTATGGGAGGTACCAGAAGGGGCGTGTCTAGACTTCCAGATTTTTTCTCCAAAACTTTATCCTGCTTAAACTTTATCAAATACTGAATTTGGGCACGATGGCGTTAGGTCTTTAAATAATATTAATCGATTTCTAAAGTGGGCGGTACCAGATGTGTATGGGAGGTACCATATGGGGCGTGAATAGACTTCCAATTTTTTTCTCCAAAACTTTATCCTGTTATAGCTTTACTAAAAATAGAATTTGGGTACGATCACGTTTAATTTATTGATATTACTTCTCCATCTTTATAGTGGGCGGAAAGGTAGATTTGTATGGGAGGTGCCAGAAGGGGCGTGGCTAGGCTTTCAAAAATGTTTCCAAAACTTTATCCTGTTATAGCTTTACTAAATAAAGAATTTGGGGACGATCCTGTAGGGTGTATTGATATTATTACTCGATTTCTAAAGTGGGCGGAATGATGTATTTGTATGGGAGGTACCAGAAGGGGCGGGGCCATGTAGCCCATTTGCAATACCGTAAGTAGTTTTGAGAAAATAATAACTCGTGCAAAATTTCAAAACATTTGGTTGCGTCTTTCGAAAGGTATCGTGCGAACCAGCCGGACAGCCACCAGACAGACAGACAGACAGACGGACATGGCTCAAACGACTTAAAAAGTCATGAATCGAATTTGGTTCAAATAAACCTAGGGTCTAAAGTCACTCCTTCTATGTGTTACACTTTTGGGTCGTATCAAATGATATATACCCTCATCCCTAAGGGTGATGCTATAATTAGTGTAAATTATATTTCCATGCGACCGACTATTTGAACTGTTGCTCGCCCCGCAACCATTTTTATGAATTGTATTCTCAATAATCTGCACTATTTAATTGAAACCAAAACTTTGCAACTATGCGATACTGATTGTTTTACAAAAACAAAAAAAAAACATTTAAATAACAAAAATGCATCATAAATTCTTCATCATAAATAATCCCTATGATTCTTCCTCAACTTAATTGAATACATTGAATAAAACGCAATAACTATAATTTATAGCATTGCCAATAAGATGATTACTTTAACGCCAACTACTCAAAAAAAAAAAATCAGATTACTTGTTTTTTTTTTGTGCATCATAATACATTATTTACAAAGAGTATTGTTGTGTATTTTATGGATTTATTTTGTTTTTTATATTAAAATTATGAAAATAAATCTCAATCAACCGTGACATCTCCTCTGTTACAAAATCGACACTATACCAGCAGAAATATATCAATGTACTATTAAATTAATTATGTTTTCATACGGGTGGGTGATTAAATTATGATTAATAGTTAATCGATAAATAAAAAACATTATGTAATCAACAGCAAATACGGTTACTCTACTGTGAGTTGTGGTAAGCCGCGCAGCATAGCACTATGGGGATGCAGAGCAATAGAGCAGGACTTTTATTAAATTAAGCACGTACAGAGTGCCACGAAGAAAGATAGAGAGCGCTGATATTACACGTACCTTGTGCAATTGTTTCGACACCAGTGTCAGGATATGTACGTCCATTTACTGCTGTTGGCTTGTAGGAATTGAAGCGAGCACAAAGCTACGATTTATTTGTATTTGCAGAGAAGCGAATTGTTTAATTAATACACATGAGTACACAAATGTTTGTATTTGTACAGCAAATTCTTTGTTGTTGTTGTAAATAGTCATGTCATGTCAACATGGTGTATTTGTTTTTTTTTTTTTTAATCTGATTTGTTGGGAAATTCTCTACTGTTGCATAGTATGCGATAGCAAAGGTTCCATAAGCAGTAACAGCAGCAGGATAAGGCAATAGTGGTACGAGTATAGTTGCATATTTTTTTACTACCAAAAATTATCATTACGTTGGGTAATTATTACTGCAATACGTTGATTACATTGGTGTAGTATATGTAAGCTTCGGTCATGCCAAACTTATTGGCCACTCCCCCAGCTTTAATTAATCGCTATATATGCAACCATTTAAGTACAACTCGATTTAATAATCACATTTATGCTTTTTAATTTTACTCAATCGTATAAATAATTAAGTAGGTCAATTATTATTTTAAAAGTTCATTAATTGTTATGTGTGTGCGTATGTGTGTCATCTGTGGAGGTATTGTCATACAATTGCTTATACTTGCATGTAATTTTGTATTTATGTACTTAACATTAATATTTACATACATACTGATTTAATCAATTAATGTGATTAAATAGACCACAAAAGAATTAATTGGTGAACATACACAGTAAACTGATTCGATTACAATGTGTCATGTTCAACACATTGTTGATGTTTTAATTTAGAGAAATTATTTAGTACCTACACGAGACTGAGGTTATAATTTCAATTTATATTGTTAAATGCATTTTATAACAATTTCAACGTCAACTGTATAGATTTGTTCTGTACAAAAGAATGTAATAGAGAAATGCCATCTCTATTTCCCAGGGCCGGCCGTCGCAAAGTGGTTAGAACACTCTACTACCATGCGGGAGGACCGTGGTCCGATTAACGGCTCCAGTCATTCTCTATGTTGTCGACAGCAACTTAGCAGTATAAGTGTCGAGTCAATCGGGATGTCTAGTAAAAATTTCGCAAACAGTGACGTTCGCATTCGTCGATAAACACGTAGGAGGTACCGTTTTTTGTGAATCTAAAAATGAAAGCGTGCTAATTCACAACAACTATCCTATACCTCATTCATGGGGTGTCAAGTGAAATTTAGTACTTGACTGTGGCAGAGATACCGCCAGCTTATGCTTTGAGAAAAAATTAATATCAACAGTGAGGTTCGGCCGTGGTTAGAACGCGCAACTATTATGCGGGAGACCACGGTTCAAATCATATCTCAGTCAAAACAAATTTTATTAAACGGGATAAGATATCCCTCCTTTATTGCTCCTTGAAATGAAGCAAATGAGAGTTTATTTGAACTAAATTTTTCCATAATCTATATATAAAGGTTGGTCCAACCAAAACGCACGATAAAAATTTTAAAAGAACCAAAGAGATTTCACCGATTTATCTTAATATTTTTGATACCCTTATCCTACAGGTAAGAGAGTATATATCATTTGTTAAAACCCAAAAGTGTAATACATACAAGGAGTCTCTTCAGACCCTAGGTTTCTTTGAACCAAATTCGATTCATAACTTTTTGTTTTAGTTTGAGCCATATCCGTATGTATGTCTGTCCGCCCGGCTGGTGCGCACGATAACTTTTGGAAGACGTAACCAATCTTTGTGAAACTTTGCATGGGTTAATAATTTCCCAAAACTACTTATGGAATTGCATATGGGCTACATAGCCACGCCCCTTCTGAAACCTCCCATTCAAGTGCACCATTCCACCCACTTTAGAAATTGTATATTTTGTTAAGAAACATTTAATATTTTTACTGAGGGTGAGGGTATATGTAAGTCGGTTTACCCGACTAAAACTTTCTCACTTGTTATTATTATGATAGAAGAATCTGTAACAGTTAAGTATGAAACAAAATAACGGCCAAATGATCGCCACGGCTTCGGCGGCATATCTTTATCCGATGGTCAATATTGGCAATGACGTTTATGTTTTAATATCGTAAATACTTTATCGTTCAATTGCTTATCTCATTCTTTATGCTGACTTAAACAATTACGTAGTGCACGAAATGCATTTTGATTTGAATGCCCATTTTCGTATTAGGCTTGAACAATCTTAACGCGCTGCTCAGTTGTGTACCGCTCCATGTTAAAATTTTGTCAAATACTGAAACAAGGAAATTTCAAATTAAGTTGGGCAAAAAAACTTGACGTTAAGGTGTTCCTCACAATTAACATCTGGTATTATGTTTGGACTACCATATAAAAAAGGGATCGTGATTTGTTCAGATGCTTAAAACTTGAAAACAACTGGACCAAATTGAATTATTTCTGAGGCAGTTTTGTTTTCAATTGCCATATAGATTTGAAGTTAGTAAATATCGTATAGGGAAATTTGTCACGTTTTAGGCTCTTTTGTTATATTGTTATATGGTGGCGTATGATTATCATAAGTAATATTTTACGTAGATCATACGCCACGGAGTACGACAGTATTATTTTAACTGCTACAAAATAAACCCAGTTCAAAATCATTTGATGAACGAAAAAGTGAAACTGTAGCTTATTTAGAGAAACGTTATATGAACAGATTAAAGGAATTGTAATTCCTAATTTTTTATAAATTTGTTTCAGCTAAATCGGACTAGTGGTTCTCGAGTTATGTCAAACAATAGAGCCTAAAATGGGCTGAAAAATATTGTACCAATTTTTGTGGTTTTATCTTTAGCAGTCTAGTATGGCTGATGGTATCACTTTTTTATACCATCACCCTTAGGGATGAGGGTATATATCATTTCATACGACCCAAAAGTGTAACACATAGTAGGAGTCACTTTAGACCCTAAGTTTCTTTGAATCAAACTCGATTCATAACTTTTTAAGTCGTTTGAGCCATGTCCGTCTGTCTGGCTGTCCGGCTGGTTCGCACGATAACTGCGCAACCAAATGTTTCGAAGTTAATACTTCCCTAAGACTATTTACGGTATTGCAAACGGGCTACATGGCCTCACCCCTTCTGGTACCTCCCATACAAATACATCATACGAGTAATAATATCAACACACCCAACGGGATCGTACCCAAATTCTGTACTTCGTAAAGCTATAACAGGGTAAAGTTTTGGAAAAAAAATTGGAAGTCTAACCACGCCCCTTCTGCCACCTCCCATACAATTGTACCTTTTTGCCAACTTTAGAGATGGAGTAATAATATCAATATTCTTTATTTTGTAAAGTTATAGCAGGACAGTTTTTGAGAAAAAAAAACTGGAAGTCTGGCCACTCCCCCTCTGGTACCTCTCATACACATCTGGTACCGCCCATTTTAGGAACCGATTAATATTATTAAGAGACCTAACGAGATCGTGCCCAAATTCTGTATTTGGCAAAGTTCAAGCAGCATAAAGTTTTGGAAAAAAAAATCTGGAAGATAGACACGGCCCTTCTGGTACCTCCCATACAAATGTACCACTCCGCCCACTTTAGAAATCGAGTAATAACATCAATGTGATAGATTTTTTTTTTGTTTTAATCAGGGTGAGGGTATAAGTTAGTCGGGTTGTCCGACTCAAACTTTCTTACTGGTTTTCTTTTATCCCTTATATTGAAAATTTTAAAAAATCACTTTATATAGTACAACTATCCCGTAAAATAAATACGCATCTCCATTTTCGGGATTTTTCCTTTAGCCGTTTGTTTTGGGTGTTGATACCAGTTGTATCCCTTTTTCGAGTTTTTACCCCCTAAAGTGCCCTTTATATCGCACAACTACTTACATCATATTGTGCGATATAAAGGGTGACCATTTAGTCTGGGTGATGATACCAGTTCATATCGCACAACTATTCCACAAAAAAAGTATTAAACCTAATTTTTGTGTTTCTATTTTGAGCCATTTAGACTGGCTGATACCAGTTTTATACTTTTTTGGGCCTGTTTTTAGTCCTTGAAATACAAATTTCAGAAAATCAATTCGTGCAGCTCTCTATTTCTATACGGCTTTAGCAGTTTGATCTGGGTGATGGTACCAGTTTAATCCGTTTTTGGGTCTATTTTTATCCCTAATAGTATCAAATTCAAAAAATCCCTTGTAAAACCGTTTGGTCTGGGCAGTGGTCAGTCAGTCACTTGGTCAGTAACGCATTAATTTCATACCTTAAGAAATTTCTGGAATGGTGGGCGTGGCACCTCACCTACAAGGTAAATAAAATAACATATGCGTAATCTAACAGAGAATGGGCGTGGTTGAGACATTGTTTGTAGCACAAATATGAATTACCACATATCTGTAGCAATAAGAGTATTCAAACTTTGAGGACTGTAAGTAGCCTTGAATGAATTTGTGGGCAGGACATCTCCTTTATAAAATAATGTCTAGAAACTTCGAATGCAGTCTTCTAATAATTATGTGAGTTCGAGCCAAAAATGGGAGAGGTGACAGGGTTCGAAGTCGGTTATTCCTAAAGTGCAATTAAAAAATCCAGAAAGTCACAAAATATATTCATATTCATATCGTTCACCTCGTTATGGATTGACCCATATTCGATATCAACATATTCATGTTAAACACAGCGCCCCTCAACCCACATAAAAGTCTAACACAAAACTATGCGTCATGGCCAAAATAAATGTTTAGGTATTTTTATTTATTGTTGGTTGTTAGTAATATTCGTATAACCGACTTTTTGATTGTTTCCATTAATTTCTCTCCCCATTACTCCCTACTAATACATACAAAACTATTTCATTTGGATAATGAACACTATCGTTAATAGTCTGATCCTGAGCAGACTCTTGTCTTTAACTAAAAGTATCCAATCATGATATTCCTTTGTTGCTCAATTTATTTAAACGTCGTTTTATATATCTCTACCGTATGCGGCCGTTATCGAATATCCTTCCACCTTTTTTTTGTGTTGATTTAAAGAATTGTGGTGGTAGTGGTGATGGTGGCGGTGAACCCTTTTGAAATTAGCTTCCGCTGCCGTGGTTGCTCAAATGAAATATGCAGAAACACCAAAACAGATACCAAAATAGCAAATCATTTATCAATCTCAATCATCGTTGATTTGGCTTCTTTCTTTTGCATATTCCATCTGAAGGCTAAATCAACAACCTGCTCTACTACGAGTACGCATAATGTTTATCTGCGATTTGTGGGAGTTTCTGTTTCCACAAAGTATTTCACGTGTCTTCCGTTACAGAAATTTAACTGAACTGTGGTATGAAGGCAGTGGGGAGCGAGGGGAAAGAATAAACTGACATCAACGCGCAGCAAGAGTTAAACGTTGTATGTACTCGTATATTTTGGCATTTTTGTGTATGCTGTGTATGACGGGTTGTGCCAAAGGCATCAATTAATTATTTAGAAGTGAACTTTAATCAAGAGTTCCTTTTTTGCGTCGAAGTCTACGTCAAACTGACAGGTATGAGAGCAAGTGCTTAAATTGTGTGTTCCACAAAATATGATACTTTTGGGATGAGTGGAAAAGGAGAGCATGTGAGGAATTGGGTGAGTATTTTTTTAAAGGTTCATAGTTGTCCAAATCGGCGAAGAAAATTACAAAATAGACTGAAATAGTATTCACTAGCGTAGAAGGCACATTTGGACTCAAATTTAAAATATGTATAAAAAATTAAATTGTGTTTGTATGCAGCTTATGGGAAGCGACATCATTTAACTGATTTTATTGAAATTTTCAAAGCATATGGTTGCATGTCTGGAAGGAAGATAGGCTACATGCAATTTTGATATATTTAGTGGGCGCGGTCCAACCCATAGAACCATCTTTGTGAAAAGCAATATTTGAGGACTATTTCAACATTCTTCCTGAAATAGTAATGATAATGAGAGCTGAGTTCAAATTTTAATAATGTGAGTAATTGCTTGCAAAATGGGCACAGATCGGAGAGGTAGGCGTGGTTGGCACCTCCTATATAAAATAAATGTTTCAGATCAGATATCAGGAGTAGTATATCAGTGAGAGTCTTAAAACTTTGCCTGAATTCTTTTCTCACTAATGTGAATACTTTACGAACAATGAAATTGATCGGAATTATAGGCGTGGGTCTTTTCACAGTAATAAACGAATAGTGTTTTTTTATTATTACAATACGAAACATCTTTAAGAATAACTTTCAAGGCAGAACGCAACTTCGCAGTATAGTAGACTAAAATCGGCATATCCAGTAATAGCTTTTCAAACAGTGACGTTCGCATTCGAATCTAAAACCAGTAAGAAAGTTTCAGTCGGAAACCCGATTTAAATAACCCCTCACCCTTAGTAAAATATACAATTTTCCAGTATATTGATATTATTACCTGATTTCCAAAGTGGGCGGAAAGGTACATTTGTATGGGAGGTACCAGAATTGTCGTGGCGAGACTTCCAGATTTTTTTTTCCAAAACTCTATCCTGCTTTAGCTTTACAGACTTTGGACACAATCGCTGTTGGGTGTATTGATATTATTGCTCGATTTCCAAATGGGGCGGAGTGGTACATTTGTATGGAAGGTACCAGAAGGGGCGTGTGTAGACTACCAGCTTTTCCTCAAAGCTGATATAGCTTTACCAAATAATGAATTTGGGCACTACTGCGTTGCGTGTGTTGATATTATTACTCGATTTCTAAAGTGGCTCCTTCTATATGTTACACTTTTGGGTAGTATCAAATGATATATACCCTGCTACTAGTAGGGTGAGATTATAATAATCATCGACCAGTGTCATCTATCAAAGCAGTTTCAGCTTCGCTGGGATACGAAATCAGCAATTACATCTAATAGTTTCTGTCGTATTGGTCTGTCGAATGCAGCTTTGTACTTGATAAAAAAAATTGGGTAAGTGTTGATCTGTATTTCTGGGACCTTCTCCAGGATTTGCCAAAGTGTGAATATCTGGTCAGTTATGGAATTTCACAACAACGCGAGAAGCTATCCCATACCTCATTTATGGGGTGTAAAGGCAAATTTAGCTTTTAAGTTTTTATGGAATTACCACGACTAAACTCACCCCATTTATGTCCAACAAGCTTTAGTCTTCCACTAAACGGGACCTCGTTTGCGATGGGTAAAATGTCGATCCCATATTAGTAAGTGCTCACAATTGGATCGCCTTTCTTAATTACAGGACATTGAACACTCAGATTCCATTCATCAGGCATAGATTCCTTTGATTCGACACTCGAAGCTTTATTGTTTTTAAACCGTGCATTGCTGACTTCGTTTTTACTCGGTAATTGTGGAGATTTCGTCACTTATGCTGCATTCGAGTTCAAATATGTTTCCTCCATAATTGCAACTCACTCTGCGTATCCGAGACCAGATTTCTATCTCTGTCCTTGCAGGTTAGAATCCCTTTTTCAAAACCAGTACTTTATTACCCTTTGGTATAACTTTCGGACTTTACCTATATCCCTGTACTTGTTCATATCCTCTCTCTCTCTCTCTCTTTTCTACCTTAGCCGCTTTATTTGCTTGAAGAGGCGTATCGATCCTCTCCTTCTCCAGCACGCGTTACCATTAGCTGCAGTTTTGCTTTTTATGAAGCATCCGCTTCTTCCGACAACACACGACATTCTTCATTGTACCACGGCTTGTCTGAGACTAGTTTTTCATACGGTCGTTGCGGTAGTGGCCATTTTCGTTTATAACCTGTAATTGAGAGAGTTGGTTGAAATAGGCATTGGCTCGGTGGTACGTATCTGTGCGATGTTTGGCTTCTTTTGCGTTTGATTACGGGCGTTCTTAGCACTACTTATCGCATGCGTATCTTGGCTGCAAATAGGTAAATTTACCTTGTGTTTCCTTCCCGTCCGGTCTATTGCACTTCCTACATGGCGGTACTGTCAGCCTTATATTTGTCTAGCATAATCGCCAATTGGTCAGAGGCACCATCAACCATCAATCCGATGCATATCTAAAAATCATAGTCCTTATAACGTTTTCGGGGGATTCTTGTCGTTTTTTTTTTGTTTTCATAATAATTGATTTATTTAAGGTCAGCTCGCTCGTTTCTAGGGGATGCGAAAGCTACTTAGAGGGTTGTTTTATTAAACTTCTTTAACTTAAGTTATCTACTCCCAGAAGCATCGGTAGTAGCTTGCCACTCAGGTAACTCGACGTTCCTCCTTCCCACATTTGCTATCGTAAATCGTATACAATATAAAACTGACCTTCCGACAAAAATTGGAAAGTTTCTGAAAATATTACGTAATACTATTATATAGGTACACCAGAGTTGTACTTTCGTTTAGATGTATAAATTGCAATTCAGGTTGCCAAATTCATTTGAATTTATACAAAATCAATTATATTCAAATGAATTCATTCGTGGCCGATTTTGAAATTGAAATTGTTTTCTTAATATGATTAATATGAGAAAAACACAGTACAACATTTTTCAACTTACCGGCTTCTTCTGCCACTTGAAGTCTTTCTAACGCGATCGTGTCCAAATTCTGTATTTAGTAAAGCTCAAGCAGGATAAAGTTTTTGAGAAAAAGTCTGGAAGTCTAGACACGCCCCTTCTGGTACCTCCCATACAAATGTACCACTCCGCTCAGTTTAGAAAACGAGTAATAATATCAATATAACAGAAAATTTTATGTTTTACTGAGGGTGAGGATATATGTAAGTCGGGTTGCCCGACTGAAACTTTCTTACTGGTTGAGTTTTAAAATGAGCAAAAATACCCCAGAATCGTAAACTACGATAAATTCTAATACATTTTACGAAGAAACTATGTGTCTTAAATCAATTATTCAAGCTTCTCAGCGGGCGCTAGAAATTAACATTAGACACATAGTATATTCATTAAATTTTATTAGAATTCATCGTAGATTCCGATATAGGTATACGATTTTTGCGAAAAAAAAATTGACCTGTTTTCAGCGGAAGGACGGAGGATTTCATAGTAATAAAATGCTATATTTTTAACTTTAATATAAATGGTGTTAGTGAACATGTGTAGTTAATTTTCCAAACATATGAAAGTTTGAACAATATGTATCAAATGAAAGAAGACAATCTCAGTTATTTATTTTTTTGTTTTGACTTATCTGGAAAAAATTTAAAGAAAAATATTCTCAAATGTTTGCAATCGAATATTCTTGAAAATGTTAATTAAACAAATTTGGAAAAAATACATACATTCTGTAGAAAGCTTCTTAACATACTAAACTCTCATGATTTTATCTTTATTAGTTTAGAGTAAAGAATGATGTAATGATTGGTCCAAACAAGTAGGACCCTTTGACTTGTCGCGACAAGGAAAACAAAATTAGATTGGCCCTTGACAAAAAAATAAACATTTTATGTATCCGTACTGCAAATTGAACTGTGGGAAAATTAAACTGGAATAACAATTCATAATAAAATTCAGTTTTACACGTATGTCAACGTGTTTTGTCCCATTTGACCCAAATGCCATTTAGTGCAGACATATTAGCTTCTATCACGGCATAATAAAATATACACCTTACTCTCTTTATCCGCACCCTCTTGACACTTGGCCGTAGAAACTGTGGCCAGGTGCAACCGCTATAAGACACCATTAATAATAACGTGTGTATATAATTTCTTAATTCATAAAATACATAACCACAACTCCTGGTCAAGTGCTACTGTTTGTGTGTGTGTGTGTGGTTTCGTATCTTTTTATATCACAACCATAAAAATGAATACAACAGCAGCATAACCATAAGCCACCGTCAGACAACAGCTAACAAGATAGAGAGAGAGCTGGGACGTTTTTTGTTTACGTCGCTTTGAATATCCTTGACCAGATTGTGTCTTCTTCTACACCCCTTTTTGTGGTCGTCGTCGTCGTCGTCGTGCACCATGACGCCCATGTTTTTGCACTGCACTGATGGCACTGGTTAAAAAGAGTGCGGGAGGCGGACAGTGTGATAAACAGTACATGTCAGAGTTTTGATGTGCTTTTAATTTGAATACATCTGCGAAGTTATACAATTTGTTTTCAGCTAAGAAAGAGAGAGTGAGAGTGCAAGCAGGGAAGTGAGTATAGAAATGAAATTTTAGCAAAACGTAAACATTTAATCATTCTAAGCAAACTTAGATGTGCAGTATGAGTGGGTGAATTACACAATGCAACACACTTTTTCGGGGGTGAACCAAACCAATATCAAACGATAGCATTTGAACTCAGTAACAAATCCCTAAACTCCATTTTGCTCCACTACGTCACAAATTTTTTTTACAGTGGTTTAAAGTTTGATTTTTTTGATCAAAAGTCGAATCAAAGAATATGAAAAATCGTCTGTAAAAATACGTTTGGGGTATTTCATGTCTTCGGAGACCTATATTAAAACAATCAGGGGAATAATTTCTCGGAACATTTTAACCCTCTAGCTCCCACCCGAATAGGACATTTTTGGCACAATTTTGAAAAACTGTTTAAAAGTCAACTTTGGACGGAGGTCAAGGATAAGAATCTTCGATAGAAATATTCTCCGGGAAATTTCACTAAGAGTCACCCAAGACAAATAACGTGTGCGAGTCAAAGGTTCCAAAATAAAATCAAAATGAAGTGTTAGTTAAATGTTAAAAAGTCTATTTTCCAGCAAACAGTGCAACGCACTTTTTCGGGAGTGAACAAAACCGATATCAAACGACAGCATTTGACCTGAGTAATAAAACCCTAAACTCTATTTTGCTCCACTACGTCACAATTTTTGTATGCAGTGGGTTAAAGTTGGATTTTTTTAGACAAAAGTCAAATAAAAGAAAATGAAAAATCATGTTTAAAAATAGGTTCGGGACAGTTCATGTTTGCGGAGACATACATTAAAATTTTCAGAGGAACATTTCATCAGAACATTTTAACCCTCCAGCTCCTACCCTTAGGATGAATTTTGAAAAACAGCTTAAAAGTCAAATTTCTCAAAATGTTCAAAATGGGTGGCAGGTTTGAGGAAATATTCCCTGGAAAATTTTAATGTAGGTATCCGAAGACATGTACTATCCCAAATCTATTTTTATACAAGATTTTTCGTTTTCTTTTATTTGTTTAAATAAATCCAACTTTAATTTTTTTTTAAATAATTTATACAATATTTTTAATTTTTTAAAAATATTTGTTTTCATTTCCTTAAGAACATTATAGAAATAAAAAAAAACATTTTAAATTAATTTAATTTAAGCAAAAATTTTTGCTAATTTATTTATTGTTCTATTAAATTAAAATTAATAAAAAAAACATATGTATTTTTTAGTACAATATATTTTTATCAATATACGAATTCATTAAAGTAAAAAGTATAATTACAACTGATCACAACCTATTATATCGCTGGCTTAACATGTAAAGGCTTTAAGTCCACTTTTTTTCGAAATTGAGATTTTGATGCAGTTATGTTCATTAAGTAAAAATACATCGTTTAAAAAAAATACAGTTATCTCATTAGTAGTTGTTTTGTAGTTATGAGTAAAGGCGCTAAGTCCAATTTATCACATCTTTGTGTAATATAGCACTTCTTCCAATGTTGCTATATCAACTTTATCGCGAGGAATGGTCTGAGAATGGTCCAACCAATTGATATAATATTATTTCTCACTGGCTACACTCAGTCATGACATTAATCGTCGACTGCTTATCTCTCTTTCCAATTCCAATAATATTACAAAAAATAGTTCGCCATATTGGATCCGCCATTCTGAATTTTCAAAATCTAATACCAGATTCGTAATCAGCGACCCCGAAAACCCCTGAGTGACGACTTTCAAGCAATTCCAATAATATTACAAAAAATAGTTCGCCATATTGGATCCGCCATTTTGAATTTTCAAAATCTAATACCAGATTCGTAATCAGCGACCCTGAAAACCCCTGAGTGACAACTTTCAAGCAATTCCAATAATATTACAAAAAATAGTTCACCATATTGGATCCGCCATTTTGAATTTGCAAAATCTAATACCAGATTCGTATTCAGCGACCGTGAAAACCCCTGAGTGACGACTTTCAAGCAATTCCAATAATATTACAAAAAATAGTTCGCCATATTGGATCCGCCATTTTGAATTTTCAAAATCTAATACCAGATTCGTAATCAGCGACCCCGAAAACCCCTGAGTGACGACTTTCAAGCTATAAAAGCGTTCAGGCGGATTAAAATCAACTTGAAACAGTTTGAAGAAAAAGATTTAAGTCCATGAAAAAAATACAAACTAAATAACAGAAAAAGCTCTAAATCCAAATAAGCTTTTATCTCGGCAAATAATTATTTTTTCATTTTGCTTTTACGCAAATAAAAACCAAAGAAAAATACAAAAACAAATTGCATTTACAGATTACAAAAAAGTTTATTCCAAAAAATGTTTGATTGTTTTTTGTCTCTCCTGTCAAATTGTAAAATATGGACTTAGAGTCTTTACATGTTAAGCCAGCGATATATAAAACTAAAACTACCCTTGCATCATTTTTAAAATATGACTTTTATTCGCATAAACATTTTGCAATACATTTTAAAATAATTTTAATTATTATATTTCAATAATATTTATATCAAACTAAATAATACAAAAAATACGGTCGCATGCATATGTACTTATCAAATTACAAAAAATCATTCTAACAACAGAAAACTTTTTCCATTTTATATTTAACATAACATTCTTAAACGACTCACAGTAAAGCATTTAATACTGTTAATACAACAGTTTTATTAAAATAAATATGCTGTGAATGTTAAAAGGCTTTCAACACACCAAGTTTTCATAAAGTCGTCTAAAAAAATCATGTTCCACTTTCCAATAACTAGATATCAAATACCACATACCACAAAAAATGTCGCTTCATTCGTTTGACGGAGCTCGTGAAAGCTCTATTTCAGTGAAAGAGGGCAAAGAGCGAACTGCACACTCTTATCTATATACTCTCTTTGGTAGCATATACAAATTCCATCCCCGCAATTGGTTAAGCTATTTGCTAAACTTACACTATAACCTTTTTTTTTGTTCATTAATGCCCCGCAAAGTTTCAGTTCATTTTTAAACCTTATAAGTAAAGCATATAAACTTTGGCCGTAATTTATCGTTAAACGATTCTGTTTCGTATCACATCCACATTGTAGTAACAATACCCGGAACAGATAATGTGCGCCACAGTGTAATGTTAAACACGTAACTAGTATAATGCATTAAACGGAAATACTCACACCTTTAGAGCTGTGGTGTAACACATGAAACATTACACTCAAAAGATAACAAGACAACAACAAGAAAACACTGCATGCGACTACGACGAACAACCACAGTGGAAAAAGGAACCTGAGAATGACAGTCATTGGTATTCATCAGGTGGTTGTTGGATGGTGTGACAGTGGTTTGCTAGTGTTAATCAAGCAGCAAGACAAGCTTATATTACATATGATAAATTTACAAAGTTCGTAAGAGTTGGTTTTTAATGTAGAATAAACGTGTTTTAACAGTGGGATAGGTAGTTTCATAATACAAAATTAAAAATTTTAAAATCCTCACAAAATTCAAATGGTATTTGAAGTAAAACGTCAAGATAAAGTTTAAAGCTTGAGTTTACAACGAAATGCTAGAGTGTTTCAGTAACAACATTTTTTTTAATGCAACGCAAACTTCGACTCTACTAGGCATGGGACCAATGAGGTTCATGTTAATGACTCGTCATAGCACTTAGCAAGCCATTTCTTAGTTTCGATGATGGGGTACAAAGTACATTTCGGTAAAATAAAATAATAATAGAAAAAATAGTATTGTGATAAAATATAATTACTTTTTGACACAATAAAATTAGTTTGTAATTTGTAAAATTAGTAAAAATACTATTTGTCACAATAAAGGGAATTTTCCACACAATAAAATATCATTGTGGTACAAGAAAATTCCTTATTGGGAAAGTAAAAGTACTCTATAGTATAGTAAAAGTACTTTTTGGTAAAATTAAAGTACTTTGTGGTACAATAAAATTACTTTTTGGCACAATAAATGTACTTTGTATTGTAGTTTAAGTTCTTTTTTGCACAATTTTGGCACAAAATGTTCTTAGTGGTACACTAAAAAATTTGGTAAAATAAAAGTACTTTCTTGTACAATAAAAGTGCTTTTAGGTAGTACCTTGTGGTACAATAAAAGTATTTTCTGGTAGCATAAAAGTACTTTTTTGGACAATAAAATTACTTTCGAGTACAACAAAAGTACTTTTTGGTGCAATTAAAGCAATTTTTGGTACATAAAAATACCTTTTGGAACAGTAAAAAAAACTTTTGGGTAAAAAAAAATGGTTGGCTCAATAAAAGTCCCTATGATACAAGAAAAGTACTTTGTGGTACACTAAACGTACTTTTTGATACATTAAACACACTTTGTGATACACTAAACGTACTTTTTAGTTAAATAATAGTACTTTGTGGTGCAATTAAAGAACTTTTTGGCACAAAAAAGTACTTTTGGCATAATAAAAGTACTTTTTGGTACTCTAAAAAACACTTTGTGGTACAAAACAACTTTTGGATCAAATAAAAGTACTTTTGGGTCAATTAAAAGTAATTTGTTGTACACTAAAAGTACTTTTTTGTACAATAAGTATACTTTTTGGTACAATAAAAATACGCTTTTGTACAATAGAAGTATTTGTGGTCCACCAAAATTACTTTTCGGTAAAATTAAATTACTTTGCGGTACAATTATAGTACTTTTTGGCACAATAAAAGTACTTTGTGGTACAATAAAAGTAGCTTTTAGCAGAATAAAAGTACTTTGTGGTATACTAAAGGTACTTTTTTCTACAATAAAAGTACTTTTTGCTACAATAAAAGTACTTTCTGGTACAATAAAATAAAAGTATCTTTTGGTGAAATCAAAGTATTTTTTGGTACAATTAAAGCACTTTTTGGAACATAAAAATACTTTTTGCTACAATAGAATCACTTTTTTGAACAACAAATGCAAAAAACAATAAAATTTCTTCCTGATACAATAAATAAACTTTACGGTACATTAACAATACTTTTTGGGTACAAGAAAACTACTTTTTGGCACAATACAAAGAATTTCTAAAAGCACAACAAAAGTAATTTTTGGTAGGAAAAAAATGTTAAGTAAAGTATATTGTTGTATATTGTGTGGGGTTCGGCAGTGAATGAGGACAAGACGAAGTTAATGGTATCATCGAACAAAGTGTCCACCCGTTGGGGACGCAGCGTGAACGTTGAAAACTATTGCTTTGAGATAGTGGATGAATTTATCTACCTTGGATCCGCCATGAACAAGAACAACAGTGTCAGCCTCGAAATAAAACGGAGAATAGTGCTTGCTAACAGGTGTTTCTTTGGACTTCGCGAGCACTTTATAAACACCACGCTATCTCGAACTACCAAAGTCCAGCTGTACCAGGTACTAATTTTACCGGTCCTGTTGTACGCCTCCGAATCTTGGGTGCTTACACAGGCAGATGCAGCTCATCTGGCGGTGTTTGAGAGAAAAATACTCCGCAAAATATATGGACCCATTTGCGTAAACGGCGAGTTTAGGATTCGGATGAACCATGAGCTGTACGAGTTATACCACGATATTGATGTCGTCAAGCGGATCAAAGTGCAACGATTACGCTGGCTAGGCCATGTCGTGAGAATGGATGAGGAAACTCCAGTGCGAAAGGTATTCTATCAAGACCTCGAAGGACGGCGCAAAAGAGGGAGACCGCGACTACGTTGGAAGGACCAGGTGGAGGAATCACTGACGCTGCTTGGTAGGAATGACTGGAGACGGTGCGCACAAGACCGAAGCGAATATAAATCTTTGATCATTTCGGCCTCTGACTTAGGCACTAAGATATAAATATATATATGTGTCAAGTTGTTTTAAAAGGCTAATAATAATAATAATAATAATAATAATAATAATAATAATAATAATAATAATAATAATAATAATATTGTGGTAAAAAGAACGTTCTTATTGATTTATTGACATCAACTTTTAACAACGCAATATGAAAAATATATATAGCGCAGCTTTTTAGATTTGTACTAGTAGGTTTTGATTATGAACTATTTAATTATTTTAAAAATACATATTCAAAAGTACTTTATCAATCATATTAATATGTTTGTATTTGATATACATTTCTTTAAGAATGACTTTTCTTTAAAGCAGATGATATTTTATCCAAATACATTTTGGAATATATTAATAATTTAGCAATAAAATTGTATTTGTTATTGTATCAAATTGTCAGCCTTTGTTCAGTTAAATGGCAATAATTTCCTTCACAACATTTTCTCCTCATACCACTGTCCATCAAACAACACACACACACACACACAAACTCAACCGTTTCATACACTCACTTACTGCTACGACTATTCGTACAGGATAGCAAAAGCCAGAAAGGATATATAACGAATAGAATAACATCAGCAGTTGAACAGTCGTCAAGTAGTTCATTTTGTTGTGCTTGGCATGAGGCGGCTCACAAGTGTGATGATTAGTTGCACCATTGTTGTTGCACGGCAAACACGTGTTTCTGCCTTGCCTGGCAAAGTGCTAACAAAAAAAAAAACACTGAACTTTAGGCATACCAGTAAGAATCGATCAATGAAGTAAAATCGGACACATCTATCTATGGTTCTCTTTAAACAGTGACTAAATGGCTTTAAGAATATAGAAAAACAAAAGTGCATAATGAAACAACAGTAAGTGAGAAAAACTACTGCAATCAATGGCCGTGACCCTGACTTTTTCCGTTAAGTCGGTACTCTGGTCGTCGTCATCATCGCCATCGTCGTCGCTTCGAATTTGAAAATGTATCGGAAACGTGATTGTACGGGGGTCACTTGGGGCTAAATGTGTTTGTGGTGGTTGCTTGTGTAACGGTATTAGTGTCAGTGGTAAGCTCAGCACGAGACCTGCACTGAGCACGTGTGTCTGTGCTGCAATGTCATTAATTTTAAGTTTTATTGCAGTAATAGGTGAGTGTTATTGGTAGAAGGGGTGGGAGGAGGGAGGAGATAGCAATTTATTGTTCTTCGTTCGTTATGTATCGCTCATTATGGTCAGGAAAGCGTATATTTTGGACTTAAGATGTGCGAAGCTGCCATAGAAAAGCAATAATACAAAGTGGTTTTTGTTTTGTGCAGACTGTAAACTGCTATGGCTATTAAGCTAAATTGTGTAATTGTTTGGCATTAGTCCAAATCGCCTACAAATATTCATAAAATATTTCAGCCGAAACTTAAAACGTTAACTGCAAAAGTTATGTTTTGAGTTGAATTCACGGAACTATTTTTCATATTGCTGAATAATCAACTAATGTTGGATATTCTCTATTTTCTGTAATATTAAATATCTTATACCAGCTTTGATTTACTATACTTGACTGGTATCATAATACTTTAAGTGACATACGAGGGTCTCTATTCATATTGTGGGGCTTATAATAAAAAACATCGCTGGTTATTTTAAAATAGCCTTTTTGCTTTATTAAAAAGTCCGGGACCGGCCGTGACTAGAACACGCGACTACCATGCGGGAGATCACAGGTTCAACTCATGGCTTCAGTCATCTTAAAAGAAAAAAAAATAATTTTTCTTTCATTGTCGGCTCTCCTCGAATGTTGTCGACAGCAACTTCGCAGTATTAGTGTCGCGTCTATCGGCGTGTCTAGTAAAAGCTTCTGAAACAGAGAAGTTTGCATTCGTCGACAAACAAGTAGATGCCGTTTGTTGTGAATCTAAAAATAGAAAGCGTGTTAATTCACAACAACGCGAGAAGCTATCCCATACCTCATTCATGGGGTGCAAAGGGAAATTAATTTTTTATTTTTTTAAGTTTTATAGTCAATCAGCATATCGATTGAAAATGTGAACTAGCACCTTCTACATAATCAGATTATATTTTGGATATTGTTAGAACTGCTACTAACACAGTACAACACATGATTTTGGGACTCAATTCTGAGAAATGCACGAGAAAGTAGCCCCAAAAAGAAGAAGCTCTGCATCATTCGTTTTGTCAAGTTACATGCCATAATACTTTAATGTCGATTTGAAGTTGGTAAGTGTCGTATATGGGAATTTGTCACGCTTTAGGCTCTTTTGTTGTATTGTTGTATGGTGGCATATGATTATCATAACTAATATTCCATACGCCACGGAGGACAACAGTTTTATTGTTACCACTACAAAATAAACCTAGTTCCAATCATTTGATAAATGGAAAAGTGAAACTGTTGCTTATGCAGGAAAATGTTATATTAACGTTATAAAGGGTGTCCCAACAAGAGCGCAATTTTTAAATTTTAAATAAAACACAGATATTTTAAAAAAAATCGTAAAACTTTATTATATCTTAAAGTAGACAGAATGAGGTTATGTATGGAACAATATATCGTGCACATGGCCGCCGCGGCTTTATTGGCATGCACGCGATCTTTTAATGAAATTTTCAATGACCGTTTCGCATAAATGCTGCGGTATTTCATTAATGCAGCGTCCAATTTATTCTTTTAAGGCTTGAGTCGTCGTCGGCTTATTCGCGTAAACCATCGACTTCAAAAAACGCCAAAGAAAAAAATCTAATTGTTTCAGCAAAATCGGACTAATGGTTGTCGAGATATGTCAAACAAAAGAGCCTAAAACGTGACAAATTCCCCTATATAATACTTACTAACTTCAAATCGATATTAAATTATTATGGCATGCAACTTGACAAAACGAATGATGCAGAACTTCTTCTTTTTGGGGCTACTTTCACGTGCAGTTCTCAGAATTGAGTCCCAAATCAATGAGTTGAAATATGTTGTCCTGTGTAAGCTAAAAATATATGGCATTTAAAATAATTATATGCCCAGAGGTATTAAATTAAATTTTTTCACATTTTTTGGCTGTAACCTTGCGATTTCACCTATGAATTCAAAATTCTAAAAGTAATCTAGTTTCAATGTTTTGATTTTCTTTTAGAACCTTTTGGCAAACTATACATTTTCAGGAAATTGGCTAATGTTTGCAAGAGGTACAGGTAGGGGCAGCGCAACTTGTCCAAATTTTATTTGTAAGTTAATTTTTATTTGTAACCTTCTATAAAGGTGATTTTGGTCATTTGTGTGGGAGGTACCCAAAAGGGGAGTGGCGAAAGTTTCGGTTTTCTAAGGTTTTGCTTAATATTACAAGATAATCAAAGTGACCGAATACAAATATCCTGCCGTTATCCTTTTCGATTTTATGAGAAAATATAAATTTTTCAGAAACACATAAGTTTGTATTGGAGGTACTAGAAGGGGTCGGCCGATGTAGTTCATATTCACTCCTGAGTAAACTGTTATTAAGCGAATATCTTGTGCACAAGTTTATTGTATTCAGTGTTGTTACAAAACAATTATTACTCGATTTCTAAGGTGGGTGGACTGGAACATTTGTATTGGGAGGTACCAGAAAGGGCGTGGTTAGACTTCCAATATTTTCTCCAAAACTTTATCCTGATTTAGATTTACTAAATACAGAATTTAGGCACGGTCAGTAAGTAATTAAACTAACTAAATTTAAGATCCTCCAGTTATCCGTTCGAAAGTTATAAGAGAAATATAAATTTTCCACAAAAAGGTAATTTTGTATGGGAGGTACCAGAAGGGGTCCTCCAATATTGTCCATATTCAGTCCTGAATTAAATCTTAATAAGCGTATGTCTTGAGCAAACTGTAGCAGTATTCAGTGTGCTAACAAAAAAGTTATGCATGTAGACCTGGGGGTGAAAGCGGTTATTTGTATTGAAGATACAAGAAAGGGTGTTGCGAGTTATTGCAAGATAAATAAACCGACCAAATTCAAGTATCTTCCAGTTGTCTGTTTGGTTGTTTTTGACAAAAATATTAATTATTCAAAAAATTGGAGGATCCAGAAGAGGTGAGGCTATCCTCCCTAGTTGCAGTCCTATTACTTCGTTTAGGAAAATATTACTACAGCTTAATTCTTACATCGATCAGTTAAAGTTTTCTTGAGTTATCCTGCCCACCAGCCTTCCAGCTGGCCAGACAGACAAGGCTCTATCGTCTTAAAATGTATTGAAACGAATATGAACTTAAGATACTCAGGGTCTAACACGACCACTTTAATGCGTTACACATTATTTTGATACCAAATTAAAACGACCGCAAAGGAGGTTTGAATAAATTACTTATGGTGAGAGTATTTATCAGCCAGTTCACCTGACTGAAATTACTGTACTGATTTCCCGTCAAAATCGTATACCCAATTAAATTTTCTAACAACACTTCGCTCATTTGCTTCAAGACCGGCATAATTCAAAAAACCTGATTTTTGAGTTAATGATGTGGAATTGTTCACTCCATCAAACTCTATGTTGCGCATGAGAGCTATTTGAATTCCTCCATTTGGTTCAAGTTGGGTGTAAATTGAATACTTTAAACGCGTTCATCTCGGAATCAATTTTTTTGAGTTATGCCGGTCTTGCAGCAAATGAGTGATATGTATTTATGACGACTTTTACGTCTTACTTGACATCCATCTTAGGTTATGTTAGGTTAATTCGGCAGCCACGTTCAACACAGCTCCCATGGGTCTTAGTATAAGTCCCGTTGTAATACCATTTTCAAATTTTTGCATCAAATATCCCTATTCTGTTCGGTTAACGTCGATATAAAGACATTGCGTTGCTCTGAAGAAGGCATGGATGTTCCGCGAATCGACTACTGATAGACAGGTATTGTCTAGAAGTGTCCGATGCCCAAGCTTTTCATGTCTCATATTCCCAAAAGCAGGGCAGTGACATAGAAGATGCTCCGTGGTCTCCTCATCTTCCTCATCAATGCAGCTTCTACCGGCCACTGACCGGTTATTAAAGCTATGATGTTCCTCAGGTGGACTCTGGAAAGGTTCAGGACAAATCGTGTCCTCTGTATATCGAATGTAGACCAAATTTGTTTGGTCATCGTGCAATTAGGTTCTCTCACCGATGAGGTTCAGTTTCCCTGCAATAAGCTGTTTCTCCATTGTGAGAGGGATCCCAAAAAGACCGGAAACTTTGCCCGAGTTCATAGTTGTGGCGGCCCTTGCCAATGTATCGACTCTTTGGTTACCATATATGTCCCAATGTCCTGGAACCCATGTAAGGGTAACTGTCAAATGTCTCGCTATCTGCTCAAGAGACGACCGGCATTCTCGAGGGGATTTTGCCGCCCAATATCCCACGATACTAAATTTTCTCTACGGCTAATCTAATGGCCAAGATATTAGTTCGTATCTATCCGCATTTGAATACCTTAATCGCCACACTATTCTAACTTTCTGTCGTTTGTCACTATCCTTCCAACAATTGAATTTCCACATAAGAAAAAATGACATTTTTATTAATACAGCACTTTATAACGCTCTACCATTATCTTACGCGCTTAGATTATTATAACATTTTTCATCTTCGTTAAGTTCAGTTTCAGAATTATATTATGTTATATATATATCATTCTTTCACTTCTTCTTCTTCACTCTAAACTAGGAATGTGAATAGTTTATTTGCCAGAGGCCATTTTATAGTTGAATTAAGTATTTTCCCTCCCCACGTTGCAGTATGCCTCCGCCTGTCTATGAGACGCATGCTACATCACATCTGTGTACGACGTTTGAACTTTAGATCCGTCAACTTTATGGCTTGCACACTCACAAACACACATACACACAAACGCAGATGTAGCTACTCGACAAGATGCAGTACCAATCAGTGTCTCGTGCACAGTTTGCACAGCAAAAATGCAATAAGTGGTTTCACTTTCTGTACGAGCAGAGGAAATCCTACATATATTTTGCGACGACAGTGGCTTTCAAATGTGAGTGCTGCATACTCTTGTGAGTAACACATGCGATGTCATTGGGTAGTAATTTAAGATAGCTAATAAATGTTTGGAAACTTTGTAGAGTTTTGAAGATTTTTTCTTACAACACAAAATATTTCAATATAGATCTAATTTCCAACACATAAAATATCTATAGATTAATGGTTTCCAGAAAAAAATTTATATCATATGCTTCATTTTACCATATACCTACTTTTTGTATAGGCTGTACTAACTCTTAAGATTATCCGCATATACATATGTATCAGATTTTATATTGTATATATTATATATAAACTATATATTCAACAGGTTGTTGTTTAAAAGGCAAAAATTGTTTTCTTTTTGTTTGTTTGTTATTTCCGCCTCTTACGCATTCAACTATAAAATACATTTAAAAGCTTAAAGCATACATTTAGGTGTCAGTATACTCAGCTGCGAATATGTAATTACCGAACAAGTGAAAATGAAAACTGATATTATCAAGAGTAGCACTTGAAAAGTCATTAAATTTCTTATAATGCTTAAATTAAGGTGACATCTCTCTTTTGGGCGTTTGAGCTATTATGACACACAGCCAGTTGTCATAACAGTTTAAAGAAATATGATACCAATTATGATGGTTAATTAGTGTTGTTGTCTTTTTCGAGGAATTTATATACATACCTTAATTTCAGGTAAAAATCGTTTGGTCAAAAAGTAGGAATGGCAAAGGATTTCACGTTGTAATAGCGGAATTTGAAAGTGTCGCAAACATTAATTACCACAGTAATTGCAGTAAACTCTTAATTGTAGTCAAATAATGTGAAACGTAATTTAATATCCTTAAAATAATTAAAGTACTTTAAAAAAGAAACGAAACCTTCGGATAAAAAAGTGAGTATGCAGTTTTACGACACATTGTCACTACTATCACTTGTAGTATTGAATTTCGTTCATGGGTCATAAATGATCTCGCACGTTATCATATACCAATTACCAAAATTACTTTATACGTTTTTTCTGAATAAACTCTGGCTTTGGAATTAAGGTTTGTTCTCAAAAGTTGTAGCCCGAAACTTTTGAAACATCATTGTTGAATAAAGTTTATCGAACAAACAACCGATTAGAAGTTAATAGCTGTTATGTCCAGTCATGTCCGTTTTATCAATTCATTTTAGTGCATTTTAAAAAACGAAGCTGCCATATAGACCATACCCTTCACATTCTATTTGATTTACACGAATGACATTGTATACCTTGCAGTTCTATGTCGAACAATGAAAACATAACTTAGCAAATACTTACTCTTACTCTCAGAAACCCCTTAGAGTAACATTTAACAAGGAAAACAAAATAAAAACTATATGAAATTTCTTTCGCTTGTCCCTGTCCCTGTTTGCGTTACAAGTAATGGCGGCTGTATTTATAAAATATACGTACGCCATCAAATAGATGGAATTATTAATGATACGAGTACGAGTGTAGTGCAGTGCAAATGACAGTTTTGTTAGCATGAAGGGGCTGTCACATTTTTATTCGCTGTGATTGCATAACGTTTAGGAATCAAGTGGTATGAAGTCAGAGTACAGTAATTACACTGTGACACAAAATTGAACTTTTGGAATCGGAATGGGATCAAACCAAAAGGAAATGGAAGTAGACATTATGTATAACAAAACCCTCAAGGGATTTCTTAAGTTTAGTGCGAGATTGTTTTTTACACGCATTTGAAGTTGGTGATTTTTGAACGCTGGCTAACAAGAAAAATTCATTAAAAAAGTCATAAAATAATGCTATTTATCCCGGAAAGTTATGGTATCATACTGTTTTGGGGTCGAGGAATCCATTTTTGACATTTATTTTTATTTTTAAGCGCCGCTAGAGGGCGCTTTCGTAAATTTTTTTTGGTTAGATCGAATTTTTTGTCTTTCCACACGATTACAGCCGTAGATTAAGAGCTATCGAGCTGAAATTTGGTATGAGAGCTTCTATCCACCAAGCGGAGATTGGGTTCTTAGATGGGCATGATCGTACAAAACCTACTCCCACCTCCCATACAAATTGTACCATTTTTGAGGTCTGCCCCTGCGAGCACAGTCGTAGATTAAGAGCTATCGAGCTGAAACTTGGCATGCAAGCTTCTATCCCCTAAGCGGAGATTAAGTTCTAAAATGGGCATGATCGAACAAAAACTACTACCACCTACCGTACAAACTTGCTCTATTTGGGGGTGTTCGTCTGTTTGTCTTACCAATTACAGCTTTAGATTAAGAGCTATCGAGCTGAAATTTGGTATGTAAGCTTCTAACCTCTCAGAGAAAGTTAAGTTCTAAGATGAGCATGATTGGACAAAAACTTCTCCTACCTCCAATGCAAACTTCCCATATTTTGGGGTTTGAGGAGTTTTTGTCTGATCTTGCTCTTCTTAGAACTTAACTTTCCCTAAGAGGTAAGAAGTTTGTGTACCAAGTTTGAGCTCGATAGCTCTTAATCTAAGGCTGTAGTTGATAAGACAAACAGACGAACACCCCCAAATAGGGCAAGTTTGTACGGTAGGTGGTAGTAGTTTTTGTTCGATCATGCCCATTTTTTAACTTAATCTCCGCTTAGGGGATAGAAGCTTGCATGCCAAGTTTCAGCTCGATAGCTCTTAATCTACGACTGTGCTCGCAGGGGCAGACCTCAAAAATGGTACAATTTGTATGGGAGGTGGGAGTAGGTTTTGTCCGATCATGCCCATTTAAGACCCCAATCTCCGCTTGGTGGATATAAGCTCGCATACCAAATTTCAGCTCGATAACTCTAAATCTACGGCTGTAATCGTGTAGAAAGACAAAAAATTCGATCTAACCAAAAAAAATTTACGAAAGCGCCCTCTAGCGGCGCTTAAAAATAAAAATAAATGTCAAAAATGGATTCCTCGACCCCAAAACAGTATGATACCATAACTTTCCGGGATAAATAGCATTATTTTATGACTTTTTTAATGAATTTTTCTTGTTAGCCAGCGTTCAAAAATCACCAACTTCAAATGCGTGTAAAAAACAATCTCGCACTAAACTTAAGAAATCCCTTGAGGGTTTTGTTATACATAATGTCAACTTTCATTTGCATTTGGTTTCATCCCATTCCGATTTTGGTTGTTGCACAGTGTTATTATTGGTATACTTGTGATTGTCGTTTTATTTAAAATGGCGTATTCGATTTAAATATTTTTCTTTTTATGTTTAACACTTTAAAGCGGAGATTGCGTGACACAGCTGTATTTAAGTCGTAGAAAGATAAAATGTAATAGTCTAATGGCCGTTTTCTCAATGTATCGACAAACTTCCTGTTACTAAATCTCGACATAAATTTGTTAGAATGATAAACTGCCCGTTAACGATTTTGGTTTTCCCAATATACTAACAAACAATTATTTTTCAGTTGCCAATTCTCCGAAAAATATAAGAAACAGTTGACAAATTCTTGATATAAATCAGTTATTTTCGAAGTGTTGAAAAATAAGAAAACACATACATTTAAAAAAAAAACGAAATAAAACATAAATAATGACAGATCAAAGCAATGTGGGAAACATTTTACCACTGAAGATGAGCTGCTGCTTATGGTTTTGGTTATAAATCAAAAATATATCTTGGAAAACAAAAACGCTGTGACAGCAGTCAGCTGATTGAGTTTATCTGTACGGCAAATAAATAACCGGCAGATGGGGGCTGGTTAGCTTTGCGATAAAACAAAAACAAATGAGACTTTGAGAAAACATAATTTCTTTAATCTACAGTTTTTCGTTAAGAAAAAAGATAATCGCCTAATGAGAAAACGGCCCTAATAGTACTTTCGGAGCATTGGTTTAACTTGGCAAACCCAGAGTGATCCTTGGCAATTGCACTTCAAGTCTACTTACCACTTTTCACTCCTTCAATCTGTGTTTAATTATAATCTTTAACATAGTATTGTTCAGATGGAAAAAAAATGTTGCGGGTTTTTGCGGTTTGGTGTTTTATAGCCATTTACCTACTGCGGAAGAATCGACCATAATTTCTGCGGTTTTACTGAACCACTTTAGTTAACAAACTGGATGTCCTATATCTCTATGCATTTATAGTTACATTGTATCCAGTTATATGGAGTTAGGGCTCTATAATGCAACCTTGTAGAAATATATGGGAAATATTTGGAATCTTAAATTTTTTATAACAAACATTTTTTGTATAAAAATAGCCGTAACCTCTGCCCCCCGAATGTTAACAAATTATTATTTTTTACGCTTCACCGAGTAATTTTTTAACATTCTGCTTCATAAATTTTGCTTCAAATAATTTTGGCCAACAAGAAGGTGAATTTACCCCACTGTGCGACGTTTGAACTATTGCAATGAAAAGAAGTATGAAAATAATAAAATGGAACCCCCAAAATGTTGACGATCTCCGCAAACGAATTAAGGACCATAATTTTAGAATAAGCACCTGGAATGTTCGAACTTTGTTTGATTGATCACGTGGTCTATGGAAGGCTCTGAAGACGTACGAGTGATCAGGGGTGCGAACATTGACTCCGATCACTACCTTACCGTAGTTAAGGTACACACAAGGCTAAGCATGGCTAAAAACGTAGGTAACCAGGCACAACGAAAGCTGGACATCGGTAAACTCCGGACCACAGAGGTATCGGAGGCCTAGAGTTGCTCCGAAGTAGAAGGAAAGCCCGAAAATTCTAACAGAGTGTTCAGGTGAGAATGCGTGCAACAGGGTTGCCCTCCTGCAAGGACAGCGATGGCCAGCTAGTGGCAGATATTGGGAGATCATTTTAGAAATTCAATGCATACGGACACCACTCCAGATCACCCTGCTCCAATCCATGACCATGGTATTAACTGTCAACCTACGAGCCAGAGCGAGGTACGTGTGGTAATCTCCCGCCTTAAAAACAACAAAGCAGCTGGAACCGATGGTTTCCTGCTGAATTGTTTAAGGCTCGTGGGGAGGAGCTGATTAGGAGCATGCATCAACACATAGAGAACATCTGGCTAGAGAGGGCATGCTCGGGGATTTGAGTCTCAGTCTGTTATGTCCCATATACAAGAAAGAAGATCGTAATGAATGTAAGAACTGCCGTGGAATAAGCCTATAACCAATTGCGTACAAGGTAATTTCAAGCATATTGTGTGAACGTCTAAAGTCAATAGTAGAAATACTAATCAGTGCTGCTTTAGACCTGGTAAATCATAAAATATTCACCTTACGACAAATCCTAAAAAAATCTCATGAAAAGCAGATCCCCACATACCATATCTTTGTCGACTACAAAGCTGCCTTCGACTCCCCGATAAGAAGTTTGGTATTCCTAAAAAACTAATTCGAATTTGCAGATGCACTTCAGAAAATACCAAACCCTCGTTTAAAGTTGATAACATCAGTCTGAACCATTCAACACGGCAAGAGGCAGGGCGTACCGCCAATGTTGAAAATTATTGTTTTAAAGGTATTAGATGATCGTACATCGGATCGTCAACAATAAAAATAATGTCAGCAAAGATGCAACATTTAGTAACACCACCTTATCTCGGGATGCTAAGAAACAGCTGTACCAGGTGTTTATTTTACCCATTTTGTTGTATGTCGTCGAATCGTGGGTGCTTACGACAACGGACATACAAAACCTGAGAGTATTTGAGAGAAAAGTACTTCGAAAAATATATTGACCTATCTGTATCGACGGCGAGAGGATGAACCATGAGCTGTATGATCTTTACAACGACATCGAAGTAGCTGAAAGAGGCAGAATCTAACGACTTCGATGGCTGCGACATTTTGCCAGGATGGATGTAAATGCATCAGCGAGAAAGGGGAACCCCTTCTAATCGCAAAAATAACTTCATAAAATAAGCTTTAAACCTAATTTTCTAGATTCTACGTTGTGCAGTTTGGTCTAAGTGATGGTACCAGTTTTACCTCTTTTTCGGCCTTTTTTCAAGCGATCGAAATTGGCAGAATCCCTTAATAGCGCTCAACTACTGCATAAAATAAATATTCACCAACATTTTCGCGATTCTATATTGTCCAGTTTGGCCTGAGTGATGGTACCAGTTTTATCCCTTGTTGGCCCTTTTTAGCCTTAAAAGTACGAATATTAAAATATCCCTTCGTGCTGCTCTGTAGTTTTATAGAAAGCATGCTCGTTAAGATTTTTGTGATTATAGCCGCAGACGAAAATTTTTTTTAAAAAAATCGAACGATTTTTCGTTTTCTTTTGTTTGTTAAAGAAATGCGCGATTTTTTTAAAATAATTTTTCGTCCGTGGCCCTTTTCTTTAAAATCTAAAACCATGAAAAATTAACATTTTCATTATATTAATTTACGTTAAGTGTATCGAAATGATACAACAAATTCGGCTCAAGATCAGAAAAGTGTTTTTTATTTATTGTTTGATATTTTTGGTCAAATTCAGTGTGTCACGCACTAGGATGACGCGTTTCGAACTCCATGACGAGTTCATCTTCAGACCCCTTTGTGACGAACTGATGCACAATGGTACATCATCTTAAAAAAAAAAAAACTTAATTTCCCTTTGCACCCCATGAATGAGGTATGGGATAGCTTCTCGCGTTGTTGTGAATTAACACGCTTTCTATTTTTAGATTCACAACTAACGGCACCTACTTATTTATCGACGAATGCGAACGTCACTGTTTTGAGAAGCTCTTACTAGACACGACGATTGAATCGACGCTTAATACTGCGAAGTTGCTGTCAAACAACATTCGAGGGGAGCCGACAATGAAAGAAAATTTTATTTATTTTTTTCTTTTAAGATGACTGGAGCCAGGTTTGAACCTGCGATCTCCCGCATGGTAGTCGCGTGTTCTAACCACTATGCCACGGCCGGTCCCTGGTATGGTACATCATCAGCTGTATATATATCTACAATTATGCCAAACATATGCATGTGAAGTAGATATCAGCCGAAAATGTCCAGCATAGTTATGAAATGCTGAATTTCTTTAGAAAACTAAAAACATGAAAAATTATTTTAAAAAAATCGCGCGATTTTTTTTTCGCCTCCGGCGCTTTTTACTGAACAGACTATTTACAATTCTGCGCAAATCTTCTCCGCTAATTTTCATATAAATATAAGCAACGTAAAAATTTCACTTAAAAATTCAATCCTTTTTTATAAATTCGGGAAATTTTTTTTTAAGTTTTTTGTTGCCTACTGTGTTAACTACTAAATAAATATTACGTTATGCAACTAACAATTTAAAACCCATACAAAACAACAAAAATATAAAAAAATAGTTCTAAAGAATTTTTCTCCTACGAATTTTTCTCCTGCTTCCCCCTGATTTAACAATTTACATTACGCTTTTTTTTCGTATATATTCTTACCTTCTTGCCATACAAATGAATATAAAACCAGTACAGAAATTTCAGTCAGGTAAACTGACTGATAAATACCATCACCCAATAATAATTCCTATTACAAGATAATTAAATACCAAATTTGATTATCCTCCAAGTGCCGGTTTAGAAATTATGGGAGAAATATTAATTTTCCAAACAATGTAATTTTGTATGGAAGGTACCAGAAGGGGTGATCCCGTATAATCCATATTCATTCCTGATTCAAATTATCATAATTGTACAACTTACGCAAAATTCGACTGTATTCACTGTTCTTACAAAAATATATGTATTTAAACTATGGGGGTATGTTCGGTATTTTGTATGGGAGGTACCAGAAGGGGTGCGTCAAATAGTTATGTTTTGTAAGGTTTTGCTTCCTATCACAAGATAAATTAATTGACCAATTTTCATTACCCCCCAAGTGTCCGTTTGGAAATTATTGGATAAATGTTAATTTTTCAAAAATAGGTAATTTTGTATGGGAGGTACCAGAAGGGGTGATCCGATATAATCCATATTCATTCCTGATTCAAATTTTCATTACTTGACAAGTTACGCCAAATTTGACTGAATTAATTGTACTTACAAAAAAAGATATGTATGTAGGACTATGAGGGTGAATTCGGGAATTTGTATGGGAGGTACCAAAAGGGGTGCGTCAAATAGTTAGGTTTTCTGAGGTTTTGCTTCCTATCGCAAGATAAATTAACCGACCATTTGTCATTATCCTCCAAGTGTCCGTTTGGAAGTTATGGGAGAAATATTAAATTTGCAAAAAAAGGTCATTTTGTATGGGAGGTACCAGAAGGCGTAAACCGATATAGTTCATATTCATTGCTGAGTCCAGTTTTCATATGCAAACATCATATGCAAAATTTGAGTGAATTCAGTTTAGTTACAAAAAAGATATGTATGTAAACCTATGAGGGTCACTTAGGTCATTTGTATGGGAGGTACCAAAAGGGGTATGGCAAAGGTTTCGGTTTTTGTAGTGTTTGTCTACTTTTGCAAGATAAATAAACTGACCAAATTTAAATATCCGACGATCGTCCGATGGGAAGTTATGCAAGAAATATTTATATTCCAAAAATAGGTAATTTTGTATGGGAGGTACCAGAAGGGGTGGGGATATTCTGCCCATTTTCAATCCCATAAGTTCGTTTTGAAAAATATTAATACTGGTCCGTTAAGGTTTACTCAAGTTATCCTGCTGACCAGCCAGTCAGCCAGCCAGCCAGCCAGACAGACGGACATTGCTCAATCGTCTTAAAAAGTCCTGAAACGATTTTGGTCTTAAGATAATTGGGGTCTAACTCGTCTCCTTTAATGCGTTACACTTTTTTTCGTATCAAATGATATATACCCTCATCCCTAAGGGTGATGGTATAAATAGCAAATAAAATAAGAACGTAAAATTTAACGTGAGGGCCAAAATATGTATTGTATGCTAAGATATTACGGTCAGTATAGTTTAGCTAATATGCAATGATTTGAAATTGAAGAAACTACTTATAACACAGTAGCACATTTTCCAACTTCAAACTCTTGGACCAATTGAAACCCACAAAATCTGAAAGCTTATGATAGCAGAAGAAAAACCCTAACTGGGTTTTGAATTATTAGCTAAGGTTTTCATTTAATTCATTTTTAAAGTTTTCAACTGAGAGGAGGATTTTAGTAGTCTATATCTCGTGAACTATTCCAAATATAGCTTTTCTCTCTTCAGCAAATTTTTAGCTCTTAACCAAATCTAAAAATTTTGCCTTGAGATAAAATCAAGAAAACAACAACATCTTACTCAAATCAGCAAAAATGTAAAGAAATCACGTTCAATTGTACGTTTATCGAAATTTAAAATGCAATGCTTTTTAAAATGATACAGATTCAAAATAGAAATGAATCAAAAAACAATAAAAATCTATGAAGAAATTTTACGATTTTTTTTACATTTTTGTTTTTTTTTGAGTGAGATTTTGTTGTGTTTTTGATTTTAACTAAAGGTAAAATTTTTATATCTGATTAAGAGCTAAAATTTTACCAAAGAGAGACATCAAAATTTCGAATAGTTCACGAGATAAAGCCTTAAGAATCAGTGCATTGTTTTCGAAAATTTCAAAAATGAATTATAAAAAAACCTTAGCTAATAATTAAAAATCCAGCTAGGGGTTTTCTTCTACCATCATAAGCTTTTGGCGGTCTTAATTGGTTCAAGTTTTACTGCTGCACTGTGTAATTGGAATTATATATTTTGTTTGGTGATTTTTCATATGAAAAAATACTTTTTTTTTTGGGCAATTTTCATAATTGTTTTAGGTACATTTGAAGTTTTTTGTTTTTGGCCAACTTTTCATTTTCATTTCTAATTTTGGGTAATTTTTGTTTTGGTTATATTTTCTACCGCCGTTTTGGGGACTATTTGCGTGTTGTGTTTTTATATACGATCTGCGATATTTATTTGAAACACACAAATATGAAACACAAACACAAATATGAAAATATACCCCAATTTTATACAGAAAACAACAACACTATATTTTGGGACATATTTGCATTTGTTTAGGGTGTATTTGCATACTTTCAAATAACAACTACGAAATTAGGCCGCAATATATAAATTTTGAGGCCTATTTTCATTTTATGTTTGGGGTATAATTTCCTGGGGTCTATTTTCATAATGTAATTAGTTCCCAAGCTGATCCAATAAAATAAAACCATTTTATGAATTTATCGTTCGTTGTCTTATTAGATCCAGTTGGATCAATACTTCTTTATACAGGACTCCTCTTTCTACAATGTCACATTTCTCTTAAACGGTATTTAAAACTTGATCCTTTTATAATTTTGGAGCCACCTTGCATTTATATTTATTAATTATTACAATTAATTGAAGGGATAGAAGCTAAGTCTTTCTTATAACCTTTTTTTACATTCTATTATCTTCTTGTCCATTGCGGTAGTCTACAGCATATTATGGTTGACCTTGACCGACTTAATGTAACCCCGTTACAACTTAGCATCCTTCTACATAATTCTGATTATATTTTTATTATGATTTAAATGCGTTTTACAATTCAATATATTTAGATTAAAGTAATTAACCCCAAATTATTTATATTTAATGGTTAGTAATTAAACAAAGTTGATAGAGAAATAAGTTGAAATATGACATTGCCAATTGTTTGCCCCACGCTTTGATGATAAATATAAACATGCAGCACAATGCAAACATTGTGATTGTCAACGACGGTGAAAACTTTAAAAGCTTTTAAAATAAAAAAACCCACATCTATAATGTCTTTCTTTTTATTGACTTCACAAAGTGCAGAAAGTAATACTTCAATAGACTACGAGATAAGATAAAATACTAGAGTTTGTACTTTAAGTCTCGTCGTACTGTTTAACAAAGTCACATAGTAGTCTTTGTTGGAAATCTTAAATGCTGCACGATTGCAATTTGAAATCACTTAGTTTATATGAATGTAAACAATAGCATAGGATTTGTGAATCTTATCTCTTGTTGAGGCTCATGTGTTATTAGCAGTTATTTTTAGCCGGATTTGTAATTTATTTGTATTAGTTCAATAAAAATAATTGCAATTTTAATGGGTTCATTGAAATGGACAGCCAACCATCTGTAGCATTTCTGAGTAGAATGACAAAAATATGAACGAGACGCACAGACAGACATACAAACAGACAGTTATAGAATTATCACAATCGCTGGAGGGAGGGATCCGTTTCAATAATACAAAGAAACTGTATAGAAAATATTGAAATAGAACATTTTTTAAAAAAAAAAAACAAAAAATACAAATTGAATTGTTTCTGGAATGGAGAGAGAGATAATACGAGGGCTGAGGGCAAATATTTAATATAACTCAATTGATTTTATGGCACATTAAAACTCATTTATTGTTCTCTGCAAAATTTTTTTTTCATTGTGGGCAAACATTTTGTTTCAAATGTTCTTTGCGGTCAAATGAGATTATAATTTTTGTCATATTTTAAATATTAGATAATTAATTTGAAGACAGTCTCAAAAATGTTAAAAATTAGAAAAAATATCTTTCTTTGCAAGCGATAAATGAGGTAGGGAAGAGTGATTTTATTTATAGACCTATGTATTTGTTCAAGCCTTGACACATTCATCAACATGTATTTGAGAGGGCAGCCTCCTCGTTCTATCTGACAGCACTTCAAGAGGACAAGCAGTCCTTACAAAGCTAACGTTTGGAATCGTCGTTAAACTGTAGGTCCCGTTGCCATAATTTGTAATCTCATATTCGTTATGTCAACTATGTTTATACCATCACCCTTAGGGATGAGGGTATATATCATTTGATACGAAAAAAAGTGTAACGCATTAAAGGTGACGAGTTAGACCTCAAGTATCTTAAGACCAAATTCGTTTCAGGACTTTTTAAGACGATTGGGCTATGTCCGTCTGTCTGTCTGGCTGGATGGCTGGTCGGCAGGATAACTCGAGTAAACCTTAACGGATCGGAACGAAAATTTTCCTGAAATAATATTTTTTAAAACGAACTTATGGGATTGTAAATGGGCTGAATAGCCGCACCACTTCTGGTATCTCCCATACAAAATTAACTATTTTTGGAAACTACTAACTATTTTTAGAAAATTAATATTTCTTCCATAACTTCCCAATGGACACTTGGGGGGTAATGAATATTGGTCGATAAATTTATGATGTGATAGGAGGCGAAACCTCAGAGAGCCTTACTATTTGACACACCCTTTCTCGTACCTCCCATACAAATAAACGAACCCACCACCATAGTCTCACATACATATCTTTTTTGTAAGTAAAGTGAATTCACTCAAATTTTGCGTATGATGTTCCCTTGTGAAAATTATACTCAGGAATGAACATGGACTATATCGGTTCACGCCTTCTGGTACCTCCCATACAAAATTACCTATTTTTCGAAAATTAATATTTCTCCCATAACTTCCAAACGGACACTGGGGGGGTAATGAATATTGATCGCTAAATTTATCTTCTGATAGGAGGCAAAACCTCAGAAAACCTAACTATTTGACACACCCCTGTTGGTACCTTCCATACAAATGACCGAACCCACCCCCATAGTTTCACATACATATCTTTTTTGTAAGTACACTGAATTCAGTAAAATTTTGCGTAAGGTGTACGGTTAGGAAGATTTTAATCAGGAATGAATATGGACTATATCGGATCACCCCTTCTGTTACCTCTCGTACAAAATGACTTTGTTTGGAAAATTTATATTTATCCCCCCACCTGGGGGGATAATCAAATTTGGTCAGTTAATTAATGTTGTAATAAGTGGCAAAGCCTCAGCAACCATAACTATTTGGCACACCCCTTCTGGTGCCTCCCATATAAATATATGGTATATTTCCCTTTTACATACGTATCATTTTTATACCATCACCCTTAGGGATGAAGGTATATATCATTTGATACGACCCAAAAGTGTAACACATAGAAGAAGTGACTTTAGACCCTAGGTTTCTTTGAACCAAATTCGATTCATGACTTTTTAAGTCGTTTGAGCCATGTCCGTCTGTCTGTCTGTCTGTCTGTCTGTCCGGTGGCTGTCCGGCTGGTTCGCACGATAACTTTCGAAAGACGCAACCAAATGTTTTGAAATTTTGCACGAGTTATTATTTTCTCAAAACTACTTACAGTATTGCAAATGGGCTACATGGCTCCGCCCCTTCTGGTTCCTCCCATACAAATACATCATTCCGCCCACTTTAGAAATCGAGTAATAATATCAATACACCCTACGGGATCGTCCCCAAATTCTGTATTTAGTAAAGCTAGAACAGGATAAAGTTTTGGAAAAATTTTTGAAAGCCTAGCCACGCCCCTTCTGGTACCTCCCATTCAAATCTACCTTTCCGCCCACTATAGAAATGGAGAAATAATATCAATAAATTAAATATGATCGTACCCAAATTCTATTTTTAGTAAAGCTATAACAGGATAAAGTTTTGGAGAAAAAAATTGGAAGTCTATTCACGCCCCATCTGGTACCTTCCATACACATCTGGTACCGCCCACTTTAGAAATCGATTAATATTATTAAAAGACCTAACGCGATCGTGCCCAAATTCTGTATTTGGTAAAGTTTAAGCAGGATAAAGTTTTGGAGAACAAATCTGGAAGTCTAGACACGCCCCTTCTGGTACCTCCCATACAAATGTACCACTCCGCCCACTTTAGAAATAGGGCAATAATGTCAATACACTCGACACGATCGTACCCAAATTCTGTATTTTGTTATGTTATAACAGGACAAAGTTTTGGAAAAAAAAATTGGAAGTCCAGCGACGCCCCTTATGGTACCTCCCATACAAATGTACCTTTCCGCCCACTTTAGGGATGTACTAATAATATCAGTACACCCAAGGCAATCGTGCCCAAATTCTGTAATTAGTAAAGCTATAACTGGATAAAGTAATGGAGAATAAATCTGAAAGCCTAACCACACCCCTTCTAGTACCTCCCATACAAATTTACCACTCCGCCCACTTTAGAAATCGAGTAATAATATCAATATAATAGAAATTTATTTGTTTTACTGAGGGTAAGGGTAAATGTAAGTTGGGTTGCCCGACTGAAACTTTCTAACTGGTTTTAATTACAAATCGGTTAATTTCAATATCTCAAGACTTAAACAATATCTTATATTGGGTAATGGTATTTATCAGTCAGTTCAACTGACTGAAATTTCTGTACTGGTTGTATGTACACTGAATTCAGACAAATTTTGCCAAAGTAAGCGATTATTGAACGTTGATTTACGATCTATTAATTTCAATAACTCAAGACTTAAACAATATCTTATATTGGGTGATGGTATTTATCAGTCAGTTTACCTGACTGAAATTTCTGTACTGGTTTATAAAATTGTTACATATTGACAACAAAAATGCTTACTTTTTAGAAAACTCACTTGCCGACTCTCTTACTATAAAAACCTACCCATGTGTTTTATTAAATTCTGTCCAGCCAGTCGTAAACATATGTTTAGTGCAAAATTTAACAGTTGGCGACAATCAAATGAGCTTTTAACGTCATGTATTCAAAATGTGTTAGATAACAAAGAAGAAATTCCATAAGTGTTTATAATCTTGATAACCTCAATACTTGAAAGAACACTTAGAGATATACATAAATAGCTGCAAAATTCACTAAAAACCAGATATATAACACTAAGACCACATATAACATAGTGACTACAATATCAAAAACCTTAGTAATTAAGTTATCAACTAAACTATTAATAAACAAGCATATTTGTGTCCACTTTCACTAATCACATAAATAATTTTCAATGAAATTTTTTTGATTACTTTACCAGTTTTACGTTGCCCATCTATGACAATCAGCCCATCATGTGCTGTATGTATATGTCTCTCTGTATGTGATAAGAAGTCATTGAATGTCTTTTTGACCAGTAAATAATTTTCTCAGCTAATCTCTAGAGTTTCTCCCATATATGTGTGTAGTACTCTTCGTTTCATTGTAATCTCGTGGTTGAAAATGATTTATTTTTAAATACAAATATTTTAAAAATATATTTTGAGTTCTTGTGGCGTGACCTATATTCTATCTGTGGGTACATGTTCCGAAATTGTTTTTGTTAGAACACAGAAAACCATCAAGAATGCATTACAAATTGGGAAACTTTTAGGGGAGGTGGCTGTCGTGAAGAAATATTCAACTTAGTGTGAACAAGAAGTGTAGAATATACTGAACAAGAATTTTAAGATTTTTTTGGGGAAGCAGCACTCAGATATAATAATATTGCAGTAGCTGTATATACAATACAATTTTGAATAGTGAAGTAATTATTTAATAATGTCATACATAGATAAAGTTATATAGTTGAAAAATTGCATCTTTGAAACAATTTACGTTAGTGTATCAAATGATCGTTAGCCGAATTTGATGTATCATTTGATACACTAACGTGTATCTCTTAGAACTTAACTTCCGTTCAGGGGATAGAAGATTGCATGGCAATTTTTATATTTTCGATAGCTGTAGTCGCGGGGCAGATAGGACGGACATATATAAATCGACAAAGAATTCGATGCTGATTCCACTAAGCAACAAATGAAGACTTTTGTAAAATAAAAAAAAAAATTGACAGTATACGCTCGATTCTACTGTCAAGGGGTTATAATACCCTTCACTCAGTATGGCGAGATTGGTGACCAATTTTTTTATAGACTCCAACTCAGTCAGCACCTCAAAAAAGGTGTCATCAGTTTTTGTCTAATAGGTTACTTACACTTCGTGATAGCAGTAAATTATATTCGGCAATAACGCCTCGAAATTTAAAGCTTTTTTAATTTTTTTCGCTATTTTTTAAGTTTTTTAAGAAAGTCCACACTTTCATCCTTTAAACGCATACTTGGTTGTAAAAATCGCTTTACAAATGAAATTATGTTATTCATGTTGTCTGGGGCGACTCAATTTTCATATCTCGTACACTTGACGGAAATTTGAGTAAGATCGGGCCACTTTTTTTCGTGCACCAAAGAGGTCAAAGGTCAGGTTTTTAGTAAATCCATGATAAATCCTATGTTTTTTATTAGTCAAATATTTACGTGTGTGGTTAGCGCCTAGGCCATTTTTGGAAACTTGGTTCCAAATGGTCTGATTATGTGTCTATAATACGGTGAAATTTTCAGGACGATTAAACTGTTATTATAGCTGTTATAACGGGGCGTGGCACAGCCTACTTCCACCATGACTGTAATTCTTACTGTACCAACAACATAAGCAATAAGCCTCATCTTCCTACCTCTGTTAGTTCTTGGGATATATCCCTTGTTATTATATCCATTTTTCAATCACAACCAACTATAGCCAAGGACTACCAACAGGTCATCAGTTCTACTTTTTAATTTTTCATATTAATCGTATTAATCATATTTTCATACTACCATCTTGGTAGTAATTCACATTGCACCAACAACATATATACCAACTCTCTTCTTCATAACTTTGATTGTTCATGAGTTTTAGTCATTTTAAGTTTCAAGTCGTATAGGCGGTACCACGCCTCAATTTCCAATCACAACCAAGTGGTACAGGTCATCAGTACCACTTTGTAAAAATCGTATTAATCAGTCGATTAGTAAAGCCGTCAGAGCCATTTTTCAAAAGGAGGCGTGGCACCGTCCGGTTCCGTCCTGGCTGTAATAAATACTGCGCCAACAACATATATACAAAATCTCTTCTTCACACCTCTGATAGTTCATGAGATATAGCCATTTTAGTTTCAAGTTGTATGGGCGGTACCACGCCTCTTTTTCCAATCATAACCAAGTATAGCCAGGGACTATCAATAGGTCATCAGTACCACTTTGTTAAATGTTCGTATCAATCGGTCCATTAGAAAAGACGTTGAAGCGATTTTTTGGGCACTTCCACCCTGGCTGCGATTCTAACTGTACGTAACATTGTATATACCAAATATCATCTTCATACCTCTTATAGTTCATGAAATACAGACGTTTAAAGTTTCAAGATGTAAGCCACTCCCACTTTTTGTTGGATCACGAATTTTGGTGCCAAAGGCATCAACACAAACTTTCAAGGCGATTGGTGAAACAGTCCTACGGATATAACATTTTCGCTCAACTGATCGTGCATGATGTATGGGGCACTTGTATGAAAAAGTCGTCAAAGATTTGTATTGGCGGTCATCGACAAGTCTCCAACGATTCAATATGGTCGTGCACCCATCCTTAAGGAAGTCTTTAAGACATTGCCAACAGAGTTGTTACTCTCTCTGTACTTGTGGCTGTTGTGTTGTGCTGAATGCAGACCAGGCATGTGAGGTGTTGCTTTCATAACACTCAAGCATTGACTATCTTGTCCATAACTTTGTAAACACTCGGAATTCAGTCAAATTTTGACTACATATGATACTTCCATATAAAATGACATACATATGTTTGGAAAAATATTTTTTTCTCATAACCTCCAAACGGAAAACTGGTTTAATTACATTGATTTACGTGGAATATTACTTATGACAATCATACGCCGCCATATAGTATTTATGTTATGTCAAACAAAAGAGCCTAAAACGTGACAAAATTCCCTAGACAATAATTACTAACTTCAAATCGATATTAAATTATTATGGCATGTAACTAGACAAAACGAATGATGCAGAACTTCTTCTTTTTGGGGCTACTTTCAGGTGCAGTTCTCAGAATTGAGTCTCATATCAATGAGATTAACACAATCTTTATACACTTCGTTACAACATAGCCTCTATTCGATTATCCACCACTGTACTTTTTACGACTCGTACGAAATATAAAAAACACTTACAATTCAATATTCAATTGTGCATAACTTTTCCACTGTCAGCTGAGCTGAGCTAACTTTTAGCGCGACCACCAGCAAAGTTTTTACGACAAAAAAAAACAATAAACAAGATTACAATTATATTCAATACGTAATAATAAGATTATTGATGAACTTTGATGAACTTCACTACGTACGTATTTTATTTTCACCTAAAGCAAAAAAGTAAACAATTTCAAAGCGACAACAAAAAAAGAACATCTAATAAAACATGCGAACGCATAATTCAAACATCGCAGACTAGCGGCAGATACATTTCCATACCACACACCTCCTCTGTAAGCGCCACAACCACATTTATCTTTATCATTTGAATAGACACTGTTGATAACACACAGAAGGGGCGGGGCGGGGAGTCTAACCACAACACAGCGTATTCAACAAGTGCCGTGCTGTAAACACAGCTGATGGCGCGTCCGAGGCAAGCAAACTAAATAAAATAAAAGAAAACAAGAGTAAAACACAGCACAACAGAAGCAAACTAAAACAACACGAGGCAAATAATATTAATACTCGTGTGCCACTAAAAATTAGCCCAATTTCAATATCTTCTAAATGCATTCTACAACAAAGCCATCGTCGCAACAACAAAGTGTCTGAGCAGCAGAATACACAAAGAAAACGAAAAACAACAAAATCGTAAAAACACTCATACACGTACACACATGCACCACACATTCAGACAGTCATATTTTCAGCTGATAAGAACTTTTTTTGCTTTGCCCGACTTGATTGCAAACTAAAAACATCGAGGAGACCACACCGACCTCATCGATACGTAGAAGAGAACTCAGTGCGCGGTGGTATTATCGCTTTCTTTTGACGCTTTTGTGAATATTAGAGATTTGCTTATTTATGCTCTGGCTAACGCTGCTCAGTTCAACAGTTGTGTGCGATGGTCTAGCAAAATGTGAGATTAACTATATCACATGGTAGCAATTATGATTTATTGATGGGTTTAAAGTTGTGTTAATACATTTGTGATCGGTTAAATAGTAATGCATGGTAGTGTTATACATATATAATGAAAACATGTCGTTGTCGAAGCACTTATATCATAAGGAAGGGTTTTTAATTTTGTATTGATAAGGATATAGATCCATATCTACTCGTATATCGAAATGTACATGGGAACAGTCTATTGATATAGGAAAGTTTTGGGATAAGGTCTGGTTATATACCATAAATAAGCTACTTGACTTTTTGTTATGGGTAATTCCAGCCTTACGAATGTTACGATAGTACGATTCAATAGAAAAAAAAGCACATAAAAGTTAAACTTTTTTGTATTTGATACAATGTAAAAAAGGCGTCATACTTAAAAAACTACAATCCAAGATATTAGCAAAACACAGGCCTACGTTGTGCTATACGAAATAGAAGTGCTTTTTATGTTAGTTCTTGAAATTTCAAAAGTCTGCGTGTTGTTTAAGGTTTAGTACATGCACTTAATTATTTCATAAAATAGACCAATTGCGCTTTAAAAATATATTTTTGTTGGGCAAATTTGTTCCTCTGGTTTTTAACCACGAGGTAATTAAGACCTACGTTATATTACTGACGTTATGTGACAAAATATCCCATAGCTGTAAAATGCTTAAAAAAATGTTTGCTAAAGCTATTGTTTTATTTGCAAAATTGGGGAATATTATAAAGGTTATACCCTGTCACTAATTGTTGATCACGAATGTTAAATTAGAACGCCAATAAAATAAAATCAAAATTTTGCTGCTAACTGATCATTTTTTACTATTACTGGAGCTATTTGTTGTTGTAGCTAAAATTTTATAATAAGAGTGGACTTACATCATCAGTAAATATAATATGAAATTTTCAAACTGGTGACCAGCAAAATAATGCAATTTTGCAGTCCGCTAAATCAAAGCGGAAACTAAGAAAAGCTTTTGGTATTTTAATTTAATAAAATTTAAGTATTCGTCTTTACTAATATGTCAGAAAAATATTTTTGGCAACTTTTAATTTTTCGATCACGGTTGACACTTCTGTGGAAATACCCATATATCAAGTGGCTCTGTCCATTGGACCCAATTTTTAAAAACGCTGACTCTTTCACCAATCGCTTTGAAAATTTGTGGGAATGCATTTGGCACCACAATTCGTGCTCCAACAAAAAAAGGGCGGGATCGGATCAGTGGGCGTGTCATACATTTTGAAACTATAAACGTCTGTATATCATGACGGGGGTATGAACGAGATATTTGGTATATTTATGTTAAGTTAGAATTACAGCCAGGGTGAAAGCGGGTGGTGCCACGCCGCCTTTTCAAAAATCGCTCTGACGGTTTTTCCAACGATACCGTTGATCTGCAGAAAGTCCCTGGCTATACTTGGTAGTGTCTGGTTAAAAGGCTATATCTCAAGAACTATCAAAGCTATGAAGATGAGATTTGGTGTATATGTTTTTGGTGCAGTATGAACAACAGCCAGGGAGGAAGAGGGCGGTGCCACGCTCCTTTTTAAAAATTGTTCTAACGGATATTCTAATATACAGATTGATACGAAAATTTTACAAAGTGGTACCAATGACCGGTTGATAGTCCCTGGCTATACTTGGTTGTGAATGGAAAAGGAGTGTGACACCGGCCCTAGAACCTAAATATTAGGCTGGTTGTGATTGGATAAAGGGGCGTGGCACCTTTCCTATAACCTGAAAATTAGAAAGGCTATATAGCATGAACTATCAGAGGTATGAAGATGACATTTGGTATATATGTTGTTGGTACAGTATGAACCACAGCCTGGGCGGAAGTGGACGGCGCCACGCCGCCTCAAAACTTGCTCTGACGGTTTTTCTAATAGACCGATTGAAACAAACATTTTACAAAGTAGTACTGGTGAACTGTTGATAGTATTTGGCTATATCTGGTTGTGATTGGAAAAAGGGGCGTGGTACCGTCCATACAATTTAAAATGGATATATCTCATGAGCTGTCAGATGTATGCTTACTTACTTACTTAGCTGGCACTTCTTTACAATCCTATATACATTCCGCACGTAGAAAAATATTATAAGCGCTTCGATCTTTTGCGCTTCTTCTCCAGTCAGTCACACCAAGTTCAGGAGGGTTCTCAGTAACCTGGTCTTTCCAACGGAGTTTTGGTCGCTCTCTTCTGCACCGTCCATGAGCTGGAACATTTTCGTTCATGCGTACTACATCATATATCCGACGCAACCGCTGCACCTTAATGCGTCAGACCACGTCAATATCACAGCTCGTACAGCTCATGATTCATTCGACGTCGATATTCCCCGTTAATAATGATGGGCCCATATATTTTTTCGTTGGTCGAGAGAGGACTCTGTCATTAAATCGCTTGCTTAATCCGTAGTAGCGTTCACTAGCATGCAAAATTCTTCTTCGGATTTCGAGGCTGACATTATTTGTTTTGTTGATGGCGGAGCCTAAGTAGATACAATTATCTACCACCTCGAAACTATAGTTGGCAACGTCACGTAGTTTCCCAAACAAGTAGATTCTTTGTTCGTTCGTTTTGTCCTGTTTCACCATTAGACCCATTTTCGTTGATTCTTTCTGTATACTTGAGAAGGCTGCAGTCACATCCTGCAGTTTTCGACCGATGATGTCTACATCATCAGCGTTAGCGAGTAGCATGTAGCTTTTGTTGAATATCGTGCCACCCGTGTTTACTACAGCTTTTCTCATTATCATCTCCATCACAATGTTGAAGAGGTTAGCCGATAGGCCGTCTCCTTGTTTAAGGCTCCGTCTGGTATAGAATGGCTCCGTAAGGTCCTTGCCAATCTTCACTGAAGACTTCGTGTAAGTCAGCGTCATTCCTCAAACTCCGCCATGGCTTCGAGTAATATCTGCCGTATCTGGCTATCGAAGGCAGCTTTATAGTCGACGAAAAGATGGTACGTGTCGATCTGTTTCTCTTGGGTCTTTGCCAGGGTTTGCCGAAGTGTGAATATCTGGTCAGTCGTAGATTTACCAGATCTAAAGCCACACTGATAAGACTCGATCAAGTTGGATAAAACTGGCTTTAGTCTTTCACGTAGGACACTCGATAGGACCTTATATGCGATAGGTAAAAGGCTGATCCCGGGGTAAAAGCCGTCTCCGACTTTTGGCGTGATACCTTCACGTGCGCTGTCTTCTGGAACCAGCAGTTGCTGGAAGTGTTCTCTCTATATATGCAGCACACTCTGTGTATCTGTGACCAGATTTCCATCTTGACCTTACAGGAGGGGAGCACATTATATCCTCGTTCTCCCGTTCCTTCATCTGACGTTTTTTCGCCTAAATAGCTGTCTCGCCTGTTTTACTTTTCCTTGTGCCCTTCCATAGCACCACGGATTACAATTGGCTGTAGCGTTGCAATATAAGCAACATCCTGTTCCTCAGACCCTATGCGACATTCTTCATCATATCAGTATTCGTCTGAGCTCCGTCTTTCATATCCTATCACGGTTGTTGCAGCGGTTGAATGCGCAATATGCTGCCACCATATATCGGGAACTTTAGAAGTAGAGGCGTTGTGTCGTTGAAGCTGGGAGAGCAGGTTGGAGTAGGCAGTGGCTATCTCTGGGCTTTGCAGCTTCGCGATGTCCAGCTTTCTTTGTGTTTGGTTTCGTGCATTTTTCGCTTTGCTCATTCTTGTGCACACCTTGGCTGCAACTAGTTAATGACCAGAGTCAAAATTTGCACCACGGATCACACGCACGTCCACGACACTAGATTCATGCCTGCCATCAATTATCACATGATCAATTTGATCATTAGTGTTTTAAAGGGAGATAGCCAAGTTACCTTGTGGATATATTTATGCCGGAATCTGGTTCCCGCTGCGAAGCTAACCAGCCTAAACCCGTTATCTGACGTGTCGGTATGCAGGCTGAATTTACCGATCGATGTACCAAGAACATCTTCCCTTCCTAATTTTTGCACTAAAGTCTCCTAGGACAATTTTAATATCTTGGCCAGGGCAGGATTCACTTTACCTTCCCCAACGGGACCCATGTCATAAACCTTTAAGTGAGGAAAATAAATAGAAAGCGGCTTTTAAGTCAAGATTTTGAGGTTGTTAGGGAACTTTAGTATGGCAGATCCATTTTGTACTCGACCAGACCAACAACTCGCACTAGGCCTCTCCCCAAGTTACCGAAAATTTGTCCTTTCAGCAAGGTATTATAATATAGTTGAAGTTATGTTGTTTTTGGCACAAAAAAAAATCATAATAGTACATTATTTTGGAGGAATAATTAAACACAATCATTAACATAAAATCAACAAACAGAGACATAAGCGATTGCTAGTGAAAACCACATATATATGCTTCCAAAAAGTTATACGAAGATATTCTACCTTAGCGGTTTCATAGTGAGACGATTAATTGAATTTTATGATTTCAAATGTTATAAAATGTTGGTTTGTTTGGCTATTTATACAAAATACTATTACTGATAAATTTCAAACAGGATTTGTATACATAACTTGTTCATCAAGAACCGCGACATCAAAATATTATATTTTATGTCTACATCATCAGCGTTAGCGAGTAGCATGTAGCTTTTGTTGAATATCGTGCCACCCGTGTTTACTACAGCTTTTCTCATTATCATCTCCATCACAATGTTGAAAAGGTTAGCCGATAGGCCGTCTCCTTGTTTAAGGCTCCGTCTGGTATAGAATGGCTCCGTAAGGTCCTTGCCAATCTTCACTGAAGACTTCGTGTAAGTCAGCGTCATTCCTCAAACTCCGCCATGGCTTCGAGTAATATCTGCCGTATCTGGCTATCGAAGGCAGCTTTATAGTCGACGAAAAGATGGTACGTGTCGATCTGTTTCTCTTGGGTCTTTGCCAGGGTTTGCCGAAGTGTGAATATCTGGTCAGTCGTAGATTTACCAGATCTAAAGCCACACTGATAAGACTCGATCAAGTTGGATAAAACTGGCTTTAGTCTTTCACGTAGGACACTCGATAGGACCTTATATGCGATAGGTAAAAGGCTGATCCCGGGGTAAAAGCCGTCTCCGACTTTTGGCGTGATACCTTCACGTGCGCTGTCTTCTGGAACCAGCAGTTGCTGGAAGTGTTCTCTCTATATATGCAGCACACTCTGTGTATCTGTGACCAGATTTCCATCTTGACCTTACAGGAGGGGAGCACATTATATCCTCGTTCTCCCGTTCCTTCATCTGACGTTTTTTCGCCTAAATAGCTGTCTCGCCTGTTTTACTTTTCCTTGTGCCCTTCCATAGCACCACGGATTACAATTGGCTGTAGCGTTGCAATATAAGCAACATCCTGTTCCTCAGACCCTATGCGACATTCTTCATCATATCAGTATTCGTCTGAGCTCCGTCTTTCATATCCTATCACGGTTGTTGCAGCGGTTGAATGCGCAATATGCTGCCACCATATATCGGGAACTTTAGAAGTAGAGGCGTTGTGTCATTGAAGCTGGGAGAGCAGGTTGGAGTAGGCAGTGGCTATCTCTGGGCTTTGCAGCTTCGCGATGTCCAGCTTTCTTTGTGTTTGGTTTCGTGCATTTTTCGCTTTGCTCATTCTTGTGCACACCTTGGCTGCAACTAGTTAATGACCCGAGTCAAAATTTGCACCACGGATCACACGCACGTCCACGACACTAGATTCATGCCTGCCATCAATTATCACATGATCAATTTGATCATTAGTGTTTTAAAGGGAGATAGCCAAGTTACCTTGTGGATATATTTATGCCGGAATCTGGTTCCCGCTGCGAAGCTAACCAGCCTAAACCCGTTATCTGACGTGTCGGTATGCAGGCTGAATTTACCGATCGATGTACCAAGAACATCTTCCCTTCCTAATTTTTGCACTAAAGTCTCCTAGGACAATTTTAATATCTTGGCCAGGGCAGGATTCACTTTACATTCCCAACGGGACCCATGTCATAAACCTTTAAGTGAGGAAAATAAATAGAAAGCGGCTTTTAAGTCAAGATTTTGAGGTTGTTAGGGAACTTTAGTATGGCAGATCCATTTTGTACTCGACCAGACCAACAACTCGCACTAGGCCTCTCCCCAAGTTACCGAAAATTTGTCCTTTCAGCAAGGTATTATAATATAGTTGAAGTTATGTTGTTTTTGGCACAAAAAAAAATCATAATAGTACATTATTTTGGAGGAATAATTAAACACAATCATTAACATAAAATCAACAAACAGAGACATAAGCGATTGCTAGTGAAAACCACATATATATGCTTCCAAAAAGTTATACGAAGATATTCTACCTTAGCGGTTTCATAGTGAGACGATTAATTGAATTTTATGATTTCAAATGTTATAAAATGTTGGTTTGTTTGGCTATTTATACAAAATACTATTACTGATAAATTTCAAACAGGATTTGTATGCATAACTTGTTCATCAAGAACCGCGACATCAAAATATTATATTTTAATATTAAATTTTATGCTAAGAGTTCAAAATAAATATTAGAATTCATAACATTAAACACATGGATATGAATTTAGCATCTAACAGAACCAAAAATTTGCATGAATTTGATGAAAACAGAGAAAAGTTAATTTTAGTCTCTGTTTATATTATTTTTAATTCCTACGGCGCCAGGTTGCAGCAAAGAGCCTTATTTCATTTGTATCAGTTTCTGTAATCATTGTGATTTGAGATGGACCGGTGATTGGCAGATCGCATCCAAATCTGGTATCGGGATTGCCGATAAAAGCCTCCAGCCTGTTTTATAACAACTAGATTTTATTATCGGATTGGCTATTTGAGTGGCGCCAATCGGGTATTTCTCCCCTTAAAACCGCTGTTAGCTGTCAGCTGCCCAACATATCTGCTGGACATTCCACTATCCGCAACCTGTGGGTGACCCTGATAGCACTCAGTCTCTGATTAGAACATGTTTGTTTCTATTGCTAAAAATAATTACACAAGTCATCAAAATTTACTTATTGCTTCCTGGTGCACACGCACTCACTACACATTTATGTATTGATTGAGTTATAATCTATTATATAAAAATAAGTCGGATTTTCCTTCCTGACGCTATAACTCCAGAACGTACGAACCGATTTCCACGGATTTGCATTCGTTGGAAAGGTCTCGGGTTTTATTTTTCAAAAAGTGGGCGTCGCCACGCCCATTTTTTCAAATATCGCTCTGACGGCTTTTCTAATAGACCGATTGATACAAAAATGTTACCATCAGGTACTGTTGACCTGTAGATAGTTCCTGACTACATTTGGTTGTAATTGGATAAAGGGGCGTGGCACCGCCCATACAACTTGAAAATTAAAAAGGCTATATTTAATGAACTATCAGAGGTATGAAGTAGAGATTTGGTATATATGTTGTTTGAGCAGTATTAATTACAGCCAGGATGAAAGTGGGCGGTGCCACGCCCCCTTTTCAAAAATCGCTCTAACGGCTTTTCTAACAGATCGATTGATACAAAAATTTTACCATGAGGTACTGTTGACCTGTAGATAGTCTCAGGCTATATTTGGTTGTGATTGGATAAAGGGGCGTGGCACCGCCCATACAACTTTAAAATTAAAAAGGCTAAATTTCATGAACTATCAGAGGTATGAAGATGAGATTTGGTATATATGATGTTGGAGCAGTATTAATTACATCCATGGAGGAAGTGGGCGGTGCCACACCCTCTTCTCAAAAATCGCTCTAACGGCTTTTCTAATAGATCGATTGATACGAAAAATTTACCAAGTGGTACTGTTGACCTGTTGATAGTCGGTGGCTATATTTGGTTGTGATTGGATAAAGGGGCGTGGCACCGCCCATTCAACTTGAAAATTAAAAGGGCTATAACTCATGAACTATCAGAGGTATGAAGATGAGATTTGTTACATATGTTGTTGTTGCTGTATGAATTACAGTAAGGGTGGAAATGGGCTATTCCACACCCTTTTTAAAACAAACGGTTAAAACTGTCAAAATTCCACAGTATATTGCTGTTCGTCTAGAGATATGAATAGTAAGGTGGGTCAATTTTTTTATTCACAAAAATCGTAACCAAAACCGGAATCTACGTTGAATTGTTAAAAAAATTTACCAATAAATTTTGTGTCTAAAATCAATTCCTAGCTCGCGCTGGGAAGCATGATGATTTCAGATAAAGATTTTTTTTGGTTTTAAATGAGCACAAATCGAAATATTCGGATATGCATTTTTTGAGACCTTTTGCGTAAAACTGACTTCCCAACAAACTAAATGATTTATTAAAGAATCAAATCTATGTATTTGTTAAAAAGTAATGGCCACTGAGAGTTGGCATACAGAAATTAAGTTTTAAAAAATCATTTTTCAGAATATTGGGCGGGACTCCAGACAATGTCAAAAGTATACCATTCTCTTCGTCTTGGTCTCCAAACATGGGAATGGTAGGTACAAATTAGAGCCGGCCCAAAGGTCTGAAGTTTTCAATAGTTACTCATTGCTAAAAAAATATCTCTGCCTGAAATCTTCATGCTTCTCAGCGCAAACTAGAAATTGATTTTAGTCTTATAGTTTCATAGTGAAATTATCTAGGAATTATCGATTACCACGCAATTCAATATTTGGCTTTTAAACTGTATCAAATAATGGTCCGTACACCAGGCAGTTGAGGACACAAAGTAGCTGCGCAGACTAAAACAGTGATTTGTTTTTAATTTACTTTACAGGTATGCATTTTTCAATTACTTTTCAGGAGTAAGAATATATTAATTTATTTTATTAATCTGTTGCACAAAACTGTATCAATGTTACCACATGTAGTACAGCAATCTTTCACAACTGCTATAACAATGACCACATATGTATGCCCTTTCGCATGATTGCATGTGTATGTGTGTGTGTGTGTGTGTGTGTGTTGGGTAAATGTTAGGCATAATTATCAGTGATAATTGTTATACATATCCGAGGTGGTTGGTCGATTTCATGCATTCATTACTCCGACAAAGAGACCGATCCATCGACCGATTGCCACTTGGACTCTTAGACTACAAGTTGCTGTTGCTGATATTAGCTGCGCTGATAGCGGGCGCCTGATGCTCTTCGACAACAACAACAACAGAAGCGACCGACGATTCAGAGCGACAAATTATTGTGATGACTGTGTGAGTGAGTGAGTGATTTTACAACACTCTCCCTCTCAGCGAGCACGGCACACGGCATACACACACTCATACAATTAACACAAAAATTCATTATAAAATAAAGAAGAATAATTCCTTATTTTTTCATCGATTCTCAAACAGAAATCATACGGTTCATTCAGTTCTTAATCGGCGTTTAATCACGCTGTTTCATACTTATGCAATTGAACTTGCTGAACAAAACAAAAAACGGCAGCGGTAACTAAAAATCCTCACAAGTAACATTAACGGAATCGGTTTAAACTCTACGAACTTCGAGTGATTAACAATAATAAGCGTTGATGTTTAACAAGAAAATTAAATCAAATAGTTGTGTGTGAAAGGCCTTGCGGTATTAGAGCATAGCTAGTTTAAATTTACACAAAATATTATCAAGTTATGTTTGTGATTGTTGTTTTTGTGTTTTTTTAGAAACAGGTGTTAATTGTTAATCCCATTAAAGTGTAAATTAATAAACAATAGTTTTTTTTTTAAACAAACTCCCAAAAGAGGGCTAAGCAAATGACCGGATTGTTTTTATTTTTCTTCAATACGGCCGCAAATAAAAAAAAAACAAAAGTAAACCCGTCAGTGTTCAGTTTGATATTGTAAAAAGCTTTAAGTGAAAAAAAAAAATACTTTATTACAATAATAACAAATATAGAAATTTAAATATTAACCACAGTGGTATACATCCAAATGAATATTAAAAAAAAAAAATGATAACATATTATGTAAATTAATAAATATATAAAATATTATTTGTTGAAACCTGTTTTAATGAAATTTTCATAATAATTTAAATTTTAAAGGCAATTAATAACAACGGAAGCTGGCGCACAAAATAAATGGTAATTACAATGATTATAAATTTATTTTATATACGTTACATATAACGTTACAGTTAAGCTTATAAAAAATTGTGTAAATATTTCAAAATAGATATTTTTTTATATTCATTGACAGCTTCGGCGTATAAAATGTCTACACGATTTTAGAATGGTTTAAATAAGATTTTGTGTGTTCAAATACACAATACCTATATAGACAGCATTTTCATAATATTGCATCTAGGAGACTTTTATCCTACACATATGTGTATTCAAATATACTGCTACAATGCATAATGGAAAATTTTTGGCTGCTTGGTATCGCAATGTTGTATATTTTTTGGTTAATAAGATATCGTTGTTAACTGATTAGCATTGTGCGTGATTTTTGTTTGTATGAAATAAACGACGATTGTAACAACAAATAAACATAAACTTAAAAAAAATTGCTAGTGACTATTTTTTATTCTAAATTGCTGTAGCTAATTATAAAACAGAATCCGAAAAAAAAAAAAAAAATTGTTATACATTTTCAACAAGAAAAACTTGACAATAATGGAATATTTAATATTTACATTTTCAACAAGAAAAACTTGACAATAATGGAATATTTACAAAAACTATTTGAAAGCAAATCATTATTATAGTATGTGCACTAGGATAACGATAACGAAAAGGCTGCAGTGATGTTATAATATAGTACGGGGCCCATAACTATAATGTGTAGACCAACAGGTGGCACAGTCAGGTTAAATGTCATGATTTTTATACCATCACCCTTTGAGACTAAGGTATATATCATTTGATACGAGCCAAAAGTGTAACACATAGAAGGAGTGACTTTAGACCCTAGGTTTCTTTGAACCAAATTCGATTCATGACTTTTTAAGTCGTTTGAGCCATGTCCGTCTGTCTGTCTGTCTGTCTGTCCGGTGGCTGTCCGGCTGGTTCGCACGATAACTTTCGAAAGACGCAACCAAATGTTTTGAAATTTTGCACGAGTTATTATTTTCTCAAAACTACTTACGGTATTGCAAATGGGCTACATGGCCCCGCCGCTTCTGGTACCTCCCATACAAATACATCATTCCGCCCACTTCAGAAATGGAGTAATAATATTAATACACCCTACGGAATCGTCCCCAAATTCTGTATTTAGTAAAGCTATAACAGGATAAATTTTTGGAAAAAATTTTGAAAGCCTATCCACGCCCCTTCTGGTACCTCCCATACAAATCTACCTTTCCGCCCACTATAGAGATGGAGAAATAATTTCAATAAATTAAACGTGATCGTACCCAAATTCTATTTTTAGTAAAGCTATAACAGGATAACGTTTTGGAGAAAAAAATTGGAAGTCTACTCACGCCCCATCTGGTACCTCCCATACACATCTGGTACCGCCCACTTTAGAAATCGATTAATATTATTAAAAGACCTAACGCGATCGTGCCCAAATTCTGCATTTGGTAAAGTTTAAGCAGGAAAAAGTTTTGGAGAAAAAATCTGGAAGTCTAGACACGCCCCTTCTGGTACCTCCCATACAAATATACCACTCCGCCCACTTTAGAAATAGGGTAATAATATCAATACACTCGACACGATCGTGCCCAAATTCTGTATTTTGTTATGTTATAACAGGACAAAGTTTTGGAGAAAAAATCGGAAGTCTAGCGACGCCCCTTATGGTACCTCCCATACAAATGTACCTTTTCGCCCACTTTAGGGATGTACTAATAATATCAGTACACCCAAGGCAATCGTGCCCAAATTTTGTAATTAGTAAAGCTATAACAGGATAAAGTAATGGAGAATAAATCTGGAAGCCTAACCACACCCCTTCTCGTACCTCCCATACAAATGTACCACTCCGCCCACTTTAGAAATCGAGTAATAATATCAATATAATAGAAAATTATTTGTTTTACTGAGGGTAAGGGTAAATGTTAGTTGGGTTGCCCGACTGAAACTTTCTAACTGGTTTTAATTACAAATCGGTTAATTTCAATAACTCAAGACTTAAACAATATCTTATATTGGGTGATGGTATTTATTAGTCAGTTCAACTGACTGAAATTTCTGTACTGGTTTTAACTGGATTTTAATGAAAATTGGAGAATTGCTTACGTATGATCTAATGTGGAAAATCCAACGGTCGTGTAAAATCCAACTGTGGATTAGAAATATTTTGTGTAAACTATGAAATTCAGTATTGAATAGAAATAGATGACTTAGAAAGGGATCGAACACTGAAAAAAAACATAATTTACATGTACAGTGTACACCCCATGAATAAAGTATGGGATAGCTTCTCGCGTTGTTGTGAATTAACACGCTTTATATTTTTAGATTCACAACAAACGGCACCTACTTGTTTAGCGACGAATGCAAACGTCACAGTTTGAGAAGCTTCTACTAGGCATGCAAATTGACTCGACACTTATACTGCGAAAGTTGTTGTGGACAATATCGAGGGGGCCGGCAATAGATAGCTGGAGCCGGGAGTTGAACCACGGATCTCCTGCATGGTAGTCGCGTGACCATACCACCAGCGCGGCCGGTCCCAACCCTGGACTCCGGCATAATAGTCGCATGTTCCAATCATCATGTTACAGTCGACGCTTTCAGAAGATAAAAATAATAACATCGGACCTACTACATCGACAGTTTTCGATGAGACCGTTGGTCAAATTGCGTAACCTACTGTAAAAAATGCAAAGTTGGCATTTTTATTTAAAACATATTACCTAAAAATACGTATTTTATAAAAAAAAAAAACGGTTAAAAACTGGTTCCGGAAACCGGTTTTCAAAACCCTATAATACACACGAATTTGTTGCCAATATAAATTCTAACTGTTGCAAAACTCCAAATTGAACAAAAGTTGATGGTCGTGCGAAATTTTCATACATTGCTTTTGAAAACCGCCAATTTTAGGCCAATCCTTCAACCTTGTTTATGTAACCGGATTTTCCTTAAAATATAACAAATTTGTTGCTGTTGTTGTAATAAAACTTGAAATAGTTTTCAAATTAACAAATAGAGCGTTGGCTGATGCTTATGGCGCATTTGCATAATCAGTTTTTTTCAATTATACAGTATAAGGCCAATACTTAAACCCGGTTTTTTGCAAACGATTTCAAACAAATGGGATATTAGTTTAACTAGAAACGGACCGAGAGCACGTAAAAGGGCATTGGCTAAGTTGACCGTTTTTTAACAATTACATTGACATTAACCAAATCTTAAAACCGGTTCTGGGAATCGGTTCCCAACCAAACCGACACGGCTGGTAATATATTGTGGAAAGTGTCCAAAAAGCGAATAGAGCATTGACTTTTTCTAGAATAGGAGCTGTGACCTTTCTAAATTAGGCAATTCTAAATTAGGCTCATGAGAAAATTTCAAAAAAAAAAAATTTTAAAATTACACACTACTTGTTTAATCTTTAAACTTGGTATTGGTAACCGGTTGCCATTAGATACTAATTAAATCGTTTGTCAACATAACATGTAATGGTTCTAAATAAAGGAATAGGACAACAGCTGAAGATCATGTGAGGATAGGATAACCGGTTATTGCTATTACACAATTTAAGGCCAATCCATAAACCCGGCTTTGGTAACAGGTTTTCATCAAGATATAACGAAATTGGTTATCAGTACAACAAAAGCTCCAAAACACTGAGTAAATCATTGATGTATTTTACATTACCACTTGTTGCCTTTAAATACTATTGCCGAATTCCTAAAACAAGTTTTGGGAAGCTGTTCCGAAATCGGCTGTCACTGTAGTTGAAACATCTTCAATCTTTTGTGGGAAATCACTTTTCACGATGGAAAAATGGGCAAACAGCGAGCTTGTGTGAGTTATGTTGACGTGTGGTCTTCGTTGATGCCTTCTCGATTATTTCATGAAGCTTTTAACGCTAAAGGTTGTGATAATAAGTAGGCACAGCAAAGGGTGCTGATGATGATAGTCTATCGAAATAGCTATCCGCTCTGCCAACTGTCTACATAATCCATTTCACACAACTCTTGTAAAACCAAACTCTATTATCGATAATAGAAAAATAAATTTGATTTTTGCTATTCAGAATTTAATTTCATATATAAGACTGGTGAAGTAGTAATAAATTACTCTCACTTTTAACACAAAAGCCCAAAATGCAATCATTAGCTAAGAAATATTAGAATTTCTATATTTTTTTCTTCAATTGAATAGACATTACCGACATTTGCAACTTAATAGACATAAGGGAAATTAAAAAAATATACTATACAATTCCAAGTAAACTACCATTTGTCACAATCATATCGTGCTCACGTTAATATTTCAAATAGTTATCAGCAAGCATCGAGTACATATGTCTAATTGTTTACAGCATCATGGAAAACTAGTATGAGTAATTACACCATGTTCATTTATTTATAATATAATGTATTCGGTTATAAATAATAATTATTTCCTAATCACGTTAATACATTGACGTTAGACCCATTTATTTTCTTTTGTTCTTCATATGTTATTTGTTCTAAAATTTATTGTAAACATTATCAGTATTATGATGAATCACATTACAAAGTTTATTATTTTTCAATAGCTAGAATAAACATATTAAGCTATGATGGATTAGTGCTTGTATGAAATATTGGGCATTTTTTTGTTTCTTTGTTTACAAAACGCCCTCAAATTACAGTCAATGACCTATATTGTTATTATGATTGAACGAAAGCAAAAAACAAATTAACATGCTGAGAAATTGTATTTTATTAAACTCGATGCTAACACCTGGACTTGGTAGAATATTGATTTGCATTATGCAGATTTATGTTACATATTATACTTGTTAATACAGCACTTAAATAATCAAACAGAATAAATGTTATATGATCACAATTAAACTTATAACTTACCTGGCGTTAATTTTTTAAGACAATTTTATAATACTTTCATTTTAACTGCAGCGAAAGTTATTGTCCTACGGCTTTTTCTCATAGTAACACACATATTTTGTGTTCTGCTAGTGTTAATATAAGTCGCATGATACACTACTTACTTCACTAAAGATTATTTAGAATATGTAAAACATAACAATGAGTCTAACTAAGTTTAAGTAAAAGCCAATAGAGCAGAAAAACAAACATATTGTTCACCCTTTGTATGCAATATAAGGTTCTTCTTATAGATTTTTATAATAAAGTTCTGAAGAACTTGTTAACTTAAAGCATGTGAAAATTTTTGGTTTCGAATAGTTCATGTTTATACGTGCAAGTTCGTACTAACTTAGTTAATGATTATTTTTGAATGATTACAATCGGAAATAAAATGCAATTTCTTGTGCATTGTCATGAAGTAATCAACGGAGTTTTGAAAACTCAGGAATGGGAATGACAGATAAGAATCTGACCAAAGAGAAAAATTTAAGGATTGACAAAACGTTGCCAACGATATGCGTTTTGTTTCGATAAGACACGAAATAACAAGCATGTTAAATAAAATCGGGATGGGCCGCATGTAGGGTGCACGAATCAAAAACTTGTTTCGTTTACTGGAACTTATAATGAACTTATATGCGTTTTTTGGAAAATAGACAAATACATGTAATCTATATTAGGGTGATCAATTATTCGGGTTTTTGCGAAAACCGGTTTTCGAATTATTCGAAAAATGGCATTTGAAAAAAACCGGTTGCTTTTTTTGAAATTCACAAAAAACCGGATAATCCGGTTTTCAAATGTATTCCAAACAACAAATTAAAACACAATTTTTGAATTGAAAAATAACAGAAAATAATTCAAATATACTTATGTTTTTTTACAATGCAAAACATTACTGAGATCAGAGACAAACAAAACATAACAATTCATTTGTAAGTACTTGATTATATAAAAATGTATTTAATTTAATCTTTAGTTTTAGTATAAGATTAAGTGCTTGGGTGTATAACTATCATATACATTTTCTGATAATTGGTGTTGAACGTTTTGCTTTCGAGATCAAGTGTTCGCACAGTAACATTTATGTATTTTATGTAAGATATATCCGACCATTCATCGACCACAATAGAGAAGCGCTGGTTTTTCTGCTTTAAGTAAATCAATTTTTTCTTTAACTTATCTTTTTTGGATAGATAGAAATCATATATTTTCTCCCATATTGTATTCTCAGAAGCCGGCAGAATCTAAAAAAAAACATGTACGAGTACACATTTAACACAATTATGAATGAATTTAAATAAAAAGGATCGAAGGCCAAAAAACCGAGATTCGACAAAAAAATAACCGGATTATTCGATATTCGAAAAACAGGGATTTAAAAAAAACCGACGGTTTTTATGAGTGAAAAAAACCGAGTATCCGGTTTCTGAAAACCGAACTGATCACCCTAAATCTATATATTTAAAAAGAAGTGTACATTTTGATTGTCACTCCATAACTCGAGAACGGCTCTACCGATTGCCATAAAATTTTTAGGGAAGGTACAGGGAGGAGTGATGATGGTTAGTTGATTTTGAGATCCAAAATCGGTCTAGCCATTCTCCAGTTATGCTCCATCTTTATCTTCTTTATATATAAAATTCTACCGTACGTGTGTTGTGACTGAACTCCTCCAAAACGGCTGGACCGATTTGCATACATTTTTTTGTATGCGTTTGGGTGGTGCCCCGGATGGTTTAGATTTACAATTCGGTCCAATTGGACAAAGGGGCGTGGCACCGCCCATACAACTTGAAAGTAAAAAAGGCTATATCTCATGAACTATCAGAGGTATGAAGATTAGAATTGGTATATATGTTGTTGGAGCATTACTTATTACAGGCAGGGTGGAAGTAGGCGGTGCCACTCCCTCTTTTTAACAATCGCTCTGACGGGTTTTCTAATAGACCGATTGATACGAAAATTGTACCAATTGGTACTGTTGACCTGTTGATAGTTCCTGGCTATAATTGGTTGTGATTGGATAAAGGGTGTGGCACCGCCCATATAACTTGAAAATCAAAAGGGCTATATCTCATGAACTATCAGAGGTATATAGATAAGATTTGTTACAGTATAAATTACTGCAAGAGTGGAAGTGGGCTGTGCCACATCCCAGTTATAACTGCCATAGTAATAGTTTGATCGTCCTCTAAATTCCATATTATATTGCAGTTCGCCTAGAGAAAGGTAGAGTTTTTTTTTGTTTTTAAATAAGCAAAAACCGAAAACTTCATATATATTTTTTGAAACCTTCTGCGGAAAACTGTGAAAAATAAGTTATGGCCTTTGAAAGTTGGCAAGCAGAAATTAAGTACTAAAATCCTTGAATTTTTGCCTTTGGCGGAAGTCCAATATGTAGGGCGGGATCTCAAACAGCATCAGAAATATACTATTCTTTTCGTCTTGGTTTCCAAACATCTGAATGGTAGGTCAAAATTGGAGCCGGAGCACATGGGGTCAAAATAAGGGCCTCTTGGATTCTATGATGACCCTCTAAGTGCGGGTGTTGTTTCTACGATTAAATTGATCCGTCCTAATGAACAGGCTATTTGGAACTAAAAAAATAAAAAGTGCCGAGGCGCTGCAAGCGTCAAGCGTTTGGTGACCGAATTATCTTAAAAAATGGTAACACGAGTTCAATGCAAATACAGTATTCGGAAATATTCTTGATTCGTGGGCGAAGAAGACATGGCGAAAGAGGTTTTTATGGCTAAAGGCATAAATCTTCAAACGAAATTTTTATTTGAGGTCATTAGGCGGAGAAGACATGCCAAAAATGTTTTTTACGCCCAAAGAGATAGTTAGTATACAGAAGATACCCGCTACTACAGAAAAAATAAAAATTGAATTTTGAACTTTAGCAGAATGTCCAATTTGAGAAATAAGTGATTTTTCGCCCTACATACAGATATGATAGATATGACTTTGCTGATGAACTTTTTACAATCGTCATAGAGCCTACGATATTAAGCATTTAAAACAATAAATCTTAATTGGTTAACTTCCATGTTAAGGATTTACTTGAAATTAGTTACACAAGTTAATAAACTCAACATATTATTGTCGAGCTTAAGTACCATTTTCAAAGTACATACTTTGTAGACCTACAAATGTATTAATTAGCGTTTAGGATGGCAAGAAATCTGAAATGTATTACAAGTTGATATGCAATAGCGAAGCATTGCCGGGCCCACTAGTATAATATATAAAAATCCCATACAAAATCTCCTTTTTGTTAGAATAATGTGTAATATTAAGAAATCAAAAGATAATTCTCCAGGATATTAAAGGACGAATGACATTTTTAAAATTTAAATGTCTTTGACACACAAGGACCATTCATTTTTATCCTTCATTCCTAAAGAGAATGTGGAAACCCATCAGGCGTTACAGTGATGATCTTAATCCAATGTCGCGTTTAAAAGGAAATATTTATCTTAAATCTACTTATAATTTTTTTTTCTATACACACCTTCTTCCTAATGTTTAGTTTTGTGTTGCATTTTATCGCCAATTCGCTATAAGCAAGGAATTAACCCATAAAAGGCATAGCCAGTTTTGACTTATTTGTGACACTCAAGTTGATTTTGGTTGTTTGACGTATACAGGAACCTACAGTATGATTTATGGTTAATATAATATTTTTGAAGTACATTTTAATTTTTTATACTCTTGTTTTGGGGGGGTGCTTCTTGCCCTTTTGAACAAAATGGGCATAAAAGGCCCATTTATTTAGGAGCTAGAGGGTTGAAATATTCCTAGTAGTATTTAATGTAAAATTGCTTAACACATTCTATACCTAAAATGTAAAGACCTCAAGGTTTCAATTCATCATAAAAATTGGCAAAAGGGTGAAAATTTTGACACCCTCTTAAATTACCCACAGAAATAAACTTTCAAAACGCCAAAACACGTATAGAGTTTATGCAAGCTTCTGTCCTCTAAGTGGAGATTGAGTTCTAAGATGAACAAGATCGGTCGAGACCTACTACCACCTCTCATATAAATTGCGCCTTTTTGGGGGTCTCTTCCAGCAATTACAACCACAGTTAAGGAGGTATCGAGCTGAATATTGGTATGCAAGATCTATCCCCTAAGTGGAGGTAAAAGATGTGCAAGATCGGACAAAAACTACACCCATGTCCCATACAAACTCCCCTTTTTGGGGTGTCTTTCTATCTATCCCCGCTATTACAGCCGTAGTTTAAAAAATATCGAGCTGAAATTCGATATGTATGTTTCCATCCACTAACAAGAGTTTAATTTCTCAGATGAACAATATCGGACAAATACTATTCCCATCTCCCATAGGCGGGTGTCCGCCTGTCCCTCACAGTGATTATAGCCTTAATTAAAGAGGTATTGAGCAGAAATTTGGTATGCAAGCTTCTTTCCTCTAAACGAATGTAAAGTAACATTATAGGACAAAAACTACACCACAATTTAATACAAACTCCTCTGTTTGGGGGTGTCCGTCTATTTGTATCCTTGCTATCGAACTATCGAGCTTAAATTTTGTTCTCAAGATTCCATCTTTAATGGTGAAGGGTATCAAAACTTCGGCATAGCCGAATATCGCTCTACCAGAATACGCTATTAGAAGCTTGTTATTTTTTTGTATTAAATAATATTAAAAATATTAAAAACATTAAAAATATTAAAAAAAAATTAAAAAAATTATAAATATTAAAAATATTAAAAATATTAAAAATATTACAAATATTACAAATATAATAAATATTACAATTATTAAAAATATTAGAAATATTAAAAATATTAAAAGTATTAAAAATGATATTTAATGATCTTTAGCCGAATCTGATGTGTCATTCGATACACTAACGTAAATTGATATAATATATAGTAAGATCGACTAAAAACTAACAAAAACAAATACACATACACTGGCACGGCACGGCCTATAACAAACTATATGCTTAGTAGTAGTAAGCTTAGTTTATTAATAAACCTACTAAGAAGCTTGAGCTTTGAGGTAAAAAGCCTGAGCTTTGCGGTAAAAAGCTTGAGCTTTGTGGTAAAAAGGGAATCGTAGGGATAAAATATCCTCCATTCTCATGTTTGATTATAAATGGTCAAATTCATAACTATGCTGGACATTTTCGGCTAATATCTACTTCATATGCACATGTTTGACATAATTGTAGATATATAATATATACAGCCGATGATGTACCATTGTGCATCAGTTCGGGGTCTGAAGATGAACTCTTATGGAGTTCGAAACGCGTCATCCTAGTGCGTGACACACTGATTTTGACCAAAAATATCAAACAATAAAAAACACTTTTCTGTTCTTTAACCAAATTTGATGTATCATTCGATACACTAACGTAAATTGATATAATATTAGAAATATTAAAAATATATAAAATATTAAAAATATTAAAAATATTAAAAATATTAAAAATATTAAAAATATTAAAAATATTAAAAAAATTAAAAATATTAAAAATATTAAAAATATTAAAAATATTAAAAATATTAAAAATATTAAAAATATTAAAAATATTAAAAATATTAAAAATAATAAAAATATTAAAAATATTAAAAACTAGCTGACCCGGCAAACGTTGTTCTGCCATACAACTTTGGACCCGGCAAACTTCGTCTCGCTCCTAAGGTAACGCCTTTGTATAATAGTAAAACACAGATAGTTCAAGTTTTAATCTGATTTATTTGAATTTAATCGAAATCTGTGAAGAGCGATCTGATATACATTGTTTTCCGATTTGTTTTCGGCGTAAAAACAAACAATGAAGACTGTTTGCCAACACGCAAACAAACAACGCACAGCTGACCCTGTAAAAAGCAGGGAAATTCGAGGTTGATTCCACAAATTTCCAAAGATTGGCCTTACGATTTATTGATTGTTATCGCAAAAGCCAATCGAATGGGGAGTTGAATTGGAAGGGAAGATCGGTTGGAATAATAGATTCGAGGGATAAGGACTTCCTCTCCTTTGCATATGCCCTTGATGATCGTCGCTTTAATTACAATTTCGGATGATTCAGTTTCCGTAAAATGATCTTGATCGATCCCACCTTCAGCTGCAAATTATGCACAACTGGCACATCTAGAGAGTTCAAAAATTCTGTCGAATAGTTGGTTGCCTCATTCTCGTTAAATGACCTCGAAAATTTTTCATCATTAGGTCATCTGCCTCTAATGCTCGTTTATGCGCAATCGTGCATTAATTCCAAATAATGATTAAGCATTATCGTAACAATTTCGCTACACGTTGTGTTGTCAACCGTAAGAAGAAAGCGGAATGTGCAGTTCGACTGTGGAAGCAATACCAAAGTATGTAACAGCTAACTTAATTGCGATCATGACGGAATTGTTGCTAGAATCAAAGAAATTACGAATCTCTTGCCTGTCCAACCGGAATCATCGAGAAAGTAAATGCTTCCGTTCCAATGTCAACAACTTTCATCATTGAATCGTACACATTCGTTTGCTCAGCAGTTAAGAGCTCCACATTTGTTCGGACTCTTTTAGTCAGCTCAACTCGATCAAAGTCTTGTTCTTGTTGCAATTCGCGATTGAATGCATCATGCATTGAACGATTTTGCGCTGGTATTCCCAATTTCGATAGTGGCAGACATTAGCACGCAAATGTCTTTGATCAGAAGATAATTTCAAGACCGAAATTGGATGTTGTCGTGCGAACTCTGTGCAAATGTCGTCAGCAATTTCGTCCAACTTGTCCAAAATCCCGAAGCTTGAGAACAATTCCGTCTTCCTTTATAGTGGGAGCATTGAATTGTCTTACATGGCATCCTCTTGTCTTCTCTGATAATGATTTTGTGGACGTCATAATGCATTGTATTCAATGTGGACCAATGCATTATGCTTATGCAGAAGATTTTAAAATTGTTCTACCATTTTGCATTTAATATTTTAACATAATAAATTTCACAATATTCCGAAATTTTTCAAGCATCATTACGAATTTTTCATCTTTACGTCGTCTAAAATCATCAAATCAAGCGATACAATGAAAAATTTCGTCGAAAAAATCAAAAAATTTTGATTTTTTCCGGAATTTTCCGAGGTTTTCACCAAGAATTTTCTAATTTTCCATTCGAAAAGTCATTTCGGAATAATTATCCGAATTTTTCACAATTATATCATTCAAAATTATCAAAACTTACAATAAAATGTAAAATTTCGTCGAACAAAAATTTATATTTTTGGAATTTTTCCATAATTTTTTAATCAAAATTTTCTATTTTTCCAACCGAAAAGCCACAACGAAACAATTACACACAAAATGTAATACAAAAATTTAATTTACGGTGCAAAATGTTTCCGAAAAAATCCAAATTTTTCGAGTTTTTCCTGAATTTTCCGAGTTTTCCACCGAGAATTTTTCTATTTTCCCATTCGGAAAGTCATTTCGGAATAATTATCCGATATTTTTCACTGTTACATCGTCCAAAACTATAAAGTCAGACGATAATATGCAAAATTTCGTAAAAATAAAAAATTTAAAATTTTTCCGGAATTTTCCGCATTTTTCAACCAAAATTTTCTTTTTTTCTATTCGAAAAGCCATTCTGTAACAATTGCACACAAAATTCCATACAAAAAGGCAATTTTCGATTTTTCCAATTTTCAGATTTTCCGACTTTTCCGGAAGATTTTCCCAAAATTTTCTGTCACATAAACCTTCTGGCAATAACGAACAACTGAAAAAAAGTTTGAGCAAAATCGGCCCAGCCGTTCTCAATTGATGAATTACTATACATTTTTGCCACCATTTTTATATATGTATATAGATATATAAAATATTAAAAATATTAAAAATATTAAAAACATTTAAAATATTATAAATATTAAAAATATTAAATATATCGAAAATGAAGCCGTCTAATTGACTGTAACACAATGTTATTTATATGCTTTGCACACTTTCCCCTACAGTTCTTAAACTATCCCCCACCCTTACTTATACTCATACAATTTGCCACGCCATGAACACGGCTATTTTCATTTGCCCCAATTAATTTCCCTTTTTATATCATCTGTCTTACATATTCTACAGAGAAATTCATCCATTTCCATGGAAATGTGGTGGCATTGTAAATATTTAAATTTTTTTCTTTTGCATACAGCCAAATGCAAATTACTTCTCTCGTTATCCTTAGCCGTGATGAGCAATTAATTTAACAGTCTCTTTGTCTTATAAATGTTGTAAACAAACACAATAGTCGTACATTTCAACAAAAGTTTGATATGCAACAAAGAAAATTGAAAGTGATTTTAGTTTTTACATTATAACAAAGACGCAATCAGGATAAAATAGCAATGTAACAAGAAGTAATTGTTGCTGTTGCTGTAATAAACTAAATGAATTATATTTCACGGTATGATGAAAGGTTGTCAAAGGCTACTTGATGGCAGGACAAGAAAATATCTATAGATTGCTCACAGACTTTTGTTATATTTTTTGCATTACACGTATGTAGTCTGTTTTTAAAAGTAATTGTTCAAAGTTTAACTTAAAGTGCATTTAACAAACTTGGAAATTCTATTTCCTATCTATGCATTTAATTTTAAATTTTCCATAAAAGACAAAGAAAATAACAAAGCATTTTAATCAAAATCTATCAAATGTCATTGTTTGATAACCAAAAGAATAACGCACGAGTAAATAGGCAATACTTGCCTGAAACGTCTGCACATTGTGGTGGTATCCCATGTGTATTTTTTTTTTGTACACACAAATGTATTTTCATATAGATATATCTATTGTATGCATTTAATACACATATAGACATTCATACATATGCACATATCAGAGGTATTCTTGTGCCACCCTCTGATTTTGTTGTTTGTTTACTTTTGTATTTTGGTATCGTGTTTTTATTTTGTCATTCTGATACATATAAACAAAAAGAGAAACAAATTAAATTTAATAAAATTTACTATGAATTTAAGTTAATGCATGGGTTTGTAACGTTAATAACACTTATAACCAGGAGCTACAATCAACTTTTTAATAGTAAACATTTTCAAAATCGAAAAGAATGTAGAAAAAATTTGGAGAAAAATATTTTTTTTATAAAATTTTCCTTTTTTTGTATTTAGTTTCCTTATGAAGGATCGTAATTTGAAATATAAACATCTGTTCAAGCCAACAATAGTCTGAGTTTATAGACAGTTTTGTGGTTTACAAATGTTCCTAACATAGATTTTCAATTTGCTCAGTAGTTTAAGCACAGTGGGCTAAGAAATTAGAATATTTTTTTTAAAAACAAAAAAAAAGTTATATTTAATACATTGATGACCAAAAGTGTTTTTTCATTTCAAACGATGATAAAGGACAAATCGTATTTATTACTGGATATTTTGGATAAGGAGGATATTTTTAGTCAAGTAAATTGAATGTTTGTTTAAAAAAGTTTCTTGAAGTTAAATTGATTGAAAAAGTTATCAGTAAAGTCGATGCTAAGTTATTGGAGTCATACAAAAATTGGTTGTTTTTCATTTGTCAGCAATCACAATCATACCAAAAATATAATATTGTTCCTTAACTACTCTATATAACATAATACGTACTTTTGTAGCACTCTTCATAGTCGACCACTCTGCGCCGATGGTTCGAGTTATTTGTTTGTTCGTATTAATTAAAGTGGCTTGACTTGTAGCAGTTGCTCTAGTCACCGCGTTTTTATATGTTGTTCTTTTTGTTGTTATTCTTCTCTCTATGACGTTTTGGCCGCAAAAGAAGTTCATTGACAACAACGAGATTTCTTGGGTAGAACAAGTTCAATGTCGTTGATATGCGGTAGAATCAGGTGAATCAATAATACCGGTTTATTTTTGTTTTGTTGCGAATTTGCATTTGCCGCAAGAAGAAGATGAAAGACATGTCGGCTCCACTGACATAAATATTGGATAATTTGTTTATATTATAATAATTTTTTTGACAGGCAAAGATTTTTGCCGGTGGGATATAAACAAGAAATATTTTTTGAATATAATTTAGTGCCGTGCTCGACATGAGGCGAGTGGCTGATAATGATGCTGGAGGGTTAATTTTAGACACTTGTTTATAATTTGTATCGGGGTGAGATATATTTTATTAATCAAATTTGAAATATATATTAAATCCCAATCTCATCATAAGGGCACAAACAGTTTGGAAACGAAAATATGTTATGAGGCGGATTTAGTTTGTTTTCCCCTTTACTGAAACTATATTTTACTTGATTTTAAACTGCATGAGAATTTCTAGCGTTCTCACTTAGATCATTAGTCTTCTTGTGCCTTTGTATGTTTGTAGATTTGTAGGAATTCGCCTAGAGTGGAGGTTTTCTGGTGAAGACATTTGAAACCGTTAGCCTTCATTAGTAGTGTGAAATGGAATATTGTGTTAAATTATTATTTTAAATAATCAATTATTTGGTTTTAACTGATTTTGCTTTTCAGCTATTCATATAAAATGGTTTAATATAGGAACTTAAAAAAAAAAACTTAATTTCCCTTTGTACCCCATGAATGAGGTATGGGATAGCTTCTCGCGTTGTTGTGAATTAACATGCTTTCTTTTTTTAGATTCACAACTAACGGCACCTACTTGTTTATCGACGAATGCGAACGTCACTGTTTTGAGAAGCTCTTACTAGACACGACGATTAAATCGACGCTTAATACTGCGAAGTTGCTGTCAAACAACATTCGAGGGGAGCCGACAATGAAAGAAAATATTATTTTTTTCTTTTTAAGATGACTGGAGTCAGGTTTGAACCTGCGATCTCCCGCATGGTAGTCGCGTGTTCTAACCACTATGCCACGGCCGGTCCCTATAGGAACTACATAATATTATATACCATATGTGACAGCGACTTCGCAGCATAGTGTCAAGTCCATCGGCATGTCTAGTAAAAGCTTCCCAAACATAACGTTCTCATTCGTCGATAATCAAGTAGGTGCCGTTTGTTGTGAATCTAAAATAGAAAGCGTGTTTATTCACAACAACGCGAGAAGCATAACATACCTCATTTATGGGGTGTACAGGAAATTAAGTTTTTTTTTCAGTTTTATTAAAGAAATATAATTACATAGGAACATATTAGGTGTACAAATAAGTTTCCGCGGTTTTTTATAAAAAATTAGGAATTTATTGTGAAGGAACAGTACATTACGTTTTATTCAAAGTATTTTCCATCATTTGCCACTACTTTTCCCCATCTTTCTGGCAACATTCGGATACCCCGTCGAAAAAACTCTTCATCTTTTAACGCTATCCACAAATCTACCCAATTTTTGGTGTCTTCATATGATGTGAAGCGCTCCTCAGACAGACCATGTGCCATCGACCGGAACAGGTAATAATCAGAAGGTGCTAAGTCTGGTGAATACGGCGGGTGGGGTAAAACTTCCCAGTTGAGTGTCTCCAAGTATGGTTTTACCGGCGCCGCAACATGTGGACGAGCATTATCGTGTAAAAGAATAATTTTGTCGTGTCTGGAGTAGTAATGGGCGCGTTTTTCCTTAAGTGCCCGACTCAATCTCATCAATTGTGTTCGGTAGAGAGCTCCAGTAAGGGTTTCGCTTGGTTTGAGCAAGTCATAATACACGACACCAAGCTGATCCCACCAAATACACAGCATGAGTTTTTTTCCATGAATATTCGGCTTAGCTTTCGATGTTGATGATTCGCCGGGCTTAACCCATGACATTCTCTTCTTTGGATATCGAAGTGAATCCATTTTTCGTCACCAGTGACTATACGATGCAAAAAACTCTTTTTTTTTATTCCTGGCAAGCAGCATTTCACTCATGCATAATCGGCGTTCAACGTCTCTCGGCTTTAGTTCATATGGAACCCAATTTCCTTGTTTTTGAATCATTCCCAACGATTTTAAACGATGTGAAATTGCTTGTTGAGTCACTTGTAATGTAAGTGCAAGTTCTTTTTGCGTTTGGGACGAATCTTTTTCCAATAATACTTCTAATTCCATGTCTTCGTACACTTTCGGCCTTCCACTGCACAGTGGATCCGCTTGTATGGAGGCGCGGCCAAAAATACTTCTAATGGTAGTACAGAGCTGAAATGTGCAGCAGGGCTCTTACAAAATATTTAAGCCAGTACAGGAATTTCAACCAGGTGAACTGACTGATAAATACCCTCACCCTACGTACGACATTGTTTTACTCTCGAGTTAATGAAATTGAAAAAGAAATTTCTTATGTAGCTTAAACGATCTGGAATAAGACTCTCGGTCGTATGGCCAGAAGTTTACAGACATGTAGCAAAACTAACAACAGTTATAAAAAGTTCAATTCAATATCTCTTACAAAAATGATATGTATGTAAAACCGTTTGAAGCTAATATTTCGGTTTTCCGAGGTTTTGCGTCGGATTACAAGATAATCCTACTGACCACATTCAAGTATACTCCAGTTTTTCGTTTAAATGTTATGAGAGAAATATTAATTTTCCCAAAAATATGTTGCTAATTTTGTATAAGACATTCCAGAAGCGGTAGAGTAACATAGTCCGTATTCACCCTAAGTTTTCCTTGGAAAAAATTTTACTGAAAAAGAATATGCCTGTGGGAATATTACGTTGAATTAGGTCATTTATATACAATGAGGTGGCATTCTGTAGTTTTACCTGGTTTTATAAGATTATTAGTCCGCCAAAGTTCATGATCATGTAGTGTTTCGTTTAGAAGAAATATCCATAAATAGGTAAGTTTGCATTGGAGGTACCAGAAAGGGTGGGGCAATTCTGCTCATTTACAATAACGTAACTTTATTTTGGAATATTAAAACTGGTAAATTTTCATAAAGATCAGTTAAGGTTTACTCAAATTATCATGCCCATCAGTTATCCTTCCAACCAGCAAGCCAACCGGCCAGCCAGCCGGACCGATGGAAATGGGACAATCGTCTTAAAAAATCTTTAAACAAATTTGGTTTTAAGATAATTTGGGTCGAGATAATTGGGGTCGTTACACTTTTTCACTTACGAAATTATACTTACCCTCTTACCTACGTTTGAGGATTTAATAAGAAGGTGGTTTAGTATATTAAAAACTACACGCACATCCGCAAATTTCCGCAACAAACTTTAACACTTTTATTAACTTAAGACTACGACAAATACAATGGAAAAGAGACCTAAAGGGGGATCTGGGGGGAACACAACTAAAACTCTAAATAATCATAATGAAGACGCACAAAATAGGATCAAACAAATACGTTATCTAAAACATTAATTTGACAAGAATTACAAAACAAGTTAGTTTTTATAAATTTGTGGAGATTAAATAAATACTTTTATATTTAAAATACATTAAAAATAATTTAATTTTTTAGGCTTATGCAATGAGCAATCCGTTTTGAAGTGCACTCTGGTATAAATTATTCGACCAACATACAAAAGCGCGAACAAATGTTCATGGTTAAATTATATTTTTAAAAAGTCCCGTTAGATTTTCAGGAGAATCCGGTTTACCATTATGAAGTTTAGACATTAAAGAGACAATTTGTTTAAATTTTATTTTAATACTTTGTGATTAGTTTTTTGATTTTTGGCCTATGGACGGAACCACTGTGCACTGCCTTCTTTGTCCTTCACGTCAAACTCACCGTTCTTAAACTTTTGAAACCATTCCTGACAACTTCTCTCACTTAAAGCAGCTTCACCATATGCTTCTAGAAGCAATCGATGCGCCTCAGCTGCAGATTTTTTCAAATTAAAGAAGTGAATCAAAAGTTCCCGCAAACGATGCTTATTCGGCACAAAACTTGACATTTTTGCACGAAAAAAATTACGTGATGCTGATACGGAATCACTAGTACTTTAAGGTTATGGTGTTGCCGGATGACGAAACTTGGGATATTACGTTTTACATCTGGCAATTTCTCCATAACCTTCTGGTGGGGCCATCTTTTGACAAACCGCGGAAACTTATTTGTACACCTAATAATTTTTGAATTCAGGTGCAAATTCCAATTAGAAACCTCGGAAACGAGACAAAAACTATTAAACAAAAAATCTATTCTGATATTGAATTCAAATTCAATTAACCATTAAAAAAAGTTTTTTTGCACAAATTTGATTATCTCCATTGAAAACCTTCTCGTAATCGACAAATCTGATTCAAATATTTTACGGCATTTCGTCAGCATATTAACAAAAATGATTGATAACCTTAATGGGTGTTAAATTCAGAGGTGTTATATTTAGTTTAAATGGGTTATTGTAACATACATACATTTGTCAATATTATGACGCTAGACAGTTGAGCGCGTGCTTTAAGACTTATAAGTGGTTGGATTTATAAATTTTTTATTTATTCATCCACTTTGAATATTCTTTTAATGTGTTTCGAAATTCTGGTGCAAGCGGACATCCAATATTTCTGGTAAACTTCTAACAAAAATACACTTACCTAAATTATATATAGTTAATATAAAATGAAAAATATTTCCTTTAGAACCCAAGAATTCCTTCTATTTTTAAACTAACATAACGAGGACTTCGATGTCTTTTCTTTATATTATACTAGTGGGCCCGGCAATGCTTCGCTATTGCATATTATTTTAAAAAAAATGGGCGTAAAAGTGGGCGTGGTCGAAAAAATGTACCCTATAAGTCATGCCAGACTCCCAGTTAAATGCTGTGAAAATTTCAGGAAGATCGGTCCAGAGGTTTGGTCTCAATATATAAGGTACAAACAAAGAAATAAACAAACACACATTCCATTTTATATATATAGATCATTTGATACGATAAAAAGTGTAACGCATTAAAGGAGACGAGTTAGACCTCAAGTATCTTAAGTCCAAATTCGTTTCAGGACTTTTTAAGTTGATTGAGCTATGTCCGTGTGTCTGGCTGGATGGCTGGCTAAACCTCAGGAAACTTAACTATTTGACACAACCATTCTGGTACCTCCCATACAAATGAAAGAATTCACCCTAATAACACTATGTCACAAAATTTCAGAAGTTTCTGTATCCGGGACATTTAATAATTGAATTTAATGTAAAATTTCACGCTGAATTCAAATCTGCCCTCAGATATGTGGCAAGTAGTCAAATTTCCATTTTTAGTGTTTTAAAAAAAGGTAGGTTTACTAAAATTAAATTTTCTCTGGTTTACGTTCACCGATGTTTGCAAACTGTGACGAAAATAAAAGATAATAAAATTATTTCTTAAAAAAAACGATAGCTGTTTAAAATCCAATCATAAATGACGAAGTTATGCCACTTCAAAGTTAGATTTTTGTAAATTTAGATGATTTTTCAAGTTTTTGCTGCCTTTCATTAAGTTTCTTTCCATGTTTCCGTAAAAATTACTCCGGTTTCAGACAACTACATGATAGAATAATATCTTACAATCATTTTTTGCCCTTGGTCATCAAAATCGGATGAAGAATAAACGCTACATTCACAATTAAGTACACATACCTCTGCTTGAGAGCAGTAGTAATTGTTGTTTTGCTTGCCCCCCGAAACATAACTCTAAGTTTTTTGTTAAACAAGTCACATAGGAATATCAAAAAAAATAAATTGACGAGTGGACTCTTTGTTCGTTGAAACAATAACTTGGTTTTGTCCTCGTTTATCACCAGACCCACTTTAGCCGACCGCTTTTCAATGCTCGAAAAAGTCGCAGTAACATCTCGCAATCCACGTCCAATAATATCTATATCATCAGCATACGCGAGCAACATGTGACTTTTGTTGAAGATGGTACCATTCCTGTTTACTATAGCCTTCCGCATGATCATCTTCATTACGATGTTAAAGAGATCGCAGGAAAATTTCAGGAAGATCGGTCCAGAGGTTTGGTCTCAATATATAAGGTACAAACAAAGAAATAAACAAACACACATTCCATTTTATATATATAGATCATTTGATACGATAAAAAGTGTAACGCATTAAAGGAGACGAGTTAGACCTCAAGTATCTTAAGTCCAAATTCGTTTCAGGACTTTTTAAGTTGATTGAGCTATGTCCGTGTGTCTGGCTGGATGGCTGGCTAAACCTCAGGAAACTTAACTATTTGACACAACCATTCTGGTACCTCCCATACAAATGAAAGAATTCACCCTAATAACACTATGTCACAAAATTTCAGAAGTTTCTGTATCCGGGACATTTAATAATTGAATTTAATGTAAAATTTCACGCTGAATTCAAATCTGCCCTCAGATATGTGGCAAGTAGTCAAATTTCCATTTTTAGTGTTTTAAAAAAAGGTAGGTTTACTAAAATTAAATTTTCTCTGGTTTACGTTCACCGATGTTTGCAAACTGTGACGAAAATAAAAGATAATAAAATTATTTCTTAAAAAAAACGATAGCTGTTTAAAATCCAATCATAAATGACGAAGTTATGCCACTTCAAAGTTAGATTTTTGTAAATTTAGATGATTTTTCAAGTTTTTGCTGCCTTTCATTAAGTTTCTTTCCATGTTTCCGTAAAAATTACTCCGGTTTCAGACAACTACATGATAGAATAATATCTTACAATCATTTTTTGCCCTTGGTCATCAAAATCGGATGAAGAATAAACGCTACATTCACAATTAAGTACACATACCTCTGCTTGAGAGCAGTAGTAATTGTTGTTTTGCTTGCCCCCCGAAACATAACTCTAAGTTTTTTGTTAAACAAGTCACATAGGAATATCAAAAAAAATAAATTGACGAGTGGACTCTTTGTTCGTTGAAACAATAACTTGGTTTTGTCCTCGTTTATCACCAGACCCACTTTAGCCGACCGCTTTTCAATGCTCGAAAAAGTCGCAGTAACATCTCGCAATCCACGTCCAATAATATCTATATCATCAGCATACGCGAGCAACATGTGACTTTTGTTGAAGATGGTACCATTCCTGTTTACTATAGCCTTCCGCATGATCATCTTCATTACGATGTTAAAGAGATCGCAGGACAGACTACCGCCTTGTCTAAAGCCTCGCTTGGTAGAAAATGGCTCTGACAGATTTTTGCCAATTTTCACTGAAGACCGTGTCATCCCTCAAAGTCCAATTAGGTTCGCGGGGATACCAAACTCAGCCATAGAAGCCAACAATTTCTGTCGTATTGGACTGTCGAATGCAGCCATGTAATCGATGAATAGGTGGTAGGTGTCGACCTGCATTTCTTGGGTCTTCTCCAGGATTTGTCGTAGCGTGAATATCTGGTCGGTGGTGGATTTACCAGGTCTGATGCCACACTGATAATGTCCAATCCGGTTCGCCAGAATGGGCTTTAGTCTTTCACATAACACACTAGACAGGACCTTGTATGCGATGAGTAAAGGCTAATCCCGCGATAGATGGTACACACACTAGGATCGCCTTTCTTAAGCATGGGACATAGGACACTCAGATTCCAATTATCGGGCATGCATATTTATTTTTTTTCAGCCTTGCAATTGCTGATCTCGTTTTGGCTCGGTGGTGGACAGTCTATTTCATCGTCGATGCGATTTCGTCACTTATGCTGCCTTCGCGAACAAGTAGAGATTGAAAGTTTTCCCTCCATATTTGCAGCACACTCTGAGTGTCCGTGACCAGATTTCCGTCTCTGTCCTTACAGGTGGAGATCCCTGTTCCAAAACCTTTACTTTTTACCTTTTGGTAAAACTTTCGTGCTTCACCTCTATCCCTGTAGTTTTCGATATCCTGGCTCTCTCTTTTCTTCCACAGACGCTTTTTCCGTCTGAACAGGCGTTTCATCACCCTCCTTTTCATTTTATAAAGTTCCGTCACCGCACGCGTTCAATAGCAATTGTGCAGTGATCTTATTAGAATAGTATTAGCCTTATCTTCCACATATTTGGCAGGAAACCTACCTGATCCTCTTACAGATTTTTTTCTATTTTATTTTGCCCGTGTTATGATTGTCAGTTTATTGACAATTTTCAATAAAATTCGTATTGTTATCATAGTGTAAAAACAACAACATTTTCCATTAAAATTGTACTGTCTGAAACTTTTAATGTTGCCATCAATTGTTATTTGTATAGTAACAATTCCCAAAAAGACATTTGCCATTTAGGAACAGATGTATTCTACTGAGTCTAGAAACGGAAAAACACTGTAAACGAGGGAAAGCACTCCTCTGTCCCACCCACGTAAAGTAATAGGAATTTGTGTTGTTTCTATACAAAATAATCGTTGGCAGTACAAGAAAAAAACTAGAAAAATGTGCTAACAATATTTTGGCAATTTTCTTTTAAATTGTATTTGCCTATTCAATTCAAAGTTATTTGTTTATTCACATTACTGCCAACACGTGAGTTCAATTGTCGTTCGCTATTGCTGTCAGAGGGTCTATAAAAAAAACGACGAATAGTATTTTAGTCACCTATGATACTAAAATAAATTATTTATAATTACAATGAAATAAAACGTACATTTCACACAATGTTTGTAGGGGGGTGGCGGGACTGCTTTCGTTTACATATTTACTTGAATTCCGTTCGTCATAGTGGGTCTAATGATAGTGTTTGGCGAAAAAAAATAGCAATCTAAAACGTTAATATAATCTCATTTATGATAACAAATCTAACAATATTGTTTTGACAATGTGCTAAAGTGTCCGATTTGTAATGCAATTTTGTTAAATTTTTTTCTGCATGACAGCCAGCCACTTGTTTGCAGTCAGCGCGCAACTTGTTCGCCGTAAATCATTTATCTATCTGTGGTGTGGCACAAAATAATGTTAGATTAATAAAAAACAATGATATGGAGGCAAATAAATGATAATACTGATATAAAGACATTTTAATCTAATTATAATATAAAATTACGTTTAATCAGTGCAAAGCATAAACTATCAAATGTTGACATTTAAAATTGTTAACACAAAATACTAAACCACAAACAAGGCCATATAATTAATATTGGCTAATTGCGACTGTACTAAACACACATATCTGTAGATGTTTTGGCAAAACAACTTAAGTGGCGTAGTCATTGTTTTGACATGTTAAGAGTTTTATGAAACTAAATTCTAAGGAATTGTGTCTTATTTCAGAAGTTAAGATAAATTTGTAATATCCCTTGTACCAAATATATTGTTTTAATGGTCTTCACAAAAGTAGAATACAACAACACTCCATAATTATTGTGCAAGTATTGTGATTGTATTACAAAATTTTTATAAAACAATACTTTGTCATTATTATGAGAGGAGAACATATTCGGAGAACTTTTCGGGTAATCACTTTTTTATTACTTTTAGTACTTCTTTGCAATTCCAGTGGATTATATACCGCACGTAGAAAAATTTTATAAGCGCCTCGATCTTCTGCGCTTCTTCTCCAGTTAGTCACACCAAGTTCTGTAAGGTACTCAGGTACTAAATTGCTGTCTCGCCTGTATCACTGTCTCCTTGTGCCGTTCCCTAACAGCCCGGGTTACAATTGGTTGCATCGTTGCCCTATAAGCGGCATCCTGTTCCTCAGATGCTATGCGTCATTCTTCATATCCTAGCACGGTTGTTGAGGCGGTCGCCATGGAATGCGCAATATTCTGCCACTGTGTATCGGGAACGTCAGAAGTAGAGGCGTTGTGTCGTAGAAGTTGGGAGAGCAGGTTGTAGTAGGCAGTGGCTATCTTTGGGGTTTGCAGTTTCGCGAGCGTTTTTCGCTCTGCTAAATCTTGTTCGCACCTTGGCTGCAACCAGGTAATGATCAGAGCCAATATTTGAACCACGGATCACACGCACGTCCATGACACTAGATGCATGCCTGGCATCAATTACCACATGATTAAATTGATTTTTGGTGTTTTGATCGGGAGATAGCCAAGTTGCCTTGTGGATATCTTTGTGCTGGAATCTGGTTCCACTCACTACCATGTTCCTCCCCGCTGCGAAGCTAAGCAGCCTAAACCCGTTGTCTGACGTGTCGGTATGTAGGCTGAATTTACCGATCGATGGACCAAAAACATCTTCCCTTCTTATTTTTGCATTAAAGTCTCCCAGAACAATTTTAATGTCGTGGCCAGAGCAGCGGTCGTATGTTTCCTCTAGGCGCTCTTAAAATGCATATTTAATCTCATCGTCTTTATCTTCCGTTGGATCATGAGCACAAATCAGCGTGATGTAGAAATATTTCGCCTTGATGCGGATTGCGGCTATTCGATCACTAACAGGATTAAATCGCGAGACAAGATGTCGGAGTCTCTCGCCAACTACAAATTCACATCCAAATTCGTGCTTTTCGGCATGGCAGCTGTAATAGATGTCTCAATTTTTACGTCACGAGCATCCTTGTCCTATCCATCTCATCTCCTGGATGGCGGTGATGTCAGCCTTATATTTGTTTAGGACATCCGCCAGTCGGATAGTCCGGACGTTCCAGGTGCATATCCTTATATTATGGTCCTTATTTCGTTTGCGGGGGTCGTCAACATTTGGGGGGTTCTGTTTGTAACTTTTTCTTTGTCGTGTTTTCATAGCCAGTAAAGGACCTGAAGGCGGGTGGCTAGCCCAACCATCAGGGTTCGTCGCTCACTATCAGCCGCTGTTCATGATAAAAAATATCACGAACACCGCTGCCCAGGTGCCACCACGAAGGAGGTTGTGGGTCGGCTTGAGATGAAAAATTCACTTTACATCCCCAACGGCACCCACTCTTTCACTTTTTCATTATTTTTAAAAAATCTTAGCTTCTCAAATGATTGAGAATTTTACCGCCTTTCTCAGAAGTTTCTTTACATAACTTTTTTCTCACAAAATTTAAACACCAATTTTACCTTTAACCCAATTTTTTTTCCAAAAAACAAACAATATGTTTCTAACGAAAATACAAACAAACAAACCATAACAATATTTCGGCATAGTAATAAACGCAAATTAGCATATTTTGACTAAAATATTTTTCCCAAAACAAATACACCCGCAAACTGAACAAGTAAATTGCCATCAAAAATGGAATCGAATCAACCGAAATACTCAAAAAGATGTGCATATTCTATGTGATCTAAACACATGCTAAGTTGTTATTTTGTACACATACATACATACAAATACTCAACACATACATATGTACATGTAGCAATAACGTGTGGGTTTGGCATTTATTGCTATGCCATACAAACGGTAAACATTTTCCGCTTTAATTTATGAATGTATTCTATATTCACGTGCTGCAGAGTGAAGCTAAATAACGCAAACGATCGGCAACGACGATACGTCACATGCGTGTTCATTTTATTTTATTGGTCTAATCTACATACTTCCGTTGTCTAATTTTAATCAGTTTGAACTATGTTCTAACCCCCCCTCTTGATTACAATATTCGTCGTAGCGGTGATAAGTGGTTTATTTACTCTATACCAAACAGAGGCCTGTCACAATTATTGTGTTAGTAAAAACAAAAAAAAGTAAGAAATTTATTATTTCCTTGTCTACAACGGTGTTACTAGTGTCAAATGTTAACGGCCTAAAACTTGAAAATAATTTAAATTTTTTTTATTTATTTTATTTTTATTTTGATATCAGTGTAATAATCTTCTGGCGGCATTTATATTCAAATTTGTCACTGCCCTGTCAGTTTTCGACATTGTTGCAATAAATTTGTCAACATAACAAAAGATTCCAGTACTGATTTCAGTTTAAACTAAGCTACATTAATTTATTCAAATAGACTTTTTTATTTGCCTTTGTGAACAAAATTACCGACTATGAGAAATTGTTCTCTTCTAATGTGAATAAATGAAATTGTACTTTCTTTATCTATTAATGATCGCTATATGTAGACCTTCCCTGTATAGTATATTGAGAGTATTGCATGATTCTTAAATTTGTCACTTCGGTTGGCTTTCATTGCAAAAATTAACATTGACATTTTGAATTCATTATCACATATAATTTGAACTTCCATAAGGTTATCAGTAATTGTTTTGCAGCTCATCAAATCTCGTGATGTATTTGCATTGTGAACTGGCTATCATATTTAAATATATTTAAGTCAAACTGGTTTTCTAAAAAAAAGCAACAAAAAAATACAATTTAATTAAAAATCTTGTGGAATATTAAATTATGTGTCATTAGTCGACTTAAAGACAGTCCAGCATCATAAGTCAGTCACCTAATTAAGATCCTATGTTGAAGAGATGGTATATAATACAGTCCTAAAAATTTTCCAAGCACAACATTACTTATCAGTCAATATAAATAAGAGTGTCGCTGATAAATTTAAGCGCCATACATCATAAATGTATTCACCAAATTAACAATAAGATGGGTTAAAATCTACAAAAAAGGTGACCGTAGTGAGTGTAAAAGCTATCGTGGAATTAGCCTCTTACCCATTGCGTATAAGGTCCTGTCCAGCATACTGTGTGAACGTCTAAAGCCAATTGTGGAAAACCTGATTGGACCTTATCAGTGCGGCTTTAGACCAGGCAAATCCACGACGGATCAGATATTTACATTACGGCAGATTCTTGAGAAAACCCATGAGAAGCAAATCGACACTTACCACCTCTTTGTCGATTACAAAGCTGCCTTCGATAGTCCCATCAGGCATCGACTATACGAAGCCATGTCTGAGTTCGGTATTCCTGCGAAGATAATTCGTCTCTGCCGGTGTACCCTTACGAATACCAAATCCTCTGTTCGGATTGGCAAGGATCTATCATCACCATTCGATACGACGAGAGGTCTTAGACAGGGTGACGGTTTGTCATGTATGCTGTTCAACATAGTGATGGAGAAGGTGTTAAGGAAAGCAGCGGTTAACATGTCTGGCACCATATTTAATAAGAGCCACATGCTGCTCGCATATGCCGATGATATCGACATTATCGGTAGAACGATGCGAGAGGTAACAGCTGTTTTCACATCAGTCGAAAGGGAGTCAGCGAAAATGGGTTTGGCAGTGAATGAGGACAAGACGAAGTTAATGGTATCATCGAACAAAGTGTCCACCCGTTGGGGACGCATGCGTGAACGTGAACGTTGAAAACTATTGCTTTGAGGTAGTGGATGAATTTATCTACCTTGGATCCGCAATGAACAAGAACAACAGTGTCAGCCTCAAAATAAAACGGAGAATAGTGCTTGCTAACAGGTGTTTCTTTGGACTACGCGAGCACTTTATAAACACCACCCTATCTCGAACTACCAAAGTCCAGCTGTACCAGGTACTAATTTTACCGGTCCTGTTGTACGCCTCCGAATCTTGGGTGCTTACACAGGCGGATGCAGCTCATCTGGCGGTGTTTGAGAGAAAAATACTCCGCAAAATATATGGACCCATTTGCGTAAACGGCGAGTTTAGGATTCGGATGAACCATGAGCTGTACGAGTTATACCACGACATTGATGTCGTCAAGCGGATCAAAGTGCAACGATTACGCTGGCTAGGCCATGTCGTGAGAATGGATGAGGAAACTCCAGCGCGAAAGGTATTCTATCAAGACCTCGAAGGACGGCGCAAAAGAGGGAGACCGCGACTACGTTGGAAGGACCAGGTGGAGGAATCACTGACGCTGCTTGGTAGGACTGACTGGAGACGGTGCGCACAAGATCGAAGCGAATGGAAATCTTTGATCATTTCGGCCTCTGACTTAGGCACTAAGATATAAATATATATATGTGTCAAGTTGTTTCAAAGGCTAATAATAATAATGGGTTAAAAGTGAAACTGGCACTATATTAAATGCGGTGAGCACACATAAAAGATAAGAAAATTTCTTAAATAATAAACCTGTTAACATTAGCAATTAGTGTAGCTCGATTTGTTGGGGGCCAAATAAATATACAAAAACTCATTGCGGTTCTTGTTCCATGGGTCTTTCCAAAAAGTTTCCAAAGAAACCATAGCTTAAATGTGAACTTCGAGCCCCTAATGTCCCTTTGTAAATTTTGCACATAATAAAAACTAGTAAGAATATTATCTTCGGCTTTGCTTACATAGCCCTTCCTATTTGTAAAAATGCTTTGCGGTATTTTTATTGAATTTTCAATTGTTCATAAAATTGTTATAATAATGCGATTTAAGTCAAATATGTGCCGTTTTGTTCGATGACGAGTTCCCAACGAGATGCCAACTTCATAATGCCCCTCTTATAGAAGCTCGCTTCCCTATTGTCAAAAAACTCGGAGAGCCAATTTTTACAGGACTCTCTTGTGGCCAACTTCCGACTACCATGCTCGTTCGCCATGGACAGAAATAGGTGGTAATCACTTGGTGCGAGATCCGTGGATGCAAAAGAACCTCCCATCCGAGCTCCCGGAGCTTCTGGCGCTTCACCAAAGATGTGTGTGGCCTGGAGTTGTCCTGATGGAAGACAATTCGGCCTCTGTTGATCAAAGATGGCCTCTTCTGCATGAGTGCTGCATTCAAGCGGTCCAGTTGTTGGCAGCACAGGTCCGAATTGAGCGTTTGGCCATAGGGGAGCAGCTCATAGTGGATGATTCCCTGCCAATCCCACCAAACACACAGAAGAACCTTTCTGGCCGTCAATCCAGGCTTGGCCACCGTCTGGGCAGCTTCACCGCTTTTCGACGACGACCGTTTGCGCTTCACGTTGTCGTAAGTGACCCACTTTTCAGCGCCAGTCACCGTCCGCTTCAAAAACGGGTCGATTTTGTTGCGATTCAGAAGCGATTCGCATGCATCCATACGGGCAAAAATGTTTTTTTGCATCAAGTCGTGTGGCACCCATACATCGAGCTTCTTTTTGAATCCAAGCTTCTTCAAATGGTTTAAAACGGTTTGATGACTCATGCCCAGCTCTTGGCCGATGCTACGGCTGCTACTATGCCGGTCTCTTTCGATCAATTCAGCGATTTTATCGCAATTTTCGACGACAGGCCTTCCGGACCGTAGCGCATCTTCGATCACCTCTGCACCAGAACGAAAACGTTGAAACCATCGTTGTGCGGTGGAAATGGAAACTGTATCGGGTCCATAAACTGCACAAATTTTATTGGTAGCATGAGATGAATTTTTGGCTTTATCGTAGTACTACTGTAAAATATGCCGTATTTTCTCTTTATTTTGCTCCATGTTTGTGACGCTATAACTCACGAACGACTAAAAACAAACAACAATAAATCAAACACGTGTTAGCGCGTGAAAAGAGCTTTCCAAAAAGCTCTAGCGTGAACCGATGCGACGAATACAACTAGAACTACGCGCTTGCAAAGACAAGCTTGCGGAAATACCGCAAGACTTTTTTGACAACCTTATATAAGTAGTTTTTTATGATCTCAAGTATTTCTGTATTTTTGATAACTTTAGTGTTTCCCTGCATTGTTTGTGTTTTACTAAATTAAGCTTAAAAAGCTTAATTTCCCTTTACACCCCTTGAATGATGTATGGGATAGCTTCTCACGTTCTTCTGAATTAACACGCTTTTTATAGATTCACAACTAACGGCACCTACTTGTTTATCGACGAATGCAAACGTCACTGTTTGAGCAGCTTTTACTAGACATGCCGATTGACTCGACACTATACTGCGAAGTTGCTCTCGACATCATCGAGGGGGCCGGCAATGAAAAAAAAACGTAGATGACTAGAGGCGGAAATCGAACCTGTGATCTCCCTCATAGTAGTAGTCGCGTGTTCTAACCATCATGCCTCAGCCGGTCCACACATATTTTTGACTCCGAAGTTAATTATGAAACTTGACTTTTCATAAACTTTTTCTTACTCCACAAAGATAACTTATCTTTAAAGTATATAAAAACACATTAGTCTTTTGTATTCAAGCCCCTAATTTTACCATCATTAAGATATCTAAATGCGAATAATAGCGATTGATAAAACATTAACAATGATACTTTGTCTCGGTAGGACGCCAAATGACAAGAGAGAACATAAAATTATTGTAGAAGTAGTTTTTGTTTGATATTGTTTATCTCAGAACAGAATCGAAGCTTGCATACCAAATTTCAGCTCGATAGCTACTTCCGTAACCGCGGGGGCAGACAGACGGAATTTGTATGGGAGGTGGTGGTAGTTAATGTTCGATATCGCTCATCTTCGAATTTAACCTCAGCTTGAGAGATAGAAACTTGCATATTAAATTTAAGCTCGATTTTTCTTAAACTACGGCTGTAATAGCAGGAACAGACAGACGGACACCCCAAAAGGGTGTGTTTTTATCGAATGTGGTGGTAGTTAATGTTCGATCTTGCTCATCTTACAATTTAACCTTTGCTTAGGAGATAGAAACTTACATACCAAATTTCAACTTGATAGCTCCCTAACTTCTGCTGTAATCACGGGGACAGACTCCCTAAAAGAGGCAGTGTTTTGACTGGTGGGAATAATTTTGGACCGATCTCGGTCATCTTATAACTCAACCTCCGCTGATAGAGAAGCTTGCATACAAAATTTCCGCTCGATAGCTCTTAAGCTACTGCTGCAATAGTGGGGACAGACAGAGAAATTTTGTGTGGGAGGTGAAGGTAGGTTTCTGTCTATTCTTGCTCAACTTAGAATTTAACCTTCGCTTAGAGGATAGAAGCTTACATACCAAATTTCTACTCGAAAGCACCTTAACTACAGCTTTATTTGTAGGGACAGACCCAAAAATGGGGGAGTTTGTATGTGAGGGGGGAGTACTTTTTTTTATCGATCTGGCTCATCTTAGAACTCGACCTCTGCTTAGAGTAGCGAAACTTGCAAACGAAATTTCAGCTTGATTGCTCTTAAACTACTGCTGGAATTGCGGGGATGGTCAGACGGACACTCCCGAAAAGAGGGAGGTTGTATTGGAGGTGGCAGTAATTTTTGACTGATCGGGCCCATCTTAGAACTTAACCTCCGCTTTAAGGATAGAAGTTTGTATTGCTAATTTTAGCTCGCTATCTCTCCAAATACGGCTATAATCGCTTGGACAGACAAACAGAATGACCAGTCCTCCTTATGTGCCTTTCTCTCCGTTCATGGGCCTGGTGAAGGTATACAAATTTGTCGTTCTGAAACTGTCTTTGAAGGATATTTAATCGTGGTGGGTGTTCGAATCGAATTTTTTTTTTTTGTATGAGGGCCGCCCATTTCTTTTGTCATACCTACCACTCCTCCTTATGGGCGTTACAAGTGGAAGAATATACTGAATGTAACCTTCGGTCCATGAAAGCGTGGTGAAGGATATTCAAATGTTACTTCAATATGTACCTTCACTTAATGGCAAACCATATCAAAATTTCTCTATCGTTTTTCTTAGTAAAGGACTTATTTCATTTATAAACTTACAGATGACTCCGTAAATCTTAAAAGGGTTCAAAAATGATGTATGACGGACTTTAATGTCATTAAATTTATAATTCCTTAATCTACGGGTAGGAGTGTAACTCATAGATGGAGTCATTTTAGACTCTAGGTTTCTTTGAAGCAAATTCGATTCGATTTTTTTTAATAGTTTGAACCATTTACGTCTGTCTGGCTGGTCGGCTGGTAAGCACGATAATTTTCGACAGATGCAACCAAATGTTTTGAAACTTTTTACGTGTTAATATTTCCTAGAATGCAAAAGATTGCAAATTTTCTGATCCTTCTATATTAAAAAAATAGTCTAAAAAGTCGTGGAAGACGTTTAGATATAAAAAAAAAAAAAACTTTATTTCCCTTTGCACCCCATGAATGAGGTATGGGATAGCTTCTCGCGTTGTTGTGAATTAACACGCTTTCTATATTTAGATTCACAACTAACGGCACCTACTGTTTATCGACGAATGCGAACGTCACTGTTTTGAGAAGCTCTTACTAGACACGACGATTGAATCGACGCTTAATACTGCGAAGTTGCTGTCAAACAACATTCGAGGGGAGCCGACAATGAAAGAAAATTTTATTTTTTTTCTTTTAAGATGACTGGAGCCAGGTTTGAACCTGCGATCTCCCGCATGGTAGTCGCGTGTTCTAACCACTATGCCACGGCCGGTCCCAACGTTTAGATATAAAGCAAACAATAACGGAGATATTTAGTAGACATCACTGTGTCGCCCCGCAAACAGCTGTGAAGTTCTCTAAAGGTTCCTTACCCGTATACACTATCAATTATCAGGACTGCTTTAGAAGACAAGTCCATGGTATGTAGTAGTTTTGAAATTTTCAAAAATAATATGTTTTCTTACTTGTTAGAAAAACGTACAAAACAACAAATATTCCAACCTTTTCTTAAGAATTTCATAAAAATTATTTATTACAACTGATTAATGGCGAAAAACACCCCCATAGTAACTAATTAACTCCCTTTTCTGAAAAAATTCCATTGATACTATACAAACTGCTGTAAATCTTATAATCACTTCACAGTTGATAAACCAGCTCAATGAATTTACACCATTAAATAACAACAATCAAAGATATTTACAACGTCATATTACCATGTACACGTTTAGCTTATACACATGCTTGTATTTGTAGTAACTTGCAATCTCATATTGCTTTAGTCGCTCTTTCAAAATGACTCAGAACACAAACCATCAGTACTTTGTAGCAGTCACATATCATATCACGTGCTAATGCTATGATTATAAAATAGCACTCACTTTCCCGTCCGACAACAACTTTAGTGTATCATAAACTAAAGCCAAGTGTTGGGGGGGGGATAATTGAGATAAAAGTTTTTCCAAGTACGAGAGGCCTGCAACCATGGCAACAAGTGCTCAAAAATCCAGCAAATTCCACACTTACACGCGTTTTAAGGGGAGTTTCAACGAAATCAATTGAATTGAATTGAATTACTTTATTTAAAACATAACCATCAATGATAAGCACTACGCATTAACGAGCAATTACTACCGTCGCTGTTACTCAGGGTCCCTGCACAAATAATCGGTCGACGTCTATAAAGATTAAAAACAAACAAATTGCTTAATAATTTATGATCCTCGAGGCAGACGCTGAGAAAACTTGTTAGTACGTACGCTCACTCACTTGGCGGTAGGTAAAATGCGCCAAATACCAGTTGTAATTAGTAGAATTTCAGAAAAATTTAGATTTAGCTAAATTTTTATTATGACAACTTGTTTGTGTTTTCATTAATCTGGGCTATAATTTTGAATGAATCGTTGAAAGGTGGAAGAGAAAATATTTTCGTATAAATATGTGTTTAGATTGACAGGGCAAGCTTTTACAAGCTTTGGCATTGAAAAGGTTTTTATTGCTTACTTATATCAATTAATAAGAGTTGAAAGTATTTATATGGCTTTAAAGGTGATAAGCAGTTAGTTGTGCTACCAGCGAACTTATTGTGTCAAATTATGTGGAGTAATAAATCTGCCAAATTTGGAACGATATTTTAAGTTTGAACTTGATAATGCCGAGTTGGACATTGGAATTGATATGGCATAAAGTTTCTAAAATTGATGTAACTGCGATTGCTACAAACGTCTTTGGGTATGAAATAGTGCAGCATATACTGTAACCTAGATCAAACGATATTTAAGATGATTTTATACAATTTTTGCAAAGAAGTCAAGAATCAACAGTGAATTTCTCAAATGTATGTCCGACCTTCCGTCTTATTTGCCGTTCGTACAGTTTCCAGACACCTAATACTTAAAATTTTTCGTATTTAAATTAGTTAAGGGTCTGTAAACGTTTGGCAAAATATAAACCATATGAACTACACCATTTCCAATTGAAATTGAAAGAATATCAATTGAAATTCAAACATTCCATTTGAAATTTAAACATTCCATTTGAAATTCAAATATTCCATTTGGAATTCAAAACTCGTCATTTGAAATTCAAAAATTCCATTTGAAATTCAAAAAACATCAATTGAAATTCAAATTTTCTATTTGAAATTTAAGAAACATCAATTGAAATTTCAAACTCGTTAATTGAATTTGAAAACAATTCAAAAATCATCAATTGAAATTCGAAATTCGTCAATTGAAATTCAAAATTCGTCAATTGAAATTCAAAACTTATCAATTGAAATTCAAAAGACGTCAATTGAAATTTAAAACTCGTCAATTGAAATTCAAAATTCGTCAATTGAAATTCAAAACTCATCAATTGAATTACTTTTCAAATACTTTCGAGTTCTCCAGTCAACAAAACTCATCCTAGATGCTTCCACTACAAAAATCCAGATAGCGCAAGGACCAAGGAGAAAAGAAAATGATTTACCAACATCGCAAATAAATCAACAAGCCAGCTGACGCCACCTCTGGTGGAATTTGGCGGTTAAAACTCACAACAACAACACCTAACAATCCTTGGCACAAACCTTGTTATCTACAACGAAACAGAGTTGCCAACAATGATCGTATGATAATCGGATTATATGCCCGATCTAGTGCCGATAAATTGAAAATCGGTATAAAGAGTAATCACCCCAGCTAACCACCAACTGTTAAAACAAGAACAACCGCAATACAGGAATTGGTGGAAAAATTCGAGTTAGTGATGTGAAGAATAAAACCCGTGCACGTCGTTCAAGAACAACTGAGAATATTGCTGCTGTAGCCCAAAGTGTTGAAGAAAGCCCAAGTTTTCCTATTCCTCGTCGTTCTTTGGAATTGGGCAATCCACAAACGTCATTATACCATAATTTGAATAAAGACTTGTGTCTTAAGGCTTATAAAGTTCAGTTAACGCAAGAACTCAACGAAGTCGTGTCTTTGACGATTGGGTCCTTGTAATGCATGAAAATTATCCGGAATTCCATCGAAAAATCATCTTGACTGATAAGGCCCATTTCCACCTCGGTGGCTACGTCAACAAGAAAAATTGTCGCATCTTGGGCTCGGAAAACTCAAGAGTTATTGTTGAGAAGCCTCTCCATCCTCAACGTGTGACTGTTTGGTGCGGTTTATGGTCTGGCGTGGTTATTGGCCTTTACTTTTTCGAAAATAAGTTTGGATTAACAGTTACGGTGAATGGGTTGCACTATCGAAAGATGATTAATGATATTTTTGGTCGGAGTTGGATGGTATTGATCTGGACAACGTTTACTTTCAACAAGACGGCGCTACGTGCCACACAAGCAACGAAACCATTGATCTTTTACGGGAAAAGTTTCCGGACCCTATTTTCTCTTTAAGAGGTGAACACAACTGGTCACATAGATCTTGTGATTAAACACCTTGCAACTTCTTTCTATGGGACCACGAGAAAAATAAGATCTACGCCAACAGCCCAACGTTGATTCAAGACCTCAAAGATAAAATTCGTGAGGCTATCGAGGACAAAAGGGCAGCCACTTTGCGATTTGGTTATGGAAAATTTCATAAAAAGGATATGGTCCTGTAATCGTGCTCGTGGTGGCCATTTTGGCTGATGTTGTTTTTCATTATTAACGGCATACCTTCGTCTTTATTATAAAATAAACATCCGATCATTTATCTCAAAAATTGGCATCTTTCTTTAAATACCAAAATAACACCTCTTATTGGAAAACATTTATAACAATTTGACATATATTACGCATAAAATTGATGTGCCCTTTTTCAAAACCCCCCACAACTTTCCTTCTCTTACTTAACATCTTGTTGAGACAACTTAGAATCAATGCCCAATACTATTTGTGCGTCAGTAAAGTGCCAATACGCCGTATAACAAATCATATTTAATTACTTTAATAAATCGCCCAATCATTGTTTGTCATTAATTTAATAATACGGCAAAAAAATAAACAACGGGGGGCGCCTTCATTTAATGTCTGGCTTAATTGAATCAAAAGCCCGGTTCGTTTGTTCTAAAGTGGCGACATTTTGCACAAAACAATTTTCTTGTGAATTTGTTGTGACATTTGCTACAAGTGACTGTAAATAATTTATTATTCAAAACAGCAACAATAAATTGATAATAACAAAGCTATTGCCTGTCTATGTACCATGAAAGAAAGCAGATTTACAATTTGAAATTTTAGAAGCTGCGGAATTTTTTTTCTTTTAACTTATTTAGTTCATTGTACGCTCAATCAGTGGTAAAAATCGTAAGGTCAATGTATTGGTGAAATGTTTAATATTACTTGGTGATAACCAGGGTTTGGTATGCTAAAGCGTAGCTCTTCCGTTTGTATGGCAGATATCAAATACGTTTGCATATGTTACAGTTTTAAGTTTCACTCAAAAGTAATATTTGTTTAGAAAGTAATTGTAGTTAAGTTTAAATTGATTTCAAGTTAGTGTTTAAATATTGGCAGTGCGTATTAAAATCAGTGGTGGTTATTGCTGTTCTTTATAATGGTCACGAAGAAATATAGTTCACAATATTGTCACAGTTTTGGTAATATATTGGTAAGAATAAGAATTCAGTAGTTTTATTTGATTTACAGAAAAAGTCAGCTGATACTCTCATCTTGATGTTTAAATATTTTGATTATATTAAATACATTTGCTAGAAATATTATCTGTACATTGTTTATTAATAGCCGTTCTTATTATCATTTAATTGTTCGCAATTCCATGAGTTTGTTTTCTTATTACGCATCATATACAATTGTTAGAGATAATTGTTGTTAAAACAAATATTATTATAAATAGGAAGAGACGAAATCTAGAACAACTAATGTTTACTTTATGGCGACAAGTAGTTTATATATTGCCATATAAATATTTTTTTCCACTTTCTATATTATTTTAATTGGTTTTGGATGGTGAGAGGATGACCACCAATACATAAATAGAATAGTACATTTACTGAAAAGTTGCAAAGATTGGGATTGAAAATAATATTTTTGGCGCACCAAAATAAATTTATATTAATTATCGTATTTAAGAATTACGCACAAGTTTTTCACATTTTTGTTTTTCATTTTGTAACAACTTACAATATTCCTCTGAGAGATAGTGTCAGTTATTATTAAGAAGGATGATATTTGGCCTAAAACTGATCTGTTGTGTTCTACCTACAAAAGAGCTGTCTTGCTCTCCAAATAATCGTTAAAAGGTGCTTCGTTATCTGGACTTGTGTCTGTTGTTGTGGCCTCAAGCATAAGCAGGCTGTTTTGAATCAAACCAAACATTCGAGTACGTGTAAATTGTCAGTCGTGTCTGTGTGAAAAAAACTATGCGACTATGCGAGAATCACGAGGTTATGGGATTCATATCACTGCTCTAATCCATTTGATCCATTTGAATAGGAGCTACAGAAAGGCGTTGTTTATTGGGACCAAATAAAATTTCAGCAGGAACAGAAATTCATTTATCAAGCGCTTCGGTCTTTTGCGCTCAGACGTGTTATTTTGGTATTCAAAGAAATATTCAATTTCTTGAGATAAATAAATAAATAATGAAAAACAACATCAGCCAAATTGCCACCACGAGCATATCCTTTTCATGAAATTTCCCATAACCAAATCGCGAAAATTTTGCGGGTTTTACTCTTCACATCACTAACTTGTTCCAACAGCTCGAATATTGCGGTCCGACAAGGTGCTTCACGACGACCAGAAAAGGCTTTACTTTTGCGAACTGTGACTGCAAGATTTTCACCACTTTTGTAGTGAATTTTAATAATTTCAAGGCCTTGGCGTAGTTTCTACTTGTTAAATGTCAAAGAATAAAAGCTTCAAAAGTGACAGCTACCGAAATAGCGGGACATTCACAATAACACCTCCCATTGGAAAACCCTTAAGTTTGTCACACCAAGTTTGGATATCAACTCTTTCACCTGGTCCATCCAACGAATTCTTGGTTGTTGTTGTTGTAACAGCTGGAGGAAGTAGCTGGGATGATAATTCTTTGTACAAATTTTCACTTTATCGGCACTCGATCGGACATGTAATCCGATTATCATACGATCATTGTTGCAACTCTATTCCGTTCCTTGTATATATAACAAGGTTTGTGTCAAGGATTGCTAGTTGTTGTTGTATTTGAGTTTTAACCACTCTTTTCCTCCAACAGGTGGTGTTTTTATTGATTTATTTTTAAGATGTTGATAAATCTTTTCCTTTTGTCCTTGGTCCTTGCCCAATCTGGATTTTTTTAGTGGAAGCATCTAGGATGAATTTTGTTGACTCAAGAACTCGAAAGTATGTGAAAAGTAATTTTTCACCAATGTTGATGCCAGTCCCCCGGCCGGGAATCGAACCCGGCACTTTCGGTTTGCAAATCTACGTCGCTTCCACTGAGCTATCGAAGCCCACTACGAAGTTTTGGTCTCCTGCACCTGCGCCGTCATCGAGTTTATTGCTGTATATTTGAACGCGCTTGACAACGCCGATGTCGTTATAAAGCTCATGGTTCATACGACGACGGTAGTCGCCGTTAACACTGACGGCTTCAAATATTTTGCGAAATAGTTTTCTCTCGAAAACTCCCACTTGTGTCATTACCCAGACAGGTAGAATCAGTGTCTGGTAGAGTTGGATCTTTGTTCGTCAAGGAAGGGCTTTGTCAATAAGCAGCTTGCTTAGCGTATTGTAGCAGCGATTTAGCGATCAATACTCATCTGTTGATTTCCAGGCTGACGTTATTATTTTTTTTTTCGACGGACCCAAGGTGCACAAAATTATCTACTACATTAAAGTTATAGTTGTCAACATTTGCGCAGCGTCTCCAACGAGTTTTGGTTGGTTTTGTGCACATTTATCACTAGACCAACTTCTGCTGACTGCTTCTTAATGCTTGAAAAGTCCAATTATATCTAGGCATGTGACTTTTATTGATGATGGTACCAGACGGGATTACTTCTAGCTTCCGCATGATCATTTCCATTTCTGTCTGATTGTTGCCTATTTTCACCGAAGATCGTGTCGGTCAGTATCATCCTACAAAGTCGTGTCAGCTTCGAGGTTTAACCATAATCAAGTGTAGCCTCCGTCGTGTTGAACTGTCCAATGCAGCTTTGTAATCAATAAATGACAAGTGTCGTTTACATTTCTTGAACCTTCTCCAGGATTTGTCGTAGAATAAATATCTGGTCGGTTGTGGTTTTACCAGCTCTAAAGACACTCCAGTAAGGTCCAATCAGGATCGCTAGAATGAGCTGAAGTCTTTCACATAACACACTAGACAGGACCTTGTATGTGATGGACTAAAGGCTGGTCCAATGATGGATGGTGCGCACACTTGGATCGCCTCTCTTAAAGCAACATAGAAAACACGGGTTTCAATCATCGTGTTTACTTTACTTTGCCTGCTCATCGCCGCCGTTCTTTAAAAGCTCTGCCGGCAGTCCATCGGCTGTCGTAGCTTTATTGTTTTTAGGCGGTGCTACTGCCGTGCTGATCTCGTTCGATGGTGGATAAACTATTAGCTTGATTTCATCACTTATGCTGCCTTCGGAAACGAGCAGAGTACGAAAGTGCTTCCTTCATAGTTGCAGCACATCCTGCATATCCGAGACCAGATTTCCATCTATGTTCTTACAGGCTGGGATCCATGTTCCAAAATCTTTGCTATTTACCTTTTGGTACAACTTTCGGGCTTCACTTTTATCCCAGTACTTTTTGATATCCTGACACTTTTTGTCTACTATGGATGTATTTTCCTCCTAAAGGGGCGTTTCATCTCCCTCCTCTTCTTATGGCCACTGGCTGGAGTTTTGCTTTGTATGCAGCATACATTTCCTCAGATAATACGTGACATTCGTCATCGTACCGGGGTTTATGTGAACGTGGTGTTTCATATCCCAGTACGGTCGTTGCGGCAGTGGTCATAGAATGCGCTATATGTTGCCACTGTCTGTTTGCAGTAATGGAGAGAGTTTGAGTGGAGTATGCATTGACTATCTCATTGGCATTCAGCTTTGCTATGTCTAGCCTTCTTTGCGTTAGATTACAAGCGTTTTTAGCATTATTTAAACGAGTAAGTGCCTTGGCGACAACTAGGCAGTGATCTCAGTCTATATTTGTACCACGTGATCAATCTGGTTTCTTGTTTTTGATCAGGGGATATACAGGTTTCCTCGAGGATATCTAACCAGTCTTAATTTACCGACTAATGAACCAGCACACCTACTGTTGCATTTTAAATATATTGTTTTCAATTATATATTTTTTTTTTGAATTTTGTAATGGCGAACGGGACCGGCTGTGACATGATGGTTAGAACACGCGACTACCATGCAGAAGATCCCAGGTTCAACTACTGGCTCCAGTCATATAAAAAATTAAAAATAAATTTTTCTTTCATTGCCGGCCGCTTGATGTTGTCGACAGCAACTTCTCAGTATAAGTGTCGAGTTAATCGGCATGTCTAGCAAAAGCTTCTTAAACAGTGACGTTCGCATTCGTCGAGAAACAAATAGGTGCCATTCGTTGTGAATCTAAAATAGAAAGCGTGTTAAATAAGAGAAGCTAACCCATACCATACCTCATTGGGAAATTAAATTTTTAATGGCGAATGGATCAACTCAACGTTTAATCGCCAATTTTCTAGCTATACACACCTAAACAATTTATATGTTAGTTGTTTTTATATTCTTATTTATGTTAAGCACTTTTTTGCTAAGTAACGTTCTTATATTTTTGTTAAGAACTAAATGTATTCTATCCTTATATGTATTTTATCTTTATAAAAAAGTCTAGGCTTATAAATAATTTCACTAAATTTTCTTTACCCCTTCTCTCTACTTCCAGATTACAAACCACATTTACAACTCTTTAGAATGCAAACCTGAACCACATAAACCCACAACAAAATATTACAAACAGAATTCCTGCACTACTGCTGCTGACAACAACAATCCCACAACTGATCCAATTATGATGCTGTGATGTCCGAAGGCAAATAATCAATAACTCAATGTGATAAACTCATGTACCACTAGTTTCACAACTCACAAAACTATTCTTCCTCAACTACCTACTACCTCATAAGTACCAGTCCCTGCTCAAAAGTCCTTCCAAAACCTTCCCAAAAAAAAACTAACATTCCAAAATGGTACATGGACCAACAGCGAAAAGAAAATCCAATGGCACAACGACGGCTGCCAATACCAATAACAACACAACTAAGCAATATGAAATGGAGCTGGAGGAGAGCGCACAATCACAACAGCCAGTACCGCCGGATGGCGGTTGGGGTTGGATGGTAGTCTTTGGTTCATTCATGATACACATAATCAGTAAGTTTTCATAAGAAATTGAAACGTTAAACTTTGAACCTAGATTTATATTTCAGCGGTTGATTGTGGAAATAATCAAATTTTGAATTTGTAATTTTTCTTTTGTTTTGCGATTGTAATCTTTTCCTTGTCGTAATCAATTGCTAATTAATTAATTAATTGTTTCATAATCTTTGTTTGCACTTTCTCAATCAGTTCTAACAAAACTAATTGATTTGATTTGATGGCGGAAGACAGCAGCAATAGACACACGACTGTGGGCCAGTCATCGTTGTCTTTTGTGTGTTGAAAACTGACATTAGGATACAATAGAAAACACAAAAACAAAAAACAAAAGAAAAATAAAAGTGTAAACAAAAGAAATTTATAAATGATTACAAACGATATCAACAACTCATAGGTGAGTTGCGCGTTAAACAATTGGCAATTGGCTAAATTCTATTTGTTATTACTAATGCCCTACAATGTATAAAGTTCTTGACATTTTGGGGGAAACACGTGGCAGTAGTTGCAAGTGTCTCTGAGGCATTCTTATTTACTTTATTTTGATTTATTTTTGTAAAATGTTTCCCAGTGATAATTTGATAAAAAGTGATATGAGTGGTACTGCTATATTAGACTACCATATGTAATGTAGAGTACCCAATTGTTTCAGTGTAGATCACAATATTACAGCACGTTTATTTGCTGTCAATTACTTTTAGCATTTTTAGAATTTGATTTATTCATTAATCATGTAATTATCAACCAACTTTTCCATTGAATTTATTAAACATATGCCACCAGACTGCCACACGTGTGTTCGGTAATATCGTTTAGATGATGGCAGTAGAAAACACAAGTTTACAATAACTTTACCTATATTCGAATTATGAAGCGATCAATGTTAAAAGTCATTTAACGTTTTGTGTTTTCATAAATTATTACATAAATAACAGCAAATTGTTTTGTAAATATTTTTATGTTTATTGTGAACTTTACAATTGTACTTTGTGCGATACAAAAACAGACATTTGATATCAACTTCAATTCCGCATATAACTTGTATTATCGGGTATAAAGCTGGTTTTGTAAGTGACTGATAAATAGCGTAAAATCCTACAGAATGAAGATTGTATTTATGTTGGAACAAAAACAAAACACTTATATCTTTATTATGTTATTTACTAACGTCAATGCAATGAAACCCTTTTGAATGACATCAGACATCATCACATGTTGAAGAGAAACAGTGCGGTGTATGCAATATAAAAAATAAACACAAAGAAAAAAATAATAATTTTAATTGTATTAAAAATTGTCGGTTAATAGTTTTTATTAATAAGTGATCCCTTAGTAGTTTAGCAAATATGTAAATGCATATTAAATTAGATATGTCTTTCTTACTTACTTAAGTGGCCCATTACAACTTAGGAAATTGGTTCATAAATTTGAGGAAGAATTCCACACGCTTCGGTCTTCTGAGTGTGTTCTCCAGTTAGTCCTACCAGATGGTAGAGTTTGGGTCTCCCTGCTCTGCGCCGTCCTCAGGTTCGCCTTCAAACATCTTTTTCGCTGAAGCATTAACATCCATCCTGCCAACATGTCCCAGCCATCGTAGTCATTGCATTATGACTCTTTTATCTACGTCGATGTCGTGGTAAAGCTCATACAGCTCATGATTCATCCGATGGCGAAACTCGCCGTCGACACAGATAGATCCATATATTTTTCGGAGTACTTTTCTCTCGAATACTCCCAGGTTTTGTAAGTCCGCTGTGTAGGTAAGGTGGTGTTACTAAAGAGCTGCCGAAGTTCGTAAAAGCATCTATTGGCAAGCAATATTCTCCGCTTGATTTCTTGGCAGACATTATTTTTCTTATTGACGGCAGATCCGAGGTTTGTAAATTCATCTAATACCTCAAAAAAATAATAGTCAACGTTCCCGGTGCGTCCCCATCGAGAGGACTCTTTGTTCGTCGAAATAATTATTTTTGTTGACTCCTTTTCTAGTGATGAGAAAACTGCAGTAACATCCCGCAGATTTCGGCCAATGATGTCTATATCATCGGCGTAGGCTTGTGGCTCTTGTGAAATATGGTGCCAGACATGTTGATACCGAGGTGGTAGGTGTCGATCTGCTTTTCATGAGTTTTTTTCAGGATTGGCCATAAGGTAAATATTTGATCCGTCGTAGATTTACCAAGTCTAAAGCCGCACTGGCTTTAGACGTTCACACAATATGCTTAAAAGGACCTTGTATGCAATTGGTAATAGGCTTATTCCACGGTGGTTCTTACATTCACTACGATCTCCTTTCATGTATATGGGACATAACAGACTGAGACTCCAATTCCCGGGCATGCTCTCCTCTAGCCAGATGTTTTCCATGAGTTAATGCATGCTCCTAAACAGTTCCTTGCCGCCAGCCTTAAACAATTCAGCAAGGAGACCATCGGCTCCAGCTGCTTTGTTGTTTTTAAGGCGGGAGATTGCCACACATATCTCGCTCTGGCTCGGAGATGGACAGTTAATACCATCGTCATGGATTGGAGCGAGGTCTTCTGGAATGATGTCCGTATCCAGTATATTTCTGAAATAATCTCTGCATACCTTCAGAATGATATCTAGGTCCGTTTTATTATTTGATAGTACTATATGGTTACTAGCTGAACATCGCTGTTCTTGCAGGAGAGCTGCATGTTCCACGCATTCTCTCCTTAATTCTCTGTTAGAATTTTCGGGGTTCTCCTCTACTTCGAAGCAACTCTGTGCACTCATCCTGCCTCTTCTTCAGCTCCTTCTTTTTCAGTCTAAAAGACGAGTTGCCTGTCGTCTCTTCTCCCTATGCCGTTCACGAACAGCTCGCGTTGCCATTGGCTGCAGTTTTGTCCTGTATGCAGCATCCGTCTCTCTCGTGGCATTGCGACTTTCATCATCGTACCAGGCATCTTCTAGAGACGACTTTTAGTACCCAAATACGCATCTCGTAGGTCGTCCTATGGGTTCGGCTATATATTGCCACTGCGAGGTTATATCTTCAGGGGTTGGAGCATTCGGCAGTAGTTGAATTAGGAGGTTGCAGTAGCCGTCCGCTACCTCGGTAGTCCGAAGTTTACTATTGTTTGCCATGCTTAGCCTTGACTGTATCTTAACTGTGGTAAGGATGCGATCGGAGTCAATTTTCGCACTCCTGATCACTAGTACGTCCACAACAGTCGATGTGTGCCTTCCATCGACTACCACGTGATTTATTATCTTAATTGATCTGGAGATAACCATATTGCCTTATTTCTTGCCGCAGAGAAATCAATCAGTCTGATACCATTGTTCGTCGTTTCGGTGTGCAGACTGAATTTTCCGATTGTAGGCTCAAATGCGGTCTCCCTGTGTATTTTAGCATTAAATAGCCTAGTGCAATTTTCATATCATGGCATAGGCTACGGTCACATACATTATCTAGGCTCTCGTAGAACTCGTCTTTGTCCTCATCGCTTTTCTCTTCTGTGGGAGCATGGGCTCCTATAAGTGTTATGTGGAAAAATTGTGTTTTGACTCTTATGGTGGCTATACGTTCACACACCGGGTTGAACCTTGAGACTAGGTGTCGCAGTCTCTTGCCTACCACAAATCCACAACCAAACTCGTGCTTGTCCGCATGGCCACTATAGTAGATGTCGCACGTCTTCATGTGCGAGCACCCGTGTCCCGTCCACCATATTTCCTGTAAAGCATTTATGTCAGTCTTGTATTCTTCGAGGGCTTCCGTCAGTTGGATGGAGGCATCTGGTCTATACAGTGTTCTAACATTTCAGAAGCATATCCTCAAATCATGGTCTTTAATTCGTTTGCGGAGGTCGTCAACATTTTGGGGGGTCCGTTTTATTCTTTTTTCGAATAAAATTCTCTTGAAGTTTAAAGGCAGTGACATTTTTACATTACTATGCTAATAGTCAAGAACAAATTAATGATCCACTTGGACATTTTCGAGATATGTTCATTCAGACGTTTTTCAAGACGTTTGCCAAACAAGCCCTTTAAAAACCAAGAACATTTTTCTTTGGAAGTATACAGTTTTATTCAAAAACAAATGAGTTACGAATGATAAGATGTATTTACAGCATCAACAAAAACATTTTTTTTTTCGTTGTTTGCATTATTATCACAAATTATTGCATACTTTCTAGCGCTGATACAAAATTTTTATAAAAATGATTCTATACTTTGCAGCTCAAATTGTTGCATAAGTCTTAACGACATCGAAAATTAAAATCGAAATTAAAAATTTTCTCGAGATTAATCATTTTTAATCTAGTTACCGACGAAATATAATTTTTATTACAAATAAAATCCCAAAAAGAGCAAAGATATAATATGTATGTAATTACAGCAAATATTGGCGTGACTCAAGGTTCGTTCACTACTTTCTAGTTTGGCAATAATTTTTCATTTTAAATAGTCATGCCAAGCGCTGATTCACTTAAATTTCGCACAAATGTTCAGTGTTGCAAATTGCATTGGAAGAATACAAGTGCAAAATTATGTCTATGTTTTATTATTAATACTTCCATTGTGGACCAGCTATCTTTATAATTTCGTTTCTTGAATATTGGTGACGCTGAATAACTTCATCCGCATGTTTGAAAACACTGTTTGCGCTAAAAAGTATGCAATAACTTGTATTTTTATTTTTTTTTTTGCAAACGCTAAGAAGTATGCAATAGTTTTCTGTAATAATGCAAACAACAGGAAAAAATATTAGTGTTGATGCTGTTAATACATCATACGTAATTTATTTGTTTTTGAATTAAACTGTATACTTCCAAAGCAAAATGTTCTTGGTTTTTAAAGGACTTTAATTCTGAAAAAAAAAAATATTTTTAAATTTAAGGGGTACAAATTGCTCTAAATGAGGCCATCATTACAAGATAATGTCGTATGTCAGCGACATCTATAGGACAAATGTAGTACTCGTCGAGACGTATACACCGATGTCTTTGATATAACGATTGAGCCACAGATAAAAAAACGATTTTGGCTGTTTTTCCGGGGGGTGGGGAAAAAAATTTTTTTTTTAAGTTGTCTCGAGGTGATCTTTAATATTTGCCCTCGACTTTGGAAATTGTTTTTCGCGACCCGGTCTACTGTACGTTTTTCGTTAACTAGCTGTTGCCAATCTCAATACTAGTACACATTTATGGCACATTAAAATTTATACTTATGTTAAACTATAAATTATTCATTGATGGTATCTGGAGGACTCCAAATAACGATAAGCCTATTGAAATCATAATTTGTAATCTATGTATAGTTTAATGATTTAAAATATAGTGGTTGACAAGCCCATTAAACTACCGTCTTTGCCATTGGTTTATACTGAGCACTAGAGGTTATCAGTTCATTATTTATGATTCGAAAATGCAGACATGTACAAAGTCTATGTGAGTAAAGCCAATTTCCTTAAGAGAACACGTGGGCATATTGATGTGTGTACAAATGAACATTAAGGATAATTTATTTTTATTAAGTAAAATAGTCATAAGCTCTAATCATAAGTATTGAAATAAAAGTTTGCCATAGGGATTATTGGGATAATTTGTAACTTAACTGTATTAAATTACAATTAACATAATACAATACAAGAATTTCAATTAACTTAAGTTTATTCCCTACGGAATACATTCAAAAATGTAATATATTCACGCAGTTATATATATGTGTATGTATCAACATCGCTGAATAAATAAATTATTTGATTACTGAACTTATTTTCATCTAACTATATAGTCAGTATCATATCAGTCTCACATAGGGAACTTTGAATAAACAATTGTCGAAAAACATAGTCTTATTAGCTGGGGATAATCAAAAGATATTTATTGAGTCGACATAATGCTTGATACACACTAGGCAACCGTCGAAGCAACCTGTTGCAGCAATGTGTTTCGTTTGTTCGCTACACACATGGCAACTGTTGCCGCAACCTCAGATCTGTGCGTAGCTGTGGTACAGAAAATACACAAGCGTAAGAAAAGTAAAACTGAATTTTTAAAATGAGAAATTATTATTTTTAATAAATTTTACATAATTTTCATTATTTAAAATTGCTTTTTTCACGCACGATCCTTTTTACTGGCTTGTTTCTGACGAACTGAATGATATATGCAGTATATAATGATACACACGAAGCAACGGTTGGTGCAACCGACCAAAAATATCACATTTTTAGATATATGTATATATTTAGATACATTTGGCAACACAGCTACACACGAAGCTACGGCTACTTCAACATGGCTGTATTGCTGCAACGATTGCATAGCATAAGATTTTTTTAAGTATTAAGCAATTCAAATATGTCGAGTTATTGTGCCACACTGTGAAAACTGATATTAGTTGTAAAGCATAACAAAAAAACCTTTGAACTATTATGTTTTTGTTTAAAAACATCCCTCGTCGTTAAATAATAAATTTTTGCACCATTAATTGTTAACCACATGGTCGGTTAGGAGTATTGTCGAACACTAAGATTTGACTGCATTCTAAGAAAGTTTGGGGATATTCTTCTAGTTTGATCTTACAATCATTTATATAGTAGTTGCGCATTCTTAACTGCTACAATGGCTTGATCATATAAAACTAATTGAATATTTTTCCCGCCTAAACAAAAGCATGGCAGTTTGTGTAACATTGTATTAGTTTAAGTATAAAACAAGTATAACGTTACACCGCTGACCACATTAATTTGATTAATCTACAATAATTGCACCACTATCTTATCTTATCCCTCTTGTGACAATATAGTCTAGTTCAGATAATTGCATTTTGTTTTTGCATTAGATGATATACTGAAAATTCGTCTTGACACACTTCATTGGCGTCTAGTCTTCAAGGTATCACCACCAGATTAGACTGCAATTCTGCTTAAAAAGTTATCAAAAGTCATATTTTATCGGCATTAATAACATTAGTGAACAATATAAAAAGCTTTTCCTCGCCACACGAACTTTTTAAAACGTTTTTTTCCATGTATCAGGTGTTGCGAAAAAATCCCATTTCTTTTTTTTTTTTTTTTGTATCACGTATGAATTGCATATAGTTATGATACATTGAATATTAAACAATTTTCTATTTTACTTTAATTCTTCGCAACATACTGAGTAGCTATTGAAAACCATGCTTTTAAGGTGCTCCAAAGAAATTGGACATTAGGAATATGTTCCGGCTACGAGATGACCAGGTAATGCCAATGTTATGGGTATATTAAAGACTCTAGACCGCCTTCGAGTACAGAGTCCAGGTTATCCACAAACATGCACAATTATATGCTCTACGTTTTCGATATCCCTAGATGTTCTTGGTTATTTCTATGACGTCCATAGTCGAAGAATAGTTGTATCGATATTACCAAGAACCTCACCCACCACCACACCGCACAGCCGAATTTTAATGCGAAAACCAGGGATTTTCGATTACTTAGTTTGAATAATCCAATTAAGCAGCTTTGTAGAAAATTGTGTGCATTAATAGTATTATCAGAAAAAATTCTGCTTGCAAAAATATCGTAAAGACCCTGCAAAAGTACTAAACAAAATAACTTATGTTTTCATGCAATTCAGGATCCATATAAGTATAATTTTCTGACTTTAATATATTTGAAAAGTATAGAATTTTATCATAAACTTAAAAAAAAACTAACGTAATTATCTTCGGCTATGCCAAAGCTCCGATGCCCTTCAATAAATTCTGTATTGCACAAAAGGGGAGTTTGTGTGAGAGGTGGTCCCTCACATCCATTTTTTTCACTAGAATTTTATTGGATTGTAGAGTTGGACTTTCTAGTTCCTTTTGGTAAATCGTTCCTCTCAGTTCCGTTCATCAAAAGGAACTAGTTCGTTCCTTCTGTTCCTTTCGTTCCTTTTGATCTTTTCGTTCACTTATTCCTTTTCATCACTTCGTTCACCCGTTCAATATGTTTTGATTGTTTTTAGTTCTTTTTCGGTTTATTAAGTGAACGATTTGCAAACATATTGAAAAATGTAAGAGCTGCTTAAATGTTTATAAAGTATTTTCATATTGTTTAAATGGTGTGTTTAAAAAAAAAAGTAATCAAAGGCTTTGTTTATAGGATTTATAAATCAATTTTCATAGCATAATATAAAAGCAATTTGTCTGTTGTTTCTGTTGTGGTGATGCCACCCCTATAGAATTGTTACATATGAACGTAAGAACAAGTGAACGAATGACCAAAAACGTCAAATGAACGAAAAGAGCAAAAGGAACGAAAAGATCAGAAGGAACGAAAAGATCAGAAGAAACGAAAAGAGCAGAAGGAACGAAAAGACCAGAAGGAACTAAAAAAGCAAAAGGAACGAAAAGAGCAGAATATGTGGAACTAGTTCCAACCGTTCACTACATGGAATTGTTCATTGGAACTAGTTCGTTCCGGAACTATACAAGACTATTGGATTGTTCAATACTGAGCGTGTATATTGTATGACATGAGTGTATTGCAGTGCATATTTTAACTCACAAAAAGGGGGAGAGTTTTGTATAAGTTTTTATACGATTTTGCTCATCTTATAACTAGACCTCCGCTTATGGAGTAGAAGTTTGTATACAAAATTCGTGGGGACAGACAGATACCCTTAAAAAAAAAATAAAGTTGGTAGAGAGGTGGGAGTAGTTATTGTCCAATCTTGCTCATCTTAGAAATTTTTCTCCGTTTGAGAGGATAGAAGCTGCATACCAAATTTCAATCGTTTTTAAATTACGGCTTGAAAGAGGCCGTATTTGTATGGGAGGTGGAAGTGGTTTTTGTCTGACCTTGGTCATCTTACAATTCAACCTTCGCTTAAAGGATGGATGTTTGTGTACCAAATTTCAGATCGATAACCCTTAAACTGTTATCGGGGATAGAGACAGACCGACTCCCCCAGAGGTGTAAGTAGCTTTTGTCCGATCTTGCTTAACTTGGAAAGTACCCTCTGATTAGATGACAAAAGCCCGCATACCAAATTTCAGATCTATAGCTAGCTATAGATAGCAAACCAACCCCCCGTAATTATTAATTTTTTTAAATTAGTTTCAGCTTAATCGGACTAGTGGTTCTAGAGTTATGTCAAACAAAAGAGCCTAAAACGTGACAAATTCCCCTTTACGATACTTACTAACTTCAAATCGCTATTAAATTTGTATGGCATGTAACTTGACAAAACGTATGATGTAGAAATTCTTCTTTTTGGGGCTACTTTCACGTGCAGTTCTCAGAATTGAGTCCCACATCAATGAGCTGAATAATGTTGTGATGGGTAATACACGTATTTATTATAATATCAATAAATACCTACAAAATCTATTACATACACCATTTTACATACCACCACCAATATTGCTCTGAATGTGTTCCTACCAAACTGGATGTTTGTGATAAAAACTCGACAGTTGCGACAGTGTAGGCGTAAATCAGCATAAAAATTTCATATTTTCATATTTACAACCAACAATGCAACATTTTTTTTATGAAATTAATGTATTTAAATTCTTTTGCGTTTCATTGCAGCCGATGGTATGACCTACTCTTTTGGTCTGTTCTACGATGAATTCTTAGTATACTTCAACGAAGGCAAGGGCTATACGGCGTGGATCATTTCCATAATGGTGGGAGTAACATTTGCATCAGGTAAGTGAGTTTTTACAAAATTAATTGGGATTTTGTTTAATATTGGAATCACCAAATATTAATATTCAAACAAACCTTTTTTAACTAGTTAAATTCAGCTTATATGGGCAACCAGTATAAGATAAATTGGATGGCTTAATCGTTAATATAATCTGAAACAAAAATCTCTGACATTTACTTTAAAGGCTTTTTTCTATGCAAATGTTAGCCGCGCCTTAGTCGCAGGCGATCCGAAAAGAAATTTCGAAAATGTCATATGAAGTAACACCTATGTATAATTTTTCCAGCTACGATTCACGATTAAAAAGCCAACATAACTGGAGTAATTCGCGAGTTACCAGTTGCAATTCGTGATAAGCTGATCGAAAGTTACGCCTTTCGAATACTCCACCTGCGACTTAGGTAGTCGCGCCGACAATTTGCATGAAAATATCTTTAGAAAGTAAATGTCAGATATTAATATTTCAGGCCATAACACGTTTAATATTTAAACACCATACATTTTATTTGTACAATTTATCATTTCTTGTTAAATATATTTGCCGAAACAAAAAGTGTGCTATAAATCGAAACATAGATGTTAATTAATATACGATACTTGTACTCAACTACAGTATACCTTTAGGCTGCTGTGGTATTCAATTATAATTTTTTTTACTTTCAGGTCCCATATCATCGGCATTTGTGAATCGCTATGGCTGTCGAGCTGTAACAATAGCGGGTGCAATTTTAACGGCGATTTGTATAATAATCAGTACATATGCTGAGGTTAGTATTTAAAACAAAGCATTTATTTAAAAGCATTAAAAGCATTAATAATTTATTTTTCTTTTCCTGCAGAATATTATGACACTCATCATTACCATAGGCATTGGCACCGGTCTTGGTTTAGGTCTCATCTACTTGCCGGCCATTGTAAGTGTTAGCACCTACTTCGAGGCCAGACGTTCTTTGGCCACTGGCATTGCCGTGTGTGGTTCCGGTTTTGGTACCTTTATATTTGCACCGCTAATGGAAAATCTCTTGGGTGCCTATGGGTGGCGTGGAGCTCTACTTATTACGGGTGGCATAGTATTAAATTGTATCATATTCGGTGCCATGTTCCGGCCGTTGGAAGCACCACAACCAACAAACGCCAAAAAGAAGTCAATCATCGATAACAATACCACTAAGGCTGAGCTGGAACCGCTGAAGGCCAATGTCAAACAGGCTGATCAATATTTGCAGTTGCCTAAAAGTGAAACGAATGGGTTGTGTAGATCCAATAGTGTGGGTCAAGCATTTAAGAATAAGGTAAGAAAAAAACTCAATTTCTATGGCAGATTCGTTATTTATTACTCTTTATACAGGGTGTCAATGGTTCCATCAATGGTAAATTGGATATTGCTGTAGTTTCAAAGAGCTCCAGCAATGATGATATTGTACGTGTATCCATGAGCCAGCCTCATTTGGCTCATCTGAAAGACTCACACCGAGAGAAATCGGGTAGCGGCACCATGTACAGACCAGATATATTATACCAGGTATTGCATTAGATATGCTAATAGAAAACATCACATTGTTAACATAAATTCTTCTGCTTAGGGCTCTCTGCTCAACATACCTGAATATGCGAGATCAAAACAAGACATATCCGGCTCTCGTTATAGCTGCGTCAGACGTTCACAAATGCATTTGAATCAGGAAAAGGTAAGTTGTGCTTTAAATTTTAATGGCGAATCGCTGGCAAAGTTTCGGGCGATGACATGTCATGTACATATCTTAAGACAGGTCCATGTAAAGCTATCACAGCTATAACTGTGGCGATTATAATAAGCAGGAGATTTTGATGTTCAAGCACGATGTGTACGAAATTGTTCCATACGTTTTCTAATTGTTCAACAATCGGCATTTTTGGTTTACAAAGAATTTGGTTACAAATTATTACGAAATTATTTTTTTAATAACTATAAAAATTTGTCAGGAAACTTGTAATATGTTGTCGTTTAGAAACAAGGCTACTAAGGCTTGTTAAAATTATCCAAGTCAGGCATGGTAGAATTCTTTGTCTTAAGACCGGTTTACACTGCAACTAATGTCGCTAGGCAATCGAGTCGCTCTTAAATGGCTTTTCTTGTAAGTAATCTAATTGCTAATCGCTAAGCGATTTGAGAGCGACAAAATAGTCGCAAAATGTTTGATAATAGTTGGAGATAACGATTTCTTGTCTTAGAACTCCCCGTGTTAAAATTTTATTTTTGTAGAAAATTTAAATGATTCATTATCCCATTTTAAGGCAATTTTCTGACTTTTCTCGAAATAGGGACGAAAAGGACACGTAAAGTGTCGAGATACAGAGTAAAAATGTTCCACAAAAAAAAATCTCCTTAAATTTCATAGAAGACCTCTGACATTGAAAATTCTCTAAAGCAACAACAAACTTAGATTCTCTTACTATTTTAGGTCGCAATTCACACAGTGCTTTGAAAAGAAACTAAATTATTATTAAAAGTTGAAGATGTCGATTTTTGGAGAAGCCAAGTAAAATTTTCTGGGCAACAGTTTTGTAGAACATTTTAAAGCTGTAATGCCCAGTTAAAAGTCCTTTTCTGACTTTTCTCGAACAAGGACGAAAAGGACATGTAAAGAATAGAGATATAGAGTTTTTTTTGTTCTCTGATATCGAAAATTCACTAAAGCAATAACAAATATGGATACTCTGACTATTTTAGGCCGCTATTCGCACAGTGTTTTGAAAAGAAACAAAATGATTAATAAAAGTTGGAGATATCGATTTTTGGTCTTAGCGCACTCCAAGTAAAATTTTCTAAGCAACAGTTTTGTAGAACATTTGAATGCTGTAAAGTCTCTGTTAAAGGTCCTTTTCTGACTTTTTTCGAAATAAGGACGAAAAGGTCACGTAAGGAGTGGAGACAGAGAGTAAAACTATTTCAACAAAAAATCATCATTAAATTCTATTGAAGACATTGAAGCAATAAGAAACATAGATACTCTGACTATTTTAGGCCGCTATACACACAGTGCTTTACAAAGACACAAAACAATAAGTAAAAGTGGCAGATATCGTTTTTTTTAAGTAGTACAGCACCCCAAGTAAAATTTTATGAGCAACAGTTTTGTAGAACTTTTGAATGTTGTAACGTCACAGTTTAAGGTCCTTTTCTGTCGTTTCTCGAAATTAGAACGAAAAGGACATGTAAAGAGCCGAGATAGAGAAATTTAATGTTCCACAAAAAAATCCTCCTTAAATTTCATAGAAGACCTCTGACATTGAAAATTCACTAAACTAAATAACAAACATAGATTCTCTAACTATTTTAGGACGGTGTTCATACAGTGCTTTGTGAACATCTATTTTTGATCTTAGAGCACTCTAAGTTACAATTTTCTGAGCAACAGATTTGTAGAACATTTGAATGCTACATATAAAGTCCTTTTCTGCCTTTTTTTTGTAATAAGGACGAAAAGGACACGTAAAGAGTGGTGACAGAGAGTTAAACGGTTTCACCAAAAAATCATCATTAAATTTCATTAAAGACATCTGATATCGAAAACGCACTAAAGCAATAAGAAACATAGATACTCTGGCTACTTTAGGACGCTATTCACACAGTGGTTTGAAAAGAAACAAATGATTAGTAATAGTTGGAGTTAAATTTTTAATCTTAGATCACCCTAAGTAGAATTTTCTAAGCAACATTTTTGTAGAGCATTTGAATGTTGTTAAGTCTCATTTAAAGGACCTGTTCCGACGTTTCTCGAAATAAGGACGAAAAGGACAAAGGTCAAGATTAAGATTTTCAATGTTCCACGGAAAAAATCCTCCCTAAATTTCATTGCAGATATCTAGTATCGAAAATGCACTAGATCGCTATTCATGCTTTGAAAAAAATAACAAAATGTTAAGAAAAGTTGGAGATATCGGATTTGGGTCTTAGATCACCCCAAGTAAAATTTTCTGAGCAACTTTTTTGTAGAACATTACAATATTGAAAAGTCCCAGATAAAGGTCTTTTCAGACATTTCTCGAAATAAGGACGAAAAGGACATGTAAAGAGCAGGGATAAAGAGTTTAAATATATCACAGAAAAATTGTCGTTAAATTTCATTGAAAAAAACTCGAAAATGCACTAAAGCAATTAGAAATAATCTGACTATTTTAGGACGCTATTCACACAGTGCTTTTAAAAGGGACAAAAATGACTAGAAAATTTGTAGATATCGACTGTGGATGTTAGACCAATAATAGACAAATTTACTGAGCAATAGTATTGTATAATATTTGAATGCTGTAAAGTCCCAGTTATAGTTCCTTTTCTGGCGTTCCTGGAAATAAGTGTTCGTTCACACAGTGCTTTGAAAAGGGCCAAAATGTTATATAAAAGTTGGTGATATCGTTTTTTGATCTTAGAGCACTCGAAACATTTTTGTAAAACATTTCGTTGTGATAATGTCCCACATAAAGGACCTTATCCGACGTTTCTTGAATTAAGGACGAAAAGCACATGTCGAAAATCAAGGGTCGCGATAGAGATTTTAACTGTTCTGCAAAAAAATCCTGCTTATATTTTATAAAATACTTCTGATATTGAAAATGCACTAAAGCAAAAAGAAACATAGTTTTTTACGACCTATTTCAAACTCTCTTTTATGTTAAACTGAAAACTGTACCGGGCCATAAAAAATATCTATATAATATACTCACTAAAGGATTTCATTCCGTAAAGGAATTATTCTGCCCTTAAAAATTTGTTGCATTGTTTTAATCATAACTCCTTCTTCTCATTTTACTTTCCAGGAACTTACAAAATGTTGCGGCATTACCTGCTCCCAAGAAACCCGTGACACTTTTACCGAAATGATGGATTTGGGTTTACTCAAAGATGTAATCTTTGTAATTTTCGCCATATCGAACTTTTGCACCAGCGTCGGTTTCAATATGCCCTATGTCTACATAGTTGCATATGCCAAGAGCGTAAATTTGACGGGCGAACAGTCATCGTATCTGATTGCCATCATTGGCGCCGCCAATACGATAGGCAGAATTATCTTAGGTTATATCTCTGACAAACCGTGGGTCAATCGTTTGTGGGTCTACAATGTGTGTTTGACACTATGTGGCGTGGCGACCGCTATGTGCCCACTGTGCACCGACTTTTACTCATTGGCCTTTTATTGTACGGTATTTGGTTTTACCATTGGTGCCTATGTGGGCCTAACATCGGTCATTTTGGTCGATTTGTTGGGTTTAGAGAAATTGACAAATGCTTTTGGTATTTTGTTGCTATTCCAGGGAGTGGCCTCTTTGGTGGGGCCGCCATTAGGAGGTGAGTGCAGCAGAGTAAATAACAGTTATTAACAAGACATCTTACTTTATTTTTCTATACTCTTTTGCAGGTTGGCTTTATGACATCACCACCTCATATACACCGGCATTCCTGTTGGCCGGTATTGCTATTGCTATCAGCGGTTTGATCATGTTCATTGTGCCGCCCATCCAAAGGGCCCATGCGCGCAAGGCTCGACAATTAAATGCTCAAGAAATTGCTTTAAGTTAGACATATTTTCATAGTGTTAACATATCTTAAAGATAATCTAGATAATTTTAAACTATTGTTTATCTAAAGACTTTACAGTACACAAAAAGAGGAGATACTTCCTTGAAATCGTTAAGATTAAAAATGAAACAAGCAAACAAAAAAAAAACAATAAAATATATTTAATTAACTTAAATATTTACATGTAACGAGAATTACAAACTGCTACAGGCATTAATTAGGGAATTATAAGCTAGATATGCAAATTACAGAACTAAACCAAAAAGTAACAATAAACAAATTTTCCAATCCATCATTGATTAGTTATTAAGATAATGGAAAAACTGAACCTGATATAAATTTTACAATGTAAGATGAACTATAAAATATAAGTTTTTGGTTGACAACTTTTATTCGTTTTGTTGTGTTTTAATTTCACTTTTGTTTTTGTTGTATTTTATTTGTGACATATTTATGTAAATTATATATATAAATAAATTTTTGTAATATTTATATAAAAAAAGAAAAAATTTCCATAAAATTAAATGCATATAGATTTCTTAAGGCCATTTTAATAAACAACTAAGGCCATATATGTTAAGTAACACAATTGTTTTTTATACGAGTTTTGTTAAGATACGTTTAAGTTAAACCAACGCAAAAAAAAGTCAGTGATTTTTATTAGCAGAAATACACTTGCGTACATGATTTATGTAATTATAAATATGTTAATATTTTTAGTTTCATTTTTATTTTTTGTTAAACACATATCTCTTTGAAATTTGTAATAATAATGCAAAAGAGAAACGATTTGATGGTGTTTTGTTATTCATTACATTAAGGGATGATATTATACTTTATAGAATAATTTATTGTCCAGCACAATATATGACAAAGTTGAGAAAGTGGAGGAACTTAGTGCTTCTTTGAATGAAACATAACACAGTACAAAATTTTTCAACTCACTGATTTGGGACTCAATTTTGAGAACTGCACGTAAAAGTAGCCCCAAAAAGAGCATGTTCTGCATCATACGTTTTGTCAAGTTACATGACATAATAATTTAAGATCGATTTTAAGTAAGTATCGTATAGGGGAATTTGTCATGTTTTAGGCTGTTTTGTTTGACATAACTCGAGAACTACTAGTCCGATTTAGCTGAAACAAATTTAAATTAAGAATTACAATTCCTTTAATCTGTTCTTATAACGTTTCCCTACATACGCAACAGTTTCATTTTTTCAGATTCATTTTTTCAACTGCTACAAAACAGTTACAACAAACCTGTTGTACTCCGTGGCGTATGATTTACGTGGAATATTACTTATGATAATCATACGCCACCATATAACAATATTACAAAATAAACTTAAATGTGACAAATTCCCCTATACGTTACTTACTAACTTCAAGTCCATATTAAATTATTATGGCATGTAACTTGACAAAACGAATGATGCAGAATTTCTTCTTGTTGGGACAACTTTCACGTGCAGTTTTCAGAATTGAGTCCCAAAATCATGTGTTGTACTGTGTAATACTTATTATGTTCTAAACGTTTTGATAACTTGGTGAAATAACGATTTTATTTTAAACACTAACTCTCTCTCTCTAATGTTAATATGTCCGAGCAATTTTTTCATGAACGATGCAGGTAATGGAGTATCCATTTTGCACCTCATATATTTTCATCAGCATAACCAAAGTCAAACCATTTTTTTCATGTTGCAGCTAAGTGTTATTATTATTGTTTTTCGTGGCGTTGAGTCTACATTTTGAGTTTAAATTTTTAACGAAAACCAGAATAAGTGGAAATTTTTTTCACCATAAAGAACTTTCTTCGCTTGCCTAACACACTTGTGGTTTAATAACAGACTGATTCTTAGAACAACATAACTTGACTATTTATAAAAAATTATACAATCATTCAGATTAAGGTAGAATGCTGTGATCTACTATATTATACTGGAATCATCTAGTTTTCACCATAACCAACCAGCGTTAGAGCAATGGCTTAGTTCAGGGTCAATGAACAAAGACGTATCGACTTTCGAGAGATAACAAACCCAGCCTGCGCTCTAAATGCTTTTTATACCCTCACACTTATACTACCCTCGCCCTTAGGTATATGGCTATTTCCTAGCGTTGCGGACGCACGTTTTTTTCTTATTTTGTAGTTTTCTCGAAAAGTTGAAATATTATGAAGATGTTCATATTAAAAAATGTAGATTTTGGGCAGTACTATAATGTTCTATTAATGAAACTTTACTTAAAATTTTGTATTCAAAATTATGACTAACACAAAGTGCGTTATTTTCCACAGCAATTTGAAGTGTTTATGAAAATTTGTGAAATTTAGCGAAATTTCTTATGTGACCAACATATTCTTTTTTGTAAAATAAAGAAACATGTTGGGGATTTATAAACAACTGACTTCACATTTAAAATACTTTTGCCTTTTATGTTACACGTTGCGGACACACGCATTATTTTATGGATAATACAAAGCGACATTACCTGGAAAATTTTACTATTTTTCTTGTAGGTGCTGCTGAGCACTACAAGAATCTGTTTTTCTAATTTCCCAAAACCCCCAAAATCTTGAGTAACAAGTACAAAACCGGTTTTTCGTCCTTTACGCACTTATAAGCCAGTAACACGGATAAATGTAAACCGATTTTAAGTTTCTCAGCGGATTTGGAAAGAAGAGACATCAACGATATATACAGTTTGTTTTGGTAAAGTTCAACAAATTTATTATAGGATTTCAAAAACAACAATTTAAAAATATAGCAATTTTTTACTATGAAATCGTCCGTCCTTCCGCTGGAAATACCCATATATATGTATTAGAGTGGCCATAGTGGAAATTTTTTTGAAAAGTTAAATTTTTCGCACTGAAAAATATGAGGTTGGGGATAAAAATAATTATGCATATTTTTTTTTTTTTTTTTTTGATTCCGAGTACCTCCGGCTTGAGCCCAAACTTTTATTACATTACCCATTTAGGCTGAAGTGCAGAATATGGGGCGGGAGCCCGATTAAAAACCAAAAATATGCCATTGTCTTCATCTTGGCCCCCAAACATCGGAATGGTAGGTCAAAGTTGGCGCTCAAGCCCATGGGGCCCGGGGGGTCAAAAAAGGGGCCCCTTTCGGTTCTATGACGACCCCCCAGGTGCGGGTACTCAAATGAAAGATATTTTCGAGACGAATCCAACGATGTTATATTTAGGTTCCTACGGGTCTCCTGGACCGAGTTAGAGCCATTTCCGGGATATACCAAGAAAAAAAATTATTTTTAACTAAATTTAAAAAATTTTAAAAAAAATTTTGCGTGCGGCGCTAGTAAACCCAACATAGGTGTACCGTCATTTCGCACAATGTCATTTCGCCCAAAAACAACCATGACATATCGCCCAAAACATGTCATTTCGACCAAAAACCTAACTACAACATGATATATCGCCCAAATGCAATGACAGAAGACCCAACTCAATTTTTTTGGGCGAAATGTCAGGCTCATGACGACGGCACGCCCTGCTGCATACGTCGCAGTCAGTCTTGTATTCTCTTTCTCGGTGGGGGGCACGCCCTCGCCGCATACGTCGTAGTCAAACTCGCTACTCTCTCTCTTTCTCTGGCATTATTAAAACACGAATGCTTAGGGGGGCACGCCCCCCTAAGGCGGGGGCAAGAGTACAAGACTGACTGCGACGTATGCAGCAGCGCGTGCCGTCATCATGAGTCTGACATTTCGCCCAAAAAAATTGAGTTGGGTCATATGTCATAGCATTTGGGCGATGTGTCATGTTGTAGTTAGGTTTTTGGTCGAAATGACATGTTTTGGGCGATATGTCATGGTTGTTTTTGGGCGAAATGACGGTACACCTTTATTGGGTTTACTAGCGCCGCACGCAAAATTTTTTTTAAAATTTTTTAAATTTAGTTAAAAATAATTTTTTTTTCTTGGTATATCCCGGAAATGGCTCTAACTCGGTCCAGGAGACCCGTAGGAACCTAAAAATAACATCGTTGGATTCGTAAATATCTTTCATTTGAGTACCCGCACCTGGGGGGTCGTCATAGAACCGAAAGGGGCCCCTTTTTGACCCCCCGGGCCCCATGGGCCTGAGCGCCAACTTTGACCTACCATTCCGATGTTTGGGGACCAAGATGAAGACAATGGCATATTTTTGGTTTTTAATCGGGCTCCCGCCCCATATTCTGCACTTCAGCCTAAATGGGTAATGTAATAAAAGTTTGGGCTCAACCCGGAGGTACTCGGAATCAAAAAAAAAAAAAAAAAAAATATGCATAATTATTTTTATCCCCAACCTCATATTTTTCAGTGCGAAAACTTTTGGATTTCACATTTTTAATTTTTTCTATATAACGCTATGGCCAGTCTAATATGTATATGGGATTGGATTTTCGGTAATGCCTGAGCGGAATATTGTGTCAGTTGTTATAAAACGGCTATGGTCAAAATTTGAACAAAAAAGGTCAAAGGTCAAATCTTATATATAAAAATGAATTGTTGTGCAGTTGTCTCGCTAAAACTCAAAAACGGCTGGACCGATGTTTTAAATTTTTTTAGCTTCCGGATGGTTTAAAAGGTTTATTTTTTTCAAAAAATGGGCGGTGCCACGCCCCCTTTACAAAAATCGCTCTAAGGGATATTCTAATAGATCGATTGATACAAAAATTTTACCATGAGGTACTGTTAACCTGTAGATAGTTCATGACTACATTTGGTTGTAATTGGATAAAGGGGCGTGGCACCGCCCATGCAACTTTAAAATTAAAAAGGCTATATTTCATGAACTATTAGAGGTATGAAGATGAGATTTGGTATATACATTTTGTTGGAGCAGTATTAATTACATCCAGGATGGAAGTGGGCGATGCCACGCCCCTTTTCAAAAATCGCTCTAACGGCTTTTCTAATAGATCGATTGATACGAAAATTTTACGATGAGGTACTGTTGACCTGTAAATAGTTCGTGGCTACATTTGGTTGTAATTGGATAAAGGGGCGTGGCACCGCCCATACAACTTGAAAATGAACTATCAGAGGTATGAAGATGAGATTTGTTACATATGTTGTTGTTGCAGTATGAATGACAGTAAGGATGGAAATGGGCTGTTCCACACCCTATTTTAAACAAACAGTTATAACTGCCAAAATTCCACACTATATTGCAGTTCGCCTAGAGATATGAACAGTAAGGTGGGCCAATTTTTTTAATCGCAAAAATCGTAACCAAAATCGGAATCTTCGATGAATTGTTAGAAAATTTCACCAATAAACTTTGTGTCTAAAATAAATTCCTAGCTCGCGCTGGTAAGGATGAAGATTTCAGATAGAAATTTTTGTGGTTTTTAAATGAGCACAAACCGAAAACTTCAGATATATATTTTTCGAGACCTTCTGCGTAAAACTGACTTCCCAACGAACTAAATGAGGTATTACAGAAGCAAATTTATGTATTGGTTAAAAAGTTATGGCCTCTGAGAGTTGACATACGGAAATTATGTTTTTAAAAATCATTTTTCAGATTATTGGGCGGGATCCAAAACAATGTCAAAAATATACTATTCTCTTCGTCTTGGTCTCCAAACATCGGAATGGTAGGTCTGACGTAACTGAAAAATTGCTAAAAATATATCTCAATCTGAAATCTTCATGCTTCTCAGCGCAAACTACGAATTGATTGTATACATATAGTTTCTAAGTGAAATTTTCTAAGAATTCATCGTACATTTCGATACTGGTATATGATTACCACGTTTTTTTAGACGCGAACAAACTGTTCCGCCCTAAAAAACAGGCTATTTGGAACTTAATAAGTAAAAAGTGCCGAGGCGCTGCCCACGCACTTCAATAGTTAAATTTTTAACTGTATCAAATAATGGTCCGAGCACCAGTTACTTTTCATTTACTTTTCAGGAGAGCGAATCGGTAATAAATCATATATATAGAAAAATAAAGCAATATTCATTTTAGTTAACTATACACGAAAACACCTTTTGGGGCACAATTTAAATTTTTATAGTATGTCAGAGGTAACATTAGCAAACATTTGAAAATAACCTATGTATGGGCTAATTTTTTTTTTGACGTATATAACTTCTTATAGTTATAAGTTTAAATCTAGCTGTCATACTAATGAAGTATGATAGACATTCTTTTAGTATACTTTGGAAAATCACCATGTAAAAACTACACAAGAACAACGTTTACAAATCTTGCAAATTTATTTTCAAAATGCACGATCTGTTCGCTATACTTATGGACCCCTTTATGAAGTTGAGGGTGCATGTAATGATGCATCTGAGCAGCTAATAGAAGCCATCGACGCTGTAGACGTTAGTATGACAGAAGACTCGAATTTATCGAACCGACTTCATTCTCTGGAACTCGGTCTCTGCAAATGCTGAGGAAAGACCTTGGCCTACATCTATATAAGATCTAACTGGTGAAAGAATTTGAGCCAGTGAACGATCAATTGATTTTTTTATTTATCATGTCAATGCTCATTATTTGAACGAGAAATGTTTCCAACACGACGGTGTAATATGCCATACAGCGCGTGAGACCATCACTTTGTTAAGCCAAACGCTGGTGACCGAATTATCTCAAAAAATGGTAATACGAGTTCAATTCAAAAATAGTATTCCGGAATATTCTTGATCCGTGTGAGAAAAAGACATGACAAAAGAAGTTTTTATGTCACGAAGCTTCAAACTGAATTTTCATTTGCGGTACAAAATAAAAATTAAATTTTGATCCTTAGCGGAATGTCTGTTTCCGATTTGTGGAAGAAATGGTTTTTCGCCCTACATACAGAAAAAACTTAATCTACATCTCGGCACTAGAGATATGACTTTGCTGATGAACTTTTTATTAGCATTTACAACAATAAAACGTAATTGGTTAATTTCCATGTTAAGGAGTTACTTTAAATTAGTTATATAAGTTAATAAAATCAACACATTATTGTCGAGCTTAAGCACCGTTTTCAAAGTACTTTGTAGACCTAAATGTGAAATATATTACAAGTTAATATGCAATAGCGAAGCATTGCCGGGCCCACTAGTCTTATATATAAAAATGAATCGATGTGCAGTTGTCTCGCTAAGACTCAAAAACGGCTGGACCGATTCTCAATATTTTTTTTCGTTTTGGTCGCTATAGCTTCCGGATGGTTTAAAAGGTTTTATTTTTTCAAAAAGTGGGCGGCGCCACGCCCCTTTTTCAAATATCGCTCAGACGGCTTTTCTAATAGACCGATTGATACAAAAATTCTACCATGAAGTACTGTTGACATGTAGATAGTTCCTGACTACATTTGGTTGTAATTGGATAAAGGGGCGTGGCACCGCCCATACAACTTGAATATTAAAAAGGCTATATTTCATGAACTATCAGAGGTATGAAGATGAGATTTGGTATATATGTTGTTCGTACAGTTAGAATTACAGCCAGGGTGCAAGTGGGCGGTGCCACGCCCTCTTTTCAAAAATCGCTCTAACGGCTTTTCTAATAGACCGATTGATACGAAAATTTTACCAAGTTGTACTGTTGACCGTTGATAGTCCCTGGCTATATTTGGTTGTGATTGGATAAATGGGCGTGGCACCGCCCATACAACTTGAAAATTAAAAAGGCTATATTTCATGAACTATCAGAGGTATGAAGATGAGATTTGGTATATATGTTGTTCGTACAGTTAGAATTACAGCCAGGGTGCAAGTGGGCGGTGCCACGCCCTCTTTTCAAAAATCGCTCTAACGGCTTTTCTAATAGACCGATTGATACGAAAATTTTACCAAGTGGTACTGTTGACCTGTTGATAGTCCCTGGCTATATTTGGTTGTGATTGGATAAAGGGGCGTGGCACCGCCCTTACAACTTGAAAATTAAAACGGCTTCAGGGGTATGAAGATGAGATTTGGTATATATGTTATTGGAGCAGTATTAATTACTGCCAGGGATTTCAAAAATCGCTCAGATTTTTCTAATTGACTGATTTATAAGATAATTTTAAAAAGTGGTACTAATGACCTGTTGTAAGTCACTGGCTGTACTTAGTTGTGATTGGATAAAGGAGCGTGGCACCGCCCATACAACTTTAAAGTAAAAAAGACTATATCTCATGAACTATCAGTGGTATGAAGATGTGATTTGTTACATATGTTGTTGTTGCTGTATGAATTAGAGTAATGGTGGAAGTGGGCTGTTCCACACCCCTTTTAAAACAAACAGTAATAACTGTAAAAATTCCACAGAACATTGCTGTTCGCCTAGAGATATGAACAGTAAGGTGGGCCAATTTTTTTATTCGCAAAAATCGTAACCAAAATTGGAATCTACGATGAATTGTAAGAAAATTTCACCAAAAAACTTTGTGTCTAAAATCAATTCCTAGCTCGCGCTGGAAAGCATAAAGATTTCTGTTAGAGATTTTTTTTGTTGTTTTTAAATGAGGACAATCCGAAAGCTGCAGATATTAATTTTTCGAGACCTTCTGCGTAAAACTAACTTCCCAGCAAACTAAATGAGATATTACAGAACCAAATCTATGTATTGGTTAAAAAGTTATGGCCTCTGAGAGTTGGCATACGGAAATTAAGTTTTTAAAAATCATTTTTCAAAATATTGGGCGGGATCCAAAACAATGTCAAAAATATGCTATTCTCATCGTCTTGGTCTCCAAACATCGGAATGGTAGGTCTGACGTAACTGAAAAGTTGCTAGAAATATATCTCAACCTGAAATCTTCTTGCTTCTCAACGCGAACTAGGAATTGATTGTAGGCATATAGTTTCTAAGTGGATATTCTAAGAATTTATCGTACATTTCGATACTGGTATACGATTACCACATTTTTTTAGACGCGAACAAATTGTTCCGCCCTAATCAACAGGCTAATTGGAACTTAATAAGTAAAAAGTGCCGAGGCGCTCCCCACGCACTTCAATAGTTGAATTTATAAACTGTATCAAATAATGGTCCGTACACCAGTTACTTTTCATTTACTTTTCAGGAGAGCGAATCGGTGATAAATCATACATATAGAAAGATAAAGGAATATTCATTGTAGTTATACTGGAAAACACCTTTTGTTTTATTGGGGCACAATTAAATTTTTTGTAGTATGTCAGAGGTAACATTAGCAAACATTTGTAAATAACCTATGTATGGGGTAATTTTTTTTTTGACGTATAGAACTTCTGATAGTTATAAGTTTAAATCTAGCTGTCATACTAATGAAGTGTGATAGACATTCTTTTAGTATACTTTGGAAAATCACCATGTAAAAACTACACAAGAACAACGTTTACAAATCTTGCAAATTTATTTTCAAAATGCACGATCTGTTCGCTATACTTATGTACCCCTTTGTGAAGTTGAGGGTGCATATAATGATCCATCTGAGCAGCTTATAGAAGCCATCGACGCTGTAGACGTAAGTGTGACAGGGGACTCGAATTTATCGAACCGACGCCTTTATCAGCAACTCGGTCTCTGCAAATGCTGAAGAAAGATCTTGGCCTACATCTATATAAGATCTAACTGGTGGAAGAATTTGAGCCAGTGGACGATCAATTGATTTTTTTTATTTATCATGTGATTGCACATTATTTGAAGGAGAAATGGTTCCAACACGACGGTGTAATATGCCATACAGCGCGTGAGACCATCACTTTGTTAAGCCAAACGTTGGTGACCGAATTATCTCAAAAAATGGTAATATGAGTTCAATACAATAATAGTATTCCGGAATATTCTTGATCCGTGTGAGAAGAAGACATGACAAAAGAAGTTTTTATGCCTAAAGGCATGAAGCTTCAAACTGAATTATCATTTGCGGTCAATAGGCGGAGAAGGCATAACAAAGGTATTTTTTATGCCCAAAGGGATAGTTAGTATCTGCTTCTACAGATCAAAATAAAAACTAAATTTTGATCCCTAGCGGAATATCTGTTTCCGATTTGTGGAAGAAATGGGTTTTCGCCCTACCTGCAGAAAAAACTTAATCTACATCTCGGCACTATAGATATGACTTTGCTGATGAACTTTTTATTAGCATTTACAACAATAAAATGTAATTGGTTAAATTCCATGTTAGGGAGTTACTTCAAATTAGTTATATAAGTTAATAAACTCAACATATTATTGTCGAGCTGTACCGTTTTCAAAGTACTTTGTAGACCTGAATGTGAAATATATTACAAGTTAATATGCAATAGCGAAGCATTGCCGGGCCCACTAGTCTATATATGAAAATGAGTTTGTCTTTGTTTTTTAGTACCATATAGACTCGAAAACGGTTTGACTGAGGTCGGTATAGTACTTCCATTTTTGAACTAACAAAAGGGTGTGGTCACGCCCATTGGACCCTATTTTTGAAATCGCAATATCTAGAGGACTTTTTCTCCAATCGCCTTCAAAATGTGTATCCAACAAAAAATGGGCGGGATCGGCTCAGTAAGCGTGATATAAAACTTGAAATCTTAAACGTCTGTATCTTACGAACCGGCCGTAGCATAGTGGTTAGAACACGCGACTACCATGCGGGAGATCGCAGGTTCAAACCTGGCTCCAGTCATCTTAAAAGAAAAAATAAATAAAATTTTCTTTCATTGTCGGCTCCCCTCGAATGTTGTTGACAGCAACTTCGCAGTATTAAGCGTCGATTCAATCGTCGTGTCTAGTAAGAGCTTCTCAAACAGTGACGTTCGCATTCGTCGATAAACAAGTAGGTGCCGTTAGTTGTGAATCTAAAAAAAAGCGTGTTAATTCACAACAACGCGAGAAGCTATCCAATACCTCATTCATGGGGTGCAAAGGGAAATTAAGTTTTTTTTTTTTTTTAAAGTAAGTATCTTACGAACTATATTAAATGTATAAAAAAAATATTTTGGAGAAAAACAAATTCCTTAATCGGACACTGATAAAAAAACAAAGAATTTACTAAGAACCTGATCTTTGACCTCAGAAATATTTGCTCAATCTTTTTTGTTTATGGCGGAGCCAAGGTAGACAAAATCATCTACCACTTCAAAGTAATAGTTGTCAACGTTCACACAGCATCCCATACGAGTGGACTCTTTGTTCATTGAAACATATAACTTGGTTTTGTCCTCAATTATCACCAGATCCACTACCGTCGACTGCTTTTCAATGCTCAAAAAAGCCGCAGTAACATCCCGCAATCCACGGCCAATGTTATTGTTATCATCGGAAGCAACATGTGACTTTTGTTGAAGATGGTACCATTTCTGTTTACTGCAGCCTTCCGCGTGATCATCTCCATTACGATGTTAAAGAGATCGCAGGACAGAATATCGCCTTGTCTAAAGCCTCGCTTGGTAAAAATGTCTATGCCATATTTTTTGCCAATTTTCACTGGACATCATGTCAGTTAGTGTCATCCTGCAAAGTCGTATTAGCTTTGCCGGGATACCAAACTCAGCCATAGCATCCACCAATTTCTGTCATGTCGGACTGTCGAATGCAGCTTTGTACTGGATGAACAGATGGTAGGTGTCGATCTGCATTTCTTGGGTCTTCTTTAAGATTTTTCGTAGTGTGAATATCTGGTCGGTCGTGTATTTACCAGATCTAAAGCCACACTGATAAGGTTTGGTCAGGCCAGAATGTGCTTTAGTCTTTCACATAACACACTAGACAGGACCTTGAATGCGATGGGTAATAGGCTAATCTCGCGATAGTTGGTACACACACTTGGATCGCCTTTCTTAAGCACGGGACATAAGACACTCAGATTCCAATCATCGGACATGTACTCCCTGAGCCAAATCGTGTTTATGAGCTGGTGCTTACATGTTACCAGCCCATCGCCGCCGGCTTTAAAAATCTCTGCCGGTAGTCCATAGGCTCCCGCAGCTTTATTATTTTTAAGCCGTGCAATTGCCGTGCTGATCTCGTCTTGGCTCAGTGGTTGACAGTCTACTCCACCGTCGATGATTGGTGCGATTTCCTCACATATGCTGCCTTCGGGAACGAGTAGAGACCAAAAGTGTTCCCTCCATATTTGCAGCACACTCTGAGTGCCCGTGACCAGATTTCCGTCTCTGTCCTTACAGGTGGGAATACCTGTTCCATCCCTGTTGCTTTTAACCCTTTGGTAAAACTTTCGGGTCTCATCTCTATCCCTGTAGTTTTTGATATCCTGGCTCTCTCTTTTCTTCCATAGACGCTTTTTCCGCCTGAACAGGCACTTAATCTCCCTCCTTTCCTCATTATAACGCTCCGTCACCGCAACCGTCACCATTGACTGCAGATTTGCCTCAGACATTTCGCGACATTCATCATTGTACCAGGGCTTGGCTAACCGTGGTTTTTCATAACCCACTACGGTCGTTGCGGCAGTGGTCGTAGAATTCGCAATATGCTGCCATTGCGTGTCGGAAACATCAGAACTTGTTTGGAGTAATTGAGAGAGTCGGTGGTATGCAGATTTGTGATGTCTAGCTTCCTTTGCATTTGATTACAAGTATTTTTAGCACTACTTAATAGTGTGAGTACCATGGCTGTAACTAGGAGGTGATCCAAGTCAATATTTTAACCGCGCATCACACGCACGTCCATAACGCTTGAGACATGCCTTCAATTAATAATAGAATGCGTCTTTAGTGTCATCGTCTTTGTCTTCCGTCGGGTCGTGTACACAAATCAGCGTAATATAAAAATATTTCGCCGGATGCGAATAGTGGCTATTCGGTCAGTTACAGGGTTAAACCGCGAGACCAGGTGTCGAAGTCTCTTGCCGACTATGAAACCACATCCGAATTCTTGTCTTTCTGCATGGCAGCTGTAAAATATGTCACAGTTCTTTCGACATGTGCATCCCTGTCCCGACCATCGCATTTCCTGTATGGTAGTGATGTCAGCTTTGTTTTTGTCGAGTACATCCTCCAGTTGGATAGAGGCAACTTCTCTGTATAGAGTTCGGATACTCCAGGTGCATATCCGTAAACCATGGTCCTTATAAAGTTTGAGGGGTCGTCAACATTTGGGGGGGTTCTTGTCATTTATTATCTTCGTGTTTTCATAATAATTGACTTTGTTTAAAGAGATTGGCTTATTAGGCCACAGCGCCCGATCTTAGTTTCTTGGGGCGGCCAACGTCACTAAGAGAGCCATTGTGTTGAGCTTCAGTCACTTCTGTTACCTACTTCCTAAGACGCATCGGTGGTTGCATGCCGATTAGGTTACTCAACATTGCGCCTTCTCACATTTGCTACCACTGAAAGGATGTTCAATGGCATTGCCCGAGAAATACGTAATCACTCGGCTGTTGTGAGCTGCTTAGGGAGCTCCAAAAGAGAGATTCTGGTTACTCCCAGATGAATAACAATCAGAATACTCAAATTAAAAAATCCCCCATCCCCCTTATCAGTCAGTTCACTTGACTGAAAATCCTGTACTATTTGAATGAATGTGACATCATATTATAACGCTTATGGTATCAACTAAACTTATACGTTTCGACCTCCTCCTCCTCCTGTGATCCGTATATGTATGTTTAAATAGGACAAAATTCAAACTGCAACCGATATAATACTTTATTTAATATATAACAATAAAAAATCTTATTTGTGATTATTAATATTATGTAGAATTATACATTTGGTTTAAAGTGTATTCATTACAAAATTTACTCTTTTCACATAATTTATTATTTTCACTTAATATAATTTTAAAATAATAAAACATCAAACTTTTGTCAACAATGTGATACTACTTAGAAATTTACATAAGCGGATTTTGATATACAAAATCTTGACGGGGCATCATATCGCATTTTCAAATGCAGCTTATATGTGTATTATAACTTTTTGGTAACATGTAAGTCTTAGGACAACTTAACACAATATTTTAAATACTACTTTGTTGGTCCATCATTTGGTCTTGATTGTAATCCACTGACCAACGCAATTTAGTTATGTTTGGTGCTATTATGAGATACAACTTGTAGGCCAAAAAAAGTTGCAACAATCGGTATGCAATAATTTTTCTGAAATTTAAAGAAAAAACAGAGTTAGTGTTACAGTATTATGCTATACTTATCTTTATCTTCAAGATTTTATTCGAATTCATTGCACTTACAATGTCATTATCCTGCGTGCTCGTGGCAATGTTGAGGGGTCTTCTTTAAGTAACACTTCGCGAACACTATAGACCATGTCATGACAAAAACCAACATGACTGTAGTAATTTTGGCTACTTTTTAAGATACTCATATCAAAATCGGTTCTGAAAAAGAGAATACAAAAAAAAAAGATTTTAATTGCAATACTTAAAACTTAATTTCCCTTTCCACCCCATGAATGAGGTATGGGATAGCTTCTTGCGTTGTTGTGAATTAACACGCTTTCTATTTTTAGATTCACAACTAACGGCACCTACTTGTTTATCGACGAATGCGAACGTGACTGTTTGAGAAGCTTTTTACTAGACATACCGATTGACTCGACACTTATACTGCGAAGTTGCTGTCGACAACATTCGAGGGGAGCCGACAATGAAAGAAAATTTTATTGATTTTTTCTTTTAAGATGACTGGAGCCAGGTTTGAACCTGCGATCTCCCGCATGGTAGTCGCGTGTTCTAACTACTATGCCACGGCGGGTCCCAAATTGCAATACAGCATAATCAATTTTAGTATGTGATATACATAAGCAAATATGTCCTAAAATTCGGATTTGCTTATGTGTTAGAGGAATTTCTCTTTATCATTATGCTTGAATAAAATTGTTTACCATTTTCAGAAAATTGTCAGTAGATTGGTTATACCTTCACTCGTGTATAAAGAATTGGTACTATTTGACACGAGAAACGATTTTACATAAGTTAGCTTTTGACCTTCGGTGACGTTTGACGACGCCACTACCGTGACTTCTTATATTCAACGACTCACTTAAATTATCACACTACATATTACCTACCCATCATACAACTTCTCCATCTCCGAGATACAAGTTATACCAGGACTTTCATAGTTATTGAACAGAAATGGTCTCATTACTTCTAAAGTTGAATAAATTTTACGTTGCATCTTTATCATTATAGGTTCACGGCCGCACAGTCGCAGCAGCACATCAACTAAGAGCGATGGTATGATTTGTCTGGCAAAAACCTAGAAAATTATTTTAATTATTAGTTTTCATAAGTCAACTTGCTCATATAATTTGTGTTCTTTTGTTAAACTTACTAATATGTCGTAAAAGAATTTATTATCTGTGCATATAATGCCTGGTATAAGGAAATTCTTCTCATATGCAGCATCAGTCCAAAATCCATAGTCCATAGTGATGCGAATGTACTCACGGAATGTTATGGGACTGTATTTCGATGAGGAAACTAGAAAGACGGGAATCTCCGAGGGTCTGCCGTGGGCATATATTTCCGCCGTCTTACAAGCGTAGTGTATCATTGTCTTAATGGCAAGATCTTGCGGTGATAAATTTAAGCGTTGATTTTTGGCAATGTGGAGATTTTTCAAAACACCGGCACCAGTGATGGCGAACAAGCCCATGGCACCCATTAGGGAGGGGGCAAAGCCAGGCTCGGGGTCTTCTAAGGCGAAGACAACTGGAAGGATAGAGAAAAAGAGAAATCAATTGAGCAAATTACTAAAAAAAAGAAACTAATTGTGACAGTAATAAAAAATGCACCTATTGAATTAAAAATAATTTAAAAAAGGGACATTAATAAAAATTTTAAAACTTTTTAAAATTAATAAGCGAAATAAAATTTCAAACCAGAAAATAAGTTAAATTAATAAAATTGAAAAAAAATAATTATTAAATTAATAAAGGTAATGAAAAATTAAAAATAACTTTTTTGACAAAATTACTAAATTAATATATTTTGGAAAATTATAAAAATAGCAAAATTATTAAAATTAAAAATAAATTAAACTAATGCAATTATAAATGGATCTAATGAAATTAATAAAATTGTAAAATTAATAAAACTGAAAAATTGCGTACTAGTCTGTACGATGTGATGTATATCAGTAGAATAAATAAATAAAAATTAATAAAGCTAATAAATAAAACTAATACATTAAATAATATACAATATAATATAATATAATAATATGAAATAATTAAAAAAATTATTAAAATAATAAAATTAATAAGATTACTTAATTAATAAAATTAATAAAATAAACAATAATAATAAAATTAATGAAATAATAAAGTTAATAAAATCAATAAAAATATGTAAAATTAATAAAATTAATTAAATAAATAAAATAAGTAAAATTAGTAAAATTAATAAAATTAATGAAATTAATAAAATTTTTAAAATAATAAAATTAATAAAATTAATAAAAATTAATAAAAATAAATAAAATTAATAAAATTATCAAAAATTAATAAAATAAATTAAATTTATAAAATTAATAAAATTAATTAAATTCAAAAAATTAATTAAAATTAATAAAATTTATTAATTAAAAAAAATAATAAAATAAATTAAATTACTAAATTAATCAATAAATTTATTAAAATTTATAAAATAATAAAATTAATAAAAATTAATAATATTAATAAAACTTAAAAATAACTACCAAAATTAACAAAATAATTAAATAAATAAAACTAATGAAATTAATAAAAATAATAAAATTTAATATTAATAATTAATAAAATTAATAATAATTATTAAATAAATAATTAATAAAGTTAATAAAATTGATTAAATTAATAAAATTAACAAACATAATAAATAAAATAAAACTAGTAAAATAATTAATATTAATAAAATTAATAAAATTACACAAATTAACAGAATAAGAAAATACTAAAATTAGTAAAATAAAATTAGTAAAGTTAATAAAATTGAAAACAACTTTACAAAAATTAAAAACTTATCAAACAAAAAAATCTAATGAAATAGCTAAAAATAATAAAAATTTATATAATTAATAAAATTAAAAAACATAATAATATTAATAAAAATTAAAAAAATACTACTATAAATAAATAAAATTACTAAATTTATTAAAATTTATAAAATAATAAAATTAATAAAAATTAATAATATTAATAAAACTTAAAAATAACTACTAAAATTAACAAAATAATTAAATAAATAAAACTAATGAAATTATTAAAAATAATAAAAATTAATATTAATAATCAATAAAATTAATAATAATTATTAAATAAATAATTAATAAAGTTAATAAAATTAATAAAATTTAGTAATTTAAAAAAAATAATAAAATAAATGAAATTACTTATTAAAATAATAACTATTAAAATGAATAAAATAATAAAATTAATAAAAATAATAAAATTTATAAAATTAATAAATTAATTAAATTAATTAAATTGATAAAATTAATATAATTTAAAATATTAATAAAATTTAGTAATTTAAAAAAAAATAAAAAAAATGAAATTACTAAATTAATAAAGTTAGTAAAATTAATAACTTTATTAAAATTAATAAAATAATAAAATTAATAACTATTAAAATTACTAAAATAATAAAATTAATAAATTTAAAAAAATTAATAAAATTAATAAAATTAAAAAAATTTATAAATTAATTAAATTAATTAAATTTAAAAAATTTATAAAATTTAGTAATTTAAAAAAGAAAAAAAATAAATTAAATGAAATAAAATTAATAACTTTATTAAAATTTATAAAAAAATAAAATTAATAACTTTATTAAAATTAATAAAATAATAAAATTAATAAAATTAATAAAAATTAATAAAATTAGTAACATAAATAATATTAATAAAATTAATAAAATTATTTAAATTAATAAAATTAATAATATTATGAAAATTAATTAAATTAATGTTTATAAAATTTATTTAAAAAAAGTAATTAATAAAATTTATAAAATTAATAAAAATTAATCAAATTAATGATATTAATAAAACTTAAAAATAACTTCTAAAATTAACAAATAAAACTAATGAAATTATTACAAATAATGCTAAGTAATATTAGTAATAAATAAAATTAAAAACAATAATTAAATTAATAAAGTTACTAAAATTGATAAAACTAAAAAAATTAATAAATATAATATATGTAATAAAAAAAAAAAAAAACTTAAATTCCCTTTGCACCCCATGAATGATGTATGGGATAGCTTCTCGCGTTGTTGTGAATTAACACGCTTTCTATTTTTAGATTCACAACTAACGGCACCTACTTATTTATCGACGAATGCGAACGTCACTGTTTTGAGAAGCTCTTACTAGACACGACGATTGAATCGACGCTTAATACTGCGAAGTTGCTGTCAAACAACATTCGAGGGGAGCCGACAATGAAAGAAAATTTTATTTATTTTTTTCTTTTTAAGATGACTGGAGCCAGGTTTGAACCTGCGATCTCCCGCATGGTAGTCGCGTGTTCTAACCACTATGCCACGGCCGGTCCCAGTATGTAATAAAATTAGTAAAATTAATAAAATTACAAAAATTTATAACATTTATAGAATTAAAAAATACTAAAATTAGTAAAATGAAATAAATAAAATTAACAAAATTAAAAATAACTTTATTAAAATTAACAATGTTATTAAACAAATCTAATGAAATTACTAAAATAAAAAAAATTAATATAATTAATAAAATTAGTAAAATTAAAAATATAATAATATTAATAAAAATTAAAAAAATACTAAAATTCATAAAAATAAGAAAATGAGAAAATTTATAAAATTAATAAAATCAAAAATATTAATTAAATTAACAAAATGAATAAAATTAACAAAATTAGGACAATTAATAAAAATTATAAAATAAAAAAGGTGATAAAATAATTAAAATTAATAATATCAATATCAATATTAATATTAATATTAATTTTATTACTTTTACTAATTTTAAAATTAATAATTTTAATATTGCAAATTAATTTTCAAAATTATTAAATTATTAAAATTTAAAAAATTAATAAAAATAATAAAATTAATAAAACTAATAAAATTAATAAAATTAATAAAACTAATAAAATTAATAAAATTAATAAAAATATTAAAATGAAATTAGTAACATAAACGAATTAATTAAAATTAATTAAATTAAAAAAAATTATAAAATTAATAAAATGAAATTAGTAAAAAATTTTAAATTAATAAAATAGATAATCTATATACAAAAACTAGACAATAAGATTAACATAAATACAATAAAAAAAATTAAAAGATCGAAAAATTTAATGACACTTTTAATAAAATAAATTAAATTATTATATTAAAACATAATAATTTTCTATAATAAAAAAAGAATAGAAAATAGATCTCAAACCAAACAATGACAAACATATTCATATTTCTGCACAGATCGACAATAACAAACAAGATAAATCATACACGGGAGGTACACTGGGTTGGCATTTGATGCCAAAAACAATTCTAGGCAATTTTGTCCGATGGACAAAGCATAGACAAGAGCTTGTGTGGATTATGTTGACGTGTGGTCTTCGTTGATACTATTTCGCACCGGTGTGTGTGAGCTTCACATTGATTGCTTGCAGCTTTTAACACTTAAAAAACTTAAAACTTTAAACTTAAAGCATTCTGCCCTGCCAGCTGTCAACAAAATACATTTCACACAACTCTTGTAAAACAAATTCTATTAGCGATAATAGAAAATAGATCTCAAGCCGATTAATGAAAAACCTATTAATAAATAAAAATTTAAAACACATTAATAAAATGAATTCAATAAATTTTAGTATATAATTCAATAAGTATAGTTTTGAACGTTACAATTTGACATCCTGATAATACTCTGCAATACAATTTTGTCCCAGAGATATAAAATCTGACACACAGTTAGTATTCGGCAACACTTATATGAATATGCAGACTAAAATTGAATATTCTAGCAATAGGCGGAGTGGGCGTGAACTCACTTTTTTTTGTCCTAGAGAAGTAACTTTTTATACTCTGATTGCAATCGTCAACACAAATATTAATATGCAATGGAAATTTATTTGTTGATCAGTGGGCGGAATGGAATTGGCTAAATTGTATTTAAACCCTAGAGAGAAAATATTTTATACACTCGACAATACAGACCCAAATATTAATTTTCGATCATTATAACGAGCACTTCTGCATCTTTAACTCTAAAATTACATTTTGTGACTTATGCTGGTCTTGCAATAAATAAGCGATATCTACAGCAGTTAAAAGTGTAAGACAATTCCGGGAGATACGTTACTTTAAGTTAATTTTTCTTATATTGGGTCCACTAGTGTTATATGATTTATAAAATTCTTAATTTAAATTAAATCCACAAAAGTAGTTAAATTAAAAATTCAAACATCCTCACCTATTGAAGGACGATATATTGCCACCGGCAATTTATCACGGTAGTCGTTGACCAACGACTCAGCCAAATTTTTGGTAAAACAGTAAGTATTGGGAAAACCCACAATTAATCTGTAAGAGAAAGCATTAAGATTTTTAGAAAATTAAGAAAAACATATATACATCATATCTCCTTACTTTTTGGTGATGGCTTCTAATAACTCGTCCGGGATATCCGTTCTCTTGGTTAAGTCCAAACAGAATTTCCAATCCATTGGCGATTTATAAAACTTTGGTTCTAAATATTCTAAATAGGGATTGCTAAAGAATGTGGACACATACAAAAAGGACCTTAGATTTGTTAAAGTTTGTGCGAATTTTAAGGTCTCTAGAGTGGCTCCCACATTCAGTGTGAGTGCATCTCTCAATGGTTCATCGAATCGTACAGTCGCGGCGCTATGAAATACTACCGAAACATTTGTCATTAGTTTGGTATATTCGGCAGTTATGCCCAACATGGGCTCTATGGCATCACCAGGAATTGGTTGTATTTTCTCATCGAATTCATTGGGTTTCTCTTTGTGTAGGCGGCGAAAAATCTGAAAATGTTATTAATATATAGTAATTAAAGATAAAGTTTTAAGTTCTTTTAAACCGATATTGTTTTGGCTGGCAACTGACCAACGAAGGAAAAAAACTAAATACAAATACATTTTTATACTATGAATGCAACTTTATGCTATGTGGAGAATTAGAAATTATTGGGTTTGTAGGGAAGAAGAATAAGAATATAACACAGTATAAAAATGATTTTGGAACTCAATTCTGAGAACTCCACTTGAAAGTAGCCCCAAAAAAAAGAAGTTCTGCAAGTTAGTAAGTATCGTATGGGGAAATTTGTCACGTTTTATGCTCTTTTGTTTGACATAACATAACAACTATATGGTGGCGTATGATTATCATAAGTAATATTCCACGTAAATCATACGCCACGTTGAAAACAGTTTATTGTAGATATAGATGATGATGTAATGGACTAAATTTAGTGTCTAATTTCAGTATTTCTTTCAATCTTTAATTTTGTTCTATACTTATTTTTTCACCACTTAACACTTACCATTGCCTTCTTCAACTTTTGCATGCGCTCCTCGATCGTTGCATTCTTTTTGGGACGAATTAACATATATATTTTACGAACATTGCAGGATCGCAGAAGTTTTTCAATCAAGGCTTTTCCAACAACGCCTGTAATTGTAAAAAATACACATATCAGAATTGCTCGAAAAATCAAGAAATGTTCTTTTAATCTACAGAGATATTGAAACATTTAAATGTTAAATATATAATTTTTCGTTTTTTTTTAAATTCATTAAAAAATTTATTTTTACAGTAATTTCTTCTCACTGAACTTTTTATTAAATAGTATTTGATTTGATTTATATTGCTATCGATTTTTTAAACTAATGATTATTAAATTGTTTTTTTTTTCTCCAATCTTTTATTCTCAATTATGTTTATCCATAAACACACCCGATCCTCCGGTAACGAAAATTTCGCTGTCTTCATAAAATTCCGGTATCATTATTTCCACGTTTGAGGTAATCCTTCTCTTTCCAAATATTTTAAAACGAACTACAAGTCTCCGAGTCTGGTGATAAACTAAAAATGAATTCAGTATCTTTATTTTATCTATAAATAAATGTTAAACGTGGAATCGTCGAATAAATTTGGAATTGTAATACTGCCCAAAGTTTGGTTGTAGAAATTGATTAACTCATTTTAGGTTTCGTATATTTAAAAAAAAAAAAATAAAATTAAAATAAAATCCAATGGGCAATATGTCAATGCACTTGAGTACACTTGAATTTACTATATATGTACTTTGGAGTTTAGCAAATTATCGGATAGCCGGAGAAATAATTAGAATTATTCAAGGTGAAATGTGCCAATGATAGAGCCAAAATCGTTTTTCGACTCACATATTTCAATGTACAGTGCCATCAAACAGAGAGTTGTTGGTTTGCGAAATTGAATCTAGCATTGCGGATATTAAATTAGGATTAAAAAAAAACAATAATGCTTTACATTTGTTACACATATTTGCATTTATTTCACTTCGGCTAGGTCTGACCGGAAAGGGTTCAATCTGAGAAAACCGAAATCCACCGCCATGAAGAGAAAATTCCGAGATAAAAAAAAAATTAAAAAAATAAGCATTAATGTTTTGCTTTTCTGATTAAAACACTGTCGAGTATATCGTCGGTATGCTGCAAAAATATCTCAAGTCCAATTTTAATTTTTTTTAGTTTTTGATGATTTAAAGTTTATGGCCGCCTATGATTTTATACAAAAACTACTTTAAATAGACATGGGATTTTTTTTTTTTACATGGCATAGATTTAAATTTTTGGGACACTTTTGCATCATTTAATCCATTTCACAAAAAAAGTGGACTTGAGACCTTTTTGCAGAATACCGACGACATATTAATTGCGAACTGTAAAAATAATTCATTTTCCTGCTGCGTGCACAGTAATTATTAGTGTTTCTTTTGTCAATGGCATTAGCATACTGCCTTTTATTTAAATTTTTTTTTTTTTTTTCATTTTACTTTTACTTATTCTTTCATTTTCTGCCAATAGGCAAAAACACAAACAAAATCATTGCCAGCGGTGATTTATACAACAATAATTTGTACATAGAACCAGTTTTTTAGTTTCAGTTTGGCCGCGCATACAGTGACATGAAGCTCATATTTGGTAAGAAAAAATACCAGAATTTGAAATAAATCAATGCGGAAATAAATTAAATATCGGATGATATACTTTTGCAAACATAATAAAGTAATATAAGAATTTCTATAATTGGACTACAATATTTAACAATACATACAGTAAATCAGCAACTGGCCAGATATTCACACTTCGGCAAATCCTGGAAAAAACCCAAGAAAAACAGATCAAGACGTACCACCCTTTTGTCGACTATGATACTACCTTCGACAGCCTGATACGGCAGAAATTATTCGAAGCCATGGCTGAGTTTGGTATTCCAGGGAAGCTGATACGCCTCTGCGGAATGACGCCGACTGACATGAAGTCTTAAGTGAGGATTGGCAAGGACCTTATGGAGCCATTCTACACCAGACGAGGCCTAAAACAGTAAGCTGCAGTAAACACGAGTGGCACGATATTTAACAAAATCCACATGCTACTCGCGTACATCATCGGTTGAAAATTGCGGGATGTGACTGCAGCCTTCTCAAGCATACAGAAGGAATCAGCGAAAATGGGTCTAACGGTGAACGAGGACAAAACAAATATATTAGTTTTAACGAGCAAAGAATCTACTCGTTTGGAAAACTGCGTGAACGTTGACAACTATAGTTTCGAAGTGGTAGATAATTTTATCTACCTAGGCTCCGCAATCAACAAAGCAAATAATGTCAGCCTAGAAATCCGGAGAAGAATCCTGCTTGCTAATAAATGCTACTACGGACTAAGCAAGCGATTCAATGACAGAGCCCTCTCTCGACGAAAAAAAATCCAGCTGTACCATATACTGGTTCTACCTGTCTATATGTACGGTTCAGAATCCTGTGTTATGACACAAGGGGATGAATCGGTTCTGGCTGAATACCTGAATCCATTAAAAGAAAAATACACCGTAAAATATATGGGCCCATTATCGTTAACGGAGAGTATCGGCGTCGTATAAATCATGAGCTGTACGAGCTGTACACTAGGGATATAACTTTTTAACAATTTTTTAAAATATCAAAATTGGCATAGCACAGTCCAATAGAGCATAAAAAACTATAAGGGAACGTATATTTATTTTGTCGCTAAGGTCAAAAAAGTTCACGCACCAACCGCGATGAAGTTTCTAAAATTTTTTTTTTTTGGTTAAAAAAAATTAATATTATGTTTATTTAAAACAAAAACTAGCTCAAGTATGAAATTTCATTAATTATTAGAGATGGTAAGAGATTTTTCCGCAAACCAAAACGTATCCTTAACCTATTTAACGAAAGAAAAAAATAAAAATGTGTAATAAATAATCTCTCCTAATGCTAATAGTTAATTTGTTTACTAACACTTGCTACATTTATCGCAGGTGCAGCCTGTTGATAATTGACCAATGAGCCTAGGAGATCTAAATCCCCACTTAACGAAGTTTCGTTATTAATTCGTTAAGTTGCTATTGGCCAATAAGAATTTTTATACACCTTTTTAGAAAAACCAATTGGTGCGTGAACTTTTTCCAGAAAAATTACAAAAGATTATGATTTTAGTGGTTACTAGGACATGGTTGACCTCATGGTACTATGCCAAAAAATTGGTTATACCCCTACTGTACACCGACACCGCAAGGACGAAAATGCTCCAGCTCGAAAAGTCTTCGACAATTAACTCTATGGACGGCGCAGAAGAGGGCGACCTAGACTTCGTTGGAAAGACCAGATTACTGAGAACCTTACAGAACTTGGTGTGACTAACTGGAGAAGAAGCGCAGTAGACCGAGGCGCTTATAATATTTTTCTACGTGCGGCATATAATCCAGTGGGATTGCAAAGAAGTGCCAGCTATCATCGTCAAGCTGTATAATCCATTAACAAAATTTAGTATTTATATGGCCATTCATACTCACCAATGAAAGAAACAGCGGATAGCTTATTCATATAATGAATCAAAAAAAACTATTCGGGTAAAAGTATTTGAATCTTATTAACTATACATTACTTACCTACTTAAGTGGCCCAATACAAATTACGAAAGCGTTTCAAAAATTAAAAGCCTGAAGTATTAAAGAATTCCCCACGCTTCGGTCTTCTGCTTGCGTTCTCTTGTAAGTCCTACCTGTTGGTAGCACGTCGACAACCAACGACGTTTAGCTCTCCCTGCTCTACGCAGTCCTTCAGGTTCGCCTATAAACACCTTTCCCGCTGAAGCATTTACATCCATCCTGATAACATGTCCCAGCCATCGAAGTTTTTGGATTCTAATTCTTTTAGCTACGTCGATCTCGTGGTAAAGCTCATCCGGCTCATGGTTCATCCGATGGCGAAACAAATAGGTCTATATATTTTTCGGAGTACTTTTCTCTCGAATACTCCCAGGATTTGTATGTCCGTTGTCGTAAGCACCCACGATTCGGCAACATACAACAGAACGGATAAAATTAACACCTGGTATAGCTGTTTCTTAGTATTCCGAGATAAGGTGGTGTTACTAAAGTGCTGTCGAAGTCCGGTAAAACATCTATTGGCGAGCACTATTCTCCTCTTGATTTCTTGGCTAACACTATTTTTCATATTGATGAAAGATCCGAGGTAGGTTAATTCGTCTTCTACCTAAAAACAATAATTGTCAACGTTTACGGTGCGTTCCCAACGAGAGGACTCTTTGTTCGTCGAAATCATTATTTTTGTTTATCGGCATAGGCTTGTGGCATGTGGCTCTTGTGGAATATGGTGCCAGACATGTTGACACCAGCCTTACTCATCACCTTCTCTATAACTTTATATATTAAATAGTGCACAGGACAAGCTATTTCCCGTGTTGATTGGTTCAGAGTGATCCTTTCCAATCTCAACCGAGGATTTGGTGTTTTCCAAGGTACATCTGCAAAGTCTAATTATCTTTGCAGGAATACCAAACTTCATATAACTTATTCCTTATCGGAGATTTGAAGGCAGCTTTGTAGTCGACAAAGAGATGGTAATTGTCGATCTGCTTTTCATGAGTTTTTTCCATGATTTTTCGTAAAGTGAGTATTTAATTTACCAGATCTAAAGCCGCACTGATAAGGTCCAATTAGTTTTTCTACAATTGGCTTTAGACGTTAATACAAAATACTCGAAGGGATCTTGTACGCAATTGGTAAAAGTTTTATTCCAATTGGTAAAAGTCTTATCTCCCCTAACCAAATGCTCTCCATGAGCTGATGCCTGCTCCTAATCAGTTCCTCTCTACCAGCAGGGAGACCACGACTCCAGGCGCTTTGTAATTTTTAACGCGGGATATTGTCAATCGTATCTCGCTCTCGTTCGGAGATGGACAGTTAATACCGTCGTCATGGATTGGTGCGGGGTCTTGTGGGTATCTTTAGAACGTTATCGGTGTCCGTCACACGCTATCGCTGTCCTTACAGGAGGGCAAATATGTGCCACGCATTCTTGCCTTGGCTATCTGGTAGAATTTTCGGGCTTCCCCTTTGCTTCGGAACAACTTAGTGCATCCTGTATCTTCTTCAGCTCCTTCTAAAAAGACGAGTTAACTAAACAACAGTACAAGAAGAACCACCCACTTGACAATGAAGTCCGGAAACGTGCCCAAAGGGAATAAAAAACGGACTGTTGGCGGATGAAATGTCCGTTTTAGGATACGAAAGGGATACCAAAAAAGACACATCGTCGCCTTGTTTGTGGCAGCAAAATTGTCCGTTTTTAGATCCGCCAATCTTCCATTTTTGGATCCACCTTCGGAAGCTAGTCGGAGGTTTTTCGTGTTTCATATTCAAATGTTCCTATGAGAAATTAAATTCTTATTCTCTTTCGTTTTCAATTTGTTTACATTTTTATTTCAGTTCGAGTATACACAAAAAAAAACAAACAAAAACCAAAGAGAATGAGAATAAACATCCAATTTTAACCCGCCAGCGCGGACCTCCGCAAGCAAGCGGAATAAATGTCATGTGGGCAGAACCGAAATTTCAGTCAGGTAAACTGACTGATAATAACCCTCACTTTTGGCATGATATTGTTTAACGGCCTTTTTCATAAATAACCACCATTTAAGCAAATTTCAAGAAACCAATATTTAAAAACGATTCACATCTTGAATAAGTTAAGGTAGGATTTTATCTACTTTAAGCATGCTATAACTTGACGTTTGTACAATTTATTGTATTTATGAATTTTAAATCTTTTTTTGAGTTTTTCGGCATTTTTTCCTATTGGAAAGAGTTGTTGCATGAAATTTTCTTCGTAATCATTGCGCACATAGAAAAGTATCTCAATAGACAATTTTTATTCCTTCCTCCACAAATACCATTTGAAAAATAGTTTTCCAAAATTCTTCAAAAATAATTTGTAAATAATGAAATAATATTCGTGATGTATAAACAATCAAAACAAGGAAACAATATTTAAAGTTTTCCGATTGGCTTTAAAACTTCAGGACTTTTGTTTAATCTGAAAACAAATTTGTTGGGTAAAATTTTTGCATTTCAAACCATTCAATTATGCATGCAAATGTTATTTTGATGAGGTTTTTGAAATAGCTTTTTTATGAAAATCCTAAAAACATCATTTAAGGAACCCCATACTAAGCAGCGTCTGAAGATGAACACGGTTGCTGTGTCCATCTTCACCAACTCCTGGTAAGATTTGCCGTACGAAAATATTATCGCAGAACATTTTAAAACATTTTTGGAATAGGAACCAAACTATCCGTGTAATTTGCAGATAAAGGGTTAATATTTAATTAATACTAGCTCACCCGTCAAACTTTTTTCTGCCTGCAAAATCATTGATAAATATGTTAAGTACTAGTATACTCTACTAACGATTGTTCCTTACCTTGGTCACACTCGCTAGACACTCGAATGCTTGTTAGTCTGATTTAGTGCCACGCCCAGTTTTTCCGCTCCCAACTTAGATACTCAATAATACCTTATAAGCTGAAGCCTATTTCATTAGGAGAACACCACACCATATCGCATAATCCTTACAAGCCTCCGATTCTACCGCCTCTAGATGGAGTTTCATAAAAAGGAAAAATTATTGCTTATACTTCTGGAATGGAACACATTCTCTAAATTTTATGATTATAGGCAATTTAGTGTCACGCGTATTTTTAGCTGCCCTAATTGCGATTTCAAAACTCATAAATTCATTAATAATAAAATGCAATTTTCTAAGAGAAAACGGCTATTTCTCTTATTTATTACCATGTCCATTTCTACCACCCATAATCGATATATCGGAAAAACCTTTATTCAATAATTTTATTTTTCAACAAATTTCATGTTTTTTGGATTACGCGTTTGGTAAAATCGCAATTTCACTGATTTATTAACACACCCATGTCTCTTTCCCACAACTAACACACCCAGCTCCCAAAAATCCCATTGCTGTACTTCCCTAAAAATAAACATCCACACCAATATTCGCAGTTTGGCCTGAGTTTTGGTATGAATTTTATCTCTTCCTTAGTCTTGTGCTCCTAAAAGTACGAATATCGAAAAAGTCCTTCAAATCGCACAACTACCAGATAAAATAAGTATTATTATTTTTTAGCCGTAAAATTTTAAAAAAATCTCTTCGTGCAGCTCACTCATTCTTTAGGAAGCAAGTCCATATAGATTTTAGCGATTTTACCTTTAGCCGTTTAGTGTGGGTGATTATAGTAGTTGTATCCCTTTTTGGGCCTTTTTAGCCTTAAAAGTATGAATTTATCTTCATGTTTCTCTCTAATAATTATAATTATATAAGAAACAAGATCATATTGATCTTCGCGATTCTACATTTAGCCGTTTCGTCTGGGTGGTGATACCAGTTTTACCCCAGGTTGGACCATTTTACCGCACAACTACACTACAAAATAAATATGCACCCCAATTTTGGCGTTTCAACATTTAGCCGTTTCGTCTGGGTGATGGTACCAGTTGTATTCACTTTTTGGCCACAAATAGCCTATAGCACTCAGTGATAACGTAACTATCTACTGGCGAAAGAATGTTTAAAATCGAATAGGCGCAAGAATCTACCACCCCCTAGAACTTGATTCTCATATTGTTCCACTTTGTAATATATGAGTACATGAGTATGTGTTGGTAAGGAAACAATATTAAACACGAATTCGATATCTTGTATTTTTTTGTATGTTTTGTTTTTAAGCTTCCCTTTTTGAATAAACTGTACAATTTAGTTGTATAACAATTAATCATAATATATTTCAAACTATTGCATGTCCATCGTTGAGTTCTTGTTTAATTCCATTGACCACTCGTAATTGGCAAAGCTCGTTGTTATTTTTTGATACAATTTATAAGCCAAATATATTTTTAACAGTCGATATAACAAGATTTTCCTGAAATGTAAAAAAAGTGTCAAATTTGATTTGGTAAATTTTTAAAATTAACGAAAATAGAAATCGATGGTAAAACTGTTATGTTTAGGTAACACAGTGCAACACATAAATTGGTGCCACCTTCGTACCCAGCTATTTTTGAAGTATATACCGAAACTAAAAAAATCCCCAAAGGATTTGGCCCCATTACTTCGAAACATTTTTTATGGATACTCTAATATTTTCACCCCAATACGATTTTTTGACCATTTTTACGGAGTCCATATTTCATAAACTGTTCGGAATTGTTTCTTTTCGTCTTCAACAGAGTTGTAGATCTAAACCAGAGCAAAAAAGTCTCAAATAGACTGACCCGAAAAAATTGCATCTAGTGCATGAAAATTGTAAAAATATGGGAAAAAAGGAAAAGAAAAAATTATGATTATAATATGTAATATTCCACATAAATCATACGCCACGGAGTACAACAAAATAAATTTTATGTGGAAAACATCATGAAAAAATATACTTTTTTTCCATATTTTTACCATTTTCATGCACTGAATGCAATTTTTTTGGGTCGGTCTATTTGAAACTTTTTTTGCTCTGGTTTCGATCTACAACTTTGCCGAAGACAAAAAGAAAAAATTCCGAACGGTTTATGAAATATGGACTCCGTAAAAATGATAAAAAAAATCGTGTAGGGGTGAAAATATTGGAGTATCCATAAAAAAATGTTTCGATGTAATGGGGCCAAATGCTTTGGGGATTTTTTTAGTTTCGGGATATACTTCAAAATAGCTGGGTACGAAGGTGGCACCAGACGATGACCATAGAAATGTTGCACTGTGTAATATATCATTAGATTAGATAATAACCTTAGATACAACTTTAAAAAACTTTCAGTATTTTTGTAAAAGGAAATACAAACAACAATAACGTTATACTCGTATATACTTATACTTAAATTTTTATTTAGAAGTCAAGTCAACAGTATTATACTGTATTATACTTACAATTTCATTATAAACCGAGATCGTGGCAACGTTGCGGGGTCTTCCTTTAGCAGTACTTCGCGTATACTAAAAATCATGTCGCGACAGAAGCCGACATGACAATAGTAATTCTTGCCAAATTTCATTATGCTCATATCAAAGTCGGATCTAGAAAATAACATAGTATTATTACGTACGAACACACTATTATCTAGATAGTAGTCACGTGTTCCAACACCATCACGGTACAGTGGTTGGGTATACATTTTAATTAAGCTACGTTTAAAAAATTTTGATATATAGTTTTTTTTTTTGGTTTAATTCTGTAAACAATCGATTGTAGGTTAGAACTATCCTTAATTCATATAATCAAATGCTCATATTTTAGAAGAACACCTATATAAATATTGTGTTATTTGTTAAATCTTTGATTTTCCTGTATACACTTCGCTCTATCGTCAATTAATGTGTTAGTTACATAAAAAATTCATTTCATACCCATCACACAATCGCTCCATCTCCGCAGAACAACTTATACCAGAACTTTTGTAGTTGTTGAACATAAATGGTTTCATAACTTCCAAAGATGTACACATTTTACGTTGTGCCTTCATCAGTATAGGTTGACGTCCACACAGTGTAAGTACTAGATCGCCCAACAGCGATGGTATGATCTGTCTAGGGAAGACCTGCAATAAAATATGACAATTTTTCAGTTTCTCTCACTCGACATCTAGCCGCTCCGATGGTATCGTATAACATACCAATAAATTGTATAACAATTGATTGTCGGTACATATTACACTGGGAATGAGAAAGTTCTTTTCGTATGCAGCTTCAATAAAAAATCCATAGTCCAGGGCTATGCGAGCGTACTTTCGGAATTTAATTGAACTGTACTCAGATGAAGACATTATAAATACAGGAATCTCCAAGGGTCTGCTTTGAGCATATATCTGTGCCGTCTTGTATGCATAGAACATCATGAGTTTAATGGTAACATCTTGGGGCGATAAATCCAAGCATTGATTTTTGGCGATATATAAAGTATTTAAAAGTCCAGCGCCAGCTATGGCAAACAAACCCATGGCACCCGTTAGGGACGGGGGAAAGCCTGGCTCGGGGTCCTCAATAGCAAAGACAACTGTGAAATGGAAAAAGGAAATACATTTAATTAATTAAAACACTTTAAGCCACCAAAATTCCTACACACTCACCTATCGAAGGTCGGTATATGGCTACCGGTAGTTTATCACGATATTCGTTGACCAAAGATTCAGCCAGATTTTTGGTAAAACAATAAGTATTGGGAAAACCCACTATTAACCTGTAAATTATGGCATTATAAATAAATATAAAATGTACAACATATTCTTTGTTAATATTAGCCTTACTTTTTAGTAATTGCTTTTAGTAACTCTTCTGGTATATCGGTTCTCCTGGCCAAGTCTAAACAGAATTTCCAATTCATAGGCGATTCGTATAACTTTGCTTCTACATAATGCAAATAGGGATTACTAAAGAATGTGGATACATACAAAAAGCATCTAAGATTTTTTAAAGTTTGTGCGAATTTCAAGGTTTCCAAAGTACCGCCCACATTTAGTGTCACAGCATCCATCAAAGGTTCATCAAATCGAATTGTCGCTGCACCATGAAAGACTAGCGAGACATTGGCCAATTGCTTGGCACATTCGCTTGTTATTCCCAACATAGGCAATATTGCATCACCAGGAATGGGCTGAATTTTGGCATCGAATTCATGGGGTTTCTCTCGGTGTAATCGACGGAAAATCTAGCGGAATAGATTATGGTAGAGGATGATGAAAAATTTCGTATTATTTATTGTATGGTCAAATAAAATAAAACTGCTTATTCATAATAATAATCCACAAATATGGATTTTATGTTGTTAACATATATCATGTATATGTGTCTTTTGATTGTTATGTTTTTTAGACTACATTTTCACACCTTTTACTTACCATTGCCTTTTTTAACTTTTGCATGCGCTCTTCTATTGTTGCATTCTTTTTGGGGCGTATCAGCATATAGATTTTATGAACATTGCAAGAACGCAAAAGTTTCTCGATCAGAGCTTTGCCAACGACACCTGTAATCATAGTTGAGATATATTAACAATGTTTTGGGAACAAAAGAAACACAATAACAACAATACCACAAAGTATTCGTTCGGTTAATTTCAATAAAGAAAAAAACCGTGGGTGTTTATACATATAAAGCATCATTTTGTTCAGTTCCGTGGATATTTTTGAATCAATAAGGAATACGCCAGTAAACGATATCGGTGCGGTTAGGCTTAAGTTATACCCAAAGAAATTTTCGATTGTTGGAACTTGAAATAATCGGACCGGACCGTATTTCTTAAAAATTAGGCCGGAAAAATATAACCGCAGGTGCGAAGGCTTCTGCGCCTTGATGATTGTTGCATGAAATTTAAACTCGTGTTGTACACTAACTACAGTTACTTTATTGAGAAATAATTTTGTTGAGCACCTAATTTCGCCTTCTGGAGTAGTAAAATGCCAACCCAGATCGTGTCGACGCTATGGCAGGCTGTAAAAATTTGACGGAATGATATATTTGTCTGGAAAGGGGCATAGCTGGGTTGTTCTCCAAAAATGTATCCTAATATGGTTTTTATAAATACAGAATTTAGGCACGATCGCGTTGGTTGTATTGATAGTATTACTCGATTTGTATGAGAGGCACCAGAAGGGGCGTGGTCATGTAGCCCATATGCAATTCCGTATGAAGTTTAAGGATAATATTAACCTATGCAAAGTTTTAAAATAATTGGTTGCGTCTTTCGCATGTTATCGTGAGTTTCCAGCCGGACAGACAGACAAATGTTGTCCACTCTACAACATGTTCTACAAAAATTTTGCTCGAAACATTTTATTTGGGATGTTAATTGCAGTGCGTCAGGAGTGTGATACAAGGTAAAGTGGAGTACATCCACATGGTGATGCCTGGAAACATGCTATTGACACCCGTCAAAGCCCGGCTAAATTTGAGAGTCAAAACCTAAAACCCACGCACATCGGCTCAGAGTGAGCGGTACCCTGGTCAGCGTCTGACCCAGAATGGGCGGCTGTTATAAAATCCTACGTAGTTCGCTGGGCCTGCAACCACCGATGTTTGAACTATTGCAATGAAAATAACAAAATAAAAGAATAAAAAAAGAATAAAACGGACCCTCTGAAATGTTGACGACCACCGCAAGTGAATTAATTAGAATACTGTGTAGACCAGATGCCTCCATCCATGGATGTGGATTTGTGGTAGGCAAGAGACTGCGACACCTAGTTTCGACGATATGCATCTCGTCACTTTAGACGGAAAAAAAGAACTGAAAAAGAAGCAGGATGAGTGCATAGAGTTGCCCGGATGTAGAGGGGAAGCCCGAAAATTCTACCAGAGAGTTAAGGCATGGCGTGGACTACTAGTGACGGACCCGGATAACGTTTTAAAGATATGGAGAGAATATTTCTGCAATCCACTGGATACGGACACCACTCCAGAAGATCCCGCACCAATCCACGTCCACATCCGAGCCAGTGCGAGATACGTGTGGCAATATCCCGCCTTAAAAATAACAAAGCGGCTGGAGCTGATGGTCTCGCTGTTAAATTGTTTAAGACAGGTGTGAAGGAGCTGATTAGAAGCATGCATCAGCTAAAGGAGAGCATGCCCGGGGATTGGAGACTCGGTCTGTTATGCCCATATACAAGAAAGGAGATCGTACAAGGCCCTTCCAAGCAAATTGTGTGAACGTCTAAAGCCGATTGTAGAAAACTAGTTAGACCTTATCAGTCCGGCTTTATACCTAATAAATCTAAGACGGATCAAATATTTACTTTACGACAAATCCTGAAAAAAAAATCATAAAAATCAGATCAACACCTACCATATCTTTGTCGACTACGAAGCTGCCTTCCACTCTCCGATAAGGAACATGCTCTATGAGGTCTTGGCTGAATTTGATATTCCTGCAAAGCTAATTCGACTTTGCAGATGTACCTTGGAAAACACCAAATCCTCGGCTAGGATTGGTAAGGATTACTATTAATCATTCAGCACAGAAAGATGTCTCAGGCAGGGTGATAGCTTGTTCTGTACACTATTTAATATAGTTATGGAGAAAGTGATGAGAAAGGGAAAGGTTAACATGCCTATGCCGATGATATAGGAATCATTGGCCGAAATCTGCGTGATCTTACTGCAGTTTTCTCATTAGAGTGGGTCAATTTTTTTCTCAAATAAGCGATTATCAAAATCTGTGATAAATTCTAAGAAAATCTGCCAAAAGAACTAAAGGTCTAAATTTAAAATCGAGTACCCGGTTTTTAACGAGAAACTTTTCGTATTGGGGAAAAATCCACAACTTTCAAATATATGGCCGATCACCAGTCATTTTTTCCTCCTAACATTTTTCCGAACATACCTACCCCCATCTTGACCCCCTAAGGTGGCTTCCATATAAAAATTAAAATTTTATAAAGTTTGCTCAAATCTGACCTTAAGGCGCCCCCAGAGAAGTCAAGTGTATGACTATAAAATAAAATACCAAAATTGTTTGGAGACCACCTAAAGGGTTGGATATAGGGGTTTGGAAAAAATGTTAGGAGGGAAAAATTACTCTAGAGGCGATTCCGGGGCAGTTGCCGGTCTTGTAGTGGACTTTTTTTCCCAATATGTATGGGGCTCGATTTTGGTTAACTTCATTTTGTCCTCGCTCATCGTAAAACCCATTTGCTGATTGCTTTTGTATCCCTGAGAAAACTGCTGCATTCACATAACACAGTTTTTAACCGACGATGTCTACATCATCATCATACTCAAGTTACATGTGACTTTTATTGAATATCGTGTCACTCAGCTATCCTCATTGTCATCTCCATCACTATGTTAAAAAGGTCACACGATAGACTGTTGTCATGTCTTAGGCCTCGTTTAATATGTAAGGTCCTTGCCAATCTTTACTAAAGACTTCGTGTCAGTCATTCCGTGTATTAGCTTCTCAGGATTAAACGCAGCAATGGCTTCAAGTAATTTCTGCCGTCTACGAAAAGAGGATACGTATCGACTATTTTCTCTTGGATCTTTTCCAGCATTTGCCGCAGTTTGAATATCTGGACAGTTGTTAGTTTACCAGGTCTAAAGCTACATTGAAAATGTCCAATCAAGTTGGATAAAAATATCTTTAGTGTTTCACATTGCATACTCGTTAGAACCTTATACTCGTATGCGATAAGTAAAGACTAATCCTACGGTAGTTGGAGCATACAACTATATCTTTTCAGGATACAGGATCGCAGGATACGAATAGATTCCAATCATCGGGCATGTATCACTAGAACCTAACCGCATGCTTTCTATCAGCTTATATCCACCGGACTTAAAAAGCAATGTCGGAAGTCCTTCGGCACGGGATGCTTTATTATTTGTTAGCCGCGATATTGCTGTTGTTACCTCTGTTTGGTTTTGTGGTTGGCATTCGAAGCCGTCATTGATAATTGGCGTGATACCTTCACGTGCGCTACCAACCGGAACCAGCATTTGCTGAAAGTGTTCTCTCCATATAACTTTGCAGAATACTCTGCGTATCTGTAACCAGATTTCCATCCTTGTCTTTGCAGGTGGGAAGCCCAGTACCAAAACCTTTTGTTTCTACTTTCTGGTAGGTTCTAATTTTTGGGCTTCATGACTATCCTTGTAACTCTCTGTTTTCTGGTTCTTCCGTGTCATCATCCAACTTTAACTTTTCTTCGCTTAAATAGCTGTCTTGTTTTATTGAGTCTTTTTGCCGTTTCCTAACAGCCCGGGCTACAATTGGTTACGTGCGTTTTTCGAACTGCTCAATTTTTGTGCACTAAAACCAGAAAATGTCCGAGCCAATGTTAGCATCACGGATCACACGCTCGTCTATGATACTATTTACATGTCTTGATACATCGATTATCATGATTTATTGGATTTTTGGTGTCTTGATCGGGGTTGCCTTGTGGATATTTGTATGCTGAAATCTAATTCCACTCACTACCATGTTTTTGCCGGTCTGAAGCTCCGTAGACTGAATTTACCGTTCGAAGGACCAAGAGCATCATCCCTACCTATTTTGGCACCAAAATCAACCAGATCAATTTAAATGTTGGGGCCAGAACAACGGTCGTATGTTTCATCTAAGCACTCGTAGCATGATGTAGAAATATATCGCTTCAAATTGTGGCTTTTTTATCACTAACAGGATTATACAGTGACACAAGATGTTAGAGTCTCTGGTCAATTACAAATCCACACTATTCGTCTGCATTTCCCTTATTATTTTTTATATAACTTTTTAATAACAAATTTTTCTTTATTTTGCAGTATTTTAGTTATTTGTTTTGTTACATCACATTTGTCATTATTACATACCCGATCCCCCGGTGACAAAGATCTCACTGCCTTCATAAAATTCTGGAATCATTATTTTCAGGAATCTTTTAATATTGTCAAATAAATATGAACCACAAGATTTCGACTCTGCTTCAGAACTGAAACTGAATTTGTTAACTAAATATCATTGACTTATGATTAGTGTACACATCACCCATAATGTGTTATGCATTGTCTAAGGTTGGGATTTAGGAAATAGCTAATGCACTTTGTATTTTTGTAGCGACGCATTTAGAAAAACACATGTAAGGGGCAGCAATGTAACATTCTTGCACTCACAAATACACAAACTGTTAAAAATTACAATGCAAATGCAATTACCAAATATTCCGATTGAAGTAAATGACAATGACAAAGCTGATGTCGTATTTTGCATTAAATTTGCAGTCTCATTAAATCGGGATTAAAAAAGAAATATATTCGCAACAAAGTTTCAACGCGTGTTGTTAAGAATATATAAATAAGTTGTAATATAATGAAATGTAATTAATACTTAGGTGTAAAGACAAAAATATATCACTTTGCCCTTTAATTTCATTTTATTAATTATAACGTTAATTTATTTTTGTATTAGAAATGCTGAATTCTTCAAACATATTCTATATTGAAATTATAGTAAAGACACAAAGCTAATTATTATGAGCGATGAGCTAAACACATTTATTTGTATATAAAATAAGTTAATGAACTCACTTCTAGTTTGGCTTCGCATACAACGACATGGGGCTTAGGAACGAAATAAGTCTCTGGACTTTGGAAATAAAATTGTGGATTATTTCGGGTGTGTTATTATTGCAAACATTATGATATTAAATATACATTTTTTAAGTGGACAGAAACATTTTAAGATATTTATCGAAAGCTTAAAACACTAAAGTTATAAAAAATTAAAGAGTACACAAGTAGTGAAAAATCATGTTAAAAATTAAAACATTGCACTTAAATACGCACTATACCTCAAAAGACTTGTAAAAAAAAAGTGTGTTAAAGTTAATTTTGTTCAATTTGTGAAGACTATGTATTAAATTCTAATTCTTATTTTGAGCCCTAACTGATTGAGTGTATACCACTTATTTTAACTCATTATTTCTAACGCATTATAATGTAAGAATCTTTTGCATATCTCATTCATAGAAAATGTTTGCAAGTGAAAAAAGAAAATTCTAATTTCTTAAATTTGAGGAGAGAACTAAATTTTCATCTTAGATCAGGTTGTAGGTTGTTGATACAACGGCAAAACATTCATATGCAATAAAAATACTTTTAGATTCATTAAAAGTACTTTTCGGTTCAATAAATTTTTCTATTGAGTACAACAATACATTTTGGTAGAATAAATTTTACTTTTTGCTATACCAAAAGTTCTTTTTGGTACAATAATTTCTACTTTTTAGTAAAAATGTTGATACAATGGAAATAATATTGTACGATTTGCTACTATAAAAGTACATTTTGGTACATAAATTTTGGTGCAATAAAAGTACTTTTCGGTACAATAAGGTGTACATTTTGGTAGAATAAAAGTTCTTTTCGGTAACATATATTGTGCTTTTCAGTACAACCAAATACGTTTTGGTACAATAAATTGTATTACTTGGTACACGAAATGTAATTTTTGTACCACAAATTGTACTCTTTGGTACAATAAACATTGCTTTTTTAGACATTTGTACTTTTTGGGACTGTAAATTGTACTTATTAGTACAATAAATTTTACTTTTTTCTATAACAAATGTACTTTCTAGTACAATAAAAGTACTTATGGGTACAATAAATTGTACCATTTGGTCTAAAAAAAGTACTTTTCGGTACTATGAGTTGTACTTTTAGTTACAATAAAGTAGAAAAAGTGTACTTCTTGGTACAATAAAGTGTTCTTTTTGGTACAGTAAATTGTACTTTTTGGTACAATAAACTTTACTTTTTGGTACAATAAATTCTAATTTTATTTTTAACAAATGTACTTTCTGGTACAATAAAACTTTTCGGTACTATGAGTTGTACTTTTATTTTGAATAAAATACAACAAAGTGTTCTTTTTGGTACAATATACTGTACTATTGGTACAACAAATTGTACAATTTGGTACACAAGATTGTACCTCTTGATTCAATAAATTGTACTGTTTGATCCATTAAACGAATTTTTTGGTACATACACAGTCTTGATCATAACTCTCAATCTTTAACTTGACTAGTTTCTTTAGCAAACAATACCTTTGTCGTCTACTTTATAAAGGGTAACTCGATGTAGCGAACGAATGTAGATGCGTTCACCCTCCCAGTTTTAAAGTGTGTGAAGACATACATTTATTTATGATCTGTGCACCCTACCACCTTCAAAATACTTTATATTATGTTGTATTGTCATTCGATATCCGATCAAAACGAGGCGCATAATGTTATTCATGGTTAATCAGGGCTAAATTTCGCTTAGTGAACGTTTTTGACTCCAATGTCAATTTAAGTTGTTGAGTTTTTGGCGGTGTGTAGGGTGACCTATTGATTTTTAAAACTTCTATACTTTTTGTTTATGAATAAAAATATAAACTTAAAAACAAAATTTTCATATTTATTTGAGATCTTTACGAATCTATATATATAAAAATGGTGGCAAAAATGTATAGTAATTCATCAATTGAGAACGGCTGGGCCGATTTTGCTCAAACTTTTTTTAAGTTGTTCGTTATTGGCAGGAGCAGGTTTATGTGAAAGAAAATTTTGGAAAATCTTCCGGAAAAGTCGGAAAATTGGAAAAATCGAAAATTGCCTTTTTGTATGGAATTTTGTGTGAAATTGTTAAAGAATGGGTTTTCGAGTAGAAAAATGGAAAATTTTTGTTGAAAAATGCGGAAAATTCCGGAAAAATTCAAAAAGTTTGAATTTGTCGTTCGACGAAATTTTGCATATTATCGTATGATTTGATAATTTTGGACGATGTAACAGTGAACAATTTTGGATAATTATTCCGAAATGACTTTCCGAATGGAAACATAGAAAAATTCTCGGTGGATAACTCGGAAAATTCCGGAAAAACTCGAAAAATTTGGATTTTTTCAGAAACATTTTGCATCGCAAATTGAGTTTTTGTATAACTTTTTGTGTGCAATTGTTCCGTAGTGGCTTTTCGGTTGAAAAAACAGAAAATGTTGGTTGGAAAATTATGGAAAAATTCCAAAAATTTGATTTTTTTTTTCGACGAAATTTTACAATTTATGGTGTTTTGATAATTTTGAATGAACTAAATGTGAAAATTTCGGATAATCATTCCAAAATGACTTTTCGAATTGAAAATTAGAAAAATTCTTGGTGGAAAATTTTGAATTTTTTCATCGAAATTTTTCGCTTGATTTGATGATTTTAGACGACGTAAAGGTGGAAAATTCATTGCGCTGCTTGGAAAAATTCGGTTTATTGTGAAACCTATATGTATAAAAACGGTGTGAACAGTGTGTAGTAATTCATCAAGGGAGAACGGCTGGCCCATTTTGTTTTCAATTATTATTCAATTGTTCGTAATTGGTATGAGGGTTTTTTGCAAGATAATTTTGGGAAAATCCTTTGAAAAAGTCGGGAAATTGGAAAAATCGAAAATTGGTTTTTTGTATGGAATTTTGTGTGCAGTTGTTACGGAATGGCTTTTCGAATGGAAAAATAGAAAATTCTTAGGGAAAATCTCGGAAAATTCCGGAAAAGTCCATAGAGTTTTTTTTTTATTGCCAAAATTTTGCAATTTTCGCATGATTTGATGGTTTTGAACGAAATAATATTTAAATAAAAAATCCGTCGAACCCGACATTGGGAGTGCCAGCGTCAAATCGTTCGATGCAAAATGCATTCGATCGCGAATATTAACGGGAGCACGACTATAATCTAGATGAGCTGATCGGAAGAGATCGAACAAATGTGCCGCTGTTAAATACCGAGTACAAGAACGTGTACGATTCACGATGAAACTGAAACCATTTACTTTCTCGATGCTCCGAGTGGGACACCTAAGACATTTTTTGTTGATTCCGGCAACAATTTGGTCAAGATCTCAAATAACGTTAGCCGCTGCATCGTCTGGCATACCTGTCACATTGTTGGAAGGCATTCGAACAGCAAATACCACTTTAAAACTGTCGATGAATCTTCTCACGGTTGAAAAGCCAAAGTATAAAATGACCAAGAATTTCGCAACGGCGAAGTAGATGCGGGAATGCCAAATCAACATTTCGGATGAATGCTCGATAACGACTAAATGAGCTTTGGAAGTAGTTGACCGAACGATAAAGGATTAACGAGGGAATTTAAAACGATTTGGTGGGGCTATGATTTTGCTCAAAATGTCAAATGCTGCTGATTTACTAAAACCATGCTTGAAAACGTCAAGAAGTTGTAATTGACCAAAAAATTAGGGGCTCATTCCAGAACCTCCCATCTTCTGCTGAATTCGCGAAACAACTGCCAGCGCTTGGCAATGGCTAAATTCGGGTTGATGTTTCGACTGAATTGATATCGTTCCCAGCAAATTTTTGCCAGTTCACATCGTTGGAAAAGTAACTCATGACATTGCACAAAATTATAAAAATCTCGATTGGATTAATTTACCGGCAGTATGTTACTAGCAGAGAAGAATAAATACATTAATAGCTACAATTTCAAATTAGAAAGTTAAATCGCTTGAGAACTGCATTCGTACAAATCTGTTTACAGAGTGACCGTAAAGGATGAAGCGACCAACAATCCGAACGAATTTTCCACTCGCTTAATATGCCGCATAATTTACAGATAAAGGTGGGATCGATCATAATCATATTGCGGAATCTGAATCAACCGAAATTGTGCAACGGTACGCGGTTGTCCGTCAAGAATCTTATAAAAAATGGGATTTCAGACGATCACAAAGAACAAATTCAAAGAAGAGGAAGTCCTTATCTTACGAATTAGATAATTCAAACTGATCATACATTCCAATTCCCCGACGACAATCGCAAGGCCAAATCGCAAGGCCAATCGTTGGAAGTATATGCGATTAATCTCGAATTTCCCTGTTTTATGTCCGGTCAGTTGAACGTTGCTTTTCGTTGTTTGTTTTTGAGGCGGAAAACTAATCGAAAAACATTGTTTATCAAACATTCTCTACTGAGTTTATCTAAAGGCATAAAATTGGGGCGAGACGAAGTTCGCCGGGTCCGCTAGTTTGACATAAATAGGCATAATTAGAGAGTAACAAACAAAGAAGAAAAAAAATCAAAAACTAATATTTACGTCAGAGCCATGAAAAACGATATACGATTTGTTTCGACCGGACATCAAATGACAGCATAAAAAGTACTATCGAGGGGTCGTAGGGTGCATGGATAAAAACAAGTTTTGATGCCCTTAAATTTTCTTTGGACAAACTTCAAAACTGGGGGGGTGAACGTCTTCAGAGCCGTTTCAAGAGCAATTGTTCAGCGCTCTAGTGTAGAATTCACATGTAACGCGTGCCTTGACTATTAAACTACGTTATAATTTAAACTATACTGATGTAATTTTACTTTGATTCAATAACAACATTCCCTAAATGTACAATTTTGTTTTTACCGGTTTAATTATACCATCACCCTTAGGGATGAGAGTGTATATCATTTGATACGAAAACCAGTAAGAAAGTTTCAGTCGGGCGACCCGACTTACATATACCATCACCCTCAGTAAAATAAAAAAATTGCTATTATATTGATATTATTACTCGATTTCTAAAGTGGTTTGAGTGGTAAATTTGTATGGGAGGTACTAGAAGGGGCGTGTCTTGACTTCTAGGTTTATCCTCCAAAACTTTATCCTCTTATAGCTTTACTAAATACAGAGTTTGGGCACGATAGCGTTGGATGTATTGATATTATTACTCCATCTCTGAAGTGGGCGGAAAGGTACATTTGTATGGGAGGTCCCATAAGGGGCGCCGCTAGACTTCAAATTTTTTCTCCAAAACTTTATCCTGTTATAACTTAATAAAATACAGAACTGGGGCACGATCGTGTCGAGAATATTGATATTATTACTCCATCTCTAAAGTGGGCGGCGTGGTACATTTGTATGGGAGGTACCAGAAGGGGCGTGTCTAGACATCCAGATCTTTTCTCCAAAACTTTATCCTGTTATAGCTTTACTAAATACAGAATTTGGGCACGATAGTGTCTAGTGTATTGATATTATTATTCCATCTCTAAAGTGGGCGGAAAGGTACATTTGTATGGGAGGTACCAGAATGGGCGTGTCTAGACTTCCAGATTTTTTCTCCAAAACTTTATCCTGCTTGAACTTTACTAAATACAGAATTTGGTCACGATCGCGGTAGTTCTAATAATAATATTAATCGATTTCTAAAGTGGGCTGTACCAGATGTGTGTGGGAGGTACCAGATGGGGCGTTGGTAGACTTCAGTTTTTTTCTCAAAAACTGTATCCTGCTATAGCTTTACTAAATTAAGAATTAGGGTACGAGAGCGATGGATTTATTGATATTATATCTCTATATCTAAAGTGGGCGGAAAGGTGAATTTGTATGGGAGGTACCAGAAGGGGCGTGGCTAGACTTCCAATTTTTTTTTCAAAAACTTTATCCTGTAATAGCTTTACTAAGTACAGAATTTTGGTACGATCCCGTTGGGTGTATTGATATTATTACTCGATTTCTAAAGTGGGCGAAATGATGTATTTGTGTGGGAGGTACCAGAAGGGGCGGAGCCATGTAGCCCATTTGCAATACCGTAAGTAGTTTTGCAAAATTTCAAGACATTTGGTTGCGTCTTTCGAAAGTTATCGTGCGAACCAGCCGGACAGTCACCAGACAGACAGACAGACGGATATGGCTCAAATGACTTAAAAAGTCACGAATCGAATTTGGTTCTTAGAAACCTAGGGTCTGAAGTGACTCCTTCTATGTGTTACACTTTTGGGTCGTATCAAATGATATATACTCTCATCCCTAAGGGTATACAAAGTGTAACGTATTAATAGAGATGCATTAGACCCTATGTATCTTAAGACCAAATTCGTTTCAGGACTTTTTAAGACGATTGAGCTATGTCCATCCCTCTGTCTGGCTGGCTGGCTGAATGGCTGGTCAGCAGGATAACTCGAGTAAAACTTAACGGATCGGTATGAAACGAACTTATGGGATTGTAAATGGGCAAATAGCCCCACCCCTTCTGGTACCTTCCATACAAATGACCTAATTGACCCTTATAGTTTTACATACATATATTTTTTGTAAGTTAACTGAATTCACTCAAATGAATTTAGTATGATGTTCGCTTATGAAAATGGGATTCAGGAATGAACATGGACTATATTGGTTCACGCCTTCTGGTACCTCCCATACAAAATGACCTATTTATACCATCACCCGTAGGGATGAAGGTATATATCATTTGATACGACCCAAAAGTGTAACACATAGAAGGAGTCACTTTAGACCCTAGGTTTCTTTGAATCAAATTCGATTCATGACTTTTTAAGTCGTTTGAGCCATGTCCGTCTGTCTGTCTGTCTGTCTGTCTGTCCGGTGGCTGTCCGGCTGGTTCGCACGATAACTTTCGAAAGACGCAACCAAATGTTTTGAAATTTTGCACGAGTTATTATTTTCTCAAAACTACTTACGGTATTGCAAATGGGCTACATGGCCCCGCCCCTTCTGGTACCTCCCATACAAATACATCATTCCGCCCACTTTAGAAATCGAGTAATAATATCAATACACCCTACGGGATCGTCCCCAAATTCTGTATTTAGTAAAGCTATAACAGGACAAAGTTTTGGAAAAAATTTTGAAAGCCTAGCCACGCCCCTTCTGGTACCTCCCATACAAATCTACCTTTCCGCCCACTATAGAGATGGAGAAATAATATCAATAAATTAAACGTGATCGTACCCAAATTCTATTTTGAGTAAAGCTATAACAAGATAAAGTTTTAGAGAAAAAAATTGGAAGTCTATTCACGCCCCATCTGGTACCTCCTATACACATCTGGTACCGCCCACTTTAGAAATCGATTAATATTATTAAAAGACCTAACGCGATCGTGCCCAAATTCTGTATTTGGTAAAGTTTAAGCAGGATAAAGTTTTGGAGAAAAAATCTGGAAGTCTAGACACGCCCCTTCTGGTACCTCCCATACAAATGTACCACTCCGCCCACTTTAGAAATAGGGTAATAATATCAATACACTCGACACGATCGTGCCCAAATTCTGTATTTTGTTATATTATAACAGGACAAAGTTTTGGAGAAAAAATTGGAAGTCTAGACACGCCCCTTATGGTACCTCCCATACAAATGTACCTTTCCGCCCACTTTTGGGATGTAGTAATAATATCAGTACACCCAACGCAATCGTGCGCAAATTCTGTATTTAGTAAAGCTATAACAGGATAAAGTTATGGAGAATAAATCTGGAGCCTAAACACACCCCTTCACGTACCTCCCATATAAATGTACCACTCCGCCCAATTTCGAAATCGAGTAATAATATCAATAAAATAGAAAATTATTTGTTTTACTGAGGGTAAGGGTAAATGTAAGTCGGGTTGCCCGATTGAAACTTTCTAACTGGTTTTAATTACAAATCGATTATTTTCAATAAGTCAAGACTTAAACAATATATTATATTGGGTGATGGTATTTATCAGTCAGTTTAACTGACTGAAATTTCTGTACTGGTTTTGTAACTATTTTTATAACTTCCAAACGGGCTCCTAAGGGGGTAATGAAAATTGGTCGATTAATTTATGTTGTTATAGGAGGCAAAACCCCAGAAAACCCAACTATTTGACACACCCCTTCTGGTACCTCCCATACAAATGACCGAACTCACCCCCATAGTCTAAACAAACATATCTTTATTGTACGTACACTGAATTCAGTCAAATTATTCGTATGAAAATTTGAGTTAGAAATGAATAAGGACTGTATCGATTCACCCCTTTTGATTTAATATTTCTCACATAAATTCTAAACCGGCACATATACCTCCTACACAAACAAGTCAAGTTTTGGACGATTTCGCACCACTAGTAGGAGAAAAATTATACATAAGTAATTTTATTTTAATTGAAAATCTATTAATTTCAATAACTCAAGACTTCAACAATATCTTATATTGGGTGATGGAAATTTCTGTACTGGTTAAAGTTATTTCTTAATAATTTTGATGTTACACAGAAAGATGTAAATTCGTGAGTACATATTAATTGAGCCAAAATTGGTTTTTTAATTCTTGAAATATGAGACAATTTTTTACAATATTAACAATGGAGAATGGCGACTACATGGCATTTCAATAATTATGCATATTATAACCCAATTTCAAATGTGCATGCAAACTTTTCTCCATTTCTCAATTTCAACCTTAGAGCCACCTTCTCATGATCAGACAAACACAACGTCGGTATCCTGAAAAAAAATCTTAAGTCCACTTTTTGAGTTTCTGAGTTATTGATTATTTAGAGTTTAAATTGACATGGGACTTTATGCAGGACTATGTCCTTCGGAATACTTTTGCAACATTAAGTCCATTTCACAAGTTTACATTCAAGTAACGTTAGTGTAAGTAGGAGTTTTAGTCCTTACTCGGACTATTAACAACATTAAAAAAAAAATTATTGTAGTCATTTAATTTTTATTTATATTTTTAGGTGGTTATTTTTCTAAACATTTCAATTCAATGAAATAAGTATATTTAAAACTAATGCAAATTAATCTTAGAGTCCCAGATGTTATACATTTACCATTGGTAGTTAGCTAAACACATTGATATTTTGGTATACAATTTGAAGGCCAACAACATTTGTAACATTCGATATGTCGCGATTTTCCTGAAATTATAAAATAATGTAAGTGAGTAAAGGATTTAAGTCAAGCATTAAATTGCAAGTTTAAATAATATGTGAGTATGTAAGTAAAATTTTTTTTATAAAAATCAGAGCAAAAGCAAAACTTTTGTAAAATATAATTTTATTTAAATTGGCTGTCAGTCTACTGCACTTACAATTTCATTATTATTCGGGATCGCGGCAATGTTGCAGGGTCTTCTTTAAGCAGCACATCGCGTATACTATAAACCATGTCGCGACAGAAGCCGACATGACTGTATGGAGTTTTGCCGTATATTAAGAAACTCATATCAAAATCGGTGCTATAAAACAGATAATGAAAAAAAAACAAAACTATGATGAGGTTTCAACTTTAAAATATGATACATGAGGATAAAAAAGTAATCGTATCGGTTAAACTTTAGGTCATGCATGTACAATCTGTTAACTCTGTGTACATATCAATACATAAACCCGAAATATTTTTCGTACCCATCATTTAATTGCTCCAACTCCGTAGCACAACTTATGCCAGGACTTCCATAGCTGTTGAACACAAAAGGTCTCATAATTTCCAAAGTTGTATAAATTCTACGTTGAGCCTTCAACAGTGCAGGTTTACGGCCACACAGTTGCAGCAGAAGGTCAACTAAAATAGCTGGTATAATTTGTCTTGTAAAAACCTAGAAAATAGCTTAAAGTTAATAGTGCCTGCCACTGACTTCAGTTATCCACAATTTTAATATGTATGAGACTTACCATTATATCAAAGAGCAATTTATTATCAGTACACACAACACCGGGAATAAACAAATTCTTCTCGTATGCAGCTTCAGTCCAAAATCCATTGTCTTCGATTTTGTGAATGTACTCTGAGAATGTAAAGGGATTATGATTGCATGAGGATGTTATGAACACTGGTATATCCGATGGTCTGCCATGAGCATATGTCTCTGCCGTCTTCACTGCATAGTACATCATCGTTTTAATGGTAATATCTTGGGGTGATAAATCCAAGTACTGATTTTTAGCGATAAGAAGAGCTTTCAAAAGGCCGGCGCCAGTAATGGCGAACAAGCCCATGGCACCCACTAGGGAAGGGGCAAAACCAGGTTCGGGATCTTCAATGGCAAAGATAACTGTGGGGAGGAGAAGAAAATCAATTTATACAATTTGTAAAATGATATACAGTCAAAGAAATTAATGAAACAAGCGAAGTTAATAGAAAACAGATAATTATCATCAGATGCCCTTCACATACTCCTTAAAATGGGCAGTATGTATGAAAAGTGGATGCAGTTTTTAACCGATTTTGCTTATATTTGAAGTTTATATTAGCTTGAAGGATAGAAGCATGCCAAATTTTATCTTGATAGCTCTAAAAATACTGCTGTAACTACGGGGACACATAGACGGACACCTCCAAAAAGCGGGAGTCTGTATGTAAGTAGTTTTTCCCAATCTTGCTCATAAATATAAGACCTTCTTAACCTTCGCTTAGAGGATCTAAGCTTGCACGAATGTAATTGCGGGGACAGATAGACGGACACCCCTAAAAAGATGCAGTTTGTATGAGAGGTAGGAGTAGTTTTTGACCGATCTTGCTTACTACGAACTCCAGCTCCTCTTAGAACAGGCAATGTCCCCATAAAGAGGGAGTTTGTATGAAAGGTTGGGAGTAGTTTTTGCCCGATTTTATCCATCTTACATCTTAAGCTCCGTTTAGTGGATTTAAGCTTGCACACAAAATTTCGGAAGGGGTCATTTGTATGGAAGTTGAGAGTAGTTTTTGGCCTATCTACATCATTTTGTAACTTAAGCTCCGCTTAGAGTGTAGAAGCTTGCGTATCAAATTTCAGCTCGGTAGCTCTACAACTATGGCTGTAATAACGGAGACATACGGACGGACACCGTTCGGTGACTCGGTGAAATTTTCCGAAGAATATTTATATCAATGATTCTAATCCTTGACCTCCCTCCAAAGTTGTATTTTAAGCAGTTTTTCAAAAATGTCTCATATGGGTGAGTGCTAGAGGGTTAAAAAGTTCCAAGGAATGTATTTTTACACAGGATTTTTTATATTCTTTGATTCGACTTTTGACCAAAAATATCAAATTTCAAACCACTGTAAACAAATTGTGACATAGTGGAGCAAAATTGAGTTTAAGGTTTGGTTACTGATGTCAAATGCAATCGTTTCATATTGGTTTTGTTCACCCCGAGACAATGACCCTCAAATTGTTGCAGAGTGTTTGTCATATCTACCACGCCTCCTAATGGACGTTACAAATGTTAGAACAAAATTAATATATTCTTCACTACGTTCGTGCGCCCGTTGAAGAGTATAAAACACTCACCTATCGATGGACGATATATAGCCACCGGCAATTTATCACGATAGTCGTTGACCAACGACTCAGCCAAATTTTTGGTAAAACAGTAAGTATTGGGAAAACCCACAATTAATCTGTAAGAGAAAGTAATATACTTTTAAGATCATTTTACAAATTTTCTATTACTTTGTACATACTTTTTGGTGATGGCTTCTATTAACTCCTCTGGGATAACCGTTCTTTTGGTTAAGTCTAAACAGAATTTCCAATCCATTGGCGATTTATATAACTTTGGTTCAACATATTCCAAATAAGGATTACTATAGAATGTGGACACATACATAAAGGACCTTAGATTTGTCAAAGTTTGTGCAAATTTCAAGGTCTCTAGAGTGCCGCCCACATTTAGTGTTAGAGCATCCTTTAAGGGTTCATCGAATCGTACAGTGGCAGCGCTATGAAACACCACCGAGACATTGGTCATTAGTTTGGCATATTCGGCAGTTATGCCCAACATGGGCTCTATAGCATCACCAGGAATTGGTTGTATTTTATCATCGAATTCATTGGGTTTCTCTTTGTGTAAGCGGCGGAATATCTAGGGGGATAAAAAGTAATTAGTTGGATTAGTTACAAATCGACTACAATGATGTGTAGTTCAGCTTGGTATATAGGTAACTAGCTTTCCCGGCTCGCATTGCTTCACCCGTACTTACAATGAATCTTCTTAAGAATTAAATCAATGCAGATAAAATGCAAACACTTCATAAGACGAATGGACACACATATATGTGATTGTAGCTTTATCCCATTGATCTGAGTGATTGTACCGTTTTAATCCCTTTTTATCCCTAAAAATTCAAATTTCAAAAGAAACATTCGTATCGCACAATTAAATTGACTGGTACCCGCTCTAATTCTATGCCCATATACGATTATAGCTTTAGCTGTTTGGTCTGGATGTTACCAGTATTTTCGCCTTTCGTCCTTTTCCCCCTCAAATTATCGAATTTCTAAAAACCCCATCTGGCGGCTCTCTTGTTCTAAAGGGAACAATGAATAAATACATTTTCGTAACTGTACCTTTAGACCTTTGGTCTGGGCGAAAGTTTCAGTTTTATCCCTTTATCAGTATTTTTACACCTTAAGAATGAATTTCGAAAAACTACTTCATACGCACAACTAAAATATACACTTCAATTTTCCGACTATACCTGTAGCCGTTTAGTACCAGTTTTATTCCTTTACAGCATTTTTTACACCTAAAAAGTACGAATTTCGAAAACCTACCTTGGCTCATTCTAATTCTGCAGGAAGCAAGCCCATATCAATTATCATGATTTTATCCCTTTTCGATTTTTTTACACAGAAATATCGGATTTCGAAAAATCAATTTAATAGTGAAATCCCATTTTCTTACCTTTACCTTCTTGAAATATGACCGATTGAAATTTCGGTTTGTGTGGGCGGTGCCACGCCCCTTTGTCTAATTATGTATTCATATAGCCTATGATAGAGACCCTTTGGATAGTGTTACACAGTGAAAATTTTATTGCAATCCTTCCATTTATTTCCATCACCGCCCTTTTTCCAGAGAGACGTAATCCTCTTTGTATGAGTAACATATGAAGCAAATTTCATCTTCATACCTCTAATGGCTCTTGAGATATGACCGATTGAAATTTCGGTTTGTATGGGCGGTACCACGCCCCTTTATGTAATTTTGTTTTCATGTATCCTATCATAGAGACCTTATGGACAGTATCACACAAAGAAAATATAATTGAAATCGGTCCATTTATTTGGCAAATATAACTGTTTTTTATAAAGGGGCGTGGCACCGCCCTCTATCAACAAACAAAGTATTTTTTCTTTTACATCCGATATACGTACCAAATCTCGACTTCGCACCTATAATGGCTTAAAAGATACAGCCATTTCAAAATTATAGTTGTATGGGTCGGTACCACGCCTATTTTACCCCCTTCCAGTCCGAATTTCCAAAAATCCCTTCTTAGTGCGCGCCTACGTCATAAAAGGAACCTACATTCCAAATTTCACGGTTTTAGCTTTAGCCGTTTGGGCTAGGGAGTGATCATGTACATTTTACCCCTCTAGGGGCGACTACGGGGATGAGCAAATTTTATACAAAAAAAAAGATTCTGTTTGGGTGCTCCTTTAGGGGCTGAAGACGCTGGTTAAATATGTTTGGGGAAAATGTTTGAACCCTCCTTGGGGCAATTCCAGGGCAGTTGCGGGGCTTGTGGCAGATTTTTCTCGCTAAAATCCAGGAGATTGATTTTGATTTGAGAGCCATAGTTTCTTGGGCAATTTTTATTAGAATTCATCGTAGATTACGATTTTGATAACCGCTTGGTGTATTTTTTTACTCCATACAAATTGACCCATCCTAATGTATGTATATTCATTCATGATTTGATTTTGGCCTTTGACACAACCTTTGTATGTAGACCTTTGTATGTAGACTTTGTTAAATTTTTGGTAGATTTCTAAATCTTTTGGGAATTTCAAGGTATCTTTCGGCATAGTAATCCAAATATTGACGATAACTCGATATCCACATTTACTCACCACTGCCTTTTTTAACTTTTGCATACGTTCTTCTACTGTCGCATTATTTTTGGGACGTATCAGCATATATATTTTACGAACATTGCAGGATCGCAGAAGTTTTTCGATTAGAGCTTTGCCAACAATACCTGTAATTGTAAAAAATATTGGAATAATGCTTTGGATAAAGGAGTAAAATATTTAATAAAAGAAAAATATATTAAATTTACGTTAAGTGTACCAAATGATACATCAAATTTGGCTTACGATCAGAAAAGTGTTTTTTTTATTGTTTGATATTTTTGGTCAAATTCAGTGTGTCACGCACTAGGATGACACGTTTCTAACTCCATGACGAGTTTATCTTTAGACCCCTTTGTGACGAACTGATGCACAATGGTACATCATCAGCTGCATATATATATATACAATTATATCAAACATGTACATTAGAGTGGCCATAGTGGAAATTTTTTTGAAAAGTTAAATTTTTCGCACTGAAAAATATGAGGTTGTGGATAAAAATAATTATGCATATTTTTTTTTTTTTTTTTGATTCCGAGTACCTCCGGGTTGAGCCCAAACATTTATTACATTACCCATTTAGGCTGAAGTGCAGAATATGGGGCGGGAGCCCGATTAAAAACCAAAAATATGCCATTGTCCTCATCTTGGCCCCCAAACATCGGAATGGTAGGTCAAATTTGGCGCTCAGGCCCATGGGGCCCGGGGGGTCAAAAAATGGGCCCCTTTCGGTTCTATGATGACCCCCCAGGTGCGGGTACTCAAGTGAAAGATATTTTCGAGACGAATCCAACGATGTTATTTTTAGGTTCGTACGGGTCTCCTGGACCGAGTTAGAGCCATTTCCGGGATATACCAAGAAAAAAAAATTATTTTTAACTAAATTTAAAAAATTTTAAAAAAATTTTTGCGTGCGGCGCTACTAAACCCAACATAGGTGTACCGTCATTTCGCCCAATGTGATTTCGCCCAAAACAACCATGACATATCGCCCAAAACATGTAATTTCGACCAAAAACCTAACTACAACATGACATATCGCCCAAATGCTATGACAGAAGACCCAACTCAATTTTTTTGGGCGAAATGTCAGACTCATGACGACGGCACGCGCTGCTGCATACGTCGCAGTCAGTCTTGTACTCTCTCTCTCTCGGTGGGGGGCACGCCCTCGCCGCATACGTCGTAGTCAGACTCGCTACTCTCTCTCTTTCTCTGGCATTATTAAAACACGAATGCGGTGGGGGGCACGCCCCCCTAAGGCGGGGGCAAGAGTACAAGACTGACTGCGACGTATGCAGCAGCGCGTGCCGTCGTCATGAGTCTGACATTTCGCCCACAAAAATTGAGTTCGGTCTTATGTCATAGCATTTGGGCGATATGTCATTTTGTAGTTAGGTTTTTGGTCGAAATGACATGTTTTGGGCGATATGTCATGGTTGTTTTTGGGCGAAATGACATTGGGCGAAATGACGGTACACCTATGTTGGGTTTAGTAGCGCCGCACGCAAAAATTTTTTTAAAATTTTTTAAAATTAGTTAAAAATAATTTTTTTTTCTTGGTATATCCCGGAAATGGCTCTAACTCGGTCCAGGAGACCCGTAGGAACCTAAAAATAACATCGTTGGATTCGTCTCGAAAATATCTTTCACTTGAGTACCCGCACCTGGGGGGTCATCATAGAACCGAAAGGGGCCCCTTTTTTGACCCCCCGGGCCCCATGGGCCGGAGCGCCAACTTTGACCTACCATTCCGATGTTTGGGGGCCAAGATGAAGACAATGGCATATTTTTGGTTTTTAATCGGGCTCCCGCCCCATATTCTGCACTTCAGCCTAAATGGGTAATGTAATAAAAGTTTGGGCTCAACCCGGAGGTACTCGGAATCAAAAAAAAAAAAATATCCATAATTATTTTTATCCCCAACCTCATATTTTTCAGTGCGAAAACTTTTGGATTTCACATTTTTAATTTTTTCTTTATAACGCTATGGCCAGTCTAATGTACATGCGAAGTAGATATCAGCCGAAAATGTCCAACACCAATTATAGTTTGAATTTGACCGTTAATGCTCAAAGAAAAATATTTATTTATTTATTGTTATTTCCTGCACATATGACATAGTCTTATATTAATATGTGTTGGACAGGTGGTTACTTATGGTAAATATATAATTATACATGGACTTTCTGCTTGGAATTTAATTAATTTTGCACACTGGGGCCGAATGGAATATACAGTGGTGTGCGATGAAATAGAGTCGCACCTAACCAAAATTGTCAAAGCAAGAAAAAATCACAAAAAAATATATTTTTATGGAACTTTTAGTTATTTTTATAGAATTTCAATACTAATCTAACAAAATTGAATATCAGTGTGGAAGTTGAAAAATGAAAAAGGGACAGTCAAATAACAATATCTCAAATTCCCAGGTTTTGGCTGTGAACAAAAATAGAGTCAAAAGAATTTATCGACTTGAAAGTTAATAAATTAGTGACTTAAATTAAAAAAAATGGTTAAGTTATATCTTTCTTTACCTCAGTACTTAGTAGAACAGCCATTACTTTTAATTACTTCGGCGGAACGATTTGGTATTGAATCCCCTAACTTTTGACAAGTCTGTATTGAAATATTATACCACAGAACTTTAATCATTGCCCATAGTTCATTCTTATCACATGTATTTTTTCCTTTAAGAGCTACTTCTAACTCCCGCCACAAATTCTTAACAGGATTTAAATCTGGCGATTGTGCAGGCCACCTTAAAACTCCAACTTTGTTATTTCGAAATCGAATTTGACATTTTCCATGTGTGATTCCGGTCGTTGTTTTGCTGAAACACCCATCAAAGTGGCATTTCCCATTCAGCATAAGGCATAATGATGTCATTCAGAACATTTGTGTAAACTTTAGCGTATACTTACTTACTTAGCTGGTACTTCTATGCAATCCCAGTGGATTATATACCGCACGTAGAAAAATATTATAAGCGCCTCGATCTTCTGCGCTTCTTCTCCAGTTAGTCACACCGAGTTCTGTAAGGTTCTCAGTAACCTGGTCTTTCCAACGGAGTTTTGGTCGCCCTCTTCTGCGCCGTCCATCGAGTTCATTGTCGAAGACTTTTCGAGCTGGAGCATTTTCATCCATGCGTACAACATGACCTAGCCAGCGCAGCCGTTGCACCTTAATGCGTTTGACCACGTCAATGTCAGTGTACAGCTCGTACAGCTCATGATTCATACGACGCCGATACTCTCCGTTAACGATGATGGGCCCATATATTTTACGGAGTATTTTTCTCTCGAATACCGCCAGAACCGATTCATCCGCTTGTGTCATAACCCAGGATTCTGAGCCATACATTAAGACAGGTAGAACCAGTATCTGGTATAGCTGGAGTTTTGTTCGTCGAGAGAGGGCTTTGTCATTGAATCGCTTGCTTAGTCCGTAGTAGCATTTATTTGCAAGCAGGATTCTTCTCCGGATTTCTAGGCTGACATTATTTGCTTTATTGATGGCGGATCCTAGGTAGACAAAGTTATCTACCACCTCGAAATTATAGTTGTCAACGTTCACGCAGTTTCCCAAACGAGTAGATTCTTTGTTCGTTGAAACTAATAACTTCGTTTTGTCCTCGTTCACCGTTAGGCCCATTTTCGCTGATTCCTTCTGTATACCTGAGAAGGCTGCAGTCACATCCCGCAGTTTTCGACCGATGATGTCTACGTCATCAGCGTACGCGAGTAGCATGTGGCTTTTGTTGAATATAGTGCCACTCGTGTTTACTGCAGCTTTTCTCATTATCATCTCCATCACAATGTTGAAGAGATCGCACGATAGGCCGTCGCCTTGTTTTAGGCCTCGTCTGGTATAGAATGGCTCCGTAAGGTCCTTGCCAATCTTCACTGAAGACTTCGTGTCAGTCAGCGTCATTCCGCAAAGACGTATCAGCTTCGCTGGAATACCAAACTCATCCATGGCATCGAGTAATTTCTGCCGTATCGGGCTGTCGAAGGCAGCTTTATAGTCGACAAAAAGATGGTACGTGTCGATCTGTTTCTCTTGGGTCTTTTCCAGGATTTGCCGAAGTGTGAAAATCTGGTCAGTTGTTGATTTTCCGGGTCTAAAGCCACACTGATAAGGCCCGATCAGGTTGGATAACACTGGCTTTAGTCTTTCACATAGCACACTCGACAGGACCTTATATGCGATGGGTAGAAGGCTGATCCCGCGGTAGTTGGAGCACACACTTGGATCACCTTTTTTCAGCACAGGACATAATACGCTTACATTCCAATCGTCGGGCATGCACTCTTTAAGCCAAACCGTGCGCAGGAGCTGGTGCATGCTCGTTATCAGCTCCTCGCCACCGGACTTGAAGAGCTCTGCGGGCAGACCGTCGGCACCGGCTGCTTTGTTGTTTTTCAGCCGCGATATTGCTCTTCTTACCTCGGCTTGACTTGGTGGTGGGCAATCTAAGCCGTCGTCGACAATTGGCGTGATAACTTCACGTGCGCTGCCTTCTGGAACCAGCAGTTGCTGGAAGTGTTCTCTCCATATGTGCAGCACACTCTGCGTATCCGTGACCAGATTTCCATCACTGTCCTTACAGGTGGGGAGGCCATTACCGTATCCATTTGTTCTTATTTTCTGGTAAAATTTTCGGGCCTCACCTCTATCCCTGTATCGCTCTATATCCTCGTTCTCCCGTTCCTTCATCTGACGTTTTTTCGCCTAAATAGCTGTCTCGCCCGTTTAGCTTTCTCCTTATGCCGTTCCCTAACAGCACGGGTCGCAATTGGCTGTAGCGTTGCCCTATAAGCAGCATCCAGTACCTCAGACGCTATGCGACATTCTTCATCGTACCAGGATTCGTCTGAGCTCCGCTTTTCATATCCTAGCACGGTTGTTGCGGCGGTTGCCATGGAATGCGCAATATGCTGCCACTGTGTATCGGGAACGTCAGATGTAGAGGCGTTGTGTCGTAAAAGTTGGGAGAGCTGGTTGGAGTAGGCAGTAGCTATCTCTGGGGTTTGCAGCTTCGCGATGTCCAGCTTTTTTTGTGTTTGGTTACGTGCGTTTTTCGCTCTGCTCAATCTTGTGCGCACCTTGGCTGCAACCAGGTAATGATCCGAGCCAATATTAGCACCACGAATCACACGCACGTCCATGACACTAGATGCATGTCTGCCATCGATTACCACATGATCAATTTGATTTTTGGTGTTTTGATCGGGGGATAGCCAAGTTGCCTTGTGGATATCTTTGTGCTGGAATCTGGTTCCACTCACTACCATGTTCCTTCCCGCTGCGAAGCTAACCAGCCTAAACCCGTTGTCTGACGTGTCGGTATGCAGGCTGAATTTGCCGATCGATGGACCAAGAACATCTTCCCTTCCTATTTTTGCATTAAAGTCTCCTAGAACAATTTTAATGTCGTGGCCAGGGCAGCGGTCGTATGTTTCCTCTAGGCGCTCGTAAAATGCATCTTTAATCTCATCGTCTTTATCTTCCGTCGGGACGTGTACACAAATCAGCGTGATGTAAAAATATTTCGCCCGGATGCGAATGGTGGCTATTCGGTCACTTACAGGGTTAAACCGCGAGATCAGGTGTCGAAGTCTCTTGCCGACTATGAAACCACATCCAAATTCGTGTCTTTCTGCATGGCAGCTGTAGAAGATGTCACAGTTCTTTCGTCGTGTGCATCCCTGTCCCGTCCATCTCATTTCCTGTATGGCGGTGATGTCAGCCTTGTATTTGTCGAGGACATCCGCCAGTTGGATAGAGGCACCATCTCTGTATAGAGTTCGGACATTCCAGGTGCATATCCTTAAATCATGGTCCTTATATCGTTTGCGGGGGTCGTCAACATTTGGGGGGGTTCTTGTTTTTTCTTTTCTTCGTGTTTTCATAATAAATTTTGTTTAAGGAGAGTGGCTTATTAGGCCACCGCTCCCGATCCTAGTTTCTTGGGGCTGCCAAGGCCACTAGGAGAGCCTGTGTTGAGCTTCAGAAACTTTTGTTACCTACTTCCTAAGACGCATCGGTGGTAGCATGCCGATTAGGTTACTCAACGTTTCGCCTTCTAACTCTAGCTAACTTCTAAGCGGTTGCTTTGAAGTCATTGCCCAGGGAATACTTGGTCTAGGACCGGAAGTAGTTAGCTGCTTGGACAGTGCCACAAAGGAATCGCTTCTGGTCACTCCCAAGTGAGTGACAATCAGTAGTTTTCAGCCTCTGGGCAAAGTCCCATTTTACCATAAACGAAACGTAAAAAGAAGAGATTAATTCCTCAAAGAACTTGCGGATTGGCCAGTAACCAAGTGGCGGTATATTTTGTGGTCATATGAAACGAAAGTGAAGTTTTTTTAACTCTCATCGCAGCGAGCTTCCTTTACAAAGACCACCCAACACCGATTATCGTCCCCATCAACGAATATCGTCCCCAACACGCCATTATGACCATAAAACATGGTGGTGAAAACATACTGATATGGGGTTACTTTTCGTACTATAGTACTGGGCCTTTATTTCGGTCTGAGGATAAAATTTGCGCTACATTTTACACAAATATTTTAAATGGCTTCATGATGACTTAGTCTGAATGGCAAATGCCACTTCGATGAGTGTTTTCGCAAGACAATGAACAGAAACACACATGGAGTTGGCTAAAATGAATTTCGAAAACAACAAAATTTAAGTATTAAGATGGCCTGCACAATTGCCAGACCTAAATAATGATGAGAATTTGTGGCGGGAGGTAAAAATGGCTCTGAAACGATAGAATCCTTCTAATAAGGAATGAACAATGGACATTAATTGAAGCTGCTTGGAAGAATATTCCAATACAGACTTGTCAAAAGTTAGGGCATTAAATGCCAAAGCTTTGCACAGCAGCAAATAAAAATAATGGCTATTCTACAAACTACTGAGGTAAAGTAAGATATAAGTTTAATATTTTTGTAATTTAAGTTACTTTTTCATTTACATTAAGGTTGATAAATTCTTTGACTCTATTTTTGTTCACAGCAAAAACCTGGGAATTTGAAATATTTTTATTTGTTTGTGCCATTTTATGTATTGAACTACCACACCGATATTCGAATTTGTCAGATTAATATTGAAATTTAATAAAAATAACTAAAAGTTACATAAAAAAATATTTTTTTGTGCATTTTTCTTGCTTTGACAATTTTGGTTAGGTGCGACTCTATTTCATCGCACACCACTGTATATGACCGACGGTAATATTATCACAACTATTGTTCTGATCATTTTGACATGTATTAGACATTTGCAAAGGAGGAGTCAGGCTTTCGAAATTTCGCGTTCAGTGGCACCCTGTATCAACACGATTGGCGTAAACGTAAACCATTTTGGTGCTGCTTAAACTTTCAACACTTAAAGGCCGATTACAAAGATGAATCATTTTTAAGAATCAGCTTACAATCAAAAAACAGCCGTAGTGTTGCGGAATATCTTTTATCGTTATTAAGAAATTCTGTATCTAAGTTTCAAACTTTAAATCTCTTCATCGACTTTCTTCAATGTTTTGTTAATAACTCGGTCATTTGTGGTAAAAAAACTAGTACAGAAATTTCAGTCACGGACTGTTACATACCCTTACTGATACCTTACATATACGACTTTCGGTCGCATGGCCAGACGAGTGATATGCATAACAAAACTGTATACAAGGTTACAGCCAACAAATGAAAAATGTTAAGTTAAATATCTCTGGACATGTGTTAATTTGTATAAGATTACCAAAAGGGTTTTTCACTGTACCAAAGAGAATCAAAAAAAAAAATCCCTAATTAATTCGCATAAAAATCTCAAAAGAAACCATTATTTCTAATGGGTGAGGTAAGCCTTCCGGTTCCTAAGGTTTCACTTGTAAATAAAAAATATTAAAAGTTAAATATTCTCAACGGCTCTATGAAAAATGCCCAAATGCAAAATACCCAAAAAAAGAAACGTGGAAAAAATTGAGGTATTTTTTGTTCCTGCAAATTTGAATCATTTTACATATGAAAAACGAAAAACTCCCCAAATTTACTTTGGGGCATATTTCGTTTTTTTTTTTATATTAATACTGGTAAATTTCATAAAGATCTGTGAAGGTCTAGTCATATTACCCTGCCCATTAGCCTACCAGCCAGACTGACATAGCTCAATCGTCTTAAAAAGTCCTGAAACGAATTTTCTCTTCAGGTACTTGGAGTCTTACACGTCTTCTTTAATACGTTACACTTTCTATCATCCCTAATAGTGATGGTATAAAAAAAGTCACAAATAACAAAAACTGTTGTTCTCTAAATCTAAAAACATGAAAGTGGTCTACATATGAGTTGAACCCAAGTAACTTAAATATACAAATTAGTTTCAGGAATTTTCAGGACAACTCAGCTATGTCCATCTGTCTGGCTGGACGGCTGGCTGGATTTTGGATGGGAACGGTAACTTGAGTTCGCCTTCACTGATCCTTACGAAAAAAGCTCTACACTTTCTGGTACCTCCCATAGAAAATCCCTATCTTTAGAAAATTAATACACTTCCCATAACATTCAAACGGAAAACTGCAGGATAATTGAATTTCATCGGATAAATTACAAAACACCTTGATACTGTAAATACCCATACAAAATGTCAATGTGACTAGAGATATTGTATTGAACTCTTTTACATTTGTTGGCGAATTTATTAACATTTCTTACACTGTAACCACATACATGTATGTGAACGTCTAGCCATACGACCGAAAGGCCTATCTCTTTATTTATATACATAAGTAATTTCACTTAAATAACAGTTTATTTTAATAACTCAATGTTTGACAATATCCACCAGAATTTCGTAGTAAGGACATAGAGTGAGGGTATTTGTAAGTCAGTTCACCTGATTGATATATCTGTACGGGTTTTACGAATCAAAATAATCTTCTCATTTGACAGGAACAACAAATGATAATTTGACAGGAGCAACACATTAAAGAAACAGGGTAAGGACATAGGGTGAGGGTATTTATCAGTCGGTTCACCTAATTGAATTGTATGTACGGTTTTTAAGAATCATAAAGTCCTCTACTGAATTATTCTTATTCTAAATTGACAGGAACAACATATTACAACAATAGGGTAAGAACATAGGGTAATGGCATTTATCAGTCCGTTTGCCTTATGTCTGTAAGTTTTTTAAGGATCAAAGAGTCTTTTACTGTATTCTCATTCTTCTTATTTGGCAGTAACAGCAGATTACAACAACAGAGTAAGGGCATAGGGTGAGGGTATTTATCAGTCGGTTCATCTGATTGAATTGTCTATATGGCTTTTAAGAATCAAAAAATCCTGTACTGTATTCTATTCTCCTTCTTATTTGGCAGGAACAGAGCAAGGACATAGGTTGAGGGTATTTATCATTCGGTTCATCTGATTGAAATGTCTGTATGGGTTAAAAGAATCAAAAAGACATACAGAATTTTTCTTCTTCTTATTTGACATGAATAACAAGACAAGAACATAGGGTTAGGGTATTTATCAGTCGATTTACCTTATTGAAATGACTGTATGGGGTTTACAAAGCAAAAAGTCATCTACTGAATTTTTCTTCTTATTATTTGACAGGAAAACATATTACAACAACAGGGTACGACAAAGGGTGAGGGTATTTTTAAGTCAGTTTACGTGATTGAAATATCTGTATGGGGTTTACAAAGCTAAAAGTCAACTACTGAATTCTACTTCTTTTTAATTGGCAGGAAAAACAGATTAAAACAACAGAGTAAGGATATAGAGTGAGGTTATTTATCAGTCAGTTCATCTGATTGAAATGTCTGTACGGGTTTTACAAACCAAAAAGTCATTGACTGAATTCTTCTTAATATTATTTGGCAGGAACAAAATATGTTATCCTTCAAATGTCGCATTTAGTTAAAAAGAATTCCAAGCGCTCCATAGATAGTTCGTCACACCAAGTTGAGAACTCTTTTGGGCTGCACATCGAGTCCATTGGCGAATACCTTTCGAGCTGTTGCATTTTCAATCATTCATACAACATGTTCTAGCCAGCGTATATTCGGTATATTTGGACGCGCTTGACTACGTCGATGTCCTTATACAGTACATGGTACATACGGTTATCGCCGTCAACGATGATGGGTCCAAATATTTTGCGAAATATTTTTCTTTCAAAAACAACCTGAAAGAAGAGATTGATTCGCTTGTGCCACTATCCAAGATTGTGCGCTGTGGATCAAGACAGGAAAGATCAGTGTCTGGTAGAGATGGATCTTCGTTCATTGCATCGCTTACTTAGCGCATAGTAGCAGCGGTTTACGGTCAATTATTATTATTATTTTTATTTACTGCAAGGTCAAGGTAGACAAAGTTGTTCACTATATTCTGGCCATATTAATTCTTTTCAGAGATAATGCAAAAAAAAATTTATTATACGATACGATTTTTAGCTTGTTCTCGTGTGTTTATCCATATTCTTACAAACAAATCATATTTGGAACAGAATCTAAAACCAGATAACAACAAATATTCATTCACGCCGATATATCACAAAAAACAAACGATTTTTTTCATGTTTTATCGGAATATTTTCGTAATATTTTTCAATTATCACAATGATCAAACACAATTATATAACAGGTTCAAACTGTTTCCAATCATTAGCATATATACTGCAGCTATTTAAGGACACATTCTCTTTCTTTATTTGCCAAAGATCCTTTGTGACAACTTCTATGCTTTAACATCGACAAGATACTTAATCTATGTACATATTTTATTGTTGTCCCGTGTATCCTTTTCATCCTATAGTATTCAATAATTTTCCATTTTCAATATATTTTAGCTGTCACTTTTATTTGTTTTGTTTTACACACCCGATCCTCCGGTGATAAAAATTTCACTGTCCTCGTAAAATTCTGGAATCATTATCTCCAGCAATTGTTTTTACTTTCCAACTAAAAACGAACAACAAGTCTTTGTCGACTCTAGTGCTAAACTGAAACTAGATTTAACATAACTTCGTATTATTTACCAATGATTATCTAATCTAAAGTTGGGATATAGGTATATATGTAGTTAATGCATTTTGTATTGTGCAATTGTTTCAAATCTAAGAATTAATTAACATTGTTTATGTCACAACACAAACGTAAAGGGCAATATGTTAATGCATTGAGGTGCACTTGAACACAAGCACACAAGCAAAGTTTAAAATTTCTATGCAATTTACCAAATATTCCGATACAAATAAATGAGCACTTTTAGCGGAATGTGACAATGACAAAGCAAAAATCTTATATTGCGCACAATATTACAAATGCACAGTGTCTTAAAACAGGCGGAAATGGGATGGAAAAAAAAAACAAAATTACAGAATTACAATGTAATATATTTGAAACAAAGTAGTGATAAATTATTACATTTTTAATGTAACAAAGATAAAACAAAACAAAAAAAAATAAAATATAAGTTATTTAACGGAAAAAATTTGCTGCTACTAAATGCATATTGTGCAGTTCAGGGTCAAGAGTTGAAGATTTGTGGGTGGAAAACAAAGCATACAACGACAACTTAATTAGTGGCGTTCAATAATGTGGCATTCACAGATAAGAGAGTGAACAAAACACATATGATAGAAAACAAAACAAAGACTTTTAAACATTTAGAATACCATTGCCAACACCTTTGCATACGTACCACTGTGCCTATAACATTGAACCTTGTAAATCATTGTCAATTAGTAAATAATTGTCTAATTTTTTGTTTTTCGCTTTGATATGTTCATGTGTTGTACGAGTACAAACAGATGTGTGTATAGTAAAGCCTACGACAGTGCAATAATCGAAGCAAAAAAAAGAAATAAAAATGACGGCGACAACAATTTATACATTGAGAATGATAACATGGTGAATAGCTACGAATACATGATATAAATAATAATTTGTCTTCGCAAAAAACCAAAAACATTTTTCTTAAGATCATTCTGTTTTTTTTTTTTAATATAAATTGTTGTATGCTTAGTCTTACTCTCTTACACTGCGGTCGTAAGGACCAAATCTATTAATAAAGACTATATTGTCAATACAACATTGTTTCTAACATAGTAATTAAAAACAAAACCAGTACAGAAATTTCAGTCAGGTAAACTGACTGATAAATACCATCACCCAATATAAGATACTGTTGAAGTCTTAAATTATTGAAATTAATATATTTTTAATTAAAATAAAATTACCTGTGTATAATTTTTTCCCTGCATGTGGTGCAAAATCGTGCAAAACTTGGCTCATTTGTGTAGGAGGTATAGGTGCCGGTTTGGAATTTATATGACAAATATTAATTTTTCAAAAAAAGGTAATTTTGATTGGGGGTACGAAAAGGGGTGAAACGATACAGTCCTTATTCATTCCTGACTCAAATTTTCATACGTACAACTTACGAAAAATTTGACTGCATTCAGTGTGCTTACAAAAAATGATATGTATGTAAGACAATGGGGGTGAGTTCGGTCCTATGTATGGCATGTACCAGAAGGGGTGTGTCACATAGTTAGGTTTTCTGAGGTTTCGCCTCCTATCACAATATAAATTAACCGACTAATTTTCATTACCCCCTATGTGTCCGTTTGGAAGTTATGGGGGGAAATATTAATTTTCCAAAAATAGGTCATTTTGTATGGGAGGAACCTGAAGGTGTCATCCCATGTTATCCATATTCATTCCTGATTCAAATTTTCATAACCGTTCAACTTGCGCAAAATTTGACTGAATTCAGTGTATTTTCAAAAAAGATATGTGTGTAAGACTCTGAGGGTGAGTTAGGTCATTTGTATGGGAGGTACCAGATAGGGTATGTCGACTAGTTTGGTTTACTAAGATTTCGCCTCCTATCACAACATAAGTTAACCGACCAATTTTCTTTACTCCCCAAGTATCCGTTTGGAAGTTATGGGAGAAATATAAATTTTCCAAAAATCGGTCATTTTGTATGGGAGGTACTAGAAGGCGTGAACTGATATAGTACATATTCATACCTGAGTCTAATTTTCATAAGCAAACATCATACGCAAAATTTGAGTGATCTCAGTTTACTTACAAAAAAGATATGTATGTAAAACTATAAGGGTCAATTCGGTCATTTGTATGGGAGGTACCAGAAGGGGTGTGTCAAATAGTTAGGCTCTCTGAGGTTTCGCCTCCTATCACAACATTAAGTTATGGGAGAATTATTAATTTTCCAAAAATAGGTCATTTTGTATGGGAGGTACCAGAAGGCGTGAACCGATATAGTCCATATTCATACCTGAGTCTAATTTTCATAAGCAAACATCACACGCAAGTGATGAGTGATCTCAGTTTACTTGCAAAAAAGATATGTATGTAAAACTATAAGGGTCAATTCGGTCATTGTATGGCAATTATCCAAAAATAGGTAATTTTGTATGGGAGTTACCAGAACGGGTGGGTCTATTCGTCCATTTACAATCCCATAAGTTCGATTCGAAAAATATTAATACTGGTAAATTTTCATACCGATCCGTTAAGGTTTACTTGAGTTATCCTGCTGACCAGCCATCCAGCCAGCCTGCCAGCGAGACAGACGGACATAGCTCATTCTTCTTAAAAATTTCTGAAACGAATTTGGTCTTAAGATACTTGGGGTTTAACTCGTCTCCTTTAATGCGTTACACTTTTTTTCGTATCAAATGATATATACCCTCATCCCTAAGGGTGATGGTATAAATATGTTAACAGTAGTAAATGGAGATTTTTGATTTATGTAACTTTCCTCTATATTTTAAAGCAAAATTTAAATCTAATTTTTTAATAAGTCTTCATTTGCAGTCTCCGGACCCTTTGTACGACAAGTTACGAAATCCGGACGCTGTGTAATAATTATCTGCTCATCGACTATTAAATCTAAACAATGACAAATATGTGCTGTCTCTTCCATTTAGCACATAAATGCTCTACTTATTCAAAATTATTTCTTTTGACTGACATAAGTGTGCATAAAATGAAATCTGGTTTCTTCTTTAAAAAAAAAAAAATCCATAGCACACTTACTTGTACATTGTGTCTAGCTATAGAATCCAGACACAGTGTGAACATTAAAACTACAACAGTGAATAAATTAATTGTTTCTAAACAAACAAATTCAATTTCCTTTTACACTTGAAACACTCTAGTAAATAAACATTATTAGGAAATGATATAATACCACCGTTCTACTTTAATATATGTAAATAGATACATTAACACACAAATACTTCATCACCACATCATAACATCACAAATATCTATCACACCTATTGGATCTATCCCAAACGCCCACATTTCTGCGCTCAAATTCATGTAGCAACACATGAGCAACTATGTCACATCAGCTAACAACATTGGGCAGCTTGAGCAATGCAATTCAGATTTTGTGCTTCTTTTTTTTCCTGCTGCAATTTTAATGATATATTAAGGTATTTCCGTCACCAATTCTTTGCTATTAGCTACAAGAGAGAGGGAGAGGGGGAAAGCGTTCACATGTGTTTTTACCTTCTTAGAATTGTAGACAGCGGCATTTTTGTATTTTAATTAAAAGCGCCCATTGACATAAATCATGACCACGCACTGTGATCTTATCTGTTTTGTATTCATCGACGACAAATATTAGCTTGAGATAGAATCAAATGTATTTTGGTAGAAGATATGATGCATGCAAATTATGTTGCAAATAGAAGACACAATGTATGAATATTGGCAAAAGTGATCACTTTATAAGCTAATTAGTCTATATCTGACATTGGGAAATGTTAATGGGGAGCATTTAAATGCTGCAAGATATATTTTAGCATAGACCATATTATGCAGATTATTTACAGTATACTAGCTGACCCGGCAAACTTTGGACCCGACAAACTTCGTGTCGCTCCTAAGGTAACGCCTTTATATAATAGTAAGACACAGATAGTTCAAGTTTGAATCTGATTTACTTGAATTTAATCAATGAAGACTGTTTGCCAACACGCAAACAAACAACGCACAGCTGACCCTGTGAAAAGCAGGGAAATTCGAGGTTGATTCTACAAATTTCCAATGATTGGCCTTACGATTTATTGATTGTTATCGCAAAAGCCAATCGAATAGGGAGTTGAATTGGAAGGGAAGATCGGTTGGAATAATAGATTCGAGGGATAAGAACTTCCTCTCCTTTGCATATGCCCTTGATGATCGTTGCTTTAATTACAATTTCGGATGATTCAGTTTCCGTAAAATGATCGATCCCACCTTCAGCTGCAAATTATGCACAACTGGCACATCTAGAGGGTTCAAAAATTCTGTCGAATAGTTGGTTGCTTCATTCTCGTTAAATGACCACGAAAATTTTTCATCCTTAGGTCATCTGCCTCCAATGCTCGTTTATGCGCAATCGTGCATTAATTCCAAATAATGATTAAGCATTCTCGCAACAATTTCGCTACACGTTGTGTTGTCAACCTTGAGAAGAAAGCGGAATGTGCAGTTCGATTGTGGAAGCAATGCCAAAGTATGCAACAGCTACCGTAATTGCGATCTTGACGGAATTGTTGCTAGAATCAAAGAAATCACTTGCCTGTCCAACCGGCATCATCGAGAAAGTAAATGCTTCCGTTCCATTGTCAACAACTTTCATCATTGAATCGTACACATTCGTTTGCTCGGCAGTTAAGAGCGCCACATTTGTTCGGACTCTTTCAGTCAGCTCAACTCGATCAAAGTCTTGTTCTTGTTGCAATTCGCGATTGAATGCATCATGCATTGAACGATTTTGCGCTGCTATTCCCAATTTCGACAGTAGACTGCCACACATTAGCACGCATATATCTTTGATCAGAAGATAATTTCAAGATCGAAATTGGATGTTGTCGTGCGAACTCTGTGCAAATGTCTTCAGCCATTTCGTCCAACTTGTCCACCATCCCGAAGCTTGAGAACAATTCCGTCTTCATTATTAGTGGGAGCATTGAATTGTCTTACATGGCATCCAAAGGGTCCAATGCATTATGCTTATGCAGAAGATTTTAAAATTGTTATAACATTTTGCATTTAATATTTTAACATAATAAATTTCACAATATTCCAATATTGTGTAAAATCATCAAATCAAGCGATACAATGAAAAATTTCGTAGAAAAAATCAAAAAATTTAGATTTTTTCCGGAATTTTCCGAGGTTTCCACCAACAATTTTCTAATTTTCCATTCGAAAAGTCATTTCGGAATAATTATCCGAATTTTTCACAATTATATCATTAAAAATCATCAAAACTTACAATAAAATGTAAAATTTCGTCGTACAAAAATTTATATTTTCGGAATTTTTCCATAATTTTTCAATCAAAATTTTCTATTTTTCCAACCGAAAAGCCACAACGAAACAATTACACACAAAATGTAATACAAAAAATCAATTTGCGGTGCAAAATTTTTCCGAAAAAATTCAAATTTTTCGAGTTTTTCCTGAATTTTCCGAGTTTTCCACCGAGAATTTTTCTATTTTCCCATTCGGAAAGCCATTTGGAATAATTCTCCGATATTTTTCACTGTTACATCGTCCAAAACTATAAAGTCACACGATAATATGCAAAAGTTCGCAAAAAAAAAAATTTAAAATTTTTCCGGAATTTTCCGCATTTTTCAACAAAAATTTTCCATTTTCCTATTCGAAAAGCCATTCTGTAACAATTACAAACAAAATTCCATACAAAAAGGCAATTTTCAAATTTTTCCAATTTTCCGATTTTCCGACTTTTCTGGAAGATTTTCCCAAAATTTTCTTTCACATAAACCTTCTCCTGGCAATAACGAACAACTGAAAAAAAGTTTGAGTTATTAATATCATGATTTCAAATATGTTTTCAGATTTTTTTTTTATCAGACACAGTTTTTTAGTTATTTGGATTAAAATTTTTTTTTCAGCTTTCTTTATGTTGCATTAAAATACTTTTTGCATAAATGTAATGAAAACTTTATTTGATAAAAAAGAATATTTTTTAAATACAATAACTGATACTAGTAAAGCTTAAAACTTGAAAAATAAGAAGAACAAAAATTTATTTTCTGTTAGTTAACAAAGTTTTTTTTTATTTTATGCTGAATATCCTTGCAGTCTTCTAAAATGTTCTAGGAGCAGTCAGCGAATTAAGTAGGCATATATATTCCTTCGTAACGCTTTTCTAAAGTAAGAATGTCTTTGTGGAACCTTTAACCATATTCATTGGACTCGTCGCACATAGCATTCATAAAAGAAATCTAAATATCAAGGACATGTTGCATCCCAATTTTACGTAGAATATTAAAAAGGGAATAAGGTGATTATAAAATAGAATAGGGCGATAATCGCAGCCGATCAGGCATGTTGCTGATGTTGCCACCTGTTTTACTAAATTTTTCATCAATCGCCTCCATAAAATTTTTTAATGGAAAACAAAACTTATTTGCAAATATCCAAAAAATTATGCTCGATAAAAAAATTCTGATTGCGTATTTGAATTTCCCATTTTAAAAACTCTTAGAAACACATAATGAAACACAAGAAAATAAACCATTATCGAACATGTTATTTGCACTACAACAATCTATATATATAAAATGGAATGTGTGTTTGTTTATTTATTTGTTTGTTTGTATCTTATAGGAGACCAAACCTCTGGACCGATCTTCCTGAAATTTTCATAGAATTTAACTGGGACTCTAGCATGACTTATAGGGTACTTTTTTTCGACCGATCGACGAAAAATTCTTCGTTTAGGCACAGTGGGACAAACTGTTATGCACGGACTTTGAAAAAAAGTTCAAAAATTTATATTTCAGAAGATTGTTCTGAATATTTTGTTACTACAGATCGAAAGTACTATCAAAACACTATCACTTCACATAAGTCCAGTCGACGAAGAATGCTTCGTTTACGCACAGTGGGCCAAACTGTAATGCACCGAGTTTTAAAAAAAGTTCAAAAATTTCTATTTCAGAAGGTATTTCGGAATATTTTGATAATATAGATCGAAAGTACTTTCGTAGCGCTATCACGTGACATAAGTCCCATCGACGAAGAATTCTTCGTTAAGGCACAGTGGGACAAACTGTTATGCACGGACTTCGAAAAAAATTCAAAAATTTATATTTCAGAAGGTCTTTCTTAATATTTTAATAATACAGATCGAAAGTACTTTCGTAGAACTATATCGTGACATAATGAATGTAAAATTTATTTGAAAATATCTGTGGTTAATTAAACTCTGCTATTTTTAGAAAAGTTATTAGCCTTACATAAAATTATAGGCAGGACAACGTCTGCCGGGTCAGCTAGTATTTTATAAAGTTTGAGTCTCAAAAAACGGGAGTTTGTATGAGAGTTGGACGTTACTTTTAGCCTCTCACATACATTTTTCTAAATAATATTTAATTGAAATGTTAAATACTGAGCTTGCGATTTTTATATGACTTGAGTATAATGTTGTGCATTTTTTAACTCCGAAAAGGAGAAATTCTGTAGGAGAGGCCTAATAGCTACAAAAAATACGACTGTAATCGCAGGGACAGACCCAAAAAAGGGAAGTTTTTATGGGAGGTGGCAGTAGTTTTTGACCGATCCTACTCAACTCAGGACTTAATCTTCGCTTTAACTACGTCGGTAATCGCGGGGACGGACAGACAGTGTCTTAAGTCGACTCAGAATTCGATGCTGATCTTTATATATGTATATATATATTTTCTTATCTTTCATATCTACCACGCCTCCTTATGGACGTTACAAATGGAAGAACAAAATTAATATACCCTTCACTCCGTTCGTGCGCTTGGTGAAGGGTATAATGAAAAATCAACTAAAACTAGTAAGGTAATTATCTTCGGCTATGCTGAAGCTCAGATACCCTTCACCATTTGTAAAAATAGTGATGAAACTGAATATTTGCACTACATTTTGTTATTATCATATATTATTTGATACGAAGACCAGTACAGAAATTGCAGTCACATAAACTTACTGATAAATACCATCACCCTATATAAATTACTGTTGAAGTCTTGAGTTAGTAAAATTAACCGATTTTTAATTTAAATTCCTTGTGTATTCCCTACGGGAAAATGAACCAGTCTAGGGACCGGTTCCCTGGGGTGCATGAACCGGTTCTGGTTCCGGAACTTTTGTATGTAGAGAACCGGTACGTTTTGTATGGGGTTGGCCACTAAAGTGTCAATTGACACCTAACTGATACTATGTGATGTGTCTTGAACCCGTTCAACAGTACAAGTCCTACGACAGGTTCAGTAAAAACCAGTCACATAACTTTTGTATCTGTTTTTTTCTTAATATGCCCCAAAATAAGACGGCGAAATTAAATGAAACTTTTTGATAAATTAAATAGTTGTCTGGGGTTTAATCTATAATATAAAAATAAGTCGCTGAATGTGTTGCTAAGCGCAAAACTCGAGAACGGTTGGACCGATTTGGCTCAATTTTTTTTTCAGTTATTCGTAATTGCCAGGAGTAGGTTTTTACGAAAGAAAATTTTGGAAAAATCTTTCGGAAATGCCGGAAAATTGGAAAACCCGAATATTGCTTTTTTGTATGGAATTTTTTGTGCAATTGTTATGAATGATATTTCGAATGGTAAAATAAAAAAAATTTTCGAAAAATTTTAATACTATTTTTCGACGAAATTTTGATTTTTGTCGTACTATTTGATAGTTTTGAACGATGTAACTTGCGAAAAATTTCGGATAATTATTCCGAAATGACTTTCCGAATAGAAAAATATATAAATTGTCGGTGGAAAACTCGGAAAATTCCAAAAAGCCGAAAAATGTGAATTTTTTCGGCAAAATTTTGCATTTCATCGCATGATTTGAGGTAAATCGAAATTAAATTTTTGTCGGTTTTCGAATGGAAAAATAGAAAATTTAAGTTGGAAAATTATGGAAAATGCAAAAAAAAAATATTTTTTTCGACAAAATTTTGCATCTTATCGTATGTTTTGGTAATTTTGGGCGATGTAAATGTGAACAATTTCGAACAGTTATGACTTTTCGAATGTAAAAATAGAAAAATTCTTAATGGAAAACTCGGAAAATTCCAGAAAAAAATCGAAAGATTTTAATGCCTTCGACAAAATTAATTCATATAGTAATTCATCAATTGAGAACGGCTGGACGGATTTTGCTGATATTTTTTCAGTTGTTCGCAATTGCCAGGAGAAGGGAAAATCCTCCGGAAAAGCCGGGAATAACCGAAAATTGTTTTTTTTTTGTATTGACTTTTCGAATGGAAAAATAGAAAAAATTTGTTTTAAAATTCCGGAAAAATTCGAAAATTTTTAATTTTTTTTCAACCCGGCAACAATCCGTGTTAAAAGGTAATGGCGTCTCATTACACAGTGGAACAGTGAAAAAAACGCACGAACATAGTTATGCAGTTCAGATAGTATTACTGGAGCTGAGTAAACCCCTAGCTCAGTGAAAAATATTTTTTTTACTTTTTTAAAATAGGTCGCAAAAAAATTTTATTTCTTTTCGTTGCTTAAAAAAAGAAACGAAGACATAATATTCAATGATATTAAATATTCTAGGAATATCTTAAGCAAAGTGTAAACTGAGGCAATGTTTTGCCCAACGTTCGAGTGTTTCCGAAAAAGTTTGATTTTGTGTCAGTGTTATTATTAAAAACTATTCCTCCCGTTTTGCTCGAAATTGCTTCCACACATTCAGATTCAAGGGCAAATACATCATCGAGCTGCCGCTTTGTTACCACCACCAAACGAAGATCATAAGTTCATTAAGATCTATTTCGTTGGTGATTCGGCAATAGAACTAGATCAACGTTGTGCAATTTTTACTTCAATAAAACACGAAATAATCGAACAGTTGCAATATTTTCTGCATTGGATACAATTATAGTGTTCAAATACTTGAATTTTTCAGAAAACCGGTTTCCGGTTTATTCGAAAAATACCTTTATCCAACAATTCGGTTTTCGAATACATGATTTAGTAGATTTAGGATATTTTAACTTAACATATAAGTGCAATCTATATGATGTACTCACAAACTTTAACGGCGTTTTCTGTAAAATTTTAAATTTACACTTACCTTGGCTTAGAATTAAGGTATCGATTTGATCACATGCATGTTAACCACCTTTTTACCATTCCATATGAATATCGACGGCGTGCTACTCATTTCAAAGTGAGATCCCAATCTATTTTAAGATGAGATCCCAACTGTATTCTTTTTGCGATCGAACATTTTTGTTAGGAGATAACTGCATTTAAAGTTGTTCATATGAATATCGACGTCTTCACATGTACTGCAGGGTGAGAATGTGGAATCACACGATATTGTTCTCAAGCGTCGTTAAACTCATCGGTCATATGATGCACTTCAATACCCGTTGATGTTCTGCCGTGGAGAGGGCGAATATCACCACAATAAAGATGGTAAATACAACGACAGGTTTGTTTACAAGTCATCAGGAAAAGAAACGAATAAAAAGGTTAGCTCAAATAATTTTTATGCGTATCGATCGCAAATTGCGTTAGCTGTTGCATCATCTGCTGCCACTTTGTTGAAAGGCGGTCAAACTGCACACCCCGCTTTGAAGTTGGCGATGAATCTTCTCACAGTTGACAAGCCATTGGGCACAATATCCAGAAGTTTAGCGACAGCGAAATTGTTGCGAGAATGCAAAATCATCATTTGGGATGAATGCACGATAGCGCTTCAACGAGCTTTCTAGGCAGTTGACCGAAAGATGAAGGATTTATGAGGTGATTCGAAACGATTTGGTGGGGGCTACAATATATCTGTCGGAAGATTTTCGTCAAACGCTTCTCGCCATCCTCATTTCCCTATTCGATTGGCTTTTGCGATGACAATCAATAAATAGTAAACAACGCAGTAAATTGACTTTTCTTCAACACTTTAGAACCAGTTTGGTGACACATCCCCTCTTCACCCGTCCTTAGATAGGTACACTCAGATAAATTAACACCACTTTTCCCGTAGGGTTATTATTGCCTGCTTGTGCAGCGTAACCGGTTGTAGATAGGACTTTCTGTCAGCCATTTATATGGGACAAGAAGGGGTGTGTCAAAAAAATAAGATTTCTGAGGTTTTGCCTCCAATTACAAGATAAATTAACTGACTAAATTTCATTACCCCCGGGTGCCTGTTGGGAAGTTATGGGAGAAATCTTAATTTTTCAAATATATGTTATTTTGTATAGGAGGTACCAGAAGGTGTCAACAGATATAGTTTATATTCATTCCTGAGTCAAAGTTCCATAAGCATACATCTTGCGCAAAATTTGACTGAATTCAGTGTACTTACAAAAAAGATATGTATGTAAAACTCTGAAACTGAATTTTGCCATTTGTATGGGAGGTTTTCTGAAGATTTGTCCACTTTTAAAAAATAAGTTTACTGACCAATTTTCAATACCCACCAATTGTCCATTTGATAGTTTTGGGAGAAATATTACTTTTCCAAAAATAGATCAAATTGTATGGGATGTAGCAGCTCAGTTTGATTATATTGTTATATTAGGCAAATCCCCAGATATCCAACAAATTTGCCACCTTCTTCTGGTACCTCCCATACAAAAAACCGAAATCACCCTCAAAGTTCTAAATGCATATCTTTTTTTTGTTTTTGTAAGCACACTAAGTTCAGTGAAAGGTAGCTCAGTGTAAACTTTTAATAAACTTTGTCTTACAAATACAAATCGGAAATGTTGGGCTACCCCAATTGGTACCTGCAGTACAAGGACGCCAATTTCCCGAAAATTTAAATTTGCCAATAATATGTTGTACTATGTATTAATATTTTGTAATAGGTAAAACATATAAAACCAGGAAGTTTACCCCACGCATTGGGAATTATGATATTTTCAAAATTATTGTGCTAAATAATTTGAGGCTTTATCCTTGATTCTGAGTTGGTACCGTAAACAACTCTATGATACCCCCATACAAGATGACCATTAGCCCAGAGATACTGTGCAGGGAATCGAAAAAATATATATTGTCTGAGCAATCGAGATAGTTGTTGCCTTTTTAATTCACATATTATTTTTTTAATCTCACGCCGTATAAGTATACAGTAGTATTTTTGTCCCGAGAATTCCCGGGACAAAATTCCCAGGAATCCCGTCCAGTTTTTTGTCCCGGAATCCCGGGATATCATTACGCCTATTTAATAAGTCAATATCAAAATGTTTGATAATATAAAATCCACTAGAACCATAATGTATTCAGTGTTCCAAATTTTTACAATAAAGTTACCTATTGGTCACTATAACAGTGTCCTCCCATTTCCAGTTGTATCCTGCTAAAAGTACGAAATTCCTTCATATCACACAAGTACTCCATAAAATAAATATTTGCCCCAACATCCGCATTTTTAACTTTAGGCATTTCATCTGGGTGATGGTACCAATTTGATATGAACTTACAGCGCACAGTTACTCACAAAAATAAATACTCCGCCCCATATTCGCTTTTTTACCTTAAGTCGTTAGGTCTGGGTTTGGTTAGGTTAAGGGGTAACAATCTTGAAAAATCTCTTTGATTCTATAAGAAGCATTCCCATATGGGTATTTCCTGGCGTTGCGGAAGCATGTTTTTTTTTCTTATTATGTAGTTTTCTCAAAATGTTTAAATATTTTGAAGGATTTGTTCATATTAAAAAATTTAGTTTTTTGACCGTACTATAATGATCTTTTAATGAAACTTAACTTAAAATAGTGTATTCAAAATTATGACTCATACAAAGTGCGTTACGGATACACACAACTTTCCACAGCAACTTGAAGTGTCTATGAAAGTTTGTGAAATGTAGCGAAATTTCTTATGTGATCGGTATATTCTTCTTTGTAAAATAAAGAAGACATGTTGGTGTTTGATAAACAACTTACTTCACATTTAAAGTACGTTTACCTTTTATGCTACTTCAATCTAAATGTGCGTTGCGGACACACGTTATGGACACACGCATATTTTTATGGATAACACAGAGCAACAACAAAACAATACCTAGAAAATTATACTATTTTTTGGTAGGTGCTGCTGAGCACTACAAGAATCTGTTTTTCAAATTTCCCAAAACCCCCAAAATTTTTAGTTACGGGTAAAAACCCGGTTTTTCGTACTTTTACGCACTTATAAGCCAGATACGCGGATAAATATGAACCGATTTTTAGTTTCTCAGCGGATTTGGAAAGAAGAGACTTTCCAACGATATTTAAAGTTTGTTTTGGTAAAGTTCAATAAATTCATTATTTGATTACAAAACCAACAAGTTAATAATATAGCAATTTTTTACTATAAAATCGTCCGTCCATCCCTGGAAATACTCATATAGATTTTTGCGATTCTACCTTAAGCTGTTGGTATTGGTGATGGTACAAGTTTTTTCCTTTTTAGCACTAAAGAATGAATTTTGAAAAATGCCTTAGGATATGGATTTGTACGATTATAGCTTTAGTCGTTTGGATTTGGTCCTTTTTTTACCCCAAAACGACGAATTTCGAATAATCACTTCGTGCAGGTCTCTAAATCTACAAGAATATTGCACAATGGTACCGGTTTTTATCCCTTTTTGGCCTTTTTACCCCAAAAAGTACGAATTTCGAAAAATCTCTCCTAGCAGTTCTCTAGTTTTTAAGAAGCTCATATACATTTCCACGATGATAGCTTTTGCCGTTTGGCCTGGATAATGTTACCAGTTTTCTCACTTGTTAGACCTTTTTCCCCCTAAAATTACGAATTTCGACAAATCTCTTCGTGCATACATACATTTTGTCTAAGTATTAACAACTTTTCGAATAAACCATAACACGAGATTTTTAAAGTTATTTTTATGTTTCAATTCTTTTTTGTTTGTTTGTTTTAAAAAACTTTGTTTTTTAATAGATAAAGCCATTTTTTATTTATTTTGGACCGGGATTTCCCGGGATCCCGGGGAAATAAAATAAAAATCCCGATTTCCCGGGAAATGAAAAATGCCGGGAAATCAAAATCACTTGTCTACAGCCATCCAATATAATTTTGGGTATTGTAATCAATCGGGACCGACCGTGGCATAGTGGTTATAACACGCGACTACCATGCGGGAGATCACAGGTTCAACTCCTGGCTCCAGTCATCTTAAAAAAGAAAAAAATTTCTTTCATTGTCGGCTCCCCTCGAATGTTGTCGACAGCAACTTCGCAGTATTAGTGCCGAGTCAATCGGCATGTAAGAGATTCTCAAACAGTGACGTTCGCATTCGTCGATAAACATGTAGGTGCCGTTGGTTGTGAATCTAAAAATAAAAAGCGTCTTAATTCACAACAACGCGAGGAGCTATCCCATACCTCATCCATGGGGTGTTGAGGGAAATTAAGTTTTTAAGTTTTTTATTTTAATCAACATTTCGAGCGGACTTACAGTATTAGATTAACCACTGCATGTTTTCCTTGACAGATCTACGACCCGTTGATATATATTGGACTGTGGCCTTTCAACCTGCAAGTACATTTTGTAAAAATATAGCTTTCTTCTTAAAGTGTCGAAAATATTTATGATGGAGTTACGGTGAGTGTATTTATATGCCTTGTATGTATGTATGATCACTTAGAAGATTAGTATGGAGTACATTTGACCTATGAAATATTTTATATTATCCTTGCCAAAAGTGGCAACCCTCTCTACCTCTCTGATAGATAAGATCAAACAATCAAACATAGGACGCAGTGAAATACATATATGTATCGCATTTAGAAATGTCCCTAATGATGATCATTTGTTCATGTTTAACAAAATCTCTGGCACAACATCTTTAAGGCTTGTTGCACCAAATCTGTGTGGTAACATCAGTGCCTATTCGCATCTGCGATGGCAGCGGCGAGTGCACACAACTGAAGGTAAACCAAAAGAAAAAAATTAATGAATGAATGAATTTAATGCTTTTGCAAAAACGAAAGAAATGGCAAATGGTCACTTGAAAATATGCAAACAATTCATAATTTCACCCTGAGTTATTTTCTTAAGAAAAACCTAAGCTAATATAGACCACAACAACAATAGCAAAAAAACCACATTTAATTAAATAAAATTATTTATTTTGTTGTCGTCTGCCGACGAATGTCTTTAAAACTAATCTATTTTGCTTGACAGCTGTCTGACTTTTTCTATTACGCTGTCTAGCTATTCGTGTAATGTCTTAAAACATTTTAATTTGTCTTTTAGATGTGTTTTTTTTTCTTTACTATATTTATTATTTCAATTAACAAGTATAATCACAATAATCTATAAGCACTTAATATCATTTTAATTCATTTCAGTTCCTATCTAAATCACATTTGCAGCTGTGTTCATTGTATTTCCTCTGTAATGAGTTTCTTCAGTGTACAATCACCAGCACCTAGCTGCTTTAACAAAGCTAGAATTTCTTGCTTATACTGATCACGATATTTTAAATGGTCCTCGGTGTAGACATCTGTGCTGGGCCTTGACATTCTCCAAATCACATTGAGTTTAGCCTCGACTAGGACATAATTAGACGATGGACAAAAGCGGGGACACATATCATTAATGAAAGTTATCATGTCGCTGACGCTGCTAACATTAATACGATTGTTGATGGTATTCAGGGCAAAATCTTGATAGCGTGCCATTTTGGAGTGAGGGAAAACAGTTTCACAGGTGGTGCAGCGCCAATCGGGCTGAAGAGTTTTCGTTTGGACGGGCAGGACAATGCCCTTGCAGCCTTGTTCGCGACAGAAGAGCGCTGAGAGATTTGTACCATTTTCCTGAAATGACAAAGAAAAAATATTTGTTGTTACTTTTGTATTAGTTAGTTAATGAAATCGGCTGAACTGCTTATAGATAAAAGTATAAAATAAATATAATTTATATCAATGGTATCAGAAAACATCCAATAAAAAAAGTCCCAAATTATTTCCAAAACAATAGATAAGTGCATCTAACTCGTTTAAGTATATAAACTTGTCTCCTTTAAACCGTAATACTTTTTCTCTTATCAAATGATGCATACCCTAGATATGGCGAAAAAAAAATTATGTTTTCTCTCCCAAGTTTGTGGTTTGTTTGAAGAGGGTAGGGCGCTCTTCGACGAGCTTGTCTTGCTGAGATGGCAAACATGTTGGGATGAGAACGATAACGCACGTGCTACTTATAGGTTTTTGTCTAGTGTTAGGTATGTTGGGGAGAACCCTGTCTTTGGTTTCAACCTTTGTCTTGGTTTTATACTAACGGTATATGTAAAATTTCACGATGAATTCAAATCTGCTCTCAGATGTTTTGAAAAGGTTACATCTATGGGTCGAAAATAGAAGATAATAAAAAATTTTCTTAAAAAAACTACAATTGTTTGAAAACAATCATAAATGACGAAGTTATGGCACTTCAAAGTCGGCTATTTGTAAAAATTTTGATGATTTTTCAAGTTTCGCTGCCTTACCTTTCTTCGTCTTTTCATAAATAAGTAACATGGGAATATCCAAACAACAATGCTGCAAAGATGATAGTATTTTTTATTCGATTTTGATGCCCAAAAGCAAAAATACGTAAGCGACAAAAACTAAATTTTTAAGGAAACGCTTTTTTTAGTTTTCTTTGTACTTAGTACAGTTATTAACATGAACCTATCAATGACTTTTAATTCGAAACGGTACATTTTTCAGCAGTGAAATTTTTACATGCGATTAGAATTATGCTTCTGAATCGATTTTTTGCAAAAAACTAAAACCGATAATTTTTTTACGTTTACGTAAAAACGTTTTTTTGGCGGTTAGGGCTCGATATCTCTTGTCCCCGATACAGACACTTTTGAAATTTTATGACAGTGTGTTACCAGAGTAAGAATTGAGTGGAATATGCGTGAGATGCTCTCTACTTCAGGAGCTTTGACTAGAGCAATGGAGTTTGCTTCCAGAGCTAATTCGAGATAATTGTTAAAGCGGGTCTGCTGACCTTGATTAGGCAGGTCTTATCTGGGGGTATCTGAGGTCGTAAAGCTGTTGGATCGAGCAAATCCTACAATCTTGTTATGCGGCTGCACCAGTTGCTGAACTGCAAGGAGTTGAAACTGGTTGTAGTTTCTGCGAGGTCCCACCAGGGGAATTTTTCTGGGACTATGTGTGACATGGGATTCACACGTGCACGGTCTCCAGTACGTTCCCTTGTTCATCTGTCTTATGGAACTTATGGGGGTTCAGACGGGTCTAGCCTTATAAATACATGGATACTGCTCATCATTGTCAAGCGGAAGGGGTTTGCAACTTTCAACGCGGTCTACGGTCTACGATGAGCAAGATTACACAAAAACTACTTCCACCCCCATACAAACTCCTACTTTTTGGGGGTGTTCGTATATCTATCCCCGCTATAACAGCTGTAGTTAAAGAGTTATCGAGCTGTAATTTGTTATGCAATATTCTATACTCTTAGCAGAAGTTATGTTCTAAGATGTGCAAAATCGGACAACAACTACTTCCACCTCCTATACAAACTCCTTTTTTTTGGGGAGGATGTCCTTCTGTCTGTCCCACAGTTTAGAGCCGTTGTATAAGAGCTATCAAGCTGAAATTTGTTATGCAATTTTCTATCCCCTAAGCAGAGCTGAAGTTCTAAGATGAGCAAGAATGGACGAAAACTACTCCCTGCTTTCCATACGAACTTCCTTTTTTTGGGGACTAAGAACTTTAAGCTGAAATTTGGTATGCAAGCTAGTATTAATTAACTATGCGTAGGTTAAGGTCTGAGTTGAACAATATTACATAAAAAAACACCCCCACCCCCTTTTTGTGTGTTAAAAAAAATGATAAAAAATGTGTTAAAAAAATGATAAAAATATTCTCAACTCATATAAACAAAGCATAAACAAGAGCTTGTGTGGATTATGTTGACGTGTGGTCTTCGTTAATACCATTTACGCATCGGTGTTTTTGGGCTTCACGATAGTTTCTTGAAGCTTTGAAACATTTAAGGTTGTGATAATGTGTGGAGAAGGCATAGCGATGGGTGTTGATGAGATAGTTTGGCAACTATCGAAATAACTATCCGCCCTGCAAGCTGTCAACATAATCCATTTCACACAACTCTTGTAAAACAAATTCTATGTATTAGTAATAATAGAATGGATCTTGAACCGAAAGATGAAAACACATTCATTATTTATACATATAGATCAACAGTACAACACAAGAGCATATACACAATTCAAGCTCAGAATTTTTACATTTCTGTGGTAATGAAAAATTACTGCAAAAAATGGATGTGATCGGCTAAAAGTACATCCATCTCTCACACAAAGTCGCCTTTTTTGCGGTAAAATATTTAATCTATATATATAACCAGTACAGAAATTTCAGTCAGGTAAACTGACTGATAAATACCATCACCCAATAATAATTCCTATTACAAGATAATTATTTACCAAATTTGATTATCCTCCAAGTGCCGGTTTAGAAATTATGGGAGAAATATTAATTTTCCAAATCATTTGATTCAAATTATCATAACTGTCAACTTACGCAAAATTCGACTGTATTCACTGTACTTACAAAAATATATGTATTTAAAACTATGGGGGTATGTTCGGTATTTTGTATGGGAGGTACCAGAAGGGGTGCGTCAAATAGTTATGTTTTGTAAGGTTTTGCTTCCTATCACAAGATAAATCAATTCACCAATTTTCATTACCTCCAAGTGCCCGTTTGGAAATTATGGGATAAATATTAATTTTTCAAAAATAGGTAATTTTGTATGGGAGGTACCAGAAGGGGTGATCCGATATAATCCATATTCATTCCTGATTGAAATTTTCATAACTGTACAAGTTACGCCAAATTTGACTGAATTCATTGTACTTACAAAAAAAGATATTTATGTAGGACTATGAGGGTGAATTCGGGAATTTGTATGGGAGGTACCAGAAGGGGTGCGTCAAATAGTAAGGTTTTTTTAGGTTTTGCTTCCTATCGCAAGATAAATTAACCGACCATTTGTCATTATCCTCCAAGTGTCCGTTTGGAAGTTATGGGAGAAATATTAAATTTGCAAAATAATCCATGCGATATAATCCATATTCATTCCTGATTGAAATTTTCATAACTGTACAAGTTACGCCAAATTTGACTGAATTCAGTGCACTTACAAAAAAAGATATGTATGTAAGACCATAGGGGTGAGTTCGGTCCTTTGTGTGGGAGGTACCAGAAGGGGTGTGTCAAATAGTTAGGTTTTCTGAGGTTTCGCCTCCTATCACAATATAAATTAACCGACTAATTTTTATTACCCCTCAAATGTCCGTTTGGAAGTTATGGGAGAATTATTAATTTTCCAAAAATAGGTAATTTTGTATGGGAGGTACCAGAAGGGGTGACCCGATATAGTCCATATTCACTCCTGATTCCTATTTTTATAAGCGTACAAATTACTCATAATTTGACTGAATTCAGTGTACTTAGAAAAAAGATATGTTTGTAATACTATGGGGGTGAGTTCGGTCATTTGTATGGGAGGTACCAGAAAGGGTGCGTCCAATAGTTAGGTTCTTTAGGGTTTTGCCTCCTATAATAACATAAATTAATCGACCAATTTTCATTACCCCCCAAGAGTCCGTTTGGAAGTTATAGGAGAAATATATAATTTCCAAAAATAGGTAATTTTGTATGGGAGGTACCAGAAGGGGTGTGTCAAATAGTTAGGTTTTCTAGGGTTTTGCCTCTTATAATAACATAAATTAATCGACCAATTTTCATTACCCCCTAAGAGTCCGTTTTGAAGTTATAGGAGGAATATTAATTTTCCAAAAATAGGTAATTTTGTATGGGAGGTACCCGAAGGCGTGAACTGATATAGTCCATATTCATACCTGAGTCTAATTTTCTTAGGCAAACATTATACGCAAAATTTGAGTGATCTCAGTTTACTTACAAAAAAGATATGTATGTAAAACTATAAGGGTCAATTCGGTCATTTGTATGGGAGGTACCAGAAGGGGTGTGTCAAATAGTTAGGTTTTCTAGGGTTTTGCCTCCTATAATAACATAAATTAATCGACCAATTTTCATTACCCCCCAAGAGTCCGTTTGGAAGTTATAGGAGAAATATTTATTTTCCAAAAATAGGTAATTTTGTATGGGAGGTACCAGAAGGCGTGAACTGATATAGTCCATATTCATACCTGAGTCTAATTTTCATAAGCAAACATCATACGCAAAATTTGAGTGATCTCAGTTTACTTACAAAAAAGATATATATGTAAAACTGTAAGGGTCAATTCGGTCATTTGTATGGGAGGTACCAGAATGGGTGGGGCACAGGTTTCGGTTTTCTTAGGGTTTGTCTACTTTTGCAAGATAAATAAACTGACCAAATTCAAACATCCTCCGGTTGTCCGTTTGGAAGTTATGGAAGAAATATTAATTTTCCAAAAATAGGTAATTTTGTATGGGAGGTACCAGAAGGGGTGGGGCTATTCAGCCCATTTACAATCCCATAAGTTCGCTTTGAAAAATATTGATGCTGGTAAATTTTCATACCGATCCGTTAAGGTTTACTCGAGTTATCCTGCTGACCAGCCATCCAGCCAGCCAGCCAGCCAGCCAGCCAGCCTGCCAGCCAGCCAGCCTGCCAGCCAGCCAGCCAGCCAGCCAGACAGACGGACATAGCTCATTCTTCTTAAAAAGTTATGAAACGAATTTGGTCTTAAGATACTTGGGGTCTAACTCGTCTCCTTTAATGCGTTACACTTTTTTTCGTATCAAATGATATATACCCTCATCCCTAAGGGTGATGGTATAAAAATGGTGGCAAAAATGTATAGTAATTCATCAATTGAGAACGGCTGGGCCGATTTTGCTCAAACTTTTTTTCAGTTGTTCGTTATTGCCAGGAGCAGGTTTATGTGAAAGAAAATTTTGGGAAAATCTTCCGGAAAAGTCGGAAAATTGGAAAAATCGAAAATTGCCTTTTTGTATGGAATTTTGTGTGAAATTGTTACAGAATGGGTTTTCGAGTAGAAAAATGGAAAATTTTTGTTGAAAAATGCGGAAAATTCCGGAAAAATTCGAAAAGTTTGTTGTTCGACGAAATTTTGCATATTATCGTATGATTTGATAATTTTGGACGATGTAACAGTGAACAATTTTGGATAATTATTCCGAAATGACTTTCCGAATGGAAACATAGAAAAATTCTCGGTGGATAACTCGGAAAATTCCGGAAAAAATCGAAAAATTTGGAATTTTTCAGAAAAATTTTGCATCGCAAATTGAGTTTTTGTATAACTTTTTGTGTGCAATTGCTCCGTAGTGGCTTTTCGGTTGAAAAAAACAGAAAATGTTGGTTGGAAAATTATGGAAAAATTCCAAAAATTTGATTTTTTTTTTCGACGAAATTTTACATTTTATTGTGTTTTGATAATTTTGAATGAACTAAATGTGAAAATTTCGGATAATCATTCTAAAATGACTTTTCGAATTGAAAATTAGAAAAATTCTTAATGGAAAATTCTTGAAATAACTCGAAAATTTTGATTTTATTCATCGAAAATTTTTGGCTTCATTTGATGATTTTAGACGACGTAAAGGTGGAAAATTCGTTGTGCTGCTTTAAAAAATTCGGTTTATTGTGAAACCTATATGTATAAAAACGGTGTGAACAGTGTGTAGTAATTCATCAAGAGAGAACGGCTGGCCCATTTTGTTTTCAATTATTATTCAATTGTTCGTAATTAGTATGAGGGTTTTATGATAATATTGGGAAAATCCTTTGAAAAAGTCGCGAAATTGGAAAAATCCAAAATAGGTTTTTTGTATGGAATTTTGAGTGCAGTTGTTACGAAATGGCTTTTCGAATGTGAAAATAGAAATTCTTAGGGAAAAACTCGGAAAATTCCGGAAAAGTCCAAAAAATGTGTTTTTTTTTTATTGACAAAATTTTGCAATTTTCGCATGATTTGATGGTTTTGAACGATGTCTAGGTGGAAAATTTTCGGTTAAATGTTGGTTGGTAACGAGAAAAATAATATTTAAATAAAAAATCCGTCGAACCCGACATTGGGAGTGCCAGCGTCAAATCGTTCGATGCAAAATGCATTCGATCGCGAATTTTAACGGGAGCAAGACTATAATCTAGATGAGCTGATCGGAAGAGTTCGAACTAATGTGCCGCTGTTAAATACCGAGTACAAGATCGGGTACGATTTACGATGAAACTGGAGGCATTTACTTTCTCGATGCTCCGAGTGGAACACCTAAGACATTTTTTGTTGATTCCGCCAACAATTTGGTCAATATCTCAAATAACGTTAGCCGCTGCATCCTCTGGCATACCTGTCACATTGTTGGAAGGCATTCGAACTGCAAATTCCACTTTAAACCTGTCGATGAATCTTCTCACCGTTGAAAAGCCAAAGTATACAATGACCAAGAATTTCGCAACGGTGAAGTAGATGCGGGAATGTCAAATCAACATTTCTGATGAATGCTCGATAACGACTAAATGAGCTTTGGAAGTAGTTGACCGAACGATAAAGGATTTACGAGGGAATTTAAAACGATTTGGTGGGGCTATGATTTTGCTCAAAATGTCTAATGCTGCTGATTTACTAAAACCATGCTTGAAAACGTCAAGAAGTTGTAATTGACCAAAAAATTAGGGGCTCATTCCAGAACCTCCCATCTTCTGCTGAATTCCCGAAACAACTGCCAGCGCTTGGCAATGGCTAAATTCGGGTTGATGTTTCGACTGAATTGATATCGTTCCCAGCAAAATTTTGCCAGTTCACATCGTTGGAAAAGTAACTCATGACATTGCATAAAATTATAAAAATCTCGATTGGATTAATTTACGGGCAGTATGTTACTAGCAGAGAAGAATAATTAACATAACATTAATAGCTACAATTTCAAATTAGAAAGTTAAATCGCTTGAGAACTGCATTCGTACATATCTGTTTACAGCGTGACCGTAAAGGATGAGCTACCAAGAATCCGACCGAATTTTCCACTCGCTTAATATGCCGCATAATTTACAGATAAAGGTGGGATCGATTATAATCATATTGCGGAATCTGAATCAACCAAAATTGTGCAATGGTACGCGGTTGTCCGTCAAGAATCTGATAAAAAATGTGATTTCAGACGGTCATAAAGAACAAATTCAAAGAAGAAGAAGTCCTTATCTTACGAATTAGATAATTCCAACTGATCATCCATTCCAATTCCCCGACGACAATCAATAAATCGCAAGGCCAATCGTTGGAAGTATATGAGATTGATCTCGAATTTCCCTGTTTTATGTCCGGTCAGTTGAACGTTGCCTTTTTTTTGTTTGTTTTTGAGGCGGAAAACTAATCGAAAAACATTGTTTATCAAACATTCTCTACTGAGTTTATCTAAAGGCATAAAATTGGGGCGAGACGAAGTTCGCCGGGTCCGCTAGTTAAATATAGTTGTTGTGCAAATAACTAGTTTTGAGGGTTTCTGAGTTTCGGCATAGCCAAAGATAATTATCTCTCTAGTTGTTATAAGTTTTTATGATCAAAACATATGTTTTTCTGGCATCTTAAAGCAGGAGTTTAGAGAACTATTCCAATTTGACGCAGCAATAGAGAAAATGTTTTAAAAATCTCCAAAAAAAATCATATTTTTTATAAATTTTTACCCATGGTATGGCTAAGCTAAGCTAATTCTATGCTAATCCCTTTCTAATGTATGTTAATGTGTCAATGTGTCTCCAAAAAAAAAATATTAGAAAACAAAAAAATAATAGTACTCCTCTTTCAAAATTGCAGGCACACCTATGACATTACTCATTTTACCTTGACTAACTTTTAAATAAACAAATACTAGTTTGCATAGGTTCCACACAAGAACTTATTTCTGATTTGTTGATAGTTGCGCAATATTTCTATCAGAATATAATGTATGCTGTATGCAAATTACTGTGCCCCGAACTTGACACTTGTAAAACATTCCGATTGGCATTGTATTTCTCTGCTGGAATGAAATGATAAAAAAAAAACAAGAGAATAAAGAAGTAAAGTCTAAGCCCTTCTAACATATCATCTTCTGATTGAACCAAAATCAATTTGCAGTTTCAAATTACTAGATTACTAGACGTAAAAATCATTGTTTATTTGTGTCCACTTTAATGTTTTTTATATTTACACATTCACCATACATACTCAGCTATTCACTTTCATTTGCCATAAGCATTCATAGTGGCAAACCTATCAGCAAACTTAAATAATTCCCCTCACGCAGTAGGGCACTAGTAACACCACAGTATTTTAAGTGATTTATAATTTCATTCTTAGTGTAAAAATAACACAGTAACCTCATTCCAGTGTCAGACTTTTATTGATTTGAAAATTTCTTTGAAAAAATAGAACTAAAACATATAGAAAAACAGCAAACAAGCATAAATTTTCCTACAAATTCTTTTTGGAACATATAACAAGAAAATTGTATGCATGCATATATATTTATGCCTACATATGTACGTCATCGTGTGGACAAGAAAAAAAAATAAAATACACAGAAACTGTCTAAATAGGAAAAAAAAACGTTGACACAAAACACAAACAAGCGACAGTCAAAGAAAAAATACTGTAAAATAAAACCAAAAATTATCAGAAAATATTTCAAAACATTCATTCAGTCTCATGAAACTAAAATAAATGAAAACCAAAAACACTAAACTCAGATGGCAGTGGGGGGGGACTATGTACATATATTCAAATGAAATTGACTGTGCGTTAAAGACGTAATTAAATTATCACTTATACACAAGCATATGGATGTGTGTTTTGCTAGTATATCTATAGCTGTCTTCCAAGTGCGTTTGAACGTGTCAGTGCATAAATGTATAAACATACATACACATATATCTTTATAAGTATATATATACATATGTGTACATATAGCATGACAATAACAGTAAAATAGCCAAAGGCCGTCCGGCATTAGACAGACGGTGAAAATAATGGATTCCTTTGTAGTTAATTGCTTTCATCACAGTTGGCTATGGGATGCGCTACAATAGGTGTGTTCGTATACATATTTGATTATTCATACAATTTTAGTACTAAAACATAACTAAATTATATAACTTGTTTGTTAATTAATGCATTTTTTAGACAAACGATAAGTTAAAGGCAGCTAGTGTCAACTATTTTGAATGTTAACTAACATTTGTTTACCTATTGACAAACTGATAATCAGGGCAACCGGAAATATGCTACAGCATGTTTTTTTTACAACAATATATTAACAAATGGGTAATGTATTTACACGTTTCATGGTCCTACAAGTGTTTTGAGACCTATTTGTTAGAGCATATTTTGGCATATTTTACCCATAACGTCATATTTCGGGAAATTTTAGTTTTAGGAGCATAATTTAAAAAAAAAACTCCTTTTTTAAAGCATAATTTATATTTTTTAGGCCATATTTTTTCAAAAATATCCCTTTTTAAGCATATTTTGCGATTTTGACATTATTTTTGTTGTTCGTATAAACAAGTGTCTTTGCAACTTTGGTTTTTTGAAATGTAACAGCCAAATCATGTGACGAGTTTTTTGAACAAAACATTTAAAAATATTATACAACGACTGCATGGACAATATACGAGCAAAACTAAAAAAATCAATTAATATGGATGTCAATCGATGAAACTATAGATGCAACAGACAGAAATGTGGCAAACATTTTAGCAGGTGTATTAAGGTAATTGCAAGAGAGAAATTTTTACTAAATACAGCAGCCTTGGAAAGAGCTAATTACTCAACAATTGCTAGACTATGGGACGACGCCATCAAAAATCTGGACGTCAACTTCAATAAGAATAATGTTTAGCTTTTTGTGACGGATGCAGTTCCATACATGGTAAAGGCTGCAAAAGCTAAAGTGGCATTTTATCCGAAAGTGATGCATGTGACATGTATTACTCATGGTGTCCATCGATTGTGCGAATGTATTAGGAATTTTTATGAAAACGTAAATAAAACTATTGCTAATGTGAAGAAGTTATTTTTAAAAGCTCCATGTAGAGAGGAACTTATTAAAAAAATGTTTCCAGACCTTCCATTACCTCCAGAAGCTATAACAACACGATGGGTAACACGGCTTGAAAAAGTTAACTACTATGCCAACAATTATGAAGATGAGGATAGACAATTCATTAAAACTTCAAAGGATGTCTTTACAGACCCCCAAACTAGACCTGACTTGATTTATATTGCTTCAAATTACGGTTTTATTGCAAAACATATTAAAAATTTGCAAACATCAGGTCTTACGCTTATTGAACAAGTTCAGGTGAATGAAGGAAGACACTTTTAAATTGATAGATAACACAGTGCAACACATTTTTTCGGGGGGTGAACCAAACCAATATCAAACGATAGCATTTGACGTCAGTAACAAAACCCTAAACTCCATTTTGCTCCAATACGTCGCAAATTTTTTTACAGTGGTTTAAAGTTTGATTTTTTTTTTGGTCAAAAGTCGAATCAAAGGATATGAAAAATCATCTGTAAACATACGTTTGGGGTATTTGATGTCTTCGGAGAACTATATTAAAACAATCAGGGGAATATTTTCTCGGAACATTTTAACCCTCCAGCTCCCACTCGTATAGGACATTTTTGGCCCAATTTTGAAAAACTGTTTAAAAGTCAACTTTGTACGGAGGTCAAGGATTAGAATATTCTATAAAAATATTCTTCGGAAAACCGAAAACGGAGTCACCAAAGACAAATAACCTCTATGAGTCAAAAGTTCCAAAATAAAATCAAAAATCGATTAATGAAATGTTAAAAAGTCTATTTTCAGGCAAACAGTGCAACGCACTTTTTCGGGAGTGAACCAAACCAAAATCAAACAATAGCATTTGACTTCAGTAACAAAACCCTAAACTACATTTTGCTCCAATAAGTCACAATTTTGGTTTACAGTGGTTTAAAGTAAGATTTTTTTGGTCAAATGTCAAATAAAAGAAAATGATAAATCATATGTAAAAATAGATTTGGGACAGTTCATGACTTCGGAGACCTACATTAAAATTTTCCGGGGAATATTTCCTCGAAAATATTTATTTCTATTTTATTTTACTCAACATTTGTGTATGTAAATTTACCAAAACTACTAACAAAGTCTGAATTTAAAATAATATTGTTTTTTTTTAATCTTTAAGCTGTTTTTTTATTTTTAATAAAAATATTTTTAATTCATATGAAAAAAAATTGTATGACTAATTTTTTAGGGCATGTTTTTGTTGATTTTTAGGTCATATTTTGCCATTTTTCAGGTCATAATTTATGCGCATAAAACACGATTTTTAGGGCATATTTCCGGTTGCCCTGCTGATAATTAATTCTATGGCTGTATGGAAAAACTAGGTAACTGTATTTTTTGAAAAAAACGAGAAAACCTTACTTAAAGTTTTAAACATACACATTTAAACATCATACAAATTGGCATTTTTCTGATTTTTGTTTTTTAAATAACTTTTAAATAAGAAACTTTATCAAAAATTCGATCTGGCAGAAAGCACTTGCTATTACTTTTTATACCCTTCACCATGCACATGAACGGAGTGAAGGGTATATTCATTTTGTTCTTCCATTTGTAACGCCCATAAGGAGGCGTGGTAGGTATGACAATATATATATATAAATGATCAGCATCGAAATCTGAGTCGATTTAAAGGTGACCGTCTGTCCGTCTGTCCGTCTGTCCGTCTGTCTGTCCCCGCGATTACAGCCGCAGTTTATGTTATATCGAGCTGAAATTTGGAATGCAAGCTTCTATCATCAAAGCGGAGGTTAAGTTCTAAGATGAGCCCGATCGGTCAAAAACTACTCCCACCTCCCATACAAACTCCCCTTTTTTGGGGTCTGTCCCTGCGATTACAGCCGTAGTTTAAGGGCAATCAAGCTGAAATTTTGTATGTGAGCTTCCCTTTACTAGGCGGAGGTTGAGAGGTAGGATGAGACCGATCGGTAAAAAACTACTCCCACCTCCCATACAAAATCCCTCTTTTTGGGGGTGTCCGTATGTCAGTCCCCGCGATTACAGCAGAAATTTAAGAGCAATCAAGCTGAAATATTGTACGCAAGTTTTGCTGCCCTAAATGGAGGTTGAGTTCTAAGACAAGCCCGATCGGTCAAAAACTACTAACACCTCCCATACAAACTCCCCTTTTTTGGGGTCTGTCCCTGCGATTACAGCCGTAGTTTAAGGACAATCAAGCTGAAATTTTGTATGTGAGCTTCCCTACACTAAGCGGAGGTTAAGTGGTAAGATAAGACCGATCGGTCAAAAACTACTCCCACCTCCCATACAAAATCCCTCTTTTTGGGGTGTCCGTATGTCAGTCCCCGCGATTACAGCAGCAATTTAATAGCAATCAAGCTGAAATATTGTACGCAAGTTTTGCTGCCCTAAATGGAGGTTGAGTTCTAAGACAAGCCCGATCGGTCAAAAACTACTAACACCTCCCATACAAACTCCCCTTTTTTGGGGTCTATCCCTACGATTACAGCTGTAGTTTAAGAGCAATCAAGCTAAAATTTTGTATTCAAGCTTTCCTACACTAAGCGAAGATTGAGTAGTAAGATGAAACCGATCGGTCAAAAATTACTCCCACCCATACACAATCCCTCTATTTGGGGGTGTCCGTATGTCAGTCCCGCGATTACAGTAGTAATTTAAGAGCAATCAAGCTGAAATAATGTATGCAAGCTTCCCTACTCTAAGCGGAGGTTGAGTTTTAAAATGAGACTGATCGGTCAAAAACTACTCTCACCTCCAATACAAAATCCCTCTTTTTGGGGGTGTCCGTATGTCAGTCCCCGCGATTACAGTAGTAATTTAAGAGCAATCAAGCTGAAATATTGTATGAAAGCTTTTCTGCTCTAAGCGGAGGTTGAGTATTAAAATGAAAACGATCGGTCAAAAACTACTCTCACCTCCCATACAAACTCTCCCTTTTTTGGGTTTGTCCCTGCGATTGCAGCCGTATTTTAAGAGGTATATAGCTGACATTTTGTACGCAAGATTCAATATCTAAGCGGAGGCTACTTTTTAAGATAAGCAATGTCGGTCAAAAACTACTCCCACCTCCCATTCAAACTATCTTTTTTGGGGTGTCCGCTTAGCTGCCCCCCGATTATAGCCGTAGGTTAGAAAATATTGAGCTGAAATTGTATATGCAAGCTTTAATCCTATAATAGGAGCTTACGTTGTAAGATGAGCAATATCGGACGAATACTTCTTCCACCTTCCATACAAATTCCCCCTTTTTGGGTGTGTTCGTCTGTATCTCCCTATAGTTTGAGCTTTTGGTTTGAAATTTGGTATGTAAGCTTGTGTCCAGAAGCAGAGGTTAATTTCTAAGATAGCCATGATCGGATTTAAACTACTCCCACATCCCACACAACTTCCCATTTTTGGAGATACAAAATTAATAAAATCGAATAAAATCTATACAAAATTACTGACAAAATGAATGTGTGAAGCTAAAAGTAACGTCCACTTCTCACCAACTCCCCTATTTTGTGGTACAAAGTTTAATAAAATATAGTTGTAGTGTAAATAACCAGTTTTACCACCATTTTTACAAATGGTGAAGGGTATCTGAGCTTCGGCATAGCCGAAGATAACCGCCTTACTAGTTATTTTTGGTATTATCTCAATTTTCGCAAAAAGTGGAGTTAGTTTTTTCATACGGCCACAGAAATAAGATTTTGTAACTTCCTTTGGGAATATTTTTAATATAGTTCCTTTAATGTCGCTTATGAACCACCATTACCGACTGAATGCCACTCTTTAGGCTATATGTAACTACATTTGCACACACACACACTTACACACATACATACACGTAACATTTTAAATTATTGCTATTCATTGTTCTTTCTGTAAAACATTAGTTTAGTTTTAAATTTTCGTTTTTACTTTTCGTGTTCCTTCAACAATTTCAAAATAATTGCGTGCTGCCACTGTCGTCAAGAAACCTAGAGGCGGTAATTGACAGGAGGCCGCAAGGGGATTTAAACTAACGAAACATTTCATGGCTGTGGTTGGGTGGCCAGAAGTAGTTCATTTCGAAATTAGTTTGTTGAAATAAAACAATATGTTTAAAAAATGATAAATGCACTCATGCATGTTTAATGTCCGAATATAAAATTCATAGTTTTAATTTCTTTTTACTGGCAATTGTTTAATGCGTTCATTATTTTCTGTAGACATTGACAAAGAATCTTCAAATTGGGGTACAATGAACTTAATGATGAATGTAGAAATCGTTTTGATTTCTGTAGGCAATTTACAAATATATAAATACGTAGGTATGTTTTTGAGATGAAAGGCTAACGAGACAGTCTTCAATTTTAATAATTATTTATGAAATAAACTTATTTAGTTTTACACTCTATGAAAGAGGTGTGAGTTAGTTTCCGACGTTAATGTGCATTAACATGCTTCTATTTTTAGGTCCACACAATTGAAACTAAATTTATTAGACTTTTTACAGCAAAGTTGCTGCTAAAAACATGGAGAGTCCGCCGATGAATGAAATGTTGATGACTGAGATAGAAATCAAAAGCCCCAAATTTCAAACGAGCTCTCGGCTCGCGACCCTGCTCTTTATTTGGGCTCGTGGCTTGCGAGCCGAGAGCTCATTTGAAATTGTGTGACTCTTGGCTCGCTAAGAGCTAAGAGCCAATATTCAGGAAAAGAGCAGCAAGCGAGCGAGCCAATACGAACACTAGAATATAAGCCACTTTGATTTGAAGTTGAATTTTAGAGTAAGTTACAATTATGTAAAGGAAATCTTTAGCTTTGCACACGTTTTTCTTAGAGTTACTATAATATAAAATATCTTAACTCCAGAATGCCAAAATCAGTAAATACAAAAAATGACATTCACTTAATAAGAAATGCTCTTCATCATCTTATTGATAGGAGCGAAACTTAATTATCTATGAAATCAATCAATCAATTTATTATCACTACAAAAAGAAGTATTAGAAGAATTTATCACTTTTGTTCTGTAGTGAAGGAAAAAAAACAGAAAAAGATAGCATCGTTTTCAAAACTGTTCTTTTCATATAATTATTAAATTAATTATAACAATTTACAATGAAAGAGACCGTGGCATAATGATTAGAATGCGCGTCTATGATTCGGATGACTTAGGTTCACTCCCTGTCGCAGTCATTTACATTTCTTTATCGACATCAACTTTCGAGTAGTTGTTTTATTGGGCTGGTTTAGAAAAAGTTTCTCTCTTAGCTCGTGTTAACGCACTGACTCAACAAACTCGTATCTCATTCATAGGATACATACATATATCATACTAGCTTTCCCGGCTCGCGTTGCTTCACCCGTACTTACAATGAATATTCTTTCGAATTTAAGCAAAATAGACAATATGCAAACGCTTCATAAGACAAACGAACATTTATGTGATTGCAGCTTTATCCCATTGGTCTAAATTATTGTACCGATTTAGTCGCTTTTTATCCGTAAAAGTACAAATTTCAAAAAAAAATCGTAACCCCATCTAAAAACCCCATTTGACGGCTCTCTAATTCTATAGGGAGCAAGTCTAATACATGGGCAAAAGTACCATTTATGTTATAAAGAACGAATTTTAAAAAAATTACTTCACATCGCAAAACTAAAATATTCACTTACATTTTTGGCTATACCTTTAGTAAGTTTTATCCCATTTCGACCTTTTTTACTCCAAAAATGTACAAATATCGAATACCCTCCTGGCTTTATTCTAATTCTATAGGAAGCAAGCTCATATAAGTTATCATAATTATATTATTAGACGTATGGTCTGGCGACAGTAACATATTTATCCCCTTTTCGATTTTTTACCCAAAAATATCGTATTCCAAAAAAACATTCAATCTGATTTGATAGTGAGTATGCCCATATCAATTTTTGCGATTATAGCATCAGTCGATTGGTCTGGGTGATGTTACATGATTTATACCTTATTGGTAATTTTTACACCTAAAAGTACGAATTTCCAAAAATCCATTCTTAGTTGACGTTTACATGAAAAGGGGAAAAACCACCCAAAATTTTATCATCCTATCTACAGCGGTATCACCCAATAATTTAGTCAAACAATTTTTTATATATGTTTATATTATAAAAATGTTATTACAATCGCTCTATTAAAGGGGAGTGGCAACGCCCATTTCCCAGCGACACGTAATCCCCTAAGTACCTCCCCATATGTAGGAAATATCATCTTCACATTTAATGGCTTTTGAAATATGACCGATTGAAAATTTGGATTGTGTGGGCGGTGCCACTCCCCTTTGTCTAACAATGTTTTCATGTAGCCTATGATAAACGCCCTCCGATCAGTGCTACACATTGAAAATTTCATTCCAATCGGTCCTTTTATTTCGCCCAGATAACGATTTTTTCAAAAGGGGCGTGGCACCGCCCTTTTTCGAGCGAGACGTAATCCTCTTTGTATCAGTAACATATGTAGCAAATCTCATCTTCATACCTCTAATGGCCCTTGAGATATGGCCGATTGAAATTCCGGTTTGTGTGGGCGTTGCCACGCCCCTTTGTATAATTATGTTTTCATGTAGCCTATGATAGAGGCCCTCTGGACAGTATCACACATAGAAAATTCAAATGCAATCGGCCCATTTATTTGGCCAATATTACTATTTTAAAAAAAGGGGTGTGTCACCGCCCATTTTCCACCAATAAAGTATTTTTTCTTATACGCCCGATATACGTACCAAATCTCGACTTCCCACCTATAATGGTTTAGAAGATACAGCCATTTTAAAATTCCAGTTGTATGAGGCGGTGCCACGCCCTTTTTACCCCCTTGCAGTCCGAATTTCCAAAAATCCCTTCTTAGTGCGCGCCTGCGTCATAAAAGAAACTTACATTCTAAATTTCACTGTTCTAGCTTTAGCCGTTTGGGCTGGGGAGTGATCAGTCAGTCACCCAAGCCTTTTGACCAACATCAATCCGTCCAATAGGGTGCGACATTAAGTACCGAGGACTTTTCATTATTGTATATAAAAGGTATAAAAAGTCGTAGTAATAAGTTTTTTTTATTTACTGTTATTCCTTACAATATAGATGTAAAACTTAAAAAACTTAATTTCCCTTTGCACCCCATGAATGAGGTATGGGATAGCTTCTCGCGTTGTTGTGAATTAACACGCTTTCTATTTTTAAATTCACAACTAACGGCACCTACTTATTTATCGACGAATGCGAACGTCACTGTTTTGAGAAGCTCTTACTAGACACGACGATTGAATCGACGCTTAATACTGCGAAGTTGCTGTCAAACAACATTCGAGGGGAGCCGACAATGAAAGAAAATTTTATTTATTTTTTCCTTTTTAAGATGACTGGAGCCAGGTTTGAACCTGCGATCTCCCGCATGGTAGTCGCGTGTTCTAACCACTATGCCACGGCCGGTCCCAATAGATGTAACTTTCTCATTAATCTGTAATTACCCTACGGAAAAAGTGGTGTTAATTTACCTGAGTGTACCTATCTCAGGACGGGTGAAGAGGGGATGTGTCACCAAACTGGTTCTAAAGTGTTAAAGAAAAGTCAATTTGACTGATCTGTAGTATTCTGCGGCGTTGTGTTTCCAACGTAATTTATCAAAAAGTTTCATTTAATTTTTTCGTCTTATTTTGGAGCACATTAACCAAAAAAACAGATATCATAGTTAGGGGACTGGTTTTTACTGAACCTGTCGCAGAGCTTGTTGAACTGGTTCAAGACACATGACAAAGTATCAGTTAGGTGTCAATTGACACTTTTGTGGCCAACCCCATACAAAACGTACCGGTTCTCTACATACAAAAGTTCTGGAACTAGAACCGGTGCATGCACCCCAGGGAATCGGTCCCGTGACTGGTACTGTACCGGTTCATTTTCCCGTAGGGTATCTTTTTCCTGAAAAACTCCACATTATTTAAATTAAGTGCAAAAAGCGTTTCTGTATCGTTGCGTATGAGCAATAATTGCAAATGGTCACATCACCCATACGTCTCCAGTGTATACGAGTCTATAACCAAAATATTGTATTTTTTTTCGTTGGCGTGAAAAAAGAAATTAGAAACTGAGAGAAATAATTCTAAAAGGCAAATACACTCCATCAACGCAAAAAATTTCAACAAATTTGTATATGATTTTACCCAGAAAGTTGTTTATTCAAATCTGAATCATAGCACCAACTTTGTTGTTCCCAATCATAACTATAAAACGAAATAAGATTTTCTATAAAAATTCTCTGAAATTCCGCATGTACAAAAATCCTCAACCTTTTGCCGACATTTCTTTACCTATTTCAAACTAATGTCCATGTCGCTTTTATAATAAAACAAACCGTTGTGTAGATGAATATAAACAAAACTTATAAAAGAACTGATTTTTATCGAACCATTCTTCATCAATACGAACGCATATCGTAATTGCTGCTGTGTCTACAGAACATTGTTGGGATAGCTCTGACGGTTTTTTTCCTCCATATTTGGATCCGCTAGTTTGAATTTTAAATAACTAACACCGAATTCGTAGTCCGATACCCCAAAAACTCCCTGAGCATTGAGTTTCAAGCGATTAATTTTTTCCTTTTTCTAGATTTTTAAAAAAATAAATATTTTTTTATGCAAAAGTACTCTTCTTTAGCTTCAGTTTTAACAAACTTTTTGATAATGTATAACTTTTTGGTTTGCACCACGTGATGGAACATCTCGAAATCTATAAGAATCACCAAAAAAGTGAGAATTGATTTTTTTACACGAAAGCCCCCTTTTCACAGTCCAGGTCACATGTAAGTGAAAATCAGAACATTCACTATACGTTTGAAACTAATTTCAGATACATCCAGGATGGAGGTGATGACATCGATTAATGCTAAATTTCTCAAGCGTCATAACGGCAACGTCAGCCTGACTTGGTAAAAGAATCATAATTTATATTTAGCTTGTTATTTCATTTATAACGCCCATAAGTAAGCGTTGTAGGTATGACAATGTATACTATAAATGACCGTCATCGAATTCTGAGTCGATTTGGAGGTGTCAGCCTATCCGTCTATATCCGCTATTACAGCAGTAGTTTATGATCTTTCGAGCTGAAATTTGGTATGCTAGCTTAGATGACATAAGCTGAGTGTTCATGAAACATGATGAGTTTGTAATGATAAGAATAAATATGGTACATACAAGTGTCATGCGTTTGGGTTTAACATAGTTTAGATTTGATCTCACATTGTTTGGGATAAGTGTGATAAACGTTGGGCTCACACAGACTTAGCTCACACTTTGTTGGTGATCTTGTCCTGTTCTTGAATTGTTTATTTAGGTTTTATTGCGATCCGTTCATCTAATTGGAGGAATGTATGAGAGTGTCGCACATGTGCAAAGGTATGCGTGTGCATTATTGATAAGAAAGGGATGAGTGTAAGGGCCTTTAGGTTTAAGTAGGCTATTCTTGTGTATAGGCATGTGTGCAGTTTAGATTAAGTATTAAGTTTAAAGTTGAAGTTTTTTGATAAAATCAGGTTTAAAATATCATCTCAGCAAGATCGGTAGAGTGTTTTAATTTCCGTGGCTAAGTTCTCATAATAGCAAAATTGGACCAAAACTAATCCCACCTCCCATACACACTCCTTCGTTTTTGGGCGCTTTCGCTTCTTTGTCCCACAACAACAGGCGAAGTTTCAGACCTATCGAGTTGAAATTTAGTATCCAAGCTTCTATCCTCTAAGTGGAAGTTCAGTTCTCAGATAAGTTAGATTGTACAAAAAACTACTCTCACCTCCCATTCAAACTCTCCATTTTTGGGTGTTTGAAAAAAATCATAAAAATTTCATATAAACAATTCAACTTAGAGGGTTAATCAATATTACGGAAATGGATTTGTTGTACTAACCAACTCAAATTCGGAAATATATTTTCTACTTTCAGCTTGCCATATCCGCCATTATTATGAACAACTAGGGATGGAGGTATATACATATTATTTGATACGAGAAAAAGTGTAACGCATTAAAGGATACGTGTTAAACCCCAAGTATCTTAAGACCAAATTCCTTTTAGGATTTTTGAAGATGATTGAGCCATGTCTGTCTGTGTGCGTGGCAGGCTAGATAGCTGGTGAGTAGTATAACTCAAATTAACCTTAACTAATCCTTATGCAAATTTACCTGTATAAATATTTTTCAGAATGAAGTAATGAAATTGTAAATGACCAGAAAGCCCAACCCCTTTTGGTAACTCACATACACAATTTTTTGAAAACTAATATTTTATCCACAACTTCTAATATTGGTTTGCTAGTTTATTTTGTAATAGTAGACAAAATCTTTGAAAACCGAACCATTTGATACTCCGCTTCTGTTATCTCTCATACAAATGACCAAAAGTTTCCTATAATTCAATATGAGGCACTTTCGGTCATTTGTATGGGAGGTACCAGAAGGAGTGTATCAAGTGCTACGGTTTTGTTTTTGGTAAGGTAAGCCTATATTGAACGTTGATTTCTGAAGAATTCGGACACGTTATGCTGGTTCTACTGGTACCTTCTCAAAACATTGAAAATATTTGACTTTAAATATTTTGTGATTTCTATTAAGAGTTTTTTTTAATTAACAGAGCCGTTTTCCTAAGTTCTCTGACACTTTCAGTTATCCCCATAAAATGGCAAAATGAGCAGAAATAGTAAATTGAACTAACACTTGTTACACTTTAAACTTTTTACAGATTTACTACATGTCTGTAAATCTCTGATCCTGCGACCGAAATCCTATACTCAACAATTTATGCTTGACAAAGAGGCAAGTAAAAATACTTAACAATTAAAAAACCTCCCTTTTTTGCGGTATAAAATTAAAAAAAATAGCTGTAGTGCAAGTACATGTCTTATCAACATTTATACAAATATTTTAAAGTATCTGAGCCTCGGTATAACCGAAGATAATTATCTTAGTAGGTTATTATATATTTTTTAGTTATATATTTTAAATCCAAAAATGTAACAAATATTCTTTGCTGTCATTTATGCTGAACTACTCATGAAAAACATTATTATATATTATATTTTTTTTAACCATTTTCTTAAGCATAAAAAAAAACTTAATTTCCCTTTGCACCCCATGAATGAGGTATGGGATAGCTTCTCGCATTGTTGTGAATTAACACGCTTTCTATTTTTAGATTCACAACTAACGGCACCTACTTGTTTATCGACGAATGCGAACGTCACTGTTTGAGAAGCTCTTACTAGATACGACGATTGAATCGACGCTTAATACTGCGAAGTTGCTGTCAACAACATTCGAGGGGAGCCGACAATGAAAGAAAATTTCCTTCCTTTTTTTTTCTTTTTTTTTTTAAATGACTGGAGCCAGGTTTGAACCTGCGATCTCCCGCATGGTAGTCGCGTGTTCTAACCACTATGCCACGGCTGGTCCCTGCATGTCGTGCTTTAATATTCTGACAACAAGTTAAAACATATTTTTAGTATTTTAGAGCAATTTGTCGTCTTAATTTATATTGCTGCATTGTCCCTAAAAACATACTGCCAAATTTTCAGGAAAATCTTTATCATTGAGATGCTTTTTTATACCCTCCTGCTTGTCTTCGAATAACTCAAGTAGCAAATTTGTCACCTTACTAATTAATAATTTATTATTTAATTATTTTCTTAGGCTATTGTCTTTCAGATATTCTTTTACTTAGACAAGTTAAATTTCACATATTCTCCTTATAACACCATTCCATCCCTATTACCACAAGTAATACGACCTGTCTCGTATTCCACAATTGCCTGGGAAACCTTACAACTTATGCCAACTTATGGCCAACACACAATAATATTACACAGTTGTGTGCGCCGTTATCTGTGGACTGCTAATTAAATTACATTATTTCACAATACACTCTTTTTTTTCGCTCTATCTCTTTCTCTCTGCCTGTCTCTTTTGTCAGCCATCATCAAGCCGCAAGATGCAACTCAACCATGCGAAACTTACTGTATTATCATTGCAGCGCACACAGTCACACACAAAGTTTTTCGTCATTTTCAGGAAAATGCATCGTGTCAAATTGCTCCATAGTATCTTTGTATAGGTCGTGGTCACCTCATCGCCCTTAGGAATAAAACGAGAAGCCCGCACAACGGCCATGCGGCCATTGTCGAAATAATGGCTGGCATTGGGAGTGCACTCATGGTTCATGACCGCCGTCAAAGGAAATAAACCTCGCAGTAATATCTCATGGTCGCCTACCCGGCAGGGGGCCTCAAAAGCATTTGTATTGAGAACGCCAACAATTCGAAACAGATTATCCATGAAAGACTTGTCGGTCGTGGGGAAATTGCAAAAGCACTGGGCAGCTTTTATGATCTCCTGGCGGTAGCCTTTGCCATCGTTGGCCTGCATTGCTGTGACCAACTCCCGTTGATCCGGCTTTAGGAAGAAGACACGAATGGCAGTCAATATGCGCAGTGACATCGGATTAACGGGACAGCATTCCTCCTTGGTAAGGCCGTTGGCGCCATTGGCCGTATTTTCGTTGGTGCTAAAGGCACGTTGGAAATCCTTGGGCTGCCAGCGTAGAAATAGCTCACACTCCTGGCGGTGCAACTCCGAGTCGGCACATTTATCACAGACGGGCAGCGTGCAGTTGTTCTTGCAGAGGAAATCCTTGACCGCCAATAATTTATGACAACATACGCAAGTATTCAATATGGAGCCTTTGCGCGCCGTGGGCCCCACAATGAGAGCTCGTTCGCGAAATATTATTTCACCTTGCTGGATGTTGCGTGTGGCGAATATGCCACGTCCGGCCACCGGCGAAGGGGCAATTGTCCAGTTTGGCTCAGGGTCACGTAAGTCGCCTAAATGCAGGTCAACCAAGCGAGCCAGCTCAGCTGGTGTCGCCATAGCACTCAATGTAGATTTAACAACAGCAACAACAATAACAACAACAACGGTAGTAGCAACAACAACAACTACTACGACTCCCAACAGTACAATGGCTAAACGACACCAACAAAGTGTGGACACAGGCGAAATGTGTTTAACAACGATAATTCGTGTTAAGTAAGTAAATATACGTATATGAACATATGCACTACATATACATATGTGTACATGTGTGTATTTATAACATATATATATTAATTTTTTTTTTTTATTTTATGAAAATTCAGAATTTCACTTTCGGCGTCCGTCTTTTTATTTTGGTTTGTTATTATTTTATTTCTCGTACCGCACGACGCGACTTGCAACAGATAACTAAGCGGCATAAATATTTATTCGACAATTGGCCTCTGGTTTTTGTTTCATCCTCGGCAGCAGCAGCAGTGGCAGCAGTCAACGTCTGTTGGTTGCTTCTTTGGCCTGTTCATTCTCGTGTAGCGAGTTTTCCCTCAGCGAAAGCCATGCGGACACTAGTACTATACACACACACACTCACATACACTTTTGCCCACGAAAATATGCTTAAGCTCAAAACTGCAGAAAATTACGCGTGAAAAGGCCACCGTGTGGAAATAAAAAAAAACAACACACAAACACACACGCTGAAAACTAAGAAAATCCCAACAACAATAATAACACTACACCGCTGGCCAAAGTGTTAAAACAAGTGTGGAAAACAGCAACAACAGCAATATCGACAGTCACGGCGATGTATAATGAGCAAAGAACACAAAGAGCCACACAAGAAACCAGTGCGGTGATGATGTTGATTCCAACAATATTCGAAACGTCAGCATAACGATTTGTTTGTACGAGTCGACAACTTTACGTTATCGCCACCATTAGGCCACCGCATCGCTGTTTGTTATTTATCGGTGTTTTGTCCACTTGCGCACGTGAGTTTGTTGTGTGCGAGTGTGAGTTAGCTCTGTTTTAAACTATGCAGCATTAGTATGAGTAATGTTGGCGCCAAACACGTACAATGGCTATGTTTTGGTTTGTGTATAGACTATAACGGACGGAGTGTAAATTAAATATGTATTCACATTCAAATAGTGCAACATGTAGGTGTAGGTGTTTTGGTAAGTAGTGAGTAGACGATGTGAACAGGCAAATAGGGGTAATGTTAACAACATGTTAATTTATACTATGCGGTAGTGAAAGTCCTTGAACGTAGTATCACACGTTATGTCTCTGTTATGTCCCAATTGATTTTAAATCGGTTTTTTTTAGAAACTATTTTTTCATTTACTTAAGCATCTGAAAAGAATCACTTTGTTTAATATTTATAAAATTAAGATAAGAATAAAGAATGGACTCGATAGAATGAGATTTAACGAACACGCCTGACAATCAATTGTCGGTTAAATCGATTAAAAAATGAAATGTATGATTAAGGTTTCAATAAAAGCTATGCTTTACCTCTCTTATTCGAATAAAAGGTAACTATTCGGGGAATTTGTCACGTTTTAGACTTTTTTGTGTGACAAAACTCGAGAACCACTAGTCCGATTTTGCTGAAATATATTTAAAAAAATTAAGAATTTCATTTCCTATATTCTGTTCATATAACGTTTCTCTATATAAGCAACAGTTTTTCACTTTGAACTAAGTTTATTTTGTAGCAGTTACAATAAAACTGTTGTACTCCGTGGCGTATGATTTACGTGGAATATTACTTATGATAATCATACGCCACCTTATAGTATTTATGTTATGTCAAACAAATGAGCCTAAAACGTGACAAATTCCCCTATACCTTACTTACTAACTTCAAATCGATATTAAATTATTATGGCATGCAACGTGACAAGACGAATGATGCATAACTTTTTCTTTTTGGTGCTACTTTCATGTGCAGTTCTCAGAATTGAGTCCCAAAATCATGTGTTGTACTATGTACTGTTTAATTCCATTGTTATTCTATTTTTTATATGGATCAAACTTTAAAAAAAATATATTCCTCCTGTTCGGTTACACATTTTAAGTGACATTTTTGGATTTGGTCAAAAAAACATCCCATTCTGTCAGACTGTAACAATCACCATCAATTACCCTCACATACATACACATTGTCGGATGTGTCGAATACTCATGCTTGTTGGATTAAGATGCCCGCACAACGACCAAGAGACATAAACAACATGATTTAATTTATGGATGAAAATGTGCAATCTTGTTGTGGTGGACACTCTCACACGCATCGTAGTGTGTTGTTGTACATATAGTACGCATTGTATGGACATTTGCAAATCTGGCATCGTTAATATAAATTACGAAATGCTGTCATGTGACAAAGTGACCATAGGTATGTACGTGTGTGCAACATGAATGAAGTAATCTGTGATGCGTATAATTTTTGATATATCGTACAGTGACCGTGATCATTAATGCGGTTGTAAGGGAAAGTAATTGTATGTACGTTGTTTTTACGTTTCTATACATAGATTTACATTTACAGTTTTTAGTAATACATGTATAAACTTTTGGTTTTATTTACAAACCTGATAAATATGGGTATTTCCAGAGGAAGGGCGGACGATGTCATAAAATGAAATTGTGTGCGTCCCTTGTGTACTTTCCTAATCATAATTTTGAACACAATATTTTAAGTAAAGTTTTATTAAAAGTACATCATAGTAGTATCTAAAATCTACATTTTTCACTTTGAACATAATCTTTAAAATATTTCAACTTTTCGAGAAAACTGCAAACATGCGTGCGCAATGCAGGAAATACCCAATTACTAATAAGTGATTGTGTTATTTTGTAGGGCGCCTATTTCCAAAAAAAATATATTACATACATATATTTTGTTTGTCATAATCAGGGCCAACACAAATATGCCCGGAAAAACTTAAAATATGCGCATCAGATAAGCACGAAAAACACTAAAAAAAAAATGCCTTTAAAACTAATAAAAATGCACAATAAATTTTGATTTTAAGTAATTTATTCACTGAATACATTTAATTTTAATAAATTTTCATCAAAAATAGTTGAAAATTAAATCGTTAATTACATTTATAAGATTCAAACTATTCTTTAATTACTCTACTGTAAAAAAATTACATGAGTTTTTTTGACTTACAACTCTATAATTTTCAGTCGAATTATGTATACGCCTTCACACTAATTTTTCTCACATATTCATGATTTCCGCTATTAAAATTTTGATAATTTTTTTTTTGGAACATATGAGATTTTAAGAAGGATAAGGATAAACTTGGCTACGTGCTTTATATGTAAAAAAGTTTTATTTGTAAACTTAGGTTTCTAAGGTCCAACATTGTGTTGACTTAAAAAGTGCCACCGCCCATTGTTTCAACGTAAAGTTTTTCTTCGCAATGCTATCTGTTTTAAAATGCCGCTTGTCATATTTGAAAAGGTAAACGCTAATTCACTGTTTCTCCTTGGAAGTAAGCGTTGCTTCAGCCTCCTCACTGTTACACTTTTCCACAACTTTCCTAACGTCCTTAAAATAGTATCCTAATGGTTTCATTAAACTACCCCATGAGTGATGGATGAAACAGGTGGTAACGCAACGATAGAATGAGCTCACTGAAAATCATGACGACGGAATGGATCCGTGGTATAAACACAAAAATAATATTTCGATAAGCTAAAACCGAAAACATATACTTTAAAAAATACAGCCTTTGTAGAATTTAACAATTAATTAATATTGTTTCTTAAAAAAAAAATAAACAAGTGTTGCCTACAATAAGAAAAATATGTATGTAAAAAAAAAACTTAACCTAAAAACCCCAAAATATGCTTTTATATGCAAAAACCCCCAAAACATGCCTGTAAGTCCGTAATATGCATTTGCATATGCAAGTATGCATTGCATACTTTTGTTGGCCCTGGTCAAACATAAATACTGTATGGTGGCGTTTGATTATCAGAAATAATATTCCACGTTAATCATACGCCACGGAGTACAACAGTTTTATTGTAACTGCTACAAAATAAACCCAGTTTAAAATCATTTGATGAATGGAAAAGTGGTTGTTTATTGCTGTTGCTTATGTAGGGAAACGTTAAATGAACAGATTAAAGGAATTGAGGAGCTTGCAGCAACAACGAGTTAACTCCATTTTTAGGCCGATCAGAGTTAACGACCGTTTCTTGGGGGGAAAAATAATTCTTTTGTTTGGTTCAACAATGATTTATCTCCCATTGATAGTTCTCAAGGTATCCATTAGAAAGAGTTAACTGCTTCATTCGTTTGTGGCAACATGGAGTTAACTCGAGGATCTGACTCTTTGTTTCCCCAAATGATTGTCGTAAAACAGCATGGAGATTGCAGTAGCGATGTTACTTGGCCGGCCTCCAAACGACTGATCCCTCTGCTAGTTGAACATTCGCTTCTATAGCCGTTTAATGCATATTGCAGTAAGCGACTTTCCCGATTTTCGCCACTTTGCTTATACTTACCCTTTATGTTATCCCCTGATAGTTGCGCGTATGATTGCCCATATTTAATGCTTCCTTACTTTTAATTAAAATGAAATTAAAATGAAAGCAATTTTCTATTATTTGGGCCAAAAAGGAGTTACCTCCACAATAAAATTGACTGTAGAATTGCGAATTTTACGAATTCTACATGCCAAAGCATGTAGTGGTACCTGACAAGTAAAAAGGCAAAGTCACAGACGATTTAAATGCATTCTCTATTTTTGTACAGTTTTTTTTATTTTCCACACAATTATAAAATTTGGAGTTAACACGTTGTTGCTGCAAACCCCTCAATTGTAATTTTTAATCTTTTTTAAATTTGTTTCAACTAAATAGGACAAGTGGTTCTCGAGTTATGTCAAATAAAAGAGCCTAAAACGTGACAAATTCCCCTCTACAATATTTACTAACTTCAAATCGATATTAAATTATTATGGCATGTAACTTGACAAAACGAGTGATGCAAAACGTCTTCTTTTTGGGGCTACTTTCACGTGCAGTATGGAAATCTGGTCACAGATACGCAAAGTGTGCTGCACTAATGGAGAGAACACTTCCAGCAACTGCTGGTTCCAGAAGGCAGCGCACGTGAAGTTATCACGGCAATTGTCGACGACGGCTTAGATTGCCCACCACCAAGTCGAGCCGAGGTAAGAAGAGCAATATCGCGGCTAAAAAACAACAAAGCAGCCGGTGCCGACTGTCTGCCGGCTGAGCTCTTCAAGTCCGGTGGCGAGGAGCTGATAACGAGCAGTCACCAGCTCCTGCACACGGTTTGTCTTAAAGAGTGCATGCCCGACGATTGGAATTTAAGCGTATTATGTCCTATGCTGGAAAAACGTGATCCAAGTATGTGCTCAAACTACCGCGTTATCAGCCTTTTACCCATCGCATATAAGGTCCTGTGTGCTATGTGAAAGACTAAAGCCAGTGTTATCCAACCTGATCGGGCCTTACCAGTGTGGCTTTAGACCTTGAAAATCAACAACTGACCAGATATTCATAATTCGGCAAATCCTGGAAAAGACCCAAGAGAAACAGATCGATACGTACCATCTTTTTGTCGACTATAATACTACCTTCGACAGCCCGATACGGCAGAAATTACACGAAGCCATGGCTGAGTTTGGTATTCCAGGGAAGTTGATACGCCTCTGCGGAATGACGCTGACTGACACGAAGTCTTCAGTGAAGATTGGCAAGGATCTTACGGAGCCATTCTGAACCAGGCTAGGCCTAAAACAAGGCGGCGGCCTATCGTGCGATCTCTTCAACATAGTGATGGAGATGATAATGAGAAAAGCTGCAGTAAACACGAGTGGCACTATATTCAACAAAAGCAACATGCTACTCGTATACGCTGATGACGTATACATCATCGGTCGAAAACTGCGGGATGTGACTGCAGCATTCTCAGGTATACAGAAGGAATCAGCGAAAATGGGCCCAACGGTGAACGAGGACAAAACGAAGTTATTAGTTTTAACGAACAAAGAATCTACTCGTTTGGGAAACTGCGTGAACGTTGACAACTATAATTTCGAGGTGGTAGATAATTTTGTCTACCTAGGCTCCGCCATCAACAAAGAAAATAATGTCAGCCTAGAAATCCGGAGAAGAATCCTGCCTGCACATAAATGCTACTACGGAGTAAGCAAGCGATTCAATGACATAGCCCTCTCTCGACGAACAAAACTCCAGCTATACCAGATACTAGATCTACCTGTCTTAATGTATGACTCAGAATCCTGGGTTATGACACAAGCGGATGAATCGGTTCTGGCGGTATTCGGGAGAAAAATACTCAGTAAAATATATGGGCCCATCATCGTTAACGGAGAGTATCGGCGTTGTATGAATCATGAGCTGTACGAGCTGTACACTGACATTGCTGTGGTCAGACGCATTAAGGTGCAATGGATGCGTTGACTAGGTCATGTTGTACGCATGGACGAAAATGTTCCAGCTCGAAAAGTCTTCGACAATGAATGCGATGGACGGCGCAGAAGAGGGCGACCAAAACTCCGTTGGAAAGACCAGGTTACTGAGACATTTACAGAACTTGGTGTGACTAACTGGAGAAAAAGCGTAGAAGATATTTTTCTACGTGCGGTATATAATCCACTGGGACTGCGAAGAAGTACCAGCTAAGTAAGAAAGTAATCACATGGACAGACACCCTAAAGTAAGCAATTTGTATAGGAGGTGGGAGAAGTTTTCGACCGATCTTACTCATCTTAAAACTCAACCTCTGCTTTGAAGATACAAGTTTGCATTCCAAACTTCAGCTCGTCACCCCCAAAAAGAGGGATTTTGTATGGGAGGTGGGAGTAGTTTCTGGCCGATCGACTTTTGACCAAAAAAACAAACAAACTTCAAACCCTTGTGAAAAAAGTTGTGACGTAGTGGAGCAAATTGGGGTTTAAGGTGTTATTACTGAGGTTAAATGCTAACGTTTAATATTGGTTTGGTTGACTCCTGAAATAGTGGTGTAACACACTATTTGCTACAAAAAAAGACATCTTGACATTTCATTAACATTTAATTTTGATTTTATTTTATAACTTTTGACTCGTAGAGGTTCTTTGTCTTCGGTGACTGTTAGTGAAATTTTTCGGAGTATATTTCTATCGAAAATTCTAACCCTACTAAAAAGTATTAAAATGTTCCGAGGAAATATTCTCCGGAGACATGAACTATCCCAAATATGTATTGTATTCTTTAAATCGACTTTTGGCTAAAAATATCAAATTTCAAACCACTGTAAAAAAAACTGTGACGTTCTGGAGAAAAATTGAGTTTAAGGTTTTGTTACTGATGTCAAATGCTATCGTTTGATATTGCTTTCATTCACCTCCGAGACCATGACAATTTTGCATAGTCTAACCTAAATAGTCTTTACCAATACAACATCCCTTCCGGTTCAAGCCAATTGTGTACTGACGACGTGATGATTCTCAATGGTGTTCCTTTAAAAGCAGTTTTTTTGATTTCATACCGAAAATGTACTTTCTTCTGTGCAAGTGCAATACGGTTATAATATAAATATAATCCGACTTCCAAAGAAATTTTCAATTCAAAAGAGTCTAACTGGCAACACTGTTACTTATGCACTAAAGCTTTTTCTCTTAAAGTTAAGAATTTCTCTTAATATATCAAAAGCTACTTTCACTGATTGTGTTTTTAGTTTATTATACGAGATCGTCAAATTGTTTTCATTTCCATAGCGTATTAATAGAAATGTTTACACTAAATTGCTAGGGTGGCAGTAGTTCATAAAGAAAACATTATTCAGAAAAATAATTCTATTGCCAGCAATATAATGTTTTTATTCCAAATGAAATCACTTTAACCCTTAGTCCTATGTACAAGAGTATAAAATTTATACTAAAATAAGGTTAATCGATATATTTCCGATATATAGAAAAACTGACCAAGTCCACATTTTTAAAAAAATTTGATAATATGACTATTGGTCGTAAAAAAATATATAAATAGTCTGGACCTTAACCGAGACCTTTTATAGTAGAAACAAAAACCAATTGTTGACTATGTCAATATTCGGCAAAAAATAATTCAGGAAAAAATGACTAAGACCATTAAATTTGATTAAATACGATGAAGTTGTTATCGTACGTGATTGTATTAATGTGGATCCAACAACTTATTCGGTTTTGGCATTATTTTTTGTAAACTAAAACATATATAAAAACCAAACTAATGTCTGATTTATTGAATCTATATATATAAAAATGGTGGCAAAAATGTATAGTAATTCATCAATTGAGAACGGCTGGGCCGATTTTGCTCAAACTTTTTTTCAGTTGTTCGTCATTGCCAGGAGAAGGTTTATGTGAAAGAAAATTTTGGGAAAATCTTCCGGAAAAGTCGGAAAATCGGAAAATTGGAAAAATCAAAAATTGCCTTTTTGTATGGAATTTTGTGTGCAATTGTTACAGAATGGCTTTTTAAATAGAAAAATGGAAAATTTTTGTTGAAAAATGCAGAAAAATTCGAAAAATTTAAATTTTTTTTTACGAAATTTTGCATATTATCGTGTGATAATATGTTATTTTTGTAACAGATAATTATTCCGAAATGATTTTCCGAATGGGAAAATAGAAAAATTCTCGGTGGAAAACTCGGAAAATTCAGGAAAAACTCGAAAAATTTGGATTTTTACGGAAACAATTTGCACCGCAAATTGAATTTTTGTATTAAATTTTGTGTGTAATTGTTTCGTTGTGGCTTTTCGGTTGAAAAAATAGAAAATTTTGGCAGGAAAATTATGGAAAAATTCTAAAAATTTAAATTTTTGTTCGACGAAATTTTACATTTTATTGTAAGTTTTGATAATTTTGAATGATGTAAATGTGAAAAATAATTTTTCGAATGGAAAATTAGAAAATTCTTGGTGGAAAACTCGGAAAATTCCGGAAAAAAATCGAAAATTTTTGATTTTTTCGACGAAATTTTTCATTGTATCACTTGATTTGATGATTTTAGACGACGTAAAGATGAAAAATTCGTTATGATGCTTGAAAAATTTAGGAATATTGTGAAATTTATTATGTTGAAATATTAAATGCAAAATGGTAGAACAATTTTAAAATCTTCTGCATTAGCATAATGCATTGTTCCGATTGTTCAAAACCACATTGAATACAATGCATTAAGACGTCCAAAAAATCATTATCAGAGCAGACAAGAGACTCTCTGGATGCCATGTAAGACAATTCAATGCTTCCACTATAAATGAAGACGCAGTGGTGATTGTTACGGAGAATGTGGAATAACGCGATATAGTTCTCAAGCTTCGGGATGGTGGACAAGTTGGACGAGATGGCTGACGACATTTGCACAGAGTTCGCACGACAACATCCAATTTCGATTTTGAAATTATCTTCTGATCATAGACATGTGCTAATATGTGGCAGTCTACTGTCGAAATTGGGAATACCAGCGCAAAATCGTTCAATGCATGTTGCATTCAATCGCGAATTGCAACAAGAACAAGACTTTGATCGAGTTGAGCTGACTGAAAGAGTCCGAAGAAATGTGGCGCTCTTAACTGCCGAGCAAACGAACGTGTATGATTCAATGATGAAAGTTGTTGACGATAGAACAGAAGCATTTACTTTCTCGATGATGCCGGTTGGACAGCCAAGACATTCGTAATTTCTTTGATTCTGGCAACAATTCGATCAAGATCGCAATTGAGTTAGCTGTTGCATCCTTTGGTATTTCTTCCACAATCGAACTGCACATTCCGCTTTCTTCTCACGGTTGACAACACTACGTGTAGCGAAATTGTTGCGAGAATGCTTAATCATTATTTAAAATTAATGCACGATGGCGCATAAACGAGCATTGGAGGCATATGACCGAACGATGAAAAATTTTCGTGGTCATTTAACGAGAATGAGGCGACCAACTATTCGACAGAATTTTTGAACTCTCTAGATGTGCCAGTTGTGCTTAATTTGCATCTGAAGGTGGGATCGATCATGATCATTTTACTGAAACTGAATCATCCGAAATTGTAATTAAAGTGACGATCATCAAGGGCATATGCAAAGGAGAGGAAGTCCTTATACCTCGAATCTATTATTCCAACCAATCTTCCCTTCCAATTCAACTCCCCATTCGATTGGCTTTTGCGATAACAATCAATAAATCGTAAGGCCAAACATTGGAAATTTGTGGAATCAACCTCGAATTTCCCTGCTTTTCACACGGTCAGCTGTGCGTTGTTTGTTCATTGTTGTTTTTACGCCGGAAACAAATCGGAAAACATTGTATATCAGATCGCTCTTCACAGATTTCGATTAAATTCAAGTAAATCTGATTAAAACTTGAACTATCTGTGTTTTACTATTATATAAAGGCGTTACCTTAGGAGCGAGACGAAGTTTGCCGGGTCCAAAGTTGTATGGCAGAACAACGTTTGCCGGGTCAGCTAGTGGAGTATAAGATTAAACGCATTTATCTCCGAATGAAGTTGATCAGTTTTTCCTGTATACCCAGGACATTCTTGTCGTTAAGTAAATAAAAGATTAAAATTGATATTATTTTTCTTTATTGTTTCAATCAACCGTTATGAAAAATCATAACATAAAATAAATTGTCACCCTAATATTTGTATGAACATACATAGATCACCCACGTGTATTTTCTTTTCGTTTCGTTTATCAACATATTTCTTGGTATTCGCTTTCATATAAAAGTGATAAACTTGTGGATATTATGTGTCTAACTAACAAATACATCTTATGGAAATGATCGTTCGTTCATAAGTGTACACCACAGGCTGTTGTCCCACAGACAGATTAACGGAATGAGATTTTTTTTGTTTGTATGAGTTTTTTTTGTGATACGCATAGAATATCACAAACACAAATCTTTAAAACACTTAAGAGAACAGACAACACTTGACACTTAGATTTGCCTACATTTATGAATTTAGCTTTTCATTTATATTTTCCATGTAAATTTGATACAAATTATATGTCAAGAATGAATTTTTATTTATCTAAGGAACAAGAAAGTGATTTTTATAGAATATCAAAGCAAAACGACCAATACAAATATTAAAATTAGTCTTGATAATATTTCGATTTATTTTCATTTAACAAAATTTTAAACCAATTTTTTGACCAAAATCCTTTTTATACTAAACTCACCGTTGGATCCTCACAACGCCGACATGAACACACAAATTGTTTGGTCATTCCCATGAACACCTTACGCGCTAAATTGCCCCACAGCACCTTGGCATAGGTGGTCACGATTTCCTGGCCCTGCTTAATAGGTCGCGCAGCTGTTATAACAATTGTCTCTCCATTTTCAAAGTGATGATTAGCATTTGGAGTACACTGGTGGTTTAGCAGACCGGCCAGCGGAAATAAAGCGCGAATCATTACCTGATGACCTTTAACACAGCTATTGCCTTCATACGCATTAGTGTTAAAGGCACATATGGTGCGACAGAAATATTCCAAAGTATCCTGTTCCCTGGGGAAGTTCTTAAAACAAGCCGATGCTCTCTGCACCTCTACCATGAAAAATTTATCGGGGTTGGCCTGTAGGGCATAGAACAACTTGCGCTGCGACTCGCTTAGGAAGAAACAACGTATTACGGAAACAATGCGCAGCGAATGACGATTAACTTTACTGGTATCCTTGGGTATCCATTTTCGGAAGAGCTGACACTCCATTGCATGGCGTTCAGAGTCGATGCATATATCACACACAGCCATGGTGCAACCCTTTTTGCATATAATCTCCTGATCATTGCCTTCCAGCCGGCAATAGCATACACAGCAAGTATTCAGCTTTGAAGACTTATTGGCCGTTGGGCCCGCAAGTAAGGCATGTTCACGAAAGATCACTTCACCCTCAGCAATGTCTCTAGAGGCAAATATGCCACGACCGGAAATGGGCGAATCGGTCACTTGCCAGTTGGAATTTTTTTCGAGAAACTCATGGCCCAAATGTAAGTTTATTAGCTCGGCCAGCTCTTGGGTGGATGCTGTAATCGGCATTGACATTTTGCTTAACTCGAATATGAAACTCACAACACTTTCAGTTTAAAACCAATTTAAAGCTGATTTTTGCGTAATCTTTGCGTTTGACTATTTCGATATCTATGTAATGCAATTTCAGCCTTGTCGATCTTTATTCTACCGATTGCCACCGCTTCCGCTTGATTTCACACAACCAACTAAATAAAATTAATTATTTTTCCCTTGATTCCAAAAAGAAAATGAGACGTCTCTCGCCATGAGCGTTGTTTTTTTATTTGATAGCTGTGAACAGAATGTGTGTGTTGTTTTTTTTTTTTTGTTTACTTCCCCGCAAAACGTAGGCGCAAGAATAGAACAGATGTTTGGAACCAAGCCCCCACTGGTTAATGAAAAAATCTCCATAATGCCCTCCAAAGAAATTTGTTTTTATTACTAAACAATTTTTTTGAATAGTTTTTAAAATATTTTGTAATGCATTTTTTTGTTGTTTTCTTTTATTGCCAAAGCCTACATTTTCGATTATTGTCTCTTTATTTGGAATTAACACAAAACCGTTTAGTGTTTAAGTTGTTTGTCCACATTAATCATTTGTTCTCAGGCGATTTGTCACGTGTAGCCTATGACAACTAAACCAATTGTTTAAAATACCTCATACCTCAATAACTGTAATAGAATTTTGTGAGATCTTCAAGTAACCCTTAAAGTATTCTATCATTTAAAATGTTTTAAGAAAGCTTTAAGTTAGCTTTTTTGAGACTTTTTTGAAGGCGGCTACTTTTTATTGCGGTTCGTAGTGTTGCTAAAGATCAGAATAATTCTGTTGATGTAGGAGTGAGCTTATGAGCTTTTTACACGAAAAACTTTTAAACAGAATTGGTAAAAAGTTTGAAATATTCCAAACTTACCAAAAAAAAAAGTTGGAAATGCAAATACCCAATTTCACGATTTACACGATAGATACGTTCCTGGAAAAATAATGTAAATCGAATTCGAAAATCGTTTTTAACAAAAAAAATTTAAAATTTTGATTTATAGTGCTTTTTTGTACCCTCCACCACGCGCAACCACGGAACTAAGAGAATATTCAGTTTGTTCTTCCATTAGTGACGCTCATAATTGCTTTTATAAAAAAAATTTGAACATGACCATTTCAACGCCCACTTTCTTAATATATCAAAAAATCCTATAAAACGCTTTAAAAGCAGGTAAGAAAATGTCAGTCGGGTAAACCAACTTACATATATCCTCACCTTCAGTGAAAACATAAAATTTGCTTTACAAAATACAGAATTTGGGCACGATCACGTTAGTTGTATTGATATTATATTATTACTCGATTTCTAAAGTGGGCGGAATGGTACATTTGTATGGGAGGTCTCAGAAGGGGCATGGCTAGGCTTCCAGATTTTTTCTCCAAAACTGTATCCTATTATAGATTAACAAAATACAGACTTTGGGCACGACCGCGATGGGTGTATTGATATTATTAATCGATTTCCAAAATGGTCGGAGTGGTACATCTGTATAGGAGGTAACAGAAGGAGCGTGGCTAAAATTTCTTTTGCTAAAACGTTACCCAGTTATAGCTTTACAAAATACTGAACTTGGGCACGTGTTGGTTGTATTGATATTATTACTAGATTTCTAAAGTGTTCGGAATGATACATTTATATGGGAGTTACCAGAAGGGGCGTGGCTAATCTTCCAGTGTTTTCTTCAAAACTTTATCCTATTATAGCTTTACGAAATATGTACAGAACTTGGGCACGAAAGCGTTGGATATATTGATATTATTACTTGACGTCTAAAGTGGGCGGAATGGTACATTTGGATGAGAGGTACCAAAAGGGGCGTGGCTGGACTTCAAGTTATTCCTCCGAAAGTTTAGCCTGTTATAGCTTAACAAAATATAAAATTTGGGCACGATCGCGTTGGTTGTACTGATATTATTACTAGATTTCTAAAGTGGGCCGAATTATGTATTTGTATGGGAGGTCCCAGAAGGGGCGTGGCTAGACTTCCAGTTTTTTTCTCCAAAACTTTACTAAATTCGGAAATTGGGCACGATCGCGTTGGACGCAGTGATATTATTACTTGATTTCTAAAGTAGGCGGAATTGTACATTTGTATGGGAGGTACCAGAAGAGATGTGGCCATGTAGCGTATTTCCAATACCTTAAATAGTGTTGGGGAAATATTAACCTATGCATAGCTTCAAAATAATTGGTAACAGCTTTCGTAAGTTATCGTGCATACCAGCCGGACAGACAGACAGTCGAACATGGCTCAATCGACATAGAAAGTCATGAATCGAATTTGGTTCAAAGAAACAAAAGGTCTACACTGTAGACTCTACAGTGACTCCTTCTATGTGTAACAACTACCCGTAAGGTGAGGGTATAACAAGTTTAAAGTGGAAATATCCTACCTCTCAATTACAGTATAGATACGTTCCCAAAACAATCGAATAAACGAATACGAAAATTGTTCAAATCAAAAAAAAAAAACAAATTCAGGTGAATATAGTACAGTTTGTCTTCCGTGTGTGACGCCCATATGGAGTCATGTTAGATGTGGCAATACATATAAATTATCGGCGTCAAATTGCAAGACGATTTAAAGATGTCTGTCGGTCTATCTGTCTGTCCTTGCGATTACAGCAGTAGTTTAAGAGCTATCACTCTGAAATTTGGAATGTAAGCTTGCATTCTCTAAACGGACGTTAAGAGATAAGAAAGATTGGACTGAAACTACTCCTACCTCCCTTCTTTCTGTCCCCTTGATTACAGTTGAGAGGGTTAGAAGCAAAGGGGTTCAAGTGTCAAATTGACAAAAATTAGTGAGTTAGTGTGCAGTTGTGTGCCTTGATACTTAAACTTAAAACTTATTTTCCCTTTGCACCCCATGAATGAGGTAGCTTCTCGCGTTGTTGTGAATTAACACGCTTTCTATTTTTAGATTCACAACTAACGGCACCTACTTGTTTATCGACGAATGCGAACGTCACTGTTTGAGAAGCTCTTACTAGACACGCCGATTGAATCGATGCTTAATACTGCGAAGTTGCTGTCAACAACATTCGAGGGGAGCCGACAATGAGAAAACAATTTTTGTTTTTTTTTTTAAGATGACTGGAGCCAGGTTTGAACCTGCGATCTCCCGCATGGTAGTCGCGTGTTCTAACCACTATGCCACGGCCGGTCCCGTTCCTTGATACTATCTCTGTTTATTTGAATGAGATGACATCAATTTTGATTACCAGTGGTGATGTCTAGACAAAAACAGTTCTAGTAATATCTGCATTTATACTAGAATTTGAAACTTTGAAGGCGAATATTTCGAAATTAACTGTTTGTCACTTATATCCGTTTGCTTCTAACCCCATCAGTTGTAGTTTAAGAGTTATCGAGCTCATATTTGCTATAGAAGCTTCTTTCTCTTAGCGGAGGTTACGTTCTGAGATGAGAATAATCGGTCAAAACTACTACCACCTCCCAAACAAAAATCCCCGTTTTTTAGGGTTAAAAATAGACGAAACTAGTAAAAATAGTAATAGTAAGACAAGTCTAGAGTATTTCACTGGTTCACAATATTGAGGTTATTGCCTGGGCACGGAATTATTCCATTACGGAATGAAAAATATATTCAAATTCCAGAATAAAAAGTTTTTGAGATTGTCATAGTTCGGTTTGAGATCAGTTCTATTGGCAATTATTTATTATTGCCAATAGGTTTTTAGTCAAGAGTGTGAAATGTATTATGTTGACAGCAGGTTAGGCGTATGACGTCATTTCGACAATAACCAATAATCTCGTCAGCGCCCTTTGCTGTGCCTTCTCCTCTATCATCGCAAACCTTAAGGGAAGAAAACATCTCAAAGCTAATGAGAACTTTTCCCAACGGTGCGAAGAAAGCATCCTCGAAGCGCACAACATGCCAACATAATACACACACAAGCACTGATCTCAAACCGAACTATGACAATATCATATTTCAATACAGATCAACAAAAAACAAACTCATAAAATGTTTTTGTTTATTAATTTTTTGCTATGTTTCTTACTTTGCCACAATTGACTGCATTTTGGCCGTTAAAAAAAATATTGTACCACTGGACCGCGTCTGGTACCTTTATGTTACGTCCTAATTATGTCAAAAATATACTTGTCTTCTGGTAAATAAAATATTGACAACAATTTAATAAATTATCATTTCTATCTACCTTAAAGGAAAGTCATAGCATAAAAATTAAGTGTCACCCTAATATGTGTATGCATGTAGATCACCCACGTGAATATTGTTGTTGTTTCCACCCCACTTTACTTCTCTCTGTTTGCAATTAATGAATGATTTTGTGTATATGTGTATTTTCTTTTCGTTTCATCAAATCATGTATTGGCATTGCCTTTCGTATAAAATTGATAAACTTGTGGATATTATGTGTATTAGAAACAAATAAATCTTATGCAAATAATCGTCCATAAGTGTATACCACTAGCTGCTATCCAACAGATAATGTGGCGGAACGCAATTTTACTTCGTTTGTATGTAATTTTGTGATATTTTACCTGTAAAGAGAACATTTCGCACTTGAATTTGCTTACATTTGTGAATTTTGGTTTTTCATTTATGTTTTTTATATAAATTTCATCCAAAAAATAAAATATGTCAAGAATTACTATTAATTTGATTATGGAACATGAATGTGAATCTATATATATAAAAATGAAATGGTCCACGTATGTCATACCATCACTTGAGAACGGCTGGAGCGATTTAGCTGATTTTTTTTTTATTCGATTCGAAATTTTCCGTAGATTGTTTGTGTTGAAAAAAATCAAATCCAGGTGGCCCTAGGGTGGATTTATATCGAAAATTTGAATGCATGTACCAATTCAACTGAAATTTAGAATGGATATTCATTTGATCATGAGAAAACATTTTATGTACAAATGGACCCGGTAGATGGCGCTGGGGTCGGTTTACAATCAAAATTTTAACGAATGGGCCATTTTAACTAAAATTCAGAATCTATGTTTGTTTGATCATCAGAAAAAATTGTATGTACAAATGGACCCGGTAGATGGCGCTAGGGTGGATTTATATCGAAAATTTGAATGCATGTACTAATTTAACTGAAATTTAGTATTTATGTTTGTGGAACCTTGAGAAAAAATTGTTTGTATAAATTGACCCGGTAGGTGTCGCTAGGGTGGAATTATAATGAAATTTTTTACGAATTAAACAATTTGACTGAAATTTTGAATGTATATTTGTTTTATTATTTTTTTATTTTATTATTATTTATTTTATTTTGTATATATGGACCTACAGTTGATTTGGCTGGGATGAATTATTTCGAAAATTTATATCCATTGTCCAATTTTACTTAAACTTAAAATATATGATTTTGGATTGAGTTTGGAACCAGTTGCCGGTGTTTAGCTTATGATACACTTAATTTTTGGAATGTCATTTAGTCACTTTTTTTTAACATCATAGTTATTCAGAAGTCTACATATATAAAACAGATGTACATTTTGATGTCACCATAATTGTGAAAACGGTTGACCCCAGTTGTCTTAAAATTTCAGTGAAAGTTAAGGATTGGCTGTAGATGGTCACCCAGACCCCAAAAAGGCTTAAAGAAGAATGACTAACTTTTATAATGAATTAGAGAGTCACTTTTTTTAACATCATAGTTATTCAGAAGTCTATATATATAAAACCGATGTACATTTTGATGTCACCATAATTGTGAAAATGGTTGACCCCATTTGTTCCAAAATTTCAGTGAAAGTTGGGGATTGGTTGTAGATGGTCACCCAGACCGCAAAAAGGCTTAAAGAAGAATGACTAAATTTTATAATGGCGCACTTCCTACAGAATTAGAGAGCTCCACAAAGTGGGTTTTCCCATTTCGAAATTTTAGGGGACAATAACGAATATAGGAATAACTGTTGATATCACCCAGACCATATGGTTAATGGGGTTGCTGAGCCTAATGAAGGTATTTTTGGAAATTCGTACTCCTTAGGATAAAAAGGGTCAAAGTGCTATCATGGCTCAGACCAAACACCTAAAATACACCCAGTACACCAACGCAAAAAGTTATATATCAGTCAATCGGCTTAAAAATGTGGTTTTAGAATATATGCCTATCAATAAGTAAGTTTTCGTCAGATCATGGACGACACTGCTGAACCGTTTTAGCAATTCTTATAATAATATATATTAATCTTTAAGATATATGAAGAATAGATTTGTCCGGAAAAACCTCGCCCTTTAAATTGAAATATTTCAGAGGCCAATGTAATAAACCAATCGGAATTAGATCTCAACCGCACTCAACATATTTTACAAAAATTTGGAGGCAGGACGAAATCTGCCGGGCCAGCTAGTTTTAAATAAAATGAATTTTATGACTAATAGAAAAAAGAATTGTGATTTAAATAAGTGTTGATGAAATTTCGGTTTTTATTTCGTGAAACCATTATTGAGGGAGTCAAAAGCAAAGGGACTGCCGTGACAAAAAGTTAATTTCGAGATATTCGCAAATGCAGGTAGTTATTACTTGAACTGTTTTTCGGTGAGATATTACAACTGGTAATAAAAATTGAACTCATCTCATGCTAGTAGACAGAGATGATATCAAAGAACATAATTATTGTCTTTTTTCTTCTGATGCTCCTGTCATTATCCAAAAAGTGAAAAACATTTTAGAGATTAGTTTTTTGTCTTAAGATAGAGAATTGGTAGTTTGTTATACTCTTAGTGGTGTCCTTTCATCCAAGATGAGTTTAAAATCAATTCTGCACCATATTAAAAATGTTCTTCCTTCGGTTCCTGTAGCACACGGCACTTATACTAATGAAACATATGCGACGTGAGACTAGTAATTAAGAAAGAATCCCACATTATACATATTATATTAAAGCCTGCGGCTGGTTAAAAGTTTTTTCATTACTGCTTGAAAATAGTTGGGATATACAAAATTTTGCTGTTTTTTTGTGCGAATGGGATAGTAAGATGGGAAAAATAATACTGCAAGATAAGGGTATGGCCTGTGCGTAATTGGGCCTGGACATGTGAAGTATACACCACTTGTAAAGCCTGCTAATGTATATCTTGCACAACTTCATATCAAAATAGACCTTATGAAAAATTTTGCAAAGGCAATGGAATACCAGCGAAATGGATTTTTGTATTCAGTGCAAAACACTTTATCGATACGAATTGATAGCATTTGACCTCAGTAACAAAATCTTAAACTCCATTTTGCTCTACTACGTCGCAAGTTTTTTTTACAGTGGTTTTAAGTGTAATGTTTTTGGTCAAAAGTCGAATAAAAAAATATGAAAAATCATGTGTAAAAATACATTTGGAATATATTATATCTTCGGTGACCTATATTAAAATTTTCAGAGGAATGTTTCCTGGAAACATTTTAAACATTTTAACTCCCACTCATATGGGATATTTAGTCCAACTTTAAAAAACAGCTTAAAGCTCAACTTTGGAGGAACGATTGTGACGTAGAAGAGGATCAAAATCTATCGTTTGATATTGGTTTCTTACAACGTAAATAGTAAATTGTCTTTCAACAGCCATATGAACTACATCGTTACAAAAGCCACATCGTCTGCAGCGGGTGATGCCGAATACAAGAGGTCCTAAATACCATAGAAGAAAGATTCTTGCGGAGGTAGTAAGGAGCATCATCATGTCTCACCTATATCACAGCAAAATATTTTGTTGCAAAGAAACAATTACAGAACAGCTTTTACTGATAAGTAACAAGTTCCACTTTCGGTTGCACAATATATTATTTTTGTTTGAAATTGTCCCAAAACCAACATGTTCTTATGGAAGCTGTTATGAAATGAATTGCTACATAGCTGAATTATATATGCTGTTTTTTGAAATTTCATTGATTTTCAATTGGGTGCTAGTTCGAAAAATATTTTAACTCAGATTTTTGAGTTTTTCTTAATAAATACCCTCTAAAAAATACTTATTTCGAATACGAATATTCATTTTCTGTTCTACGGAATCTGTGGTGCAACATGTTTTAGGATTATCGATACTCCCTATTGTTCATGTTTTCAAGATGTGATTTAAGATGCTGAACACGTTTTCTTCATATACCCGAGAACCTGTTCTATGATCGAGTATCTACAACGACAGTTAAGCACTAAAATAGCAGTCAATATTATACAGCTGATGTTGGATTCATCTGCAAGTTGGTGTCATATAGCAAACATTATCAGGCGCATTCTTCTAGAACTCAATAGAGCCTAGACGGCCTTAGCGGAGGTTTCAATAACCTACCCATCCCGGTGAAGAAAAACTTCACGGTTGCTCCGCCGGGATTGAGACAATGTTTTTGGTGTTCCAGAGTGTTAAGGTCTCGCCCATTGCCTTTTGATGATTTCACCTCGTAAACAAAATTCGACCCAAAACTGTAACACATTGAAGGCCCTAGGTTTCTTTAAACCCTAAGTTTCTCTGAACCAAATTCGATCCATGACTCTTTAAGTCGTTTGTTCCGACGGTTTGTCTGTCCGGCTGGTACCCATGATAACATTGTTTTTAAACTTAGCATGGGTTAATATTCTTCCAAAACTACTCCCATACAAATGAACCATTCCGCCCAATTAAGAAATCGTGTAACAATAGCAACATAAAATCGGGATTGTGCCCAAATTCTGTATATAGTAAATTCATAACAGAAAAAAGTTTCAGATAAAAAGCTGGAAGACTAGCCACGCCCCTTCTGGCACCTCACATACATATGTAAAATTTCGCCTACTTTAGAATTCGAGTCATAATATAACGCGATCGTACCCAAATTCAATATTCAGAAAAGTTTTACCAGGACAAAGATTTGAAAAAAAAAACTGGAAGTCTAGCCATGCCCCTTCTGGTACCTCCCACTTTACCATTCCGCCAACTTTATAAATCGAGTCATAATATCAATACAACCAACGCGATCTTGTCCAAATTCTGTATTTAGTAAGTCTATAATAGGGTAAAGTTTTGGAGAAAACACTGGATGTCTAGCCACGCCTCTTCTGGTACCTCCCACAAAAATCTAACATTTAGCCCACTTTAGGAATTAATTAATAATATCAATACACCCAACACGATGTTTTTACTGAGGGTGAGGGTATATGTATGTCGGTTTACCCGACTGAAAATTTTTCACTTGTTATCCTTAGATTTTACTAAAAACTTTATTTATATGCACAAGCCCAAATATTATATTTTTAGGATTGACTTTATTATTTTAGTTTTTTTTTTTTTTTTTGAAAATAGTTTTTCACCTTATATGTTTATTATATTCTACTCACCGTTGGATCCTCACAACGCCGACAGGAACACATAAATTGCTTGGTCATTCCCATAAACACCTTTCGCGCCAATGTACCCCACAGCAACTTTGCATATGTGGTTACGATTTCCTCGCCCTGCCTAATAGGTCTCGCAGCTGTAATAACAATTGTCTCCCCATTTTCAAAATGATGATTAGCATTTGGCGTACACTGGTGGTTAAGCAGACCAGCCAGAGGGAATAGAGCTCGGATCAACACTTGATGGCCATCCACACAGCTGTTGCCTTCATACGCATTGGTGTTAAAGGCACATATGGTGCGATAGAAATAATCCAACATATCCTGTTCCTTGGGAAAATATTTAAAACAAGCCGAAGCCCTTTGCACCTCTACCATATAATATTTATCGGGATTGGCCTGTAGGGCATACAATAACTTGCGCTGCGGTTCGCTTAGGAAAAAGCAACGTATTACAGAAACAATGCGCAGCGAATGACGATTAACTTTACTGGTATCCTTGGGTATCCATTTGCGAAACAGTTGACACTCCATGGCATGGCGTTCAGAGTCGATGCATGCATCACAAACAGGCATAGTGCAGCCCTTTTTGCACATAATCTCCTGATCATTGCCTTCCAAACGGCAATAGCACACACAACAAGTATTCAGCTTTGAGGACTTGTTGGCCGTTGGGCCTGCAAGTAAGGCATGTTCACGAAAGATCACTTCACCCTCTGCAATGTCTCTGGAGGCAAATATGCCACGACCGGAAATGGGCGAATCAGCCACTTGCCAGTTGGGATTTTTTTCAAGAAATTCTTGGCCCAAATGTAAATTTATTAGCTCGGCCAGCTCTTGGGTGGATGCTGTAATCGGCATTGACATTTTGCTTAGCTCGAATTTGGAACTCACAACACTTTTAGTTTAAAATCAATTTAAAATTTGTTTTTGCGTAATCTATGCGTTTGGCTACTTCGTTAGCTATGTAAACAAGCAAGCAAGTAATGCGCTTTCGATCTTTATTCTACCGATTGCCACCGCTCCCGTTTGATTTCACGCAATCAACTGAATAAAATTGATTTCTTTTACCGATGATCCCAAAATAAAAATAAGAATTTATTTCTCGCCATGAGCGTTTGTATTTTTTTCTTCTTGTATTTTATTTGATAGCTGTGAACATATAAAGTTTATAAAGAAGGCGAATGATTTTTTGTGTTTATTTTTTGTGTTTATTACCCCCCAACAACTCAGACCGTACTAGAATGGAACAGATGATGGGAAGTAAAACACCCACTGGCCAACGGAAAAATCTCCACAACGCTCTCTATGCAGCTCTCCATGGTATTTTGTTTTTATTAGTAATAAACATTATTTTTGGATATTTTTTTTTTTAAATATTTTGTAATGCATTTTTATTGTTTTGCTTTTGCAAAAGCCAAATGTGTTCGATTATTGCTTTCTTTATTTGGCGTTAACACAAAATGTTCACCGTTTAGTTTTTTTCAGATGTTTGTATGTTGATGTGCTTTATTGTGTGGCATCCACACATGACTATTTTAATCACTTGTTTGCAGGCGATTTGTCACGTGTAGCCTTAGACAGCTTAACCAATTGTTCAAAATACCTCAATTGTGTAGAACATTTGTGAGGTCTTAACGTCAGCCTAAAAGTATTTAAACATTTGTAATGTTTCAAAAAAGTTTTTGGTAAGCTTTTTGAGGGCTTTTTTCGTAAGGCGACTACTTCACATTGGGGTTCGTTGTAGTGATAAACATCCATAGTATTCATAATAATGTAAGAGCGAGCTTAAGAGCTTTTTACACACAAATATTTTAAACAGGGTTAGTAGAATATTCAAAATTTTGAAATGTGAACAAAAAAATTCTTTACTAATTCTTAATTAATTCTTTACACCCCACGAATGAGGTATGGGTTAGCTTCTGGCGTTGTTGTGAATGAACACGTTTTCTATTCTTAGATTCACAACTAACGGCACCTACTTGTTAATCGACGACTTCAAACGTCACGGAGTCACTTAAGAACCTCGGTTTCTTTGAACCAAATTCGATTAATGACCCTGTCCGTCTATCTGTCTGTCCGGCTATAATTTTTCAAAGACCCAACCAATTGTTTTGAAACTTTGCACGGGTTAATATTTTCACAGAACTACTTACAGTACGCATATTGACTACATGGCCACGCCCCTTCTGGTACCTCCCATACAAATGTACCATTCCGCCCACTTTAGAAATCGAGAAATAATATCAATCTACCCAACGCGATCTTGCCCAAATTCAGTGTTTAGTAAATCTATTACAGGGTAAAGTTTTGAAAAAGAAAAAGGGAAGTCTAGCTACGCCCATTCTGGTACCTCCCATACGCCCACTTAAGAAATCGAGTAATAATATCAATACACCCAAGGCGATCGTGTTCACATTCTGTATTTAGTAAAGCTATAATATGGTAAAATTTAAAAAAAAAACTAGAAATCCAGCCACGCCCGTTCTGGTACCTCCCATACAAATGTACCTTCCCGCCCACTTTATAAATCGAGTGATAATATCAATACACCCTATGCGATCGTGCCCAAATTCTGAATATAGTAACGCCATAATTGGATAAAGTTTTGGAGATGAATCATGGCACGCCCCTTCCTATACCTCCCGTACAAATCTAACAATCCGCCCAATTAAGAAATCGACTAATAACATCAAAACAAACAACGCGATCGTGCCTAAATTCTATATTTAGTTAAGCTAAAACAGGATAAAGTTTTGGAGAAAAAATGGAAGTCAAGCCACGCCCCATAACGCCCACTTAAAAAATCAAGTAATAATAGCAATACACAAAACGCGGTCGTGCCTAAATTCCGTATTTTGACAAAGTTTTGGAGAAAAAACTGGAAGTCTAGCCATGCCTCTTCTGGTACCACCCATACAAATGTACCATTCCGCCCACTTTAGAAGTCGACTAATAATATCAATACATACATCGCCTAAATTCTGTATTTAGTACAGCAATAACAGGATAAAGTTTTGGAAAAAAAAACTGGAAGTCTAGCCATGCCCCTTCTGGTACCTCCCATTCAAATGTACCATTTCGCACATTTTAGTAATCGAGTGATAATATCAATACACCCAAGGCAATAAAATGTTGATCATGCAAATTGTATCTTTTTAGTGAGGGTGAGGGTATATGTAAGTTGGTTTACACTAACGATAGTAACCCAACAAAATGGAACTATCAATCAGACTACCGGATCACTGTAGCATAGTTCAGGCCGAAATGGCGACCATTAGAAAAGCCGTTGAGAAAATTCAGTATCGTGGAATATTCTTACTAACGGCTATCAGCTCCCTAGAGAACGTGTACACCACCTCGAGAATGCCGGTCGTCTCTTGAGAAGATAGCGAGACATTCGACATGTGCTCCATGAACCCGAGCGAAGTTCACGGTCTCATTGGGATCCCTCTCACAAGGGGGAAACAGCTAATTGAGGGGAACTGCACATCATTGCTAACGAGAGATGGGTGAGATATCCCACTTGCACGGCGACCAAACAAATTTGGCCTACAATGGATATACATAGGATACGATTAGTGATGAACCTGTCCAGAGTCCACTTGAGGAACATCATAGCTGTAATAAACGTTCACCGGCCGGTTGGTAAACACGCTAGGAGGCTGATACTACGCTACAACTACTTTTGTAGAGGCTGCAATGATGAGAAAGAAGAGGAGACCACGGAGCATCTCCTATGTCACTGCTCTGCTTTTGGTGACATGAGATATGACATGAGATCGGACACTTCAAGACAATACCTGTCTATCAGTAGGTGATTCGCGGAACATCCACGCCATCATCAGAGCAACGAAATGGCTTCATAGCGAGGTTGACTGAACAGAATAGGATTATTTGGCGCGAAAATTTTAAAATAGTATCACAACGTGACTCATACTAGGACCCATGTGAGTTGTATTGAACGTGGCTGGCCGAATTTACCTATCCTAGCCTAACCCAACAAAAATAGGTCTGTCCAGGGGACCCGTTGTATTCGTCTTGAAAAAATCTTTAATTTGAGTATCTCATGGGCCCCGGCACAAACTTTGACCTACCATTCCGATGTATGGGGACCAATACTAAGAGAATAGTATATTTTTTGTTGCTGGGCTACCAGCCCATATTCTGCACTTCAGCCATGCCATTTTTCTTTTCTGTATCTTTGCGTTCATAAAATTTGTATGCTCGTGCCTGAGTTTTGGGTAATTTTTCATATTTTCCACCAAATTTTGTTTAGCATTTTGCATTTGGGGCATTTTATAAAAAGACCATAAAAACATTGAAAAAATTAAAAAAAAAATATTAATTTTTAAACTTGATTTTTTTATTTGTTACATTTCTACACCTCGCCTGAATGACAAATATGCAAATAAAGCTGAAGTCCATACGCTTCCGATGATACACGATATAACACGATATAATATCTCTACGATCTAATGGTGGAATCATGAGACAAAGAACATCACTCCTAAAAACAAAACACAAAACAGACCCAATAAAACCTCATTTATCGTTTTTGTTGCCATTTTAGGTCAACATATTTGTCTTTCAGGCAAGGCGTGGTTATTAATCAACATTCTGCAAATCACCTTATATTCCTTCCCAGAATTCCTTGTTTCATTTAGCTATACGTTGGGTAATTTATTTCATTTCCAACCCCACAAGAAAACCCCTTACATATCAATAAACCAAGTAATTACAATTCATTCCGTTGCGATTAGCAAAACCTATATAATAATTTCTAATAATACTACCAACGAATAAAGTTTACAAATACTGCGTTACTTTCGTCCTCTCAATTGCAATAATTTTCTAAATTTAAAGTTCATTACCATGCGCCATAGGCCCGACCACCCGTTGATTTTATTTATCTTCTTAGCTAATAAATTACTACAATTTACTAACGCCGCTCATAATTATAAGGAAATATCTGTTTTCCATTATTTCACTTACGAGACCATTAAGATTTTTAAGCAAATTCAAAAACACACGCATTTTAACACCAAAATGCAAGTGCAAATGCAAGTGTAAATGAAAAATTGCAACAACGACAACAACAACATCGACATGTTAAAAAAGAAAACAACCAAAACTTACTGAAAAATTGTGGCAAGTGAAAGAGGAACAAACGGCTAATTTAAAATGTTGGCCACCACTTACTATTTGGTCTGTTTAAAACCTCAAATAATCAACAAAACCAAGCGGAAAATTATGAAAAAAAAAATATTTGCAAAAATTTGGATGAAAGAAAAAAAGCACACAACGAAACAAGTTGTCGTTGTTGGTCACCATAAGCCGGCTAATGGTGAACATATTTTTTGGTAAAAAATTAGTTTTCACTTTCAGCGTATGACAAGTGAATTTATTGTGCTGTTTGCGATGAGAAAAAAAAATCTAAAGATTCGTTTAATTTGTCAAATGTGTTTTTTTAGTTGTTGTTGTTGCTGTTATTGGACTCTACAAAAAAGAACAAAATATTTGAGAATATGCAAAGTGTAACAAAAAAAAAATTAACACTATGTCATAATGAATTTACGATATAATTGATAACATATTCTGTAAAAGGGGATTTGCAAACAAAGCGCGATATAAGCAATGTGGTTGTAGATATTACAGTGGTCTAAGGTTATAGTTGCTAGAATTGCTAAAAAGTATAAAATTCATGTCTACATAAATACTAGATGACTAGTTTTTATAGCAGGACTTTTGAAATCTTTTGATGTTTTTTAGATATTATGAAAGTAATAACAACCGTGTACATTTTGGACGAACTAGGAAGTAATGGTCATTTGATATATTACACAGTATAACATTTGATTTTTGAACTCATTCTGAGAACTGCACGTTAAAGTAGCCCCATAAAGAAGATGGTTTGCATTATTCGTTTTGTCAAGTTACATGCCATAATAATAATTTAATATCGATTTAAAGTAAGTAAGTATCGTATAGGGGAATTTGTCACGATTTAGGCTCTTTCGTTATATTGGTATACGGTGGCGTATGATTATCATAAGTAATATTCCACGTAAATCATACACCACGGAGTACAACTGTTTTATTGTAACTGCTACAAAATAAAACCTGATCAAAATCATTTGATTAAGGGAAAAGTGAAACTGTTGCTTGTGTAGGGAAACGTTATATAAATTTATTAAAGCTAAATCGGACTAGTGGTTCTCGAGTTATGCCAAAGATAAGAGCCTAAAACGAGACAAATCCCTCTACACTTCAAATCGATATTAAATTATTATGGCATGTAACGACAAAACGAATAATGCAAAACTCCTTGTTTATGGGGCTACTTTTAGGTGCAGTCCTCAGAATTGAGTACCAAATCGATGAGTTATATTTATAATTATTGTCTAATTTTTATAAATTACAAAACCAACTTAATATAATACACAAATATCAATTTAAATTAGCTCACATTTATAAAAGCTGTGCGTATGCCACTCAAACATACTTTAGCAACGTTTCCTTAACTCGATAATAATATGTTTGGCTTGCTTTCATAATAGGATAATTTTAAGCGTTTATCTTATGTCCTCGGTAAACATTTCGTTATACCAAGTAACTCCCAAACCTGTCCAATCAACAACGTTTTATATGTTATATCTCACTATACCCACCCGCCCGCTGATCGAGTAATATCTGTACACCAAATTTCATGTCTCTAGGGTAAAAATTTCAAAACTGCAATTCCAAATTCTATTTTTCTATGACTAAGGTTCGATTTAAGAATGCCCTCTCCGCCCACTGATTGAATATAATTGAATATTAATAATTGTAGTGCCAAGTAATATATGTGTATAAAAATTTTTTAGGGCTAAAATACAGCTTTGCCACGCCCTTCACCAACAGATTAAAAATACAAATTTGGTCAGAAAATTTCCCTCTAGGACGAAAATACAAACTGGCTACGTTAAATTCGCCCATCTCTAAAAAAAAGTTTTGCCACGCTCACTTCGCTAATTGGGCCAAAATTAAAATTTCGTCTGCAAATTGATATTCATGTTGTCGAGCACTATCAGGGTATCAGATTATATCTCTAGCTCTAAAATAATGTATTTCCACGCCCACTAAGCCCATTGGGTCCAAATTAAAATTTAGTCTGCTTATTCGAATTAGTGTTGTCGAGCACCGTATGGGTATCAAATTGTATCTCTTTAGCTTTAAAAAGTTTTGCCAAGCCCACTATGCCCATTGTATCCAAAAATAAAATTCCGTCTGCATATTCATATGCGCGTTGTCCAGTACTATCTGGGTATCAAATTGTATCTCATTAGCTCCAAAAAAGTTTTGCCACGCCCACTCCGCCCATTTGGTCAAAAATTAAAATTTAGTCTGCATATTCATATTTGTGTTGTCGAGTACTATCTGGGTATCAAATTTTTTCTCTCTAGCTCTTAAAAAGTTTTACCACGCCCACTCCGCCCATTCGGTCCAAAATTCAAATTTCGTCTGGATATTCATATTCGTGTTGTCGAGTACTATTTTGGTATCAAATTTTATCTCTCTAGCTCTAAAAAAGTTTTGCCACGCCCACTGTGCCCATTGGTTCAAATATTTAAATTTCGTCTGCACATTGTTGTCGAGTACTATCTTGGTATCAAATTTTATCTCTCTAGCTCTAAAAAAATTTTGCCACGCCCACTCCGCCCATTGGGTCAACAATTTAAATTTCGTCTGCATATTCATATTCGTGTTGTCGAATAATATCTGGGTATCAAAGTTTACCTGTCTAGCTCTAAAAAAAGTTTTGCCACGACCACTCCGCTCATTCGTTCCAAAATTCAAATTTCGTCTGGATATTCATATTCGTGTTGTCGAGTACTATCTGCGTATCAAATTTTATCTCTCCAGCTTTAAAAAAGTTTTGCCACGCCCACTCCGCCCACTGGTCCAAAATAACAATTTCGTCAGCATATTCATATTCGTGTTGTCGAGTACTATCTGGATATCAAATATTATATCTCTAGCTATAAAAAATGTTTTGCCACGCCCACTCCGCCCATTGGGTCCAAAATTTAAATTTCGTCTGCATATTCATATTCGTGTTGTCGAGCACTATCAGAGTATCAGATTGTGTCTATCTAGCTCTTAAAAAAATGTTTTGCCACGCCCACTCCGCCAACTGGTCGAAAATAACAATTTCGTCAGCATATTCATATTCGTGTTGTCGAGTACTATCTGGGTATCAAATTTTATCTCTCTAGCTCTAAAAAAAAGTTTTGCCACGCCCACTCAGCCCATAGGGTAAAAAATTACAAAATATATAGCCTATAGTAATTTCCATATAGTACACTAACTGTCTTCCAAATTTCATTGAAATCGGTTCAGTCGTTTAGGCGTGATTGAGCAACAAACAAACAAACAAACAAACAAACAAACAAACACACAAACAAACAGACAGACATTCATATTTATAATATTAATAGGATAGGATTACTCGATTTCTAAAGTGGGCGGAGTGGCACATTTGTATGGGAGGTACGAGAAGGGGTGTGGTTAGGCATCCAGATTTATTCTCCATTACTTTATCCTGTTATAACTTTACTAATTACAGAATTTGGGCACGATTTCCTTGGGTGTACTAATATTATTAGTACATCCCTAAAGTGGGCGGAAAGGTACATTTGTATGGGAGGTACCATAAGGGGCGTCGCTAGACTTCCAATTTTTTCTCCAAAACTTTATCCTGTTATAACATAACAAAATACAGAGTTTGGGCACGATCGTGTCGAGTGTATTGATATTATTACCCTATTTCTAAAGTGGACGGAGTGGTACATTTGTATGGGAGGTACCAGAAATGGCGTGTCTAGACTTCCAGATTTTTTCTCCAAAACTTTATCCTGCTTAAACATTACCAAATACAGAATTTGGGCACGATCGCGTTAGGTCTTTTAATAATATTAATCGATTTCTAAAGTGGGCGGTACCAGATGTGTATGGGAGGTACCAGATGGAGCGTGAATAGACTTCCAATCTTTTTCTCCAATATGGGAGGTACCAGAAAGGGCGTGGCTAGGCTTTCAAAATTTTTTCCATAACTTTATCCTGTTATAGCTTTACTAAATAAAGAATTTGGGGACGATCCTGTAGGGTGTATTGATATTATTACTCGAATTCTAAAGTGGGCGGAATGATGTATTTGTATGGGAGATACCAGAAGGGGCGGGGCCATGTAGCCCATTTGCAATACCGTAAGTAGTTTTGAGAAAATAATAACTCGTGCAAAATTTCAAAACATTTGGTTGCGTCTTTCGAAAGTTATCGTGCGAACCAGCCGGACAGCCACCAGACAGACAGACAGACGGACATGGCTCAAACGACTTAAAAAGTCATGAATCGAATTTGGTTCAAAGAAACCTAGGGTCTAAAGTCACTCCTTCTATGTGTTACACTTTTGGGTCGTATCAAATGATATATACCCTCATCCCTAAGGGTGATGGTATAAAAAATGTCCAATAGATATTTGACTCGTACTTAATTTTATTCACTGAATAGATTTAAATTTTAATAAAAAATCATCACAAATAGTAGTTGAAAATTAAATTAAGTTATTTTTTACATTACATTTATATTTAAAAGATTCAAACTATTGATTAATTACTTTACTGTAAACAAAATTACATGAGTGAATTCAATGGAGTACTTAATCCTTTAAGGTATAATAAATATTATGTATACGCCTTCAACATAATTTTTCTCATATATTCTTGATTTCCGCCATTGAAATCTTGATCAAAATATGTGATTTTAAGAAGCTGTTTTGTAAGAGAAAGGATAAAACTTACACAGTGTTTTATATGTGAAAAACGGGAATCTTTTTCAAATTTATATGGCTTCTGATGGTTAGAAAAACCAAGTTGTATAATGTGTGTTGACTTTGAAAGTCCCACCGCCCATTGTATCGACGTAAAAAGTTTTTTTTTTCGCAATGCTATCTGCTTTGTCGTATTTGAAAAGATAAACGCAAATTGACTATTTCTCTTTGGAAGTACGCATTGCTTAAGCCTCCTCACTGTTACACTAATTTACAACTTTGCTTACGTACTTTGATAGTTCTGCCGGATATACCAACGAGTAATTGATAGAATTGAGTGGCAACCCAACGATAGGTAGAACTCATAGAAATTCTTGACGACGGAATCTTAATATAAGCACAAAAATTATATTTTTTTTAGTTAGTACCATAAAATACATTAAAAAAAAATCATCAAAATCTGGTAACAACTCGCAGATTTGTGCGAACATTTAGAATTCACTGTCGAGTACTTGTTAGGAGCATTGCTCCGAAATTGAATTGCTCGTAAAAAACTTAAATGAGCTGATCTAGAAAAACTGGGAGATACGTATATTTTTTTTTTTGAGCTATATTTTCAGAATCTGGTCAGTTTGTTTACAAATCAGCAAATTTTCGTAAGGGTCAGTGAAGGTTAACTCCAACTATCGTATCTGTCTGTCTGATATCCAGCCAGACAGACGGACATGACTCAATTGTCTCAGAAAGTGCTGAAACGAATTTGGTCTTAACATACCTAAGGTTTAAATCCTTCTGATTAATGCGTTACACTTTTTCTCGTATCATATTGTCAAACCCTTTGCGTAAGTGTACAATGAGCGTCATGACATATGATTAATATTTTCACACATTCATCATACGCACTGCGAGTTATAACTTTTGATATGGATAAGGCATTAGAACGCAACTATTATGCGGAAGACCAGGGTTATATTCCTAGTCATAAAATTTGATATTGAGGTACGGTGTCTTTAGATGCTCTGGTTCCAATAAATTCTGGACCTCCCTAGATTGTTAAAGGGGCACAAAAACAAACATGAATATCTTTGTTAACTGCTTTAGTATTCTTCTAATTTTGTTCTATGTGGTGTGATATTAGCATACTTAAACAAATGCTTAATTTTTAATTTTGTTTAAAAACAGATACAAGTATATTATCAAAGGGCTGAAAAATGTACCGGAAATTTATTTTTTTTTTCTAAAAGATGAATTAAGAGAATTGTGTGCATCATCACTATCATTGGCTGATTTACCACGGATATTTAACAAGTAAATGAATTTTAAGTAAAAAAATTTTATTTTGTCAACGTAGCTCAAAGTATTAAATAAAGCGTTTTTTTATTTTATGTATTTCTTTCGAATAAAAGAATTTGTTATTACTATGGTCCTCAAAAAGGGTGTAGGCCAAAAATCAGTTTACCTGCTAACGATGATAAGAATAATTTGATAACAACAGTTTAATGGTTAGTTTGGTCACTAACCATAACAGCCTAACTCGAGATTGAGTTTGTACCAAGCATCGCGATCAATTACAATAAAAGAAACACTTTTTTAAGTAAAACTAGTAAGGCGGTTATCTTCGGCTATGCCGAAGCTTAGATACCCTTCACCATTTGTAAAAATGGTGGTAAAACTGGTTATTTGCACTACAACTATATTTTATTACACTTTGTAACACAAAACAGGGGAGTTGGTGAGAAGTGGACGTTACTTTTAGCTTCACACATCCATTTTGTCAGTAATTTTGTATAGATTTTATTCGATTTTATGAATTTTGTAACTCCCCAAAAATGGGAAGTTGTGTGGGATGTGGGAGTAGTTTAAATCCGATCATGTCTTAAAAAGTAGCCTCCGCTTAGATATTGAATCTTGCGTACAAAATGTTAGCTATGTATTTACCTCTTAAAATACGGCTGCAATCGCAGGGACAAACCCAAAAAAGGGAGGGTTTGTATGGGAGGTGAGAGTAGTTTTTGACCGATCGTTTTCAGTTTAATACTCAACCTCCGCTTAGAGCAGAAAAGCTTTCATACAATATTTCAGCTTGATTGCTCTTAAATTACTACTGTAATCGCGGGACTGACATACGGACACCCCCAAAAAGAGGGTTTGTGTATGGGAGGTGGGAGTAATTTTTGACCGATCGGTTTCATCTTACTACTCAACCTTCGCTTAGTGTAGGAAAGCTCGCATACAAAATTGTAGCTTGATTGCTCTTTCACTGCAGCTGTAATCGTAGGGATAGACCCCAAAAAGGGGGAGTTTGTATGGGAGGTGGGAGTAGTTTTTGACCTATTGGGCTCATCTTAGAACTCAACCTCCATTTAGGGCAGCAAAGCTTGCATACAATATTTCGGCTTGATTTCTCTTAAATTACTATTGTAATCGCGGGGACTGACATACGAAAACCCACTAAAAGAGGGATTTTGTATGGGAGGTGAGAGTAATTTTTGACCGATCGGTCTCATCTTACCACTTAACCTCCGCTTATTGTAGGGAAGCTCACATACAAAATTCCAGCTTGGTTGCCCTAAAACTACAGCAGCAATCGTAGGGAGAGACCCCAAAAAGGGGGAGTTTGTATGGGAGGTGGGAGCAGTTTTTGACCGATCGGGCTCATCTTAGAACTCAACCTCCGCCTAGTGTTGGGAAGATTGCATACAAAATTTCAGCTTGATTTCCCTTAAACTACGGCTGTAACCGCAGGGATAGACCCCAAAAAGGGGGAGTTTGTATGGGGGGTGGGAGTAGTTTTTGACCGATCCGGCTCATCTTAGAACTTAACCTCCGCTTTGATGATAGAAGCTTGCATTCCAAATTTCAGCTCGATATAATAAACTGCGGCTGTAATCGCGGGGACAGACAGACAGACAGACGGACAGACGGACAGACGGTCACCCTTAAATCGACTCAGATTTCGATGCTGATCATTTATATATATAATTTGTTATACCTACCACGCCTCCTTATGGGCGTTACAAATGGAAGAACAAAATGAATATACCCTTCACTCCGTTCATGCGCATGTTGAAGGGTATAAAAATACGTTTCCTACGACTTACAGATGTTGAAACAAAAACCTCTTGATATTCAGAGAGAAATTTAAAAATTAAAACAGCTCTTTTAAAAAATTAAAACACGCTGGCTGTTATGACTTCAGACCTATATCTGTGGTCGGATTTGAAGTTTTTAAATTTTTTATGAAGAATAGTTAAAAGCTAAAATTTCTCACTGAATATCAAGGGGTTTTTAGCTTAACATCTGTAAGTCATAGGAAACGTATTTAAGGCTGTTATGGTTAGTGATTTCATTTCACAGCAAGAGGCAGAAGGCATGTTACTGCTGTTGTACAGATCGTTTTATTTCTATGCTATGGATTTGTTTTTTGCAGTAGAGTCAAAATAATCAAGGATAACATATGCTGGAGTATTCTGTTTCTGTTTCTGCCTCAATTATCCAGGCTTTTGTATCACTATCTAAAAAAAATGCTCACTCCTTTATAATCCTTTTTTAAACTTATGTAACTCACACATCGACTGCTATTTTTGTCCGTTGCACATGTTTAAGTTGTTTCGTCTTTATATAGATAAACATAACACCATTTTTTACTCAATAATTTAGTATAACTGAGATTACTTACCACCTACACATAAGTTAACACTAAACGAATACAAACCACTGTAATACTACATACACAAATATGTCCGCATTTCTCAACAGATTGCGGTGATTTGTATCAAATTCAAAACGAAAAGGACACACATACAAAATGATTTATTAACACTTTTTTAAATATATATGGCGCTACTAATTCGTTTTTATTTATTAATTTTTCTCTGACACTTGGCATACATTCTATGATGACTACCCCCCAAGAGGGGACTTATACAAAACATCTTTAAATACATTGTATGAACAGTTTATATATGTATATAATAATAATTTATTTGTCATAGTGTTGATGTTTAGTACAAAAAGTAAAACAAACAAATTAATATTCGTGTATTAAATATTTTTCTTATTTTAAAAATATATTTAAAAATTTATATTTTGTAATTTGTTAAATATGGTTATTTTTGTTTTGTTTTTTTTTTTTTTTTGCACAACACTTGTTAAGCCTTTCGTTTAATACCATTAAATAATTAGTTGATATAAAAAAATAAAAACTTTCTCGGCCACCACCTCACTTGGCCTTCTCGATTTCCAGATAGGTACGCATAACACAATCTCCCAAGCCCAATTTATCCATGATATCCAATATGTCTTGACAATATTTGGCCTTAGTGCCCACCGACTCTTCACCGCAATCTTCGAGGCTTTTACGGAGACGACCAATCACTTGTAGTTTGGCATCAATAACGACGTAATTAGATTCAGGTATAAAGCTGGAACACTTCTCGTTCAGATATTGTATGAGGGTCTTGAGCGAATTTGAGTTGGTCTTGGCATTGATAGCGCCTGAGGCTAAATCTTGAGCCTTGGCCATTTGAGCGTGTGCGGATTTTTGTTTGCACTCTAGGCAATTCCAGTTGGGATGAGGGAGTCCTGTGATTTCGGGTACAGCCAAACCTGGGCATTTGGTGTCGCGGCAATAGACAGCAGATATGAAAGAGCCTTTTTCCTGGGGAAAGACAAAAAGAAAATAATATAATAAATTAGTAATGTGGTTAGGATATGGATTAGAGTTTAGTTAAATCGAGTTTAGAAATTTCAGGCAGGTGAAACTGCCGTTACAGCGTATAGAGAGTAATATATTGTCATGCTATACAACTTTTTTGCTCAAATTGTCATGATTTTTATAAATGATCTTGGTTTCAACAAGATATGGCAACGTTTCACATCTCCAACGACTCATTGGGAACAATACGCGAAGTTTTTTGACAAAAAGTCAAAAAAAGGAGATATTACGATGATGACATAACTGACCACCTCGTAGCTCAGACATGTTATCAGTGGACTATATTATTTGCGAATACCTTAAAAGCAAAGTTTTCCTAGTATATATTGATATAATTACTCGATTTCTAAAGTGGGAGGAGTTGTACATTTGTTTGGGAGGTACCAGAAGGGGCGTGACTAGCCTTCCAATTTTTTTCTTCAAAACTTTATACTGTTATATCTTTATTAAAAAAAAATTGGGTACGATCCCGTTGGGTGTATTAATATTATTATTTGATTTCTAAAGTGGGCGGAATGATGTATTTGTATGGCAGGTACCAGAAGTCGCGGGGCCATGTAGCCCATTTGCAATACCGCACAGTGGGGAAAAAAAAGTTTTTTTGCACATTTGAAATTTTAGGCCGCAATTCTTGACCGATTTTCAAAATTTTTTTGTATTATTGGAAACAAAATTGTGCACAGAATGTACGTTTGTTTTTTTTCTGAATTCCTTACCGTTATTTTTTTAAAATTTGTCAAAGTCAATGCAAAAATAATTTTTGACTTTAATGTCAAATATTTTTTGGACTAGGTGTTCTAAACATTTCGAACCGACCTCAATTAATGTAAACATATGTTACGAATTAAATTCAGTGAAAAAATAATACAGAAAAGCTTTTTTGGCTCAACTGCAAGTGAATATGTGGAGGCACTATTTTCACACTTTAACTCAGTGTCCTGCACATAATTATTATCCGATTAGAACAAAACCTTATATACAGCCAAGAAAAGTTTTAAGAAAGTCGTCTGTAAAAAATAAGCCAAATCGATGAAGGTCGCCCTGCAATTTTTTGCGTATGTACCAAAATAATGCAGTTTTAAACTTCTGATAAAATACAAATTTGTGTTTACATGTAGGCTAAGTGGTGTGTTTTGCATTTAAAAAGACCAATACCATAATACGTTACATCAACTGTCATATAACGGTAAGGAATTCGAAATAAAAAAAAACGTACATCCTATGCACAATTTTGATTCCAATAATACAAAAAAATCAATTTTGAAAATCGGTCAAAAATTGCGGCCTAAAATTTCAAATGTCCAAAAAAACTTTTTTTTCCCCACTGTGTACCGTAAGTAGTTTTGGGGAAATATGAACTCGTGCTAAATTTTAAAAGATTTGGTTGCGTCTTTCGGAAGTTATCGTGCGTAACAGCCGGACAGCCAGACAGACATACGGACAGACGGACATAGCTCAAACGACTTAAAAAGTCATGATTCGAATTTGGTTCAAAGAAACCAAGGGCCTAAATGACACCTTCTATGTTTTATACTTTTGGGTCGTACCAAATGATATATATCCTCCTACCCGTAGAATGAGGTTATAAAAAGATTTTTGGTCCACTCTGTATTTTAAGGATTATGGTTATTTGTGTGGGGGGTAACAGGAGAGACGGAACAACTCGTCCATTATGGCCGGATAAATTATGTAATGGAAATAAATAGCCATATTTTAGTTTTGTTCGATGAAACTCAATTTAATGGGTTTTATTCGCCCGTTGTTAACCCTACTACTACAATTCTGCAAATATATATAATGGTAAACTAGTGGACCCGTTAATGCCTCGCTATTGCATAGTTGACGACATTTTATAAAATATTTAGCTTGCTTACTTAAAGTGCTAACTTTAAACATCGATCTTATACGCTCTGTAAATAATTCATTACCCCAAGTAAATCCTAAACCTGTTCAAACTAATAACATCTTATTGTGTCAAATGTTATCTCTCTTTGACTACTGATAGATAATGAAAAGTTAACCTGCATATTTAAATGCCGAGTACTACTTGTTTATAAAGTTTATTTGTGTACTATATAGTAAAAACCCAAATCCACTGATCGCATATATAAATTACTAGCTGACCGGGCAGACGTCGTCCTGCCTAAAGAAGTATTGACTGAAATTTAACTTTTTTTGGTTGGAATAAATCTTCGGGTTGTGTTAGTTTTTTTTGATATTCGCATCGAAATTTAACAAAAATTTTGAGGTATATTAAAACATAGTATAGTTATAATGACAGAAATTTATTGTAATTCTTTTGATAATGGAGTATGTATGGAAGAACCAAAAAAGTGTACATATTTTAATCAGTGGGTCATTCTACACGTGAACATGCAACATAAAGGTGTTCATGCGAAAAATTTGGATTTGTCAAATATGAATAGGCTGTCCCTCAGATTTATTGAATGTCATTGCAAATTTTAACCGAACTGGAAACTGTAGTCATTTAAATCTAACGGCAAATCCGTGGGTATCATTGTTATACATAGTAGCAACACTTCGGTTCCCTTATATTTTCTGGGTAAATTAATTTAAGAAGGATAACTCAATCATGTATTGCTTCTTAAATCCTATAATACGCGATCAAGGTGTTTGAACGATTTTTTGTGTGTCATAGTACACTCATCCCTCATTATGATTTGACATGTTTGCAACATTTTTTAACTTGATAACTCATGTGCGGTTCTCGGAAAATTTAAATTTTTTGCTCTATTCTGCAACATCCAAAATAGCTGCGCAATACAGGAGGATGCAATAGCCAACGCGATCAAACATTTTGCAAAATCAACAATATCAAAACCCATGGGTGCAATAAGGAAATAAAATACTCCACACTTATTCGTAACTGCTAATATTACACTGTTGTATGACGTTCGTCGATCTAAATGTAATAGAATGCAGATTTGAGAAATGTTTAAATTCGTGATTATTCGATTTTTTCTTTTTTTCTGCCTCAGATCTCAGTTACAAACACCACTGGTCTCAAAAAATTGCATACCAAATATCAAGACGAATAGTGCTGCAGTCCTTCAGCTATTGCTTTTGGGAAACAGAATTTGGCAGGTCTACCCTTATGCCTGATCACGAATATTGGTGTTTATTCCACATCCTATTTCAAATCCCCCCTTTTCCTTTAGAATACGTATATTAACCTAATTGAATCCACAACAAATTCCATTACCATTCGCAAAATTACGTCCTAAGGACGGAGCCACGCCTAATGATCTAGGCCATCAGATATTGCACTTTTACAAATTAGGTCCTACGAGTAGGGCTATTCCTACTAATCTAGTACTTCAGATACCGCACTTTAACAAATTAGCTCTTGGGGGCGGGATCACGCATTATAATCTAATCCTGCCAGTTTTTGACCTGATAATATTGCATCCACACCTGATTTAAAGTCACTTATTTTAGTAGTACGCCAGATATTGCATTTTTGTTAATAGGGTGGAATGGATTGGCCTCACCTCAGAGACATCAGTTAAATGCTGTAGCATCCACTGAGTTTCAAACAAACTCAATTTAAATCTTATATACATACATAAATATATCATTTGTCTGTGTCATTTGAAAATTCAAATATTGACAAATTTAACATTGACATACTATTAAAATTTTCACAATTTAAAACTTTTGAACATTTTTTGTATGGGAAAATCGAAAATCGACTCAATAAATGGACCACATGATTCAAATGCAATGTTTAAGTAACCTATAACGATCCTCGAAAGATTGTCTTTCTATTGATGCCGGTTTGTTGCACATCGGTTGGGTGGTTTTAAAGTCTATAGTGGACATACGTAGAAACAAATGTTCACTTTTATATATATAGATATAGACGTAATATTTATTCCGCTCACAAACATCATATATACCAAGTACTATCTGTATACAAATATTACTTTATATAGTCCTTAAAAAATATTTTTCCCATGTCCCCTTCCGCCCACCGACCGTAAATAAAATATTCGCCTTGATATTGCCGTTGATTGAAAATCAATATTTTGTACTGTAATGACTCATTAACGCTGCTGACATCTTTCCCTCCAAAATGTATCATCATGGTGTAAATGAGGTTGTTAGAATTTACTGACATACTTTACTCTGACAAATTATTGCCAAATAATGATTGCCTTGTAATTAGTCTTTACTGATACAATTCTGAAAACCATATAGTCCTTGCTTGTTGTTTTATCAACACAAGTTTTGCTAAAATAAAATTTTTTTTTAATTTTTTTTGATACAATAAAAATAATGTTTGACAACATTTAAGTTCTTTTGGTAATATAATAGTACTTTTATTTTTTAACCCTTGTGTTACATCCTTCCAAATCCAAATCTCTCTGGAGCTAAAATGCCGCCCAATGATGTAATATTTAAACTTCGTCTGCATATTCATATTGGTGTTAACGAGTACTGTCTGTGTACTAAATTTGGTCTCCTTAGGACTTAAATACAGTTTTGCCACGCCCTTTCCGCCTACTTATCCAAAATTTAAATTTCGTCTGCATATTCATATTCGTGTTGCCGAATACTATCTGTGTATCAAAATTTAGCTCTCTCTACCCAGTAAAAAGTATCTGCAAGACATTTTCTAAGATAGGTGCATGACCATAGGAAAACGTTGATGACACATAGGGGAGTGTACATTCAAATCGTCGAAGAAATTTTCATACAAGTGTCCGCTTTGTCATGCACGACCTGCTGAGCGACAATGTCGGTATAGTCGTTGATGCCTAAATAAGTGAGATGTCAGCCACACAATCATGCACGACCTAATGACCAACAATGTCGGTCAAATTGTCGTTAGTTTAAAAAAACAAATTGGAGTTGTTTTATTGAAAACGTGCGATACATGAACCGTCACGCACTGCTGTTTCCAACAAACTGTACATTTTTTACTTCTACTTTCCTCTCTTCAATTGTGTGTCGTTATTGTCCCGTTACATTGAATTTTATTGTTTGATGCACGACAACATAAGTATTTTGTCGGTCAGCTTGTCGTCAACTATGTGTTTTGACGACAAGATAAATTTTTCACATTTTGTCTTGAGGACAGCATTGACGACAAAGTCGTGTATGACGATACTACCTACAGTGTAGCTTTAAAAAAAGTTTTGCCACGCCCACTTCGCCCATAGAGTCAAAAAACTACACTTACTGTCTTCCAAATTTCATTGAAATCGGTTCAGCCGTTAAGGTGTGATTAATCAACAACATACAAACAAACAAACAGATAGAAATTCACATCTTCTATAATATAAAAATAAGTCGCTGAATGTGTTGCTAAGCGCAAAAATCGAGAACGGTTGGACCGATTTGGCTTAATTTTTTTTTCAGTTATTCGTAATTGCCAGGAGTAGGTTTTTACGAAAGAAAATTTTGGAAAACCTTCCGGAAAAGTCGGGAAATTGGAAAAATCTAAAATTGCCTTTTTGTATGGAATTTTGTGTGATATTGTTACAGAATGGCTTTTCGAATAGAAAAATGGAAAATTTTTGTAGAAAAATTCTCGGTGGAAAACTCGGAAAATTCCGGAAAAACTTGAAAAATTTGGATTTTTTTGGAAACATTTTGCATCGCAAATTGAATTTTTGTATAACATTTTGTGTGTAGTTGTTCCGTAATGGCTTTTCGGTTGCAAAAATAGAACATTTTGGTTGGAAAATTATGGAAAACTTCCAAAAATTTAAATTTTTTTTTCGACGAAATTTTACATATTATTTTGTTTTGATAATTTTGAATGATGTAAATGTGAAATTTTCCGATAATCATTCCGAAATGACTTTTCGAATGGAAAAATTCTTGGTGAAAAACTCGGAAAATTCTGGAAAAAAACTCGACAATTTTGGATTTTTTCGACGAAATTTTTCATTGTATCACTTGATTTGATGATTTTATACGACGTAAAAGTGAAAAATTCGTTGTGATGCTTGGAAAAATTCTGTTTATTGTGAAATCTATATGTATGAAAACGATGTGAACAGTGTGTAGTAATTCATCAAGAGAGAACGGCTGGCCCATTTTGCTCAATTTGTATCTAATTTTTCGTAATTGATATGAGGGTTTTATGCAAGATAATTTTGGGAAAATCCTTCGAAAAGTCAGGAAATTGGAAAAATCGAAAATTAGGTTTTTGTATGGAATTTTATGTGCAGTTGTTACGGAATGGCTTTTCGAATGGAAAAATAGAAAATTCTTAGGGAAAAACTCGGAAAAGTCAAAAAAATTGTTTTTTCCAATTTTCGCATGATTTGATGGTTTTGAACAATGTCTAGGTGGAAAATTGTTGTTAAATGTTGGTTGGTAACGAGAAAAATAATATTTAAATAAAAAATCCGTCGAACCTGATGGATTGGGAATGCCAGCGTTAAATCGTTCGATGCAAGATGCATTCGATCGCAAAGCCAATCGTTGGAAGTATGTGAGATTAATATCGAATTTCCCTGTTTTACGTGCGGTCAGCTGAACGTTGCCTTTTCGAGTTTTGGAGAACCGCCTCCGTTGTTTGTTTTTGCGGCGGAAAACTAATCGAAAAACTTTGTTTATCAAACATTCTCTACTGAGTTTATCTGAAGGCATTAAATTGTGGCGAGACGAAGTTCACCGGGTCCTCTAGTTTATAATATTAATAGGATTGATAGGATCAGTGTAGATTGTTTCGAGCTATCATGTTCAGCTGCTTTCCAGCCAGACGGACATTAGTGTAGGTAAAAAAAAAAAGATGTGGACACCCCCTACGATTAAAGATTAAGCAATGACAATTTCAGAACACAAAATTGTTTTTGATCCATGCATCCTACACACTGCTCATTTACGTTTAATTGAGCTACCTTGTTATTTGATGTCATATCGAAACAAAACTCATACCGTTGTTCTTGGTATATAGAAGGTTCCGTTTTTTCCTTTAGTCACTTTTGACTCCGAAGTCAATATTGACTATTGACTTTCTGTATTTCATATGATGCCCATTTCTTGTAATGTCTATGAAGGCTTTTCCGACCCATAAATATTTTGCTTTAGAAGTATTTACTTAAATTCACAAACACAAAAGTTATGGAGGTTTAAACAAATATTAGTCACCCTAACCTAAAATTAATTTATTGGCTATGCTGCTATGTCCCTATCGGGACGAATTACATATCATTGCTCGTGTTTCATCAAACGCTACTTTTCACCCCTTACACACTTTTGACTTCGACGTCAATTATGAAACTTGACTTCATAAAATTTTTCTCGACCAAGCACTTATTGTAATTTACGATGAATTCTAATAAAAAATACACCACAAGCACCGCAACTGACCCGGAATCGGAATCAAGTAAGTGACAGACCCTCAGTCATTTTTCCCACCCAACATTTTTCCCAGATATACCTACTCCCTATCTTCAACGCTTAAGGGGGCTTCCATACAAAAATGAAAATTTTTATAAAATTTGCTCCCACCGCACTATCTGTCCTAAAGCAGCTCCTAGAGGAGTTAAATAGTTGACCGACACCCAATATTTTTGTAACCCCAACAGTTTCCCAACCAACCCTTAAGGTGGTTTCATACAATTTTTTTTTTATAATTTTTTTTAAAATAGCTCCAGCCGCTCCCGTAGTGCCTTCTTGTGGGGTAAAATGTATAACCGACCCCCACTAGTACTTTCCTTTTAACATTTTTCTCTAACATACCTACCCTCTATCTTAACACCCTAAGGAGACTCACACACAAAAAGCACTTATGTATGTACTGGCATTTTCCATGGCCAGTAGCAGCTCCTAGAGGAGTTAAATAGTTGAACGACACCCAATATTTTTGTAACCCCAACAGTTTTTCAACCAACCCTTAAGGTGGTTTCATACAATTTTTTTATTTTTATAATTTTTTTAAAAATAGCTCCAGCCGCTCCCATAGTACCTTCTTGTGGGGTAAAATGTATAACCGACCCCCACTAGTACTTTCCTTCTAACATTTTTCTCTAACATACCTACCCTCTATCTTAACACCCTAAGGAGACTCACACACAAAAAGCACTTATGTATGTACTGGCATTTTCCATGGCCAGTAGCAAAAAAATTGCATGTCATTCATATTTATGATTACCCAAACATTGTGTTTGTTATGGCTTATGGCAATTTTAATTTTTTACCCACAGATGGGTGTGACCAAATGTTTTCTGCAACTAAATACTCAAATATTTAAATAAATGTTCACAAAGTTTCACTATATTAATAATGCATTTACATTATTATTTTTGGAAAGTATTAATGTTTTATCAGGTAAAATAACAATTTTATTAAACTTTTGTCATATTTACGAGGACAGGTGTGACACAAAATGCGTATTTTTCTATTTACTCATAAAACTTTTATTTTAAACATACAAAGCCAAAACCGTATGAAAAAGCAGAAAGAAAAATTGTCTGTCCGGAGCTAACAATTTTTACTTATCAAGATAAATGGAATATTAGAAAATATTAATGTAGTTATTAACGTATAGATATGGAAATGAGAGTGTATTTAACTCGATTTTGTTATGGCGTTTTATTTGTTATCGTATCAACTGATTTGTATGTGGTCTTATATATAATAACAAAGCAGATTAAAGTTTCAAAATCTCATTGAAAATTAGGTGTCTATTTTCCTACAGATTTTAAGGACACGTGTACTTAAATTAGTTCGTAAAAACAGTTGTATATATTTCTATTCGAACACGATATCTATATATATAAAAATGGTGGCAAAAATGTATAGTAATTCATTAATTGAGAACGGCTAGGCCGATTTTGCTCAAACTTTTTTTAAGTTGTTCGTTATTGGCAGGAGCAGGTTTATGTGAAAGAAAATTTTGGGAAAATCTTCCGAAAAAGTCGGAAAATTGGAAAAATCGAAAATTGCCTTTTTGTATGGAATTTTTTGTGCAATTGTTACAGAATGGCTTTTCGAGTAGAAAAATGGAAAATTTTTGTTGAAAAATGCGGAAAATTCCGGAAAAATTCAAAAAGTTTGAATTTGTTGTTCGACGAAATTTTGCATATTATCGTATGATTTGATAATTTTGGACGATGTAACAGTGAACAATTTTGGATAATTATTCCGAAATGACTATGAAAACATAGAAAAATTATCGGTGGAAAACTCGGAAAATTCCGGAAAAACTCGAAAAATTTGGATTTTTCAGAAACATTTTGCATCGCAAATTGAGTTTTTGTATAACTTTTTGTGTGCAATTGTTCCGTAGTGGCTTTTCGGTTGAAAAAACAGAAAATTTTGGTTGGAAAATTATGGAAAAATTCCAAAAATTTAAATTTTTTTCGACGAAATTTTAAATTTGTTCTGTTTTGATAATTTTGAATGATGTAAATGTGAAAATTCCGGATAATCATTCCAAAATGACTTTTCGAATGGAACAATAGAAAAATTCTTGGTGGAAAACTCGGAAAATTCTTGATAGAACTCGAAAATTTTGAATTTTTTCATTGAAATTTTTCATGTATCGCTTAATTTGATGATTTTAGACGACGTAAAGGTGGACAATTCGTTGTGCTGCTTGGAAAAATTCGGTTTATTGTGAAACCTATATGTATAAAAACGGTGTAAACAGTATGTAGAAATTCATCAAGGGATAACGGCTGGCCCATTATGTTTTCAATTTTTATACAATTGTTCGTAATTGGTATGAGGGTTTTATGCAAAATAATTTTGAGAAAATCCTTTGAAAAAGTCGGGAAATTGGAGAAATCGAAAATTGGTTTTTTGTATGGAATTGTGTGTGCAGTTGTTACGGAATGGCTTTTCGAATGGAAAAATAGAAAATTCTTAGGGAAAAACTCGGAAAATTCCCGAAAAGTCCAAAAAATGTGTTTTTTGTTTATTGACAAAATTTTGCAATTTTCGCATGATTTGATGGTTTGGACGATGTCTAGGTGCAAAATTTTTGGTTATATGTTGGTTGGTAACGAGAAAAATAATATTTAAATAAAAAATCCGTCGAACCCGACATTGGGAGTGCCAGCGTCAAATCGTTCGATGCAAAATGCATACAATCGCGAATTTTAACGGGAGCAAGACTATAATCTAGATGAGCTGATCGGAAGAGTTCGAACTAATGTGCCGCTGTTAAATACCGAGTACAAGAACGTGTACTATGTACGATGAAACTGGAGGCATTTACTTTCTCGATGCTCCGAGTGGGACACCTAAGACATTTTTTGTTGATTTCGGCAACAATTTGGTCAAGATCTCAAATAACGTTAGCCGCTGCATCCTCTGGCATACCTATCACATTGTTGGGAGGCATTCGAACTGCAAATTCCTCTTTAAAACTGTCGATGAATCTTCTCACGGTTGAAAAGCCAAAGTATACAATGACCAAGAATTTCGCAACGGCGAAGTAGATGCGGAAATGCCGAATCAACATTTCGGATGAATGCTCGATAACGACAAAATGAGGTTTGGAAGTAGTTGACCGAACGATAAAGGATTTACGAGGGAATTTAAAACGATTTGGTGGGGCTATGATTTTGCTCAAAATGTCTAATGCTGCTGATTTACTAAAACCATGCTTGAAAACGTCAAGAAGTTGTAATTGACTAAAAAATTAGGGGCTCATTCCATTCGTTCAAATCTGTTTACAGCGTGACCGTAAAGGATGAAGCGACCAACAATCCGACCGAATTTTCCACTCGCTTAATATGCCGCATAATTTACAGATAAAGGTGGGATCGAATCAACCAAAATTGTACGAAATTGTGCAATGGTACGCGGTTGTCCGTCAAGAATCTGATAAAAAATGTGATTTCAGACGATCATAAAGGGCAAATTCAAAGAAGAGAAAGTCCTTATCTTACGAATTCGATATTTCCAACTGATCATCCATTCCAATTTCCCGACGACAATCAATAAATCGCAAGGCCAATCGTTGGAAGTATATGAGATTAATCCCGAATTTCCCTGTTTTATGTCCGGTCAGTTGAACGTTGCTTTTTCGAGTTTTGGAGAACCGCCTTCGTTGTTTGTTTTTGAGGTGGAAAACTAATCGATAAACATTGTTTATCAAACATTCTCTACTGAGTTTATCTAAAGGCATAAAATTGGGGCGACACGAAGTTCGCCGGGTCCGCTAGTTTAATATACACTCAATTCTGTCCTATTTCGTGTGACCACACTATGGACAGCGTATGAGTTATATTATTACACATTAATCATTCGCCACTGCGAGTCATAAATTTGATATTTTTTTTATTTTTTTTTAAATATTCTCTAACTCTCTCTATTTCAGATTTATACAGAACACATTGAGAACCCTACAAATATCAATACCCTGCAACCAATGTCACATTTTTTTTAAGTTCAAACACTTGCCGACATCGTCTAGAGGCGATGTTTATTAAAATAATATTTTTATTTACAAGCGTTTACATTGTTAACTTAATGGCCTAGAAATGTAAAATTGCACATTAAGTTATTAAAAATTGCACAAAATAAAAGTTCCTAATAAAACAATTTGCAATTTTTACTATTCTGATGATTGAATAATTGTTTAGTACTCTTGTGTTTAGTAAAAGAAAAATTATATTTCTCATTTTCTCAGCCACCCACCCTCATACCACCGATCAATATAAACAAACAATTAATTTTAATGCATTTCATAAACCTAAACAAACAAACAAACCATCGAACAATTGTCAACGGCAAAAAGGCGTCCGAAATAAATTTCATTTTATGTTAAATAACAATAAACTGACACTGACATTCATATATATAATATGTAGGAAACTGAAAGAGACCGAAAGAAAAATTAAGATAATCCCCCTCTTATTTGGAAGATGATTTTATATAGATATTTTATGCATTCAAACACCTTGAAATACAACATACTAAACAAACAGCATTATGCATTCATCCACAACGCCCAGGCACAGTGGGAACAAGGCAACAATTTGTGTAGGTTGCCTGAGTATTAGCGAGACTATATATCCGCTGGTTAGTTGCAGAATATCAGAACGTCTATACAGCGATGCCGAATATTTCAAAATGATGTAGGGCTTTACGGTGAAAAGTCAAACAACCGTGGAATATTAACGTTAGTCATCATCGTTGGGGGGTGCTAAATAATGTGGTGCGTTGACAGACATGTGTGACTTGAAAGAATAATACAATAAATTATTTTAATTTGTTTATACCTTTTTGGCACAACAAATACCTCTGGTATATATGGGGAGCACATCGTATTTTTGTGTATGTTTAAAAATATTAGTTTATCTTATTTAAATAGCATTAATGTAGACAATAAATTTTCAGCACAAAATAAAAGACACATTAAAAGTATTTAAAATAAATGCGTTATAATCCCCGTAGAACAAAAGAGAATACATATATACATTGTACAGTTGAAATTTATTATACACTCACCACGGTGGGTAAGTATTTCATGTTGTTTTAATAGTACCCCGGAATTCTTGGGGAAACTTTCAGTAAGACAAGCGATTAGTGATTAAGTATATAGGAATGCAATCAACGATAGGATAAAAACCAGTACAGAAAATTCAGTCAGGTAAACTGACTGATAAATACCATCACCCAATATAAGTTATTGTTTAAGTCTTGAGTTTTTGAAATTAATAGATTTTTAATTAAAATAAAATTACTTATGTTTTATTTTTTGTCTGCATGTAGAGCAAAAACGTAAAAAATTGTACCTGTTTGTACGACGCCCAAAATTTGTACAAAAGGTACAATTAGGAGCAGCACAACGTGCCTGATTTTTTTCGTAAATTAACGTTCAGTGATCGCTTACCTTGGCAAATTTTCTCTGAATTCAGGGTACATACAAAAATTATATGTATGTGAAAGGGGAATTATCGGTTATTTATATGGGAGGTACCAGAAGGGGTGTGACAAATAGTTAGGGTTGCTAGGGCTTTGCCTTTTAAAGTTAAACTGACCAGATTTGATTATCTCCCAGTTGCCGGTTTAAAAGTTATGGGAGAAATATTAATTTTCCAAACAAGGTAATTTTTAGAGTATCCAATTATAATCGGGTTTAAGTGTTGTTCGATTAAAAAATTAATCGATTTCAGGATTTTTAATTTGCTCGTTTAATCGATTAAGGTTTTTAAATTGCTTGAATAATTCGATTAATCAAATAACTCGAATAATTTCTGTATATCTGTATACCTTACGTGAAAAATAAACAAATTTACAAATTTTATTAATAAAAAACATAAAAATAATATTAAAACATAAAAACAAACGTAAAATAATAATTCATGTGAATTCGAAAACGTTTAATAAAAATAATAATTAATTAGGTACATACAAAATGTGATCTTTTTTTTAAAAAAGTTTTAAGTCACATCTTCTAAAATAATCTTTTAAAAATAATATGCAATTAAGATGATTGGCTTTTGGTCGATATTTTTGTTTCGTTTTAATGAAGCTTGACTTTGAAAACAGCCTTTCACTTAAAGTAGACGTTGGTAAAACTGAAAGAATTGCATTGAAAAGTTTTTCAAGTTTTTCTGATCTTATTTAGTTTTATCTACATACAGAAAATCATCAATTATATTACAGTTTACATTAGATTTTTTTAAATTTAGAATACTTTTTATAGTATCGTTCAATTCCAGTAAAAGATTATTTTCATTGATATCAATTATTTCCTCTTCTTCTTTCAACACAATATTATCATCATGTATATTACATTTATATAAAGAAAGAAAAATTTATTTAAAAATAATTTAAATCGATTAATCGGTTCAAATTGATCGATTATTCGTTAATCGAAATTTACTATTTTTTATTAATCGACAAATTATTCGAAAAAAATTCTTCCATTAATCGAACAACGATTAATCGATTGGATACTCTAGTAATTTTGTATGGGAGGTACCAGAAGGGGTGATCCAATATAGTCCATATTCATTCCCGATTCAAATCTTCATAGCCGTACACCTTACGCAAAATTTGACTGAATTCAGTGTACTTACAAAAAAGATATGTCTGTAAGACTATGGGGGGTGGGTTCGGTCATTTGTATTGGACGTACCAGAAGGGATGTGTCAAATAGTTGTGTTTTCTGAGGTTTTGCTTCCTATCACAAGATAAATTAACCGACCAATTTGCATTATCCTCCAAGTGTTCGTTTGGAAGTTATGGGAGAAATATTAATTTTCCAAAAATAGGGCATTTTGTATGGGAGGTACCAGAAGGGGTGACCCGATATAGTCCATATTCATTCCTGCTTCATATTTTCATAAGCGTACAAATTACGCATAATTTGGCTGAATTCAGTGTACTTAAAAAAAATATGTTTGTAAGACTATGGGGGTGAGTTCGGTCATTTGTATGTGAGGTACCAGAAGTGGTGTGTCAAATATTTAGGTTTTCTGGGCTTTTGCCTCCTATAAAAACATAAATTAATCGACCAATTTTCATTACCACCAAAGAGTCCGTTTGGAAGTTATAGGAGAAATATTAATTTTCCAAAAATAGGTAATTTTGTATGGGAGGTACCAGAAGGCGTGAACCAATATAGTCCATATTCATTCCTGAGTCCCATTTTCATAAGCGAACATCCTACTCCAAATTTGAGTAAATTCAGTTTACTTACAAAAAAGATATGTAAGTAAACTATGAGGGTCAATAAAGTCATTTGTATGGGCGGTTCTAGAAGGGGTATGGCAAAGGTTTCGGTTTTTTTAGGGTTTGTCTACTTTTGCAAGATAAATAAATTGATCAAATTTATATACCCTACGATTGTCCGTTTGGAAGTTATTAAAGAAATATAAATTATGCAAAAATAGGTAATTTTGTATGGGAGGTACCAGAAGGGGTCGGGCTATTTTGCCCATTTTGCCAATCCCATAAGTTCGCTTTAAAAAATATTAATACTGGTAAATTTTCATACCGATCCGTTAAGGTTTACTCGAGCTATCCTGCTGACCAGCCATCCAGCCAGCCAGACAGACGGACATAGCTCAAACGACTTAAAAAGTCCTGAAACGAATTTGGTCTTAAGATACTTGGGGTATAACTCGTCTCCTTCAATGCGTAACACTTTTTTTCGTATCAAATGATATATACCCTCATCCCTAAGGGTGATGGTATAAATATAGACACCAACAAAATCCAAATTGCAGTAACTATCAATAAAATTTTAATACAGTGATGGATTCATTATAATGAATATTCATATTTTTTTAAAACAATAATTACACCCTATGATAGAAAGGAAAACATCGAAGGAACTTGGAGAGTGACCTAATGCATGTTGTAGGTCCAGTCGAGTGTAACATGACCCTGTATACCAAAGTTTCCTAACACCCTCAAACACCTTAAGATATTTTTTTAGCAACATGAATATCATGCTTTAATTTTTTTATTTTATTTTTTTTGTTGATTAACATTAGGGATGTAACGAACGTTCGCATTCTCATCGTTCTGCACATTCGCTTTCTCATTCGCATTCGTATAAATATATATTTCAACATTCGCAATCGCATTCGCAAAAACATTTTCAGTACTTGCTTTTTCAATCGACATAGAAATCCATAGAAAATTCCTTAAATACAGTCTCATGAAAAAAAAAATTGTTAGCTGCATACGATAAAGAGTAAAAAAATCTTATTTCAGAAGATCCATTATTGTGGTGGAAACGAAACAGCTCGAAATACCAAAAGTTAGTACCTTTGGCACGCCAGTTCTTAGCTACGCCTGCGGGAACTGTCCCCAGCGAACAGTTGTTTAGTGGAGCCGGAGTTATCTATGATCCACTAAGAACTAGATTACATAGCGAAAAAGCGGCGAAGCTTCTTTTTGTTAAATACAACATGGCTCTACTAAACTTTGAATACTGAATACGTCAAAGTTTTCGAAAGTAAATACAATTATTGTTTAGCTACCTTAAAGACTGAATTTATGAGAATTATATATTTTTTTTTTGTTTTTGTTTTACTTTGAAATAAATTTTTTATGTTTAATGACTTAACTGGAATACATATTTTTATTTGAAAAGGCAGACAGTAGGAATGAAACTAAATTATTCGTTTACATAAACCATTTTTTGACATTCGCTAAGCAATTTTGGAATATTCGCTTTCGCATTCGCAAAAACCAAAAATAAGTATTCGCATTCGCAAAAAAAAATATTCCAATATTCGCATTCGCTAAAGCACATTCGTTACATCCCTAATTAAACATCAATATTTTTCGATACACGATTTTGGTTTTATTTCCTCAAATTTTAACAGTTGTGGAAATATCAAACTACAAATATAACATATTTGCTAATGTCTTTAACAATAAATCAACCAAAACTAAACAGAATTTCTTCGACTCAAAGATATATGCATATACACAAAACCCTCCACAAATTTTCTACAATCACTGTGGCAGCAGCACACAAACTTATCAATATGCCGAATATTTGCCGGTTTTTTTTTAGTTTTCATCCAACACTTTATATTTATTTTGTCTGCAGCGAAAATAGCTCCACATCCCAACCAACTGATGATGATGATCAGCATCAAAAGAATTTTTCGCATAAAAATTTCAATTTTATAAAATCATCGCAACTCATGACCAACCACCACCAGCTCCTTGGTCATGCCAATTCTCAAACTCAAGTGTCATTCACATAATTCAAGTTGATATTATTAATTAAATTAAACACATATTTCAATCCTATAAATATTGATGTATAAAAATAAACCAAATCACAAATAAAGAAAAAACATTAAAAATTTGAAATATTTAGATATCATAAATATGTAGTATGTGAGCACAACGCGTGAAGAAATAGCTAGAAACAAAACAACAAACACAAAAAACATAGGATACTATAAAGTCAATCGAATGAAATGGGGCGTGTGCACCGTGTCACGTCGATATGATGACGATAAGTGAGAGAAGGAGGCAGAGAAATTTCGGTCATCATGGATTAGCACAGGAATTTTAGTTGATTGAACTTATTTTTGTAGTTTTTGTTATTGCCTCAACTACAATTTGAAAAAAAAACCGGCTGAAGTTTATGATAAGTTTTTGAATCCGAATGTCATGTAAATTTTTATTGCATTCAAATAATAGTTTTTGAAACGGTATGCAAATATCGGACGCATACAATTACAATAATTTTATTTGATACGACAAAAAAAAATAAAATTGTACAAAAAATGCATAATAGGTACCTACCAGGGATCAGCACCGATATACCGCAACCGCCGGTGCACCGAGTCCGTACTTAGTATTTTTCATACGCAAGTGTTCGAAATATCGAACGAAAACTGATGCGGTGGAGTAAAGCTCTTTTTTGTGTTTACTTTTTTTGTTGCAATAGTTTAGCATCGTATCAAAAAAACCAAAAACAAAAACGTGACGCTTTGTTGTGTGTGCTTGTTTATGGTGGTGGTTTAGCACGATAACGAAGAAACACGATAACGAAGAAACAAAAATGCAATGAAAAAGTTCAATAGTTTTGTCTAAAACAAATGTATGATCTGACATTTTAAAACTCTTTTGTTTCTGTTGGAAATTTGTCGGCCTAATGAACTAGTTTTAACATTTGTCGCCAAAACATAAGCTAAAAAAACGTAACAAATCGACAGCGAGGCGGTTAGTATGTTGGTGGCGATCGTACCGACGTCGTATTCTTCTTCGTAATATTTTTGTTTGTGTTTCTTCGTCGTCGTGCTTAACCACCACCATAAAAAAAGCTCACACAACAAAGAATAATTTTTTGTTTCATGGTTTTTAGATGCTGTGGCAAACTATCCCGATAAAAGAAAACAACATAACAAAAGGCACAAAAATATCCAAGCAGTTTGTTACCGCAGCCGCATAAACAGCGAGTACACCAGTAGTGGCGAAAACTCCTATCGCCGCAGATCACTGGTACCTACCAAACAAAATGATATATATTGGAAAATTTATATTTGTCCTATTATTTCCAAATCCTACCGTAAAAATAAACTTCCATACAAATGACTGGTTGACATTTCTGTGGAAATACCCATATTTCTTCGGTCAACTACCTCAAAAACTCGTTTATGTGCCATCGTGCATTCATCCCAAATTATGATTATGACTTCTCGCAACAATTTCGCTGCACGTTGGCTTGTCAACCGTGAGAAGATTCATCAGCAGCTTCAAAGCGGAAATTGCAGGTCGACCGCGTTTCAACAATATGGCAGAAATACCAGCGGATGCATCAGCTAACGGAATTTGCAATCTTCACCAAATGTTGCCAGAAATAAAGAAATGACAAATGTCTCGCTTAGTGGGAGCATCGAGAAAGTTCCATCGTCAACAACTTCCATCAGCGAATCGTACACGTTCGTTTAGTCGGCATTCAATGGCGGCAAATTTTTTGGACTCTCAGCTCATCTCGATCAATGCTTGATCTTTCGTGATTGAATGCATCGTGCATCGAACGATTTGACGCTGGTATTCCAATTTCGACAGTATCGAAATACGCACTTAAATGGAGAATGAAAAAGAAGTGATGATTGTAAACATACCTTTTGTTCTATGAAAAAAAAAATTCTTCGGCAAATCTAATTTTTCGAGTTTTTATGAAATATTTCGACTTTTCCACCAAGAATTTTTCTATTATCCAAAATTATCAATCATACGATAAAATTCAAAATTTCGTCTAAAAAATTAAATTTGTTGGCATTTTACCGTAATTTTTCGACAAAAAATGTCTATTTTTCCATTCGTAAAGCCACTACGAAACAATTGCACACAACATTTTACACAAAAATTCAATTATCGATTTTTATCAAATCAAGCGATACAATGCAAAATTTTGTAGAGAAAAACTAAGTTTTTCCGAGCTTTCCACCAAAAAGTTTTCTATTTTTCCATTCGAAAAGTCATTTTAGAATAATTATCCGAAATTTTTTACATACTATAAAATGCAGAATTTCGTCGAAAAAAACATATTCAAACTTTTTGAATTTTTTTCTCAACAAAACTTTTAATTTTTCTATTCGAAAAGCCATTCTGTAACAATTGCACACAAAATTCCATGCAAAATGGCAATTTTCGGTTTTTCCAATTTTCCGGCTTTTCCGACTTTTCCGGAAGATTTTCCTAAAATTTTCTTTCACATAAGCCTTCTCCTGGCAATAACGAACAACTGAGTAAAATCGGCCCAGCCGTTCTCAATTGATGAATTACTATACATTTTTGCCACCATTTTTATATATATATAGATTTGCGTAAACGGCAAGTTTAGGATTCGGATGACCTTGAGCTGTACGAGCTATACCACGACATTGATGTTGTCAAGCGAAATAAAGTGCAACGATTACGCTGGCTAGGACATGTCGTGAGGATGGATGAGGAAACTCCCGTGCGAAAGGTATTCTATCATGACCTCGCGTTGTTTGGTAGGACCGACTGGAGTCGGTGCACACAAAATCAAAGCGAATTGAATTCTCTTATCATTTTGGCCCCTGACTTAGACACTTAAATATAAATAGAAATGTTGTCAAGTTGTTGTTAAGCCTTATAATTATCATAACGTGCATACTGCATATGCAAGAACTATTAAAACCCCCAGTATTCAACCAAGGTTACTCTATGCGTAGCTCTGTCGGTTAGAGGCAGGAATACAGAGCCATGGCATGCTACAAATCTAATTTACTTCAGCACACAGAATATCTATGGTTTTAATTAACTATCTTAGTTTTAACTAAATAGAACAACATGTCACACGTCCAACGACTCAATTGCTGTAAATCTTTAAATTTTTGGGCATACAGTGAGAAATCGAACTTTATCGTTAGTTTTTTGATTTATCATGTGCCCTTAATACAATTTTTGTAAACTACTGAAAATCATTAAGTGAGCGAAGCAAGTAAAGTGTCTGTAAAAAAGGTATTTCTTTTTATTGTTGCCCTTGCCTTATGTTGTTGCCGTAGATATCTCGTCACAGGCAAAGCATCAAAGAGGAAGGGAGAAGAGGTTAGGACGCTCATTTGTGTGAATATGGGCATATCCCAAAAAAGGTGTACCGATACAATAACCAAACCGGCAATACACACACATGCTCTAAAGGCCGTTTTGCAAGTTTTTGCGATGTAAAGCGTCGCGAGCGAGCAAAATCGCTAGTCGGCTTAAGCCAAAAAAGAACGAAGTTTGAGGGATAATTCGCGCGACAGTTTCGCATCGTGTCAGTAGATGAGTGGTTTTTTTCTGACAACAAGCACAAGAGTGACCAATTATTGCGAGTTCTGCTTAAAACCCTTGGCTCTGGTTATAACTAACTGTAGCGTATGATTAATGTGTTAAAACATTAATCATTCGACCACTTGGTAGGCATGAGTGTATTCAATGAAATTTCGATAAACGAATCTCATTTATCGTTTATTATTTCTATGCAGAGCTGCATTAGATTTAAACAGTACATGTATTAAATGTAGTTAAAAGATCATTTTTTATATTTATTTACAAATTGTCATAAATATTAGTAAAACGTAGTTTAAGAATTGCGCATTATTAAAAGAAAATGCGTTCACTTTAAAGATTTGAAAACATTTAGAGAATTGTGCGTGCTTTATTTTCATATTTAGGTAAATTTATGGAAAAGAAAAATATAAATGTATTTTACATATATGTTAATATTTTATTATAATGAATAATTGGAATATGCTCTTGTTCTTTGAAACTATCAAAATGATTCAAATATTAGGCACGTTTCAAAGGAAATTTTCTAAAACAAATGTGTTAATTATATAAAATATGCCATAACTAGAAATATTGTTAGAGTGTTTCTTTTCAAGTTGTGGGAGAAACGAGTGAGAACGTATATCCATAGTGAATTGAAATTTTCGATTTTATACAAAAATGTATAGATTTGCTTTATTAAATACAAAATTTTTATTTAAATTCAAATAATTTTTTTTTTAAATCCTCTATCATTAGTAAAGTACAAATACCTACGATCACATGTGTGCCCCATTTTTATATAAATTAAGAAATTTCTTATATAACCTTAATTAATGCCATGAAATATGTGAACACTCCCATCTTATAAACTATTAATTTTTATGTAATTTTTTGATATCAATGGGAAATGTCGTAAAACATGAAAATTTATCGGCATTTTGTTCGCTTTCAAAAAAATAGGAAAATACATATAAGCAAAAACAATTCGAATAAAACAAAATATTGGACATATACATTCTATAAAATAAAAAAAATAATGATTGGGTTGTGTTGGCCTTCTCTACGAAAAGCAAAGAAAAGCAGCCAAACAAAATCGTAGCTAGAAAGGAATTTAGTGAAACCAGCCAACAACAAGTCGAGACATTTTAGGCATATTAGCACAAAAAGCAACAAGTTCGATAACAACAAACCATTTGATGGAGTGGCAAGTGGATGCGAAAAATTTAGATTGTAGGCAATTTTAATAATTTTATTATATTCGCCGGCATCGACAGCTCTGGCATAATACCCTACAGTGCTAATTTTTATAAAGATTGCGATAAATATTTGTTAACAAAAGCTTCCACTTAGGATGAAATTAATAGGTTATTCTGTTTTAAAACGAATAACTATTTACATTATTTAATTTAGAAAATTATAATGTATTAAAAAAAATATACTGAGATTACTGAGGGCGAATTTTTTTAAATGTTATTGCATAGTAATTTTTCTTAAAGTAAAGCTACTTTTGCCACACCTGAGTTGCGTAAAGTTCTATATAAGAATAGTTATAAAAATTTCTTCGTCTCATGTATATGAATAGTCGCTAACAGCATCACCTACTCATACTACCTCACTAACCCAATTTAGGTCATCCTATTATAATAATAACACACTTATTTTATTAAATCCATAAAAAAGCATTTCAAATATCTTAAGTGGTTTCTGTGATACAAAAATATACATTTTATAGGCACTTTTGTGATATAAAACATTTTTGCCGGTCATTTACACTTTTCACCAAGAATTTCTTGATTATCTCAAGTTCAAGTGAAATTCGTGCGTATTTCATCTATGCCTTGGCGGCAACAACAAAATGTGTTATATATCACAAATTATACGTATCCATTTGCCCTATGTGTTATTCATGTGTTTTCTAACTAAAAATATTCACTTTATATTTGTTATCTTTCGCTCATTTTATTATGATATGTTGCGTCTGTGTTTATTTATTAATTGATTTGTATCTCTTTGTTGCCTTAATATCTTTAATAATTGCAACAAAATTGCCTATAATTGTGTGTTTATCGGCAGATATTGATTATAATTGTTATAATTTGGTATGTGTACGTATTTTAATTTTCATAAAAATTTAATAATTATTTATTTTATTTGTTGTAGTGGTGTAAATAAACAATTATCAGACAGATTTTCAAATAAATGCGCGCTATTAATAATAAACAAAATTTTGATCGTAGCAATTTCGGCGAGATTTGTAGAGTCAAGAATAGATTTATCATTAAAATTTTAGTGTTAGCCATAAAAAAAATCTCAAAGGAAATTATTGCTTATTTAGAATGCAGTGACGTATGGATTAAACATTTATTCGCCATAGATTTCTCTCGAGTTATTTACTTAAGTTATTTTTATGATTTCAAATTATATTGTGTCTGATATGGTGTGGCATCCACAGTCACTTTGATAGTTTTTGATAACAGTTTTGAAAATATTTCGTTATTTTTGATCGAAGAACGCATGATTGTTTTTCTTTAGAGACATCAAACTCTTCCTTCTCCACCACTGTATGAAAAGATGTTTGCTAACTCTTAGGGTGTCAGACAGTCGTATGTGTAATTTTGGAAAAAATAATTACAGACTTAAGAATCCTCTAGGATATTGCCAATATGATATGGCTGACCTGCATCATAAACATTTTTACATTTCGAATAACTTTTTCAATGTCATATTTAAACAGAATCGTACCTAGTCTCCTAGTACCTCCTATGCATTTAGATGAAAAGGGTCGGAACATATATTGTTTAGCTCAAAAAAAATATTGTTTATTTTTGATGTACAGCTAATCTGTCTTAGAAACAATAAGAAGCAAAGAACAAGGAATCTTATGCAAATGCATATTTTTTCTGGACATCATAAAATAGAAACGGTTAAGTGATCTTTACGAATCATGAAATTTCCTTTAAAATGGGATTTATTCGTTTTGCATATTTTTCGAAAAAAATACATTGTTTTTGCATATTTTAGTAAACTTTACAAGAAATACATATTTTGTTGCATAATTTTGATTTTTTACATTACAACCATGTATCCTGAATGGTCAAAGAGACGTCTCAGGAAAGTAGGCTTAAACCGCTGAAGCATGGTTGCATCGTGGGATTGGACGCGCAGATAGCAGCCCTATTACCAATCTAGGAGACGAGGGTTAGCAACCCACATCTTCCGAAATCTAAATTGCTAACGAATCGTTAAAAAATCAGCCTCTAAATAAAAAACCGAAACACTCGTTGACGACCTTTGCATATCGAACTAGGACTATGATTGGATACTGGAATGTAAGAACGCTCAGAGACGGCGATAACATCGCCACCGGTTTGAACGCCAGGTATTTGCAAGCAGAACGTGAAATGTTACGGTACGGCCTTGCTATCCTCGGTTTAAGTGAAATTCGATGGACTGGCTCTGGTGAGTATTCGTCTCCAAGCTCACAGTCGGTCATGCTATATTCTGGAAAGGAAACAGGAAGCAATCACCAATCAGGCGTTGGAATAATGTTGTCAACAAATGCGCGTAAGAGCCTCATAAATTGGAAGCCTGTATCGGACCGACTTATTCTTGCCCGTTTTGGATCTAAGGTTAGAAATATCTCTCTAATACAGTGCTATGCCCCAACCGAAGCTGCTACAGACGATTTGAAAAACGCGTTCTACAGTCAGCTGAATGCAACGTATGACGATATTCCACGAGGTGATATCGTCATAGTCATGGGAGACCTGAACGCCAAGGTCGGTTCTGACAATGAATCGCTGAAGCATGTAATGGGCAAGCATGGGCTTGGTACACGGAATGACAACGGGGAACGGTTTATTGACTTTTGCAATGCTAGAAAGTTAGTTATCGGTGGCACTCTCTTTACCCATAAAGATTGTCACAAGGTAACGTGGCTGTCTCCCGACAGGCATAACACCGCGAACCAAATTGACCACTGCGCCATCAGCCACCGTTTTAAAAAATGCCTGCTTGATGTACGTAGTAAACGAGGTGCGGATATTGGCCAATCTCGAGACCACTACCTAGTAGTAGCCAAAATACGTTTATGTACCACAGCCATACAAAGCAACAGACAGAACCTCCGACCCAGGAAATACGATGTTGGTAGATTAAGGAATATGAACGTCCGAAACAACTTTACCTCCCAACTCCGACAGGCGATGAATACCACCGGAAATGTACTCCCTGCTTCCATTGATTCGAAATGGTACCATCTTAAAAACATAATACGGTCATGTGCAGATAAGTCAATCGGACCAACCCCCAAAGGAAGAGAAGATTGGATGTCTGAGACTACTTGGAGTTTAATTGCAGAACACAAAGAGCTGAAAGATAAATTTAATGCTTCCAAGAACCCCGAAGAGAAGAATTTACTAGAAAATAAGTATAACGAAAGCCATAAAACGGTACAGCGTGCAGTGCGTAGGGACAAACGAAGAAGTATAGATTGTCTCGCTGAGCAGGCTGAAAATGCCGCAAATTCTGGCGACACTCGCACAGTTTTTCATGTCACCAAAAAACTCGCGGAACGCAAATTGCACATTGAACATCCTATCCGAGATCTGACTGGAAATCTTCTCAGCACCGACCAGGAACAACTGCAAAGGTGGAAAGAACATTTTTCCATAGTCTTAAATAACATAATAGACCCTGCAGCTGAACTACCTATACCTGCAAGTTCAATAAATACCACAAACTGCAGGATTGGAACCTCACCACCTAGTTTATCCGAAATTATAGCAGCGATAAAACAACTTCCGAACGGTAAAGCCGCCGGCACAGATGGTATCCCTGCTGAATTATATAAGTGTGATCCAACACTCACTGCAGAGCTATTACACCCACTCATTACTGAGTCATGGGAAACTGAGTCCTTCCCTGAAGAATGGAAAAATGGGATAATTGTCAAAATTGCAAAAAAAGGAGACTTGAAAAATTGTAACAACTGGCGTGGAATTTGTGTTCTCCCAACGATAGCAAAGCTAATGGCAAAAATAATTCTAAACCGAATTAAAGAACACCTAGAACATAGTATTAGCTCCTGTCAAGCAGGTTTTCGCAGTGTATATTCCTGTGCAGACCACATCAATACGCTGCGCATTATTGTTGAACAATGTTTGGAATTCAATTCCAATCTTCATCTTCTCTTTGTGGACTTTGAGAAAGCGTTTGACAGCATCAACCGTGAATACATTTGGTTAGCCTTGCGAAGAAGATATATACCTGAAAAATTAATATCTCTGATCAAGGAAAGTTATAACCAAGCCAGATGCTTCGTTCTCCATAAAGGAAAGCTCTCAGACCCATTCCATGTTCAAAGTGGAGTGCGTCAGGGATGCATATTGTCACCTCTATTATTCCTAGTAGTTATGGAAGATGTTCTTAGTTCCATCAAGAACCGAAGCCAAGGAATACAATGGCAAATCAACGGCAAATACCTAAATTACCTGGCTTACGCAGACGATATTTGCTTGCTTTCTCATAGGCTGTGTGATCTAAAACGGACAACATTAGATCTCCAGGAAAAGCTGCAACATACGGGTCTTAAAATAAACACCAGCAAAACAAAGACTCTTAGCATAGGAACCGAAACAACAGCTCCATTAAGGGTAGGTGATGAAACCTACAAATATGCTCCAAACTTTTGCTACCTGGGGTGTGAGATTGATGCTGAAGGAGGTTCCGATTTAGATGTAGAGGGCAGAATAAACAAGGCTAGATCGTCGTTCGGTATACTAGCTCCAATATGGCAAAATAACAAAATTAGCCTCCATACAAAACTGCGAATTTTCGAAGCATGTGTGAAGTCTGTACTGCTGTATGGATGTACAACTTGGAAAGTTACCAGTAGTATTACCAATCGGCTTCAAACTTTTGTCAATCGCTGCCTTAGACGAATACTTCGTATTTTCTGGCCGCGTACCATTTCAAATGCAGAATTGTTGTCTCGATCACGGCAAATACCACTGGCAACGGAAATTCGTAAGCGTAAGTGGCAGTGGATTGGACATACTCTTCGCCGAAATGATGACAACGTGGCTAAGCAGGCACTTAAATGGAATCCCTTCCATCAGGCAGGTCGTCGGCGTGGAAGACCACGTATAACATGGCGACGCTCCACCGAAAGCGAAATGAGTAACCTCGGCGTATCCTGGAACCAATTAAGATCGATTGCACAAAACCGTGTCCGATGGCGGACGGCTGTAATTGACGCCCTATGCTCCAATGAGAGTTAGAGGAACATATATATATATATAATTTTGATTTTTTGATAAACAACCCCTTCAAAGAATAGAAAACCCTTCATCTAATTTACAAAAAAAAAATTACACTGAATTTTATTATGGAAATTTTATATGAAATTCATTTAAAATGGTATTTATTCGTTTTGCATATTTTTCGAAAATACTTTGTTTTTGCATATTTTAGCAAATTTTACAATAAATACATATTTTGTTGCATAATTATGCTTTTTTGATAAACAACCCATTTAAAGAGAAAAACGCCCTTCATCTAATTTACAAAAAATTTTTACACTGAATTTTATTATGGAAATTTTATATGAAATGGCGATATGCTATATTTTTTCTCAAAGTCAATAACAAAACCAATCAACAACTGCCTGACTCGATGAGGATTTCGACGAATATAAAATTTTTCTTTTTCTAACCGAAACAGCGTCTACATGGTAAAGGCGGCTATTTAATAGAATTTAAGTTTATTAACGAAGTCATGTTATTGAACTGAATTCTCTTATATCAAATGAAAAAATAATATCTTTTTAAAAACGCCTTAGGGTACACAGATTTTGAATGCAAGATGTTCTGGTAATCCGTTTCTTCCAGAGCCAATTATAAGAAGACAGCGAGCGTCCCTTAATGTTGTCAAATATTATACCAAGATTCCGATTGGACATCGATTTAAAAATTAATGTTAATTTTATATGTACATATACGGGTGCCCAAATTAATGTTGTGTTCTTTTTTTATGCCAATATTCATGTAAATTTTTCTTGAATAATTTTTAATTGCATATTTTATGTGATTTAGTGCATATTTGTTTGCATAATATATATGCGCATATTTTGGTTTTTTTATATCATATAATTTCTTGCCCTACAAATAGATGTTCTTGTGTACTTTATTGTTTTTGTTGTAAGAATCGGACCTTGCCTCATGGAACAGCCCAAACTAACAGATAGAAGGAGCAAAATCATATTTTCAGCACAAATTAACATTTTGGTATTTATGACCAATATTTTGTCTGACTTAAATCTTTCATAAGACGTCACACTATTACACTTTATTTTCTTAACCCTCGTGTTACATCCTTCGTCGTAACCCTTTTAATGACATCCTTGGTACATTTGTATCAATGTGTGTTTTTTATACTAACATGTTAGCTCATCCACTGGAACGGTGAGATTATTAATTAAAGTCGTGAATTGTGTGTGTATAAGTGTGTAGGTATGTTTAGGTGTCTATATATGAGGTGATATGAGAGACAATAACAAGTCGAAAAGTACTCAGTTTATGCAAAAAGTTGGGAAATTATTTCGAAAACATCAGGCATAGATGTCCGTTTACCATCCCCACCGACGTAAGAGGCGCATTTTCCCACAATATCTTGCAGAATTTCATTCTGAAATGCATAATTTTAGATATCATGAATTTCGGATTTGTAGACACACACATAGCTTAAAAAAAGGCATTGAAAGTTAAAATTGGTACAGTTGTACCAATCATGTAACCTAAGGGTTAAACGAAACCCCCATTCTTAAGCATTTACACTAGAGTGGGTCAATTTGTATGGATCATCAAAATCGTAATCTACGATGAATTCTAAGAAAATTTGCCCAAGAAACTATGATGAACCAAATTGAGCCCTCAGTTTTGGAGAAAAAATACACAACAAGCCTTAAAAGGGTAAAATGTATGACCGACCCCCACCAGCATTTCCCTACTAATATTTTTCTCGAACATACCTACCCCCTAAGAGGGTTCCCATACAAATGCACTTAAATCGACCAAAACAACAAAAATTTTCACAAAATAATATTTCCGTTAAAATTTGTCAAGAAATTTTGAATAATTATGAAAATTTTTGCATGGAAGCCTCCTTAGGGGGTGACGATAGGGGGTAAGTATGTTCGACAAAAGGGACCACATTAAGGGTTGAAGAAAGAGGGTAGATAAGATCTAAGAAACTACTGGTTTTGCAAAATTATTGGGGGTCGGACATACATTTGACTCGTCTAGGGGCACCTTAAGGGCAGTTAGAGCAGTGGGGCAAATTTTATAAAACTTGATTTTTCCCAATACAAAAAGTTTATCGTTTATCTCGTGGGCTCCATTTTGATTTAGACTTGTAGTTTCTTGGGCAAATAATCTTAGAATTCAGCGTATATAATGAATTGGATAACCGCTTCTCAAATTTACAAAAATGCTTCTCTCCAGGAGGCACCATTAGAGCGACAGGAGCTGATTTCATATATAAAATTATAAATATAAAAAAATTCTATGGGGACCACATTAAGGGTTGAAGAAAGATGGTACATATGATCTGACAAACTGTTGGGGTTGCAAAAATATTGGGGTTCGGTCATACATTTGACTATTCTATGTGTCCCTTAAGGGCAGGTTAGTGCAGTGGGAGCAAATTTTATAAAGTTTGATTAGTTTGAGTAGGTATGTTTTGGAAATATATTAGGAGGTAAAAATTATTGGGGGTCGGTCACACATTTGAACCCCTTAGAAGCGATTCCGGGGAAGTTGCGGCGCTTGTGGTGGATTTTTTCCCCAATACGAAAAGTTTCTCGTTAAAACCGGGGGCTCGATCTTGATTTTAGACCTATGGTTTCTTGGGAAAAGTTTATTAGAATTCATCGTAGATTACGATATGGATGCACTCTAATATGCACGCTGTAACTTCCCTAAGGCATATTTATACCCTCACCCTACAGATAGGAGATTTCTTTGCACCAAGTTTAATTCACGATTTTATAAGTCGTTTGGTTTATGTCCGTCTGTCTATCCGGCTGGTAAGCACGATATCTTTCGAAAAACTCAACCTAAAGATTTGAAACTTTGCATGAGTTAATATTTCTCAAAAGGTACTGCCGGGATTGCAAGTGGGCTACATGGCCACGCCCCACAGTGTAGTGTTTTCATATAAACGGCGGCCAAAAATAAAACTAGTTGTCGTAGAGGAATGAAAATTGGTACACAGTACTATTGTAAGTAGGAAAGGAAAAAAACGAAATTTTGCGAAAATCAGCCCAAGGACTCGCCCACCTCCCATATATCCTGAAATGAAAAAAAGTTATATTTTCCAAAATTGTTGTTGGAATTGAACCAAATTTGACTCGATTTGTCTCTAATATATAGCTGATAACTGTGGTGAGTTATATGAAATTATTTTATAGGACACGCCCACCTCCCATATATCCTGAAATGAAAAAAAGTTATATTTTCCAAAATTGTTGTTGGAATTGAACCAAATTTGACTCGATTTGTCTCTAATATATAGCTGATAACTGTGGTGAGTTATATTAAATTATTTTAAAGGACACGCCCACCTCCCATATATCCTGAAATGAAAAAAAGTTATATTTTCCAAAATTGTTGTTGGAATTGAACCAAATTTGACTCGATTTGTCTCTAATATATAGCTGATAACTGTGGTGAGTTATATGAAATTATCTCAAAGGACACGCCCACCTCCCATATATCCTGAAATGAAAAAATGTTATATTTTCCAAAATTGTTGTTGGAATTGAACCAAATTTGACTCGATTTGTCTCTAATATATAGCTGATAACTGTGGTGAGTTATATGAAATTATTTTAAAGGACACGCCCACCTCCCATATATCCTGAAATGAAAAAAAGTTATATTTTCCAAAATTGTTGTTGGAATTGAACCAAATTTGACTCGATTTGTCTCTAATATATAGCTGATAACTGTGGTGAGTTATATGAAATTATCTCAAAGGGCACGCCCACCTCCCATATATCCTGAAATAAAAAAACTTATATATTCGAAAATTGTTGTTGGAATTGATCTTTGATCTCCTCTCCTCTTTGAATTGAGCTTGAATTTTATATTTTCTTTCACTAACAATGTTTTTATCGTCTGGTTTACAAACTTTCCAAATTCGAAGTGGTAGTCTATATGATATGTGAAAGACACATTCAAAAAACTTAATCCAAGCATGTAAGGTTGATAATCCGTATTTATAAAACTCCTCGCTTTTTACGTTTCGTTTTAAGACATCAACTGAATTCATTTCAGACGGTTTTGCCCCACAAGCAAAGCATGACGAACAGCTCTTGTTTCCTGTTAAAACATTCAAGACAGCTCCATCTATCATCGTTAGATGCATATTGAAATGGACATTAAAGCTAGTGTCACCTGATACATATGTGTATGTTTCCAATCTATCTATTTCTGTTTGAATACTGTCTTTTACAGATTTGATCAAGGAAAGCACTGTTTGTGAGCGGCATTGACTACTGTTCTCATAAGTTCGTACTGCCTGAAAGACAAATCCATATCTAAAAAAAGTGCCAAAGCTTTGTCTACCGGTATAGATGTGTGAGTTGCTGGGTCGGAAATTCTCTTAACAGCCTTTTGCAGCAAGTTTGGATTTGTATTTGAAACAAGTTTATCCACTTTTCGCCTTTTGGTGCGATCCGAGCAAGTCAGTCGAAGGTCTTCCTCTACAACTGGTGCTAGGTTCCTAAAATCACACAATCATTTACAAACATACAAATTATTTTTCAAATAATGTACTTACAAAAGAACTTTTCATCAAACCTCTCTCTCATGTAGTGACACCTTTGCCAATTAGTTTTTATTTTTAATAATATAAATTGAATTTCTTTATTCATCTTCTCTATTAGTTTTAACTTTAACTTTTCTTCTAAATACATGAGTACTTCTCCCAGGGCAGCACTTGGAGTACGATGCCTAAGCCAAATATTAAAAAAATCTCGAATTTTCACCTGTCTCGACACAGAAAATTTAAAGAATAAATGAAAGGGGGAAGAAGGGGGACGAGAAACTTACTTTTTTAAACTCTGCACACTTGCCCAAATATTATATTAAAATATTAAAAAAGTGTTTTTTGATGTTTTTTTTTTACACTTTTTTTTACCGACAGTTTTTATTTTAACTTACCGAATTAAATTTGCCTAATTTTTATCATTTTTATATATCGATATTTTCTTTACTACAACTATTAACTTTGAATACTCATAACTTTTTGGAAATATAACATTTCTTTTTGATTTAGCATAAATGAAGTGTTGTTTGTACAACGACATCAACCTTTTTTAAAAACTAGTACAGTGATTTTTTTCATTTTTGGCCGCCCTCACGACACTTTGCGCCCCTTCTGGTACCTTCCACACAAATATATCATTCCGCCCACTTTAGAAATTGAGCAGTAATATCAATACATCCATCGCGATCGTGGCTAAATTCTGTATTTAGTATAGCTATAAGAGGATAAAGATTTGGAGAAAATATTGGAAGTCTAGCCACGCCCCATTTGGTACCGCCCACTTTAGAAATCCAATGAAAATATTAATACACCCAATGCCATCGTGGCCAAATTCTGTGTTTTGTAAAGCTATAACAGGATAAAGTGTTAGAGAAAAAATTGGAAGTCTAGCTACACCCCTTCTGGTGCCTCCCACACAAATGTAACACTGCACATTCATTATTGTGTTGCAAAGAACTGTCAGGATATCAAATTTTATCTCTCTAGGATTCAAATACGCCTTTTCCGCCTACTTATCGAAAATACAAATTTCATCTGCAAATTTCATTTATATATATATATAGACAAAAATATAGAAAACACGATTTTTAAGCACATGAACCCTGTAACTTCCTTAGGTCATATTTTTATTTTTATACCATCACCCTTAGGGATGAGGGTATATATCATTTGATACGAAAAAAAGTGTAACGCATTAAAGGAGACGAGTTAGACCCCAAGTATCTTAAGACCAAATTCGTTTCATAACTTTTTAAGAAGAATGAGCTATGTCCGTCTGTCTGGCTGGCTGGCTGGCTGGCTGGCAGGCTGGCTGGCTGGCAGGCTGGCTGGCTGGCTGGCTGGCTGGCTGGATGGCTGGTCAGCAGGATAACTCGAGTAAACCTTAACGGATCGGTATGAAAATTTACCAGCATCAATATTTTTCAAAGCGAACTTATGGGATTGTAAATGGGCTGAATAGCCCCACCCCTTCTGGTACCTCCCATACAAAATTACCTATTTTTGGAAAATTAATATTTCTTCCATAACTTCCAAACGGACAACCGGAGGATGTTTGAATTTGGTCAGTTTATTTATCTTGCAAAAGTAGACAAACCCTAAGAAAACCGAAACCTGTGCCCCACCCATTCTGGTACCTCCCATACAAATGACCGAATTGACCCTTACAGTTTTACATATATATCTTTTTTGTAAGTAAACTGAGATCACTCAAATTTTGCGTATGATGTTTGCTTATGAAAATTAGACTCAGGTATGAATATGGACTATATCAGTTCACGCCTTCTGGTACCTCCCATACAAAATTACCTATTTTTGGAAAATAAATATTTCTCCTATAACTTCCAAACGGACTCTTGGGGGGTAATGAAAATTGGTCGATTAATTTATGTTATTATAGGAGGCAAAACCCTAGAAAACCTAACTATTTGACACACCCCTTCTGGTACCTCCCATACAAATGACCGAATTGACCCTTATAGTTTTACATACATATCTTTTTTGTAAGTAAACTGAGATCACTCAAATTTTGCGTATAATGTTTGCCTAAGAAAATTAGACTCAGGTATGAATATGGACTATATCAGTTCACGCCTTCGGGTACCTCCCATACAAAATTACCTATTTTTGGAAAATTAATATTCCTCCTATAACTTCAAAACGGACTCTTAGGGGGTAATGAAAATTGGTCGATTAATTTATGTTATTATAAGAGGCAAAACCCTAGAAAACCTAACTATTTGACACACCCCTTCTGGTACCTCCCATACAAAATTACCTATTTTTGGAAATTATATATTTCTCCTATAACTTCCAAACGGACTCTTGGGGGGTAATGAAAATTGGTCGATTAATTTATGTTATTATAGGAGGCAAAACCCTAAAGAACCTAACTATTGGACGCACCCTTTCTGGTACCTCCCATACAAATGACCGAACTCACCCCCATAGTATTACAAACATATCTTTTTTCTAAGTACACTGAATTCAGTCAAATTATGAGTAATTTGTACGCTTATAAAAATAGGAATCAGGAGTGAATATGGACTATATCGGGTCACCCCTTCTGGTACCTCCCATACAAAATTACCTATTTTTGGAAAATTAATAATTCTCCCATAACTTCCAAACGGACATTTGAGGGGTAATAAAAATTAGTCGGTTAATTTATATTGTGATAGGAGGCGAAACCTCAGAAAACCTAACTATTTGACACACCCCTTCTGGTACCTCCCACACAAAGGACCGAACTCACCCCTATGGTCTTACATACATATCTTTTTTTGTAAGTGCACTGAATTCAGTCAAATTTGGCGTAACTTGTACAGTTATGAAAATTTCAATCAGGAATGAATATGGATTATATCGCATGGATTATTTTGCAAATTTAATATTTCTCCCATAACTTCCAAACGGACACTTGGAGGATAATGACAAATGGTCGGTTAATTTATCTTGCGATAGGAAGCAAAACCTAAAAAAACCTTACTATTTGACGCACCCCTTCTGGTACCTCCCATACAAATTCCCGAATTCACCCTCATAGTCCTACATAAATATCTTTTTTTGTAAGTACAATGAATTCAGTCAAATTTGGCGTAACTTGTACAGTTATGAAAATTTCAATCAGGAATGAATATGGATTATATCGGATCACCCCTTCTGGTACCTCCCATACAAAATTACCTATTTTTGAAAAATTAATATTTATCCCATAATTTCCAAACGGGCACTTGGAGGTAATGAAAATTGGTGAATTGATTTATCTTGTGATAGGAAGCAAAACCTTACAAAACATAACTATTTGACGCACCCCTTCTGGTACCTCCCATACAAAATACCGAACATACCCCCATAGTTTTAAATACATATATTTTTGTAAGTACAGTGAATACAGTCGAATTTTGCGTAAGTTGACAGTTATGATAATTTGAATCAAATGATTTGGAAAATTAATATTTCTCCCATAATTTCTAAACCGGCACTTGGAGGATAATCAAATTTGGTAAATAATTATCTTGTAATAGGAATTATTATTGGGTGATGGTATTTATCAGTCAGTTTACCTGACTGAAATTTCTGTACTGGTTTTTAAAAAATTTCAATTTAACTCTGTTTAAACTAAACAACTCTTTTAATTTTTAGCTGCAAACACATTGTTATCTTATAAATACTTCAGTGATTATCGCCTTTACTTAAAAGAGAAGCGAATTTAAAGAAAGTCATACATTTCTAATAACTGTGCTTTTTTTTGTTCTCTTACACACCAATGTGAAACTTATTCCGAAATTTCATGAAACCTTGTTTACCCTGAGCGTCAACAACATTCAGATTAAACAGTACAACACATGGTTTTGCGACTCAATTCTGAGAACTGCACATGGAAAAGAAGAAGTTCTGCATCATTCGTTTTTCAAGTTACATGCAATAATAATTGAATATCGATTTGAAGTTAGTAAGTATTGTTTAGGCGAATTTGTCACGTTTTAGGCTCTTTTGTTATATTGTGATATGGTGGCGTATGATTATCATAAGTAATATTCCACGAAAATCATACGCCACGGAGTACAACAGTTTTATTGTAACTGCTACAAAATAAACCCAGTTCAAAATCATTTGATGAATGGAAAAGTGAAACTGTTGCTTATGTAGGGAAACGTTAAATGAACAGATTAAAGGAATTGTAGTTCTTAATTTTTTTAAATTTGTTTATCTAAATCGAACTAGTGCTTCTCGAGCTGTCAAATAAAAGAGCTTAAAACGTGACAAATTCCCCAAACGATACTTACTAACTTCAAATCGATATTAAATTATTATGGCATGTAACTTGACAAAACGAATGATGCAGAATTTCTTCTTTTTGGGGCCACTTTCACGTGCAGTTCTCAGAATTGAGTCAATGAGCTTAAAAAAGTTGTACTGTGATATCTATCTTGTTTAGACTGAGCGTCAACGACATCAAGATTTCGTTTCATTTTAAATATGCATACGCCCCATGGTCCCTTGAAATAGTATACCTATTCTTAGTTTAAATAGTTTTTCCCTCAACCATCTCTACTTACTGTTGGATCTGAGCATCTCGCGCACTTGCACGTAAATGTTTTCTTCATTTTCAAATACAAATGACGCGCAATATTTGTGGTAAACAATTTCGTATAGGTTGTGGTAACTTCTGTGCCCTCAGGAATATCCACCGATGCCTTCACTATCATATTATTAGTTTTCTCCTCAAATGTATAATACGAATTGGGCACACAATCATGATTCATCAGAGCAAAGAGAGGATACAAAGCGCGATAGAAGAACTCCTGATTGTCATTGGTACGTTCGGAGGTCTCATCGAAGCCATTCGTCCTCAATACGGCCACAGTGCGATTCATGATGTCAATCAGTTTCTTGTCAGCGGGAAATTTACGGAAACATTTAGCGGCATTGCGCACTTCCGTACGATGATTATTATCCAAAGTTGCCTGTAGGCAATAAATCAAGTCCCTTTGTTCCTTGGTGCAATTAATGGCTCTGGCTACACACAGCAGGCGTATGATCAAGGAGTTAGCCACATCGGGTTCACAGGGTTCCCACGACTTGAAGAGAGTACAATCGGCTTTGTGTTGTTTCTTCTTGCTGCACAAAGGGCAAACGGGTAAAGCGCAACCCAGACGACACATAAATTTGGTATCGGGCAACATTTTGAAGCATACCGAGCAGGAATTCAAGGACTCCTCTTTGCGGGCAGCAGGACCAATCAGCAAGGGCATATCACGAAATATCACCTCGCCGCGCTTGATTTTACGAGTGGTAAAAACACCGCGACCGGCAATTTTGGAAACACCAACTTCCCAGGCGGGATCTTTATCCTTGAAGGGTTCCAAGAACTGTGACAGTAACTCCGAAGTGCGTTTGGGGCAAATCATAGTGAAAAGCTTTTAGAAAGACACAACAGTAAACGGTTCGCACGAAAATAATATTTTTAAAATTTTCGGTCTTGATATTAAAAGTTAGCGAAGCACTTTAAATTTTATAACTTTTTTGTATTTTTCTCTAACAGATATATAATTTGAAAAACAATACTTTGCTGTTAATCTCTTTTAATTGTAATTTTTTATATTCTTTGTAAAGCACTTGCAATCCTTTCGTCAAATCTTATTATATATTTATCGTTTTGAATTTTTCTTGCACTTAGTTTATAATATTTTTTTTTTTTAATTTATTTTTTCCGATTTTTTCTTGATTTGATTCCTTTTTTGTTGTCGTTGTTTCCTCTACTAATCGACGCGATCGCGTTCGTTCACTAACTGTCGCCTTTTTCCAGTTTACAAAACTTATATTTAAAAATTTTTCAGACGATGTTTTTCATTTTCGAGTTCTGTCTCTCGTCGCTGTGTATGTGTGTGTGTGTGCGAATTTTTGAATTTTTGTTATTTCGCTTGTGTGCGCCCGAGCGGGGCTGCTCATAAATTGCGGTATATTCTTGTTATTTTTCGCATCTTGTTATTACTGTGTTGTTGTTGTTGCTGTTGTTGTTTTCATATAGAATTTTTATATCGTTTCGAACACCACCGATCATTGTCGTTGTGAGCAACGAAAAATACTCGAATCAAATATTTCCGATTCTAATTAAATCTCATGAGTTTTTCGAAATGTTGTTGCTGTTGTTCAAGAAATGAAAACAACAACAAGAAATGAACAAAAAAAAACAAATAATTTTTAACTTGTATGCTCTTTATGTAAATATTTTAACAAAATAGTGGTTCTTCATGTATTGAAAACAAAAACAGAAAAATATGATAAAGCACTTATGCAGGATAATAAGACTGATTCGAACTTACTTAGGCGGAAATCGAACGGATTCAACTGAGTAAGTGCCGTATGTGAAATGGGAATGAAATTCAGAAGAACTTAATTACTTAAATGGCCCATTACAACTTACGAACGGGGTTCATAAGTTAGAGGTCTGCAGTATTAAAGAATTCCACATGCTTCGGTCTACCTGCAGTTAGTCCATACATCCTGTTAGTCCATACATCTAACCGGCAACATGTGCCAGCCATCGAAGTAGTTGGATTGGTTCTTTTAGCTACATCGATGGCGTGGTAAAGCTGGTTCATTCGATGGTGAAACACGCCGTCAACACTGATAAGTCCATATATTTTTCGTAGTACTTTTCTCTCGAATACTCCCAGGTTTTGTATGTCGGTTGTCGTAAGCACCCACGATTCGGCAGCATACAACAGAAAGGGTGAAATTAATAGTTATTATTAATGTCGTGTTACTAAAGTGCTACCAAAGTCCGTAAAAACATCAATTCGCCGCTTGATTTCTTGGCTGACATTATTTTTCTTGTTTACGGAATAACCGAGGTAGGTAAACTCATCTACTACCTCAAAACAATATCTTTCAACGTTGACGGTGCGTTCTCATCAAGAGGAGTAATTTTTCGTCGAAATTATTATTTTTAGTTTGTCCTCGTTCACCTAGGACATTTTTGCTGACTCCTTATCTAGCGATGAGAAAACTGCAGTAACATCCCGCAGATGATGCCTATATCATCGGCATAGTCTAGTGGCATGTGGCTCTTGTGGAATATGGTGGCAGACATGTTGACATTAGCCTTTTTCATCACCTTCTCCATTACTATATTTAATAGTGTATAGGACAAGCTATAACGCTGCCTCATCCTTAACAATCTTGGCCAAGGATTTGTTGTTTTCCAAGACACATCTGCAAAGTCGAATTAGCTTTGCAGGAAAACCAAACTCAGATATGGCTTCATATAACTAGCTCCTTATCGGAGAGTCGAAGGCAGCTTTGTAGTCGGCAAAGAAGTGTTGGTGTTAAACTGCTTATCATGAGTTGTTTCTAGGATTTGTCGCAAAGTGGCCTAAAGCCGCACTGATAAGGTCTAATTAGTTTTTCTACAATTGGCTTTAGACGTTTACACAATATGCTCGAAAGGACCTTGTACGCAATTGGTAAAAGGCTTATTCCACGGTAGTTCTCTCTTTTATATGGGACATAACAGACTAAGACTCCAATCCCCGGGCATGCTCTCCTGTACCCAGATCTTATCCATGAGCTGATGCATGCCCCTAAACAGCTCCTCCCCACCTGCCTTAAACAATTTAGCAGGGAAACCATCGGCTCCAGCCGCTTTGTTATTTTTAACGCTCGGAGATGGACTGTTAATACCGTCATCATGGATTTGTGCGGGGTTTTCTGGAGTGGTGTCCATATCCAGAGGATTACTGAGATGTTCTATCCATATCTTTAGAACGTTATCTGGGTCCCTCGCTATCTGGCCGCCGCTGTCCTTACATGAGGGCAACCCTGATCCAGGCATTGTCGCCTTAACTCTGTGGTAGAATTTTCGGGCTTCCCCTCTATTTTTGAGCAACTCTGTGCACTTATCCTGTCTCTTCTCCAGTTGCTTCTTTTTCCGTCTAAAAAAACGAGTTGCCGCCTCTCGTCTCTTCTCCCAGTTCCGTTCACAAACAGCTTGAGTTGCCATTGGCTGCAGTTTCGCCCTGTATGCCGCATCCGTCTCTCTCGTGGCATTGCGGCATTCATTATCATACCAGGCATTTTCTTGAGACGGCTGTGAGTACCCTAATACGCTTCTTGCAGTCTGTTCTATGGAGTCGGCTATATATTGCCACTAAGTAATATTGTCAGGGGTTGGAGCATTTCTTAGCAGTTGAGTTAGGTGGTTGGAGTATGCGTCCGCTACTTCTGTGGTCCGCAGTTTTTCGATGTCCAGCACTCGTTGTGCCTGGTAAGGTACGTTTTTTTCCATGCTTAGCCTTGTGTACCTTAACTTACCGCAGTGAACGGAGTCAATGTTCGCACTCCTGATTACTCGTACGTCCAGAACACTCGATGCGTGCCTTCCATCGACTACCACTTGATATATCTGATTCCTCGTCAACTGATCTGGAGATAACCATGTTGCCTTATGAATATTTCTATGATCAAATCTAGTGTGCAGACTGAATTTTCCGATGGTAGGCTTAAATGCGGTCTCCCTGCCTATTTTAGCATTAAAATCGCCTAGTACAATTTAGATGTCATTGCTCGGCCTACGGTCATACACATTTTCTAGGCTCTCGCCTTTGTTCTCATCGCTTTTCTCATCTGTCGTAGCGTGTTCACACACCAGGTTGTACCTTGATACTAGGTGTGGCAATCTCTTGCCAACCACAAATCCACATCCAAACTCGTGCTTGTCCGCATGGCCACTATAGTAGATGACGCAAGTCTTCATGCGCGAGTACCCGTAAAGCGGTTATGTCAGCCTTGTAGTCTTCGAGGACTTCCGCCAGTTGGATGGAGGCGCCTGGTCTATACAGTGTTCTAACATTCCAGATGAATATTCACAAATCATGGTCCTTAATTGGTTTGCGGTGGTGGTCAACATTTTATGCGATGCGTTTTATTCTTTTCTTACTTCTTTTTATTGCAATAGTTCAAAAGTCGGTAGCGGGTTTCAAGCCCAGCACACCACATATCAGTTTTCACCTCCTGCCAGGATTTTATTACAGCCGCCCATTCTGGTTCAGACGCTGACCAGGGTAGCCCTCACTCTGAGCCGACGTGCCTGAGTTTGAGATTTTGCTTCTCACAGTTAGCCGTGCTCTGACGATTGTCGAAAGCACGTTTCCAGGTGTCACCACATGGAGGTACTCCGTCCGCAGTAGTACCACGAATACGGAGCTTTGTGTGTAGACTTGAAGTTTAATTGGCAAGGATTACTAACTTTATCTTGCATCACACTTCCGACGCTTCGCAATATGCTGCCACTGTCTGTCGAGAACACCACAATTAGAGGTGTTTGTTTAAAGACAAAGAGAGTTGGTTGGCGTAGGCATTGGCTATCTCGGTGGTATGCAGCTTTGCTATGTTTAGCTTCCTTTGCGTTTGGTTCTGACCGTTTTTATCACTACTTAATTTCGTGCGTACTTTGGCTGTTGTACTTTTTGGTACAATAAATTTTACATTATGTTACAATTAAAGTGCTTTTTGGTACAATTAAATTACATTTTATACCATCACCCTTAGGGATGAGGGTATATATCATTTGATACGAAAAAAAAGTGTAACGCATTTAAGGAGACGAGTTAGACCCCAAGTATCTTAAGACCAAATTCGTTTCAGGACTTTTTAAGACGATTGAGCTATGTCCGTCTGTCTGGCTGGCTGGCTGGATGGCTGGTCAGCAGGATAACTCGAGTAAACCTAAACGGATCGGTATGAAAATTTACCAGTAGTAATATTTTTCAAAACTAACTTATGAAATTGTAAACGGGCAAAATAGCCCCACCCCTTCTGGTACCTCCCATACAAAATTACCTATTTTTGGATAATTTATATTTCTTTCATAACTTCCAAACGGACGATCGTAGGATATTTAAATTTGGTCAGTTTATTTATCTTGCAAAAGTAGATAAAACCTAAGAAAACCGAAACCTTTGCCATACCCCTTCTGGTACCTCCCATACAAATGACCTAATTGACCATTAAATTTTTACATACATATCTTTTTTGTAAGTAAACTTAATTTACTCAAATTTTGAGTATGATGTTCGCTTATGAAAATAGGACTCAGGAATGAATATGGACTATATCGGTTTACGCCTTCTGGTACCTCCCATACAAAATTACCTATTTTTGGAATATTAATATTTCTCCTATAACTTCCAAACGGACTCTTGGGGGGTAATGAAAATTAGTCGATTAATTTACATTGTGATAGGGGGCGAAACCTCAGAAAACCTAACTATTTGACACACCCCTTCTGGTACCTCCCATACAAAGGACCGAACTCACCCCCATAGTCTTACATACATATCTTTTTTTTGTAAGTGCACTGAATTCAGTCAAATTATTCGTAAGTTGTACGTATGAAAATTTGAGTCAGGAATAAATAAGGACTGTATCGGTTCACCCCTTTTGGTACCCCGTATCAAAATTAAATTTTTTTGAAAAATTAATATTTCCCACATAAATTCCAAACCGGCACCTATACCCCCTACACAAATAAGTAAAGTTTTGGACGATTTTGCACCACAAGCAGGGGAAAAATTATACATAAGTAATTTTATCTATATATATATAAATGGTGGCAAAAATGTATAGTAATTCATCAATTGAGAACGGCTGGGCCGATTTTGCTCAAACTTTTTTTCAGTTGTTCGTCATTGCTAGGAGCAGGTTTATGTGAAAGAAAATTTTGGGAAAATCTTCCGGAAAAGTCGGAAAATTGGAAAAATCGAAAATTGCCTTTTTGCATGGAATTTTGTGTGCAATTGTTACAGAGTTGCTTTTCGAATAGAAAAATGGAAAATTATTGTTAAAAAATGAGGAAAATTCCGGAAAAATTCAAAAAATATGAATTCGTTTTTCAACGAAATTTTGCATATTATCGTATGATTTGATAATAATGGACGATGTAACAGTGAAAAATTATTCCGAAATGACTTTCCGAAAGGAAACATAGAAAAATTCTCGGTGGAAAACTCTGAAAATTCCGGAACAACTCGAAAAATTTAGATTTTTCGGAAACATTTTGCATCGCAAATGGAATTTTTGTATAACATTTTGTGTGCAATTGTTCCACAGTGGCTTTTCGGTTGAAAAAATAGAAAATTTTGGTTGGAAAATTATGGAAAAATTCCAAAAATTTTAATTTTTTTTCGACGAAATTTTAGATTTTATTGTGTTTTGAGAATTTTGCATGATTTAAATGTGAAAATTTGGGATGATCATCCCGAAATGAATTTTCGAATGGAAAAATAGAAAAATTCTTGGTGGAAAACTCGGAAAATTTTGGATTTTTTCAACGAAATTTTTCATTGTATCGCTTGATTTGTTGTAAAGGTGGAAAATTCGTTGTGATCCTTGAAAAATTCGGTTTTTTGTGAAATCTATATGTATGAAAACGGTGTGAACAGTGTGTAGTAATTCATGAAGAGAGAACGACTGGCCCATTTTGGTCAATTTGTATTTAATTGTTCGTAATTGGTATTAGGGTTTAACGCAAGATAATTTTGGAAAAATCCTTCGCAAAAGTCGGGAAATTGAAAAAATGGAAAATTGGTTTTTTGTATGGAGTTTTGTGTGCAGTTGTTACGGAATGGCTTTTCGAATGGAAAAATAGAAAATTCTTAGGCAAAAATTCGGAAAATTCCGAAAGTGCAAAAAATTTGTTTTTTTTTTATCGACAAAATTTTGCAATTTGCACATGATTTTATGGTTTTGAACGATGTTAGGTTAAATGTTGGTTGGTAACGAGATAAATAATATTTAGATAAAAAATCCGTCGAACCTGACGGGATGTGCGGCAATCTGCTGCCGACGTTGGGAATGCCAGCGCCAAGTCGTTCGATGCAATATGCATTAGATCGCGAATTTTAACGGGAGCAAGACTTTAATCCAGATGAGCTGACCGGAAGAGATCGAACAAATTTGCTGCTGTTAAATACCGAGTACAAGATCAAACTGGAGGCATTTACTTTCTCGATGCTCCGAGTGGCACAGCCAAGACATTTTTTGTCGATTCCGGCAACAATTTGGTCAAGATCTCAAATAACGTTAGCCGCTACATCCTCTGGCATACCTGCCATTCGAACTGCAAGTTCCGCTTTAAAACTGTCTAAGAATCTTATCACGGTTGAAAAGCCAAAGCACACAATGACCAAGAATTTCGCAACAGCGAAGTAGATGCGGAGATGCCAAATCAACATTTCGGATGAATGCGCGATAACGAATAGACGAGCTTTGGAAGTAGTAGACCGAACGATAAAGGATTTACGAGGGGATTTAAAACGATTTGGTGGGTCTATGATTTTGCTCATTAGATTTTGCATTAGACAATGCTGTTTATTTACTAAAACCATGCTTGAAAACGTCGTCAATGTCAAGAAGTTGTAATTGACCCAAAATTTAGAGGCTTTTTCCAGAACCTCCCATCTTCTGCTGAATTCCCGAAACAACTGGCAATGGGCGCTTGACAATGGGCAAATTCGGGTTGATATTTCGACTGAATTGATATCGTTCCCTGCAAATTTTTGCCAGTTCACATAGTTAAAAAAGTAACTCATGACATTGCACAAAATTATAAAAATCTCGATTGGATTAATTCACGGGCAGTATGTTACTAGCAGCGAAGAATAAAGATATCAATAGCTAGAATTTCAAATTAGAAAGTTAAATCGCTTGAGAACTGCATTCGTACAAATCTGTTTACAGCGTGACCGTAGAGGATGAAGCGACCAACAATCCGACCAAATTTTCCACTAGCTTAATGTGCCGCATAATTTACAGATAAAGGTGGGATCGATCATAATCATATTGCGGAATCTGAATCAACCGAAATTGTGCAACGGTACGGGTTGTCCGTCAAGAATCTGATAAAAAATGTGATTTCAGACGATCATCAAGAACAAATTCAAAGAAGAGGAAGTCCTTTCTTACGAATCAGATAATTCCAACTGATCATCCATTCCAATTCCCCGACGACAATCAATAAATCGCAAGGCCAATCGTTGGAACTATGTGAGATTAATCTCGAACTTCCCTGTTTTACGTGCGGTCAGCTGAACGTTGGCTTTTCGAGTTTTGGAGAACCGCATCCGTTGTTTGTTTTTGCGGCGGAAAACTAACCGAAAAACTTTGTTTATCAAACATTCTCTACTGAGTTTTTCTGAAGGCCTTAAATTGGGGCGAGACGAAGTTCGCCGGGTCCGCTAGTTTTAAATAAAAATCTATTCATTTCAATTACTCAAGACTTCAACAATATCTTATATTGGGTGATGGTATTTATCAGTCAGTTTACATGACTGAAATTTCTGTACTGGTTGGTATAATTAGTTGTACTAATTGGTCTATTAAAATACTTTTTGTTACAATAAATTAAACTTTTTTGATTTGTAATCCAGTTATTTAGCAAAAAGATGAAAAATGGGGGAACCATGGTAAAAAATTAACATTTTTGGGATTTTTCTCCTATTCAATATCTACAAAAGACTCAAAAGAGATATAGATATACAAAAGCTAAAAATATACCTTGAGCAAAAAAAAATAGTATGGCCATTAAATTAATAATGCAGCCTTTTTGACAAAACGTATGATGCAGAAGTTCTTAGTTTTAGGACTACTTTCACGTCCAAATCTCATAATGGAGTCCCGAATCAATTTACCTGTAAAAACTTAAAAATTGTTGATCGTTATAAATACTGCGTATGTATTTTTTTAAATTTTAATATTTTACTGACGTTGACTTGTTTAGTATGGGAAATACAATATAATAAACTCAGTCAAAATCTGACAAATATCCAAAGCTAATAATGAATCAATAAATACATTTTATAATGTTGGCAACGCAAAGCAATAACCAAAAAGAAAACAAACAAAATCATAAATGTAGAATATAAATAGACATAACAATATCAATATAAATATAAAAAAAAATAATATAAAACTCATGTATAAAATTGTTACGAACATATTGCATAAAAGAGTCACACTTTTGTTTACAACCTTTATGCTATGTGTCTTTAAGTCCTAGAGACACAGATCATATCCTAAACAGAATGAAAAACCTTAAGTTATACTAGTATCTTTGTATAAACTTTCAAAGTTTATCCAAATACCTATCAATAAATCTGTCTGTAGAGTTTATAATTTTTTCTCTGAGAAAAATTAATGATATGACAACAAATTTGTGATTTGAAAGCCAAACAACAACAACGCTGACAATAATGACAACAATAACAACAACACCATCGATTTGGCGAAGAAAGCTAAAGTGTCGACAAAATATGCAGACGCATGTCCCGCGCGAGAGACAGAGCGAGAGAAATGGGCGACAAATAGCATAATCAAAACTGACAACGACGCACAGCTGCTTGTAATTTTTCTCATGATTTGTGGGTGCAGCCAATTGAGGCGACTGACTGTGTTTGTTTGTTTGTTTGTCAGTAATTAAAATAATGAACATTGTTTGTAGATTGTTGTTATTTTGCCAATTGTTGTCTTGCACAGACGGAAGTGGTTCAGTGGTCTTCGTGTCTCGCTGTTAGCTCAGGATATACTACATAGGAGATACAGAGTTCAATGGTTTGTTTCACTTTCATTTGTATACGGGCGAGTTATTTTGGATTATGTACTATGTTGGTGATAATTTATGCGTTCAGCAATGACATTTTATAGGCAATGTAATTAACGCAAATTACACAGTTTGACGCAGAAGCCTTAAATCAATGCAAGTTAATGCAAGCGCTAGTAGATAATCCAATGTGCTGGGGATGCTTACGACTTTTAAATAGCCTTCTTGTTTTTTGAAATGGCATTCATTTGTGCAGAGAACAGATTAAAGTAGTGAAACATTTTGGCGCTTTAGTTTTTATTTGTGACAATTTGTCGTGTTTCAGCTGTCGCCAACAATTTGTTTTAGCGCATATTCATTTAAAAAATAATCTAAGTAGACGATTAATTAATAGCGGATACGGACATGATGTATGATAGAGTGCACCATACAATCCTTTGGAGATGGGGTTTAGCATTTTCGTGGAAAATACCATAAGAATTGGAATGTCCTTGGCAGGTCAATCCTATTCTATTAATATAACACCCTACAACACATGATTTTGGGACTCAATTCTGAGAACTGCACATGAAAGTAGCCCCAAAAAGAAGAAGTTTTGCATTATTCGTTTTGTCAAGTAACATGCCATAATAATTTAATATCGATTTGAAGTTAGTAAGTATCGTATAGGGGAATTTGTCACATATTGAGTCCCAAATCAATTAGCTGAAAAATGTTGTACTATGTTAAAAATGTGAATGTCTGTGTGTTTGTTTGTATGTTTGTGGCTCAATCACACCTAAACAGCTGAATCGATTTCAATGAAATTTAGAAGACAGTTAGTGTACTATTTGGAAATTAGCATAAGCTATAAATTTTCTTAATTTATGTGAGCGTGGCAAAACTTTTCTTTGAGCTAAAGAGATAAAACTTGATACATAGATAGTACTCGGCTCCATGAATATGAATATACGGACGAAATTTTAATTTTTAACCAGTGGGCGGAGTGGACGTGGCAAAACATGTTTTTAGAGCTAGGAAGATAAGATTTGATGCACAGATAGCACTCGGCAACACGAATATGAATATGCAAACAGAATTTTAATTTTGAGTCAGTGGGCGAAGGGGGTGTGGCAAAACTGTATTTTAGCCCTAGAGAAATAAAATTTGGCACATAGATAGTACTCGGCTCCACGAATATGAATATGCAGACGAAACTTTTATTTGGTATCAGTGGACGAAGTGGTCGTGACCAAACTGTATTTTAGGCCCAGAGAGATACAATTTGGTACACAAGTAGTACTCGACAAGTAGTATAAATATACAAACAAAATTTAAATTTTGGATCAGTGGGCGTGAAAAACTGTATTTTAGCCCTAGAGTGATACAATTTGGCAACCAGATAAAACACAACAACACAAATATGAAAAATGTAGACGACATTTTAATTTTGGATCAGTGAAAATATGAAAAATGTAGACGACATTTTAATTTTGGATCAGTGGGCGGAGGGGGTATGGAAAAACTAGAGAGATTAAGTTTGGTACACAGATAGTACTCAAGATCACGAATATGAATATGCAGACAAAATTAAAATTTTGGATCAGTGGGTGGAGTGGGCGTGACGAAACTGTATTTTAGCTTTAGAGGGATAAAATTTGACATCCAGATAGTAAACGGCAACACTAAGATGAATATGTACTTACAAAAAAAAACTTAATTTCCCTTTACACCCCATGAATGAGGTACGGGAGAGCTTCTCGCGTTGTTGTGAATCAGCACGCTTTCTATTTTTAGATTCACAACTAACGGCATCTACTTGTTTATCGACGAATGCAAACGTCACTGTTTGAGAAGCTCTTACTAGACACGCCGATTGACTCGACACTAATACTGCGAAGTTGCTGTCGACATATTCGAGGGGAGCCGACAATGAAAGAACAATTTATTCAATTCTCTTTTTCCTTTTTTCTCCCAGATGACTGGAGCCAAGAGTTGAACCTGTGATCTCCCGCATGGTAGTCGCGTGTTCTAACCACTATGCCACGGCCGGTGAATATGTACACTGCATTTAATTTTGTATCATTGGGGGAAGGGGGCGTGGCAAAATTATATTTTAGTCCTAGAGAGATAAAACTTGATACAAGGATGGTACTCGACACTTTAGGTTCAAATTTGCAGACGAAATTGTTATTCTCAATCAGAGGCCGAAGAGGATGTGGCAAAACTGTATTTTAGCCCTAGAGCGATAATATTTGTTATACTGATAATATTATCAAAAAGTACATATATTGTACCAAAAAAAAAAACAATATATTGTATTAAAAAATTGTACCATTGTACTAAAAAGTACAGTTTACTGTAATAAAACTACATTTATTGTACCAAAAAGTACAATTTATTGTACCAAAAAGTGTTTTTATTCTGCAAAAAAAGTACATTTAGTGTAGCAAAAAGGACAGTTATGGTATAAAGAGTACTTTATTAGTAGCTAAAAGTAGAATTTGTTGTACTTTTATTGTACACAAAAAGAACAATTAATTGTACCACAGAGTACATTTATTGTATCAAAAAGTTCTTTAATTGTGGCAAAAATTATTTTTATTGTATCAAATAGTATTTTTATTTTTATCAAAAAGTACTGTTGTTGAAGCAAAATTAGAAGAGATTTTTCTTAAATTTATAATTTTTTTTTTTTAATTTTATTTGCTAACACAAAAAAGTACGTCGATAAAATCTGACAAAACAAGCTCATATACACGATGCTGACACATTTTGAAGGGAAATACTGACAATGATGTCAGTATTGTAAATTATGAGCCTTTATGAATATTCAATGCATGAATATATCGACAAAATATTTATTTTCGGGGGAATGTGAAGACAAACATTTTATTTCCGATCCGAAGACAGAAGGGAACATGGGGGGAAATGTTTTTTGACTATATAAGGTAATATTAGTATACATACAGTACTTGGGGCTATAGATATGAATTTGCAGACGTATGTTTTAATGTCGGTTAGTGAGACGTTGTCAGTTTGATTACGTTAAGGAGTAACTTGGGGTAACGAATTGTTTGAAGAGCGTACAAGAACGACGCTTAAGCTAAGCCCTTTAAGTAACCGTGCCAAACATGTTATAAGCGTTCATCAAGTAAGCAGTAGCAAAGCATTGTCGGATCCACTAGTATGACATATTAACGAAATATCATCTGCAATGACATCCAGTTGTTTCATCGTGAACTCACGATGACACAGGCACAGCTATGCCACAAAATTATGTAAACACTGTTTTTTAAAATAAACAACAGCACATTGGTGGTTTAGGGCATTAAAAAATCATTTGAAAATATAAAACAAAAATGTCGACAAAACCTCAAATTTGCCACCCAAAATTCAAACAAGACACATACGTAACATGAAAAAAAAATTTTAATAAAAATTTTGTTTTTATTTTAATTCATTAGTTGGTTTTTGTATTATTTTTTTGCTTTCTACGCTTGCATTAACATTTTAGACGACAATTTCATGATTGTCGTATTTATTTATAAAGATCTGACTGACACCTACATAGACTTATGGGCGAATACTCGTATGGCAGCACAGTGTTTGGCAGCGGCATAAATGTAAAAATGTCACAAAAAAAAAAAAACAAATCTGTACATTAATGCTGATGGCGACAAATTATTACGTCTATGCATTTTTCCTTGCAAATTTGTAAAATCTTAGTTTTTTTTTAGGTTTTCTCTGACATATTTATGCTTGATATTTTGTTATATGCAAACATGTATGTGGGAGTAATACGTACATTCTGTATGTGACATAAACAAAATTCACAAAGTTGTGAATATTTTGGTCGTTTGTACTCATACCTTTTGAAATGATTTCAATCCCATTTTCTTTTTTGTTATTGCAAATTCTATTGGGCGTACATAGTGGGTTACCGTTCGCTTTCATTAATTTTTGTAATAGGTTTAGTTCCCACACCCCCGTCGAGCCTTCGATGCTGGCTCTCAGGTTGCTAACAAATGTTTATAATGAAAATTAATTGAAAATAAAATTTTTGTAATTTTTTGCATATGCAACATATTCGCATATTAAAATTAATTAATAAAACTGTAAATAAGTTTCGAATGATTAATATGCAAAACAAATACTTTTGCATATTCTTATGGCTGACTACGTCAACAGTTGTGTACTTAAAAATATTATGTTAATGACTTTGTCCTCGATAATCCATTCTAGTCTATTTAATAACAATAGAATACAATTGTAAATACAAAGACAATGGTAAGAACCTTTTGAAATTTATATTAATATCCCCTGCAAACATTTTTGATTGCGGAAGAATTATCCGCGAATCATTTGGACGATGAACTTAATCGCGGCGAGTATTATCTGCGATTCGTCCGCGAATCCCAAGGTGTGAGTAGTTGTGTCTCAAGACGAACTGGCGAATTGCTCGAGAATTGCGTGGAAGTGTGGCAAGCAAGTTGCGAAGAAGAGTTGGAAACGAATTGCGAAGATGTCTTATATGGGAAAACCATAGAAGAGTTCCCCACGAATTGTGAAGAAGATTCCCAAATGAATCGTAAAGAAGATCCCCAAACGAATCGTGAAGAAAATTCCCAAAAATGCAATTACAATTCGTCGGTTATGATCCCCTTAATGGCAGATCTAACGAAACTTGGTAAATCATGTCCACCATAGCAATACTTGCCGTTAACGATTTTCTCCCTGTCTAAAGCCTCGCTTGGTAGAAAATTTCTAGTTATTTCTATCCTATTGGACTGTCGAATGCAGCGTTGTAATTGATAAACAGATGGTATGTGTGGAGCTGCATTTTTTGTTTGAATATCTGGATATATCTTTGTTCGCGAGCCAAGACCAGCATCCAATTTAGGACAGCTCGTTTGATATTAGGGTTTGAAGCTTGTAGTTTTGTGGCCACAAAATTTCAAATGAGCTTCCGGCTCGCGAACCTAGAGCCAGCTCGAGAGCTTGAGGGTCTATTTGAAATTTTGTGGCTCTTAGTTCGCAAGCCGAGAGCTCATTTAGAAAAAGAGCGAGATCAGTCAAGAAACTTAATCCAAATGCAAGAAATTGCCAAAAAGTACTTTTATTGTACTTTTTGGTACAAAGTACTTTCTTTTTTACTAAAGTACTTTTTTGTACCAAAGAGTACATTTATTGCCCCAAAGCACTTTTCTGTTGTACAAAGTATTTTTTCTGTTGCACAAAGTAGTTTTTTTTTGTACCAAAAAGTACTTTTAATACACTTTTCGGTGCAAAGTACTTTCCTTTGTACCAAAGACTTTTTTGTACCAAAAGTACTTTTAATATACTTTTTGTGCCATAAAAATACTTTTATTGACCCAAAAGGTTCAAAAAAGCACTTTGTACAGACTATTAAATTTTTGGTAAAAAAAAGGTACTCTGGTAGTTGGGCCAAAAGAAGTACTTTAGTACTTTGTACCAAAAAGTGAAATATAATTACTTTTTGGAATTTTCTTTTTTGATTTTATTCATCTCTCTCTCTCTTTTCAAAAAATGGCTCTTAGCTCGCTGGCTCGCGAACCAAGCAAGCTCTTTTTTTGGGAGCTGGCTTGCGAGCCGAAAGCTCATTTTAAATTTTGTGGAAAAGAGCAGGTCGCGGGCGAGCCAATATGAACCCTGGTTGGTACGCGCACTTAGATCGCCTTTCTTTAGCACAGGACAACACTCAGATTCCTATCATCATCCTATAAAAAGTTCTGTCGGCAGCCCATCAACTCCTGCAGCTTTGTTGTTTTTATGCCGTACTGTTGCCCTGATGATCTCGTTTTGGCTCGATGGCGGTCAATTTATTCCGTCGTCGATGATTGAAGTGATTACGTCATTTATACTGCCTTTAGCAACGAGAAGAGTACGAAATATCCATATAGGGATCACACTCTGCGTGTCTGTGACCTGATTTTTATCTCTGACCTTACAGTTGGGATCTCAATTCTTGATCTCGGTCAAGAATTGCGGCCTAAAATTTAAAATGTCCAAAAAAAAGATTTTAATTTGAAGGATGAACTTGTTAAGGAGCGTATGAAATGGGAACATACGGAAAACGAACGAAAAAAATTCCGAACGAATTATAATGCATATTCATCCGAAAGATTCTGGTTGCAACGAAGATGCTTTCAATTGGAATCGGAAAATAAACGGTTAATGAGCCAGGTAATTGAAGAGAAGGAGTCTATGGATGCGGCAAAAGGTGTACTGCAAAATCTGAGAGACCAATTGGCTGAAACAGAAGCAGCTCTGAAACGAACAGCTATGTAATAAATCCAAACGGGATAAGTTAGAAGCAGTTTACACTCAATTGCGCGTTAAAGAAAAATTAGAGTTATCGTTAAAAAAGCAATTGCGAGATGAGCAAGAGTCAATTATGTTGTCATTAAAAATAACCAGCAGGAAATGAAAAAGCTCAAGGAATGACTTTGCTAATCAAAACCATCGTTTGAATGAGCAAACGTCCTAGCTCCTCGCAGCACAACGGGAGGTTGAAGTACTTTAAAATGAAAATCAGAGCATTCAAATACTTAATGAGTGCCAAGAGCGGGAATTGAAAACATCAAACTTAAAATGGAAAACGCACAGTTGACTAAGACTTTGCAAACCAATATTCCATGGAAACAGCGAAAGAAAAAGAGTCGGATTTAGATAACAGTGGTGACAAGGAAATGCGTGAAATCGACTTGAATACATTCATGAGCGTCGATTCTGTGCGAGTAATTGACGAAGAAATTGATGCCGTTGTCGACGATCTACTTAACAACGCCAATGACAATAAAGATTCCGAAGTAGAAAACAACGAATTATTCCATGCCAAGGTGGAAGAACTGAACTTACATCACAAGTCATTGTCTTTAAATGGCATTTTGAAAGATGAAAGTCAGAGTGAAAAAAGACACGAGAAAGTTTCCATCGCCAGGGAACGAAGAGAGCGGTTTGTAGCTGTGAAAGATGGTGCTGCTACCGTTAAAAGAATGTTGATCAAATGGACCTCAAATTGGAGACCAGATGCTACGATGGAAGCACAGTCAACTCCAATCCTTTGGCCGCAGGATCCTGGAAAATATATTAGGAAATATGACATTCCAAAGTGCCCGACCTTTGGTAATACTAGAATTAAGTATATAATTTTAGGTTAAGTAGTTTAAGTATTAATTAGATTAAGTTTTATTTATTCAGAGGTATCGACTTAATTATGCATTAAAAGATCAGGATATTTTAAGGAAGGGAGAATGTTCAATATTGTAAACACATTGAGTACATACTAGAACCTATCATCAAAACAATAGATCCAGGCATAAATTATTTATACAATGGCTTTCATTTTATGGCTCCCGCTAATGACTAGCATACATATAGAGTTTTGGGTATTTACTATGCAGACCACATGTCGGTAAGGGTCATTATTGGAAAATGTGTGTGATCGTGCAGTAGGTAGAAAATGCCTTCGTTAAAGGGTGTGAACTGTAGATTTAGTATATAAGAGAGAAAATATCTTTATGCTTTTAGTAGCGCATAAAGTGTGGCCGGTTTTTATTTATCTTCAGACAACTCAAAATTGAGTTGCAAGCCATAGATGCACATAAGTAATATTCCACGTAAATCATACGCCACGGAGTACAACAGTTTTATTGTAACTGCTACAAAATAAACCCAGTTCAAAATCATTTGATGGATGTAAAAGTGAAACTGTTGCTTATGTAGAGAAACGTTGTATGAACAGTTTAAAGGATTTGTAATTCTTATTTTTATACCCTTCACCATGCGCATGAACGGAGTGAAGGGTATATTAATTTTGTTCTTCCATTTGTAACGCCCATTAGGAGGCGTGGTAGGTATGACAATATATATATATTTACTAGTGGGCCCGGCAATGCTTCGCTATTGCATATTAACTTGTAATATATTTCACATTTAGGTCCACAAAGTACTTTAAAAAAGGTACTTAAGCTAAATAATAATATGTTGAGTTTATTAACTTATGTAATCAAGTATCTCCTTAACATGGAAGTTAACTAATTAAGTTTTATTGTTTTAAATTCAAAATATGATAGGCTCTATGACGATAGTAAAAAGTTCATCATCAAAGTCATATCTATAGTTTCGACATGTAGATTAAGTTTTGTCTGTATGTAGGGAGAAAAACACTTCTTTCACAAATCGGAAACAGAAATTTCTCTAAAGATCAAAATTCAATTTTTATATTTATGTTATCTGTAGTAGCGGGAACCGTCTATATACTAACTATGTCGTTGAGCGTAAAAATCACTTTTGTTATGCCTTCTCCTCCTATTGACCGCAAATGAAAATTTAGTTTGAAGCTTCATGCCTTTAGCCATAAAAACCTCCTTTGCCATGTCTTCTTCTCATACGGACCAAGAATATACCCAAATACTCTCTATATATTGAACTCGTATTATCATTTTTTGAGATAATTCGGTCAACAACGTTTGGCTTAACAAAGTGATAATCTCACCCGCTGCATGGCATATTACGCCGTCGTGTTGGAACCAGTTCTCCTTCAAATAATGTGCAACGACATGATAAATAAAAAAAAATCAATTGATCGTCCACTGGCTCTAGTTTTTCTACCAGTTGGATTTTATATGAATGTAGACCAAGATCTTTCCTCAGCATTTGCAGAGACCGAGCTACTGAGAACGACTTCGGTTCCTTAAATTCAAGTCCCCTGTCACACTTACGTCTACAGCGTCGACGGCTTATATTAGCTGCTCAGATGGATGATTATATGCACCCTAAACTTCACAAAGGGCTCTATAAGTTTGGCGAACAGAACGCGCATTTTATCTATAGGATTTATTACCGATTCACTCTCCTGAAAGGTAATTATAATATTCATATCTGTAAAGTAAATTAAAAACAAATCACTGTTTCAGTCTGCGCAGCTATCAGCTAGAAACAATATGTATAAAATCAATTCCTAGTTCGCGCTGAGAAGCATGAAGATTTAAGGTAGACATATTTTTTTTAACAATGAGCAACTATTGAAACCTTCAGACCTATGGGACCGGCTCTAATTGTTACCTGCTATTCCGATGCTTGGAGACCAAGACGAAGAGAATGGTATATTTTCTGTATGCCAACACTCAGAGGCCATAACTTTTTAACCAATACATTGACATGCTTCTGGAGTACTTCATTTAGTTTGTTGGTAAGTCAGTTTTACGTAGAAGGTCTCAAAAATATATTTTTCTTGAAGTTTTCGGTTTGTGCTCATTTAAAAACAAAAAAATCTCTATCAGAAATCTTCCTGCTTCCCAGCGCGAGCTAGGAAATGATTTTAGACACAAATTTTATTGGTGAAATTTTCTAACAATTCGTAGTAGATTTCGATTTTGGTTTCGATTTTTGCGTATAAAAAAATTGGCCCACCTTACTATTCATATCTCTGGGCGAACTGCAATATACTGTGGAATTTTTACAGTTATAACTACTTATTTTAAAAGGGGTGTAGCACAACCTACTTCCACCCTTACTGTAATTCATTCTTCAACAATAACATATGTAACAAATTACATTTTCATACCTCTGGTAGTTCATGAGACATAGACTTTTGATTTTCAAGGTGTATGGTCGGTGCCACGCCCCTTTATCCAATCACAACCTATTATAGCCAGGGACTATCAAAAGGTCAACAGTACCACTTGGTAAAATTTTCGTATCAATCGGTCTATTAGAAAAGCCGTTAGAGCGATTTTTTAAAAGGGGGCGTGGCACCGCCCACTTCCACCTTGGCTCAAATTAATACTGCTTCAACAACATATATACCAAATTTCATCTTCATACCTTTGATAGTTCATGAGATATAGTCCTTTTGATTTTCAAGTTGTATGGGCGGTGCCACGCCCCTTTGTCCAATTAGACCGAATTGTAAATCTAAACCATCCGCGGCGCCACCCAAACGCATACAAAAAAATTTATGCAAATCGGTCCAGCCGTTTAGGAGGAGTTCAGTCACAACACACGTACGGTAGAATTTTATATATAAAGAAGATATGTATATAGAAATGATCAGCATCGAAATCTGAGTCGATTTAAAGGTGACCGTTTGTCCGTCCGTCTGACCCCGCGGTTACAGCCACAGTTTAAGAGATATCAAGCTGAAATTTGGTATATAAGCTTCTGTCCAGAAGCAGGGGTTAAATTCTAAGATAAGCATGATCGGATTTAAACTACTCCCATAAACTTATCGGTAAATAGAATAAAATCGATACAAAATTATTGACAAAATGGACGTGTGAAGCTAAAAGTAACGTCCACTTCTCAGCAACTCCCCTGTTTTGTGGTACAAAGTTTAATAAAAATATAGTTGTAGTGCAAATAACCAGTTTAACCACCATTTTTACAAATGGTGAAGGGTATCTGAGATTCGGCATAGCCGAAGATAACCGCCTTACTGGTTTAAATTTGTTTCAGCTAAATCGGGGTAGTGGTTCTCGAGTTATGTCAAACAAATGAGCCTAAAACGTGACAAATTCCCCTATGCGATACTTACTAACTTCAAATCGATATTAAATTATTATGGCATGTAACTCGACAAAACGAATGCTGCAGAACTTCTTTTTTTTGGGGCTACTTTCACGTGCAGTTCTCAGATATGAATGAAATGAAAAATGTTGTGCTGTGTTATGTTTAGGCCTTTATATATTCATCATGCCTGCCTGTCCATTATGCATATTTATGACCCCCGCTTCACAAAGTTGCCACTGCCACCATCTACCGTTTGTCGGTTGTTTTCATTTTGATTTGCTTTCAAGCATATCGGAAATCTTTGGCAAATGTTAGCAAATATTTCTTATGACTCGACATACTTTCCACCAACAACATCCGTCTGTTGGTTGATGCTCACATTAAGAGCTCATAAATTGTGAATTAATTGTACGAACCGTAGTTCCTTTACGAGTCGTATGTACTATGAACATTTGAATGTGAATGAGTGCGTGTGTGTGTGTAGATCATCGATGGCAATTGATTTTGAATTTATCTTGTATGCTCGAGGTGGTTTTCGTATCCGAATCAAATGTAACAAATTTTGTGTTTATTATTGTACAAGTTGAATAAATAAGCGATAGCGCACCTGTGCTGCCTGAGTGTTATATTTTGTATTCAGGCAATTTTTTAATAAAAATTTTGAGTGTAGCTCTTTGTCGTGATGTTTGTTGTGAAGAATTAAGTCCTTTGCTAGGAAATTCGATGGGGAGACACACTCATATCTTATTCATGGAATGCAGAGAAAAGTTTGTTTTTTATCATCAATAAAAAAACTTCAATAACAAAAAATAAATTTAAACAAATTGTAAATACATACTTTGGTTGGGTCATGTACTATCACTGATCTAAATAAGTCATATATGTATGTATGTCTATGTTTTTAAATAGCTTCCATACAATTAATCTGAATGAACCACAATTTTACGCATATTTCACATAGTACCTGCTAACGCTCATCAATCATTTACAAAATTATTTTCACTGAAATTGTTTTTTCTTTCACAGACGTACATTTCATTTCACTTTGATCTGACTTTTCACATAAAACGCAAACTCGATTGCAAAATCCCCCAAAAACAATATAAACAATTGTTGTCTGTGAATTCCTGCGCTAACAAGAAATGCATTTGATTTCATTCACCCAGACCATAGGCGGTGGCGCGGTGGCGTCAGTGAACCAACAAATCATAGTCACAAGTATCGCCAACAACAATGCAGAAATGGAAGACGTGAAACACATTATTCGTCTCTAAGACGCAGCCAATGCAACTTCCAGGTAAACATCATCCTCATCATCAGCAACAAAAACCAAAAAATTCCTTCACCATGAGTTTCATCTAAAGATGCTAAATTATAACGCAGTTGAGATTATTTACGAATAATTTATTTCTGCAATAAATTTTAAAAAACAAACACCAAACGTTACTGACTGACGTAGACCAATCTAAATGATACATAAAATTGTGCGGTGGACTTAAATGTAAAGAAATTTTAATTACAATAAACAAAAAAAATCATTATAATTAATAGCGTTTTTCTGTTTTGTCCTTAGTATTTCAGTTTAACTACTAAATTGCCATCAAAATTAAAAAAAACACACACCATTAATTCATGTAGGCATGAAAAATGTCATGCATTCTTGAGCACTTTCATGCCTATTAAGAACAAATTGCTAATTTTCGGCAGGAAAATGCTAAAATTATGCAGTTGCCAGAATCATCAGCTACCTAAGCATCATCGTCGTCATCAACATCATTCGCATCGACCGTTGAAACACCGCTCAGCATCTCTGTAGCAATTGCGGACCATATTATATGAGTAGTATTTATATCAGTCAGTATCACAATCTGTTTCTTGCACTGCATCATCTGCTTTAGAGTGACAGCATTATGAATAGAAAACATGGACATTACATGTCGTTTTCTTCCCCCTTTTAATTAATAAGGTGCGAACATGGCCTGTAGCAATCATTTTTTTTTTTTAATAAAATTTTATGGTTCGCCGAAAGTGAATTAAGAACATTTAACATGAGATTCATTCATATGGAAAGGTATGTGAATGGATCTTGTGCTTCAGTTTGAAGTTGTTGTTGAAACTGGGAAACGGAACGGAAAATGTGCTTTCAGTATTATTGAAAAAACAAAATCGTAAAATGCTCAATACTTCCTGAATATTGTTCAAATTATTCAGCCGAAATAATCGCCATCCACAATGCTCTACTTACAATTAAATCGTGTAAGATAAAATTAGCAATTTGCACTGATTCCCTATCTGCATTAGAATCGATATGTAACCTTAATAATGATGAATACTACCCTAATCAGATCCGACAAATAATCATGGATAGACATCCTAATATAAAATTAATATGGATCCCTGGTCATTCGGGTATTCAAGGAAATGAAATTGCCGATAAAGCTGCAAAAGCAGCAATATCTGCCCCATTGTTTACAACACTCAATTTATCGTTGGAAGACATTAAAGGTAGTATAAAATTAATATTCAAATCTAAGAAGGAACAATATTGGAATCATACTAATGAATGGTACAAAAAAGTAAACCCTCAAAAATTCAACACAATAAATATTTTCAAATCAACTGATCCTAAGCTTCTACACAGAAGAGATCAAATTATTTTAACTCGATTAAGATTAGGACACACTAAATTATCCAGAGTACGTATTGGCTCGCTCTTTTCGGCTCCCGGCTCGCGAGCCAGGAGCCTCAAAACTACGAAAGAGCTCTTGGCTCGCGAGCTAGGAGCCACAAAATTTCAAATAAAGAGCTGGCTCGCGAGCTAAGAGCTACAAAATTTCAAATGAGCTCTCGGCTCGCGAGCCAAGAGCCCAAATAAAGAGCTGGCTCGCGAGCTAAGAGCCAAGAGCCAAAAGAGCTGGCTCGCGAGCTAAGAGCCAAGAGCCCAAAAAGAGCTGGCTCGCGAGCCAGGAGCCAAGAGCCCAAAAAAAAACCAGCTCGCGAGCCAAGAGCCCAAAAAGAGCTGTCTCGCGAGCCAGGAGCCAAGAGCTCAAAAAAGAGCCAGCTCGAGAGCCCATTTGAAATTTTGTGGCAAAAAGTACATTAAAAGTACTTTTTGGTACAAAAGTGTACTCTGGTACAAAAAAGTACTTTGTGTCAAAAAGTACGTTAAAAGTACTTTTGGTACAAAAAAATTATTTGTGCTGAAAAGTACATTAAAAGTACTTTTTGGTACAAAAGTGTACTCTGGTACAAAAAAAGTACTTTGTGTCAAAAAGTACGTTAAAAGTACTTTTGGTACAAAAAAGTACTTTGTGCTGAAAAGTACATTAAAAGAACTTTTTGGTACGAAAGTGTACTCTGGTACAAAAAAAGTACTTTGTGTCCAAAAGTACGTTAAAAGTACTTTTGGTACAAAAAAGTACTTTGTGCTGAAAAGTACATTAAAAGTACTTTTTGGTACAAAAGTGTACTCTGGTACAAAAAAAGTACTTTGTGTCAAAAAGTACGTTAAAAGTACTTTTGGTACAAAAAAGTACTTTGTGCTGAAAAGTACATTAAAAGTACTTTTTGGTACAAAAGTGTACTCTGGTACAAAAAAAGTACTTTGTGTCAAAAGGTACGTTAAAAGTACTTTTGGTACAAAAAAGTACTTTGTGCTGAAAAGTACATTAAAAGTACTTTTTGGTACAAAAGTGTACTCTGGTACAAAAAAAGTACTTTGTGTCCAAAAGTACGTTAAAAGTACTTTTGGTACAAAAAAGTACATTGTGCTGAAAAGTACATTAAAAGTACTTTTTGGTACAAAAGTGTACTCTGGTACAAAAAAAGTACTTTGTGCCAAAAAGTACATTAACTTTGGTACTTTGCTCAAGAGCCAAGAGCTCGCTGGCTCGAGAGCTGGCTCTTGGCTCCTGGCTCACGAGCCAGCTCTTTTTGGGCTCTTGGCTCTTAGCTCGCGAGCCAGCTCTTTATTTGGGCTCTTGGCTCGCGAGCCGAGAGCTCGTTTAAAATTTGTGGCTCCTAGCTCGCGAGCTAAGAGCCAATTTTCAGGAAAAGAGCGGTTCGCGAGCGAGCCAATACGAACACTGAAATTATCCCATGAACATATCCTCCTATTTTAATAGTATAAATGTGAATGTCTGTCTGTTTGTTTGTTTGTTTGTTTGTTTGTATTGTTTGCTCAATCACGCCTTAACGGCTGAACCGATTTCAATGAAATTTGGAAGATAGTTAGTGTTTAATGTAATTTATACATTATTAATTATTATTTTTTATAAAAAATACTACTTAAAATATTATAAATGAATTATTTTACTTGTTATTTAGTTATATTCTTTCTATTCTGAAATTGTAAATATTTTATTGAATTGCAACACTTTTGTAAACGGTAACATACAACTATGTAATTTAGTTCTAAGTGTAAGGAAGGTTGGCAATATATTTTTGAATTCCTTTTATGCATGTCTTCCATGTCCACTAACCGAGGCTTCAAGGTTAGCGGATACGGACTGCCTCGGCCTTCTTCTTCCCGTCACTCAGCGAAGCAATACCTGAATTCCCTCAATAAAAACCTAATGTAAGTTTACAATCCCGATCCCCGCCTTTTATTAACTTAAAATTAATTATTGATCGAAACCCCTTTGATCAATAATGGTACAGAGTATAACCTCTATACTCTAACAATGTTCAGTTAGTGTACTATATGTAAATTACTATAGGCTATATATTTTGTAATTTTTTACCCTATGGGCGGAGTGGGCGTGGCAAAACTTTTTTTAGAGCTAGAGAGATAAAATTTGATACCCAGATAGTACTCGACAACACGAATATGAATATGCAGACGAAATTTTAATTTTGAACCAGTGGGCGGGTGGACATGGCAAAACATATTTTTAGAGATAGGGAGATAAAATTTGATACACAGATAGTACTCGGCAACACGAATATGAATATGCTGACGAAATTGTTATTTTGGACCAGTTGGCGGAGTGGGCGTGGCAAAACTATTTTTAGACTTAGATAGATACAATCTGATACCCTGTTAGTGCTCGACAACACGAATTTTAATTTGCTGACTAAATTTTAATTTTGGGCAAATGGGCGGAGTGGGCGTGGCAAAAAAATTTTTAAAGCTAGATATATAAAATTTGATACCCAGATAGTACTCAACAACGCGAATATGAAGATTCAGACGAAATTTTATTTTCGGATCCGATGGGCATAGTGGGCGTGGCAAAACATATTTTTAGAGCTAGAGAGATAAAATTTGATACTCAGATAGTGCTCGGCAACATGAATATGAATATCCAGACAGAATTTTAATTTTGGGTCAATAGGCGGAGGGGGTGTGGAAAAACTGTATTTAAGCCCTAGAGAAATCAAATTTGGTACATAGATAGTACTCGGCTACACGAAATGGATATGCTGACGAAATTAAAATTTTGTATCAGTTGGCGGAAAGGGCGTGACCAAACGGTATTTTAGCCCCACAGAAATAAAATTCGGTATACAAATAGTATTCGACAATACGAATATGAATAAACAGACGGAATTTAAATATTCGATCAGTGAGCGAGTGGGCGAAGGGGGCGTGGCAAAACAGTATTTTAGTCCTCGAGAGATAAAATTCAATACACAGATAGCATTCGACAACACGAATATAAATATGCAAACATATTTTGAATTTTGGGTCAGTAGGAGGAATGGACGTGGCAAAACTATATTTAAGCCCTAGAGAGATAAAATTTAGCACCCAGATAGTACACTACAACACGAATATGAATATGTAGACGATATTTTAATTTTCCATTATTGGGGGAAGGGGGCGTGGCAAAACCGTATTTAAATCCTACAGACATAAAATGAAATATACAGGTAGTATTCGACTACACGCATATAAATAAACAAACGAAATTAATATTTTGGATCGGTGGGCGGAGTGGGCGTGGAAAACTGTATTTTATCCCTAGAGACACCTAGATAGTACACGACAACACGAATATGAATATGGAGATGGCATTTTGGACCAGTGGGCGCAGGGAGCGGGACAAAACTGTTTCAGCCAATTATTGTTAAAAAAAAAACATTTAAGGTATCAAAGAGTACTTTATTGGTACCAAAAAGTAGATTTTATTGTATTGAAATAAACTTTTATTGTGCACAAAAAGAACAATAATTTGTATCACAGAGTACCTTAATTGTACCAAAAAATACTTTAAATTTACTAATAATTACTATTATTACACCAAAAAGTTTTTTAATTGTGTCAAAAATTATGTTTACTGTATCAAAAAGTACTTTTATTTCTGTCAAAAAATACTGTTATTGAAGCAAAGAGCAGAATTGAAGAATTGTGTCAGTCAATTTTATGGATTATTTACACTGCGTCAATTTATTTTGTCAAAAATTTTGGCAATAAGTCGTCGGAAAAAGTTTGTCGAAAAAATTTAAAGGGAAATGATGTCAGTACTATAAATGAGCTATGAATATAACATATACATGTTTTTAGGGCTATATAAGGTAATATTTGTATGCAGATAGTAATTGGTGCTATAGATATGAATTTGCTGACGTATGTTTTAATATCGGTTAGGGGGACGTTGTTAGTTTGATCAGGTTAAGAAGTAACTTGGGATAACGAATAGTTTACAGAGCGTACAAGAACGACGCTTAAGCTCAGTCCTTTAAGTAGGCATGCCAAACATATTATAGGTATTCGACAATTAAGCAATAGTGAAGCATTGCCGGGTCCACTAGTTCTTGATAAAAGTCAACCAAAGAATTGAATTTTTTGTGGAAATAATCAATTAAACATAAATCATATTTTTTTCAACTGCCAAAACTTGGCGACATTTAAGAATAAATTCCTTAAAAACAACGATGTTTTTTCAACTTATTACTTACTTAACTATAAATAAAAAAAGCTAACCTTTATAATTCCATTTATTTAATACATAAAATAAATTTAAAATCAATTTAATATTGTTAAATAATAAATTAAATTAACTTTTGAGAGCTTAAGACCTTTGAAGTCATAGCTCCTTTTTTATAATTTGTAAATAAATAAATAAATATTTTCTAAAATTAAGTATATAGGTTCATTCAAAATATAGGGTGACAGTATTTATCAGCTTCTTTACCTGAATGACATTACTATACTGGTTTTACTTTTTAATGTTTAAGTATTTTAACCGCAATAATAACACAATACAACATTTTTCAGCTCATATATTTGGGACTCAATTCTGAGAAGTGCACGTGGTAGTAGCCCCAAAAAAAAGTTCTGCATCATTCGTTTTGTCAAGTTACATGCCATAATATTATAATATCGAGTTAGTGGCATAACTAGATTCCCGCATAAAGATATCCACAAGGCAACCTGGATATCTCCCGATCAAAATACAAGAAATCAGATTGATCACGTGGTAATTGATGGAAGGCATGTCTCAAGCGTTATGGACGTGCGTGTGATGCGCGGTGCAAATATTGACTCGGATCACCATCTAGTTGCAGCCAAAGTACGCACACGTTTTAGTAGTGCTAAAAACACTCGTAATCAAACGCAAAGGAAGCTAGACATCACAAAGCTGCATACCACTGAGATAGCCAATGCCTACTACAACCAACTCTCTCAATTACTCCAAACAAATCCCGACACACAGTGGCAGCATATTGCGAATTCTATCACCACTGCCGCAACAACCGTACTGGGTTATGAAAAACCACGCTCTGACAAGCCCTGGTACGATGATGAATGCCGTGAAATGTCTGAGGAAATGGATGCTGCATACAAGGAAAAACTGCAGCCAATGGCGACGCGTGCGGTGACGGAGCGTTATAAAGAGAAAAGGAGGGAGATACAACGCCTGTTCAGACGGAAAAAGCGTCTATGGAAGAAAAGAGAGAGCCAGGATATCGAAAACTACAGGGATAGAGGTGAGGCCCGAAAGTTCTACCAAAAGGTTAAAAGTAAAGTTTTTGAAACAGGGATCTCCCACCTGTAAGGACAGAGACGGAAATCTGGTCACGGACACTCAGAGTGTGCTGCTGTAAATATGGAGGGAACACTTTCGGTCTCTACTCGTTCTCGAAGGCAGCATAAGTGACGAAATCAAACCAATCATCGACGATGGAGTAGATTATCCACCAACGAGCCAAAACGAGATCAGCACCACAATTGCACGGCTTAAAAATAATAAAGCTGCGGGGGCCGATGGACTGCCGGCAGAGCTTTTTGAAGCCGGCGGCGATGAACTGGCCTTCGATAGCTCAGTGGAAGCGACGTAGACTAGCAATTCGAAGGTGCCGGGTTCGATTCCCGGCCGGGGCACTGGCCAAATCAACATCGATGAAAAATTAATTACTTTTCAAATACTTTCGAGTTCCCCAGCCAACAAAACTCACCCTAGATGATTCCACTACAAAAATCCAGATTGCGCAAGGACCAAGGAAAAAGGAATATGATTTATCAACATCTCATATAAATCAAACAAGCCAGCTGGCGCCATCTCTGGTGGAATTTGGCGGTTAAAACTCACAACAACACCTAACAATCCTTGACACAAACCTTGTTGTCTACAAAGGAACGAAACAGAGTTGCCAACAATGATCGTATGATAATCGGATTATATGCCCGATCGAGTGCCGATAAATTGAAAATCGGTATAAAGAATTATCACCTCAGCTAACCACCAGCTGTTACAACAACAACAACAACTGGTAACATGCATGCACCAGCTCATAAACACGATTTGACTCAGGGAATGCTTGCCCGATGATTGGAATCTGAGTGTCCTATGTACCGTGCTTAAAAAAGGCGAGCCAAGTGAGTGTACCAACTATCGCAGGATTAGCCTTTTACCTATCTCATACAAGGTCCTGACTAGTGTGTTTAGTGAAAGACTAAAGCCCATTCTGGCGAACCTGATGGCTTTAGATCTGATAAATCCACGACCGACCAGATATTCACACTATGACAAATCCCGGATAAGACCCAAGAAATGTAGATCGACACCTACCATCTGTTCAAAGCTGCATTCGACAGTCCGATACGACAGAAATTGTTGGATGCTATCCCCGCGAAACTAATTCGACTTTGCGGGACGACACTGACTGACACGAAGTCTTCAGTGAAAATTGGCAAAAATCTGTCAGAGCCACTTTCTACCAAGCGAGGCTTTAGACAAGGTGATAGTCTGTCCTGTGATCTCTTTAACATCGTAATGGAGATGATCATGCGGAAGGCTGCAGTAAACAGGGATGGTACCATCTTCAACAAAAGTCACATGTTGCTCGCGTATGCTGATGATATCGATATCATTGGACGTGGATTGCGAGATGTTATTGCGGCTTTTTCGAGCATTAAAAAGCAGTCGGCAGAAGTGGGTCTGGTGATAAACGAGGACAAAACCAAGTTATTTGTTTTAACGAACAAAGAGTCCACTCGTCTGGCACGCTGCGTGAACAAAAATAATAATGTCAGCCTGGAAATCGAAAGACGAGTATTGATCGCAAACCGCTGCTACTATGCGCTAAGCAAGCGATTTAACGGCAAAGCGCTCTCTCGAAGAACAAAGATCCAGCTCCTCCGGACTCTGATCCTACCTGTCTTGCTCTACAGCGCAGAATCCCTGGTAATGACACAAGCGGATCAATCTATTCTGGGCGTCTTCGAGAGGAAAATAATTCGCAAAACATTTGGACCCATTATCGTTAACGGCGAGTACCGTGAGCTGTATGAGCTGTACAACAACATCGACGTAGTCAAGCGCGTTCAAATAGATTGAATGTGCTGGCTTGGACACGTTGTACGAATGGACGTAAACGCTCCAGCTTGAAAACTCTTCGGCAATAAACTCGATGGGCGGCGCAGGAGGGGGCCACCAAAACTCCGATGGATGGACCATCGCTTGGTGTGACGAACTATCTGCGGAGCGCAAAAGACCTAAGCGCTTGCAATACTTTTCTACGTGCGGCTACTGATGGATAAATTTATGTTGTTGCTGCCATTAAAGAAGAAGAGATGTTCGACTTCTGGTTTAATAGTTATAGCTCTTCAGAAAGCTTTGAACTAATTTTACTCCATTTGGTTTTTATGCCCAATCCATTAGAAAATACCCACGGAGGGGAAAAATAACACATTTCCATTTTTCTATGCTCTATATGGGTTCTTTTAGCCAAGGAATATAACCTAAACATTCGCTGTTGCATTTGTTGCAAATGCATTCGCTGCTTTAAATTTACTAGAGAAACTGTAACATTATGTCTGCCACAGATAATAATGGTCTACGAAATGATTTATTAGCAAATTTATAATAAACAAAAAACCTCCCACAAAACATAAATCTTTTTACAAAGCTCATAAAAAGTCAAACATTACAAGACAGGTTGGTTCATTAAATGGTCAGTGGTAAAATTAAAACACCTACGGAATGGATACAATACAATTCTCATGATCAAATTATTTGCTCATGTATCTCGGCCAGCAATGATAAATGTCCGAAATCCCATAAATTGAGAGTGCCAACAATTGTAATAAATTCAAATTGGAATGGAATTTGTAAACATAATATACGCGTCGGCCAAAAGCCAACTACTATAAAAATTACCACAATAGCTGCTACTTGAACTGCACTCGGACTCGGTCCAATTAACATTAAAGACAATAAATGAGAAATTATTTATCTAAAATCTTTGCCATCGCTGATAACGGGCTGATGGGTGTGTGGTGGGTGGCTGGGTAAGTGTAATACACACACAAAAGATCAAACGAAAGCGAATTTTAAAAGTGTTTACGTTGAGAGCACTGAAACAATAACACAAAATACAATATGAATGTATTGTATAGTACTTAACTGAACAAGATCACTTTAATCGCCTGCTTCCTTTTGTGGGGCAATAACAAAACAAATTTGATCATTGGCAAATTGTTGTTTACACACAAACTCACACACACTTACATGAGTCTAGAGCAGCACTTAGAGTTAAGTGTGAAAACGGAAACGGAAATTGTTAGCGTGATTTTCAGATAGACGTTTTATGAAGAGTCTAGAGCATACGGAAGAGTAGGGGGAATCTCTCAAAAACGTAGGAAACAAACGTATTATAAAGTAAACTTTAAATAATGAAATTGTCATTACAGTTTGGCGTGGTATTTGCATAAAAAAATTAAATTTAAAAACAATATTTACAAAATGTTTCAGGCACATTCTATTACTCTTCTTCTATATATATAAAACAGGATGTGTGTATATATGTAACGTATGGACTCGAAAACGGCTGGACCGATTTTGATGAAATTTTCAGGGAATCTTCCGAATAACCCCGCGAGTAACATAGGCTACACATTGTTTGGATTGTTTTCTACATTTAGGGGGTGAAAATGGCAATATTCGATAATACAAAGTATTCCGCGCTTACAAGAAGTTAAAAATAATATATTATCAATCAATGATAAACAACTTTGTGTACTCTTTTAAGATACCTGCGTACGTCCATGGGAAAACCTTTAAAAAAATTCTTTAAATAACTCTCTGTATTCCAATATAAGGGGACATCCAATATAACGGGATATGCAATAGCGAAGCATTGCAGGGCCCACTAGTATCATATAATATATGTATGCCTATATCCTCTACCATATGATCGAGTGTATGAAAATTTTTTTAAAGTAAGGGTTTAGCTACCGGAACTGCGGATTTGCTTCAAATTTAATCAATTATCAAAATTAGGTTTGTAAGCCTTTCAGTGACTTCTCATGCAAATTGCAAATGGCAAATAACGATTAGTAGTAGCACACAAATTTGTAATGACACTTCAGTTGAATTTATGAATAATATGTATAACATATGACATTTTGCACATGTTGCTTTCGAAATTTATACACGTTGACAATTAAATCTCTTAAATTACCCATAATCCAGATGCACTTAGCTGTTGGTCGCTATACAAATTCACGCCAGCAAATAATAATAAATTCTTTTAGCATTAACTCATTTGCTAGTGTATTCGTATCAATTTGTCTTCTTTGTATTCAAGGTCATTTATATTTTTTTTTTTTGCTTGCTTGGATTTAGGTTCCTCCTAATTCTTATGGTACATTTACAGGCAGGTCCATTTGTCAATTCAATAAACATTTTGACAAATTTACCCAACGACTACGAATAAAATCAATTCGCTATGGATCGTATAGGAAAAATAGAACATGTGAAGAACATGTAAAGACCTTCATGCTCTACTAGTCAATGCATGCATGCATGCATAGCGGTGGTCGGAGGATATAATGGCATCTATGGATGGATCGAACGATCGATCGATCGATCCCCTCACCACCCTCATAGCATGGCATTGCTCTATTGCGTTTTCATTAAAAATTCGTTCCACAAAGAGATTTATCTTGAAAGGAAACCGATCAATATAGAGCAGTTTTTGTGTTTCTGCAATACAGCAAGATCGTATTTTTTTGCCATAAGTGGTGACATGTTGTTCGAAACATTTTGATAATTTGTAAATTAGAAAATCTGTTGCACACCATCATCATTGTCGTCGCCGTCATCGTCGTCATGGACACTCAATGGTTACGTGATTATCGTCGGTGAGCACAAGGAAAACCAATCGATTTTAATTATATTCAATCATTTCGCATGACAATCGTTGTGTATTGTAATTCAATGTTAATTATTAATAAATAATAATTAATATTGCTACTTGCGGAAATATGCATACAAAGTATGCATGTATGTATTATATTGGTGTGTGCTAAGAACAAATCATGTGTTATGTTCCATACACATGGACATTGATATATTTTCACATGTCATGCCATGCTACAAGAAAATAGAAAAACGATCAAAAACTAGTAAAATAATTACCAGGGCAATCGGAAATATGTAAATGCATGTTTTTTTAGAACAAGATATTGACAAATGGTTAAGGTATTTAAATGTTTGATATTCTTACAAGTGTTTTGACACCTATTTGTTAGAGCATATTTTACCCATAAAGTCATATTTAAGCATATTTTTGGCAAATAATTAAAAAATACCCTTTTTCAAGCATATATCATATATTTTTTAAGCCATATTTATTAAAAAAATTTCCCTTTTTAATCATATTTAATATTTTTCACATTAATTTTTTATTCCTAAAAAAAGTTTAAAAATGATAAGCGTTCTGGTTCAATAACTAAACCAAACATATAAAGAAGGGTTTTTAAACAATCACCGATTTCAATCCTGGACTTAATACCTAAAGCTAAAGTAGGAAAACTAAAGGCGCTTGCAGAAGAGTTTCCTGGCTTGCGAGCTGAAAGTTATTGCAGGAGATCGTAGATTTCAGATGATGATGCATTTAAAAAGCGGCAAACATTTTCAACTAAATCAAAGAAGTGGTAATCAGCAGACTGAACTATTGGGGATGGGTAATTGCTCTAGCATAATATATGATATTAAGAGCATAATTAGCTATTTTTAAGGAATATTTTAAGCGCATAAAACACGATTTTTAGTGCATATTTCTGGTTGCCCTGATAATTACCTTCTCATAGTCCGAGGCTCATTTGAATAATAGTAAAAAAAAATATTAGGGATATTAACGACCATCATTACTTGGTCAAATATTGCTGTAAATTTGATAAATTTAGTATTGAATAAATTTGAAATTCTTTCAAAAAACAAAACACGTACAAAATTGCAAAAAAAAACAAATTGTTTGCCCGTAACTGACAAATAAGGTGATATTTGGGTTGGTGTCCCTAATCGAGCAGACGTCAGCTACATATGAAGGTACAAGTACGAATTTCGTACTTTTAAGGGGAACAAGGCCGAAAAAGGGATAAAACTAGTACTCACACAGAAAAAAGGCTCAAGGTAGAATATGGGTTTAATACTTACTTTATGAGTTGGTAAGTGAGATATGAAGGGATATTTTAAAATTCATACTTTTAGGGGTAAAAGGCCGAAAAAGGCATAAAATTGGTACCATTACCCAAATCAAACAGATAATGGTAGATACGCGAGAATTGGGGTGATTATAACGTATTATAAAGCGTTGCAAAGTCGTTTTTCGAAATTCATTCTTTAATAGATCAAAGGGCCGAAAAAGGGATAAATCAGGTACTATTGGCAAGATCAAACATCTAATGGTAGAATTGTATAAATTGAATAGTTTTTCAAAATTCCTAATATTAGAGGATAAAAATACATTTGGTAAGAAAAAATATATATATTTTTGTTTTATCTTATATATAAAAATGAATTGCTGTGCAGTTGTCTCGCTAAAACTCAAAAACGGCTGGACCGATTTTCAAAATTTTTTTTTGTTTTCTTCGCTATAGCTTCCGGATGGTTTAAAAGGTTTTATTTTTTCAAAAAGTGGGCGGCGCCACGCCCCTTTTTTCAAATATCGCTCAGACGGCTTTTCTAATAGACCGATTGATACAAAAATTTTACCATGAGGTACTGTTGACCTGTAGATAGTTCCTGACTACATTTGGTTGTGATTGGATAAAGGGGCGTGGCACCGCCCATACAACTTGAAAATTAAAAAGGCTATATTTCATGAACTATCAGAGGTATGAAGAAGAGATTTGGTATATATGTTGTTGGAGCAGTATTAATTACAGCCAGGATGGAAGTGGGCGGTGCCAAGCCCCCTTTTCAAAAATAGATCGATTGATACGAAAATTTTACCATGAGGTACTGTTGACCTGTAGATAGTTCCTGACTACATTTAGTTGTAATTGGGTAAAGGGGCGTGCCACCGCCCATACAACTTGAAAATTAAAAAAGGCTATATTTCATGAACTATCAGAGGTATAAAGATGATATTTGGTATATATGTTGTTTGAGCAGTATTAATTACAGCCAGGATGGAAGTGGGCGGTGCCACGCCCCCTTTTCAAAAATCGCTCTCACGGCTTTTCTAATAGATCGATTGATACAAAAAATTTACCATGAGGTATTGTTGACCTGTTGATAGTCCCAGGCTATATTTGGTTGTGATTGGATAAAGGGGCTTGGCACCGCCCATACAACTTAAAAATCGATAGGGCTTTATCTTATGAACTATCAGAGGTATGAAGATGAGATTTGGTATATATGTTGTTGAAGCAGTATTAATTACATCCAGGGAGGAAGTGGAGGTGCCAAGCCCCCTTTTTAAAAAGCGCCCTGACGGCTTTTCCAAAGACAGATTGGTACGCAAATTTTAGGAAGTGGTACTGTTGACCTGTTGATAGTCAGTGGCTATATTTGGGTTTGATTGGATAAAGGGGCGTGGCACCGCCCATTCATCTTGAAAATTAAAAGGGCCATATCTCATGAACTATCATAGGTATGAAGATGAGATTTGTTGTTGCAGTATGAATTACAGTAAGAGTGGAAATGGGCTGTTCCACACCTTTTTTAAAACAAACAGTTATAACTGTCAAAATTCCACAGTATATTGCTGTTCGCCTAGAGATATGAGCAGTAAGGTGGGCCAGTTTTTTTATTCGCAAAAATCGTAACCAAATTCGGAATCTACGATGAATTTTAAGAAAATGTCACCAATAAACTTTGTGTCTAAAATCAATTCCTAGCTGGCGCTGGGAAACAGGAATATTTCAGGTAGAGATTTTTTTATTTTTAAATGAGCACAAACCGAAAACTTCAGATATATATTTTTTGAGACCTTCTGCGTAAAACTGGCATCTCAACAAACTAAATGAGGTATTACAGAAGCAAATCTATGTATTAGTTAAAAAGTGATGTCCTCTGAGAGTTGGAAATTAAGTTTTTAAAAATCATTTTTCAGAATATTGGGCGGGATCCCAATAAAAAAATCAAAAATATAGTATTATTTTCCTCTTGGTCTCCAAACATCGGAATGGTAGGTAAAATTAGAGCCGGGGCTCATAGGTCTGAAGTAACTGAATATTTGCTCATTGTTAAAAAAAATATCTCTACCTGAAATCTTCATGCTTCTCAGCGCGAACTAGGAATTGATATTAGACATAAAGTTTCTCAGTGCAATTTTCTAAGAATTCTTCGTACATTCCAATACTGGTATACGATTAACACGTTTTTTTTTTGACGCGAACTAATTGATTCGCCCTAATGATCAGGCTATTTCGAACTAAATAAGTCAAAAGTGCCGAGGCGCTGCCCACGCACTTTAATAGTTAACTTTTTAACTGTATCAAATAATGGTTCGTACACCAGGCAGTTGAGGATGCGCAGGCTAATATAGTGATTTTTTTTAATTTAATTTACAGGTATGTAGTTTTCAATTACTTTTCAGGATAGCGAATCGGTAATAAATCATATAGATAGAAAAATTAAGCAATATTAATTGTAGTTGTACTACAATGGTTAAATTGCTATAGTATATCAGAGGTAACATTAGCAAACAATTGTAAATAACCTATGCATGGAGTATTTTTCTTCACATATAGAACTTCTGATAGGTATAAGTGTAAATCTAGCTGTCATACTAATGAAGTGTGGTAGACTTTATTTTAGTATACTTTGCAATATCACCATGTAAAAACAAAACAAGAACAACATTTACAAATCTTGCAAATTTATTTTCAAAATGCACGTTCTGTTCGCCAAACTTATGGAGCCCTTTGTGAAGTTGAGATTGCATATAATGATCCATCTGAGCAGCTAATAGAAGCCATCGACGCTGTAGACGTTAGTGTGACATGGGACTCGAATTTATCGAAGCGACGTCTTTCTCAGCAACTCGGTCTCTGCAAATGCTGATAAAAGATCTTGGACAACATACAGCGCTAGAGACCATCACTTTGTTAAGCCAAACGTTGGTGACCGAATTATCCCAAAAATTGTAATACGAGTTCAATACAAAGATAGTATTCGGGAATATTTTTGATCCGTGTGAGAAGAAGACATGACAAAAGAAGTTTTTATGGCCAAAGGCATGAAGCTTCAAACGGAATTTCAATTTGCGGTCAATAGGAGAAGGCATAACAAAAATGTTTTTTATGACCAAAGAGATAGTTAGTATACAGATGGTTCACGCTACTATGGATCAAAATAAATAATTTTGATCTTTAGAGGAATGTCTGTTTCCGATTTGTGGAAGAAGTGGTTTTTCGCCCTACATACAGAAAAAACTTAATCTACATATCGGCACTATAGATATGACTTTGCTGATTAACTTTTTATTAGCATTTACAACAATAAAACTTAATTGGTTAACTTTAATGTTAAGGAGTTACTTTAAATAAGTTACATAAGTAAATAAACTCAACATAACATTATCGAGCTTAAGTACCGTTTTCAATGTACTTTGTAGACCTTAATGTGAAATATATTACAAGTTAATATGCAATAGCGAAGCATTGCCGGGCCCACTAGTTTAACAATAAAAACCAGTACAGAAATTTCAGTCAGTTAAACTGACTGATAAATACCATCACCCAATATAATATATTGTTTAAGTCTTGAGTTATTGAAAATAATCGATTTGTAATTAAAACCAGTTAGAAAGTTTCAGTCGGGCAACCCGACTTACATTTACCCTTACCCTCAGTAAAACAAATAATTTTCTATTTTATTGATATTATTACTCGATTTCGAAATTGGGCGGAGTGGTACATTTATATGGGAGGTACGTGAAGGGGTGTGTTTAGGCTCCAGATTTATTCTCCATAACTTTATCCTGTTATAGCTTTACTAAATACAGAATTTGCGTACGATTGCGTTGGGTGTACTGATATTATTACTACATCCCAAAAGTGGGCGGAAAGGTACATTTGTATGGGAGGTACCATAAGGGGCGTGTCTAGACTTCCAATTTTTTCTCCAAAACTTTGTCCTGTTATAATATAACAAAATACAGAATTTGGGCACGATCGTGTCGAGTGTATTGATATTATTACCCTATTTCTAAAGTGGGCGGAGTGGTACATTTGTATGGGAGGTACCAGAAGGGGCGTGTCTAGACTTCCAGATTTTTTCTCCAAAACTTTATCCTGCTTAAACTTTACCAAATACAGAATTTGGGGACGATCCCGTAGGGTGTATTGATATTATTACTCGATTTCTAAAGTGGGCGGAATGATGTATTTGTATGGGAGGTACCAGAAGGGGCGGGGCCATGTAGCCCATTTGCAATACCGTAAGTAGTTTTGAGAAAATAATAACTCGTGCAAAATTTCAAAACATTTGGTTGCGTCTTTCGAAAGTTATCGTGCGAACCAGCCGGACAGCCACCCGACAGACAGACAGACAGACAGACAGACAGACAGACAGACAGACAGACAGACAGACGGACATGGCTCAAACGACTTAAAAAGTCATGAATCGAATTTGGTTCAAAGAAACCTAGGGTCTAAAGTGACTCCTTCTATGTGTTACACTTTTGGGTCGTATCAAATGATATATACCTTCATCCCTACGGGTGATGGTATAAAAATTATGATCGTTTAGCCAATTTGATGTATCATTTGATACACTAGCATAAATTGATATCTAATCATCGATCGACTTACACTAACAAACAACACTGAATACACTGGCATGGCCCGACCTTAAAGCTATAGCTTAGTTTACCAACAAATCTCCTTGTAAAAAGCTTGAGCTTTAATGTAAAAAAGGGAATTGTGGGGAAAAAATATCCTCCATTCTCATGTTGAATATTTAACATAATTGTAGATATATATACAGCTGATGATGTACTATTGCGCATCAGTTCGTCACAAAGAAAAAAAAACACTTTTCTGATCATTAACTAGCATAAATTGATATCTAATCAATACGTTCGACTAACACTAACAAACAACACTGAAAAAAAATATTTGAATTTTTTATACAAAATTAAATGAACAATAAATTAAAGAAAAAATATCTGGTAATAAAAATTCTTACAATTTGTTTTGTTTTTCCCACATTTCATAAATATTACTTTGTCTTATATATAATTTGCAAAAAAAATTAAAATATATATAATATATAATTATATTATAATTTTTTATTATATTAATATATATTTTTGTTTATTTATTTTAAAAAAATATTTGAAATATTTCTTTTAAATAATTTTTTTTTAATTTATAACAAATAAAGTTTACAATTTAAACGAAAAAATAAAACCTATTAATTAAAAAAGTACCAGTATTCTAAAAATTATGATTAAATAAAAAATGTTTTACAGTGCATTCTCTTTGTCCTACAAAAAAAAATTTAAACAAAATTTATATTTCATTCAAAATAAAATAAAAAAATTAACAATTAAAAAAGGAAACCTAAACGGTATTCAAAAAAGTTATCGGGAAATACTTTTTTCACAAAAGTTTATTTGTTAATGCATCAGAATGAAAGCCGTGATATTTGGATGGTTCACTTGCCAAGTGGATTAACTCCATATTAAAAAAAAGCTGATATGGTTTTTTACATCCTATTAAATTTTAAAGTCTCTTCAGATTTCCTTGGGCCATTGACATTGTCTTCGTCTTGGTCCCCAAACATCGGAATGGTAGGTCAAAGTTGGCGCTCAGACCTGTGGCACGGGTCGTCAAAAAAGGGGCCCACTTCGGTTCTATGATGACCCCCCATGTGCGGGTACTCAAATGAAAGATATTTTCGAGATGTATCCAACGGTGTTAGTGTTAAGTTGCTAGTGTTAAGTTACTACGTGTCTCCTGGAGCGAGTAAGAGCCATTTAAATTTCGATGATATACAAGACAAAAATTTTTGCCTGCAGCGCTTTTAATCCCAACATATCCATTTTCACTCTAATTTACAAAAAAAATATTTTTCCCGGAATATACTAAAAAGAAAATTGTTTGCCTGCTTGCAACTTAACCATTACCCCTATAATATACAAAACAATTAATAATTTAAAGGAATATATCAACAAAAAACAAACAAAACATCGCTTATTCTAATATTAATTAAATTTTTCTACGACAATTCCACTTTAATCACTTTTTTAAAATTTTTTTCAAATTTCTTTTTCGACATTTTCCTAAAATTTTATTGACTTTTCCATTAAATTTTCCGGGAGGGTCATGATTTTCAATCCTTTTTGCACTTTTTCTTTAAATTTTTTAAATATTTCTTGAAATTGTCCATTCTTTTTTAATTAAAAAAAAATTCAAAAATTTATAAAAAAAAATTAAAATTTTCACACATTTTTGATGACATTTCATTTTTCTATTTTTTTGTAGATTTTTTTAATTTATTTCCTTAAATTTTTTTTAATATCCCTTGATTTTTTCCCAATTTTTTTTTAATTTTTACGAGGTATTGCAGAAAAAAATTAATTTAAAAAAAAAAATCGCGCGATTTTTAATTTTTCCACTTTTTTTAAATTTTTCAATTTATTTCCTAAAATTTTTCTAATGTTTTCCACGATTTTTTCACATTTTTTAAATTTTGTTTTGGTTTATCCCGGAAATTTAAATGGCTCTAACTTGTGTTTTAGGGCGTATTTGGGGGGAGTGGCTTTTTGTTTTTTGGGCTCCCGCCCCATATTCTGTACTTTTGCCTTGTCGCAACTAGTGAAGTTTACTTTAGCCTAAACCTTTAATATAATTTTGTAAAATATTAGTTTGCATTTTTAAGCCATGCTATACTAATTTACTATTACACTATTTTCTCACTACCACAACCAATGAACGCCATTAGTGTGCCACTACTTTAATCATATGTTTCCAAATACAACTATGCGTTTATTGGCGGTACCACTACTCACCGCCAGGTGCTGCACAAAACGACAACAATAAAACATTATTAACTGTGACAGCACCGACAGCGACAAGTAAAAAATTTATCATTTGTGCGTCGCCATTTTTCAGTGAAATTTACAAAAACTTTTGTAAAACATTACAAGAAAATCCTTCTCCTGCAACAAATACAATTGATACGTGCCAATACTTGATTAAGTATACAACACGTAATGGATAAAAAGTCCAAGGAAGCCTTGAGGCGCTACAAAAAATCCCGCAAGGCCGAATCGAGCAGCGAAAGCAGCAGCAGTTCTGACTCGGATTCCGGGTCGTCCAGTTCTTACAGCAGTTCCGACAGTGAGCGGCGGCATCGCCACAAGAAGGCCCGGCAACCGGGTCTAAGACGCTCGAGCAGTTCGAGTGGCGATGAGCGTCATAAAAGGGACAAGGAGCGGCGATGCCAGAAGAAACTGGAAGCCAAACGGAACCACCTAAAGCGTAAGTTAAAAGAAGCCAAGCTGAAGAAAAAAGCCGCTGTTGCAGCAGCGGCTCTAAGTGGTCATTCCCATAGAGCTCTATCGCCTGCGACTCAAGCGAAGCTTAAGAAGTTGGCCGAACGTAAGCATCTTAGGGCGGCCAGTAAGGAGCGAAGGGAACGCGAGAAAGAAAAACACCGGGCTTTGAGAGAGCGTGAGAGGGAACATCATCATCGAGCTAGTCGTTCGCCTACTAAGATCACGAAAATACGTATACATCAAGATGTCAATCGCCAGAAGACGCCTCCCCGTGTCCATCATCAGTTGATGTCCCGCGAGAAGATTATTATACAAACGCGTACGCGAGATCGTACACCCTCAGCGGAACGAGAACGTTTACGCCATGAGCATAAGATGCGCCATGACGATATGGCACGCGAGCGGGAGCGTAGAGAACGCGAAGCTGCCCGTGAAAAAGAAAGAGCTGAGGCTTTGGCGCGTTGCCAAGAGCGTCAGCGGGAACGTGAACGTTTAGCGCGTGAAAAGCTGCGCCGTGAGGAGGAGGAAAAATATGGCAAACCGGTAAGTGAGCGCCTTTTGGCTCGAGGACCCGACAGAGAAATAGGACGTGGCTTCGATGCCAGAGAGCGTTCGCTAGAGCGAAATAAACGCAGTGGGGATGTAGATGCCTATGATCATGGCTATATGCGTAAACACCGTGGGGAGGATTACGACGAGGGTAAGTCATAAAGCCATGACAATAAACTTGCGTTAATTATTTATAAAAGATATATTGTAATAACTCTAAAATTTTAGAAGCCGAACGTAGAGCCCTTTTGGAGCGCGAGGAAATGCTGAGGGAACGTGAATACTTGGCACGACGACGTGACATGAGTCCCAATGAATATGCTGGCACCAGTGGTAGTCGTATGCGTGGTGATCCCCGTGATTTATATCCCGAAGACGAACGCGATCGCTCGTATAAGAGACCTTTTGCCGAGGAGGGTGGACGTGGCAGCCATTCTATGAACCGTGAACAATGGCTTTCGGAGCGCGAGTTAAGAGCGAGAGAAATGCATGATGTCCGCGACTATCGGGAAATGGAGCCAGACCATCTGTATCCTGAGGAACGTGACCGTTTACCACCTCCCGCTAGAGAACGTGATAGGGCGCCCTATGTTGGCCGATCCGGCTCCGATTGGAAGCGCAAAGAATGGGCCGGAAGTCCTCGAGACTGGCCCAACGAAGAAGCTGGGCCATCGCACTCATCAAGCCGCGGCTTAGGTTTCGGGGGCTCAAAACGTGGTGCCGGTTCCGGTATATCACCAAAAATTCCCCCAGCAACTGCGCGAGATCAAAGACCACCATCTGAAAATGATTGGGACGCAGAAGAGGGACAAATAGAGGTAGCTAAGAAGCCAGATGTGACACCGCCTCAGCGTGAACAATGGTTGGAGCACGATAAGCGTGACATAGCAGATAGTCGTGAAAAAATTGGATCCAGCACGCGTCCTTGGGCTGCAGATTGGCGCGAGCGTGAAGAAGGTAGCTCTTCTGGAGGTCCACCAAGTTATTCACGTGGCCCTCCAGGGCCCTTGATCCACCATCCTCGCGGAGAGCGTGGCGGCAGAGGAGGATATCGACGAGGCGGACATGTTATACATGGAGAACGAGGTCCCGGCATCCATGGTTTCAGATCTCACCATCCTCCAGCCTTGTTAAGTCTACCCACATCAGCTAGCTTCCACGAGGGTTCTGGCCCACGATTTCCCAACAAACGTAATATGACCTACACTAACCCAAACATTTTGAAGAAACAACAAGCTGCTTTGGCAGCCGCCAAAGCTGCAGCTCAAGCTAGCGCCGTTGCGGCAGCTACAACAGCAGTGGCCGCTGCAAAGGCAGCCGCCCAAAGTGCTGCCAGTGGCACCACCAATCCCAGTATTTTAGGTCAAACTCCTGCCAGGCCAGGGCAAGCTGATGACAAACCCGAAGCCGGGGAAATAGTGGGCGAAACTGAGGAAAAGGAATCCATTGAAGGCGACAAAGAGGCGACAGCAACGACTGCCACTGCAAGCACAATTGACGGTTCGCTAGAAAAAGAAAAAAAATCTGGAGAACTAAGTGAGATCAGTGATAGTGACGATGACATTCTAAACAAAACTGAAAAGAAGTCCAAAGTTGATACTGAAGACTCAAATTCACAAAGTAAACTAGAGTCAGCAGCAGCAAAGGTTGATGAAGATGAAATCATGGACTTTGAAGAAATATCTGATGGAGAGTTGGAAGAGGAAAGAGCCGCTAAAGGTATTGCAGCTAAAACTATCTGCCTCTCTTTTAAGTTTTTTACTAACAATCTCATTATTTCAGGTGTTGGCGATGCTTTAGGTGTGGACTGGTCCTCACTGGTGGCAGAAACCAAACGCTTACCATCCTATCTCACCACCACGGCCAAACAAAAGTGGCAGCCGCATCGCATTATACTAGATGTGGGCATTTCAATGCGTATGGCCGGAGAGGAATACGCCAAACGTCTGCTGAGCAATGCCAAGCAGCAATTGGACGAAGAACTAAAGGAGTTACCCCCGTCATTGAAAACAGAAGTGAAGGATGAGGCGCAAAGCATTAAAAACGAAATTAAAGACGAAGTGTCATCACTATCTACGCTCGATGAAGACTCACAAACTCCGGTTGAGAATGACGATAGCACCTCCGATCAAATAAAGCCCAAGGAGGAGAAAGTGGATGTTAAAGCAATGCTGGAAATAATAAAACCAGATCCCCTAAATGTGGAATCTTTACACCCTCTGGCTTGCATGCAAGTCGCCCAACGTAAATTACAAATGGAACGTAAACAATTAATAGCCAATGCATGTGGCATGAATAGCAGGGCTTTAAGTGCACGCCAAGACTTGAAATTACGCAGGCAATTGTGTGGACTACCAGCTCGAGAATGTCCTATTTCACGTAATATACCAGCTACTAGTGACAAACTTAAAGCCATGGCCTTAGCAGCTTTCCAGAGGACCCTAGAAGTTAAATAGAATAATATTTTCTAAGGCTCTTAGGCTACTAGCTCCTCGCCACAACAAGCATGATGTAAAACCTTTCAATGTTTATTATTTCTTTCCTTTAGTACCTTAAGCTATAATAGAGACATACAAATTATTTCATTTACTGAAATTCATTATGGATATAAAATAAGATTGATGTGCAGTAGTTGACAAATATATAGAGATGAGATGTTTTACCAAGGAATGGTAAATAAATTGCTATCAAGTTTTAATTACCTCAAATGATTATAAGAAAGATAGTTATTCGACGATGACATTATGGGAAATTGAAATATGATAATATTCTATAAACGCAGGTTTTATTTGGTTTGCCTATAAAATGATTTTAAGTGTTTCTTTCCGGAATTGATAATCAATTTAAAATATTTTCTGTATTTTTTCAAGAAATGATGGAATTCTTACTTAGCAGACAATATACGGGGGTGAAGACTGCTCAAACACCAATTCGATATTTTGCTATGCTATCATTGATTCCATTTGCTAAAATAAAAACTCCATGTGTTTAATTTCTGTTATAAGTTTTCTTATTGACTAAGTTACCTTTTTAGTTTAGTTTTATTTTATGTTTTATTAGTTTTCACGATTTTTTTTTGTTAAGTGCTAAAGTAAATCTGAACTCTTAAATATGAATTTAGTTTTAAAGATTGATGCGGTTTAGTTTTTTTAGTATTCTCTTTCGATTGGGTTTTTGTTCTTTTAGAAATAAATATACAAGAGAGAAAGAAAAAAAAACATGAAAAATTCTTATTTGCAAAACAATTTTGTTTTACAGTTTTTTTTGCTTGTCAATAATTAACAACATAATTTAGATAATACATACATGTATCTATATATATATTGTATATTTATGGCGGGGTTTTCAAATTCACTTTGAGATACATTATTTTTAGTTTTTATAATTTGGAAGTGTGACAAATGTGTTTAGTTGTAGCAGTTAAAATTCTAAACTAATGGATTTCGAGAAAATCCCTTTCTTTACGGAACTCTAATTTTCTTTGTTATTATTGTTGCTGCTCTAATATTGGTTGGTTTCATTTTAAACTGCGTTTGTTTTCGTTTTAATGGCTACTGTATTACTTGTTCTTTAAGACTAAAATCGATATTTGGGATAACTTTGTTCTGTTTTGTTTATAGGCGCAAAATAGATGAAGGAGAATAAGGTAGAATATTGTTTTATTTTTGTTGTTGTTTGTTACCATCACATGAGGAGAGGACACGATAGCAACACATTTTTGGCCAAAAACACAAGTGATTGGAAAGATTCTAATTAAAGCTATAAATTATAAAAAGTACCATCACAATACTAGTTATAAACGAATTTCTTCTGTATTTAAGTTATTTAAAATGTGTTAGGCGGCTTTGTGTGTAATTCTTTATTATTCTTGCATTTCAATCTTTCTTTGTTTTGCTCTGCTGTTGTTAATTATACTTATTTAAACTCGATATAAGAGTTGTTAGGCCTCGTCGTATAGCTTGTTAATTACACTGTTATTAACGCATCATTACTATTTGTTTAGTGTTTGTTGTTCAATAATAATAATAATACATCAACAATATGGTGGTCAATTTAATGAAGGTATTCGCATATCGTGCCAATTCATTTCGATGTTGGGCCATTTGGTTTGCAGGCATGTCATCATGGGATTCGATACGAACACCGATTTCAAATCGGTTTCTAATAAAATAGCAGATCCTTTGTAATAACGAACCTGAAAGTGAAAATAAAAGCGATTCTATTAAATATAAATTAGCAAAAAAAAAACTTAATGGTAGGATATGGTAGGTTATGATATAATACGTTGATATCAATAGATAATGGTGTTATCTGCTGTAAAAAATTAAGTTTCCACATGTGTATTCCAAGTGAATTTATTATACACCCATTAACAAATTAAACTATCTCTAAAAAAAAGCAAATTAAATAAAACAGCCTTGCATTATTTTGTGGGACAAAAAATTGTGGGCCTAATCGCGACATTTGCGTTCAAAAGATCTCGATAGAAATGTTGATCACGAATGCCGTGATTAGGTTCCATATGTTTGGTCGGTAGCAGTTTATAAAATATTTACCTTACTGCCCTCATTTGATCCAGGTATACCGTTATAATGCATTAAATCAAACGTATCTGGGGTAGAGCGTTTCTCCAGTGGAAAAAATTCATCCATAAATGCATTTAACAAGATGATGCCTAAGCCCTCGGGATCCAAGCGTCTCTGCATAATATCAACACTGAAAATGTAAATAATTAGTTCATAAAACTCTATCCATATGACACTTGACTACTTACTACTCTGCTTCACTAACTAAATCCAAAGCGGCCAGAACGTCTTGTAACACAGGTGTTGGTATGAAATTATTTCCGTCGGGATCATAAGATTTAAAAACACGGCGAGCTATTTCCGATGGGGTTTCGGGAGAGACTAGCCTCTTTTCATTACTAAATAACACTGCAATAGATTATTGTAATATATTAAAACAACTCATTTATCCTACACTCATATCATTCTTACCAGTTAGATGCGTTTCTGATCCCATTACCCACACAGGATTCCGGGGATTTTTATAAAATGAACCCACGGTACAGTAACGCATTTGTTCCATCAATGTAATGAAACCAATATCACTTTGTTCGTCGATGCCGCGCAGTTTTAAACCGCCAACATCTTGATCATTGTCCCAGACGTGAGCCACTGCCCGGCCGGTCAGCATGAGATTAATCAAAGCCTGTGAGCCATAGCCATAGGTGTTGTGTATCAGTGGCTCCGACATGTCCAACAACTCGGAATTGACATTCTCTATGCCCTTAGTTAATAACACAGTGTACATGAAGAGTAATACTCCATATTTGGCAGATAACACATCAAAGTTGAGCGTATAATACTTTTCTACCTCTTCGATGCTATTAAAATGTAAAACATTCAAGCGTTTGTGATACTCATCCGGTGATATTTCTTCATCAGCCATTGCCGTACATGGCACGGCACTAGCATCAGCAATAGAGGCATCAACATCGGCCGCATTTAAATTGGCCTCATCATCACATTGAATATCATTGGGCACTGTACCGCCGGCGGATATCTCTTTGGCTTCGGAACAATGGTCTACAGGGAGGGTGACTAAACGCAAACGGTTCGCTTTGCATTTACTCAAAATTGTACACAGAGCCTGGATGAGGAGGCTTTTACATTTGTCGGGTGTTAACTGAGGTTGGACAAAAACAAAGTAATTACTTTAGAGACCTTAACGTAATTGTGTATATGTGTGATGATACTGTACACTTACATCTTTGAGACAATGTCCAGGTGTATCCATAATGAGTATCTTTAGTATGTAAGCTTGCACGGGAGCAATCACAGCACAGGGTCCGCCTTGTTTTTGTACTAGAGCAGAAGCTTCGACATCACTAAATTCAAAACCTATTAAATGAAAATAAATAGAATACATGGCTAATTATTGAATTTTTCATAAAAGTAAACAATATTATTCGATAATAAAAAAAATTACCCAACACCCTAGACCGAAATTTCAGGCATTTTAACCCTTAAGAGCGCAAAGAGGCCTTTTTTACTTTTAATAGGTTTTTCTGGTAGTTTCTGTCTTCGAAACTTAATGGCATGTCTTGAATTCCTGAATTAAAGTGTTTTCTGCACAAAAAGTAAAAATAATCAACAAAAGTTTTATGTAGGCGTGGCAATCGCCTTGTAGAAATTTGTATAGATTTATGTGTCAACAAGGCCTGGCCAGGCCCAGTACAAAATTCAAGAAAACAGTGTTTGTAAATATAAGATGGATATCATCAGACTGGTTGAAGCCATCGCTAACGATTTGGAAAAGTAAAAGGAAACCATTCCCAAAAATTTGAAATGTTTTGAGAGACGAAGCATTGGATATTGAAGTAGAACTTGAGGTTGACAATGAATTCATTGGATATTTTGAAACGTTTTTTGCCCATGATATAAAAGGATTTATAATAATTGATAATATGTGATAAATGAAACAGGAATAAAGAGAAGACTTGATCAAAATTATCTGTTGAAGAACAGGATGATTCGTGGGTATTTTGAATTGTGGGAACAAGTCATAATAACCTATAGCAAGTTTCAGTACTATGGAAAACCACAAACATGCGAAAAGTCCGAGCAACGAAGTCGCTAAAAATATGTTAATTGCTGCTGTGACTTATTTGAATCTTTTGATCTTAGACGGACAGGGCAGCTTCAATAAGATGTTTGTGTAATTTATTGAATTTGAAGTTCAAATCTTATTATAGTCCACATGAAAATGTAATAGTAGATCAGCAACTTTTTCTCTTCCGAGAAAAAACTAATGTATTCGATGTATGACATGGTGAGCATGTGATGCTAAAACACATTCTTCCTTAGAAGGCAATATTTATACTGGCAGAGAAGCCGTTTAAAACATAGCCGAAAATAAGGTGAAGCTAATAATATGAAAAGGATGAGACAAATTTTTCACAAGACTGAGTTTATTTAAAAGAATTATTAGTATCGGACAGTCTTGTGGATACTATTCGTGCCAATATCCTTTGTCTTCGATAAATGTATCTGCTTTGAATGATGCAGAGACTAGAATAAATAATAATATTTAAATAATATTAATAAACATGGTTCGATTTCAAATGCAACTTCGATTTTATGCCTTGTTTTTTTGAATGTTAATTGTTAATTTCTTACAATGTCATATTGGACATAGTCAGGCCCTGGTATCTCTTTTGCTAAAAAAAAATGTGGGGTACCCTTAAGGGTTAAATGTGCCGGGTACATCTTTAAACCATTCTTCACAAATATTTGATTTTACTGGCTGCCTCTTTGTCCTCCCTCTAATACTATCTTATTCTATTTGATGAGTTCCTTATTGGACAACATTACAGGTGAATTATAAGCTGTCGCTGAGCTGTCATCATTCATGCAACAACTACTTTTGCTGCATGTAGTTATGCTGATCTATTTTGTATTGTTCTTATTGGACAACCAAACGTCAAACATATGCCGCCGGCGACAGTACACAATTGCGTTATTGCATGAAATTCCAATAGACTCTCCAAATCCCATTTATCCACAACAAAGCCAATTTTATACAATATCAAACAAAAATAAACATGTATGCAACCAACGTCGATGCGTCGTCGGATACTGCTACTACGGACGAATGACTCACTTTCCAAAGAATTTCAAAAATTTAAGCAAAAAAAAATCAAATATATCAACAACAATGATATAAAACAATTATGACCCCCGCTGCCCCTTACAGAATACACAACAAAATGAAGCGTAACAAAAACAAAATTGATGACATTCTTCTTATATGAAATATTCATGTTTGTGTGTTTCAATGAACTGTACGAAATGATGATGTAGAAGAAATTGAAAAACACAAACAAAAAGTGTCATAATAAAATAACGGCAGGTGTCAACGCCAAAGAGCATGGAGTGAAGTGCAGAACGGGTGAGTGATTTTTATGTCTAGAAAAGGGGGTGGGGCAGAGGATGGGAAATTAAAATATCATATTTACAGCTAAAACCAACATCATCATCGATATTTAACTTAACTAACTCGTGATTAATCCCTCCATACGAATGGAGCGGATCACACACACACACATGCAAACCGGCCACCCACCTTGAGACCAACGGCGAAAAACATCCACACGTATGGCTGGTCCCCACAGTAAATTGCGTATTTCTTGCAATTCGCGCGCATCCTTGGACGTTACTGCAACCGCTGCCGGAGGTGGGGGAGCCATGCCACCACCAGCACTCCCACTTGTGCTGGCCAACTGCTGCTGATGTTGATGCATCTGCTGCAGCTGTTCTGCCTCTGCCAAAGCGGTGTTTGCGGATGCAGTCGCTGCCATTGATGAGGCAGCTGCATTCTTCGCAGTTGTTGAGGCACTTTTCGTATGCTCGCCCATGGCCACTTTTAATATTCACAACTGTGCTTTTGTTTTTATATATTCTTTTTGCCACTTGAACCACTCGAATCAAATATAATTTTTGTTTATTTGATTATTATTCTTAAGTTCTTTTTAGGTTCTTCCCTTTTTTTTTTGCAACGTTTGTTTCGCACTTTCATTCACTTCATTTGCAAGCACTTCGTCGGGTCACCAACCAACCATCAGTGTCGTCTGTGTTCTTGCACTTTTTTACGCACGCTTTTTGCTGAATATTCTTGTTTTAATGATTATTAAATTGGCAAATTTATTAAATTGTGTGCCAAATTATTTGGCTGCCACAATTTTATCGGAATTTTAGGGTGTTTTCTCGCGATTCTTTTCACTTTTTCATCACCCGTAGCAAATGCACACACAGATATTGAAGTGATTTTTTGATTATTCTTGTTCTTGTTATTTTGACTGTTGGTTTCGCACTTTTCTTAGTGGGAAAATAGTGTTGCCAGATGATGCATACATGAGATGACATACACTGTAAAAAAATGTTCAAACTTAACACTTCGAATAAATTTAATTGGCTGTATTCATCATAACGGGCGGGATTTGGCAGGAAAAAAAACACAAAAACACAGAGACTGAAGTGCAGAGAATGGGCGTCGGAATATTAGGTCAAAGTTAGGCCATGGAGCTTAAAATAAGGGTCTCTCGTAAGGGGACTCAAAAAAAAGAAGATATATATGAGACGATGAGGAGGAATAGTATGTCAAAGTTAGGCTGGGACCCATGGAGCCCAAAAACGGATCTCACGTGAGGGAACTTAAAATATGGATATTTATGAGACGATGAGATGGAATAGTAGGTCCAAGTTAGGCTGGAATCCATGGAGTACAAAATAGGAGTCTCTCGTGAGGGTACTCAAAATAAATTTATTTATGAGAAAATGGTTTACTTCTCCTGTTCGAGTTATATTATTTTTGTATCAAAAGGAATAATTAACAAATAAACAAATATGTGGTTATTCAATCTATAGGATATTTATAACACTGTGGTAGTCGAAAAAAAAGACAAGACCGAACTCGACGGTTTTACCCTAATTCGGTATGAGTTACAATGACGATTTCATTGAAAAATATTTTTAAAGTTTTTTTTACATCAAGTAGTGTTTGAAGGGGTTAAATAGATAGTTGGGTTTTGGGATAAGCTTGATTTATTAAGAACAACATTGTCAAAGACGACATATCCGAAAATTCAACTATAGTCTTCGAAAATCAATACAGTACGTAACGGACATAAGAACATTTCTTATAAGAAAATACCGCATATAAGAATAATTTCCAAAAACACCGTGTCTTTTTTATATTGCTTAGTAGCAAAAATGTTTCGTATAAGAAAAACTTTTATAAGAAAAAAACTGATAAAAGAAATATTTGCTAAACATCGAAAATCAGAAACGCCTGTAAAAAATAGTTCCTATAAGAAAATATGTTTTGTTGAAGGCAACACTGAAAACAATTTTGTTTCAAAAAAGGAGTATCATCTTCTTTGATTCATAGTTTTACTCTAAATATTTTTTTTCTTAGTTTTCCACAAACGTTATAAAAGAGAAATTTAATACAACAACATAGAAAACAACATTTTAAATACGTAATATAAATTTTAAAACTTACAAATAATTCTTTCTACGTGGCGCTCAGTAAAATATAGCTGTTATGTAACATTTTTGTATAAGAAACAAATTTCTTTTATCCGTATACATGCGTATAAGAAATGATTTCCTTTTAACAAATAATTCCTTATAAGAAAAAATCGGATATATAAATGAATTGTGAAAATCATTTTAACCCCTTAAAACCATACCGAAAGTAAAAAAAAAACTTTAGAACAATTTTTTGTATGAAACCGTCATTGTTCTATTCCTTGTGTCCGAATTAGGGTAAAACCGTCGAGTCCGGCCTAGTCTTCTAAAATTGTTGTAAAAAACTATCACAGTGATAACATTTTTAATGCATTAACACTGAAATAAAGGATGAATTTCAGGAAAAGGGGCAAGCGTAAAATTTGTTTGAAAAAAACCGAAATTAAAAAAAAATAAAAAATGCGAGAAAACGAAAAATTAGCAGTCTGACGAACCTATGTGACTCACGGAGTCAAAAAATCCGGTAAACCTAGGTATACTTGGGAATGATCAAGTGTGGGTACTCAAATAAAAGGTATTCATCTCACGAATTCAGTGGTGCCATTATTTTTCTGGTAAGCCTATTAATGGTCAATTTTACTATATACATTATATGGGGGTCTTGAGACCCGACGTCAGAGATCACCTACAAAACGCAGAGTGTAATTATTTACAAGAAATGGAATAGAAAAAAAAAATAAAAAAAAGGAGAGATTTCTAAAAAAAAATAAAATTATTTCCTGAAAAAAAATTGTGCGATTTAAAAAAAAAATTGACCGGCGCTACATCATATAAAAACAAATAAGAAAGATTTCTAAAGAAAAATTAAGTTATTTTCTAAAATAAAATTTTTTCTTAAAAAAACATTTTTGGCAGCGGCGCTAAATCATATAAAACAACAAAGACATTTCTAAAGAACGAAAAAAAACTAAAAAAACCCGATTTGTGCATGTAAATTTTTTTTTAATTTCATTATTTGGTTTTTGTTAATTGAAAATAGTTTTTTCTTTTTATTATTTTAATTATTTAAAAGTCTGAAAAATAATTTATTTAAAAAAAATCTGTTACGTATATCTCTTTTTTCTTTTATTTTAATTCGATTTCTTGATTTTTTTTAAATTTTTTGGGGCCCTTGTTTTAGACCGGCCGTGGCATAGTAAACATGCGGGAGATCCGTGGTTCGATTCTCGGCATCTAAAGTTTTCTTTCATTGCCGGCCCCCTCGATGCTGTAGACAGAACTTCGCAGTATAGTGTCGAGTTAATCGCCATGTCCAGTAAAACCTTCTCAAACAGTGACGTTGGCATTCCTCGATAAATAAGTAGGTGCCGTTTGTTTGTGAATCTTAAAAAGAAAGCGTGTTTATTTACATCAACGCGAGAAGCTAGACTTCATTCATCGAGTGTAAAGGGAAATTAAGTTTTTTCTTTGTTTTAGACCCTGTGGTCCACATAGGTCGACCAATTTTTCGATTTATTGCTTTTTCTTCAATTTCGGGTATTATTTTTTCAAAAATTCAAAAAAAAAAAACTGAAAATATATTCTTTTTATTAAAAATAAATAAATTTTTTGGAGTTTTATTTATTTGTTGTAATAACTTACCGTTTCTTTATTAAATATATTTATATTTGAGCTTACGGCTTCCCAAAATTAATTTTTTATAAAAAGGAAGGATTGTAAATATATAGGTTCCAAAAAAAATTTGGTTTTAAAAAAAATTAAATTGTTTTCTCTTTTGACATATTTTGTAAATTTTGGAGTTTTATTTATTTTTAATAACGATTTTTAATGTTTTTTATCATATGTATTAATATTTTATATGTGAACTTTATTATTGACAGTATCTTTAATTTTGTTAATAATTTTTTTTTTTTAAATTTTGTTTTAAATATTTAAATGTTTATTTATATTGATTTATTTTTAATAAAAGCTATTTTACCGCAACTTTTTTTTTTAAATTAGATTAATTGGTCTTATTGAAAATTAGGAGAATTCTTTTTCCACATTTCAAACCACATTAATTTTTAAATCTACAATAGTGCACAACAACGCGAGAAGCTATCCCATACCTCACTCATGGGGTATAATGGGAAATTAAGTTTTTTTACAATAGTGCTGGAGCGAATAAATATCAATTGAATAATTTTTGTTTTTGACAAAAAAAAATGGAAGAAAGGTTTGAAAATATGTTCGTATTAGATAAAAAAATTTGGCTTTGAAAAAAATTAAACTGTTTTTTACCGGTTTTTCTATTTTAAACATATGTCATTTTTTGGAGTTTTATTTATTTTTAGTAATGATTTTTAAAGTTTATTTTATTTTATCATATGTATTAAAATTTTTTGTGTGAACTTTAGTATTAACAGTATTTTTTATTTTGTTAATAAATAAAATGGGTTTTTAAACATCTGTTTAATGTTCATTTATATTTTATAATAATAGTGATTTCACTGTAAGAGTTTTTTTTATTGAAAATTTGACATAAAATTTTATAATTTAAAGAAAATCTTGTTATTTTTAATACTCGCATGCAGCACAGCAGCATTTTTATGTTAAGTAGTGATTTTTTTTTAAATACAATTTTATCAATATTTGATCTAGATATGAAAAAGACACAAAGTTATTATGTCTAAAAGATTCCACCTAAATAAGTCTTACTTGATCGAGAATTGCAGTAGGGGGAAAAACACCAATATTCCTACTATTTTTTTAAATGTATTATCGTCCCACAATTACGGAATTAGCCGAAATTTTTTTCTAGTAAAAACTTATTAAGGATGAATCCCTCTTAATTTACAAATTTAAACTATGTCATAAGGCAATGATGAAAATATTATGAAACTAATGTTAATCCTTTTATATGTCATATTAGTTATTAATATGTACTTAGTCTATTAAAAAAGTCTCTCTTTCCTCATTTCTTTCATAAAACATAATTTGTCTGATTTAACGATTTTTTATACTTCGATTAAAGAAAAAAAAACAGTTTACCTCTATATCGTACTAAGTTTAATAACATATTTTAATATCATAAAAAAGAGTTTTCATATTTGCTACAAATAGGATCACAAAAATAGCATTTCCCCTATGCCGTAGGCACAATTATTCGCATTCACATTAATTTGACCAAATAAAAAAATATACGACATTTCAAATAAACTGATTACATCAAATATGCCATGATATCTATGTATGTTCGACAAGATTTCAGTTTCAATTAAAACAAATAAATATAACCAGGACCACACAACACGAAATAACACACACAGCCATCCATGGGCTTTCCTAGCTAGTACAAGTGAAAGGGCAAGTGGCTGGACAAGTAAATCAAAAGCAATTAACATGAACGGCTCTAGAATTCAAATACAATCATAATATAAATGAAATCAAATGTTGTTCATTACTATTTAAATATTGTATTTACTTAACCATCACAAATGTGCATAGTGTGAACTAGGTGTACTCTGTGGCGCTATCGGCCAGATTAACAGGTGAGCAGCTAGAGAGTAATAAGAGAGGAAGTGCAAAAGTGATAACTGAAAATGTTATTGGATTTTAACGGCTATTTGACAAATTTGCTTGTGCTCTCTGGTTCAAATTAGAAGAGATCACCACAATGAAGCCATCTCTAATAACAGTGTGAGCAATCCGAAGAGTAACATATGCTAGCATGCATGTGATAAGTGAGAGCGCGAATCAAAGCAAATAGGAGCCAAGGGGAGCGAGCCCCATGGTTGCTTGCCTCATAAGTAGCTCCACTTGCATTAACTTTAGACAGTTGTGAATAAAACTTGAAACCGTAAAGTGTTAACACGAAAAGCAAACAAACGGCGCGTAAGGCAGAAAATTCATTGAGGTGCTGGATTTGTGGATAAAATACAACAACAAATAATAACAGAAATAACAAAAAAGTGAAATATAAAATCAAAACTTGTAATAGAGATTAGCAGTAAATAGCGGTAAAGAGTGTAAGCAAAAATAAAGATAATAACACAAAAAAAAAAAATCGAAATAAAAAAATAATTGGAAAATGAAAATAAAAACAAAATAATTATAAATTAAATTAAATAATTATAAAAAAGTTAAAGCGAGTGAGAAACCAGTTATGACAAATTAATATAATTGTCTTATATGCGCATTTCAAGTATAAATCTAGAATGCAACAACAAATAAATTTATTTAAATATTAAAATCATTTTATATTTGTGATTTCAAGTGTAAACTCTGAGATTTTTTTAGCTGGCGTAAACATCACATCAGGTCGTCGTGCGTGCAGAGAATGTTAACAATTCGTGTAAATTTTGGAATTCCAATTAAACTGTGTTGGTTAAATGTAAGCGTATCTTTTTACATATTTTGCTAAAACTTAGTACGTGAGTGTGTTTTGTTTAAATTAAATTAAAAAAAGAAAATATTTATACACAATGACCTTAAAGTTGTGATAAATGCTAACAAATACGACAAAATAATACTATTATATCGAAATTGAATAAAAAAATATAATCAACAATATCTTTGGTTAAGTTAGAGGGGTGGTGTAACAAGTTTTAGAATAAGTGCGCTGACATTTTTATGTACTGTATACAAGGGTATAAGCTAACCAAATTACAGTCCAAAAAAAAAATATATTAATGGTACAAATGTGGACCGGTAAAAATACAAATAATTAGTTTTTGGCTAATTAAAAAACATGATCTTCACATAAGGAAATTTAGATTTTTATAAAGTAAAATTAATGTTGATCGAGCTATAACTGGAAAAAATTGTATCTTCTCCCAAATAACCCAAATGACAGCAAACTTAAAGGAAAGGGGGCGCCGACAATGCGATAGCTTCGCAAATTTTTGTGAAAAAAACTATAATAAGTGGTCCTAAATTATTAAAAGTTGGCACCGAGCGTTTTATTGACCAAATTAAGAAAAAAATTGAATTTAATAAAAATCTGCCACATTCAAAAATCCCGCTGTAATTCCCTTTGTGTACTTATATTAAAAGTACGATTATAATTTGTATGTTTTTTTGTGATAGAAAAGATGTAATAAATTAAGTTTATAAGAAAATATGTTTTTGAACGAAATAATTTCTTTAGTTTTTTTTTTGTAATTTTTTTTGTTTGAATTTTTATGCATTTATTCAATATAACATTAAATAAATTGAATAAAACGAAAAAATATTGCCACTTCATTTTTTTGAACCATTTTGGCCCCACAAATAAAAAAAAATGGGAATAATTATTTTTTCTATGATGTTTTTTTTTGTAAAAATTAATATTAAAATTTTACATATTTAAACATAACTCAAATACCATTTGTTGAGCAAATGAACCAAAAAAATTACATTTAATGATTTCGAATTCTATCTAACATTATTTATTTATATAGTTGTATCAAAATTTTTTTTAAATTCATAGAAAATCGAAAGCTATTTAGTTGAGCACTGTTGTTACATACAAAATCCACTTTTTGGGAATAAAAAAAATTAATAAAACAAGAAATTCAAGAGAATTGGGTTATTCACAACTTTGTCATATGTGTTTTTTTTTGCAATTTGGTATGGGTTTTGTTTTTGGTATGGGTTTTGTTTTTGTATTTGAAATTTACTTCAAATACTAAATTTATCAACAATACTGCAATACTTAACCCAATACTTATGAGCGTAATTTTCCTTAATATTTTTATCACCATTTTTATAAATGGTGGAGGGTATCTGAGGTTCGGCATTGCTGGTCACACTTTTGATTCTTATTTAATTTACTCTTTGTCAAATTTTTTAACCCTTTTACAATTTTGTAGTTTAACAGAAGTTTTTCCAGATGAAAATCTTTATCGGTTATTATTTTTTTCAACTTTTATTTAAATTATGGTAAATTTTATAATTATATATAAATTTAACCGTTGTGTGTTTAGTTCTTAAATATTATAGTTTATTTTATATTATCACAAAATGTATCAAAGAACTTACTTCCAAGTCATACCATGCTGACCATATGATCCTCGTTAGCACAAAATTACCAGCAAAATTGCCAACAAATTGCACCTGTGAATGCTTTTAACTAAATACTCTTTTTGACGTATTGATTGTTTTTGTCGCTGTAAAACAAGTTCTATGAAAGCTTTTCATTCGATCTAAAGAATATTTATTCATACGTATCAAAAGATAATTTTATTTATCATAAAATCTACAACGTTTCTAGAGCACAAAATTAAAACAATACAACATGAAAAAAAAAACAATACAAAAGCAATACAATATACAACTGAAACAAATACTTAATCGAAATTGAGAAGAAATGAAATAATATGAAAAAAAATCACAAAACAAATTCTAATTAGTGTGTCGTCGTCGTTGTCGTTTTAACAAAAACATCAAAACGACAATACAAACTAAACGAAACTAGTTTTTCATCATGCCATAACGAACATTTTGAAAAGAACTCTCTCAAACCCACCGGATGTTTTATCAATAGTCGTCGTTGTAGTTCGTTCGTACGTACGTACTAGTTTTAGTCAATGCGTTGAAGTGTTTTGTGAGTAAAGCCGAGATTGAAAACTATATATATAAATTTAACAACAAACATGTGACACTTTACGCATATAAATTACCTTAATTATAGAGGTAGAAGCAGAGAAAGGTGAGGGAGAGAGAGAAAAAAATAAAAAGTCCCTTTCTCGCTGAGATAAAAGTGCAACAATCACGGGTTTGGATATTATGAACCAACCGGTTTCATCCAAAGGAATATTAATTAACCCATTAAAGTGATCGGGTTTTTGAAGTGAAAATTAAGGGATTTTAAAGATGTTATTGACGCTAGAGCCCTGCTCAAAAGCATTTGCTGTACTAAGACAACAAATGATGTACTTTAGTGTCTTGAAAGAAGACATTTGCGACTAAAATAAAAAAAAAATTAATTTCCCCTTGCACCCCATGAATGAGGTATGGGGTAGCTTCTCGCGTTGTTGTGAATAAATACGCTTTCGATTTTAGGTTCACAACTAACGGCACCTACTTGTTTATCGACGAATGCGAACGTCACTGTTTGAGAAGCACTTACTAGACACGCCGATTGGCTCGACACTTATACTGCGAATGAAAGAAAATTTGTTTTTAAGATTACTGGAGCCAGGTTTGAACTTGCGATCTCCCGCATGGTAGTCGCGTGTTCTAACCACTATGCCACGGCCGGTCTAAAATAACAGTTTTACATTAATGCGGGAGAAAAAAAACGTTTTTATTTAAACCAAACTAAGGATTTCACTTCTCTTTTGCGATAAGCCCTCTTCTTTCAAAACTGAAACAAAATTTTAATGTTTTAAAGTCTGAACGTAGGGGAAAAACAAAATGTAATTTTTCTTTTTAGTGCAACAACATACTTTATGGTACAATAAAAGTACTTTCAAGAATATTAAAAGTACTTTAGTTACAATAAAAAAGATTTTTGGCATAATCAAAATACTTTTTGTACGACAAAAGTACTATTTGTTACAATAACAGTACTTTTTGGTACAATAAAAGTACTTACTGTTACAACAGAAGTATTTTTGATAATACAATTCACTTTTTGGTACACTTAATGTTCTTTTTCGTAAAATAAATTTTGCTTTTTGGTACAATAAATTGTGCTATTGGTTCAATAAAAGTTCTTTTTGGTACAATAAATTGTACTATTTGGAATAATAAAAGTACTTGTTAGTACAGGAATAATAAAAGTACTTTGGTACAACAAAAGTACTATTGGTACAATAACAGTACTTTTTGGTACAATAAATTGTACTTTTTGATACAAATAATTCACTTTTTGATACAATCAATGTTCTTTTTCGTAAAATCAATTGTGCTATTGGTTCAATAAAAGTACTTTTTGGTACAATAAATTGTACTATTTGTAATAATAAAAGTAATTGTTAGTACAGGAATAATAAAATAAATAATAAAGTATACTTTTTGGTACGACTAAAGTACTGTTTGATACAATAACAATGCATATGTTTTACAAAACACCGGTTTGATCAAAATTCCGCACTTTCGATTTAAGGCTTTCCCGATTTTGTTATACCCTCACCCTACGGGTAGAAGGGTATATATCATTTGATACCACCCAAAAGTGTAACACATAGAAAGAGTCACTTTAGACCCTAAGTTTCTTTGAACCAAATCCGCCTGTCTGTCTGGCTGTTTTGAAACTTTGCACAAAGTAATATTTTCCCAAAACTTTTAACGGTATTGAAAATGGGCTGCATGGCCACGCTCCTTCTGGTACCTCCCTTACAATTGTACAATTCCGCCCACTTTAGATATCAAGTCATAATATCAATGCATCCAACTCGATCGTTCCCAAATTCTATATTTAGATAAACTATAATAAGATAAAGTTTTGGAGAAAAAAATTGGAAGCCTAGCCACGCCCCTTTTGATACCTTCCATACAATGTACCAACAACCGCCCACTTTATAAATGGAGTAATAATATCAATACACCCAACGCGATCGTGCCCAAAACCAGTATTTAGTAAAAGTGTAGCAGAATGACGTTTTGGAGAAAAAACTGGAAGTCTTGCCACGACCATTCAGGTACCGCTCACTTTAGAAATAGAGTAATATTACTAATAGATCCAACGCGATCGTGACCAAATTCTGTATTTAGTAAAGCACAAGCAGAATAAAGTTTTGGAGAAAAAAATTGGAAGTCTAGCCACGCCCCATCCGGTACCTCCCATACACATGTACTATTCTGCCCACTTTAGAGATGGAGTTATAATATCAATACACCCAACGCGATCGTGTCCAAATTCTTTATTCAGTAAAGCTAAAGCAGGATTAAGCTTTGGAGGAAAAAAACTGGAAGTCTAGCCATGCCCCTTCTGGCACCTCCCATACAAATGTACCACTCCGCACACATTAGAAATCGAGTAATAATATCAATATAAAACAATTTTATATTTTACTTAGGGTGAGGGTATATGTAATTCGGTTTTCCCGATTTATATGCGAATTCCGCTGTTTTTTTTATGTGCTCAGATATCATAAACGACTAGTTTTTGGTTAAACATAGTCTACATATATATATTATCCTCTTCATATCAACAAGCCCCCAGAGGGTTAAAAGTATTTCCATTTTTTAACACGTTAACCCTTTTTCAATTCATTCACATTTTCGCAGTATTGCAAGCGGTAAAATCTCATAAATACAAATTAGCAGACATATTAAGGTTTGGTTGCGCATCTGCGGTTGATGCCGCGCATGCGGTTTGACGTTTGTGAGAGACTTTTATTTTTTGGATGATGCTGCATCATTTCTGGGGAATTCCGGAACATAACACAAAAAATATGATGTTTATAAATAACATTCGCTTACCTTTTGGCTTAGCAGTTTGCTTTAAAGATGCAAATACGTATTGTACAAATTTTTCATTTACTGAAATCACTTGGATCCTGGGAAAGCAAGGGTGGGTCGGGACGTGTATGAGCAGATGTAACATGAGCGATTATAAATTTTCGCATGAATTCGTGTGTACCGGTATCGTTCACCTGCGATTGCAATTATTATACATACTACGTATACATTTTAACATTTATTGTTATTTTTATTATGTAATAACTTACATAGTTACTTTAAAATACCCTTACACTGATTGTTTATCGTTTTTATTGTCGAGAAATTAATTCGATGGCCCTTAGTATATATGAAATACAGTGAAACCTCTTCTGTGTTAACACTGTGATAACTGTGTTCTTAAAATGTGTCTACTGTTTGCAGTACAAATATTTAAAAAATAACGATCAACTAAACATTTTAAGAGCCTTTGACGGGCCATGTTGGCTTGAGAGAGTAGTTTTCACTGTAATCCAATTATGATAATCTTAATTGCTTTGTTATTGAGAAAGTAAAGGAAATCACCTTGTTTCGAGATAATTAATGTAAATTTATTGTCATGACTCAGAAAGATGAAAGCACAAATAATTGTTTAAAAAATACCTACTTAAAGGTTACAACTTCAGAATTAACCTACTTACAAAACAAACTGCTGTTAAATTTATAAACTTTTTGATAATGTATCTTTTATAAACATATTTAAGATTTTCAAGATTTCTTGAACTCTATCTAATTTTTAAACGACAAAATTTTGGGTCCTACTGACTGATATGCCTCTTTTTAGTTATCACTCCTTATAATAGCCTCCATTACTTACCGTTAACCTCTTGTCATTTAAGCCCCCCGCCCACTTTTGCAGAAACGCAGCTCTGGGGAAACGTTTATTTTTATACATTTCCATTATCTTTGCCCATATTAAAAAAAAACACACATACACAACTTTTTAGGTTTGTTATTATAGGTCAGTGCGCGAGTTATAGCTATTATGATATTCTCTAGTACCCCGTGCTTGTTTTATATAATTCTATTTTTTTGCTCGATTCGTTTTCATAATAAAAAAAAAATACACACTATGCTATTGGTGGTTTTGCGCAAAACTAAACAAAAAACCCCAAGAAAAACGACCCAACTGATTAAAACAATAGCGACACTAAAATCAAATTCATTCATAAAATAATAATAATATTAATGCAATCCAACGACACAGACAACAACAACAGCAACGCGATCACATTACGCTCACAACAAATTGAGGATGAGGAGACACTGCCTTAAGGAAAGGATTGACGATGCTGATACTGACTACAGATGATGATGACGATGATGTTAAGGCATAAGACAAATAACCAAACATGATTAAACCTGACATTTCAAGATTATGCACAATGCATTTGAGTTATTGGAACTTTGTTATAGATGATTTTGTTTTTTTGTGACTATTCATTGGGAATAGAACTGAGTATCAGCTAGTTTGCGAGCTACTCTCATGTGCGTGAAGCACCATAACTCGTATGCAGATTAATTATGAATGACGTTGGCGCCAGATAAGCGCCCAGAAAAGTAGGGAGTGTTGAAACGATCAACCATCAACAAAATGTGGCATGTTGTAGTACATTGTATTGACATGTATTGGCATTAAAATGATTTTGCATAGTGGAAACTTTTTTGTTTTCTAATATAAAATTTAAAAACGGAAAACTATTGAAATACTGTTGAAATCTTAATAGCGTTCGTGCTTTTAGCGTCCAACGTGTCGTTGTGGCAAAATGCCACAAAGTGTCAGAGAGTATGGAAATGAGTGAAAGGCTGGTGAAATGTTGTTAACACCTCCCAGCATATGGCAAAAAACAACACAGCTGAAGGGCCAATGACAAAAGTGATTGACATTTGTTCCAACCAAGTCATTGGTGAGACGAGATTAAGAGGATTTTTATAGTTTGAGACTAGGGTTTCTCTCCCGGGATTTCCCGGGCGGGAATTCCCGGGATTCCCAGACATTTTTAATTCCCGGTTTTCCGGGAAGTTCGTCCGGGATTCCCGGGAAATTAAAACACCTTATACAGAGAAAATTTTAGAAGCTTTAAAGAAGCGAATTGAAGAAAGGAGGGACAAGCGACTTTATACTTTAGTGTATTTCAAACTGCTTTAAAACAAACGATTAATACTCGACTTTTTAAAGAAGACGTTATCGATGAAGTTCTGGTATCGGACGAAATTCCTATTTGTGACATTAGTACCGAAAGAGCATTTGAGTATATTTTAACCGATGTCATAACAAATGCAAATGTTGCATCAAGTAATGGACTACTTAATAACTCAATAAAAAGGATTTACAATTTTACGAAGCAAGTGGAAAAGCAACTGAAAATTTCACCATTTTATTGAATGCTCTTCTCACAATAAGCCCCAACATCAGTTGAAAGCGAGAGAATATTTTCAACAACAGACCAATTTGTAAAGAGAATTAGAAACAGACTGTCTGATGAAACCATTAACGCTCTATCCGTTTTAAAAGCGTATTTTCAAAATGACAAATTAACCTTTATTGTTTAACTAATATTTTTATATACATAAACAATAAAATCAATGTTTTTCGTTTATTATGTTTTTATTTGTAATGTTTTTGTTTTACTTGCAGCTTGTACTATATGATCTCATGAATTAACAAATAAATATATATGTACATGCTGCAAAATTGTATAAAATTAACATAGCTTGTTTTGTTTTTCTACTGTGCGAAATTTCCCGGGAATCCCGGGAAATGAAAAGTCCGGGAAAAAGAGAAACTCTATTTGAGACTCACAAAACTCATGGTAATTTAAAAAACCTATAGGTATGTATGTTTGTTTACTAACTACCATCGAGGGTGTAATTATTTAATCAATTAGTTAAATAGTTTTGTTGAAAATTTAATAAATTAATTTAAATTTCTTAATTTGTTAGTTGCAATACAACTTTTTCAAAGTTTATTTTTTTAATTTAAATAAATAAATAAATCAATCAATTAATTAAATAAATTACAAAATTAAACCAATTAAATTGCATAATTCGAAAATTAATTAATTACAAACTAATAAAAAAAATTTAATAAATCAAATAAATTTTTAATATTTTAGTTAAAATAAGTAAAATGATTAAATTTATATTAACATAGGTAATTAAATTAATTAAATACCGAAAATAATTAAAATAGCTAAATAAATTTAATTAATTAAATAAATTAAATTAATAATAATTTAATTATTTACAAAAATCATTGCAATTACTAATTTCATTAAATTGAGTAAAAGTACTTTTTTTAATTAAAATAATTAAATCAATTTTCTGAATCATTTTAAAAATTAATTAAATTATTATATAGTTATTTATATTAACTAATTAATTTGAAAATCAATTAATAAAAATAATTAAATTAAGTAATTGAAATAATTAAAAATTAATTAAATTAATTTAAAACCAATAAAATTAATTAAAACTTAAAATTTAATTAAATAATTTAAATTTAAATAAATTAATAAATAATCAATTAATGAAATGAGTTAATTATCATTTTCATTAATGTAATTAAAAATTATCAAATTAATTGAAAACTAATAAAATTTAATTAAATTAATTAAAATTTGATTAATTTAATTAAATTAAATTAATTAGTTTAATTAAATTTTAATTAATTTTATTAGTTTTAAATTAAAAATTAATTAATTTAATTTAAAAAAATGTATTACATTTCAATTTATATTATTAGTTATTAAATAATTTAATTAATTTAATTTATTAAATAAATTAATTAAATTAATTAAATTAATTAAATTAATTAAATTAATTAAATTAATTAAATTAATTAAATTAATTAATTAGTTATTAAATAATTTAATTAATTTAATTTATTAAATAAATTAATTAAATTAATTAATTAAATTAATTTAATTAATTTATTTAATAAATTAAATTAATTAAATTATTTATTAATTAAATTAATTTAATTAATTTATTTAATAAATTAAATTAATTAAATTATTTAATAACTATTTAATATTTATTAATTTAATTAATTAATTAATTTAGGTGTTAATTAAATAAACAATTTAATTATATTTTATTATTTTAAATAATTTAGATTATTTAAATTCATTAAATAAAAGTAATTATAATTATAAAAATGATTGAAAATTGATAATTTTTATTAAATTTAAGTACATATTATAATTGAAATACTGTTAAAATTCAATAAATTAAATTTAAACCTTTTTTTTAATTAAAAAATTAAACTAAACTGAAATTAAAATAACTGAAATCATTTAATTAATTAAAGTAATTAAATAAATAAGATTGATTATATTAGTCGTAGTAATTAAATAATTCAATTTAATTTATTTAATAAATTTAATTTAAAATTACTAATTCTATTAATTAATTGAATTACATAATTTTTTTTAATAAAATTAATTATTTAGCTTATTTTAATTAATTTTATTTATAATTAGTTAAATTAATTAAATTACTTTTTTTTGTATAATAAAGATAGTTTTATAATTTAAATAATTTTATTTAAATTATTTTTTAATAATTAATTAATTTAATAAAGATAGTTTTATAATTTAAATAATTTTATTTAAATTATTTTTTAATAATTAATTAATTTAATTGGTTGGTTGGTATGCAGGCATCTCCTTCTTCAAAGGAGAACACTTAGGTCCCTATGGACCCATTGTGACACCCGTTGGGCATTTGTGCCATCCCTTCAACCTATGCTATCAGCGCGTGTGCTGACTGATCGCGTTGCTAGTTTCGATCCAATCCGTCCAGTTGATAATTTTGCAAAAGTTGTTAATCCTTCCGATGTCCAACGATGCAAGTTCTTCTACACCATTTAAAAAGGGTTTCCCCAGGGTTTCCAGTCTCCTTCTGTATAGCGCTGGGCAATCACAAATAATGTGGTCGGTGGATGGTTCACTGCTACTGTTTCCGCAGTAGTAGCATTCGCTTTTCGTTGCGAATCCCATTCTTTTCGCATGCTTGCCTATGGGTCCATGTCCCGTCAGGAAGGCAATAATCTTCCTTATCTGGTCCCTCTCAAGACTTACCAGGTACGATGCACGTTTCGCGTTGTATTCTGGCCAAGTCATTTTGGCCTTTCTACAGGTTTCTTCATTCTTCCATCTGTCGTTTGCAATTCTAAACGTTAGATTTTCAATGGTACTTTTACAGGTGGATATAGGGCGAAGTGCTACGTGTTCAACGTCGCTTTCCAGCAGGGCTGAGCCCTGTCTGGCCTCTTCATCCGCTCTGCAGTTGCCCTCGATTCCGCTGTGTCCGGGAATCCACGTAACCAGAACTCTGTTGTTCCTGGATATCTCGTTAAGAGATTTCCGGCAGGCACTGACCACTTTCGATTTGATGTCACAGGACTTCAACGAGTTTACCGCCGCTAGACTATCCGTGAACAGGAGAATATCCTCCTGTGATATCTTCCTCACGTTGATCACGTCCGCGGCTCGTTTAATAGCAAGTATTTCCGCTTGGAAAACGCTGCAGAAATCTGGAATTCTTGATCTTATATTTAGGCCCAGATCCGCGGAGTAGATACCGTAGCCGACCTTGTCATCCAGTTTGGACCCATCGGTAAATATGTTCATTGGTCCATACATTGCGTTCTCATTCTCTGCCCACTCCTTTCTGGAGGGCGTTCTAGTTCCGTATAGAACGTTTGATTTCCGTGTGTTTAGCACGTAGTCAGTTTCGAGTGAGATGTTGATGTGGTTCAGGATCTTTGAATGTCCGATGGAACGATCCCAATGATCAATCTCGTTTAGTCGAATAGCCGATTTGAGAGCAGAGCATTTGCAGCTCAGATCAGGTGGTAGTAGATTGAGTATCGTGTAGAGAGCCTTAGAGGGGGTCGATCTCATACATCCGGTTATCAGGAGACAAGAGGACCGTTGAACACGATCCAGTTGTTTGAATTTGCTCTTCTTGTCGAGCGCGTACCACCAAACTATAGAGCCGTATTGTAGTATTGGATTCACTATAGCATTGTAAATCCAGAGTGTTACCTTGGGTTTAAATCCCCATGTTTTCCCGATAGCTTTACGACATGTATATAAAGCTATGAGTGCTTTGCTGGATCTGCTTTCAATATTCTGTCTCCAATTAAGCTTCCTGTCTAATATAAGGCCCAGGTAGTTCGCCGTATCGGAGAAGTTGAGTTGTTTGTTGCCCAGATAGATGTTGGATGTAGCGGGCGATTTCTGTTTCCGACTGAAAAGTACCAGTTCTGTTTTGTCCGGGTTCGCATTGAGCCCTCTACTGGCACACCAGTTTGCCAGGATGTTGATATAGTCCTGCATCCTTTGTTCGAGACAAGATAAACTTCCCCCAGAGACGCAGAGTGCTATATCGTCTGCATACGCTACTACTGTACATCCTTCCGACTCCAACCGTTTGAGAACGTCGTTGACGGCAAAATTCCATAATAGCGGCGATAATACTCCCCCTTGAGGGGTGCCTCTAGTCACTCTTCTAGTGAGGGTGTGATTTCCCAGCTTTGAGGTAATAGTTCTCTTTAATAGCATGTTGCGAATCAGCTTGCTAATATGTGAGTTGATATTTAGGCTGTTGAGCTCTGTCATGATGCAGAGGGGTTCGATGTTGTTGAAAGCTCCCTCTATGTCCATAAATGCAACCAGAGAAAATTCTTTCTTGTCCAGCGATTTCTCTATGGGATACAATAGTGCATGGAGTGCGGATTCTGTCGATTTCCCCTTTGTGTAAGCATGCTGAGCATTCGAAAGGAGATCCGGGCCAATTGAATTTTTGATGATGTCCTCCATGATTCGCTCAAGGGTTTTCAAAAGGAATGAAGTAAGACTTATAGGTCTGAAGTCCTTCGCTTTGGTGTGTGATGGCTTTCCCGCCTTTGGGATGAAGACCACCTTTGCCGTTCTCCATCGTATTGGTAGGTAGGATAATTTCACACAGCCGTTAAAAATAGCCTCCAGCCATGGCAATAGTATCTCCAGTGACTGTTGAAGTTCGGCGGGTATGATGTCGTCCGGACCGGGTGATTTGTAGGGATCAAAGTCGTTGATGGCGTCTTTGATCATGTTCCTTTCAATTACCGGTATTCTGTCGCATAAGTCGGTAGGTGCGACGGTTATGGAGTTGGACTCTCCCCTGGGGAAGTGGGTATCCGATAGGATTTCCAAGGTTTCCTTTGAGGATTCAGTCCAGGTACCATCATTTTTCATTATGTATGCCGGGGCGCTGGTTGTCGAGGATAATACTTTCCTAAGTCTACTTACCTCTGCGGTTTTTTCGACATCGTTGGTGTATGTCCTCCATGAAGATCTTTTCGCCTTCTTTAGTAGTTTCTTGAAGAGTCTTAGATTCTCCTTGTACTCCTCCCATTGGCCTGTTCTCTTGGCCTTGTTGAAGGATTTTCTGGTGGAAGCACGGGATCTAGAGATATCGTCGTTCCACCATGGAGGCTTCTGCTTTTTCCCATCTTTTCGTCTTGGGCAGGATTTCCTGGTGCATAAGGCCAAGGCTTTTGTAACTTTACCTACCATGCTGTCCAACTTTTGTGGGCTGTCGATGGTGAGATCAGTTGTATTCCATGGATTCAGCATCTGAGCAGTGCTCTTCATCTGCCGGATTGTTGCTTGGCGCTGCGAGGTTGTCCTCAGCGGGAGCTGCGGTTATTGGTGTCGGAGCGACGGATGGTGCTGTAGCTGCGGGAGTTACAGTTGTTGATGTAGCTGCGGGAGTTGCAGTTATTGGTGTCAGAGCGACAGATGGTGCTGTAGCTGTGGGTGGCACGTCTGCGGTTACAGTCTGTGTGGCATGTTTTGTTTTATATATCCACATCATTGTTTCGGTGAAGCCGCAGAATATTAGGTTGTTCATTTCCTTTATTAGGTCACTGCTTTCATCGGTGATGAGGAGGGTGACGTGAACGAAGGTGTCCCGTGATTCCGATACCTTCAAGATTTTCCAGTTTTCCACATCGAGGCTGGGGTTGGAAATTTGCAGAAGCTCAAGGATTGCCTTTCGGTTACTAGCCATTATATCTGGGATTTTTATACGACCTCTAGGCCTGTTGGGGATATCGCACTGCTCTACCAGACAGAGTTTAGCCTCTGGCCATACTTCGCCAATGACCGTTAGAGCCTTTTCGAATAACTCTAACGAGCGTTGGTCGTGGAATGCCATGAGCTTTACTCTGTTCAGATGCCAGCCTGCGTCAGTACATCTTGTTGGAGTGCCAGGATTGTCCCTTATTACACTAGCGTACGCAACAAGCAGCTTAGCGTTAGCTTTCCTCCAGTTATCAAACGAGATGCTACCGCTGGGATGTGAGTTGTCTACGACGGCGCGTGTGAGACTGTTCCTGGCTATGTCGCTGTACCGGACTCTTTCTTGGATCTTTGATCTTTTATGTGAACTGGCAATGCCAGGCTCATCAGCGGATCGCTGACGTTTTATGTTAGCAGTCCCTTGTGGGGTCTGAGATTGGTTCAGTAGGTTTTTGGCCTTTTGAACCAATTGGTTTTGCTCCGTGGATCTTTGAACCTCAGGGATTTTGCCAACAGTTGAAAGGATGTAGTTGGCCCTTCGACGGTCACGGTAGCGTCGATCATGAGGTCGTACCCGTTTAGCTGGCTTGCCAGCGCGAGGTGGGGAGGCGTTGCCCGGCGTCGGCTTGCTGGTCCCCGAAGTAGATGCTGCCGTATCCCCATTAGGGGGGGCTTCTTCTGCCGCGTTCTTCCTGAAGAAGGAAGATAGGGTACTAGTATTGTGCCTCTTGGCTTCTTGTGACAATTTAGTCGAGCCGAGAGGTCTGCCTCTTTTCGAGGGAGTTGGGGTGGAGGGTCCGTTACCAGACTTCTCCGAAGTTGTTGTTTGTTGTGGTTTTGTTTGTTTAGTTTGTGTATTTGAGTTCATGTTTATGGTTCGGTCCTTAGGCCGCCGTAGAAGCCGTCGGGACCTAATGAGATGAAGAGGGACAAAAACGGTCACTTACGCCAGAGCCCTTTAGCGCAAGAAGGCATTGGATTGAAACAGGTGTGCGCCCTCACCTGAGTTTGACATAGTAACGACTAATATGTAACCCCTATAGCCATACATCCCTCGGCCTATGCAGCCCACCTTGGATTGGGGGGTTTTGTTTAAAGAGAGTCTCTTTCTCTCCCGCAGAAACGCACTTTCCACCGTCCCAAAATTGAGGCCAATGCCAGAGACATGACCGTAACATTAACCTCTCATTTAGGCCGGTATCCAGTTCCTACACTGGGAAGTCCTAGGGTAGGAGGCGTTCTGCGTGCTTCTCAGGTTTTTATTCCCCGATCGGCAACTGGAACTAGGTTGGTTCGCGAGCGGGCTTTTACCGAAGCTATGACCCGCTTCACCACGGAAGATAGCCGTGGCTTTCACTATCCACCACCTGTGACGCGCCCGATGGATAACCCAATCACAATTTAATTATTTAAACAAATTTATTATTAATTGTTGTTGTTGTTTATTAATAAATTTGTTTAAATAATTAAATTAATTAATTTAATCATTTTATCTAAACATAATTATTTTAAAAAATCTAAATTTTTATTTAAATAAATAAATTAAGTTATAGAACTTTATTTAAATAATATAACAAAATAACGAAAAAAAAACAAGAAAAATAATTAAATTATTTTTTAATTAATTAAGTTATTGAAATTAATTTAATAATTAAAGGTTTGTTAAAAAAATATACGAAAAAATAAATTTTACCCATTAAAATGAATTTGTTTCACCATGAAGCTAAAAGCCTGTACGTCATTAGCGGGTTACAACGTTAGATTTTTGAAAAATTTTAAGATTTTAGTTTAATCGTCATTAAAAACTCATAATTATTACAAAAGATTCTTTAGAACATTAGAATAGGATGATATACGATCATGGCGATATATTTGAGATCATATCAACCCGAACCCCGACGCATACCCACATCACCCGCTGGGTTAGTAGTGTACGCCGCCCAATTGATTTCAATTAATCTCATGTTCATGCCTGATTAAAATTACAACGTTCAATGATTTTGAATTGTGCCATTCACCACCACATGACAAGGACTCCAATATTGATATTGTACAGGGCAATATAGCGACGGGGCATATAAACCAAACACAATACTGCTCGTAATGCAATTTCAACCTACAGCCTCCAATCCTAACCATAGCGCAAATGGATGTCCCTCCCGGTCTAGCAGTTGTTTTCTTAAAGTCTCATCTTCTCGTCGCTGCTTCTGCCTGTGCGAGTGTAAACCATTGTAACAAATTCATCGAGTACATAGTTTTAATAAACAATTGTTGTTGTTTTTGTTGCAATGATACCTAAAGAAAATAAACGCCACGCAAAATTATTTACAACTGATAATTTTTTTTTCATGTATGCGCAAAATAGTTTACATTTCTTGTGTTTTAATTCACTACCAGAGTAACTACAGAAAGAAAAACAACAACAAAAACAAAAGAACAACGGCAGAGTTATAGGAGAAGAGCGTATGTGAATATGAGTATTATGAGTTTGCGTGTATGTAGTACTTGTTAAGAGTGAAAGTGACATAAGTCGTTAGGGTACTCAAATAAAAGATCATTTAAGACGAATGTTGTTAAAAAAAAATTCAACAAAAATACAAAATTTTTGGATTGATGGCATGTGTCAGTTAGTGCAACTGTCTCATTTTTGAACCCTTACCCATTGGGATGACGGTTTGTACGAGGAAATGCATTAATGGGGACTAGTTGAACCCCAAGTATCTTAAGACCAAATTTGTTTGATGACTATAAGGCGATTGATCCGTGTCCATTTGTCTGTTTGGCAGGATAACTAGAGTTAAGCCACAAAAAATTTATAAAAATTTACCAGAATTAATATTCTCTAAATTGTAGTTACGGGATTGTAAATAGGCAGAATAGCTCCACCCCTTCTAGTACCTCCTCCTCTTTACCTATTTTTGGAACAACAATATTTTTTAATAACTTCCAAACCGAAAACTAAAGGATATTTGAATTTGGTTAGTTTACCTATCTTGTTATAGTAGACAGAATCTCAGAAAACCGTTACATTTGTCACACACCTTGTTGTACCTCTCATTTATCAGTCAGTTTTTTTGGATGAAATTTCTGTACTAGTTGTATGTTCACTTTTATTTCAATTCCAAATATCTTACATTACACACTCTACACGCTTTTCTCTAAAATTGTTCTCCTTTGGTATTTTCATGACTTAAACCACATACCGAATTAACGGCTAAATCCATTTGTAAAAAAAAAACAAACATATGTAAATGAAGTTGTTTGCTGCTCCAAACGATAATGTCAACAAATCAACATGAAACCCCAATGTATTGCAGCAGATTCAGTCTGTTTCGTCCGCCGGCCCCGTTCATTGTTTGTAAACAATGGAGCTCCCTCCACATGGCAGTGGTGCAGTGTTGAGTTTGGCCGTTGTCTTTGCTTTGCACCGTTTTAATTGCGAGTTGTTGCGCTATTTTTAACAGAAAACGTCAAGTGAAATTCATAAAGAAATCGCGGTGAAATTTTGCATTTTCCTTTCTGATATGGAAAATGAAAAATATTATTAGTTATTGTTCGAGCAAAAGAATTTCATTTAACAACCTAACATTAACCTTATATGGTATGAGGAAACTTTTGTGTTTAATTAAAAGTTGACAGATAAAAGCGCTGCGCTAAAGTTAAATTCCTAATACATAATTCATCATCATGGGATTGGATTAAGATTGGAGTTGGCATGCCATGGGATCGATTAATCGGTTGCGTACAGCGATTGACGTTCAGACAGACAATCGTTTGATAACAACAAGAAATAGACAAATTGTCCGAATGGGAATTAAATGGAAAAACAACATTAAGCAAATGCCGCATATTTACTATATGACTCTAGCGTACACGATCAATTAAGTTGCTGAAGTAAAGTTACAAAGTAGTGAAAGGGCTTACAGTGGTTCAAAAGGAGGCATAAATATGTTGTTATAACAGAGTACTTTTACTGGAAGAATTAATTTAAGGATTAATACATTTTAAAATGAATTTTGTATAAATAAGTAAAAATTTTTATATAGTTATACATACTTTAACAATGGAATAAATTTATAAAAGACTAGTGCGCCCGACAATGCTTCGTTATCGTAGATATTTGACGGAATATTCTTACTGTCGTAAATGTTATATGTATGATAATTTATAAATCTGTAGGACAATAAAAAACCTTGATACAATATGTTGAGTTAAGCTACATAAGCGGCTAATATAAAGTAACTGATTAGCCGGGTAAAGCGAAAGAAATTTTATTGTTTCAAATACTGAGTATCTATCGATCTATGGCCGCACGTAGAAAAGTATTCTGAGCGTTTCGGTTTTTTTGTCTTTTGCGCTCCGTAGATAGTTCGTCACACCAAGCTTAGATAAGAGCTCTTTCACCTAGTCCATCCATCGAAGTAATGGTCGCCCCCTCCTGCGTCGCCGAATACTTTTTGAGCCTGAGCATTTTCATCCATTTGTACAAAGTGTCCAAACTAGCGCATTCGGTCTCATTCAGCTAATGATTCATTAGACGACGGTAATCGCTGTTAACGAGGATGGGTCCAAATTAGGGATGTAACGAACGTTTATTATTCGCATAGTTTTGTACATTCGCTTTCGCATTCGCATTCGTATAAATATATATTTCAATATTCGCATTCGCTTTCGCAAAAAAAATATTCCAATATTCGCATTCATACAAGTAATAGTAATAGTGAGACTGATCAAGAGATCACGTTTTCAGTCTCTCGTGCAAAAAAATTGTTAGCTGAATACAAAAAATTCATATTTCAGAAGATCCTTTATTGTGGTGGAAACGAAACAGCTCGAAATACCAAAAGTTAGCTACGTCTTCGGGAAGTGTTCGCAGCGAACAGTTTAGTACAGCCGGACTTATCTATGATCCACTAAGAACTAGATTGCATAGCGAAAAAGCAGCGAAGGTTCTTTTTGTTAAATACAACTTGGCTCTACTAAACTGAATACTGAATACGTCAAAGTTTTCGAAAGTAAATAAAATTATAGTTTAGTTACCTTAAAGACTGAATTTCTGAGAATTATATATATTTTTGTTTTTGTTTTACTTTGAAATAAACATTTTATGTTTAAGTACTTAACTGGAATACATATTTTTATTTGAAAAAGCAGAGAGTAGGAATGAAACTAAGTTATTCGTTTACGTAAACCATTTTTTGACATTCGCTAAACAATTTTGGAATATTCGCTTTCGCATTCGCATTCGCAAAAATCAATAATAAGTATTCGCATTCGCTTTCGCAAAAAAAATATTCCAATATTCGCTTTCGCATTCGCATTCGCTAAAGCACATTCGTTACATCCCTAGTCCAAATATTTTGCGAAAAAATTTTTTCTCAAAAACTCCAAGAATAGATTGATCTGCCTGCTTCATTACCCAGGGTTCTGCGCTGTAGAGCAATAGAGGTAGGATCAGTGTCTGGTAGAGTTGGATCTTCGTACGTCGAGATAGGGCTTTATCAATAAAACGCTTGCTCATCGCATAGTAGCGGCGTTTTGCGATAAATACTTGTCTCTTTTTTTTCAGGCTAACATTATTATTTTTGTTTATGGCGGAGCCGTGGTAGACAAAAACATCTACTAATTCAAAGATATAGTTTTCAACGTCCTAAACGGGAAAACTTTTTGATCGTTGAAACCAGACATGTTAAATTCCAATTAGAATTAGCAATTGATGCAATTGGTTTATATTCTCTAATTCTTCAAACAATTAGAATTAGTTCTACTAATTTACATTAGATAATTGAAATTTTTATTCCTATGGTAAAACTAATTGCAATTAGTTGCCATTAGCAAAAAAATGGGTTTCCCTTTACAATTAGGAATCTAATTGAATTCTGCTAATGCAATTAGATATTCAATTAGCTCGAATTAGAATCAATTATTTTGATATTTTCAAAAACAAAAATAAACTAAAATATTCATAATATGAATTTCACACATATATATATATATATATATATTACTTATGTACATAATATGTACTACTAAGCTAATTGAATATCTAATTACATTAGCAGAAGTCAATTAGATTTCTAATTGTAAAGGTAAACCAATTTTTTTTGCCAATGGCAACTAATTGCAATTAGTTTTACCATTGGAATAAAAATTTTAATTATCTAATAGGAATTAGTTGAACTAATTCTAATTGTTTAATGAATTAGAGAATTTCACAAAAGAAGGTTAATTAACAATCATTACCATTATCTAATCATTATTTAACATCTTTGGTTGAAACAAATAACTTGTTTTTGTCCTCATTAATCACCAGACCCACTTCTGCCGACTGCTTCTCAATGCTCGTAAAGGCCGCAGTAACATCCAGCAGTCTTCGGCCAATGATATCTATATTATCGGCGTACGCGTGCAACATGTGGCTTTTGTTAAAGATGGTGCCAGTCGTGTTAACTGCTGCTTTCCGCATGATCATCTCCATTGCCTGAAGCCTAGCTTGGTAGAAAATGACTCTGTTAGATTTGGCCCTTTTTCCACTGAAGACTTCGTGTCAGTCAGTGTCATCCCGCAAAGTCGTATCAGCTTACCGGGGATACAAACTCAGATGGTAGGTGTCGACCTGCATTGATTATGTCTTCTCCAGGACTTGTCTTAATGTGAATATCTGGTCGGTCTTAGATTTACCAGGTCTTAAGCCATACTGATAAGGCCCAAGCAGGTTCGCTAAAATGGGCTTAAGTCTTTCACATAACACGCTAGACAAGACCTTGTATGCAATAGGTAAAAGGCTGAACTCGCGAAATTCGGTACACTGACTTGTATCGCCTTTCTTAAGCACAGGACATAGAACACTCAGTTTCCAATCATCGGGCATCCATTCCTTGAGCCAAATCGTGTTTATGATCTGGTTCATGTACGTTGCCAGCTCATCGCCGCCGACTTTAAAAATCTCTGCCGGCAGTTGTGTTGATCTCGTTTTGGCTCGGTGGTGGACAGTCTTCACTATCGTCGATGATTGGTCTGACTTCGTCACTTATGCTGCCTTCGGAAACGAGTAGAGATCGAAAGTGTTCCCTCCATATTTGCAGCACACTCTGAATGTAAGTGACCTGATTTTCGTCTCCGTCTTTGCATTTTACCTTTTGGTAGAATTTTCGGGCTTCAACTCTATCCCTGTAATTTTCGATATCCTGACTGAAGAGGCGTGTCATCTCCCTCCTCTTCTCATTATAACGCTTCGTCATTGCACGCGTTGTCATTGGCTGCAGGTTTGCTCTGTATGCAGCATCGTTTTCTTCAGACATTCCGCATCCTCCCAGGGCTTGTCAGAGCGTAGTATTTCATAACCCAGTACGGTTGTTACGGCAGTGGTCATAGAATTCGCAATATGCTGCATTGGGTGCGGAAACATCAGAACTAGGGGTAATTGAGAGAGTTTGTTAGAGTAGGCATTGGCTATTTCGGTAGTATGCAGCTTCGTGATGTCTAGTTTCCTTTGCGTTTGGTTACGAGCGTTTTTAGCACTTCTTAATCACGTTCGTACCTTAGCTAAAACTAGGTGGTGATCCGAGTCAACATTTGCACCGCGCATCACACACACGTCCACAACGCTTGAGACATGCTTTTCATCAATTACCACGTGATCAATCTGTTTTTTTGTCTTTTGATCAGGGGATATCCAGGTTGCCTTGTGGATATCTTTATGCGGGAATCTGGTTCCACTCACTACCACGTTTTTTGCCGACGCGAAGCTAACTAGTCTGAATCCCTAATCGGAGGTGGTGTTGTGCCGAATGAATTTCCCGAATGCTGAACGAAGAGCATCTTCGGTACCTATTTTGGAATTAAAATCTCCCAGAACAATTTTATTGCCATGTGCAGGGCATCGGTCATATATTTCCTCCAGGCGGTCATAGAATGCATCTTTAATGTCCTCATCTTTGTCTTCCGTCGGGGCGTGTACACAATTCAGGTCCGACGATATTGTCCATAATTATTCTATTCATTCAGATTTTAATAAATATTTACTTTTCGCAAATTTGGACGTCTTCGGTGTACAGTAGGCCCTTGGTTAACGAACACAATTCGTTCCAGAGGCGTGGTCGTTATGCGAAACGTTCGTTAAGCAAAACCATTATTTCCATATATATCAGTGCAAAATAAAATAATGCGTTCCAAGTCGGAAAAAGTACCAATTACATATTTCAACATCAATATTTATTGAAAGTAATATAACATATATTTATCAACATTTTTAAGGAACTGAATATAGAACGAAATGAGACAATCTGCAATGGAAAAAACGAAAAAATAACAAAAAAAAGTAATTTTGTATGATACCTAGACGCATACCTAGTTCTTCTTTAACAAAAAACTGTCTATAGTCGTTTGTTTTTGGCGACGTTTCAATATTTGTTGAAAATGCGACACAGCAATATCATTGAATAAATCTGTTGAGCGTTTAGCCACTGTCTGATTGGGGTGATGTTTTTTAATGTATGATGCCACAGACTCCCATGCCTTAAGCATTTCTTTAATTGCACTAGACGGTAGTTGTTCTTCTGTAACCTCCTCGGTTGATAAATTCTCCTCCACATCTTCTTGCTGTAAAGCACATTGCAAATCCATAAGCTCTTCGGTAGTCAGCTCCTCACTGTGCTCTGCCACAAGCTCATCGATATCATTATTATCTACCTCTAGGCCCATCTGGTTAGCCAGAAATATAATTTCGTTGGTTACTGGCTCAGTGGACACTGCGTGGAGCCCCTCAGATGCGCATATGGCAAAGCGATTCGGTATTTCCCATTTTGCGTTGGTCGTTATACGAAACTTTGTTCGTTAAGCGAAACATTTTTTTTTTAAATGTGTTCGTTGTGCGAAACGTTCGTTAAGCGAGGCGTTCGTTAACCGAGGGTCGACTGTACTTGCAAAAAAGATATGCATGTAAATGTCCATGGGTGCATTCAGTCATTCGTATAAGAGGTAACCGAAGATGTGTGACAATTTTTTTTTTGGGATTTTTTAGGTTTTAAATCCGGGAGAAATAACATTTTCCGAAAAATAGCTCATTTTGTATGGGAGGTACTAGAAGATGTTGGTCTATATCGCCCATATTCATTCTTGAGCCAGATTTTTATAAATGTTTACCATAAGCAAAACTTCAATCACTAACTACAACTATCTTCCATTGTTAAATAATCACATTTCAACCAACCTATTTCAACAGGTATCCTTCACCCCACCCCTCAAACAACTTCTTCATTATCTTGTGTTATCTGAATATAGATAGGTATGATTCAATACAGATATTTTCGTGGCGAACAAACCCCCATCGCCCTTGAACCACTGTCGATGTCCCTTTGCTAGGGCAACATCATCCACGTACATAATTGATTACAACACAAGGCACCGGCACCGACAACAGCAACAACACCGAATACAACCTCATAAACAATTGCAATATGCAAACATACTTAAACTTTAATCAAACATAAGTACAGAATTTATTGGTAAATGAACTTTTCCTTACATATTTTAATCAATCGTTTAACCTTAATGATAACACGCAATGGTGGGTTGGAGAGATAAATTGGGTTGGGCTATACTCTCGTCATATCAATGTCATATTAGGTAACAAGTACCCTAGGTACATTGGCTTTCATATATATACGTACATACTTACGTAAAATGTGTCATAATTGCCTCTTAACTATTGATGTACGTAACTGTAGAATGTAATGGAATCAAATCGTATCGAATCATAAACACTGTGTAAAGATAAACCAAGAGTTATTTATAACAAACTTGTATGACGCGAGACATAACGACAGACGCACGCAGACGCGTTGAGTGAGTAACAAACAACAACACCTGTTGTCAACGCAAACGCAATGACAGTCCAAAGAGATATATATTTATGTTTATCTTTAAACACTATGAGGAGAGATAAGACCACACACAGTATTAATAGCAGAGACATAAAGTGAACTGATTTGATTTAGAATCTGATTCCAAAATCTTAGTTATATGCCATGTTATCATAAATTATGAGCGGATTTAAAACCAAACATGTAAATGCACTTTTTTCTTCTGGTCATGTAAATATGTATACTGATGTGGCATGGGGCACAAGATTACGAGGGTGGTGTACAAATTTTAGTATGAAAAAATAAAATTGTTTTAAATCCGCGCTTATTTACTTAGCAGTTTTTCTTAACGTTGTAAGCTTGATTCAACGCAAAGAGAGGTATATTATCATGCTTAGTGCGTTATATAAGATAGACATATGTATAGTAAAACTTTAGAAAAGACTACATCCAACAAATGTAAGAAGGTTAATTAAATAACACTTGTTTGTATTGTCATTTTTTATGTGGTACCGAAAGGGAAAAGCCTCTAATTAATTCGTGCAAAAATCTCAAAAGAAATTATACTATTAATAGGTGGGGTAAACGTCCCGGTTTCAAGTATAAATACAAAATATTTAATGTGAAATATGTTCAACGTTTTGAGTGGTTTCTTTTAGAAATTATTGGAAGATATTAATTTTCAAGAAATTCGATTATTTTTATAGGAGGATTTTAAGTCAACGTTCGTTGACCTTGTGCAAAATTTGACTAAATGCATTGTACTTGCCAAATTCTAAGATCCTGGGAGGTACCAGAAGAGGTTGGCCGATATGGTCCATATACATTCCTGAGTCAAATATTCATAAGTTTGCATTGTATGCAATATATAACTGAATTCAGTCAGTATGTATGTATGTATAAAAAGGGTAAACTCCTATGGGTGGTACCAAAAGGAGTGCGGCAAAAGTTTTAGGTTTCTGCTGATTCTGCTACTATTACAAGATAATTGAATATATTTATTTTCCAAAAATATCATATCCATAATCATTCCTAAGACAAATTTCAATAAGCGTACTTCTTGCACAAAATATAACTGAATTCAGTGTACTTACTAAAAAATATGGTTTAAAAAGTTATGGGGTTGAATTTGGTCGGTACGAATAAGGACATAGTAAAGGATTCGTTTTTAAAAGATAATTAAACTGACCATTGTGCCTCTGGAAGTAACGGGAAAAATATTCTGGAGGCACCAAGGGGTTCAGCCGATGTATACACATTTATAACCTAATCACTATGGGCGATTACAAATTTGCGAAATTTAAAAAAACTAGTATTAATTTGTAAGATTTTTGACGAAATTGAAGAAAATCTTACGAGCTGGAACATTTTCATCCAGGAGGGAGCGACCTAAAGTTCGTTGGATGGACTAGGTGAAAGAGCTGTTATCTAAGCTTGGTGTTCTTGGAATTTTAAGAATTCTTTTCTACGTGCGGCTACTGATAGATGAATTTATATTGCTGCTGCCAATTAAGAAGAAGAATGTGTTTTATAATATAACAGTCGTGTAAATAGTCCTCAAACATTACTGACACAAGTCTGAAAAACGTGTTCTCAATAATGCAGAAATTTTTTAGCAAATAAAATTTAACAGTTAAGAAAAAACCATTGTAGTCCTAGTCTTTTGTTTCAACAACAGTACTTTTTGATAAAATAATTTTTAATATAAAAAAATAATTATTTTTGGACAATCAAAGAACTTTTTGGTACAATAAAGTTACTCTGTGGTACAAGTAATTGTTCTTTTTGTGTACAATAAAAATACTTTTTAGTACAAAAAAATTTTATTTTTGAGAATATCAATTTCGTCTGCAAATTTTAGCCTAAACTGCCGAGTACTATTTTTGTACCAATTTGTATCTCTCTGGGGCTAAAACAAATTTTGTTCACGCCACCTCCGCCCACTGATCCAAAATTTAAATTTCGTCTACATATTCATTGTCGTATTGTCGAGTACTATCTGTGTACCAAATTTTATACCATAAGAGGTAAAATATAGTTTTTCCACGCCCTTTCCGCCCACTGATTCCAAATTAAAATGTTGTCTGCATATTCATATTCGTGTTGTCGAGTAATATCTGTGTACCAAATTTTATCTCTCTAGGGCATAGACGTTCAATAGTGGCACAATTGTGCTTGTTAATTCGCACGTATTGTTTTTCTCTCTCACTCACTCACATTATTTTTCAATACTGACTACATTTCATTTAGTGCGGTCTGTCTCTTTCACACTAATAGCACCTCATTTAATTTTGGACGTCTATGCTCTAGGGCTAAAATACAGTTTTGCCACGCCCTCTCCACCCACTGACCCGAAATTAAATTGTCGTCTGCATATTCAGATTCGTGTTGTCGAGTACTATCTGCGTACAAAATTTTATCTCTCTAGGGCTAAAATACAGTTATACCACGCCCTCTTCATCCACTGATCCAAAATTAAAATTTTGTCTGCATAATCACATTTGTGTCGTCGAGTACTCTCTGTGTATCAAATTTTTTTTTTTTATTGGTAAAATATATTTTTTCCACGCCCACTGACCCAAAATTTAAATTTCATCTGCATATTCATATTCTTATTGTCCAGTACTATCTACGTACCAATTTTATCTCTCTAGGACTAAAATACAGTTTTGCCAAGCCCTCTCCGCTCACTGATCTAAAATTAAAATTTCGTTTACATTTTCATATTCGTCTTGTCGAGTACTATCTGCGTACCAAATTCTATCTCTCTAAGGCTAAAATACAGTTTTGCCACGCCCTCTCCGCCCACTGAACCAAAATTTAAATTTCGTCTACATATTCATATTCGTGTTGTCGAGTACTATTTGTGTACCAAATTTTATATCTCTAGGGCTAAAATACAGTTTTGCCACGCCCTCTCCGCCCACTGAACCAAAATTTAAATTTCGTCTACATATTCATATTCGTGTTGTCGAGTACTATCTGTGTACCAAATTTTATATCTCTAGGGCTAAAACACAGTTTTGCCACGCCCAATTCGCTCACTGATTCAAAATTAAAATGTCGTCTGCATATTCATATTCGTGTTGCCGAGTACTATCTGCGTACTAAATTTTATCTCCCTAGCTCTAAAAATATGTTTTGCCACGCCCACTCCGCCCATAGCCTACGGTATTTTCCATATAGTACACTAACTGTCTTCCAAATTTCATTGAAATCGGTTCAGCCGTTTAGGCGTGATCGAGCCACTAACATACAAACAGATAAACATTCACATCTCTACATATATAAAAATTACGTGTATGTTCGTTCGGGACCGGCCGTGGCATAGTGGTTAGAACACGCGACTACCATGCGGGAGATCGCAGGTTCAAACCTGGCTCCAGTCATCTTAAAAGAAAAAAATAAATAAAATTTTCTTTCATTGTCGGCTCCCCTCGAATGTTGTTTGACAGCAACTTCGCAGTATTAAGCGTTGATTCAATCGTCGTGTCTAGTAAGAGCTTCTCAAAACAGTGATGTTCGCATTCGTCGATAAATAAGTAGGTGCCGTTAGTTGTGAATCTAAAAATAGAAAGCGTGTTAATTCACAACAACGCGAGAAGCTATCCCATACCTCATTCATGGGGTGCAAAGGGAAATTAAGTTTTTTTTAAGTTTATGTTCGTAATCGCTAAACTCAATAACTACTGGACCGATTTTGACCAAATTTTATATGCATGCTCTATGGGCCGTGAGTAGTGATTCTGTTTGAAGTTCGTCCGCAGATGGCGCAATATTTAGTTTTTTTTTGTGTTTTTGAAGGCAAAACAACGTTTACCCGGGTCAGCTAGTTTATAATATTTATAGAGAAATTTTTCTAATATTTAGATTTTCCAAAAAAAATTCAAAAATCCAGTTATCTTTTATTGGAACAAAAAAAATTTATGTCGAAATAGTTTTTTTTTGCTTAGTTCACTATCATTTATATTAAATCGATTTTTTTTATAATTTCGAGTATTTTTCAGTTATATAAAAAAAATGTAAATTTAAATTATTTTCAATTTAGATTTTTTTACCTGAAAAGAAAAATTAACAAAATCTGTACTCGATTTAAAGAATTTTTCGATTAAACAATCAAAGAACACATTTTATTGATATTATTTTATTTTTTTAAAACAATCGCGCAATTTTTTAAATATATTTTTTTGCAATTGAACATTTAACTTTGACTTTTAAGACATAAAACTAACATGTGCTTCTGTCATTTTCCAATCAAGTTTTCTTAAAACTTACCACTTTCCCACCTTAACATACCACGTACTTTATTAATAATATTTTCGTCTTTATTTTCAGATTTTTGTATCATTCGAAAAGAGCCAACAACAACAACAACACAGCAAACAAAGCAAATACTAAACTCCACAATAATATTTTCAAAAACAAAAAAAGTAAAAGTAAAGAAAAATACTACAAGAGCAATCAACATACAACAAAAAAAAACCATATACAAACAACTGTGATAATTATAAAAGAATCATAACAACGGAAAATCACACAAGTGCAACCAACAACTACGACAACAACTGCAAATATGTCTCAAACAAATAGTAATCGTTGGTGTTCCACGGCGAGGAGTATGAGCACGAGTGCGTCTACCAGATATCTCCTCACGACACTGGTCCTACTCACATGCTGCGGCCACAGTCTGATGGCCCAGGCGGCCGTTGCCGGTGTTAACGATTCACGTTTTGTATACAATAAATCAAAAACGGATGTAAATGCTGTTGAATCAACTGAAACAGATACGAATGTTAAGCTGCTCGAAGAAAACGAAACAGATCCGGTGAGTAGCACACGACGAGCTAAGCTAAACACGCATAATACTCGCTGCGCTTGGTTGTAGTGTAATAAACATAATAATAAAGAACGTGAGATGGTCGATTTCTATTTTTATTCACATTATTCAAAACACTTAATTGCAATTAAATGTTTCCATTAAAAAATCAAGTGTGCAAATATGCGCAAAAGTCCTTGTAGCGAATAGCAAAGAGTGTTTAATCAAGCAGCGCCCACATATGGATAATATTTATTTATTTATGTTAACAGAAATATTTGCCGTGATGTGTATTTTATATATAGGGATAGCACAATAGAAAACATAGGGGGAAAGGAAGTCCATGAAGCGCCAAAAGCAGTTGTAAAAAGTCACGTACATTTGATCATGAGGGGAAACATGGAATTTTTAGATGTAGTCCTGGAAAATGACTGTCCTAGGTCTAAAGCAGGACAATGCACATGATTTCGACAAATACCAAAAAAACTTAATAATAATACATAATACAAATTTGTATTTAAAAAAAAAAACGAGAAAGACTTTAACATATTACTAACGTCTTTGTTTGTAAAAGAAGAATAAGTCTATGAAATTTTAGTTATACAAAGATTGAAGCATGAAAAATGTGACATGGCATAAGCGATATGTAATAAATTTTGCTTCCAAACCGCTAATCACAATGTCTGAATAAAGTAAACTTTTTACTATCAAATTTATGTATACAAACGATATTAACTGTATATGATAGCATATATATCAACCACATATTTATCCTAAATCCGTTAAAATATTTATTTCCGGTACCGGTAATTTAGTGCATTGCTCATAAATGTTGTCTTTGTAAATACTATTGTCTATGTCGGCATTCCACGCGTCCCACTATTGTCTTAGATTACTTACGAGAGATTACTTAAACATTTGCCAAATTTTCTCAGGCGTTAGCAAGGCTTTGCTATTAAATACCGTTATCAAAATCTAATTTACGCTTTCCAGTAAAATTTAACTAAATATTTACTTTGGTGTATAAAGTAAAAAAACTGTTTTCGCCATAACTTCAATTCTTCAATAACTGTGGCTGCGGCGGGTATCTTAAAAATTCTTGCTAATTAATTTCTTGTGTCAATACACTTCAAATGACGCAACTTTTTTCGGTATTCTTGTCTTACCTAATTACTAATTAATTTGCAGTTTGTATTTACACAGGTATGTTAATTGAAAAAAGTGTTTACATGATTAAACAATTTTGGCGTAGAAGTAAATTAAAAACTTGCAGAAAATCAAAAAAAAAAATATACAGAATGGCGATATAATCTTATTAGGGTTTGCCGATAAAATTCGATGTTTTAATCTATATAATTAGTTTTTCGTATTAAATCAAATTTGTATCACGTAAATATTGAAATATGAATGGCAAATTTAGATATATAGTTTCTTAAGTCTGTAGTACCGAAATGTTTATAAGCCACATGCGCATGTTACTCTGACGTCTTGGAAATATTTAGCATGTGGGTGGCATTGTTTTTAAATGAATCGTAATATTTTGGCAATATGTAAATGAAAAGTATTTTTGTGTCAAGATCTAAATTTGACACTTGTGGCCATATCGAACACGTTACAAAGGTAGCACATGTTGTAACATTTAGAAGTATGTAACTAGTTGGCGACATGCAGCACATGACGCATTTTACCAACGTGCGTATGTGAATTTCTAGTACACGAAATGCCACCAGCCGTATATTATACACTTCATTTTTTTGTCGCTTTTTATTGAAAGCATTTTATAAATTTTTTTAATTTTATTAATAAAGTATTTTTTATTTTATTAAAAATAAATAATAATTTTAAAAAATATTTTTTTTTACCTTAGCATAAAATTAAAAAATATTAATTATAATCTGAGAACAGTGATGGTATACAAAATTGGGCAAAAATCTCAATTTTTGGTTTTGAAATCGTCAAAATCGTCAAAACCTGATTTGAAAATCGTCAAAAAATCTTTACACCTTAATTTACTCATTTTATCGTATATGTAACAAACTAACGGAAAAAAATTACAAAATACATTTTTTTAAACGTTTTATTTAAAATACATTAAAAAATAATTTAAGTAAAATAATTCATTGAATAAAATAACTTAAAAAAACCAACAAAAACTGAAAAACAATAACAATAACCAAAAAAAGTGAGAGGTTACATATTAATATATTTTTATACAATTTGTATTACATTGTAATAATTTTACATTTTAAGCATATGTTCTGTTATTTAAACACATGTCACTATTAAACTTTTTAAGTACGTCTGGCTTTACCTTTAAATCATAACAATTTGCTTTATTTAATTTAAGGAAGTCTTTTGTGAAGATAATACCTTTCATTGAATCTCTTTCTAATCGGTTTCTATATTTATTTTTAATTAACTTGACTAAATGCTCTTTCTAAATATGCCGACGACTGTGATAGTATCAGAATTTTGAAAATAAATGTTGTTAAAACTGGAAAAAGTAGTTTAGAATAATAAAATAAAATGTTGATACTCTTTTACAATAATAGAGAAAGACTATTCGGGACCATTTATTAATACATACATTAGGGTGTTCCTTATATAAAATTTTTGGGAATTTCGTTAAAAAAAGGTATTAGTAGCGAATTTGAACATCGAGCTCAAATTTCCATTTGTTATTTACAAAATAACGGAAACCGGTTTTCTGAACCGGGTATTAGAAACTCGGTTCCAATATGATGATTTCCATATTTTTAGAAGTATATAGTAGCTCTGGGGAAATAAATACTACATACAAAAAATAAATTTCTTACATCAACGAATATTTTTAAAGCTTTTTCATCACAAAACCACTGTTGACATTCAAACTTCTTAGAATAAATTGATGAAAAACTTCAAACTTCGCTACTAAGAAATTTTTTTTAACGAAATTCCCAAAAATCCCATATAAGGAACACCCTAACATACATTCGGATTAATTAAGTTAATTGATTTGAATTTATTTTCAAATTTAAATCGTTTCAGAACTGGCTCACAAAGTTCGATGTACAAATTAGTTCATTATAATTTCATCTATTTCATGTTGTGGTAATTTTGTTTCAAGCAAAATTTCACTTGCATATAGTGTGTCAAAAAGTATTTTTTTCATGTATTGTAATGAATTCAACTTTTCATTCATTGTGTGCTGATTAAGTTAGGGTTACCCAGCGCAAACTTGGAAAGGAAGTTGTAATTTGTAAAAATCGTCAAATCGTCATTTCTGTTTTTGGACAAAAAATCGTCAAAATGACGATAAATCGTCAAATATACCATCACTCTCTGAGAAATATGTGATTTTATTCCATTTAAAAAACATTGTTTATTTTTTACCATTTCTTACAAAAGATTGTTCTTTTGTAGCTAAATTTCATATTATTAAATTAAATTAGTATCAATTACATAATTTTTTTTTTAAATAACACTGTCCTACAAAAAAAATATTATTAATTTTTCTGGGTATCTGAATTGTAATTCCTATCGTTATTATTATCATGATTTCAAATATGTGTTCAGATTTTCTTCATCAGGCACAGTTTTTTTGCTATTTGGATTTAAAAATTTTCAGCTTTCTTTATTTTGCATTAAAATACATTATGCATATATGTAATGAAAATTTTATTTGATCCAACAGAATCAATTAGAAAAGAAAACAATAACCGGTACTAGCAGAGCTTAAAACATAAAAAAATGTAGAACAAATATATATTTTCTTTTAGATAGCAAAGTTATTTATTTATTTTATGCTAAATATCCTCCTAAAATATTCCAGCTGCAATCAGCGAGTATAGTAGGCATTTATTTTCATTCGTAACACTTTCCTAAAGTTAGAAGGTCCAAAAAACTGTGCCTGATAGCAAAATTCTGATTTCGTTTTTGAATTTCCCATGTAAAAACTCTTAGAAACTCATAATGAAACACTAGAAAAAACCCTTGTCGAACAGTGTAATTTGTATATAATTTGTTATAGTAGTAACCTGTAATCATCTACATTCCCCATGTTTCGTTTCCTTTTTTATGGACTTATAATTATCAAAGTGTATGCAAATTTGAACTTTTTAGTCAGATAAGCTGACTGATTAACACCCTCACCTAAGGTTTGATATCGTTTGAGATATGAGTTATTGAAATTGACCGATTTTTAATTGAAATTAATTATGTATTACTTATGTGGATCGTAAACGCTTTGAGATGGGACTTTCGGCCGTAAGACAAGAGGTTTACAGATATGTAGTAAAACTGTAAAATTCAAGTTCCATATCTTTGGGCATTTGGCCATTTTGTATGAGATTACGTTATCAACAGAAACTAAAGAAAACTCTCTTATTAATTTGAACAAAAATCTTATAAGAAGTCATAATTTTCCTGTTTCTTAAGTGTCACCTATAAATACAAAATATCATATGTAAACTATATTCAACGTTTTGAGGACGTTCATTAAAAATTTTTGAAAAAATATTAATTATTGTGAAAATGACTAATTTTTACTGGGGTGATTCGGTCATTGGTATGGGAGGTATCAGATGGCGTGTGTTATTTGTCTACTTCTTCTTCTTCTTTAATGGCAGCAACAACAGAAATTTATCCATCAGTAGCCGCACGTAGAAAAGTATTCCAAGCGCTTCGGTCTTTTGCGCTCCGTAGTTAGTTCGTCACACCTAGCTTAGTTAACAGATCTTTCACCTGGTCCATCCATCGGAGTTTTGGTCGCCCCCTCCTGCGCCGCCCATCGAGTTTATTGCCGAAGAATTTTGAAGCCGGAGCGTTTTCGTCCATTCGTACAACGTGTCCAAGCCAGCGCATTTGGTCTATTTGAACGCGCATGACTACGTCGATGTCGTTGTACAGCTCATGATTCATTCGCTCATACTCGCCGTTAACGATGGTGGGTATTTTTCGGAGTATTTTTCTCTCGAAGACTCCCGAATAGATTGATCCGCTTGTGTCATTACCCAGGTTTCTGCGCTGGTAGAGCTAAATCTTTGAGATTAGCGCTTTGTCGTTAAATCGCTTGCTTAGCGCATAGAAGCAGCGGTTTGCGATAAATACTTGTCTTTTGATTTCCAGGCTGACATTATTATTTTTTTTTTATGGCGGAGCCAAGGTAAACAAATTCATCAACCACTTCAATGTTATAGTTGTCAACGTTCACGCAGCGTCCTAGACGAGTGGACTCTTTGTTCGTTGAAACAAATAACTTGGTTTTGTCCACTTCAGCCGACTGCTTTTCAATGCTCGAAAAAGCCGCAGTACGTCCAAAAATATCTTTATCATCAGCATACGCGAGCAACATGTGACTTTTGTTGAAGATGGTACCATTTCTGTTTACTGCAGCCTTCCGCGTAATTATCTCCATTACGATATTAAAGAGATCGCAGGACAGACTATCGCCCTGTCTAAAGCATCGCTTGGTAGAAAATGGCTCTGACAGATTTTTGCCAATTTTCACTGAAGACTTCGTGTCAGTCAGTGTCATTGTAATCGATGAACAGATGGTAGTTGTCGATCTACATTTCTTGGGTCTTCTCTAGGATTTGTCGTATTGTGAATATCTGGTCGGTCGTTGCACAATTGGTGCGCCACTCTGTATCTCAACACTTAGAGAACATACAATGGTAATTCACAAAAATAATTGGGTCATTTCGATGCTTTAATTAAAAATTATTCTAAGTTGTTCTAAGCATGTTTTAAACAATTATTAAGACGTTATTGAAAAAGTATTTGTACATACCACAGAAATAGCCAATGCCTACTATAACCAACTCTCTCAATTACATCGAACCAACCCTTTCTCAATATCTTGTAAGGACGGAGACAGAAATCTGGTTACTGACATTCAGACTGTGCTGCAAAAATGGGGGTAACACTTTCGATCTCTACTCGTTCCTGAAGGAAACATAAGTGACGATTCACCACCGAGCCAAAACGAGATCAGGACGGCAGTTGCACGGCTTAAAAACAACAAGGCTGCGGCAGTCGATGGACTGCCGGCAGAGCTTTTAAAAGCAGGCGGCGATGAGTTGGCAACGTGCATGTGTCAGCTCATAAACACGATTTGGCTCAAGGAATAAAGGCCCGATGATTGGAATTTGAATGTTCTATACCCTGAGCTTAAGAAAGTCGAACCAAGTGTGTGTACCAACTATCGCAGGTTTAGCCTCTTACCCATCGCATACAAGGTCCTGTCTAGTGTGTTATGTGAAAGACTAAAGCCCATTCTGGCGAACCTGATTGGACCTTATCAGTATGGATTTAGACCTGGTAGATCCAATTATTTTTGTGAATTACCAATGTATGTTCTCTAAGTGTTGAGATACAGAGTGGCGCACCAATTGTGCAAAATAAGAAATTCAAATAATTTTTTTTTTTATTGTATTGAAAATAAAATTTATTTTGTAAAACTAATTGGTTTTCAAGATGATGGAACGTTAATTATCTTCATGATCACCCACGCATATGCGACACCTGATTATCAGAAAATTATTCATTGCGGCCTATAGGGTTGAAGTCGAAATCGCCTTAATTATTATTTTAATTAACTATTTCAATTAAGTCAAATTCATGGTTTCGTTTAGTGCAGCTCTTGCTAAACTCATAAAAAAATTATATTGCAGTCAAGTCAGGCGACCTTGGAGGCCATCGGAAAATGTAGATTCTTTGACATTCATTTGTTTGGGAATTTTCCTTGGAGCTCCGCCATAACAGGTGTGGCTATGTGTGCAGTTGCTGCATCTTGCTAGAACCAAATGCTGTTGAAACAGAAAAGTCTTCGACACATTTACAGATAAAAAAAAACTTTTTCAACATCTTTAAATAACGGTCCCCATTAGCTGTTACACGTAGCACGATTCGTGCGCCACCCTGTATTAAAAAAAACTATATTATTGAATTAATATCATAAATAGAAAAAAAATCAAATTTTCTCCATTGAAAAAAATTACATTTGAACTAAAAAATAAATAAATAACGAATCTATATATATAAAAATGAAATGGTCCACGTAAGTCATACCATCACTAGTGAACGGCTGGAGCGATTTGGCTGATTTTTTTTTATTCGATTCGAAATTTTCCGTAGATTGTTTGTGTTAAAAAAAATCAAATCCAGGTGGCGCTAGGGTGGATTTATATCGAAAATTTGAATGCATGTACCAATTCAACTGATATTTAGAATGGATATTCGATTGATCATGAGAAACATTTTATGTACAAATGGACCCGGTAGGTGGCGCTGGGGTCGGTTTACAATCAAAATTTTAACGAATGGGCCAATTTAACTGAAATTCAGAATCTATATTTGTTTGATCATTAGAAAAAATCGTATGTACAAATGGACCCGGTAGATGGCGCCAGGGTGGATTTATATCGAAAATTTGAATGCATGTACCAATTTAACTGAAATTTAGTATTTATGTTTGTGGAACCTTGAATAAATTGACCCGGTAGGTGTCGCTATGGTGGAATTATAATGAAAATTTTAACAAATTAAACAATTTGACTGAAATTTAGAATGTATATTTGATTTATTATGAGAATTTTTTTTGTATATATGGACCCGCAGTTGATTTGGCTGGGGTTGAATTATTTCGAGAATTTATATCGATTGTCCGATTTTACTTAAACTTAAAATATATGATTTTTTTGGCATGAGAAAATTTTGAATGTATGTTTGGAACCAGTTGGCTGTGTTTATTTATTTATTTATTTATTCAGTCTACTGATATATATCTTACAGACTAGTATACAAAGTTAGTTATAGAATACATTTAATTAAAAATTTTAAACAAATTTAATTTAAATTGATTTTTTTTTAGCTTATGATACACTTAATATTTGGAATGTCATTTAGTCACTTTTTTAACATCATAGTTATATAAAAAAGATGTATATTTTAATGTCACCACTAATTGTAAAAACGGTTGACCCCATTTGTCCCAAAACTTCAGTGAAAGTTGGGAATTGGATGTAGATGGTCACCCAGACCGCAAAAAGGCTTAAAGAAGAATGACTAACTTTTATAATGGCGCACTTCCTACAGAATTAGGGAGCTTCACAAAGTGGTTTTTCCCATTTCGAAATTTTAGGGGACAATAACGAAAATAGGAATAACTCTTAATATCACCCACACCATACGGTTAATGGGGTTGCTGAGCCTAATGAAGGCATTTTTGGAAATTCGTACTCCTTAGGATAAAAAGGTACAATCACCCAGTGCACCAACGCAGAGAGTTATATGTCAGTCAATCGGCTTAAAAATGTGGTTTTAGAATATATGCCTATCAATAAGTACATTTTCATCACATCATGGGCGACACTGCTGATCCGTTTTAGCAATTCTTATAATAATATATAATAATCTTTAAGATATATGAAGAACAGAAATTGTCCGGGAAAACCTCGCCCTTAAAATTGAAATATTTTAGAGGTCTAAGAAATAAACCAATTGTTATTAGATTTCAACTACACTCAACATATTTTACAAAAATTTGGAGGCAGGACGAAGTCTGCCGGGCCAGCTAGTTTGTAATAAAATAAAAAAAAATGTAAAATTTAATAAAAAATTTGCATATTTGTAATCGTGATAAAAATAATCGGCAGTTCACAAGAGATGCTAATAAAAATAACACAAAATTCATAAAAAAAATTTGAAATCAAAAAACTAATTCAAACACTGGAAAACAATCTTAAATATGAAAAATATATTAAACATTTATTTAAAAAAATTATACAAATATTTATCAATTAACGTACAACCACAATATAAAAAAATTAAATTTTTATAGTAAAATTTTAAATATATTAAATGTTAATGTTTTTTAAAATACTAATCAGCAGCTTTTTTTTAGAAAAAATTATAAAAATAAATAATAGAATGTCAAAAAATATAGTCAAAAGTTAATTTAAAAAAATAATTTTTTCAACATTAAACAAGTTTAATTTATTCTATACAACGTTTTTCTATCGCTTTTTAGTACAATTTTTAAATATTTTATGCAAATTACTATGGGTCGAAAGTAAAAATCTCTAACGAAATACAACTGTTTTTGTTTTGTGAAAAAAAATGAGTCAGTCATAAAACTAAAACTTTTTAAAAAAATATATACCAAATATTCGTTTAACACAGAACATTTTCGGTGATTAATGATGAATATATATTTTATTGAAACTTAGAAAAATTACAAAAATTTAGATCAATTGTGCAATGAAATGCGCCGCAATTAAAAAACCAGTTGACAATTGTTACTAATCCAATCACATATCACAAAACATGCAAAGCATGCCAAGTCTATTGTTACTCGTATGCATTACTGTTCCATAGGGGAATTCCAAAAGTCTATACAATGCATCGTCACATACACAAATGTCCACCTGTACAGTAGGGTGGAGTAATTTTTTTTTTTTTTGCTCTTTTCTGTATTATCAATCGATGACCCATAGTCTTAAATGTGTTAGCGCAAAATTGCAGCTTTTTTAGCTAACATCTTCGGTTGGCGCAAAATAATAAAAAAAAAATTTTCATTCCGGCCTACCGTATAGCACACCCAGGCGGTCGCTAATACTTATTATTGAGGGTAATTGTAAAGCAGTAATAGAATTAAAACATCTTTTTACTCAGCAATGTCATTAACTGTTCTATATGCAATTGTATATAGTACACCATCTTAGTATATAGCTATAATTAAATAATTTAATTTGAACTTAGTATTGTTTTTTTTTGTTTTTGTTCAAATTGCAGTTAACAATTAACATTCAACTATTAACACCTTAGCAAATCAATTGAAGGATGAATCATATTCCTCACTATTAATGATTGCCAGCGGCCATTCTAAGACCAAAACCCAATAGTCATTAACACGTAATAGAAATGTGCAAAAGTGAAAAGAATATAAAAATAACTTTAGAGACCCCCCTCAGGGGCGACAATTGGTAGAACGTGATAATATGACAATTACCTCTTAACTAATTCGTAATCGCAAAATGATTTGAATCGTTTTTAGTGACTTTTGTTTGATGGTTTATTTACGTACGATTGATTTGTATACTATTAACTTTTGTGAAGAGTTGTATGTAGCAAACGCTGTGATACTAGCAGGGTTTGCATATGAACCGTTAAACTAAAAAATATCCTTAATAAAATAATTGGCAATCATTAATAAAAACTTCTTTTGAAATCTATGTCCTACCAAACAGTGTATCTCGCTAATGAAAAAAAACTAGTACATCATTTTTAGTCAGGTAAATAGACTTATACATGCCAGCACCCTAAGAATTCTCCGCGAAATATGTATAGATTGTGCATAGGATTTCGTACTATTGCAAAAGAGATAATGTGTGTAGAGATTTAATAAAACTTTGTATAGAAAAAAACAGAGTGCAAAAATTTCAAGTCCGATCTTTCTCATCTCAGAACTTATCCCCCACTTAGAGAATAGAAGCTTGTGTACCAAATTTCACCTCGATAACTCTTAAACTAAGACTCTGGGGATAGACAGACTCAGACAGAATCGACTCAGAATTCGACGCTGATCATTTATATACACATATTGTCATACCTAGCACGCCTCCTAAAGGGTATAAAACTACTGCCATTGATCTAAATATTTTTGTGTACAGATCACAGAAATTCTTTATAATGTAACTAGCGGACCCGGCGAACTTCGTCTCGCCCCAATTTTATGCCTTTAGATAAACTCAGTAGAGAATGTTTGATAAACAATGTTTTTCGATTAGTTTTCCGCCTCAAAAACAAACAACGAAAAGGCAACGTTCAACTGACCGGACATAAAACAGGGAAATTCGAGATTAAACTCATATACTTCCAACGATTGGCCTTGCGATTTATTGATTGTCGTCGGGGAATTGGAATGTATGATCAGTTGGAATTATCTAATTCGTAAGATGATCGTCTAAAATCACATTTTTTATAAGATTCTTGACGGACAACCGCGTACCGTTGCACAATTTCGGTTGATTCAGATTCCGCAATATGATTATGATCGATCCCACCTTTATCTGTAAATTATGCGGCATATTAAGCGAGTGGAAAATTCGGTCGGATTGTTGGTCGCTTCATCCTTTACGGTCACTCTGTAAACAGATTTGTACGAATGCAGTTCTCAAGCGATTTAACTTTCTAATTTGAAATTGTAGCTATTAATGTATTTATTCTTCTCTGCTAGTAACATACTGCCGGTAAATTAATCCAATCGAGATTTTTATAATTTTGTGCAATGTCATGAGTTACTTTTCCAACGATGTGAACTGGCAAAAATTAGCTGGGAACGATATCAATTCAGTCGAAACATCAACCCGAATTTAGCCATTGCCAAGCGCTGGCAGTTGTTTCGGGAATTCAGCAGAAGATGGGAGGTTCTGGAATGAGCCCCTAATTTTTTGGTCAATTACAACTTCTTGACGTTTTCAAGCATGGTTTTAGTAAATCAGCAGCATTAGACATTTTGAGCAAAATCATAGCCCCACCAAATCATTTTAAATTCCCTCGTAAATCCTTTATCGTTCGGTCAACTACTTCCAAAGCTCATTTAGTCGTTATCGAGCATTCATCCGAAATGTTGATTTGGCATTCCCGCATCTACTTCGCCGTTGCGAAATTCTTGGTCATTGTATACTTTGGCTTTTCAACCGTGAGAAGATTCATCGACAGTTTTAAAGTGGTATTTGCTGTTCGAATGCCTTCCAACAATGTGACAGGTATGCCAGAGGATGCAGCGGCTAACGTTATTTGAGATCTTGACCAAATTGTTGCCGGAATCAACAAAAAATGTCTTAGGTGTCCCACTCGGAGCATCGAGAAAGTAAATGGTTTCAGTTTCATCATGAATCTTACACGTTCTTGTACTCGGTATTTAACAGCGGCACATTTGTTCGATCTCTTCCGATCAGCTCATCTAGATTATAGCTGTGCTCCCGTTAATATTCGCGATCGAATGCATTTTGCATCGAACGATTAGACGCTGGCACTCCCAATGTCGGGTTCGACGGATTTTTTATTTAAATATTATTTCGTTCAAAACCATCAAATCATGCGAAAATTGCAAAATTTTGTCAATAAAAAAAAACTCTATGGACTTTTCCGGAATTTTCCGAGTTTTTCCCTAAGAATTTTCTATTTTTCCATTCGAAAAGCCATTCCGTAACAACTGCACACAAAATTCCATACAAAAAACCAATTTTCGATTTTTCCAATTTCCCGACTTTTTCAAAGGATTTTCCCAAAATTATCTTGCAAAAAACCCACATACCAATTACGAACAATTGAATAATAATTGAAAACAAAATGGGCCAGCCGTTCTCCCTTGATGAATTACTACACACTGTTCACACCGTTTTTATACATATAGGCTTCACAATAAACCGAATTTTTCCAAGCAGCGCAATGAATTTTCCACCTTTACGTCGTCTAAAATCATCAAATCAAGCGAAAAATTTCGATGAAAAAAATCAAAATTTTCGAGTTATTTCAAGAATTTTCCACCAAGAATTTTTCTAATTTTCAATTCGAAAAGTCATTTTGGAATGATTATCCGAAATTTTCACATTTAGTTCATTCAAAATTATCAAAACACAATAAAATGTAAAATTTCGTCGAAAAAAAAAAATCAAATTTTTGGAATTTTTCCATTATTTTCCAACCAACATTTTCTGTTTTTTCAACCGAAAAGCCACTACGGAACAATTGCACACAAAAAGTTATACAAAAACTCAATTTGCGATGCAAAATGTTTCTGAAAAAATCCAAATTTTTCGATTTTTTCCGGAATTTTCCGAGTTATCCACCGAGAATTTTTCTTTGTTTCCATTCGGAAAGTCATTTCGGAATAATTATCCAAAATTGTTCACTGTTACATCGTCCAAAATTATCAAATCATACGATAATATGCAAAATTTCGTCGAACAACAAATTCAAACTTTTTGAATTTTTCCGGAATTTTCCGCATTTTTCAACAAAAATTTTCCATTTTTCTACTCGAAAACCCATTCTGTAACAATTTCACACAAAATTTCATACAAAAAGGCAATTTTCGATTTTTTCCAATTTTCCGACTTTTCCGGAAGATTTTCCCAAAATTTTCTTTCACATAAACCTGCTCCTGGCATTATGAATTACTATACATTTTTGCCACCATTTTTATATATATAGATAATAACCTTTGCCAAGAATTACGACCACTTAGTGCCTTTATCCGAACCCTGTAACGAAACTATCGTTTAAGAAGATTCGAATTAACCCGTTTTATCGTGATGCTGTCAGTTTGTTTTTTGTTAATAATATTCATAAATGGCGCCTAAAAAAGATGGGATTCCATTCATATTTGCCACACAGACTACGGGTCACAACACAGATTCACAGCGATCGTGCCAATACATTCATCCAAACAACGTTGATAGTCTCCAAGTGCGAGAATGCTACCGGCACGATGAATCATCTGGATTTCCTTAAAAACTTAAAGCAACAACAATCTTAATTACACTTTTGTGACGCTGTCGCTGTGTTGTTGTCGTGTGTTCATGCTCACAGTAACGTAAAAAAAAGGTGGTTATATTTTTAAACTTAAACTTTTTTTGTGTGTTTAAAAGAAAAAACAGAAAAACACGTTTAAATATGTTTTTGCTTTGGTTACCCCTTTCTTAAGAATCTCAATGATACGAGGTGGCTTAAATAAATGTGGGAAAGACAACTACGTTACTGTTTGTCTGCTAAGTCAATATGAACTACATATATTCTAACGGCCCCCCCCCCCCCCCACGCTTGACATATGTGATCTTAAGAACGTGTGTGTTATACTTAATATTAACCCTGATTTCCGTTTCGGCCATAAAATATTTTCTTTGGCATTATTATGGCCCATAAATTGGACGTGCAAATAATATGAACGAATTTTTATTGTTTTACTACAATTAAACGGAAATTCTGATGTTGCTGATAAAAAATGCGAAATCTGTTTGTGCCTATGAGTGAGTAATAAGTAATACAAATAGTTATCTCTAGATATGTTACGTTATAATTATTTGTCACTCTATAAGCGTTTTATTTATTATTTGCTAACGTTCAATTTCTTAAGTGCCCTTTAAAAAGCTTACACCGGATACGATTTCCGGTGATTGGTTTTGACAGGAAAGTGATAGCTTTTAACTGACGGTATAATTTAAAATCTATGTTATAGACACTGAATTGTAATCAGTTAAACTTCTGATTATATGAATACATAAGAACTTCTTTTGGGACTTTCAACCAAACGGTCCATATTGTAGACATCACTGTTTTCTGAGCAAACCTTTATGGCTAAACATACCATTATATGCATATAATTGATCATTGTCTTTGAGTCTAATTATCACTATTCCTTTTAATATAGACCGTGACATTAGACTGACATTGAATCGAACTTAATTTAACACCTTTCGTGTAACTATGCAAAAATTACTAACCTGATTGTATGAAGTAAGCGTTAAGAATAAAGAGAGTTTTGTTCTAGAGTTAAAATACAAACCACGAGGAGTTTCACTACATAGTCTTTATATGGGATAAAGACAGTTTTCTACAATATTTAATATAGATAAAAATAATTGATGCGCGTTGGTAAGCGCTTAACTGCACACTGCGTAGATCGTTTTTAATATTTTTTTTTATTTTTTAATGTTCGTTATAGTCCGAATAAAGTTCTTAGAGAAAGAACATTTGTCCAAGACGATTTCCATTACCACTTGTCCAAATATGTATGTATGTATAATATACATAATACATTGTATATAATATACATTGTATATCTAAAATCTCTATCTTTAGTCATAGCTGAAGACTTTTCGAGCTGGAGCATTTTCGTCCATGCGTACAACATGACCTAGCCAACGCAACCGCTGCACCTTAATGTGCCTCACCACGTCAATGTCAGTGTACAGCTCTTACTGCTCATGATTAATTCGTCATTTTACGGGCCCAAAAACGATTCATCCGCTTGTGGCGTACCATAGAATTCTCAACCTTACATCAAGACAGGTAGAACCAGTATCTGTTATAGCGAGATTTTTGTTCGTCGAGAGAGGACTCGCTTGCTTAGTCCGTAGTAGCATTTATTAGCAAGCAGGATTCTTCTCCGGATCTTGAGGCTGACATTATTTGTTTTGATGATGGCGGAGCCTAGGTAGATAAAATTATCTACCACCCCGAAATTATAGTTGTCAACGTTCACGCAGTTTCCCAAAAGAGTATATTCTTTGTTCGTTGAAACTAATAACTTCGTTTCGTCCTTGCTCACCAGTAGACCCATTTTCGGTGATTCCTTCTGTATACTTGAGAAGGCTGCAGCTACATCCCGCAGTTTTCGACGGATGATGTCTACCTCATCAGTGTACGCGAGTAGAATTTGGCTTTTGTTGAATATCGTGCCACTCGTGTTTACTGCAGCTTTCCTCGTTATCATCTCCATCACTATGTTGAAGAGATCGCACGATAGGCCGTCGCCTTGTTTTAGGCCTCGTCTGGTATAGAATGGCTCCTTGCCAATCTTCCCTGAAGACTTCTTTTCAGTCAGCGTAATTCCGCAAAGGCGTATCAGCTTCATTGGAATACCAAACCCAGCTAGAAACTCAGGCTTCGAGTAACTTCTGCCGTATAGGGCTGTCGAAGGCAGCTTTATAGTCCACGAACAGATGGTACGTCGATCTGTTTCTCTTGGGTCTTTTCCAGGACTTGCCGAAGTGTAAATATCTGCTCAGTTGTTGATTTACCATGTCTAAAGCCACACTGATAAGGCCCGATCAGATTGGATAACACTGGCTTTAGTTTTTCACATAGTACACTCTACAGGACCTTATATGCGATGGGTAAAAGGCTGATCACGCGGTATTTGGAGCACACACTTCGACCACCTTTTTTCAGCACAGGACATAATACGCTTTGATTCCAATCATCGGGCATGCATGCGGACTTGAAGAGCTCTGCCGGAAGTCTGTCGGCACCTGCTGCTTTATTATTTTTCAGGCTCCATATTGCTCTTCTTACCTCGGCATGACTTGGTGGTGGGCAATCTAAGCCGTCGTCGACAATTGGCGAGATACCTTCATGTGCGCTGCCTTCTGGAACCAGCTGTTGCTGAAAGTGTTCTCTCCATATATGCAGCACACTCTGCGAAAATAACATATAACAAGATTTCCATCCTTGTCCTTACAGTATGGAAGCCCATTACCATCTTATCTCTTCGATGGCGGTGATGTCAGCTTTATATTTGTTGATGACATCCACCAGTCGGATTGTGGCACCTTCTCTATAGAGAGTCAGGACGTTCCAGGTGCATATCCTTAAATCATGATCCGTATTACGTTTGCGGGGATCGTCAACATTTGGGGCGTTCCTTTTTCACTTCTTCTTTCTGGCTATCTTTCTCACTATCTGCCGCTATTCATGGTAAAAAAAAAATATCACGAACAACGTTGCCCAAGTGCTACCACTAAGGTTGTGAGTCGGCTTGAGATGCAAGATTCACTTTACATCCCCAACGGCACCCCCAAAAATTTAAGTTTACATTTACAGACGAAATTTTTGTCAGTGGCCAAACTTTTAATTAGTCTTAGAGAGATAAAATTTGATACCCTGATAGGACTCTTCAACACAATTATGATTACGCAGACGATATTTTCGCCCTATAGTATTAATTTGATACAAAGAAAGTCTCCGGGAGGACTGTTTTTAAAATTTGCAGACGAAATTTTTATTTTCAATCAGTAACCAGAGGGGACGCGGCAAAACTATATGTTAGAACTAGAGAGATAATACTTGAAATATATAAGTAGTACTCGGCACAACAATTACAAATTATCGATCAGTATTCGTGGCCAAACTGTATTTTAGCACCAGAAAGATACATTTTGGTTTACAGAGTACTCGAGTTATAGAGATAACATTTAATATGCAGATAGTAGTACTTAGCATAGCAGATATGTGCCCTCTGTCCCATATCTGCTGCAGATGCCACTTTCCATGTAGCAATCCCAATATGTAAAATTTTATGTAGCTTATGGGTTAAATTGCAATACACCAATACCTCGCTTTGCGTCGTTTCGTTTTGCGTTTTTTTTTCGAAGTTGCGTAGCTGCTAAATTAGTACTTTTTTCACTGTGCGTCGTTAGATTTTCGAAGTTGCATTGTTTTGGGTTCAGACTGATTAATTTCTATTTTGTTTTTTATAAATAAATTGATTATTTTATTTTGTTTTGTTTTTTGTATGAATGTAATTTTATATTATTTTTGTTTTTTTAAATGTATACTTTGTTCAATTTTCTTTTTAAAAAGTAAAGTTTTCCTAACCGTATAACCTTTCTTCGATCTTTAACCATGCTATAGAAAGTCTTAATTTACTTTGCGTCGTTTCAATTTGCGTCGTGGTTTTTTGGAACGTAACCACGACGCAAAGTGAGGTATTGGTGTACTTTGCTAGAACACCTCGTATCGCAGTATATTTTTACATTCTACACATATTTATTTAATGGCAATTGTTGCTATTTGAATACCAACAAGTGTTTGCATTATTAACTCATACACATTCCGTGTTTTTTTATTTACTTTTCAGATTCCAATGGATTTCTATCGACAACTGAATAACATAACAGATATTTCCGAGTTCATCGAATTAATGGTAGATCCCACAAGTATAGATCCGAAATTGGGTATACATGGTAAATAAAGCAAATTAGTTAAATTTTTATTGATATAGTACGAATATTAATCAATATATGTGTTTTTTTTTTTTAATCTTTTGTTTTAGAAAATCTCAAAAGAAATGTCGAAAGAGGTAAGATCCGCAATATCACAATAATATGTTATAAACATAAAGAGCAACTTATGATATATCGAAATGATATGATACTCACATGCTCTTTTATATTTTTTAAATTTTTAAAACTATTCTCTTTTTTCGCCTTAGCTTCTGTCATTAGAGCCAAATCCGCTAATTGTATACCCGAACCCACTGTTGTCGATTTAGCGCCTATCAATCCTAAGAATAATTTTTTCCCCAAATGCACCCGTGTCAAACGTTGCGGCGGTTGTTGTAACACGCCATGGATGTCGTGTCAACCCACCAAGACCGAAGTAGTCAACTACCAAGTCTATCGTTATTGCTACGAACAAGGAGCGAAATTTTGCGGTTTAGATGTTATTCCGGTGGAGCAGCATTTGGAGTGTAAATGTGATTGTCGCATTAAGCCCGAGGTAAGTAGAATGACATTTTTGGAAAGGAAAAAAAAAAAAACATAACCCAGTAGATATTTAGCGAACTACATTAAAATAGACTGCGTAAGATTTCATCACTTCACTAAGGAAGACTGAAAATAGTTGGTTTATTGTGTAAACTGACCAGCTACACTATTGATCAATGAGAGATTTATTTAATTTAACATAAAATTTATCTAATAAGAATATGTATTTTTCTTAAATTTTGTTTTGAATTCACTAGTTACTTGTAATAACTAGTCTTATTAAGAGAAAAAAACGAGAATTTTTAAAAACGGAAAATAACAAACCAAAACTGGAATTGGTCAGTTTTCGCAGTATACTGACGATATATATGTGGTGAAAAGGAAAAACTGCTTAAGTCTAATTTTGCAGGAGAGCACTTAAAAAAAAATTAAGAATTACAATTCCATTACAAATTAAAAAAATTAAGAATTACAATTCCTTTAATCTGTTCATATAACGTTTCTCTACATAAGCAACAGTCACAATGAAACTGTTGTACTCCGTGGCGTATGATTTACGTGGAGTATTACTTCAGCTGCCATTAGACGACGTGTATTTTACACATGGCTTGTCATTTCAAAAACCGATATGTAATTCTGCATGTCTGTCAAAATGAGCGTGTACATTTGGTTTATAATTCTTGCGTTCAAACGTGCTTGTGTATGTATACATGTGTTTATCATTAACAGCTGACCTTGCTATATCTTATCATCGCTAAACGCAGCTTTATTAGTTCAATTTAACTAAAAATATGTTGAAAAATACACATTAATTGTTCTATTTACGATTTCAAATAAAATACTTATCCTTTTAAACTTTTTGTCAGCAAACGCTTTGTTGTTTTGTCAAAAACAGCTGATTGCCGATATGTATTACATATCAAAATAACACATTGTTTTACACAAGCAGTGTTTGAAAGGGGTCACACGACATGTATAAATTGCACACTGGGAAAACTGACATGTCATGGCAGCTTTATGATTACCGATGATAATCATACGCCACCATATAGTATTTATGTTGTGTCAAACAAAAGAGCCTAAAATATGACATATTCCCCTATACGATAGTTGATAACTTCAAATCGATATTAAATTATTCATGGCATGTAACTTGACAAAACGAATGATGCAGAACTTCTTCTTTATGAGGCTACTTTCACGTGCAGTTCTCAGAATTGAGTTCCAAAATCATGTATTGTACTGTGTTAAGGAACACATTGTTGTACATTCCAATACTATTACTGTTATTTACTGTTTGTGGCGTACTAATACTTTCAAGCTGGACTTTACTTTTAATTCATAATTTTATTTTTTTTATGTAATTTCGTACTTCTCTTTCTCTTCCTTCCCTTAAAAAACTAGGACTGCAATGCCTTTCAACTCTACGAAGACTGCCGCTGTCATTGCAAAAACGTGGAAGCTCGCAGTAAATGTCTGCAGTTAGATCATAAAGTATGGGATGAAGACAACTGTCGCTGTGTCTGTCGACTAAGTGAAAATTGTACCACTGGATCGTATTATGATGAGAATCAATGCAAATGTTTGCCGGTGCGTATTAAACCAATTTTAATAGATTAAATCATTTGATTCGCTATGTAAATAGTCATGTATATACCTTATTGCAATTTGTTATACATATTTATACGTATGTATTTAGTTTTTGTTATATTTTTATTTTTTTTTTTTTGTTAATGCATAGTTTGCGGTTTTTTTGTGTGTGAGATATTTTGTTTCTTTCCCCCCTCAAAATCATTACTAATAACAAATTAATATGAAATTCTGTGAAATAGTCTCAGGTAGATTTAAGGTGATTGTTGGGATTTACACAGGGATTTCTCTTAGATTAATTTGGTTTAGAATACTTAACTGCAAGGTTATGGGTTTTTTTAAGAAGATATGTAGATCATATTAAATACTATGTAAGAGCTTTATAATAAGGGTATTATTGGAATTTTTCCACCTTAAAATATTCAATTCCAAATTGAAGCGTTAAACGGTCAACGGTTTATTTTTCCAGGGCCATTCAAGCAGAACATCATGAAATTCTGCAACAAAAGTCTAGAAAATCACTATGAAAATCACCCTAATGATAAAAGATTTAAAAATCAGATTTCATTAATTGATTAAAGTACATCACAGCATTTGGCAAAATATTTTTTTAATTCTTTTTTATTTTCTTTGGGCATTACAAATTTTTTTCCATTAAAATTGTTGGCCAGTTGTTTTCTTAAATTTATTTTCACATCGACTCCCTTTCTTAATAAGATATAGGGATATAGGTTATATTTTATTAGTCTTTATATCTTTACAGGATATGTCAACACACACTTGTACTCACTCGTCCATGCGTATATGTAAATACTTGTACACAATTCTTAATGTATTGTCTATTATACAAAAAATATACATTAGAAGTTTTTTAAATGTTATATGTTTTGTGTTTCCGTTTTTTTCTTTTTATTTTTTAGTTGTCCTCCAGCGATTATGTTGAATAAAGGCAACAAAATTAAGAGAAACACACAGAGCTAACACTCACAGACATACACCCTACACTCTTACTCGCTCAAAATTTTGCCACCAACCACTCACCACCTCTCACTCTAGTATCGACAATTGACACTTAAAAGTTGATATATTGGCATATAAGCCTTAAACGTTTAATGCTTCTACATGTGTCCTTGTCTTGGAAATATGACGTTGTGTTGTTTATTTTTTTTGTTATTTTAATATATGACATTTTGATTTTGAAATTCATCATTTGTCTTCGTCGTCGTCGTCAGTAAATTGTGATTTGCATTCTAAATGTGTTCTCCACCTCGTTCGTAATTTTTTATTTCAGAGAGTATAAAATACAATTAATTATTACTTTTAAGTAACTGATGAGTAAAATCTTGTTGTTGTTGTTGGGTTAACATTTCATTTCTTGTATGTGAAATTCCAAAATGAGTAAGTAAAAATGTTGTTTTTGTTAATCATTTATTTGTATGTCTCATATATAAAGTTGGATGCAATATGTTGAAATTTATATCCGCTTCGCTTATTTATGTAAATAAATTTAATTTTCTTTAAATTATGCTTAAAAAATTTATATACAGTGTTTGTGTTTAATCCGAAACAAAAAACGACATCGATATTCCCACCATAATTTGTTGATGTATTATCGTTCCATGATTACAAAAATTAGAAATTTTTAGAAATCAAACTCAAAATTTTTTAATAACTTTTTTTTTTTAAAATTAAGGCAATTTAAATCTAGTTTCTTTTAGTTAAAATGTTCAACAAAAAAATCAATGTTTTATTATTTTTTTTTTTTAAATAGAAATTTTGATTGTTTTATTAATATATCATTTTTTCAAAAAATTTATCATTTATTGTAAAAATTAAAAATAAAATTATTTTTAAATTAAAATTTTATTTAATATTTCAAAAATATAGCATTTTTTTACATTAATACGTAATTTTAATTTTTAAGTAAAATATTCAAGAAAATAATTAATTTTAAAAAAAATTGGATAAACGATAAAATTAGATTTATTTTTGTTAAAATTTTCAAAAAAATCCATGATTTTTTTTTAATTGATGTTTAAAAAATAAGAAATTTTGATTATTCTATTAATATATCATCATTTATTGTAAAAATTAAAAATAAATTTTTTTTTTAATTAAAATTTTATTTTATAAAATTATTTTTTAATTAAAATTTTATTTTATATCAAAAAATATTGAATTTTTTTTTACATTAAAATGTAATTTTAATTTTTAAGTAAAGTATTGAAGAAAATAATTAATTTTTCAATTTGTGTTCAAGTATCATTCGAACTTTGGCTAAACGATCAGAAAAATTTTTTTTTATTGTTGATATTAATGGTCAATTCATTGTCACGCACTAGGATGACGAGCTTCGAACTCGCATTTGTTAAAAAAAAATGGATAAATGAGATAAATTTTGACGGAAAAATTGTCGTTTTTCGATTCTCTATTGATTTCCTTAGGAGAGCACCCATTTTATTCATAACTGATCTGATTTTACGACCAAAGTGTTAAGGTGAACACTAGATAGGGTTGCTCTATAAGGCGAAAAAAAAGTTTGTGTTTGCTCCTCCCAGTTTTGTAATTTCTGTCAGGACAATTTAAGGACTTCACATTTTTTTTGATCCGTTCAACCTATGGCCACCCGAAATTGTATTTATTATGTTATATCGTCATTAGATATCCGATCGAAACGTGGCGCATATCGTTATACATGTTTAATCAAGGGCTGTATTAAGCGTTTTGTGCAATTTTGACTCTGATGTCTATTGTAGTTTTTAACGGTATGTAGGGTGACCTATTGATTTGAAAACATCTATAACTTTCTAGTTTGTGATTAAAAATAAATACTTCAAAAGCAGAAATTTCTTACTTAATTAAAGTCTTTACGACTTTTATCAGAAATAGGCAACATTAGGGTGTAAAAAACTAAAAAAAATAGTAAAAACTAAAATTGACGTCGGAGTAATAACTGATCAAAAGGCAAAATGTAGCCCTTGATGAATTATGAACTATATGCGCCTCCAGTTTTCTGAGGAATAAAAGAAATTTGTAAATATTTGTTAAAAAACTTACAGCTTAGTAAAAGTACTTTTTTGTACAATGAAAGTACTTTTTATTTCAATGAAAGTACTTTTTAGTACAATAAATTGTACTTAAAAGTTATTTTTGGTACAATAAATGTAATATTTGGTACAATAAAAGTACATTTTTGCACACTAAAAGTACATTTTGATACAATAAAAGTACTTTTTGGTTCAATAAATTTTAATTTTTGGTGCAATAAAACTACCTTTTGGTACAATAAGTGATTTGTGGTATAATAAATTGTACTTATTAGTATAATAAATTGAACTTATTAGTACAATAAATTAGACTTGTTAGTACAATACAACTTTAACTTTTTTGTACAATGAAAACACTTTTTAGTACAATAATTTTTACTTTTTGGTACAATAAATTGTACAGTTTGGAACAATATAAGTAGTTTTTGATATAATAAAAGTACTTTTTGGTACAATGAATGTAATTTTTGGGACAATAAAAGTACTTTTTTATACTGTAAATGCACATTTTGTTGCAACCAAAGGACTTTTTAATACAACAAATTGTAATTGTACCGCACGGTACAACAGAAGTACTTCTTGTTACAGTAAAAGTACTTTTCGGCGCAATAAATTGTATTGCACAATAAAAGTAATTTTTGGTAAAAAAAAGTAATTTCTGTTACAATAACTTGTACTATTTTATACACTAAAAGTACATTTTAGTGCAATTAAAGTACTCTTTGGTACAATAAATTTTAATTTTAAAACTACTTTTTGGTACAATAAAAGTGATTTGTGGTACAATAAATTGTACTTATTAGTATAATGAATTGAACTTATTAGTACAATAAATTATACTAGTTAGTACAATAAATACTTTTAGGTACAATCAATTGTAGTGTATGGTACAACAAAAGTGATTTTTGGTACAGTAAAAGTACTTTTTGTACAATAAATTGCACGTCTTGGTACAATAAAAGTACTTTTCGGTACAGTTATAGTAAAAAATTCCTATTTTCACCCATCAGGATGTGCATAATTGTGTGGGCGACAGGTCGCTTGTATAGGCATCAACGAAAATTTGACCGACTTGTCGCTTATTAAGTCGTGCATGATAAAGCGGACACTTGTATGAAAATTTCGTAGACGATTTGTATGGACGGTCCCCTAAATGTCATCAACGATTTACTATGGTCATGAACCTATACTTAAGGATGTCTTGCAGACACTTCCTACTGGGTATAATTCAGAATCAGGGTGATTATTTTTTTACTTACGAGATTACATATGGGCTACTTGGGCTCCCACTTGGTACCTCCCATACAAATGTACTATTCCGCCCACATTAGAATTTGAGTAATAATATCAATACATCCAACGCGATCATAATTTTTTTTGAGAATATGTGACGGGCAATTTTTTTAAATTGGTATCATGTCCACGATTTCAAATATGATATTTTTACGGCGTTTTTGACTTCCCCAAACTCATTTCAGTTCTACTCAACTATTTGAAAAAAAAATAAACTTTGTATTGGCCTAAAATAAATTATTGCATCCTCCTTTATTATTGGTGTTTAATTGAACGTAATTGTAAATAAGCTTTTTCGATATTAATGCATGGGTTTATTATTGTTATTAATTTCAGTAATTTGTATGTCTTACTTTTTCAAAATTCTTTTCTTATCACTTAAAATTTGTTTATAAAACTTTACATTTTCTCATATATCTTTTAAATTTCTTTTACAGTTATCTGTCAACTCAGATATTGATGCTAGCGATACTGCAATACCTCCCTCCATTGCTGATCGTCGTCGTTTCATCGTCAAAGCTATACCCGTCGAAACCGATAACAGCACGATATATGAAGTGTAGAGTTATAGTTAAAAAAAAAACATGTAAGTATTTCAGATATTCTAAGGCAGTGCTGAGAAGATAAGATAACGAAGTGTGTCCAATTATCAATGTTTTAAAGAAAATAATAATAATTCTTCATATATATATTGCCTCTAATCATTGCCAGTGTAGTTTAGCTTAGCACAATGCAACATCTGATCTAATTTTTATAAAAAAAAATAACCTATTTTTTCTCTTTTTTTTTACAGACACAAACGCAGTTCACAAATCATCACTTTACTTAAATCTAGATGTTCTCAAGATTTTATTTAAATTATAAGGAATTCGATGTGATTTGTTTGTTCTATTATACAATCGTTCGTTCGATAGACCATCACTACGTTCCGAAATTATTTTTAAGGGGGATATTCGCAATATTTCTTAAGTGAACAACAAACAGCTTTAATCCAAAACAATTTATATAACTTATTAACATATGTACTACGTTACAGTATGAGTGGAGTACTATGGAATTTTGGTTTTCAAGGATCTTTATAAAACTAAACAAACAAATATGCAGAACATACGTACATACTACAAGAAGATTCCCTCCTTATCCATGTTAGTCAATTCCCAAATGCTAATACATAATATGTATTAAATGTGTGTGTGGTAACAATTTTGTGTCCGATAGTGTAATTTTTTCAGTATTTAATTTAAATGTAACATACATATTAATTATAGTTTTGTAAAAATATTAATAGATTTATTCCATACATATCCCCATACACATACATACTTACGTTTAGAATAGGCGACTAGAGTTGCCTTAATTTTAATGTTAATCTTATAAAATGTTTTCTTAAGTTGTTTATGTATATCACAACAATTTTATGTTCTATATTAGTTTATTTATAGTTAATAGTATTTACGTAATCGTTTTAATAAATGCATTTTGTTAAATGTAGTCTTAAATGTAATATGCAGTTTTGAAAAAAAACCTAACTTTAAAGATGATTTAAAAGAAAATATTAAGAATTGCATTTGTTAGTTAATTAATTTTTGGTAATAAAACATTATTTCGAAATTACAGAAAAAATTTATGAATCTGTTTTATATAACTGAAAAAGAAACACAAATTATTAGTTTCAATTCGAAAATTTTATTTTATTTGTATACATACATACGTTTTTTTCAATTTAGAGCAAACAAAGAGTTTTTTGTAAAAAATTTATGTTTTATGTATATTTTTAAATTTAAATAGAAACGAAAAATTTTAATAAAAATTAAATTTTTTAAAAAAATTAACTAAAGAATATCGGACTTGTATTATCTAAAACAACTTTTTAAAAAAAAATAAAATAAATTTTTAATAAAATTTTTTTATTTAAATTAATGATTGAATTAAAAAATTAATTCAATTATTATTTACTGAGTTAATGAATTAATTAACTATTGATTGGATTAATATGTTATTGATGGAAATAATTAATTTATTAATTAAATTTTAGTTTAATTAATTTATAGATTAATTAATTAAATTATAGTTTAATTAATTTATAGAATAATTAATTAAATTATAGTTTAATTAATTTATAGATTAATTAAATTACAATTTTATTAATTAATTTAATTATAGTTTAATAAATTTATAGATTAATTAAATTACAATTTTATTAATTAATTTATTAATCAATAACTGAGCTAATAAACTATTTTTTTTTAAATTATGAATTTTTAATTTGCTGTTCAAAAATCTATTTTTTTTAAATTGGTTTTTTTACAGAAAAACGTTTAATTTAAAAAAAAAAAATTTAATATCAATTCAAATAAATAAAGTAAAAATTTAACTATATTAGAAATGTTTAGTAGTGATAATTTTTATTTTAGAGGAATATTTTTTGTTAATTGAAAAAATATGGGATTTATCAGTGATTTAAAATGTAATTTAAAAAAAAAATTCAAAATGAAGTTAATCGATTTGACTTCTGAGCCATTCAATTACACAGTGTAACAGTGAAAAAAAAAATACAAATACGGGATAGTATAGGTTCGATTCTACTATCGAAGGGTAATAAAACCCTATACTCAGTTTGGCGAGATTGGTGACCAATTTTTTTTTATGGGCCCCTAAAGATTCTCAAAATCAGTGAGCCCCATGAAAAAAGGTGTGATCAGTTTTTGTCCAACAGCTAACTCACACTTCGTGATAGCGCTAAACTGTATTCGGCAATAATGTAGCTGGGAGTTTTGCGCACTAACTTTATTAACAAATTATGTCAAAAAGGTTGGTTATTCCTGCCCTTTTTCAAAAAAAATTGAAGAATTTATTATTTTTTCACTTTTTTGAGCATTACTTTGAGGGAGTCCAAATTTTTAAGTTATTCATGTTTTCCGAGGGACGCAACTTTCATATCCTATGCTAAAATCAAAGTTGAAGTAATTAACAACAACACCAAAACAATGCTTCTTCTTCAACTCTTTTATTTTAGTATACGATATGAAAGTTGCGTCCCTCGAAAACATGAATAACTGCTGTTAACCGATTTTTAAAAACAAGTATGCGTTTAACTCGTGAAAGCGTGCACTTTCTGAATAAAGTAGTAAACATTAGGGTGTCCTTATAAAATAGGGGCTACAAACTTCATCAAACTTAAAAATAGTGAAAAAATTACAAAAGTTTGAAATTTCGAGGCAAAAAACAAACAGATATGACAAGTTACCAATATAACTATTTATATGGTTGGAAAGGCCGCAGTCTCTTCTTTCTAAATCCACTGTACCAGGGCTACAATTTTGGTGAATAGTGTTAGAGAAAAATTTGGACTCCCTCAAAGTAATGCTCAAAAAAGTGAAAAAATAATAAATTCTTCTTCAATTTTTTTTGAAAAAGGGCAGGAATAACCAACCTTTTTGACATAATTTGTTAATAAAGTTAGTGCGCAAAACTCCCAGCTACATTATTGCCGAATACAGTTTAGCGCTATCACGAAGTGTGAGTTAGCTGTTGGACAAAAACTGATCGCACCTTTTTTCATGGGGCTCACTGATTTTGAGAATCTTTAGGGGTCCATAGAAAAAAATTGGTCACCAATCTCGCCAAACTGAGTATAGGGTTTTATTACCCTTCGATAGTAGAATCGAACCTATACTATCCCGTTTTTGTATTTTCAAAAAGTCGTCGTTTGTTGCATAGTGTTATTGATAAGTTAATCACAGAGAAAAAAATTATTTTCTAAAAATAAAAATTTGTTTTTGTGAGATCGAATAAATTTGGATCGTAAGAGGCGTGGGACCTAAGCCTTCGATAGGTCTTCAAAAATTGTTAATTTGAGTACTCCCACATGAGGTATTAAATAGGAGCCACATGGCTTCATTTAGGACCTATAAGCTTTGTCGTCCGTGGCGCTCCTTATTTAGAGCACTAACAACAAAACTGATAACTCATTAAAGGTTATTTGTTCCACTCTCTATTACTTTAACAATTTCATTACAATTTACTGCAGCTTTTAAGACATTGCATTTAATCATATGCACGTTCTGTTAGATGTGATTTATTAAAGGTTAAAAAAGAATATAGTCCAATGTTTTTTGGTTTTTTTCATACTTTATTATCCAATTTCTTTTAAAAACAGTTTATTTAAATTTAAACTAAATTTATAATTATAGAATAGATTTTTCATTGTTATTTTATGATTTTTTTCGGCTTGCAAAATACTTAAATAATTTTAGTTTAAAATGGGATAAATGTTTAACAATATTAATAGTAATGACTACAAAAAGTATATATAATTTTATATATAATATATGATAATAAAGATCTGTGTAATGAGAAGAAAGCAGCAACTGACATTTATATATTTTTTCGAAAAAAAAAACTAAAATATATATATATATATATATAATATACCAAAATAAATGTGCATACAGTTAAGAAACAAAAATATATTTTAACTAAATATTTTTTTATATAAATATAAGAAAATTCCATTACAAAAAAATAATTAAGAGTAATAAAAATATCAAAAATAAAATATAAGGAAATTAAAAAGGATATGTTGTTTGTTTAAGGGGAAAGAGGGCTATAAACTGGTTTGCTGAGATAAAAAAAAATGGAGTATGTGTTGGAAAAAATCACAACTGCAGGGAAAATAATTTATTAATTATGATCAATACTAGTAAGATGTGTGTGAATTAAAAACTGCATAAAAGAATGGTTTTGATGCGTCGTTTCAATATATTGTACTGAAAAATTTAATTATAAAAATAGAGTAAAATAATGGAAATTTCTCATCACATATAAAACACTTTAGTTTTGATAACACAAACTCAGATAAGAGGTCAATGTTGTCTGTACAGCTTATAATAATTTTGCAATCTACCGACTTTTTTTATTAATCGCAATACAATCTTTTGCATTGTATTTAATGTTACATCACAATTATGGAAACAAGATCAACACATCCAAGAAGTTTTGAAACATTAGACATACAAATAACATGATGAACAATAGAACTGCTGCAGCTCATAAAATTGTTAAATGTATTTAATCAATTAATTAAGTTACTATTAGGTTACCGAAAAATGTTTTATAAAATACTTTTATTTAATTGTCCTACGGTGTCACATAAATCCTAACTTGTGTCCGTTTCAAAGCTGACGTTGCAGAAAGTAGTTATACTTCTTCATTGTATTTTCTGCAGCGGACACAAGTTAATGTTAAGTGGAAAATTTAACGAGAGTATTTTATAAAGACTTTAAATCTTAAAAAGTTATCTACAATATTTCAGAGTTTTTGATATATATCAAAGAGAACTTTTTATTGTATATGATTATAATGTTTTAAGGATGCTTTTGACTAATTACAATACTATTTAAAAATATATTTTCAGATTATGCGCAAAATGTTGTAAAAAATAATGGATAATTTTTTCTTCTTTTCATTTTGCCATTGTATCTGGAAATAAATCTTTAAGAAATCAGTATTAATATGAATCAAAAGCTAAACTACTTAAACACATACTTTAATTTTATTATTGAATTCCGAAATAAAAGTACAAAATTTGTATTTGTTGTAAAATCTGCAGCTTCATCACCGCATTTCTTTGGAATCGAAATCATGATTACAACAGTGCTACAAATGATCAATTGTATTTTAAGTTCAAAAATATTTGCACATTTAAAGCGAATTCATAAATAACTGTAATTGATCTTCCTTGAAATTTAAGAATTCTACGGTTATCACTGCTATGTATGATTTGTAGCAGTGATAATAATATAATTCTTATGGTTCTATACATATGATATGTTATTATTATTGTAATCTGATACTCAATCCTAATGATGTCTTTCGATGAAACATTAAAAATAAAAAAACATTGTCATCGAGCCTAATTAATTAAAACTTGGGATATTATCAAAATTCTTAATATGAAAACTTGTTAATGGCTTGTTATCTGAACGTATTTTTTAATATGTCAGGTTAGCAGTTAAACCTTCAAATACAAATTGTATCAATTTTGAACCTAAATTTGTATATATATATATCTTTAAAGTTTTTAAAATATAGACAGATCCGGACCTTATTATCGGGTTAACAAATATTTGTAATGCAGCGTAAAAATTACAAAAAGTCATGCTTTTAAAAATACAGAAAACTGTAAATAAAATCTTTAACATCTCTGCAATTATTTTGATATTCTTCCTTTCCCAACTATTGTTAAATATAATATATCATGCAAATTTCCCATAGCTATTGTGATTTTTTCCATTCTTCCACCTCTAAAATATAATGTAAATTAAAAAAGATATAGTTCATCAGTACGTAAAAACTTTCGTTTAAAATTAGATCGTTCGAAAAAGCGCTGCGCCGCGGTCTAAAATCAAAGCCTTAAACTTCGAGCGGCACTACGCTTAGGTGTCGGTGCCGATGGAGAACTATTTAAACGTTTCAGACCCGAAGTAGTAGCTAATAAAGATCGTGGTTTACGTTTCGGTGTTGCCGGAGGCGTATGTGTAAATTTCGTGGGTGTACGCATTTGCGACACAGATAAAAATTCCAATGAAGTTTCCTCTTGCAAAGGATCTTCATCGTTTTCAAATAGAGTGGTAGGTTGGGGAAGTGACGTAATAGCCGGCAACGTCTCAACAATAGTTTCCCCTAAAACCTGTTCCGTTTCATCTTCCACAGGCGGTGCTGCCGGTTCTTCCGCGGACATGGTGAATTGTGACATAAGATTGCGACGTGTAGTAGGAGTTGCCACAGTTGATCCATTCAACGATTCATAAATGATCAAAGCAAACTGTAATTGTTGATCTTCTAATTTGCGACGATACGAGATGCGTATGCGCGTCTCCAGTTGGGTACGATCGCGCCAAAGGGCACTTCTTTGTTTGCCAACTGACGAAGTGGGTGCTATGCGCATTAACCCTTTGACTTCTAAATATCTTAGAGGTGTGTATAGGGCTTCCATGGTCTCCAGTTCGTCTTCCTCGCTCGAAGTATCATCCAGCAGGGTGCGTATGCCATCGTTATCTTTACCACGTTTACTGGTAGATGGTGCTGTGGGCAAGCGTTTTAAATAACTAAAACGTCCCGAATGACTACGCTTCAAACGACGTCTTCTAGATTCACGTTCCGTGTTGACGTCCTCTTCTTCCGATTGTCGTGATGGCGTTGTCGCCTCATCTTTAGTAACACTTGCAGGTGGTGTCAGATCCTCTATAGGCAATGCATTAATGCATTTTTCGGGAGTATTTCTGAAACCTACACCAACAAATCTTGATGACATGGGCAATTCATTATCTTCAACATCACTGTCGGCATACGATTTTAAGGGTACCATATCTGGTACACGATTAATGGGATGATGGACATTATCAATGGGTTTGGTAGATATAACTTTGCTGTAATCGAATATTAATTGTTTGAAAACTGTTTATTATATTATTATTTGATATATGGATTGATAAAACATACGTGCGCATGTGACTGGTTTTTGTCTCGATAGGTGCACATATTTCAGGATCGACAAAATCGATGTGATCAAATTGGTTGTGTACTTCATGTCTATAAAATAAGGAACAAAAACAACAATAAATAAGAGAAACAAATAAGGGTATAGAGGTACACACTGTATGAAACATAGAAGTTTTTGTCTTGTGTATTTCTAAATGATTCTTTCAAATGGCTATTTTAAGGGTGGGGTGGAAAAGGACATACTGCAACTACTCGAAAAATTTTAAAACTTACTTGCCATTTATACGGGTTGTTTACTTTAAATCTGTACATGTATGTATGTATAGCATAAGATAAACGTGTGTACATACGAGTGTGTATCACTATGTTTCCTGATGTACAGACTAATTAATATTGAAGGACGCATATGTGTTTTGTTTTATCCTATCTTATACCTGCATGCAGTGAATTACTATACCAGGAAATTACACGCATTGCGTGTGAAGAGCACATGTAACGATGTAAATAAGTAGTAAGAGGTATCAAGAAAATGTTAATTGTAAAGAGACAACGATTTTCTCAGAAAAATGTTTTCGCGGCTATAATGAGGGGATGTACCTTCTATTTTAAGTTTTGTTTTTCCGTAGTCCCGGGAGCAAGGACGTTTCTCATACATATATTTTGTCTTAAAACATATTTTTACACTAAACCTGCAAAGTATGTAACTGTTTATAAATTTAATGTTTTTAGGATAATACACTAATCTTAAATATTGTCTTTTAAAACGATTCAAAATCATTCATTGTACTTCAAAAGGCTCAATAAAATTTGTAAGTTTGTTTTTCCGTATTAGTACTAGATAATTTTAACAGAAAAGTGAATATGATGGAATGAAAATATAAGACATTTAAAGACAAAACTCTGACACACAACATAAAACTAGATCTCTTTCAGCTTTCGTTCTTAAAAGCGTTAGTAAGATATAGGTAAAAACCATAACTCCAAGAATAATGAATTGTATGTGGATGCAAAGTCCTTGCTAACTTATAAGCCGCTAGTAAGACACGAGTACTACGTATTCAAGAATATTTGCATTATTGAGTTTTTCAGCAATGGAGAAGATAAAATGAGTGAAAATTATTGTGCAGGAACAACACCTATATAACGTTAGGTTAGGAGGTTAGGGACAGGAGTGGAATGGCTTAAAACAGGTCACACTATAATCGGCGATCTATTTATTGATTCATTGTAATAGTGGGATATAAAAATATAATATAAAAACATATGTGTAAAATTAGAAAGAGAAAAAGAGAGAGAGAGAGAGAATCAGAAGCCCTAACAAATTGTACCTTAGTCTTAGTATACACCAGCTCCTGTGACATGTTCTGTCTTTGATCCATTCGCACAGACAGAAATAGAGACACCATAGAGGATCCCGCTGCCATCCCATTACATTTTATGGAAATCACCTCGTTTCTTGAAAAAAAAAATCAGTGGGAGGCGGCTGCTGACAAAAGTCCTCACTTTCCAAAAAAAACCGAACTGGAAAACACACATTAAGCTGTTTGCGGTTATTTCCCTAGTAGTCATTCTTAAAACGTTGCCGAGCATTTCCGAAAGTTAGCTCTTATTAAGTATCCGGGGAGTTCCGTCACTCATAAAACTATGTACATCTTTCAGAATGCCAGTTTAAACCGTTTGTGAATTTTATAAGCGTTTCTATGTAGGATGAATATAATTCACTTTGCTTTAAAACAACTCATGCTTAGAATTTGCATCCTTTGTCTATCAAAGTGCCCCGTCAGTGCCTATTAAGTGTATTAGTCGGAATGCTGTCATTCCTATGCAGTTCCAAAAGCGTCAGTTTTGTTTATATACCCCATGATATTTTGCAGACAATGTTCCCAGGGTACGTTTTCCAAGCGCTTCAAATGTAGGTTTAAAATGCCGTATATATGACATTTTAGTGAGTGCATTGATCAAACCGATTAAACAGGTTATTGGGTTGGGCCTCTCAGAACCAATTCATACGTAATTTTGTTTCCTAATACGTCACTGTGTCGGGGACCCAGCAAAGTCGAACACTATTTCCTAGAAGTGTTGAGAGCGCTATACTGCATCGTGCATTGCATTGTGGCAAATTCCTCCAGATTCATTGCCTATAGTACTTCCGCAGTCTTCATAATGGTGAAGATCCCCGACAGGCAAACACTGCAGTCGTCATCCAATCGGAAGATCCTGATTAAAACCTGATGTTCCTGTTAATTTTTGAAAATAGACTTCCTTCCGAACGGTAGGTAATCTTTCCAGTCTTCTCGTTGAAACAATTCCTCGCATCCACGTCTGTGAACTATAATAGTATCTACACATGGGACGGATTCAATAGCCGTTAAGGACCAGGTTTTCGTAGTCATATCGCACTTTCAGCCGCCAAAGAAGCAATGTTCAGTAATCAAAATAGTATGAAACAACTTCCATATAAAAATTATGTTGTACTGGATCTGCATTAATGGCAAGCCGACGACATCAATTTTGGCTAAGAGGTTTCGTAAAAAACTGTCGTCCGCAACACTTTTGACCTGACATCCTCTACTAGGAGACGTGTGTTCGCTTGGGCAAAGAAACGAATATCTTCCATAATAGGTATACAGTGAAAAATGCACGCATGATTACCAAAATTTAAAAATGTTATTTGAAGTACTGTTGAGGTTACCAGAAATATGTTTACATTATTAGACCGCATTGTTAGTGTTTAATTTAAAGTTACGTGGCGTCGTATGTAATACACGTAATATTACTTTACCACATTGTGGCTTTATTTTTATATATAGAATAAAGTCTGATAATCTTTATCGGAAATCATGTATTTTTTAAAGGGCTTACAGACAGGGAATGATGGATATCTACATAAATTTCACAAATTTCCTTTAAGTTCAAGTTTACATAGTCTGCCTCTAATCCGCCCCCAAACGACTCACACCACCCACTTGGCTTTTACACTATACGTGCATGCCATGCCGTTCGTTCGTTATACCTTTAATAATTACTAAACAATTTTCCACATAGATTTCCACGACCTACCTTAAGTAATCATGAATTTTGTTGGCTCCACGCACCGTACGGCCATACCAATCAATGACGCTGTTGGGAGCCAAATGGTATTTAAATTCTATGCTGTTTTGATGGTATAGCTCCAAATATTTGCTTAAAACTTCACCAACTTCCGAAGCAGAAACAGGACGAGCTGTAGGAAAGGCCAAAATATAAAAGAGGACGTAGAAATTTGCAGTTATAAGAAAAAATGCAAGTAAAACTAACCTTCCATGATGATGAAATTGCATAAAGAGTCGTGCACAAATAACGCCACCGGCTGTGTGTTAAAATACGGATTTGTCGATATTACAACTTTAAATGTTATTAATTTCACGATATTTCCAGAAAAGTTTTAGTAAAAGTATCACTGTAGTTTATTCTGAAAAGATTTGTTTAAAGGTGTATAATTTTTTTTTACTAGAAAATGTCTATTCTATAAGACATCAGCTGCAGCTGCCAACACTCCAAACAAAACAAAACTCAATAAGAACACCGTGGTCTGCTTTGTCTGACGGCGACCACTCAGAGCGTTAGAGAAAACGAGCGAGAGAGAGCGGCAAATGACTTGTAAACAACAACAAACAAAACAAAAACACCCTTATTTTAGGAAGTAACAGAGATAAGCCGAGTGTTGGCATTTCGTACCTTTGGTACGATAACATTATTTAGTGATGACACTTTAATTAAAGGGCATTAGATAAATACGTTACATTAATGTTTGAAATTTTGACAAATAATAATTAATATTGGTTTTATTTGATGTGTAAAATTGTAAATGTTAATATAGATAAAATGTAATATTAATAAATGTAAGTATAAAAAAAATGTTTATATTTAATATTTTATTTTATTTTGCTATGAAATGAAATTATTCTTTAATGCTGGTACTGAGTTCAATGTTTCGTACGAAATGTTGTTAAATCCCATATAAATTATTTGGCTTTAAAATGTATGTGGAAAAATGTTGATGAAGTACCAAGTTGTTCACACGAAAAGTTAATCGGCCTTATTCCCGTAGTCGTCGTCGACGCAAAACGACGTCGTCTTGTGACGACGCTGTAAAATCGGTATTCTCGTAGTCGTTTTCGATAACTATCGGTTACTATTGACACAAATTTGGTATTCTGTAAGGAAATGTGACGACGACGTTGAAACGAAACGACTCTGAATCTGTCGTCACAGTTGTTAGTAACGACTTGAAACAATTTGAAGGAATAATTTTAGTTTTGTAAATTTAAAAAAAAGGTTTTGTTTAATGACGTCAAGAATAACAATGTCGAGTAACAAATAGGGGCTTGGAAACAAAATCCCTCATAGGTATAAGTATTTTGTCTAATTTTAAGGGGTAATGTGAGAAAATTGGTGAAAAACAACTTAATTCCTTTGGAGCGCCTTTAAGAATCCTTTGCGGTTGTAGTTACGAATCTGGTCTTCTTTATTTGTAGCAAAAATTTTGATATGGGTTCCATCGACATATCCAACAACTCCAGTAAATCCTGTTTTGTTAAAAAAATTTAGTTTATGCTTCGAATTTGTCATCTTCAGTTACTTCCAATTGTATCCAAGGTGGACAAATCACCTCTCTAATGCATTCAGAGTTTCGACAGGAATCTTGCAACTACTGGCTGCACTTACACTTAGGTTGTAAGGCCCCTGTCCACAGGACCTTAATGTTGCTGACAACTTAATTTTGACTGAAACATATGTCCTAAGTTCACTTTCCATGATAGTAACTATTTCTATAGGTACTATTACGTAATTAAATGCTTCCTTATTAAGACTTAAGTAGTTCTCGAATCTAAAAAAAGTTGGAAGGCCGGCCAACAGATAACCTCAAATTACGATTTAACACCGATGAACATACTCGTTATCATCGGATCATAGTCGAAGTATTATCCTTTCCAGTTTAAGATATTTCTTGCTTTCCTCATCGCTTGAATTTGATTCGGGCACAAAAATATTTTTTCACGAAACACAATAAAAATCAAAATAAATCAGCTGATGTAAAAAAGTTACATCAGCTGTTGTCATTTCTTTCATGTTATCGATTACCAGTCGACGTCGTCTCATTGTAGTTACAGAATACCGAAATAGCATTGATGTGACGACGATGTTGAATCGAAGTGACATTGACATAAAAACGACGACGATGTCGACGACGACTACGGGAATAGGGGTGAATATATTTACATTTTTAGACGAAATAATGAGCATGCCAATTAGGTCAAAACGAAATGAAAACTTTAGCAAAGAAAATATATGGAAAATATTGACGAAATTTAATCTTTTCTTATTAAGTCTACATAATGAGCAGTGTTGGGCAAAATATATTCTAAATAACAAATAAAAAGATACAAATAAATTTGATTTAGTTTTTATTTGGAATAACAACTACAAATTTATATTTTTTTTTTGGAAAAATAAATAACTTCAATTTATTTGTCATCTTTTTATTTGTTATTCGGAAATTTCAAATAATATTTTAAATAATGTACGTACGTACGTATGTATGAGAAATTTTTCTTTTTTTTCGTTTTTTTCTCTGGCTCACTTGTTGAAATATTCTTTTTTCCTTTCACATGAAAAAATATGTTATTTGTATGCTATTTGTATGACAAATAACAACTAACAAATGTCGAAAAATTATTTGTGGCTCAAATAAAAAGATAAGTTGAAATTTGAAATCAATATATTCCAAATAACAAATAACGATTGAAAATTTATTTGTTATTTGAATAAAAATTTATTGAATAACGCCCAACACTGTCTCAAATGTCAAGAATTACTCCTTATAGTTTTTGCACAATAATTTATGAAACAATCCCATTGTGTGACGTACTGGCACCATTTTTAAATTTTTTATTGGTAAACAAAAGTTTAAAAGAAAGAATTCGGCAAAAGTGTAGATTACCGTGCGGAATCACAAAAAAGAAAAGTCATGATCCACCAAATACGCTCTAAAAGGCAGAAATCACGGTTAGAGAACTTGGTCCCATGCGTGACTACTTGTGTTCTATAATGATCACATAATTGTAAATACTTATATGAAGTATATTTTCGATACAACCCAGGGGACTTGGTCCCATTGTGCCCAGAAAAGTAAACACCAAACCCAGTGGTGTATATATTTTTTTTTTTTTTTTTGGTTATCTCTACCCAGATACATATATATATCGTACTTTTGATGTCCTGTGAACCAGATAAAAAAAGGTAAAAGTGAAATATTGCATATCGTTTAAAAAAAGAATGCATTTCATTTCATTTAAAAAATAAAATTCAAATAAAACGTTTTGGGTTCAATATCCGATAGGTATTCTGTGATAAGTTTGGAAATGGCGGTAGCTTTTTTTTAAAAACATTATTTTTTGTAATGCTGTTAGGGAGAAAGAAAATGGAGATACTCAGTTTCTAGGAAAGTGCCGCAGTAAATTTAAATAAACTATTAAAAAAAATTTTAAACTTTGAATACTATTACAGTTTAGTGCGATTATAAATACTTGCAAGGACTAGGCATTTAAGCTCGCTATATGCGAAGTTCGTTATATCCGAATTATAAAAAATAGACTCAAAATTATTTTTATTATTTTTTCTACTTTAAAATAAATCAAACAAATATTTAAAAATAAAAACCTAATAACATTTTAGTATTTGTTTGAATGAAATTACGTTACCTTTGTTGAAATAATAAAAATGAAATTCGGTATTCCAAAAAATGTAACAAAATAAGATTTTGTTCAAAATTTTAGAGGGATACAGAATTTTTTTTTATTATAGACAAAATTTCGATGCCTATCTAAACGAACCATAAAAGATCAAAGTTCTGTTAAGATATTTGATTTTGTTAATTTATTTATTTGAAAACAGTAAAAAATAAGATTTTTTTTTAAATTTCTACATTTTTAAATTCTATTCTTTGATAAATCGATAGCTTAGAGTTATCGAAAAATAAAAAGATCATAAACTGTAATAAAACACGATTTTATCGTTATTGTTCGATAGCTGACTCTTAATAACGTTAAAAGATCGATACTTTTTTTAAAATAAACCTATTTTGAGCCATTTGTTTTGCACCCTGTGGGTCACATAGGCACATTTTTCCATTTCTCTCAATCTTGAATTTCGGTTCTTTTTCAAAAAGTTCGGACCACTTCTCCAGGCCCTGAAATTTTTCTAAATAATCATCTTTCATATTTGAACACAAATCTACAAAACTGCATCATTAGATTTTTAAAATTGAGTGGTCGAAAAATAAGACTTTGAAAGCAAAATCTAATCGTGCGTCAAAGTACTTTTTGGCCTGAATTTCTCTTACGCATTTCCCAACCCTGAGTTGTCAATGATATGAGAGCGCGTAGTGATTTTTATAGTTTTTTTTAGGTTACTAGGTTTTTCATATTATTTCCATTTATATTCTGATGAAATCCACGGAAATCAATTCCAAATGTGAATTATATCTTCACATTTCCTTAATTTGGTTTTAATAATTATTAAACTACACCAACCCAATCACACACTCACGTCAGTTTTCTGACACGTATTAGCACTAACACCACAGCAAAAATACGTTTTATGGTTTCCTCGTTTAGAATTTTTCACTTGAAACTATTAAATATTGACGCCCCTGCCACTATTTCTACTCACATATGCATTGTATGTTTTATGGCACACACAGGATATTTGTGGAAATTTAAATTGGGAAAATCCGAGATATATTACCTGATATTTGATGTGGAATATTTTATGTTTTGTCGGTAAAGATACAAAAGAAAATACAAAAATGGCGCGTTGGGCAACACATAAAAATAACCAGCTGATATCAAACCAGCCCTCTAGTGGCTGCTAGCCAGAGTTGCTTTTTGTATTAAAATCAACTCTGGTGTATCTTCGAATTGCCTCTTATCTTCGAAGAATGCTTTCGACCTTATTTGACCACCATTTTTCATTTGAATTCAAACGGTTTCGGACTAACGCCAGAAGAACGCGCAACAACGTAGTGGACCGAATGCAACAACAATTGAAAAAAATCCGTGAAAACGTTGGAAAATTCCTTCACATTTGTGCGTTTCGTCGGAATTAGCTAAGGAAAAATCCGCGTTTGGCTTATGGTTGGTCGAATGGCTGCATTTACCTGAATGTCACGCTAATCGTCGGTGTCTTCTTATCTCTGTTGTATAAAGTTGTGTGTATGTCGCGTTGAAACTGTCATAAGTGTTTTGTAAGTGTCGCAGACCATACACCTCGCATCTGTAGATTCGTTATTCGCACAGCAGCCGCGCAACTGAAAAACTATCAACACCACCACCAGAAGACAACAAAAGCAACGAAACGGAAAACTATAGAAGAAAGTGTAAGTGAATGTTTGCTGCACAAAAAAGAAATTGCACGACTATCGATTAACTGTGTAAAATTTCCAGTCTAGTCAGTTTTTCGCCACACAACATCATGGGCGATTTGGAGAGTGTCCGGGTGGCTCTAAGGGTTCGTCCCCTGGTACCCTCGGAAGTTGCACGCGGTTGTCAGGTGGCTGTGGAAAAGGTCGGTGAAGGCGACCAGGTTGTGGTCAACAACACAGATCCGTTCACCTTTAATTTCGTCTTCGATTGGCGTGATACGCAAGAGCAGGTGTACAAAGTGGCCGTAGACGACATGTTGGATAAATTGTTCTCGGGCTTCAATGCCACTATTTTGGCCTACGGCCAGACAGGTTCTGGCAAGACCCATACCATGGGCACAGCTTTTGATGGTGCCCTAGATGAAAATGTCGGTGTTATACCGCGTGCCATGCATGAGATATTTGAACGCATTAAGGAACTGTCTGACCAGTACGAGTTTTCCATCAAATGTTCATTTATGGAATTGTATCAGGAGCAATTATACGATTTACTAACAGAAAAGTCTCGCGAGGAGAGTGTTATCGATATGCGTGAAGATCGCAGTGGTATTATAATGGTTGGCCTGACGGAACTACATGTTACCACGGCCAAAGAGACAACTGACTGTTTGGTCAGGGGCTCTACGGGGCGAGCAGTGGCCTCGACAGCAATGAACCAACAGTCTTCCAGATCGCATGCTATATTTACGGTCACCCTGCAGACAACCAAAAAAGATGAATCGTAAGTAGACATTTATGTATACAGCAAATAAATAAATGTATGTAGGCTGGTTTGTTGGTCTTATCTTTTGAATTTCTATCAGGGATGCTAGGTTAGGTAATGAGGTACGTTTTGTATATACGCAAAAGAAAAACGACTACAGTTGTTTGGGTTGATAACAAAACCAAAAAACTGCATTACAATAACAAAAACACTACATAAGGCAAGAAAACCTATTGTTGGTGAAATAAGTATGTTTGAAAAGGTTTTATGTTTGGTGTACTTAACTTTATTATACCTTTGTAAGAAATACATATTTTATTATTAGAATTTTAAAAACTTTATGTATAAAAAACAACGTTAGCAGTTTTGTATCCTCATTCTATAATCAAAATTTAAAATATTTCTAAGATGTATGCAAATAGTGCTATTTATATATGTAGCAATAGGCTAAGGTTGATATTTTTTTTTTAAAAATATCTAAGAACTTTTAAAAGACCCTGACAAAAGATAATGAGCCTATCTGCGATAAGTGGAAGTCTATTAAATGACTAAATAAAAAGCGAATATGTCCTTATGTCTGAATGAGGTTTCAAAAATTTGAAAATTAAACATAACTTTTGCTAAAATAGTACAGATTTAATATACATTTGGGTAGTATATATCTATTGAATATATATAGAACATTTTGGGCAAGCCTAGTACATGGACACTCGAGCGAGATTTTGTAAGGTGTATGGATTTGATATTAATAAAAAAATGAGTGGTCTAGAATACGAAGCTGATCTCCTACATTTAAAAAAAAGTATACCTTTATCTTCGGTTTGGTCTTCAAATATCGGTATAGTAGGTCAAAATGGGAGCCCTACTAGCCCAAAAAAGCATTGCATGATTACTCTATGTGTGAGTAATCAACTTAAAGATAATTTTGAGACTAAGCCAATTGTGTATTTAATAGATCCAACAGGCAGTGGTGTCACTATCATCTGTTTTGCTGCAAGAGTAATATCTAACAAATATAAATATAATGGGGATATCCAATCTATAGGATGTTGATAATCATTCAGAACCTCGTATGGCCTTAAAATATACAGCACTAAATTAGTCTTGAAAATATCTATAATTTGTGTATTCGAACATAGGCGGTCGAAGTCAATTCGGAATCCTTTCCCATAGCGCAACATGTTCTTGAAGACACCTAAAAATACCAAATTGTATAATACAGTTATGCTTATTTGCCATGACGAATAAAAAAATTATTTATTTTAGAATTTGATAAATTATATTTAATTATTATAATTAAATAAGTTTATAAACTATTTTTAATTTCAATCCAGAAAATAATAAGCTAAAACAGTATTCGCATTAAAGATTATACACTCGACTGAGTGTTACTTTTTGTAAAACAATAGTTTCATATTGAAAAATATCGCTTTTTCCAATAAAAGTTTTTTTTTTCGGTGGTATTTATTCATATAGAAAAATGTTTTTTTTTTTTGAAGTTCCATATAGGAAGCCTTTTAAAATAAACTATTTCATCTACACATAATCGTTTCTATATAACAATTTTCATACAGAAAATCGTTGAAATACTTTGTCCTATCTATAAAGCACCTAAAGGAACGTTTTTTTTAGTAAATAGAAAATTGTCAATGATGTTACTTCTGCCCACAAAAATATATTGCATAAAAATATAAAAAAAAACTAAACTCGAGAAATTTCTATCCAAAAAAAAAAAAATTTAAACTACATCGATTATAAATAAGTATTAATCAAGCTCCTCAAACCATGTACGTCTTTTAAAGAAGTATAGCAGAGAATGAAGTCTCATAATGTCAGGCAGACAAATTACATAAAAACATTCAGATAATAATTACTACATTATTTGAAAGTCTCATTGTAACACCCTTCACTTTTGTTATCTAACTTTGTGCGAAATAATTGGGCGCAAATTCAAAATTATTTAGTCATTTGTGACAAAAAACAAGAAGACATCTTAAATTACTTACTTACATATTTTCACATAGATTTTCTATTATATACTTTAGCTGTCTGCCATTTGCAAAGCTTTATTTATCATCCCTAGTTTCAGTACAATCTCTTGCAATAATTGAAGTTGCGTGTTTATACATTTTGTGTTTATGCATTTTTTCTTTTACTTTCTTTTTTAGCCGCGCTGTAACCACCTCTAAATTTCATTTGGTCGATTTAGCTGGCTCTGAACGTTCCAAAAAGACAGGCGCCACAGGTGATCGCTTTAAAGAGGGCGTTAAAATCAACCAAGGTCTGCTTGCTTTGGGCAATGTCATCTCGGCATTGGGTGGTAAGTCTATTTATCTCTCTTAGCTTTACTTGTTTCATTACTGCATACAGACAACTCTTGTTGCTAATCACATAAACAAAGAAACAATAGTTGGTTGATGTTGTGTTTTGTACCTTCTCACGGAAGTTGTTAATTTGCTGCTGCACACAAAATGAATTTGAAGTTTATAATAAACCGCAAAACTTTAGGTTTCTTTGCAAACCGGTCAAACTGCTTAATTATTGGATATTATTTTTATCTCTGACGTTTGTAAACAGTTTGTACGTTGGATTGATATATAGCTAAGAAAATCTAAGCAAATATTATTCATTAGAAAAAGCTTTGGTCATATAGAGTAGCGCGACAAACGTCGAAATGGTGTATGTTTGATTTGTAGAACAGACAACCCAACAGCAACAAAGTTGGTTGTTGGTGTGTAATAGCAGCGGCAATATTACCCCGCAGTCAGGGCGCTGTGATAGTAACACAACTTATTTTTAGCTCTTCTGAAAATTAGAATACTATTGATGATAAGAAGATCACCTGCTAGAGGTGCTGCTCGTGCCGTTGCTAATATTTATTTAATTCATTACTTTTGGCCTTGTAGTAGTATTTCTCCAGACAGCTGTTCAAACGGAAAGCATTGACTTTATTTTAGTTTCCCTTAATAATATCATGTGCTTTGTTTTTTCTGCCACTAATTGCCGCTACGAAAAGTTTTTGCAAAGTAAATAATGTAGAGGGGAATATATCTGTGCTACAAACTCTCCTACTAGACAGCGCTATTATTGTTGTTAGCTACTATATGTATATGTACGTATGTGTGTTATGCAGATAAATAGTAAAACTTATTGCATTTGAAACTGTAAAGTTTATTGGGCCATCTAGCAGACAAACGCTATGAATTGAAGATATTGCAAGCATAAGCTAAATTAACATATTTAATATATATGGAACATATACGTACATGTAGATATTACTCATAAGGTGCGTCTTTGAACTTTATTAGATAAAAAAAAATTTGCTTTTATATTTGCCAACAAACAGGCTTGTGTTCTTTCAAGCATTGGTTTTTTATTTATCTTATAGATAGATATGGCCAAAATAAATTAATTGGTTCAAGTACATTGTTGTTGTGTTTTATTCTATATAGCAATTCAAACTGAAATTATGTATTTAAAAATTTTTATAGTTGGTTATATTTGTCTTTTGGATTGTTTTGTTTTCTTGCTTGCTAGTAACACCTACATTTCTGCAAATTTATATAACTAGTTGTCTGTACCATGTTTCGCTCTCCTTCTAAAAAAAGATTTTAGATTCAGCTGTTTAGGTGTCAGATTCTCCAAACAAATTTGTAACAGCAGAATGGAAATTCACCTAAGAAAAATTGTTTTCAATTAAAAATATACATAATTGATATAAAAAATTTTGGATTTTCATAATATATTTATATATTATTATGATTTATTATATTTTGATTGTAATAATATTACACATATAAAAGATAATCAATACAAACGCTGCCATTGCTGCCGTAAAAAAAACTGCAAACATAACCGATTAACCTTGACCAAAAAGATGTTTTGAAAACGATAATGTATAATGGTGTAACTTTATCAAAAGGTCATGATGTACCCATTAGAGACGCTTAGATTGTTACATTTATGAAGAGGATGCCAAAAAGAGTATAATGATTGCACAACGTTTTCCAATTTCTTCCATCAATAATCTGTTGTACATATATTATCAACTATAAATCAAATGAAATACAGCCGTTAGTTACCTTTCTATGCTTTTACACACTTTTACGCATATTATGTTTGTTGTTAACCAATATATGTAAATGTAATTTCAACCCATTTTTTTTAGTATAATTATCATAAGTTTTCAGGCCGATCATCGTTATTCATTTTAGTTTACTAATTCGTTTTGCAACTATACCAACTATTATTGATGTTTCTCTTATTCTATACATTTTCGTGTTACGCTTCAGTTGGGCTTTTTATTTTTCATTCATTGGTCATTGTTCCACATTGATGTGAACTAATGTGAAACAAACTGAAACAATAACGAAACAATTGCATTTCATGGAGAACACCGGTTCGTTCGGTTGCACCCGTATTGCATTAAAAACACTGTAAAACAATAATAAAACTAATTTATTTGTATTTGTTACGTTATTTACCCGTTACATGCAATAGCTTTTGCAAATGAACGTAATTACAAATTTGAAAGTGCCAACAGAGAGATGTATAAGATGCTGTTAAATGTTAGGTAACATTGTTATTTGCTTTGCGTTCGGCCTCCTTTGCCATCTTCTAACACTTGTGCGTACAACAAAGTAACTGGCTTATGACTCAAATTTAATCGTTGTTTTGATATACATATATACCTCAATTGAGGGGGGTATAATTAAAAAATGAACACGGATACTAGCAATGGCCTTTTTTTTTTTAGATTTGTTGTAATTTTGTTTTGAAATTTTTTCTGTAAACCATGAAACAGAATTATAAACAAATCCACATGCGTACATTTTGTATAGGAGGGTCGAAAAAGGAGTACATACGAATATGTGAAATTTAATCAATTTGAATCAAGTTTAATGTGTAGGACTGATAACACTTTTCTAGTTTTTGCCATGTCATTTTAATGTATTAACATTCTAGTTAGTTAGTTCTATCGGTCAGATACAAGCATACTGAGTTTTGATCGATATCCATCAAATGTGTCTATTTTTTTCTTCTTAAGAGATGAGAATTGGTACAATAAGTTATTTCTGGTACATTGAAAGTACTTCTTGGCGCAATAAAATTACTTTTTAATACAATAAATATACTCTTTGGTACAATAAAAGTACTTTTTGTTACAATAAAATGACATTCTGGTACAATGAAAGTGCTTTTGTTGTACATTAAAACTACTGTTTGGTACATTGAAAGTACCTTTTTGATACATTGAAAGTACTTTACAGCACAATAAAAGTATTTTTGGCGCAATAAAAGTACTTTCTGGCACATTAGAGTACTTTTTGATACATTGAAAGTACCTTTATGATACATTGAAAGAAGTACTCTACTGTACCAAAGAAGTACTTCTTGGTTCGATAATAAGTACTTTTTGACACAATGAAAATACATTCTAGTACATTAAAATTACTTTTTGATACATCGAAAGTACCTTTCTGCTACATTGAAAGTACTTTTTGGAACTATAAAAGTATTTTTTACAATATGAGTATTTTTTGGTAATAAAAGTACTTTCTGGCACGTTAAATTACTTTTTGATACATTGAAAATACCTTCATGATACATTAAAAGTCCCTTTTCGGTATAAAAGGAGTACTTTTTGGTACAATCAAATTACTTTTTAGTTCAATAAATGTACTTTTTGGCACAATAAAAGTACTTTCTGGTAAATAAAAATTACATTTTGATACCTTGAAAGTACTTTCTGGTGAGTTGAAAGTACTTTCTGACACAATACAAGTAATTTGTAGTGAAATAAAAGTACATTCTGGTACAATAAAAGTACTTTTGGGTACAATACAATTACATTCTGGTACAATAAGAGTACTGTTTGTTACATTGAAGGTACTTTCTTGTACAATAAAAGTACTGTTTGGTACAATAAAAGCAATGTTTGGCACAATAAAAGTACTTTCTGGTACAATAAAAATAATTTTTGGTACAATAAAAGAACTTTCGTGTACAATAAAAGTACATTCTGGTACATAGGAAGTATATTTTGGCACAATAAAATAAATTTTTTAAATTGTTAATTATAGTTCAAAATTTCCTTTAGTAAAAATTTAAAAAAAAAACATAGTTTGTAAATTCTTATTTCTCAAACATGTATAATTACCAACTATGGAACGTTTTTTTTTTTACAAACAAATCTTTGTTGTGATGTATTATTTTATTATCGTCATTATTTGCAACAAATTGCACATAATTAACTTCTAAGAATAGTGATAATTGGCACAGTACAATGCATAACCGATAGCTATACCTCTCAAGAGCACCTAAGATTGGCATATAAGCATGTGAGATACAAAGTCTGCCCAGACTTATCGCACAGTGGATAACAATATTTTCAGTCTGTTTAGTTCCAAAAACAAAATTCAAATGGGAAAGCTGTTGAGCTATATTACGATGGTACGATTGGATTTGTCATCTTATTTAAACCATAACAATAGTTGATAACCGGCAAATATAAAACTCTTAACTTATCGCACTATGTTTTATGTGTGTATGTATGTAGTATTTATTTGTCGCATATACAAAAACTAATCTATTTTTATATGTACTTCACATTTTGTACCTACTTTGTGACGTATTAATTTATAAATATTGTTTTTCCCATATTTGTTTACAAACTAATACTAATACTAACGTTTTATCTTTGCATCTTCCGTATCCCCTGAAATTCCTCCCCTCAATCCGCTGCACACTCTACCCACAGATGGCAAAGGTTCTGGTTTTGTACGTTATCGTGATTCGAAACTTACGCGACTGCTTCAGGATTCTTTGGGCGGTAATTCGGTTACTCTTATGATAGCGTGTGTTTCTCCCGCTGATTATAATGTGCCCGAAACGCTTAGTACTCTGCGTTATGCCGATCGTGCACGTAAAATTAAGAATAAACCCATCGTCAACCAAGATCCTCATGCAGCTGAAATTAATCGTCTTAAGGGCATTATACAAAAGTTACGTGTGGAACTTCTCACTAAGGGTGGTGCCATGAGTAGTTCACTCACTACAGACCTAGAAAGTGCAGCTGTGCCTGCCCTACCCTTAATGGCCTCATCTTTGCCCACCATAATGCCTTCCGAGGAACAGAATAGAAAGTACAAAGAACTACAGGATAAATATCGTACCCTACAGCAGCAATGGCAAATGACCATGCACGATGTGGCGGAACATGAGATGAGGGCGCATATAGCCGAAGCTGCTCATGAAAACCTCAAGGTGAAGGTGGGCGAAATGAAAGGTTTTGTGGATGAGTTAACCATCAAGTGTCAACAAACCGAAATGGATCAGAGTCTGTTGGAAAGTGTGATGTATATTAACAAATTGGTTGTGGGCTTGGATGGAGAATTGCTCAGGACCGAAACCGAAATAATGGATCAAAAGAAACATTCTGAAATCGCCTCGTCTATTCATGACAGCGATGCCGATGGCGATCAAATGGATCGAGATGATCCGAATAATGTCACGTTCGAAATACAAGCCATAATGCAAGAACGTACCGATTATTTCACCAACAAACAAATGGAAATCAATGATCAGCTGCGTCGCATCAATCGTGAATTGAGTTTAAAGGAACAGTTGCAACAACGCATGGCCGGCAATTTCAGTAAATTCTCCACGCTAGAAGATGACATGGAGGACAAGTTCAAGGAATGTGAGAAAAAAATTCAAGAATTGGAGGCAGAAAAGGCTGAGCTGCTGGATAAACTGAAACACGTCAAACAAAATGCCTCTGCCAAACTAGCCGAAGAAAGACGTAAACGTTTGCAGGCTCTCGAGCAGGAAATAAATGAGATGAAAAAGAAAAATTTGCAACAAGCTAAGCTCTTGAAAATACGCGAGAAAGAAACGCAGAAAATTCAGAATTTGTCGACAGAAATTCAAGCCATGAAAGAGTCTAAAGTTAAATTGGTAAGAGCCATGCGCACAGAATCTGAAAACTTTAGGCACTTCAAGATGATGAGAGAAAAAGAATTGTTGCAACTGAGAAACAAAGATCGTAAAATGCAAAATGAAATGGCACGTAAAGAGGCTTTACACAGCAAGCAGCGCAATGTTCTGAAGCGAAAATGCGAAGAAGCTATGGCCATTAACAAGAGGTAAGTTGTTTGTGAAGGTGCTATATATTGCTATGTCTCCTCCATATTAACTGATAATTGTATTAATTTGTAATGTTATTAATTGTCTGACCTACTTCCTTGTTATCTTTCTTCACCTCCCTTGTTTTTTGTATAGACTAAAAGATGCTCTTGAAAGACAAAAGGTGGCCCAAACACAACGGCAAAAATTACATGCCGCTAAAGATGCTAATGCGGCCTCAGTTAAAATTGATCAGGTCATTGCTTGCGTTGAACGCGAACTAGAGGTAATTATATCCCTTATTGATGCTGAACGTACACTAGAACAACTAATGGACGACCGCGGCATAATTAGCATTCGAATTGGAGAGTTGGAAAGCCAACAACCTCTCCCCGAATCTTCGGCCGCTTTGGAACTTGCCAATTTGCAGGAGGAGCTCGAAATGCGAAACGCCCAAATATCCGACCTCCAGCAGAAGGTTTGCGCTAATGACGTAGACACACTCATACGTTCCCTGGCCGACAATGTACATAGCGTGGGCGAGGCTCGAGCAGTGCTCAAACACTTGTTAAAGTCCCTTGGTGAAATGAGGCGAGAACATACACTGGCTCTCGAAGATTTGCGTTCACAACTTCATGCCGCCGATGATCGCTGTAGCGAAGGCAGCAATACAATAAAACAATTGAAGCAAGAGCATCAAAAAGCCATTGCAGAATATGAGGAGAAAATATCGCTGGTTCTGACTCCAGAACAAGAACACCGTTTAAAACTGCAAGAAGAACAACAAAAGAAAATAGAATCTCTAATGATTGAAATAGAAAACTATAAGCAATTAAGAGGCGATATGGTGAATAATGTCAACACCACCAAAAAATCCAAAAAGTCATCAGCTAAGGTAAGCATTGCGGTTTATCTGTGTCTCTTTTTAAATCTTAGTAAATGTTTAGGTTCTAAACTGTTTTGAAATCGGTTAGCCATGAGACAAAATGACAATAATACGTGAATTTTTATATTTGTTTAACGAAACACAAAAATAAATATTCATTTTCGTTATCTTTTTGTATTTTTTGCACTTTCCTCCTCTCTATTTTCCTTTACCCTTTTTCGTTGGATTTGTTTATGTAGCTTCTATCATCAGTCTTTACAAAATTTTCCGATATTATGCGGTGAATAGATGATGTGAGTATAAACTAAAATATTGTGTGTGTCTTTTTCTTTTTCCTTGTGTTTTTTTCTGCGTTTATTTTTCTCATCTCATGTTGTCAATCGTCATAGTCATCGTCATGGCCGCCACAATTTTGTAATTTGGGTGATATATATTTAGTCTTGTATTCCCAAGTCTGTAATTAAAATGCTTTATATAGATTTCAGCTATGCAAATTAATATAACAAATGGAAGGGAAGAGGGAACACATATTCACAGTTTATTAATAACATATTTTTCTATAAAAATCGACATTAATATATGCAAAAATTAACATAATACTTTTAAAAGTAGAGTATTCTGTGGATTAATTCATTTATTATTTATGTTAAAAAGGTGTCGGTATTTGTTACATCTGGCCAAATACTACAAGGCGGACCAAAAGTCTTTTTACTTTTCAAACGGTGATACAAAAAAAAAACTAAATGACATAGAAACTGTTTATTGATTATGAAAGTAGCCAAATTGGGATTTTATTTTTGAAAAATAACACTATTAATATGCGATCTTTAAATGCAGCCACCTGTAGCGAAAATCAGAAATTACTATTTCCTTGTGAAAGCGTTCCTTTAATTCCTTAAGAGATTGGGTTGCTATTGAATACTTTACATTTAGGGTATATTTAAAGAAAAACGTCCAATGAGTTTAAGTCCGGGATATGAGGTGGCCAGTTTGTAGTAACACTTCTTTTGAATATCACTTTGCCCAATATTTTAATATTATCTGAATTTTTTTCGATTTGGTTGGGAAACCATAAGGGTAATAAAAATAATAATCTGTTAATGTTTAACTTAATATTAATGTTTATTTAAATTATTCCTTTTTACATTTTTAATATTGTTGTGGACAAAATTTTTTATGCTACATAATATTGGCTTTCTTGTCCTACTGGAATTAATAAATATTTGTACAAATAAAGTGATTTCAATTATTTAAATTTGTAGCACATCTATCTCTATCTATGCCTTTTTAAATGATATCAATTAATCATATGACAAAATGAATATTTTTCATCTTTTCTAATGCTAAACAGTTTAAACATTTGTATTTATTTCTAACATAAACAACTTAATATTATTATTTTTTCACACACAAAGTTCATTGGTGTAATAATAGTTTTTTTATCTTTAATGTTTACGTAAAACGTTTTTGCATTTAATTTGATAACTAAAGTGGATCATTTTAGAATAGATAACATTTGCTATTGTCGTGAGATATCAAAAAACCATTTGTGTTATCGCCTATACAGCCCCTCACTGCACGTACAATGCTTTGCAACAGAAATACAGTTCGTTCAAAAAAAAAGTATTACATTGAATTTTAATAAGGAAAGAAATTATGGCGGTTTTTTCGAGTATTACAGTTTCTTTTTGTTTTTTTTTCCAATACATCGTATCATGTTTCAAAAATAGTTTTTGAAATCCATTGGTTTTTGGTAATATTACTTTTTGGACATTGAATGTACTTTTTGATACTTCTATAATAGAAGTACTTTATGTTACAGTAGTAGTACTTTTTGGTACATTTAATGTACATTTTCGTATAATAAACGTAGTTTTTGTTACAATCACAGTACGTTTATGTACAATAAAAGTACTTTGTGGTAAAGGAAAGTACTTTTTTTATACATTAACATTAAATTTTAATACAATAAAAGTACTTTTTAGTACAGTAGAAGTACAACGCGAGAAGCTATCCCATACCTCATTCATGGGGTGCAAAGGGAAATTAAGTTTTTTTTTTAAGAAGTACTTTTTGGTACAATCAATTTACATTTTGTCACAATAAAAGTACTTTTTAATAAAATAAAAGTTCTTTTTGGGTATAATAAAAGTCTTTCTTTTGAATGAACTTGTTGACACCATAAAAGTACTTTTTGATTCAAGAATTTATATTTTGGTGCAAAAAAATAACTTATTGACACAATAAAAGTACTTTCTGTACTTTTTGGTATAATATAAGTACTTTTTGTTTTGGTACAAAGAATAATTTTTTAGTACACAAATTTTTACAATAAAGTTCTTATAGGTATGATAAAAGTACTTTTTGTACAATAAAATTGGTTTTTGTACAAAAAAAGTACTTTTTGTTACAATTATAGTACTTTATGGTACAAGAAAAGTACTTTTTGGTACATTAACAGTACATCTCAATACAATAAAAGTACTTTTAAGTACAGTAGAAGTACTTTTTGGTACAATAAATTTATTTTTTGGTACAATAAAAGTACTTTTTGTGAAAAAAAAAGTTAAAAAAGTACTTTATGGCACTTAAAATGTATATATATTTGGGTACAAAATTTACTTTTTGGTACAATGTAATTGTTTTTTGTTACAACAAATATAACATTTTCGAAGTTCGTTTAGAATAAGGAAAAAAGGGAAAAATATCCCCCGGGAAGGTTTTATTTAGAATAGGGTAACAAAACGAACATGGAAAAATTCCAAAGGAATTGTTATTCAAAATAAGGGTGTATTTGAAATGAATTGCTTTGTTACCATCTAATATCTTTTTTTTAGTTCCGCACAATTTTTCTAGAAACTCATTTCTTTAAAAATATTTCCTGCTGTTAAAAAAAAAACATTTAAAACAGGGGTGCCTACGGTCTATGCACTTGGTGCACATTTGCACTATGAACTCAACATAGGCACAATTTTGTCTATATGTGATGGGCACCTCTGATTTATATAAACGTAATATTTAAAACCACATATACAAGGAATGGAGCATAATTTATGAAAATGTATAAAGAATAAACTTAAACACCATAACCAGAAATTATTTTTCACTTCTTAATTTACAGCAAATCTATAGTTTTTTTAAAACATCCACTACGATTTCGCTCGAAAGTTATATTAAAATCGAAACTATAGTTTCGGCTTAAAGTTTCATTCTGTCGGACTACTAATATGTCAAACACATTCAGCGATTTTTAAACATTAATATAATAAACCCACTACGGCTTCGGCCAAAAACTCGCACTTGGTCGAACTCTTCTCTACTATGCTAAAGCCTTTTATCGTTGTTTAAACACCAGAAATTTTAATAATATTCTTGCTAATTCAATACATAAACAATCCACTCAATAATACAACTTTTTCAACACATACATCTATGCTCAACTCATGTCTCATCAAACAACATATCACAGTTTATAATTTGCGTTTGCGCATTTTTTGCCATTTCATTTCGAAAAGACAAAACTTTACTTATTATGTGTCATTTTTATCACCCCACTACCCCTTAGCCCGTTGCTGAAGAAATGGTCGAAGTAGAAGAGGAGGAGGAGGAAACTGAAGAAAGTGAGGATGATTACTATATGTCCGATGCTGATCCCGAATGGTCCAAAACACCCATGGTACGGCGTAGACGTGCAAATGTAAGTATTAAGCCATGCGTTAAATCGCACCCATCCATTGACATATGCAAATAATTGGTGAATACAAAAGGTACGTCTTGATTTCAGATCATGTCAGGTAACCGAACCTCAAAGTCCGACATCTCCAACCATATGGATGAAAGCCAACAGCAGGTCTCCTTTGACTCCACTCATTCAGGAACATTTAGAGGAGCTACAGAAGCGACTGACAAGAGTAAGCGGAAGTGGAAGTCCAAGGGCTGTAAATGCCGTGGTGACTGCGGCAACCAGCGTTGCGGATGTAATTCGCTCTATCAGAAATGTACGGTAAGATGCAGATGTACGGATAAATGCAAGAATCGTAAGGGTGCGTCGCCACCCAAAGACGATTCTAATGAATCGGAGGGTGGCAGTGTGGCCGATGTAAAAGTGGAAGCAGTTACTCCTAAGAAGAATGACTCAATCTCCGACGATGAAAACAAGTTAAATACACTCAACAAAACTAATGAAACAGATGAAACGTACGTTACCACAAAGTCGACACTGAATCCCAGTTCGTTTTTAACACCAAAAATGGCCAGGTAGGTTTAGTACTTTACAAAAAGAAGATACTTATGTTAATGTATTTAACTTATATTCATTCTATTCTATTATTGCAGATTATCGACATTTAACTTTGAAAGCGCAAGAGCTAAAAAGAAATTTTTCAACGACTAAGTCCTCCACGCATACCAAAAAGTGCCTATCATCCAACCAAAAGTTCATCCTTACCCTCACCATCCCCGAGTCTCATCATTCCCTTTGTATCACTTGCCTACAGTATATATTTATACGATAGTTTTCATCTTAAACTCTCATTTGTTTCCTTCGTGTGTAGTTTTAGTTTAGTATTATAACATCGTTCATTACAAAAAAAAGACAGACTTTACGCTTGCATTTCATATTTTTATTCCAATCATTATTCGTCATTATTATAGGTTGGTTTTTATAGCCAATCTTTAGTTAATTTTGGCTATATAAAATCTGACCTCATTGTTTTTGGGTAAAAGTTCGTTTGTTCATATTTGTTATTTCACCATTCACTGATTGTATTATTTGCATTTTCATTAATACTTAAAATATCTCTGATTTTTATGTTAGGAAATTATTTATTTATAGTTGTGTATGTTTCTCAAATGTATTAAATATATTTGTTTTAATACTCTGTACCACATTTTTTTATACTGCTACTACTCATAACTGTAATGTTTCCTATTCAAAAACACCTTAATTCTAATTGTATTACCTCTCTCTCTATACTTGTTAAATGTTTAATGCAAGTCAATGCTAGGAACTGCATAATTAATCGATTTGTTTGGGGGTTTAAAACTGAGAAAGACCTTAAGCCCGGTTAATAAAGAGAATTAAATGCAAATCGATTATTGTCAATTAAATTTGAATTATATGCCATTGAGTGCATTGATTAATTCAGTTCCTTTTTTATACATATATATACACGAATTTGTTCACAGTTGCTATATAGGCATGAATCGAACAAAATTGTAAAGGTATTTTTTTACAACTTAAGTATGATTTAGATAAATATTTTAATAATTTTATAAATATATTAATTTCTCTCATATTGTAATTGTTTAAATGTGTTTTATTTATATTTGGGAAGATACCACCATGGGTTTGCTGGGTTTGGCAATTTGTTTGTTCCAGGAAAGTGAGATCCCTGGGAATATTTTTTTCTGGAATAAAACTATCTTCATATAAACCGTCGGCGAAGGGCATAAGAAGTTCAAGAATTAGAAATCAGCTGTTTTGACTAAAAGTTTACAAAATATATTACAATTTGTTTTAATAACCCATGGTAGTTCTTGCTGTTTGATCCAATAAAAGTACTTTTGGGACAATTAAAGAACTTGCAGGTAAATTAAAACTTTTTGGCGCAGTACAAGCACTTTTTGGTACAAACAAATTTTCTATTTATTACATTGATAGAAAGACAAGTAATTTTAAAGTGTATTTGGATAAAAAATATATATTTTGTTTTTTGAGAAAATCACAATTTTGTTTTTTGTTGTTATGTCATTGCCGTGTAAGCGAATTTAACAAGAGAGCGTGCGTGCCCTTGTATGTTGGTGAATTTGGAAGTAAAAAATAAAATTTTAATTTAAATAGCTTTTAGCAAAGTGAAATCAATCCCCCTTACTATGTACATCGTAGTCACGTCGAATCTTAGTCGATTTTTAAATATGCCATCGCTTATGACGTTTGTGAGAATTAAATACGACTTGTCCTTGCTCATATCATGTTCTTCTTCATTAGATGATGAACAGTTCTTAAAATTTCTGTTAATTGTTACTAATTTTATTCAAATTAAAAAAACCATCGAATGTTGTCAAAAGTCGACTACGACATACGTAGTAAAGGGTAATAAAAAATAGCCAACTAACAATTCGGAAACGTTTTCAAAAAAACTCTTTTTGTTATAAAAGTTTTTCAAAAAAATAATTTATTCAAAATTGTTAACTTTATATGAGCTAATCTCAAAATGTTTGAAAAAAAAATAATTTTAACTGAAACAGCGAAAATATTTTTTTCATAAAAATAACAAATAAAATATGTTCAGAAAAAAGCACAACTGAATATTTGGTAAAAAAAAATCGAGATTCAAATTTGAATTGATTTTTTAAATATTTTATTTTCTGTCTGTTTGCATTTTACAGTATAAATAGATTTCTTTTTTATCGACGTTTTTCTCAGTTTTTAATTATCTTTTTATTTTAAATTTTATATTTGTTGACAATTCCAATTTTTTTTTATGTACTAATGTTTAAAACTATTTTGATCACTATATTAAAAAAAAAAATATTAAAATGATGTTCCAAAAATAATATTTTGTATAATGTACTTCATAACATAAATTTGAAAAAAAAAATGATCTCAACATAATATTTAAAAAATATTTGGTTCATTCAAACTTTTGAAATACCAAAATGTATTTAAAAAATATTTGGTTCATTCAAAATTTTGAAATACCAAAATTTTTTTTCATAACAAAAATTTTTGGAAAGAAAATCAATTCAGGACAGTTTTATAAAAATGTATTTATTATATTTTTTTAGAAATATCTGCAAAAAAAGTTCTTTTGATTTAACACAAAATAATATTATCGTACCAAAATGTAAAATTTTTGTTCCAAAAAGTACATTTATTATGAAAAAAAGTACTCTTATTTCACCAAATAGTACAACATATTTTACCAAAAGTACTACATTGTAGAAAAAAGTACATTTTTGGTACAACAAAGTACTTTTACTGCGCCACAAAGTACTTTAAATGTACCAAAAAATACTTTAATTGTACCAATATGTTCTTTAGTTGTGCCAAAAAGTACATTTATTATACCGAGAAGTAATTTTATTGTACAAAAAAGTACGTTTATTGCGGCAAAAAGTACTTTTGTTGTGCAAAAAAACTTGTTTTATTTCATTACATTAATTGTATTAAGAGTACTTTAGTTGGACCTAAATTCATTAAAATATGAATTTTTATACCAAGAAGTACATTAAATGTACATTTATTGTGGCAAGAAGTTATATTATATAACCAAAAAGTAAAATTCTTGTACCAATAAGTACATTTATTGTACTGAATACTTTTATTGTACAAAAAGTAATGTGCAAAAACTGCTATTGTTGTACCTAATTTAATTGTACTGAAAAGTGCTTTTGTAGCAATATATACAATTATTAATTGTTCATAAAAAACTAATTATTGTACCAAAAAATATATTTATTGTGGCAAAAAAGTACTCTTACTGTACCTAAAAGTAGTTTTTGGCACAATTAAGTAACAAAAAGTACAATGACTATTGTACCAACAAATAGTTCCATTGTACCAAAAAGTATTTTAATTGTAAAAGATTTTACTTTTTTTCTATCAAAAAGTACTTCTATTGTTCAACAATGCACTTTTAATAATCGAAAAAGTAATTTTGTTCTACTTTAAGAATTGATATTTCACCTTAGTTTTTTTTTTACCAAAAAGTACATTTATTGTAGCAAAAAACTTATTTTATTGTTCCTAAAAGTACAAGTCTATTTAGAACATATTTCTTCATATTTCTCTGCAAACATAGTTTATTACAATTTAAAACGTTCGTGCTCTATACACTCTTTACAAGATATGACCTACAGAAGAGATATTTACCAATAAATCACATAAACTTGAAATATTAAATTCAAGTTCAATCGTTCATTTACCAGACGTAATACGTGTTTACAAAGCGAAAGCATGAAACAAAAAAAAAAATGATAGTGAAAATATTCGTAGTAAAGAAATATTTTGATATCAGCAAAAAATTCTTGAATTAAAAGATAAAAGCGGTAAGCGGTTTGCAACAATATCACAGTTGCAGCAGATAAATCATAATGGGTAAGTGCAGTAGTGTGAAAATATCTTCATAGAACAGATAATAGTACATTGATAGAATAGATTAATTAAAAACACAAAATAAATGTGTGGGAAATATTATACAAAAGCTTGTTACTTATAATATTATTTTAATTTATATTTCAGTACACTTTACTCAGTACTCTTGCAGTATCTCCTTGGCTGTAGTAGCATTGTTGCTATGTTGCTACATAGAAGCTAGTGTTGTTAGTAAAGTTGGTTACAAGAAACCTTCTTTCAGCAAAGATAAATTTCAAAAGCACAAAATTGAACTGACTAAAACTACTGCAGCAGCTGAAACGTCCTTAACGAAATCCTCAGAGAATGATTTAAATTTAAAATCCTCAGCCATTACTGCACCGCATCAACAGCCTAACAAGAATATAGAGAGCACTACAAGTATTGCAATGACCTTTACGGCAAAAGATGAACAAAAGTTAGAAAATGACTTTACTGCAACCACAGCCATAAATATTGAGGATTTGGAGTCAACGATATCATCTGATGACACTACCTCGGCGTTAACACTTGCAACTACTTTACCTGCTGCAGATTCAGCTGATATTGACGAGCCTGAACCGGTACCGTGCACGTGCGGCATATTCTTAAGTTCTCAATTTAAGAAAGGATCGCAAGATACGCCCCGTGGTGAAGCCGTCATTTCGAACTCTCTTGATCGAACATACGCATGTGATGGTGTGGGACAAAAACAGTGCCAAACAAAATGTTTGGAACAGGTATGAAAAAAGTGTATATTTATATAGTAAAAACAATTAATACTATAAATTAATTCTCCCACTTATTTTATTTTTAATTATTTAATATTTTTTTTAAATTAATATTTGCTTTCTTTGTTTTAGATTGTCAAACATTTACCCAATTCGGCCAAAATTCTTTGCGCCTCTCTGGATCGTGATATACGCAAAGAGCGGGCCTATTTGTTTATTAAAAATTGTGATAATAAATGGCTGAATACAAATTTAGCTGCTGGCCGGGAATATTGCTGCAAAAACGGTGAACCCTACAACTGCAAATGAGAAAATCTACGTGGATGATGTAGGCAGTAGTCTAGTGATTTTGTATGATAATAGTATTTAAATTTAGCTCATAAGTTTTATTAGTATACAACTTAGATAGAATTTAAACATAGGAATCAATGTCATAAATGGCCCTTTATTGAAATTTTGAAATACATTTTAATTGAAAACATAAAAAAACATTTAATTGAAACACCCAGGTTCTGGGATTAGATCAAATGTTTTGGAATAATATTTTTAGATTTAGAAAGTTTAGAAGATGCATATGTAATTGTACCATTTTGACAAAAGTTAATATGTGACCCGGTAAGTTAAAAGAGGCCTATGCTCAGAAAATAAGTTTTGGAGAAAAACGACTTTGAAGTTAAAAAGTTGATTTTCTAATTTGAAGCTAATTTCTGCCAAAACTAATGCAGCTAGAAAGCTGTGGTTTGTTGCATTAGAAAGTGCGTGTAGTCTACTATAAGAATCACCAAAAAAGTAAAATTAGATTTTTTCGACCCATATGTCCCTTTTAACTTACCGGGTCACATATGTTAAATATTTATGATTTTACAGAAAGCCGTTTCAAAGTATTGAAACTTCATAAGGATGTAACAGTTGGTGCATCTTCGACGAAAATTATTTTATTGTTGTTAGACATATTTTCTTTTGGCGTGCATATTTCCCATGCAAACGAAAAATGTTTATAAAGATTATTATCATTTTAACAATTAAAAACCAGCCATTTTCTTTCAATGGCTTACCTAGACACAGTGCTTTCTTATCTTATCCTCAACTAATGTGATAAGAACTTTGCTTTTTTTGTCAACCAAAATATGTTGCACGCTTCCAAGAAAAAAAAAATATTAAACAAAATAATCATGTACCTCCATTCATTTAAAATTCGAATTCTTTATTATTTGTGTGTGAATTCACATAGATATACACATACACATCATCGTACATAAATTGGAAATGATTTTCGATTTTATTTATTCTTCATAACATTCAAAATTTCAATTCAAACAGAAATGCACTTCTTGTTACTCTACATCATTCATCATCAATCAGTCAGACAGAAAAAGTACATATTAAAAACTCAAAAGGAAAAAAATGGGATGAGAAGATTATTTGCTGTTACTACGTTTACCTTTGACCACAACGGGTCTGCTCTTAATGTAGCCCCTCTTGCGCTTGATATTCTTGCGTGAAACGAACTTAGTTGGGGCCACCGTTCGATCGGAGCCCTTCAGGACGGGTCTATTGAACTCATGGGGTTTCTTAACACGATATATTCTGACCAACCAATGTTCGGTTGTGTAAGCCTCCTCCAGATACGTCAAATCGAAATCTTTGTTGCCAATAACAGCATTGCGTGTTCTGTCATAACCGGCCGGACCTCTGTAGTCCAATTTCAGTTCTCCAAATTTGTAGTAGCTGAGCTTATACATTAGGCAATTGAGTAGAGCAGGAGCACCCTCCGAGTCGACGCGGAATTCTCCTCTATCCGTGAAGTAGTCGCTTTCCTTGATGTCTTTGGGATGTTCACCCTCTGCAATACGGACCATCCACAAGAATTTGTTAATATCATCACCAGAGTAGCCGATAACACCGCCAAAGATAACCAAAACATAGTCTACATCGAGAGAGGTCATTATTTCGTAGGCTTTTTCTTCAGTAGACGACATAGCTTTGCCCACTAAAGCTATGTGGCTATTATTCCAAGTATTATTGTCTACCAGTGTCGTTCGATTCGCCATTCCCGCTATTTGATAGCCGTAATCCCACCAGGACATAACGCGAGCATCATCGTTGGTATTTTGAGATAGCCAGTAATAAGCTTCCCTGAAATCATCCAAAATGTTGCGAGAACCGTCTTGACTATTATGGAAAGCTAGCACAATCGAAGGACTGGAGTAGGCGTTGCTGGTCACCCATGTGCAATGGACAGCAAACATCATTAGTATCATTAGAATTGCCAAGATCACTATGCTGCGTAGGTTGGAGCCTACACCATTGTTGCCCTCATTCTGTTGATTGTCGTGTTTCACGCGATGCTTCAGTTTGCCGGCCTTGTCGTAAAGTAATTTCTTTTCATTGGAGGAGTCTTCATTGTCATCGGTATTTGCAGAAGTGCTGGCAGCAGTAGTTGAAGCGGCAGCCGAGCTGTCTTCTCGCAGATACACATCCAAAAGTCCAGAGAATGCAACACCTGCCAACATACACACTACTGGCGTGAGTGTCAACATTAAACGTACCATTACGCCGGCAAAGTAGACAGCACTGATGGCGTATAGTACCACAAAGACGCGTTCGTCATTGATTTTCTTGACGCAATACCAAACGCCCACAGGGAAAGCGCACACCAGAATATGTAGATCAAAGAAGAATGAAAACCACGTAGTAGGCTGATGCTCGGACACCGAAGCTATGATGGGTATGTGAATCTTGGCATATCCAGTATCCCAGAGGGAGTAAAAGCGGCCACTCCAAGGAGCAACTACACCCATCATGGTTAGGACCACTACGCCTAGGAACACCAAAGCAGCTGCCGACAAACCACCCACAATGAAGAACCTCTTAAATTCACTGCGTGACAGAACAGACTGCAAATGTTTGAGGAAAGCCACAGCGATCAGCAGCAGGAACACGCCCATAGCCGCCATATGCTCACTCGTCCTAATCGGTTGGAATCCTACGAAGGGAATCTGCATAGACAAAATCAAGCCCATGATGTAGAAAGTACTATAACTTGTCAGCAGACGTGGAGAGTATCTGCCCATAATCAACAGCACGAATACATGCAAAGGAATTAAATTAATTATGAAAACATAACCACCCCAGGCGGATACCATGTAGAAGTATGACAGCGAAGCTGCAGCCGACCAGAAAACTGATCCCGTTTTCACTGCTCGCACCCACAAAAAGTACGTGAACTGCAGGGCAAATATAGCGATACCTTCATTGTCGTAAGATCCGGCAACCGATCGGCTAATATAGCCGGGCACAATGGCTATGAAACTGGCCGCAAACAATCCAGCGCCGGGTGACCACAACTCTTTGGTTAGCAAGTACGTTGAGATCGCGGTGAGGCCACTGAAGACCGGTGCCAAGAAAACGCATATATCACGTATATGCACTGGAATGTTTAAGGCATGCAGCAAATAGTGAATACTGCCCGATGTTATCATGAGACCGGGATACACGGTGCCGCCCACAATGCGTCCCAGCGGATACCAGGCGCGCTCATCGAACCAATTCAGGAATTTGTAGAAGCCATGTTGGACCATGTAAGCGGTGGCCCGATAATTAAACCACGGATCGAATTCATGTATAATGGACTCGAAGCGAATCACCGCAAAGAGGCGTGACGAGAAGCCGGCAAGCCATGCTATCAGCAATACAGCGAAAGTTATCAAACTGCTATAGCCGGCAGTCCTATTGAATATTTTCGCAGGACGATTCATATCGTTCCACTTTCACACCACAAGAGAAAAAAACTACACTTTGGCAATTTTTTTTCTTTCGTTTAATACTTCTCCTCGCTGTTTACAGCAATGACACGTAATTCCTTCTTCTTCTTATTTGGCGTTATACGGCGTTCATTGCACGACCGGCAAACAGAGTTCCAAGTCGTTGAAATATTGCTATGGCGACGGTAAAGTATAGTTTACAGTCGGCGTTTAACGGTATGGCCTTGTATATGAACAATTGCTAAAATGTCACTCAATATAATCTGTGCCTGTCGAAATTTCAGTAAACGAGTAACATAAAATAAAATAAAAAATAATAATAAAATATCTGATATTAATACTCCTTTTACACCGGAACGCATTATTCCGCATTAAAGATGCTGCCAATATGCAAAATTTTTTACATTATTCTGTTGTGAGTAAGATGTTAGCATATTTTTGCATAAAAATTAAAGATTCGGAAAAATGCACTGAGCTTTACTTTGAAATAGCTGAATAATGTTGATCCGTCAACCGCCATTTTCGTTGTATGTTTACATTTATCGGCCAAAAAATTAACAGCCGTATTCATAGAAATTTATTTATTTTATTTTATTTTATTTTATTTTATTTTATTTTATTTTATTTTATTTTATTTTATTTTATTTTATTTTATTTTATTTTATTTTATTTTATTTTATTTTATTTTATTTTATTTTATTTTATTTTATTTTATTTTATTTTATTTTATTTTATTTTATTTTATTTTATTTTATTTTATTTTATTTTATTTTATTTTATTTTATTTTATTTTATTTTATTTTATTTTATTTTATTTTATTTTATTTATATCTTGTAATCAAAAGCCCAGAGGCCAATTATATAACATAATTACAATATACATAATGACAAAAAATTTATCATAAGTTTATAAATAAAATTTTCATAGAAAAAACTTTCTATAAACCTCTTATAAATTATTATGATATGCTTTTTTGGCGTAAAAAGGCTATAAAATTAAAAGATAAAAATTGGTTAACTCAAACAACAGCATGGCTCAGTTAATTTAAAAGGTATAAACTTTATTTTTATGTACGGAAACAAACTTTGTAGTCAACGGTGATTTTGGGCCATAATTTACGGTATTACCAATTTTTGTATTTTTTTCAGGGACCGAAAATAACTGTTATTGATCGATTTTACAACTAAAAAAATCAATGTGAAGGAAATGTGCTAAAATTATTTTAAGTACACCATTGGTTTGGTTTTTACTCCCTCTGTAGATTTTCGCAATAAACTTTTATTTTGTGATTTTTATTATAAAAGTCCCAAATAACACTTATTTTTGATTTTTATTATATCGCTCATCAAATAAGAGTTATTTTTGATTCATATTCTATTCCTCAACAAATAAGAGTTATTGTTGATTTTAATTTTTTGAGTCTTTGAATAAGAGTTATTGAAAACTTTTTGAAATAAAAATTACGAAGTGAGTTTTATTTTGCCAAACGAAAAATAAAAATCAATCAAAGACTTATATGTTTCAAAACAAAATTTAAAACTCACCTAATGATTTTTATTTCTTCAGGCCTGAAATAAAAGTCTTTTGCTGATATCGTCATTATTGTTTTTTGTAATAAAAGAAATGTATATATGATTTTGATCAGCTCAACGAGACGAGCAAGTTTAGCTAAAAATAATTGGACTAAGTGTTCACTTATAGTTCGCGAACTGTGAGTTAAACATGGCAAAAAAGGGTGCAAAATTGTTTAACCTCGAAAAAAATTATCTAATTGGCAGGTGTGTACCATCTCACGCAACACCGTTTTACAAGTTCGCAAATGCAACCAAATGCATGCTTTATCAATCCTAAGTATTTGCCGGTATTTCAGCTTGAAGAAGTTATTCGCGTTAATCCCAAAGGATCGTTTCACAAGAGCATCATAGCTTTATTGGGATGCTCAGAGGTACTGTAGAAATCTTATAGAACTCTTGTCCTTTGAAGCTAATTCTTTATTCGACCAAGAATCATTTGTATTGCATAATATTGTCTTTTGTCTTTAATACAAACATACTTAGTACATTACGTTATAAGAAGCAATATCCATGCACATACAGTTTCCATCCGATTGTGTTTGTTAATTTATAGAAGGGATTTTATATATAAAACAAATAGGTGGTGAAGTTGCAGTCAAGTGAAGAAATTGCTAGTGAGCTAAATATACTTTCAAAAAGTCTTCATGTATAGAAATTAACTATTTCTGGGCATTGGGTCATTTTGAATGGGATTCTTGTTAATTTAAACAAAAATCTTAAATGATATCACAGGTATCTTACTGTTTTTGGGGTCAAGGAATCCATTTTTGACATTTATTTTTAACGCTAGAGGGATCCTTTTTATATTTTTTTGGGTTAGATCGCATTTATTCTCCGACCAAATGTAATTATCCCCCAGATTCCTTGAAATTTATGAATAACTTAACGATTTGTTAACCGATTTTTATAAACAAGTATGCGTTTTAATCATGACAGTGTGCACTTTCTGAACAATATAATAAACATTAGGATAATGCAAAAAAGTTTTGGCTAAAAACTTCTTCAAAATTAAAAAAAAAACCAAAAGTTTTTGACAAGTTACATACATATATATAGATTTGGAAAGGCCATAGTCTCTCCTTTCCAAATACACAGAAAAATTCAAAATAGGTTTATATTCAACCATTATTCAACTACCTTGTCCAAAATTTGACACAATTCACTCTAATAACAGAAAAAATATGCCTGTAGAACTAAGGAACAAATTTGGTCATTCATATGGGAGGTACAAGAAGGAGTGTGTCAAATGATTCGGTCATCTATGGGTTTGTCTACTTAACTTAAAAATGCTGGCACATTTTCATAATGATCAGTTAAAGTTTACTCGAGTTATCCTGCCCACGACCCATCCAGCTAGCCAAACAGACGGACATGGCTCAATGGTCTTAAGAAGTCCTGAAACAATTTGATCTTAAGATACTTGGGGTCTAACACGTTTCCTTTAATGCGTTAAACTTTTATTTGTAACAAATGATATACATATACCTTCATCCCTAAGGGTGATGGTAAAAACCATCGTTTTTTCGTTGCATTGTGTAGCTATGAGTTAAATATGGTCCGAACGTCCCACAATTGTAATTATTTTGGCCAGAATATAAATATTGTTTGCATATCGATTGAACCAAAAGACTTTTATTTGAACAAATAAAAATTAAAAGTCTTCAATTGAGTTTTATATTTCATCAGAAAAAATATAAGTCTCAGGCTGATTTTTATTTTCGATTTTGATTTGAAAAACTCATTGAATGATTTTTATTTTTGATTTCTATTTCAAAAAGTCTTCAATAATTATTATTGTGGGACTTTTAAAATAGAAATCAAAAATAACTCTTATTTCTGAGCGATAAAATATAAATCAGAAATAATTGTTATTTTGGGACTTTTAAAATATAAATCAAAAATAAGTCTTATGTTCGGAGAGATAAAATAAAAATCAGAAAATAACTCTTACAGAGGGACTTTTATAAATAAAAGTTATAACAGTTACGGTCTCTGATTTTTTTCTTATATCTTTATTTTAATTTTTTTGTAACTTTTAAATTTTTTTTAAAACTTTATGCAAGACATATATTTTAAAATTTATTTAGTACAGTATATTTGTTAATTTTATAAAAAAGGTCAATAAATCAATTTTTATTTTTTAACAAAAAAAAAATTAATAAATTTTAAATCATTAAAAACTATCACTATGTATTTATTGTACATTTTTATCGCTCTATCTTTTTATTTTCAGATAAATTTCTATTAATTTTTATACAATTAGTTTTTTTTTTAATTTAGGGTAATAAATTCGCCGCTAGTAATTCTTGGTCCAGCAGAGACCTACGGAGTACCGACAATTGTGTTTATCTGGGTGCTCGGTATTTAATCGGAGTCGGAATGTTAATGTACCAAAACTAAATAACAGTCTTAAAAAAGGCCATTATATGTTTATCGTACTTATCTGATTTCATTTGGCAAAATTTACAATAAAACGAAGAACAAACTTAAATATTGAGCAATATTGAGTAATCGAAAGAAATCAATTGAAAGTGTTACCGAGTATTCCAAAAGTATCGACAATTTACAGCTCTACTTCATATACAGATAAAAAAAAAAACACTTCTGCAACAGAGTTCAAGGCCGATGACTAAAATTTACTACAACATATATTTAGATATATCTATTTATCTAGGATATGAGTAGATATCCCCTCAACTACATGAGCGAGATAGCCTAATTAGAAAACATGTAGGAGTAAGCAAAGACACACACTACAAAATTATATCAAGGTGGATAGGAAATCGAAATGTATTGATTTGACAGTAGATAGTCGGTATGGGTGGATAGTGTGTCAATCAGCCTTAATTGTACCATCAAAATTCCACATTTATTTTAAGTCTCAACTGAAAATCCGTCCCTTTATGAACACAATAGTCGTGGAGAGTTGGCAACGCCATTGACACAGCTGTTTATCTCTCTGATATTTACCGGTTCACGACTGTTGTTTATCATTTGTTCTTCCATCGATTATTATCAAGCAGTCAATAAAACATCAAAAATCACTTGATTAGTGAAGTGATAAAATATCAGTTAACATTATTAAACAGGTCAACGTAGGCACTTAGTAACAGTCATGGTTCGTTTAGAGTCCACCAAAGGTTACGACGGATTTAAGAAATCCGTCGAGGAGTTGTACAAAGCCAACACCAATTTGTACATTTACTTCACCGGTGAAAAAGATGATAAGGGCGTTAGTTGGTGTCCCGATTGTAATGATGGTGAGTAAAGTTGCACTAGGGGAAAAAAAGATAAAACATCAAATTTTTTATGATTACATATTTCTCTTTAATAGCTGAGCCTGCCGTCAAAGATGCCGTGAACAAATTTGCCGATGACAATTCCGTATTTTTGACTGTAGACGTGGGCAATAGACCTTTGTAAGTGTTTAAGAACAGCGCTTGAAGTTCGTAAGATTATGTGATTGTTTTTTTTTATGTATTTTTTTATGTATTTATGTAGCTGGAAAGATATGAAAAATCCATTCCGTGAGGATCCTAGCGTAAAACTAATGGTTATTCCTACACTGATACGTTGGAAGACCGTCATACGTTTGGAGGGAGAGCAATGCAACAGCCTCGACCTATTGGAAATGTTATTTAATGAGGATTAACAATGCTGCCTTATACAGGAATTTTTTTATACGCTTTGTGATCATGTATTTTTTTGTATAATTTTGTAATAACGTAAGCATAAAATGTCTTAATAAAGTAAAAAAGTAGAACTTTACATGTGTTTTACAATTGTTATTTAGTATAACACATATACCTATTTTGGGATTTTTTTTGGTAAAACATTGACCAATGATAAAAACTGTGTTTAATTATTTGTTGGTACAAAAATGTATTTTTTTGGGACATTCAATTGTACTATTTGGTACAAAAAAGTACTTTCTGGTAAATTAAAAGTACTTTTGGTAAGCTTAAATGTACAATAAATCTACTTATTATTACAATAAATTGTACTTTTTGGTACAACAAAAAATATTTTTGCGGCTATAAAAGTATTTTTTGGTTCATTAAATGGTACTTTTTGGTTTAATAAAATCACTCTTTAGTACAACTAATGTTATTTTTGGCACAGACTTTTGGTACAATAAATGCACTTTTTGGTACAAAAAAAAAACTTTTTGGTACTATTATGTACATCAAATTTATTTTGGAACAATAAAAGAACTTCTTGGTACATTAAAAATACTTTTGCTACAATAAATGGATAAATGTACTAAAAATCTACTTTTTCTTACAATAAATTGCACATTTTGGTTGAATAAATGTAATTTTTGGTACAATAAAAATAATTTTGGTTTCATAAAAGGACCTTTTGGTCCAATAAAAGTACTTTTTTGTAAAATTGCATTGTTATATACATGAACAGTACTTAAATTGCACCTTATGGTACAACAATTTTACTATTTGGTACAATTAGAATACTTTTTGGTTCAATAAATTTGGTGAAACAAATTCAACTTTCACAATAAATCGTACTTTATAGTACAAGAAATTGTACTTTTTGTAACAGTAAATTTTACTTATTGATACAATATATGTTAACATTTGGCCTAATAAAAGTACTTCTTGGTTCAATAAATTTTACTATTACGTACAATTAAAGTACTTAAATTATATAACTTGGTACAATTAATTGTTCTTTATATTTAACAAACTACAGTAAATTGTATTTTTTGGTACAATAAATTGTACTATTTAGCACAAATAAAAGCACTATTTGGTTCAATAATTGTGCTTTTTATTACATTATTTGTACATTTTGATACAAAACTTTACTTTTTGGTACAATCAATTGTACTATTTGATTCAACAAAAGTAATTTGTGGTACATTAAGTTGTACTATTTGCTTTAACAAAAATAATTTTTCGCACAATAAATTTTACTTTTTGGACAACAAAAGTACTTTTTGCAACATTTATTTGTACTTTTTGCTACAAAAAAGTACTTTTTTTTAACGTCATATATTCTTTCTGGTACAATTAATTGTACTTTAATAATAAATCAACAATCAATTGTACTATTTGGTACAATAAAAGTAATTTGCGGTACATTAAATTGTACTGTTTGCTTAACAAAAACAACTATGGTACAATATATGTACGTGTTGGTACAATAAAGGACCGGTCGCGGCATTGTGGTTAGAACACGCGACTACCATGCGGGAGAACACATGTTCAACTCCTGGCTCCAGTCATCTTAAAAAAAGTGAAAAACAAATTTTCTTTCACTGTCAGCTCCCCTCGAATGTTGTCGACAGCAACTTCGCAGTATTAGTGTCGAGTCAATCGGCATGTCTAGTAAGAGCTTCTCAAACAGTGACGTTCGCATTCGTCGATAAACAAGTAGTTGACGTTAGTTGTGAATCTAAAAATAGAAAGCGTGTTAATTCACAACAACGCGAGAAGCTATGCCATACCTCATTCATGGGGTGTAAAGGGAATTTAAGTAAGTAAGTTGGTACAATAAATTGTACTTTGTGGTACAATAAAATTACTTCTCGGAACAATAAATTGTACTTTTTGGGACATTTATTTGTATTTTTTGGTACAATAAATTGTACTTATTGGTAAAATCAATTGTACTATTTGGTTCAATAAAAGTAATTTGCGGTACAATAAACTGTACTATTATTATATTATATATTATATTATACCTTTTGGGACATTTATTTGTACTTTTTGGTACAATAAAACACTTTTTGATACAAAAAAGTACATTTTTTTAACATCATATATTCTTTTTGTTACAATAAATTTTATTTTTTGGAATAATAAAAGTTAATTTTTGTACAATAAATTGAACAATAAAATACATTTTTGGTACGTTAAACTGTACTTTTGGTACAATAATTTCTACTAGTTGGTGCAGTAATACATATTACGTTTTGGTACAATAAATGTACTTTTTGGTTCAATAAAATTAAAAAGTTGTACAGCAAAAGTTCTATTTATTTCAACAAAAGTACTATTTGGTAGTAGTACAATTAATTGTACTATTTGAAAAAAAAAAATTTATTTTTTGGTTCAAACATATTTTGTTTTGAGTTATTTACTGTCGTGCTTAACATAAATTTTTAAGTGCTTTTTTTTACGAAATACTGCTTCAATCAAAACTCACATTCTTTCGCTCTTACGCTCTCTTGCTTTTTTTTTGTTTCTTTGACAAAACAACGCCGGTGTCGTGTGTATGTCTTCTCCGAAGGATCGAAAGAATCATATGTCTTGAAACCGCGCACTTGTGCAGGGCTCTAGTATTAACTGTTTTTTATTTCATATAAATATGTATCATATTTCGACGGTTATGTCTTCTATACATTTTGAATCGTTGATATTCATATTTCCTAAATCTTTATCACATTCATAAGTGATGGCTGCACCATATGTTTTACACAACAATTACCGGACGGATTATATCTTAAACCTGTTTTACCAGCGGGGACGTTCCCCAACCCCTTAATTTCCAAAAGCAACATTAAACTATTAGCGCGACCTTGCTGTTATATACAGATATTACCAATGGACCACAACTATCGCCACCACCAACACCACCACTACCCATTGTCACCCCCAAAAGTAGTCTATATTTGGATGACCATTTATCAGAGGGCTTCAGCCCTCATTAGTTTCATTTTTTCCATCATCATATGAACACAGTAAATCCTCTAACCATAAAAGAACAACTTTGCATTACACACCTTGGTGGTGTTTTAAAAACCCACCGGAAGTTAAAACATTTGCACTCAAGAATTTCCCGCAAACGTGTAATTCGTACAACTCTTAATTTCCCAAGACAATGGGAAAATTCTAATAAGAGTACAACATTTCTCTTTCACTCATCGCCAGTGAGTGGCAATGCAAGCTAAAAAAAATCACAACCGCAACGAGTGAAATCGGTTTGCCACTCGATGTGTCTGTCGGTGTTTCTAATCAGAATAAACAATCAGCAACGAATGCAATGAACGACAACCGTTTAGCGTACTTTCGAACGTCGGGGTAGAAAGACCAACGATAAAACGTGTTTTCGCCGCGGAAAACACCGTGTATGAAGAAAAATCGCGCGTGAGTGAGAAAATTTAGAGTGTGTGTGCAACTGAGTGTGTGTGTGTATGATAAAAGTGGAAAAATATTAATAAATACAACATTAGAAAGTGTTGTTTATCCACACAAATGTTTATGGAAAATTAAAATATAAGCAGAAAAAATATATTTTAAAATCGCAAAGAAAATTTTGTATTAAAAAATTATCATTTCAGAAATAAGCTTACAAAAAATTAAATATGGAAAATTTGTAAATAAGCATATATGTATGTGTATTAGTTGTTATTTTGGTGTAATTGTGTATCTACTTACATAAAAAAAGAAAAAATAATAATATTAATAAACGAACCACATGTAACGTCCCGTAATTCGTTACACGGAGAAGGGGATCATCGTTATCATCAACGCCATCGACATCATCATTACCAGAACAGGGGGTGAATCGGTAGCGTGAATCGTACATACAACTTTAAATACGGTCCGTGTGTAGTAACGACGACGTCGAGTGCGTCGAGTCGAATCGAAACGAGTAGTACCTAACTGTTGCGCCTCAGGATGTTCACATGCACCAGACTCCACCAGATGTGTACACAAATGGAATAAAATTTAAATGACATGGAAATTCAGTCAGCCCACATTTACAAGAAAAGAAGCTGAACCACCGGAGATTAGCAAAAGTAATTTTTTATTGAAATTAATAAAAAAAAAAATGTTTATGTATATCTACATAATAAAAACTAACAGAAATATGGAAAAGAAATTGTGCTTACAAAGTTTATATTAACACACATATTATAAAAAGTTGTTAATAATACAAAATATAATTAATAAATGTTTGGATTTCACAGTACTAACAGTTAATTTTAACAAAGTAACAGACAAGTGGAGACACCGTTAAATTCGAACGGGATGATGCCTGTAATATGCATGATGACCTTAAGTAGATCTGTTATTTTTAAGGAAAAATTAAGCTAAAAAGGAGTAAGAATAGCTATTTAAATTTCTAATAATCTAAAAACATTGTGACGTCTTCAGAAAAAAATTATAATGACTAAAATTGTAACATATCGAATAACGTTTTAATCGACAAAGAATCCGCAAAGAATCCGCAAAGAATCAGCAAACAATTTAAGAGACTAGAATATTTATTGGGTGGATTATGAATGTATAATATATATTATGAATGTATAAATATTAATAATAAAATTTATTTAATTAATTATGTTCGAAGTGTGGAAAAACATTTATGCAAAAAAATAGAAAATGTTTGTGAGTTTGGTAGATGATATCTTGGGGAAAATGTTCAAACTGCTCATCAGTTTTTAAAAATTTTTTCACCAGGTAAATGCTACAATATCACTGAGTGATGTAAAGGGTTTTCCGTTGAGAGGTTTTATTGTCAATGGCCCGTTATTTCGGTAGCTGTTACTTTTGAAGCTTTTATTCTTTGACATTTGAGAAGTAGAAACAACGCCATTACTAAAAATGGAACAATACACGCTTCAACAACGCATTGAAATTATTTAAATTCACTACAAAAATGGTAAAAATCTTGCAGTCACAGTTCGCAAAACTAAAACATTTTTTGGTCGTCGTGATGCACCTTGTCGGACAGCAATACAGAAATTAGAGATGAAGAGCTGTTGGGGGACAAGTTAGTGATGTGAAGCAGAAAACCCGTGCCCGTCGCTCAAGAACAACTGAGAATATTTCTGCTGAAACACAAAGTGTTGAAGAAAACCATGCCTCGTCGTTCTTTGGAATTGGGCATTCCATAAACGTCATTATCTTGTGATTTAACACCTTGCGACCTCTTCCTTTGGGGCCACGTGAAAGATAAGATCTACGCCAAAAGCCCAGCGTCGATTCAAGACCTCAAAGATAAAATTCGTGAGGCTATCGAGGACATATGGCAGCTACATTGTGATTTATTTATGGAAAATTTCATGAAAAGGATATGGTCCTGTAAGGGTGCTCGTGGTGGCCATTTGGCTGATATTGTTTTTCATTATTTTCGGCATACCTTCCAATTTATTATGAAATAAACATTCGATTTAAATTGAATTTTTCTTTGAATACCAAAATAACCACTCTTATTGGAAAATCCTTTACCGTAAAATTTTTTCATTGTATCAAAAAGTACTTTGATTGTACAAAAAAAATAAAAAATACTTCTATTGTAGGAACAAATATTATCATTGTATCAAAAGTACTTCGATTGTACCAAAAAGTAATAATGTCATTTTATTTTACAAAAATTTTCAATGTATCAAAACGTACTTTTTGGGTTAAAAAAGTTTTTTTTGCTACAATAAAAGTACTTTTTGCTACAATAAATGTACTCTAAGGTACAATATTAAGTATTCCTTGGTACTTTTGGTTCCAATAAATTGTGCTATTTGGTGCAATAAACTGAACTATTTGGTAAATTTTTGTGCTATAAATGTACTCTTTGGTACATTAAATTGTACTTTTTGGTACTATTTTAAACTTTTTTGTACAATAAATTATTCTTTTTGGTACAATAATAGGCACTTCTTGGTACAATAAAAGTACTTTTTGATACAATAAATTGTACTTTTAATAGTACTATTTGGTACAATAAAACTATTTTTTTGGTACACACAAATTTTGTTTTCTGAGTTATTTACAGCTGTGCTTAACATATTTAACAAAAAAACAGTCACATGCTTGAAAAAAAAAACAAATAGTCTTGGGACCGGCCGTGGCATAGTGGTTAGAACACGCGACTACCATGCGGGAGATCGCAGGTTCAAATCTGGCTCCAGTCATCTTAAAAAAGAAAAAAAATAAATAAAATTTTCTTTCATTGTCGGCTCCCCTCGAATGTTGTTTGACAGCAACTTCGCAGTATTAAGCGTCGATTCAATCGGCGTGTCTAGTAAGAGCTTCTCAAAACAGTGACGTTCGCATTCGTCGATAAATAAGTAGGTGCCGTTAGTTGTGAATCTAAAAATAGAAAGCGTGTTAATTCACAACAACGCGAGAAGCTATCCCATACCTCATTCATGGGGTGCAAAGGGAAATTAAGTTTTTTTTTAAGTCTTGAAACCGTTTTATGCAACATGTGCAGTAGGGCGGGTCGATTTATATGGGGCTAAAAAAAAGTGTATAAGCTACCCCACCACACGAATGCTGAAGTGATTTTTAAAAATTTTGGGAAAGGAACCATATGTCAAAAGTAAATTTCGAGCCTCCGACTTTTTAAAAGTGTGTTCTGTCTTTTTGCTGAAACTTAATTTTTTCTCCTTATATTCATATTTTTCTAAGTATTTTTACAAGAAAGTTCACATCCTTGACAATAAAACCAATTAAAACTTATTTGTTGTTTTAAAAATAAAAACATATTAAAAACTGCGCCATGCTGATCAAGCAGTTTCCATACACTGACATTTACGATAATGCAGTTGTTAGTGAGGGATTTGAATTCCAAAAAAACTTGTAATACGAGCAAAATACAATAAAGTTGTGTCCGTCGGACCCATGTGGCCCACAAGGGTTTGTACAAAGTGTTCCCAAGCATTTGGTACAACAATTTTTTAAAAAAAAAAAAAATTCAAAATAAGAAAGTCTTTCTAATGGAATTGATGCATCTGATCTATAATCCCAATTTTTGACCTCTTCAAAGGTATTAAACCAAGCATTATCTCCGATATGGCTTCATTCTTTCTTTCACACAGTGGGATTTTGGTGTCAAAATTCCCATTTTTTGAACCCTTAATAAAAAACTATTTTTGAGAAAAATCGTATTTTATTTTTGATATAAAGTGCCTGAAAGGATATGAAGCAAGAAATTACTTATATATTCATGTAATTCAGTATAAAATCTTCTAGGTGAATTGAATTTTATATATTTAAAACATATAGCATTTGGCCATAAAATTATGGGAATTTCAAAATCCATTGAGTACTTCTGTTGTACTAAAAAGCACGTTAAATTTAGACATAAAAACCATTTTTTTTGTCAAGTTTTTCCACAAAGTCAGTACACAAAATTGAATTTGGCAAAAGTTTATACATATATCCAATATTTATAATTTCATAGCAAGTCGATTTAAAGTTTTTAAAGCTTATTAAGTCATAAGGACATAAATCTCATTAAAAAGGACATTAAGATAATATTATATATCTATTTAATATACTTCCACTTAACTCAGACATAACATGTATTGCCTAAAAGTTCTAAAAGTTCTAAGGACCTATCAAGTGAGAAACAAATTTAGAAAAAAATCCGTTGTTGACTTTTTTTAAGACTAACTTACTTCACCTATTTAGAAGAACATCTTATATCGAATTCGTAGCGAATTTAAGCTCTATTTTAAATTTATGTGAATTGATGGAAATTTAACTATTTCCTTCCTATGTAAAAAAAAACGTTACTTCCCTTTTCACCCCATGAAAGAGAGATAGTTTCTCGCGTTGTTACGAATTAACACGTATTCTATTTTAGATTCACAATAAACGTCACCTACTGGTTCATCGACGAATGCGAACATCACTGTTTGAGAAGCTTTTACTAGACATGCCAATTGACTCGACATAATACTGCGAAGTTGCTTTTTTTAATTAAAAAAAAATCTGAAAAATTGAATTCCCGCATGGTTGTCGCGTGTTCCTTCTTATTACAAGTCAATTTTAAAGTCATCTAAATCCTTAATAATTCTAGATCAGTAATTATGCTTATTTTATCATTGTTTAGTCAATATTAACAGAAACTAGCGGACCCGGCGAACTTCGTCTCGCCCCAATTTTATGCCTTTAGATAAACTCAGTAGAGAATGTTTGATAAACAATGTTTTTCGATTAGTTTTCCGCCTCAAAAACTAACAACGAAGGCGGTTCTCCAAAACTCGAAAAGGCAACGTTCAACTGACCGGACATAAAACAGGGAAATTCGAGATTAATCTCATATACTTCCAACGATTTTCCTTGCGATTTATTGATTGTCGTCGGGGAATTGGAATGGATGATCCTTATTCGTAAGATAAGGACTTCCTCTTCTTTGAATTTGTTCTTTATGATCGTCTGAAATCACATTTTTTTATCAGATTCTTGACGGACAACCGCGTACCGTTGCACAATTTCGGTTGATTCAGATTCCGCAATATAATTATGATCGATCCCACCTTTAACTGTAAATTATGCTGCATATTAAGCGAGTGGAAAATTGGGTCGGATTGTTGGTCGCTTCATCCTCGTCAGTCACGCTGTAAACAGATTTGTACGAATGCAGTTCTCAAACGATTTAACTTTTTAATTTGAAATTGTACCTATTAATGTATTTATTCTCCTCTGCTAGTAACATACTGCCCGTAAATTAATCCAATCGACATTTTTATAATTTTGTACAATGTCATGAGTTACCTTTCCAACGATGTAAACTGGCAAAAATTAGCTGGGAACGATATCAATTCAGTCGAAACATCTGGCAGTTGTTTCGGAATTCAGCAGAAGATGGGAGGTTCTGGAATGAGCCCCTAATTTTTTGGTCAATTACAACTTCTTGACGTTTTCAAGCATGGTTTTAGTAAATCAGCAGCATTAGACATTTTGAGCAAAATCATAGCCCCACCAAATCGTTTTAAATTCCCTCGTAAATCCTTTATCGTTCGGTCAACTACTTCCAAAGCTCATTTAGTCGTTATCGAGCATTCATCCGAAATGTTGATTTGGCATTCCCGCATCTACTTCGCCGTTGCGAAATTCTTGGTCATTGTATACTTTGGCTTTTCAACCGTGAGAAGATTCACCGACAGTTTTAAAGTGGAATTTGCAGTTCGAATGCCTTCCAACAATGTGACAGGTATGCCAGAGGATGCAGCGGCTAACGTTATTTGAGATCTTGACCAAATTGTTGCCGGAATCAACAAAAAATGTTTTAGGTGTCCCACTCGGAGCATCGAAAAAGTAAATGCCTCCAGTTTTATAGTGAATCGTACACGTTCTTGTACTCGGTATATAACAGCGGCACATTTGTTCGAACTCTTTCGATCAGCTCATCTAGATTATAGTCTTGCTCCCGTTAAAATTCGCGATCGAATGCATTTTGCATCGAACGATTTGACGCTGGCACTCCCAATGTCGGGTTCGACGGATTTTTTATTTAAATATTATTTTCCTCGTTACCAACCAACATTTAACCGAAAATTTTCCACCTAGACATCGTTCAAAACCATCAAATCATGCGAAAATTACAAAATTTTGTCACAAAAAAAAAAAACACATTTTTGGACTTTTCCGGAATTTTCCGAGTTTTTCCCTAAGAATTTTCTATTTTTACATTCGAAAAGCCATTCCGTAACAACTGCACACAAAATTCCATACAAAAAAACAATTTTCGATTTTTCCAATTTCCCGAAAGGATTTTCCCAAAATTATCTTGCATAAAACCCTCATACCAATTACGAACAATTGAATAATAATTGAAAACAAAATGGGCCAGCCGTTCTCCCTTGATGAATTACTACACACTGTTCACACCGGCTGTATGCCATTAGGCCCCACGAAAATACACCCCAAATCAAAAATGAAATTAGGCCCCAAAAAAATATATGGAAAACAACAACACGAAATTTTATGATTTTTTGGGGCCTAATTTCATATTTTTATTAGGGTATATATGCATAATGCAATTAGACCCCAAATGTCTGTATGACAATAGACCCCAAAAAATTTTTTGGGGCATAATTTCATAAAATTGTGGGGCCTATTTTCGCTTTTTTGGGGTCCAATTTCATTTTAGGGTCAGGCTTAATATTTTTGGGGTCTAATTTCCTTCGGCAAAATAAAAAAAGCCTTGGTTTTCTATTGAAAATAATATAGTTTATTACCTTTAAACTTATTTGTAAACGGAGAAAAAACCATCCATCTTTCTCTCAAGAATTTTTTCAACCGTTATCTTCGCCTCTTCTAACAACACAACGCTTCAACGATTACAGACTCGTTGTTTCATCTCAGCTGTTTTGGCATACATATTAATAAGGAAATAAAGAAAACGTACAATTATCTCACAATAACTAAAAGCACGCATTTCTTTAACAAACCAAAGAAAACCAAAAATCGCTCGATTTTTTGAAAACAATTTTTCGTCTGCTTCTCTTTTCTTAAAAAAACTAAAAACATGAAAAATTCAAATTTTCTTTTTTCAAAAAAAAATTATAAAATGTAAATTTTCTTTTTTCGAAAGAAAAAAAATTCGAAAAAATTTTTTAAATAATTTTTCGACAGCGGACCTTTTCACGCAACAGACAATTTACCATATGCAATAAAACAAAACCCTGTGATTTTTATAAAATAATTTTTCGTATGTGGCCCTTTTCTTTAAAAACTAAAAACATGAAAAATTAAAATTTTCTTTAAAAAACTAAAAACATGAAAAATTACACAGTGATACAAATGTGAAGGAAAAAAAATATACAGGTGTTCTCATGTAGCATTTCTGTTAGACTGGAGTCCATAGACTAAAGTGGTACTTTTAGTTTTTCTCGGTCACTTCGTTATGTAATGTTTTTATAGCAAATTAAGTGATATGGCGATATTCGTAAAATCACAAGTTCCAAAATTCATAAGTCTTCTCCAATACATAAATTTTGGGGCCTATTTTCATTTTATGTTTGGGGTATAATTTCCTGGGGTCTATTTTCATAATGAAATTAGACCCCAAATTTGGGGCCTAATTTCATTTTCACTTTGGGGTGTATTTTCGTGGGGCCTAATGTCATAGCGCCGTTCACACCGTTTTTATACATATAGGTTTCACAATAAACCGAATTTTTCCAAGCAGCACAACGAATTTTCCACCTTTACGTCGTCTAAAATCATCAAATCAAGCGAAAAATTTCGATGAAAAAATTCAAAATTTTCGAGTTATTTCGAGAATTTTCCGAGTTTTCCACAAAGAATTTTTCTATTTTTCCATTCGAAAAGTAATTTCTGAATGATTATCCGAAATTTTCACATTTACATCATTCAAAATTATCAAAACACAATAAAATGTAAAATTTCTTCAAAAAAAAATTCAAATTTTTGGAATTTTTCCATCATTTTCCAACCAAAATTTTCTGTTTTTTCAACCGAAAAGCCACTACGGAACAATTGCACACAAAAAGTTATACAAAAACTCAACTTGCGATGCAAAATGTTTCTGAAAAAATCCAAATTTTTCGAGTTTTTCCGGAATTTTCCGAGTTTTCCACTGAGAATTTTTCTTTGTTTCCATTCGGAAAGTCATTTCGGAATAATTATCCAAAATTGTTCACTGTTACATCGTCCAAAATTATCGAATCATACGATAATATGCAAAATTTCGTCGAACAACAAACTCAAACTTTTTGAATTTTTCCGGAATTTTCCGCATTTTACAACTAAAATTTTCCATTTTTCTACTCGAAAAGCCATTCTGTAACAATTGCACACAAAATTCCATACAAAAAGGCAATTTTCGATTTTTTTTTCCAATTTTCCGACTTTTCCGGAAGATTTTCCCAAAATTTTCTTTCACATAAACCTGCCAATAACGAACAACTTAAAAAAAGTTTGAGCAAAATCGGCCCAGCCGTTCCCAATTGATGAATTACTATACATTTTTGCCACCATTTTTATTGTTTTAAATTTTTAAAATTAATATCAATCAGTTACTATAACTAAACTATTATTTGTTTAGTTTTTTTTGTTGTTTATTTAAAGTTATTTACTATGAGATTCCTATAATTATTCTTTATGTAATTTTTTTAATCGTTTCGTCATCACATTTTATTAATCCAAAGGGGTTTGTTACTATTATAAGTTTGTATTTATAATTGACAACCAGTGAAGCGAGGTAGTCACGTACCGTGAAGAGGTGTTAATGATTGCCAACGACAAAGGGGTACAATGGACAGAAAGAGTAGTAGTACCATTTTCACATGCGGTGAGACTTCTTCTAATCAATTTTATTATTTTGATGCTCTAAATAAGTTTGACATTGTGGAATGACTCTAATATCTGGGCCGAAACTGTTTGGGTCAATATTACTTTTGTTTTTTTTTTAAAAAATATTTATGTTTGCAATATTTTTATGTTTAAATAAAAAATATGTTGTTAAAAATTTTTCAAATTTTTTTGCTTGAAAAATATTATCAGTATGTGTATATAAGTGTACCATTATAATTAAAGTTGATAAGTAGGATTTTTGAAAAATGTTTTTTTATACTTAAAAATGTCTTTTAGAACTTTTAGTACAAGTTGACAGAGCATGATATTTCTGACATAAGTAAAAGTTTTTTAAATGGCCATACAAAAAGCTGATTTGTTCATATGTCTTAATTCGATTTCAAAATTTTGAATCAACTATCAACTTTTGCCATAATGTTGCAGATATATTAAAAAAAACACACACACAAGAATTTTTGGTAACTATTTTAGATATTTTATATGTCCCAGCAAACTTTTTTAAAATCATTGAGAAGTTGGCGGCTACATAAATGCGATTGTAAGGGCGATCATTGTCTTACACTACTATGATGAAACATTTTCTGTTATTAATTATTAAAAATAATTCAAAACGTATTTCGATATTCATATGTATAATATTAATTTAATTCGAGTGCACATTTTTATTATTAATTTCGACGATTTTTGATGTGCGTCACATGTGAAACTGTCACACAATAAATTCAAATTAACCACAACAACAACAGAAAAATAAAGAAACATTTCAAAAACAAAATTAAATTTATTAAATAATCTCACGGCAACAAATATGAAAATTCGCACACAAAACGTATAAATTTATTAAATATAGCAACGAGGGCCATTTGATAATGGCGTTGAAAAATGGAACAAATAATAACACTAGTTTACAAAATAATATAAATTATATGACATTTGAATATTAATATACATTTTTTTTTAATAATGCAAAATTAAAAATAGAAATTTTATAGTTATAGAATTTTTTAATTGTTATACATTTTTTAATTATTTTTTTGTCAAAAACGAGAAAATAATGTGCGAATAATATTAAAAAAATTTGCATTTAAAAACAACTATGGTCATCAGATATTCTAAACAAAGTTTTCTGATACAATAGACTAAAATTGAGAAATAATTATTTGACAAAATTTAATAGAATTTCATTTATATCAGACATAACATGTATTGCCAACTTTTTCTAAAAGTTCTAAGAACCTATCAAGTGAAAAACGCATATTTTTTTTTTAAAACGTACATCAACTTTTGACATTATGGCTATTATGTTATTTAAGACACAATTTAGCAATACTTCCAATTTAAGTGAAAGGTATCCAAAAATAATTTTTTTCCTTCCTATGAAAAGTCAATTTTAAAATCAATGGTGGTTCGATTATATTTATATTCATTTGAATATAAATATAAATTTGTTTAATAATAGAAACTTAAAAATAAAAATTTTATACAGTAGTTTTGATTTAACTGCCACACCGTGTTTTGCACGCATTTTGTGGCAGGATCCCGGGGAAATAAAATAAAAATCCCGATTTCCCGGGAAATGAAAAATGCCGGGAAATCAAAATCACTTGTCTACAGCCATCCAATATAATTTTGGGTATTTTAATCAATCGGGACCGGCCGTGGCATAGTGGTTAGAACACGCGACTACCATGCGGGAGATCGCAGGTTCAAACCTGGCTCCAGTCATCTTAAAAAAAAAAACAAAAAAAATAAATAAAATTTTCTTTCATTGTCGGCTCCCCTAGAATGTTGTTGACAGCAACTTCGCAGTATTAAGCGTCGATTCAATAGTCGTGTCTAGTAAGAGCTTCTCAAAACAGTGACGTTCGCATTCATCGATAAACAAGTAGGTGCCGTTAGTTGTGAATCTAAAAATAGGAAGCGTGTTAATTCACAACAACGCGAGAAGCTATCCCATACCTCATTCATGGGTTGCAAAGGGAAATTAAGTAGGTAGTAAGTCAAAATGGCACTTAAGTTAAATTTTTTAACTGACAAAAATTATAAAACAAAAGCACCCTTTCGTCTGATCTATTGTTTTGATTTATACTAGGAACTCACATACATACACACTGGTTTTGTTTTGTTTTTCTTTTTAACCAAGAGAGAGTTCTGAAAAGAATGAGAGAATTATAGTAAGGCTGCGAGCATTCTAACAAAAACAAACTACTCAAAGTCTTCGTTAGCAACAGTTGCAAAAAAAATTTTGTGGCTGTTAAATGAAATATTATTTGGATAATAATTCTAAATATTTGTGGCAGCTAACTTAAATTGAAACGTATGAAATTGACACTTAAACAAGTACATTTCGTACAAAATTGAAGAAATGAGTGAAATTTTGTGGTTTTTGCAGGTATCTCTAATTGGCAGCTAAAAGAGTGGCAGTTATGTTTTTTTTTATCGAAATATAGAAAATATTGCAAGTCTATATTTTGAGAAAATAATGTGTGAATAATATTAAAAAAATTGCATTTAAAGACAACTGTGGTCGTCGGAAAAAGCGTCTGTGGAAGAAAAGAGAGAGCAAGGATATCGAAAACTACAGGGATAGAGGTGAGGCCCGAAAGTTCTACCAAAAGGTAAAAAGTAATAGGCTTTTTACACCGGAACGCATTTAACATATTTCCGCGTTAATCCGCATCTTTGATGGATGCGGCCAAAATGCTAAAATTTTTACATGTATTTTGTTGTTGAAAAGATGTTAATATATTTTCGTATCCATGAAAGATGCGAAAAAATACACTGAGTTGTACTCTGAAAATTGGAATTTAAGCGATTTTTCTCAGTAATGTTGATCCGGCAACCACCTTTTTCGTCGTTTGTTTACATTTATCTGAAAAAATGCCAAACAACATGGACGGACAAAAAATTTAAATTGTTGCCAAAATATTAATAAATGGTTATTCCAATAAGTTAAAACTATTCGCGCTTCGTGGAATACTGCCTCCGTAACAATGTTAATAGGTTTGTGGCAGCAAAATATTGCAGTTTTACAAGGCAAATGGAAAAATGTGTGAGCTGGACAACAGCTGACAATATGCGTAACTGCGGTGTAAAACCACTTTTTAGCATTCCGCATCTTCAGCTCAAGATGCGGAATGCTTTTTTGGTGTAAAAAGGCTATAAAGGTTTTGGAACAGGTATCCCCACCTGTAAGGATAGAGACGGAAATCTGGACACGGACACTCAGAGTGTGCTGCAAATATGGAGGGAACACTTTCAATCTCTTCTCGTTCACGAAGGCAGCATAAGTGACGAAATCGCACCAATCATCGACGATGGAGTAGACTTAAAAATAATAAAGCTCCGGGAGCCGATGGACTGCCGGCAGAGCTTTATAAGCCGGCGGCGATGACCTGGTAACATGCATGCACCAGCTCATAAACACGATTTGGCTCAGGGAGTGCATGCCCGATGATTGGAATCTGAGTGTCCTATGTCCCGTGCTTAAGAAAGGCACACTAGGAGTGTACCAACTATCGCGAACAAGGTTCTGTCTAGCGTGTTATGTGAAAGACTAAAGCCCATTCTGGCGAACCTAATTGCACCTTATCAGTGCGGCTTTAGACCTGGTAAATCCACCACCGCACAGTGGTCGATCTTGTATGGAGCGAGCGGCCAAAAATACTTCTAGTGGAGATATTATTTTGAAATTATTATTATTATATTATTTTTTCCAAAATTCTACAAAAATATAATTAGTAATAAATCGAACAGACATTGGTCGTACCTAAGCCCCTCCCGAAACCCCACAATTATAAGGGTACACCGTATGATATTTTATTATAGTATGTAATATAGTCTTATATAATACATCATTTTAACAGGCCAAAAACAGATTTATTTAAAACTGACTTATGATAAGATGATAAATTGTTAATTTCCGTTATCCCTTAATTATTCATCTGAAACTATATGTCCCTTAAAGGGACTTCAAAGTTTCAAAAGATATCATTTCTAAAAATGCAATTTTTTTTTTGATTTTCAACGGAAAAAAAATAGTGTAGCCCCACTTTTCTCTATTTATTATATAACAAAAAAAAACTGAAATAAAAAAATTATTAGAAATTTTCCGAACAGAAACAATTTTGGGCATAAACCCATATTGGGTTGTATGGGCGGTCAGCCGAGGGCGTGGCCGATTTGGATGAAACTTAGCACGCATCTTTTGTTTATTTTAGGATTTTTTTTTAAATTTTACACTTTTCCTTGGATTAGATAAATTGTGTGCCAAAAATTTGATTTAATGCACAAATTCGATTTGAATTGTTTAAGCGGTGGGCGTGGCTGCTTTTGATGAAATTCGGTTTATTTATATTATTTTAGTCGATATAATACCCGATGCAAAATTAATATTAAAGCTGTTTTTTAGTCACAATACCCTTTAAATGATAATCGACTTCAAAATTAATCTAGCAATTCAAAACCAGATAAAATTTGGACATGAAAACAACGAGGCCGCTTTGGTCTGAGAGAGATAACACAAAGACGAGCAAAAATGAGCAGCTGATATTACCAATTTTAGAATCTTGAAATATATACTAATAAACCAAAAAAAGTCCCATTGGAGACTTCAGGGGGGAACACAACTAAAACTCTAGTTAAAATTTACATATATGGACGAAAGAACACTAACAATGCAACTGGAAAAATATTAAATTTATAACAAATATACAACAAGCTTAACACATTGTTATTATTTTTAAATATAGTTAATATCATGTAATTCAATATTCATTTCGATTTATTTCGACAGAAGTTTTTTTTCTGTTGTTTTAATTAATTTAAAGTTGCACTTTATTTTCCACATTTTAACACTGCAAAAACCAATTGTTTACTGGCTCTCTTTTTTGAAGCTGTTCTTAAAGAGTACAGATGGAATAAAACAAAAACAACTATAAATTTTAAAACCTTGTTTTTATAAGAAACAGTGATGCCACACTTGGTGACAAACTTCTGACTTTGATTTTTATTTTTGGCCAATGGAATCGACCACTGTGCACCGACCAGATATTCACGCTACGACAAATCCTGGAGAAGACCCAAGAAATGCAGATCGATACCTACCATCTATTTATCGATTACAAAGCTGCATTTGACAGTCCGATACGACAGAAATTGTTGGATACTATGGCTGAGTTTGGTAGCCCCGCAAAGCTAATTCGACTATGCGGGATGACACCGACTGACACGAAGTCTTCAGTGAAAATTGGCAAAAATCTGTCAGAGCCCTTTTTCTACCAAGCGAGGCTTTAGACAAGGCGATAGTCTGTTCTGCGATCTCTTTAACATCGTAATGGAGATGATCATGCGGAAAGCAACAGTAAACAGGAATGGCACCATATTTAACAAAAGCCACATGTTGCTCGCGTATGCTGATGATATAGATATTATTGGACGTGGATTGCGAGATGTTACTGCGGCATTTTCGAGCATTGAAAAGCAGTCGGCTGAAGTGGGTCTGGTAATAAACGAGGACAAAACCAAGTTATTTGTTTCAACGAACAAAGAGTCCACTCGTCTGGGACGCTGCGTGAACGTTGACAACTATAACTTTGTAGTGGTAGATGATTTTGTCTACCTTGGCTCCGCCATAAACAAAAATAATAATATCAGCCTCGGAATCAAAAGACGAGTATTGATCGCAAACCGCTGCTACTATGCGCTAAGCAAGCGATTTAACGACAAAGCGCTCTCTCGAAGAACAAAGATCCAGCTCTACCAGACTCTGATCTGCTCTACAGCGCATCAATCTATTCTGGGAGTTTTCGAGAGAAAAATACTCCGCAAAATATTTGGACCCATCATCGTGAACGGCGAGTACCGTCGTCGAATGAATCATGAGCTGCATGAGCAGTACAACGACATCGACGTGGTCAAGCGCGTTCAAATAGACCAAATGCGCTGGCTTGGACACGTTGTACGAATGGACGAAAACGCTCCGGCTCGAAAAGTCTTCGACAATAAACTCGATGGGCGGCGCAGGAGGGGCGAACAGTGACGGAACTGTTAAGTAAGCTTGGTATGACGAATTATCTACGGAGCGCAATAGACCGATGCGCTTGGAATGCTTTTCTACGTACGGCTACTGATAGATGAATTTCTGTTGTTGCAGCCAGTAAAGAAGAAGTAGAAGTGGTCGTCAGATTTTCTAAACAAAGTTTTTTGATACAGTGGACTAAAACTAAAAAATAATAATATCCAAAAAAAAAAAATTTTAAAAATACAATAAAAGTAAAAGTAAAGAATAATATTTGAAGTTTTTTCATATAGCTTGCATCTTTGTAAGGACAACGCATAATATCTTAAGAAAATTTATAAAAAATCGTCGATGTGCTGGAAGAAGGTCTCAAGTCCACTTAATGTGCTTCTGAGTTATTACTGATTTAAAGTTTATGGCCGCTTGTATTTTGGATATAGAAAGAATTGTTTGGATTCAAAACTGTCTAAAACAGTTATAGGTTTTTTACAGGGCTGTAACTGTTCAGACACTTTTGCATCGTTAAGTCCATTTTACAGAAAAGTGGACTTGAGACGTTCTTGCAGCAAACCGACGATATAATTACCAAAATTTTTCTATTTTGTATATCCTTGATACCTTAAAATCCGAATGTCCTTGATCTGGTACTAATTAAGGTAACATTTCAAGAATTTTCTTCTGCTTTTATAGGGATTGCTGGGATTGTAAATCAGTAATTATAAATTCAAGAAATTTTGACAGCATGGAATATATTGAAGACCTAACTCGTCGAACAGACCTCGCTATAAAACAACAACAACAACAAGCACAAATAAAAAAAATAAAATAAAATATATAGAATGACAATGTCTTATCCATAATCCAATAGTTTGTTAATACAAAATGACAAGGTTGCCCAAACCGCCTAAGTATTTTTGTAAAATTTATAAAAAAAAAACCTAAAAATTTTAGTCAATTTCATAAATCAGATGTAGAAAATTTTAAAATTTCCCAATGTCATAAAATATCGATTGTTATAAAAAATAAACCAGTGGAAAAATCTCAAATTATTTCGATACTAACAAAGGCGACAACAATAACTTTTTTAAGATTGGTGACGCAAATGACTGAAAGAAAAATGGAAGGGGAAAATATTTATAACAAGGAAATGGCAACAGATAATTTTAATTGGTTCGTAAGATTTTCCGATAATGATGTCGTAAATATTTAATAATTATACGCAACAAACTAATATTGTTTTGTAAGAGAAATATAAATAAACATACATTTTGAAAAAAACTTTTGACTTTGGAAAAACATTGACAAACACGTTTTCAAAACTTTGTGGACAAAAATATAGTTTGTGCCTAGAAACTGTCTACTAGAAGGAAGATATAGACTTTTTCTAATTATTGATTATTGGTTGATTATTTTAGCACATAATTAATAAGCTCACTGTTAGTTTTCTTTAATACAGATCTATTAATCTTCCTAAAAAATCAAGTAAAAAATTGCTTGCTGATGGAAACCGCTTAGTTATATTGCTACCGTAAAACAAATTGTCCAATTCGTGCTATACCATCGTGAAGTATTCGCGTATAAAACTAGCGTGTACTTTTTGTTAGAAAATAAAAACAAAATACATAATGAACATACGTTTCGGGTACATAGTATTGATATGCCGATTCGCATGTGAAATTTAAACAGCAACAAAAAAAAAAAAAGATACGTACGTACACACGCAGAGTGATTGTAAATCACTAAAAACGTTTGTACACAACAATTAAATGATTACTATTAATACTCAACAATTATTAATAATTATTATTAATAATTGTCGATAAGTCAGTCTATGTGGATGTTATTCACTATGCGATATTCACATATTATATATTTTTTAATTTAAAACTGACATTTATAATATATTTTTGATTTTAAATAGTATGTTGTTTTATAAAAACTTATTAGAGACTGAGGCTAGCGTTCAAAACATTGTCCAATAGTTAAATTAAAAAAAAAAAATTAAGCATATTATTCGACATTGGACTGTAATAACACTATGTCACAAAATTTCAAAAGTTTCTGTATCCCGGACATTTAAAAATATATTTTAATGTAAAATTCCATGCTGATTTCAAATCTGCTCTCAGATATGTGGAAAGTAGAACAGTTTTTGAGATATGGTCAAATTTCCATTTTTTGTGTTTTGAAAAAAGGTAGGTCTACTAAAATGTAATTTTCTCTGGTTTTTGTTCGCCGATGTTACCGAGCTATGACGAAAATAAAAGATAATAAAATTATTTATTAAAAAAACGATAGCTGATTAAAATCCTATCATAAATGATGAAGTTATGGCACTTTAAAGTTAGATTTTTGTAAAAATTTTAATGATTTTTCAAGATTTCGCTGCCTTTAATTAAGTTTTTTTCCGTGTTTCCGTAAAATTTGCTCCGGTTTCAGACCATTACATGAAAGAATAATATGTTACAAAAATTTGTTGCCCTTGGTCATCAAAATCGGTTGAAAAATAAACGCTACATTCACAATTAAGTACACATACCTCTTCTTGAGAGTAGTAGTAATTGTTGTTTTGCTTGCTTTCCGAAAAATAACTCTACATTTTTTGTTAAACAAGTCACATAGAAAAATCTAAAAAAAAAATTGGGTTATTTTCCCAAATGCTGCAAATGCGGAAGTATTTTTTATCCGATTTTTTGCCCTTGGTCATCAAATTTTTGTAACACATTATTCTATCATGAAATAGTTTGAAACCGGAGCAATTTTTACGGAAACACGGAAACAAACTTAATAAAAGGCAGCGAAAACTTGAAAAATCATCAAAATTTTAACAAAAATCCAACTTTGAAGTGCCATAACTTCGTCATTTGTGATTAGATTTTAAACAACTATTGTTTTTTTAAGAAATAATTTCATTATCTTTTATTTTCGTCACAGTTCGGTGACATCGGTGAACAAAAACTAGAGAAAATGTCATCTTAGTAGACCTACCTTTTTTCAAAACACAAAAAATGGAAATTTGACCATATCTCAAAAACTGTTCTACTTTCCACATATCTGAGAGCAGATTTGAAATCAGCGTGGAATTTTACATAAGGATCAACTATTTAGAAGCCGGGATCAAAAATTTGTTGCATTGTGTAATTTAAAAAAAAAACTTAATTTCCCTTTACACCCTATGAATGAGGTATGGGATAGCTTCTCGCGTTGTTGTGAATTAACACAATTTCTGTTTTTAGATTCACAACTAACGGCACCTACTTGTTTATCGACGAATGCGAACATCACTGTTTGAGAAGCTTTTACTAGCCATGCCGATTGTCCCGACACTTGCTGACGACAACATCGAGGGGGCCGGCAATGAAAGAATTTCTTTTGTTAAATGACTGGTGCCATGGGTTGAAAATGGGATCTCCCGCATAGTAGTCGCATGTTCTAACCATCATGCCACTGCCGGTTATTCATAGTCGTTTAAATGCTTTTTATTTGGATTTTTGTGGTGTGGATTGTATTGACATAAGGGCAATTCCATTGGGACGGGTGTGACCTTGTTACTCACATTTTTGGTTATAATTCATGAATAGATAATTTATTATTAAAAAAAGCTGTGATTACCAAGAATGTTAAGTTTTAAAACGTTTAGCAAAAGGTATACACCGAAACAACTTGATTTCTGCTCAGAAGGTCCATTAGAAGACAACAACGGATGTGACCTTAGGAATTTGAGCTTTTAAAGAATTATGACTTTCAGGTTAAATTTTGCAAAAATTTCAAATAGAAAGTCCACAATTTTAGCGTTGTAGGTAATTGTTTATATTGTTTTTGATTATGTTCGCAAAAACTATTTTTTCTTAATAAAAAACTTTTAGAAAAAAGACGAGTGTGACTTCATTTCACGACTGGTGTGACCTAGTATAGAAAAGTCCAAAAGTATGAAGAAATTAAAGTTTTCATAAATTATATATCAAACACAAAGGTAAACGTATAAGAAAATAATGAAATATATGTATTTATTCGCTATCTATACCATCGTATACATCATCATTGGAGTGGGTCAATTTTTTCTCGACCAAGTTATTATCAAAATCGTAATCTTCGATGAATTCAAAGATATTTTGCCCAAGAAACCATGGGTTTAAAATCAAAATAGAGCCCCGGTTATTAACGAGAAACTTATCGTATTAGGGAAAAAATCCACAACAATCACCGCAGCTGCCTCTAGAGGTCTCAAATAATTGCCGACACCCAGTCACTTTTCCCACATAACATTTTTCCCAAACATACCTAACCCATACAAACATCAAATTTTTATAAAATTTGCTTCTACCGCTCTAATTGCACAATATTTTTGCAACCCCAACAGTTTCTCAAACATATTTACACTCTCTTTTAAAGCCTTAAGGTGATTTTCGTACAATTTTATTTTTTTTTTAAATTAGCTCCAGCCGCTTCCATGGTGCCTCCTAGAGGGATAAAATGTATAACCAAACTCAACTAGTAACATTTTTCTCTAACATACCTACCCCCTTTCTTAACACTCTAAGAAGTCTTTCATACAAAATGCATCTGGCCTTTACCCTGGCCAGTAGCAAAAAAATTTATACCAATTATATTAAAGAAAACTCAAACAATGGTTTTGTTATGGCTTATGGCAGTCTTTATTTTTTATCCAAGGACGGGTGTGACCAAATGTTTTCTGTAACTAAATACTTAAATATCTAAATAAATGTTTACAAAATGTCACTATATAATTAGTTGTTTTTTTCGGAAAGTATTAATGTTTTATTATGTAAAGTAACAATTTTATTAACTTTTTGTCATATTAACGGGGACAGGTGTGACATAATAAAACAGAGATTATAAAACGGAGACGGGCCGTGGCATAGTGGTTAGAACACGCGACTACCATGCGGGAGATCGCAGGTTCAAACCTGGCTCCAGTCATCTTAAAAGAATAAATAAAATTTTCTTTCATTGTCGGCTCCCCTCGAATGTTGTTTGACAGCAACTTCGCAGTATTAAGCGTCGATTCAATCGTCGTGTCTAGTAAGAGCTTCTCAAAACAGTGACGTTCGCATTCGTCGATAAATAAGTAGGTGCCGTTAGTTGTGAATCTAAAAATAGAAAGCGTGTTAATTCACAACAACGCGAGAAGCTATCCCATACCTCATTCATGGGGTGCAAAGGGAAATTAAGTTTTTTTTAAGTTAAGTTTATAAAACGGAGATAACAGTTTTTACTTATCTATTTAAATGGATTATAAGAAAATGTTAATGTCAGTCCTAGCGTATAAAGATGGAGATGTGTTGGAGAAGTGTTCGTTATATTCTCATTTCAAACTGTTGCCAAATTGATAAAAATTAAAAACAATAATAATATTTTAAATTTGTCCAAAATTCTCTTGTACTTATTAACCCATTAAGGCCCGACCATATTCATAGACTCGATAGACAAAAATAAATACTATATCTGAAGTCCCCATTGTCTAATTAAGAAAAAAAAAATACTTTAAACTTCCAGGTGCGTAGGAGAACCAGGGGGGGGGGGTGATGCGAAAACCATCACAGGGCCTTAATGAAAGGAACGTTGAAATAATTACAAAAAATATAAGAAAATAGGAAATACATTATGAAAACAAGAAAAATTATATTTTATTTATGTCGAAAAATATACGATTTATTTTCGTTTATTTACGTTTTTCCAGAACATGCAGAAATTTAACGAAATCGAAAAAAAAATCGCATTGGCAAAATTTTCCCATCAATTTTTCTCCAAGATACACTCGAGTTACAAAGTGGCATCTATGAGCAGTATTGTAGTATACTACAATACTTTGTATACAAAATCTAAAGTTTTTGGAAACATGTTGCTAATCGCTATAGTCCTAGCCGTTTTTTCTTGAGGTTTTCTAGAAAATGCGATGCATTTTCGCATCGCTAGGCCTTAATGGGTTAATTGGTCGATTTTAATTCAAAATATGAAGTTATATTCTTTCCTGTACCTGCCCGTTTTACGTGGAATTGTCCATAATTGTCTTTTTTTATAGTATTTTTTTCTATCTGGTATCAAATTGTACCTTTTTAGGGTTACAGTTTTGTCCAGCCCCTTCGCCCACTTATGGAAAATTAAAATGTCGTCACCATTTGTATATTTTTGTTGCCGAGTACTGTCGAATATCAAATTTTATCTCTCTAGCTCTTATATTGCCACGCCCAAACTGCCCATTATAAATAAATTTAAAAAATATATAGCCTATGATAATTTCCATATGATGAATTTCATATCAAAATATTCATTGAACCCGACCCTCTCAGATTTTAATGAAATTTTGCATACAGTTAGATTTTACCTATAGAAACATAACCTCATTTTTAGAAATTGCATTTTTGAAAATATATGGGCGTGGTAAGTTTTCGAAATATTCGAAAAATTACGGTAATAGGTCCTTTTAAGCTGCGATTACTATGGGATGACTCAACCGAATTGAAAGATCTTGGTGCCATAAGTATATAAGGTGAGGTGGTGTATATAAGTCAGCTTTCGAAAATATACACTGTAAAAATTTTATATTACACTGAAAAAATTTTTGTGCCAAAAATAAAAGTTTAAACTTGGAAAAAACTCGTCTTTTTTTCAAAAAAAAAAAAATATTTTTAATTAGGTCTATTTAATATATATAACATATCCAAAAACTAAAATGGGGTTTTTCTTATTTCTTTTTTAAAAATTTTTTTTTAAATATTTCTCTTGTTAACTTTCTTATATTTTGATATCTTTGTGTGGCAAAAATGAATAAAGTAGCTAAACTTTGAAAGTTATACAGATTTTTTGGTAATTCTAATAGATTAGAACAAGAATCGTATTATAAATTTTTCAGACACCCCCAAAAATATGGACTTAACCTTGCTATTTTGTGTAAATAGTAATTTTAGTTATATTAGAAAAGTGGTCTAAGAAATGGGCGTGTAAAAATTTTGTTTTTCTAAAAAACACATTCTGACTTTTACAAACATTAAAAAAAAATTTGTCAAATCGGTCCCACCAACGCACATCATATCATTTTTATTTATATAGATTTCTATACAACGCCGGGTGGCTCTTATGTTGGTAGTTCTGAAAAGTGTTCTATTTTTACCGTTCCAGCTGACGTTTTCTTTTACCGCAACCTGCGCTAACGGTAACGGCGTTAATGGCTCCGAGGTATTACTCTTATATCTCCTCAAGAGTACATTTTTAATTTCAACTCATCCCTGACCTGCGTTTATCTTCTCAGACAACTGCAAATTGCATTGCTGAAGATCCAACTACCAAACAACAACAAACTCACACACACACACTGTTACAGTTATTCGCATTGTCCATCTGTTGTTGGTCTAATAAGAAATTATCTTCATATGACGAATTAGTTATGTCGCGGATTTTGTTGCATTCGGTCGGTCGGTTTCTCGTTCCGGTTGTTGTTGTTGCTGTTTAGTCGGTAGACAGCAAGATGGGTTTTGTTTTAATTAAATCAAGTGTGTTTTTATTGAAGTGTTAAGTTAACAAAAATTACATTCGATTAACTGTAATGTAGAGAGTGAGTGTTCTGTGGTGTGGTTTGGGGGGTGTAGAACAATTCTCAAGTGTTAAACGTTTTGCGGATACAAAGTGTGTGCGAGTGATAGGTAAGTGTATGAAATAAGCAGCAACAGCAATTGTAGTAGATTGCAAATTTACTGCTATTCAATCAATACGTATATGCGCTGTATTAGCCGAAGGGCATCCAGGGGAATTCCAAAACTTTTGCGTGGTACATTCTTGCCATTGGCGGCACGCTCAACAGGTGTTTCCTATTTGTCGCAAATGTTCTATTCAAGTTTTTAGTTGTAAACAATCAAAAACAATGGATACATACAAACTTTCAAGAAAACTTTGTGGTTGGGCAAAACTAAAGCAAAATTGTAAGAATCGCACACACACACAAACACGGAAGCAGAGAAATATGCATACATATGTATGTGTGTGTATAAGTCGATTGCGCACGAATTAGTATAACAAAACGGAAATGATGAAGTATTAAGCAAGTAAATGGGTGGTTTGCAAAAACGTGTTGAGGTTGCCATGATGGAATTTTTTTTTATTGATACAATAAGATAAAAAAGTGCAAATTAAAATTTTATAGAAAATTAGTAAAAAGTGCATATAAAATTTTTAATCAGAACTGTGTATTAAAATGCTTGTCTATAGTTGATTGTTGATTGTTTATAAGAAATATATATAGCATAAATAAAAATAAAACTATAAATTTGTCGTTGCAGACAAAAAATACACACAATCAACAAAATAACATTAGCAAGATCTGAAAAAATTCTAAAACATACAATACATTGCTTTAGTTATATATGTATATGCACACTGGGCAACACTGATTTATATGCTATGCAGTGCATATGTTCTGAGATAGACAAACACAAGATAATTTTCGTATATGTTTTCTTCAGCTTTTTCTATTACTTTTCAACATTTATTTTCAAGCAACTACAACAACAGTTAACTTTTTCGTTTTGTTAACTGCCAAGGAATAGTTTTTAGTTATTTTTTGAATCTGAAAAAAATTATTTTCTAGATCTGAACAAATTCTAAAACATACAATACATTGCTTTAATTATATACATATATGCACACTTGGCAACACTGATTTATATGCTATGCTGTGCATATGTTCTGAGATAGACAAACACAAGATCATCTTCGTATGTATTTTCTTTAGCATTTTCTATTACTTTTCAACATTTATTTTCAAGCAACTACAACAACAGTTAACTTTTTCGTTTTGTTAACTGCCAAGAAATAGTTTTTAGTTATTTTTTGCTGTCTTCTTTTGTCTTCCGCTTTTGGTCCAATAGGAATTTATCGTAGTGCGAGTAATTAGTTTTGTCGCGGTTTTTGTTGCATATTTGCTTGTTTTCCGCTTGACAGGAAGTTATTGTTTTAACGATTGATTGATTGAACTCTAGGGATATATGAAGTGATTAGAGAAATGTTTGATATTGCTGTGAGTGGCATGTAAAGGATGTGCTATAGTTTTATAGCAGCTTGTTGAGAGATATTGGCAATTCCATTGGGACGGGTGTGACTAAGTTACTCACATGTTTGGTTATAATTCATAAATAGAAAATTTATTATTAAAATACTGTGATTACCAAGAATGTTAAGTGTTAAAACGTTTAGTAACAGGTAGCCACTGAAAGAACTTGATTAATGCTCAGAATGTCCATTAGAAACAACGGGTGTGAACTTAGGAATTTGAGCTTTTACAAAATTATGACTTTTAGGTTAAATTTTGAAAAAAATTACACCGTACAATGTCCACAATTATCGTGATGTATAAAAAACACTCGGCTCTCTCTTAATAAAAAATAAAATAAACTTTTTAGAGAAAAAGACGGGTGTGACACCATTTTACGACGGATGTGACCTAGTAAAACAAACTCCAAAAGTATGAAGAAATTAAAGTTTTTATAGAGTTAAATTATATAATAAATATAAAGGTAAACATATAAGAAAATACTATCTGTATTAGTGAGTTAGTTTTTTCTCGTCCAATCGGTTATCAAAATCGTAATCTACGATGAATTCTAAGAAAATTTGCCCAAAATTGGGGAAAAATCCACAACAAGTCCCGCAACTGCACCGTAATCGCCCCTAGAGGGTTCAAATAAGTGACCGACCCCCAGCCATTTTCCCCAGCTAAAAATTTTCCCAAACATACTTGCCCCCATCTCTACCTTAGGGGGTAAATCAAATTTTTATAAAATCTGCTCTCACCGCTCTAACTGGCCTAAAGCAACCCCTAGTAGAGTCAAACGTATGCCGGCCTCCAACATTTTTGCAACCCTAACATTTTCTTTAAACATATCTACCCTCTATTTCTAACCCCTAAGGTGGCTCCAAACACTATGTTTATTTATATATCTATACCCACACCCTACGGGTAGGAGGGTATATATCATTTGATACGACCCAAAAGTGTAACACATAGAAGGAGTCACTTTAGACCTTAGGTTTATTTTAACCAAATTCTATTCATGACTTTTAAAGTCGTTTGAGCCATGTCCGTCTGTCTGTCGGCTGTCCGGCTGTAACGCATGATAACTTTAGAAAGACGCAACCAAATGTTTCTAAACTTTGCACAAGTTAATATCGAGTAATAATATCAATACACCCAACGCGATCGTACCCAACTATTGTATTTAGAAAAGTTATAGCAAGATAAAGTTTTGGAGAAAAACCTGGAAGTCTAGCCACACCCGTTCTGGTACCTCACATACAAATGTACCATTCCGCCCATTTTAGAAAACGAAAAGTAATATAACTACACTCGAGACGATCGTGCCCATATTCTACATTTTGTTAAGCTATAATAGGCTTAAGTTATGAAGAACAAATCTGGAAGTCTTCCGACGTCTCTCATGGTACCTCCGATAGAAATGTAAATGCAATTTCGCCCACTTTAGTGATGGAGTAATAATATCAATACACCCAACGCAATCGTGCCCAAATTCTGTATTTAGTAAAGCTATAATAGTATAAAGTTTTAGAGAAAAAAAATCTTGAAGTCTAGACACGCCCCTTCTGCCACATCCCATACAAATGTACCACTCTGCCCACTTTGGAGATGGAGTAATAAAATTAATACACCCAACACGATCGTGCCTAAATTCTGTATTTTTTTAAGCTATGACAGGATAAAGTTTTGGAGAAAGATATTAGAAGTCTAGCCGCGCCCCTTCTGGTACCTTCCATACAAACGTACCACTCCGCCCACTTTGAGGATGGAGTAATAATATCAATATAATAGAATATTTTATGGTTTACTGAGGGTGAGGGCATATGTAGGTCGGGTTGCCCGACTGAAACTTTCTTACTGTTTTTTTTTAATTTAGCTCCAGTCGCCATAACCAGTAACAAAAAAATTGCATGCCAATAATATTTAAGAAACCCCAAACACTGTGTTTGTTATGGCTACATTTTTTACCCAGAGACGGGTGTGACCAAATGTTTTCTGTAATTTAATACCTTAATGTTTAAACAAATGTTCACAATATATCTCTATAATGTTAATTGCACTTACATTGTTATCCTTGGAAAGCTTTAATATTTTATCATGTAAAGTAACAATTTTATTCAACTTTTGCCATATTTACGGGGACGGGTGTGACACAGAATTCATATATTTCTATTTACTCATAAAACTTTTACTATAAAACATACAAATCCGAAACCTTATGAGAAAGCATACAGAAGTTTTGTCTTTCCGACAGTTTAACAGTTTTTACTTATCAAGATAAATGGAATATTAATAAAATGTTAATGTAGAATCCTAGCGTATAAAAATGGAGATGAGTGTTCGTTATATGATCATTTCAAACTATTGCCAAATTGATAAAATTTAACTCTCAATACTTCATCTACTCGTACGTAGTACAAAAAAGATGATTTCATTTGAGGCTTGTTATATAAGCAGCTTAAGTTTTAATGCCAACGACATTGTTGTTGTTCTCTTGCACATTTTCCAGATATCACCTGTCTTTAACTGACTACTTTGCTACCTTTCCGTGCTTGTTACTACAAAACTTTTTTTAAGGTTATCTTACAACTTATTTTAGGTTTTCTTAGAACTATTTTCGGCACCATTATCCATTAACACAATTTCATTTTATGTTGGCCTTTTAAGGTTACAAGGTTAAATACTACTTCCGTCCGTCCTTCTTTATCCTGGGCAGGTGGACAAAACACAATAAAATAGCGCTTGACCGACACTACCTTTTTTGAATTCATTATAGTGTTCCAATTTACTTTTTCATTTCCATTTATTTCCATACAAATTTATATTACTTAACAGCCCAAAACATGCAACACAATACTGCTTACATACATATGTTATCAAAGTCGAACTCATCATCATCATCATCATGGTCTTCTTTCTCGTTACAGGTTTTTTCTTCTAAGCTGTTAAATATAAACCACCCAGTCTTCTTTAAATCACCCACCAGCGGCAGCAACAGCTACTGCAACATCACCCCACCCCACCTGCTGCCGCCTTCATAACCATCCACTTTGTAAGTGAAACGAAATCGATACAGAAAGGAGGAAAAATATCCTTATAACAAAAGGAGCAGCAAAAAAAAAAGTTATTTATATACGAAAAAAAAGAAAACACAACATTTTCATTTCCGGTTTGAAAATAAACGAACGATAAAAAAATCAACGCGAGTAACTTGAAGCTTAAGCTAAGAATACGAATATAAAACACCAACACAATTAGTGGACATTTTAAAAACAAACCAAAAAAAATTATTTTAACTAACAAATAAACAGAGGGAATAATCACAATAAATAAAGGAAATTTAACTTCAATTCATTTCAACACGCATACATTGACTTTAAACGGAACTCAAAGTCGCAAAAACCACTCACACAGGAATTGAGTGTCAACACGCCACAGAGTGTGTGGAGTGCTCGCGTACGTGTGTGAAAAAAACTAAGAGAGAGAGAGAGCCGAGTGTTTTAACCACAACTACAAGTAAGGTGAGTTTTGAGTTTGTAAACCATCAGCTCACTCAGCTCTGAGTGAATTTTTTCATACATATCAGTAGTTGATGTAGTTTAGCGATTTTATTTTACACAGAAAGTAAGGAAACAAAATTTGTTGTTTTACCACGATGCGAGGGAGGCGGGTTGTTAGCTAAGGGAGAGTTTTAGGCTTTGTTGTCAAACCTTAACAGCAAGGTAGGCAGTTAGGTGGTGTAGTGCGTTAACCCAAATATATAATAGACTATTTTTTTGAAAATTTAGATGTTTGCTTCAAATTAATAAATTGAAATGTAAGGATTTGTCAGGGGTAAGCAAAAGTGGTTGGCGTGAAAATACGCCACAAAGCCTGTTTTGTCTGTTTTGTATGTAAACTGATTACAAAGATTGGTGTTTAGAAACAACTCATAGGCAGGTTGAAGGTAAAGGGAGGTAGGTCAGTTTGTGATACAAGATAGTGTATTAAGAATTACTGACACAGTACAAATATAGTAAGGTTTATGGATCAAACCATATCGAACACTTCTTTAATGCAGATTAAACTTAAAAAGGAGTTTAAAAATTAAGAAAAGTTTTTTTTTTAAATAAAAAATATAAATTTTTGTATTGTAAAATTACATTCTAAAAATTTATTCGCAAACAAAATAAATATGTTTAAAGTAAAACTGTGGTTTTTACTCAAAGTATTAAGCCTTTTATATGAAATTGACAGTTAAAAAAAACAAAAGCAAAATATGGAAATCTAAAAAAATATTTAATTTTTCACTTTTATTTTTTTATATGATACATGTTTTATTGAAATAACTGAAAATTGAACAATATTTTATTGTATATTTTTTTAGACATCTGTAACAAACTTTAAGAAATAAAATTTGAAAAAATCATATATTTTTATTAATTTAATTTAATTTTATTAAATGAATTTGCTTTGATATTTTATTAAAGAGAAAATATAAATTCATTATTTTTAAGTATTTGTTAATCAATTATAATAAAAATTTATAAAACAGAATATCAAATTATTTTTATTTCGTTGTGGTTTTACAAAACCTAGATATTTAGATATTTTTATTTTAATAGATTCAGACAATGTCCTGTACAAATATTAAAAAATAAATGAATTTACAGTTTGTCTTTAAAAAATTTTAAATATATAGTTATTTAACAGAATTCCACTTTTAACAAAAAAAAATATTTAGAAATAAAAATTTATAAAAATTAAATTTTAGTGTAATTCCTTAAATATTTGTTTTTATTTAAAATTTTATTTTTTAAATTGAATCTTTTACCTTTTCAATTGTTTTAAACGTGAATTTGAAGTAAATCACTTTAAAATTTTTTTTTTTAATATTTTAATACTTTTTTACTTATTAATAAATTTTTCAAAAGTAATTTTACAATTCAAAAACAGATTTTTGTTTAAACAATAACATTTTTGAAAAATATATTTTTAACTTAGATCGAAATTAATAATTTTAGATTTGATTATTTCTTTAAATAATAGTTTTTTTTTACTTAAAATTTATATTTTTGTTTTAAACTAAATATTTAATTTTCATTTACTTATTTAAATTACATTTAATTTTATATTTATTTTACAAATTTTTGTTCATAAATGAACAATTTAGTAATAAATATTTTTATCTTAGATTAAAAATTTTGGATTTGAGTAATTCCTTAAATAAATGTTTTTATTTCAAAATATAATTTTGTTTTAAATTAAATATTTTAAAGTTAAAGGTTTGACACTTAAAAAAACAGCTGTGTTCTTTAAAATATTTTTTTAATTTCTTAAAAAAAACGTTCTAATGTAATTTCACAATTCAAAAATTGGGAAAATAAAAAATATATTTATTCAACAAAAAATTTTTTTTAACTTAGAAAATTTAAAGCAAACAAAAAATTTTCATTTAAGATAATAAAAATGTTATTTATATCTTGTTTATAATTAGAAAATTTATAGAAAAAAAAAAAAATATTTATCTCAGATAATAAAAAATTTAAAAAAAATTGTTTTCACCTTTACTTAAGAAATGATTTAATGTTTTTTTTTTCTAAAAAAATTTTTGTTTATTATTATTTTATTTTATATAAAAATTATATTTATTTAACAGAATTTTTTTCTTAATTTGAAAATTTACAAAATAAATTTCCTTTAAGTTAAATATTAATTATTTTTTTTAAATTTTGGTGAGTATTTCCTTAAATATATTTCAATTTGTACCATTCACCACGATTTATGATATCAGTCCGCCCTTTTGTCTGTCCCTGCGATTACAGCCTTAGTTTAAGAGCTATAGATCTGAAATTTAGTATACCAGCTTCTATCCTCCAAGCGGAAGTTAAGTTCTAATATAAGCAAGAGCAGACAAAAACTACTCCCACCTCTCATACAGACTCTCTCCTCTCCCGACTGTCTGTCCCAGCGTCTGTTCAGATTAGTTGTTTAATAGTTAAAGAGCTATCAAGCTGATATTTAGTATGCAAACTTCTATTCTCTAAGCGGAGGATAAATTCAAAGATGTGAAAGGTCTGCAAAAACTACGCCCCCCTCCCATACAAACACCCCCTTTTTGGGAGTTTAAGAGCTATCGAGCTGACAGTTGATTTGCAAGCTTCTATCTTTTAAGCGGAGATTAAATCCTAAGATGAGCAAAATCGGTCCAAACCTACTCTCACCTCCCATACAATCTTCCTCTTTTTGGGGCTGTCTGTCCCCGCGATTACAGCCGTAGTTAAAGAGCTATCGATCAAAATTTTGAATTGCAATCTTCAATCCTCTAAGCAGAGGTTAAGTTCCAAGATGAGCAAGATCGGTCCAAACCTACTCTCACCTCCCATACAAACTACCCCTTCTCTAAGCGGAGGTTAAGTTTTAAGATATCCTAGATCAGATAAAAACTACTTCAACCTTCCATATAAAGTTTCCCATTTTGGGGTGTCTGCCGCCGCCTTTATTACCGTAATTTAAAAGTTATAAATATGAAATGTTGTACGATAAGCAAGATCGGACAAAAACTAGTCCTACCTCCCATACTAACTCCCCGTTTGTAGGGGTTAAAAAATTTATAAAGCAAGAATTTAAAGGGTTAATTACTATCTTAAGTATCTATAGTATTTTAAACAGTTTGTTTTTCAAACATACCATTACTGTTCTTACATTTCGTAACCCCTCCGGCCCATCACGACTTGTCCGATCGACACAGCTACCGATTCAAAAGTAAGCAATTGGTCCAACCTGTATAAGACATTCCTTGACACTCCTTTTAAAGATGTTTTTGCATATATAAAACTGTCTTAGATAACAATTTGGCTTATAGAAACAATAGAGTTACATATCGAAACACTTGTTTTCTTCTTTCCCTTTCTTGGGAGATATTTTTCATATAATAGCACTTTCCGTATCAAAGCATTCTATGATAGTCGTTTCAGCTTTCTTGCTTTCTTTCTTCTGATCATTTTTTGTTTATTTACAATATTTATGAGACTGCAGATCTGGAAAAAATTAAGTCCAAATAATATTACAAAATTATTCGTAGAACTCTATTATTTACTTTTTTCACCAATCAAAATTTCCGTTGTACCTTAAATTAACCGCATTTTTGCATATCTCCTACTTTACCCTACGCTTAAACATTGCGCAACTTTATTTAGTTTGTGCCACATTATCTCTTTATCCCTTTGTCTGCTGTAACTGACTCTCTTCCTGTCTACTATATGAGTTCTCTCTCTCCGCCTATGCCAATTTGACAGTTCTCTCCTGTTTTGTTTTGCCTTGTCCTTATACAAAGTTGCGTATTTAGAGTTGGCAATTCGCACAAAACCCACAACAAAATAGAAAAGAAAGCAATACACCAACACCAACGACACGACAACCACATTAACAGACACAAATAGTAAATCTCTTAAACCTGTAAAAGAGCAAACAGCCAGTTAGTATTTGCATGTGTTCCTTTGACTGTGTGTGTAAACACATAGCTATTATCGCATAGGTTCTGGCCCCCTTAGACCCGCACCGCCACCGCTAGCACCCCAATAATGTCAGAGAGTACTTAGTGTAGTGGTAGTTAGATACGAAGAATGGATAGGAATCCTTGTGGCCACCGTCATCACATAGAGACAGCCCAGTGAGCTAACGCAAATCACGCTTTCGCCAAAAACATACGAAACAAAAGAGTTTAAATGCACGAGGAAGCGGTAATGGCCAAATAGTTTCGTTCCGTAAACCGTCTAAAGTAATTTTCAACAAAAGAGCCAACGAAAGTGCAATAGGAGAAAAAACCAAAGCAACAAAGCAGATAATAAATACAAAATCAAAAAATAATTACGATAAATCATAACAAATATATATCACAAAAATTTAAAAGCGTATACAAATACAAAGTGTAGTGATTACAGGAAAAAATTAAGTGAAAATTAAGCTAAAAATGTTGGCTAATAATAAAAATTTAAAAAAATAAAAAAATTTACTAGTGTTAAACAAGTGGGGGCCCTTACAAATCTTATAAGAAAATGCAATATAAATAGTGAAAAAAATCTTTAAGATATATATTACCACTTCTAACATACTAACAAAGATACAAGCAAAAAAAAAAGTTTAACAAAAAAAACAACATCTCCTCTGTAACTACAACATACACTTAGTATAGGCTCTGTGTGTTGAGTTCTGCGGAAGATTCAAGGATTTCAAAACATCCTGCACACACGGCACGGCAACTAGCAGAAAGCATCAACGTCATCGTCATTGGCTAGAGCCAACAATATCGTCGACATTAACATCATCGTCAGCATCATTATCACCATCGCCAGCGTCGCCGCCGCCATTGCCAACGTGCTCGTTCGTTTAGCAAACCAGTGAATTTTTAAGGTGAGTCAAATATTTTCTTTTCACTTTTCTTTTTAGACTCTTCCCGCCAGTTTTTAAAGAAATCAATTGCCACTAAATACGAGTTACGTAGTCGATAACAGGAGGTTAATTTCCACATAATACTAGCTATGTGGTAGAATAAAACGAACTAGCTACTGAGCTTGATCCAAGTATACGAGGACGGGTCAATTTGAATGGGTGTTTGCTAAAATGATTTGTTTTTTTTGTCATATTTGCTATTTGTAACGATCAACTTCCAACGAAAGTGAAGCAAAGCAAAAAAAGTCCCGTTAGTTAAGTGAAAAAAAACAAACTTGAATATTTGGTGGTTGAGTTTTAATTCTTGTAAGCGTTCTTTAGTTGCAATTTGATAATCGTGGAAGTAAAGTGCTTGTTAAAAGAAACATTAATTAAAGAAGTGATAATCTGAATATTACTTTCGTAAGTATTTAATAAGTAATTTGTAAGTATTTGATTAGTTTAATTTTTTTATTTTTACTGATTTTTTTATCTCAAAGAATTAAATTTTTAATTTATTATATTATTAAAATAAAATATGTAATGTAACTAAAATAAAATTCATATAACTAAATAAAAACGTAATAAAAAAACCTGAGAATTTGTTTTACTTTAGTCTAAAAGAACTCGTAAAGGAAACAGTCCCAAAGAAATAGGTCCGTAGTCAGTAATAAAGAACTAGAGAAATAGTTGGAACCAATGTACCAGTTACGTAGTTAGTATGTCAAAACTATATCAGTAGCTAGTACAGGGTAATGCAGAGGGAAGTGAGTATATTACCCCCAATGACAAGCCCATGTTAAATTCGCCAGTTAAAAGCCATTGAAGGTAAATTAGTCGGAACTAGTCATGTTTACTTAGGAACTAACTATGCTACAGGTTTTGAACTAGTTCCATTTCCTGGCGGGTTATTATACAAATACATACATACATATGTAAAGGACGTACTCGTATGTGTGTGTGTGTGTGTGTGTCATATTTTGCTCTTTTTTGTGCTGTCTTAATATCTGTAATCTGACACTAAATTTTTCGGTCACAACATTGTGTCACCATATCCATATTTGGTTGGATTTCGTTTTCTTTTTTGGTTGTTTTTGTTGTTTGTGATATTTTTCGTTTACATGTCTTGCAAAGATTTTCCACTCTCATTTTGTACTAAAACTGAAATTGATGGCACGAGTTGTTGGTTTTGTATTAGATTTTTTTTTTTGGGGTAATATACCCTATAGTAGTTGGAAAGGATGACTAGGCTTGAGATTATGTTTATAACACATAGCACTATGTGGTAGCAAAATGAAGATGACAAAGCCCCAAAATTATTTGTCTGCCGGAGATTTGAAATAGGAATTTAAAGGACTACCTCAATTATTGTGAAACAGGAAAGATATTTTCTATAAAAGATGATTACTGATTTCAAAATACCACAACGTAATATTTGTAAAGCCACATTTTTAGAAGGGTATAAATCTGTGGTGAAAAAGAAAAAGTGCTTAAGTCGACATAAATAAAAAATTGTATTACTTTTTGATTTAAAATTTGTATTACTTAAATTAAATAATTTCTAAGTTGGAATGTACAACAATGTGTTTCATAATTAGCAATAGTTCGATGGATGACTTTCACTTATACTAGACACTTATCCTATTAATATTACACTGTAAGACAAATTTAAACTTTTGGACTCACCCATGATCGAACTGACCAGATTCTGAAAATATAGCTCAAAATAAAATATACGTATCTTCCAGTTTTTTTAGATCAGCTCATTAAAGTTTTTTACGAGCAATTCGATTTTTGGAACGAAGCTCCCATGTAGCGACTCTTCCTATTCGAGTTGTTAACAGATTTTGATGAACTTTTTTTTTAATGATTTTAAAATGGCCAGGAGCGAGTTCGACGAAGCCAAAATTTTAAATTTGTCACAAATTAAATTTGTCACAAATTTCATTTATCAACAGATTTTGATGAATGTTTTTAATATTTTTCAAATGGCCTGGAGCGGGTTCTGATAAAGCCCAAATTTAAAATTTGTCACAAAACAATTGTCACAAAAATGATAATAGCAATTTTTTCATGTGTAGAGTTGGTAAGTCATAAAACATATATAGGTATATGTTGGTTGAATACTGCTGGTCAGAACCCGCTCCTAGCCATTTGAAAAACATTCCAAAAAATTTGTGACAATTTTAATTTTTGACAATTTGTGACAATCTTTATTGTTGACAAATTTTAAATTTTGGCTTCGTTAGAACCCGCTCCAGGCCATTTGAAAAATATTATAAAAAGTTCATCAAAACAAGTTGACAAATTTAATTTGCGACAAACTTAATTTGTGACAAATTTAATATTCGGGCTTCGTCAGAACCCGCTCCTGGCCATTTGAAAATCATTAAAAAAAGTTCATCAAAATCTGTTAACAACTCGCAGATTTCTGCGAACAGGAAGTTGCGCTGTATGGGAGCTTCCCTCCAAAAATTAAGTAGCTCCTTAAAAACTTAAATGAGCTGATCTAGAAAAACTGGGAGATACGTATATTTTCTTTTGAGCTATATTTTCAGAATCTGGTCAGTTTGATCATGGGTGAAAAATCGTGTCGTACAGTGTTATAAATGTGAATGTCTGTCTGTTTGTTTGTATGTTTGTTGCTCAATCACGCCTTAACGGCTGAACCGATTTCAATGAAATTTGGAAGATAGTTAGTGTACTATATGGAAATTACTATAGGCTATATATTTTGTTATTTTTTACCCTATGGGCGGAGTGGGCGTGGCAAAACTTTTTTTTAGAGCTAGAGAGATAAAATTTGATACCCAGATAGTACTCGACAAAACGAATATGAATATGCAGACGAAATTTAAATTTTGGACCAAATGGGCGGAGTGGGCGTGGCAAAAAATTTTTTAGAGCTAGATATATAAAATTTGATACTCAGATAGTACTCGACCACACGAATATGAATATGCTGACGAAATTGTTATTTTGGACCATTTGGCGGTGTGGGCGTGGCAAAACTTTTTTTAGAGCTAGATAGATACAATCTGATACCCTGATAGTGCTCGACAACGCGAATTTGAATTTGCTGACTAAATTTTAATTTTGGGGAAATGGGCGGAGTGGGCGTGGCAAAATTTTTTTTAAAGCTAGATATATAAAATTTGATACCCAGATAGTACTCAACAACGCGAATATGAAGATTCAGACGAAATTTTATTTTCGGATCCGATGGGCATAGTGAGCGTGGCAAAACATATTTTTAGAGCTAGAGAGATAACATTTGATATACAGATAGTGCTCGGCTATACGAAATGGATATGCTGACGAAATTAAAATTTTGTATCAGTTGGCAGAGAGGGCATGACCAAACGGTATTTTAGCCCCACAGAAATAAAATTCGGTATACAAATAGTACTCGACAATACGAATATGAATATACAGACGGAATTTAAATATTCTATCAGTGAGCGAGTGGGCGAAGGGGGCGTGGCAAAACAGTATTTTAGTCCTCGAGAGATAAAATTTAATACACAGATAGCATTCGACAACACGAATATAAATATGCAAATAAATTTTGAATTTTGGGTCAGTAGGAGAAGTGGACGTGGCAAAACTGTATTTAAGCCCTAGAGAGATAAAATTTAGCACCCAGATAGTACACTACAACACGAATATGAATATGTAGACGATATTTTAATTTTCCATTATTGGGGGAAGGGGGCGTGGCAAAACTGTATTTAAATCCTAGAGACATAAAATGAAATATACAGGTAGTATTCGACTACACGCATATAAATAAACAAACGAAATTAATATTTTGGGTCGGTGGGCGGAGTGGGCGTGGAAAACTGTATTTTATCCCTAGAGACACCTAGATAGTACACGACAACACGAATATGAATATGTAGATGGCATTTTGGACCAGTGGGCGGAGGGAGCGTGACAAAACTGTTTCAGCCAATTATTGTTAAAAAAAAAACATTTAAGGTATCAAAGAGTACTTTATTGGTACCAAAAAGTAGATTTTATTGTATTGAAAGATACTTTTACTGTGCACAAAAAGAACAATAATTTGTATCACAGAGTATCTTAATTGTACCAAAAAATACTTTAAATTTACTAATAATTACTATTATTGCACCAAAAAGTTTTTTAATTGTCTCAAAAATTATGTTTACTGTATCAAAAAGTACTTTTATTTCTGTCAAAAAATACTGTTATTGAAGCAAAGAGCAAGAATTGAAGAATTGTGTCAGTCAATTTTATGGATTATTTACACTGCGTCAATTTATTTTGTCAAAAATTTTGGCAATAAGTCGTCAGAAAAAATTTGTCGAAAAAATTTAAAGGGAAATGATGTCAGTACTATAAATGAGCCATGAATATAACATATACATGTTTTTTAGGGCTATATAAGGTAATATTTGTATACAGATAGTAATTGGTGCTATAGATTTGAATTTGCTGACGTATGTTACAATAAAAGTGCTTTTTGGTACAATTAAAGTACTTAGAGGGGCTTTTAAATACAATAAAATAAATTTTTGATACAATTAAAGTAATTTTTTTGGTACAATTAAAGTACTTTTTGGTACACTGAAAGAATTTTTGGTGCAATAAAAGTACTATTGGATACGATAAAATTACTTTTAGATACGATAAACGTATTTTTACGATAACGATAAATGTATTTAGTGGTACAGTAATATAACTTATTATTACAATAAAATAACTGTTTGGTATGGTAAAAGCACTTTTTGGAACAATAAAACTACTTTTATAAACGATAAAGTTATTTTGGATGCGTTAAAAGTACTTTTTGATAAAAGTATTTTTGGTACAACAAATGTACTTCTTGAAACAATAAAAGCAACTAATTGTGCAATAAAAGCAATTTTCAATACAATTAAAGAATTTGTTGATACAAACAAATACGTTTTGGTACAACATAAGTACTTTGTAATGCAATAAAAGTACTTTATGATATGATCAAAGTAAATTCTTCTGGGAGCCATATAAATAATTTTGAGTACAATAAAAGTACTTTTAGTGCCATAAAAGTACCTAATATACGGTGCAATATTTTATATTTGGTACCATTAAAGGTACTTTTGATACAATACAAAATTTACTCATTGGTACAACAAAGAACTTTGTGGTACAAAATAGTAATAATATACTCCTTGGTACAAAAAAAGTTATTTGTGGTACAAAAAAGTACTTTTTACTACAATAAAAGCTATTTTTGATGTTATCGAAGCATATATTAATACAAAAAAAGTACGATTTGGTACAATAAAAACAATTAAAGCTTTTATACGAGTTAAGAATTTGTTGGTACAAAATGGTACTTTTTGGTACAAAATAAGTATATCTGATGCAATAAATGTACGTTTTGGTACAAAATAAGGCCTATTTAGTATAATAAAATTACATTGTCGCATTGTCGTGGTGAAGAGAGATCCGTCTTCGGCGGTTCGTTTTCCTGATTTCTTGGAAGACAACTGGCAAACAAATTTTTGTGTACCACTCAGAATTCATTGTTCTGCGTTTTTCTGTGGTACGGTTGCGACATGTCAAGTTTTTCCGAAAAAAACAGGCGACCATTTGATTGGAAGTGCTTCGGGCGCCAACAACTTTTGTTGGATTTGGCTCATCTCATAACACCCATACAATAGACTGCTGTTTACTTTCGCGCTCATACCCGTTAATCCAGGATTCATCACCTATCACGATGTCATAGACGTGTTTCGAAGCACGGTGATCGGTGACCAATCAACACGAGCCTTTTTTTTGAGCGATTGACAAATTGTGTGGGATCTAACGCAAACAAATTTTTTTGACAGTCAAATATTTATGCAATATTGAATATATGCTGGAGCTGTCAGTTGTCTATAGATTGCAACACTACGGTTGCCAAATCCCGAAACATAAAATGCATTCCTCGTACAAAAAACAACAACTTATGATACAATTAAAGCAATATTTTATGAAACTAAAGAACTTGTTGGTACAAACAAAGTTTATGTTGTAAAAGCAAAATGTTTTAGTACTTTTTTGTATGAAATGTAACTTTTTAGTGTAATAAAAGTACTTTTTCATACACTGAAAGTACTTGTTCCAGCAATAAAAGTACTTTTGGATACAATAGAAGTAATGTGTAATAAAAAAAGGTGTTGAGGGTATATACCATCTAATACGAGAAAATGTGAAATGTATTAAAGAAAGCGAATTCTGTCCCAAGTATCTTAAGATAAACTTTCTTTCAAGGCGATTGAGACATTTCTGTCTGTCAGGCTATTTGTTGGGCAAGATATCTCAAGTACACCTTTAGTGATCCTTGTGAAAATTTACCATTATTATTATTATCAAAAATTTAGTTATGTGATTATGGTGTTATGCGTGCAGCAGCTCCCACACAAATATACCGATTTTTGGAAAAATTAAATTTCTCCCATAACTTCCAAATGGATAACTAAAGGATATTTGAATTTGGTCAGTTTAATTATCTTTTAATATGTAGAAAATCTAAAAATCGAAACATGTACCACACCCCTCCGGATGCCTTTCATACAAATAGCCGAATTTAACCATATACATTTACATACATATCTTTTTTTTGTGTATGTAGACTGAATCCAGCCAAGTTTTGCGAAAGGTAAACAATTATAAAACTTGTGACACGGAATGAATGCCGGCTAAGGCATACAGCCGCTACCTCAGATTCGAATTAGCATGCTGCCTTAGCTGGCACTTCCTTGCATTCGTATGGGATAATATGCCGCACGTAGAAAAATATTATATAGCTTTCGATCTTCTGGGTTTTCAAGTTCTGCAAGGCTCTTATTTACCTGGCCTTCCAACGGAGTTTTGGTCACTCTTTTCTGCACCGTCCGTTGAGTTCATTGTTAAAGACTTTTCGAGTGCATTGTGCATTGTCGTCTATGCGTAGGACATGACCAACGCAACCGCTGCACCTTAATGCATTTGACCACGACAATGTCAGTGTAAAGCTCGTATAGCCCATGATTCTTACGACGTAGATACTGTTAACGATGATGAGCCCATACATTTTACGAAGTATTTTTCTCTAGAATACTGCCACGACAATGTCAGTGTAAAGCTCGTATAGCCCATGATTCTTACGACGTAGATACTGTTAACGATGATGAGCCCAAACATTTTACGAAGTATTTTTCTCTAGAATACTGCCAAAACCAATTCATCCGCTTGTGGATTCGCTAATCCAGGATTGTGAACCATTCATCAATACAGGTAGATCCAGTATCTAACAGGTCGAGAAAAGGCTCTGTTATAAAATCGCTTGATTAGTCCGTATTATTTTTTTCTAATTAGCGTATGTCCCAATAATTTATATAAGGAACTCTATATTTGTTGGCAAATTCAGTAATACTTTCTACACTGTAACAATTCCTACAATTGTGACACATCACTGGAAGAAACAAATTGACATATCAGCATACAAAGTCTAAGGAAAATTATAATTTATATTACCAAAATATATCACCCATCTAAATCACTGTGCTCCCCCACTGTGTTCCCTTTATGTTGTTTCTAAAGCCGCTTTAACATTTGCTTTGGTGATGTTTTTGTTTTAGTTCCTTTTCATTGCTTTAAGTCCTTTCTTTCAGTGGGTTTGTGGGTATGACTGAATTGTGTTTTTGTTTCATTACAACAACGTCATAATACTCGCATATTATGTTCTTTTCTATGTAGTTGTTGTTATGCTTGTGTGTGTGTAAAAGTTGCCTGTGATATCGCGTGTATTGCAATCATATACGTACATACAAACATGTTTAGTATGTAAATACATATGTATACGTCCATATATATGTGTATAGGGGTACATGCATCTGACATGTGGTTGGTTGTTTGCATCAGATATGAGAAAAGTGGCACTTTTCGGATATTTTATGCAATATGGAAAGTGTTACCTGTTGATATGAATTATGAATTGATGAGAAATATCTAAAGTCGAAAAAATTTGTTAGTAGTTATTAGTTGGATTATTATTAGAGGATTGCAGTAAAAATATGACAATATTTTGGACTGCTAACCAGAATTTTATTTGTGTTTGGAAGCGATCTTTATCTTCGTACAAATGCAAACAAAAAAATTTTAAAAAACAGGTAATCATTTTCAGAGCTAATAATTATTTTTTAATCGTCTCAACTGATGAACAGCCTTTCTGCTTTAAAAAATTAAATAATATTTAGAAAATATTTTATCTTATTTACTTTTATTTAAATAAAATAATTTAATAATAATAAATTTCTTAACTTAAATCTACTTTTAGATTCTTACACCATAGTCAAAAGTGAAAATAACACAAGAATATAGATAAAGGGTGGGTCATGTAAAATTTGAAATTTAAGTTTGTATTAAAAAATGTGATATCATTTAAAATTTAAGAAATTATTCGACCTTTATTTAAAAAATACTAAATAATAAAAAAATTTAATACATAATATAATTTTTTTAAAATTTATGAAATTTGTTGAAAATTATGATATTATTTATTAAAACTTTTTAATAAATATGAAATTAATTACAATAATTTTTTTCAAAATTATGAAAAAAATTTTTGAAATTCATATAGGATTTTAAGGAATAAAACTCGGGAAACCATAAACTATATGCTGTGACTATATATTTCTTAAAATACCAATAATAATATGTAAAAATAAGAATCCGTTAAGCCATAGTGTTTTATAGGAAATTTGATCATCTTAAGTATGGCGATCCTTGAATCTATATACAGTGGTGTGCGATGAAATAGAGTCGCACCGAACCAAAATTGTCAAAGCAAGAAAAATGCACAAAAAAATATTTTTTTATGGAACTTTTAGTTATTTTTATTAAATTTCAATATTAACCTGACAAATTCGAATATCGGTGTGGTAGTTCAATACATAAAATGGCACAAGCAAATAAAAATATTTCAAATTCCCAGGTTTTTGCTGTGAACAAAAATAGAGTCAAAAAATTTATCGACCTTAATGTAAATAAATAAGTAACTTAAATTTCACAAATGTTTAAGTTATATCTTACTTACTCCTCAGTAGTTTGTAGAATAGCCATTATTTTTAATTGTTGCTGTGCAAAGCTTTGGCACTGAGTCCCCTAACTTTTGACAAGTCTGTATTGGAATAGTCTTCCACGCAGCTTCAATCAATGTCCATTGTTCATTCCTAATTAGAAGGATTCTTTCCTTTAAGAGCCATTTTTACCTCCCGCCACAAATTCTCATCAGAATTTAGGTCCTGCGATTGTGCAGGCCATCTTAATACATACATTTTGTTGTTTTCTAAATTCATTTTAGCCGACTCCATGTGTATTTCCGGTCGTTGTCTTGCTGAAACACCCGTCGAAGTGGCATTTGCCATTCAGACTAAGGAATCATAAAGCCATTTAAAATATTTGTGTAAAATGTAGCGTAAATTTTACCCTCAGACCGAAATACAGGCCCAGTACTATAGTACGAAAAGTAACCCCATATCAGTATGTTTTCACCACCATGTTTTATGGTCATAATGGTGTGTTGGGGACGATATTCGTTGATGGGGACGATAATCGGTGTTGGGTGGTCTTTGTAAAGGAAGCTCGTTGCGATGAGAGTTAAAAAAAACTTCTCTTTCGTTCCATATGACCACAAAATATACCGCCACTTGGTTACTGGCCAATCCGCAAGTTCTTTGAGGAATTAATCTCTACTTTTTACGTTTCGTTTATGGTAAAATAGACGCTAAAGTTTACACAAATGTTCTGAATGACATCATAATGCTTTATGCTGAATGGAAAATGCCACTTCGATGGGTGTATCAGCAAGACACCGTCCCTAATCACACATGGAAAATGTTAAATTCATTTTCGAAATAACAAAGTTAGAGTTTTAAGATGGCCTGCACAATCGCCAGATTTAAATCCTATTTAGAATTTGTGGCGGGAGTTACAAGTGGCTCTTAAAGGAAAAAATACATGCAATAAGAATGAACTATGGGCAATGATTGAAGTTCCGTGGTAGAATATTCCAATACAGACTTGTCAAAAGTTAGGGGATTTAATGCCAAATCGTTCCACCGAAATAATTAAAAGTAATGGCTGTTCTACTAAGTACTGAGGTAAAGAAAGATATAACTTAACCATTTTGTTAATTTAAGTCACTAATTTATTAACTTTCAGGTCGATAAATTCTTTGACTCTATTTTTGTTCACAGCCAAAACCTGGGAATTTGAGATATTTTTATTTGTTTGTGCCATTTTAAGTTTTGAACTTCCACACTGAAATTTGATTTCGTTAGATTAGTATTAAAATTTAATAAAAATAACTAAAAGTTACATAAAAATATATTTTTTTGTGAATTTTTCTTGCTTAGACAATTTTGGTTAGGTGCGACTCTATTTCATCGCACACCACTGTATATAAAAATGGTGGTAAAAATGTATAGTAATTCATCAATTGAGAACGGTTGGACCGATTTTGCTGAATTTTTTTTTCAGTTGTTCGTAATTGCCATGAGAAGGTTTATGTAAAAGAAAATTTTGGGAAATTCCTCCGGAAAAGCCGGAAAATTGCCAAAACCGAAAATTGCTTTTTTGTATGGAATTTTGTGTGCAATTGTTATGAATTATTTTTCGAATGGAAAAATAAAATTTTTTTTTGGAAAATTCCGGAAAAATTTGAAAATTTTCAATACTTTTTTTCGATGAAATTTTGCTTTTTGTCGTACGATTTGATAGTATTGAACGATGTAACTTGCGAAAAATTTCGTATAATTATTCCGAAACGACTTTTCGAATGGAAAAATAGATAAATTGTCGGTGGAAAACTCGGAACATTTCGAAAAAATCGGAAAATTAGATTTTTTTCGATAATCGAAAATTAAATTTTTGTCGGTTTTCGAACAATTATTACTTTTCGAATGGAAAAATAGAAAAAACTGGAAAACTCGGAAAATTCCAGAAAAAATCGAAATATTTGGATGCCTTCGACGAAATCTACCATTGTATCGCTTGATTTAATGATTTCATACGACGTAAAGGTGCAAAATTCGTTGTGTTGCTGAAAAATTTCGGATTATTGTGAAATATATAAATAGTGTGAAAAATTTATAGTAATTTATCAAGAGAGAACGTTGGCCCAGTTTGCTCTATTTTTTTCAATATTGGCAGGATTTTTTTATGCGTCAAAAAAATCCTCAGGAAAATCTTTAGGAAAAGCCGGAAATTTGAGTGCAATTGTTACGAAATGGCTTTTCGAATGCAAAAATAGAAAAATTATTAGGGAAAAACTCGGAAAATTCCGGAAATGTGCAAAAAATTTGATTTTTTATTTTGCTGAATTTTTTTTTCAGTTGTTCGCAATTGCCAGGACAAGGTTTATGTGAGAGAAAATTTTGGGAAATTGGAATAACCGAAAAAAGCTTTTTTGTGTGCAATAATTGCAAATGACTTTTCAAATGAAAAAATATAAAAATTTTGTTGGAAAATTCCAGAAAAATTCGAAAATTTTTAATTTTTTATTCGACGAAATTTAGCTTTTTGTCGTATGATTTGATAGTTTTGGACGATGTAACTGCGAAAAATTATAGACTCTTATTCCGACATGACTTTCCGAATGGAGAAATAGATAAATTCGAAAAATTTGGATTTTTCGAATAGGACATGGTTGTTTTTAGGGAGAGTTATTTACTAGACTAATGCCTCCTATTAGACAATCAAACTTTGCACGACGTACGCGTCGTGCTATAATTAGTCAGAACGTCCGTAATAATCAAACGCAAAAGGAACGTGCCAAAAAAATTAATGAAGACGTGCCCATATTGCACAGTTTCGCGCTGCACAATCACCACCTCAAATTTGACAGAATGTTTCTAGAAGAAGACCAGTCGTAAATATAGACTAGAATCGCGATGCTTTTGAATACGATTCCAAAATCGCCTACAAAGATCTTCGCTGCGTTGATATCGGTTCATTGTCTGTCGTATGCCAGCATAGCAATGCACTGAAGTTACAATCGGAAACTCCCGGCTTATGCTGCTACTCATTTCGAGGTGAGATCCCAATCTATTTATAGATGATACAGTTGGGATGTATCCTTTTTGCGATCGATTTAAAGTTGTTGATATGAATATCGACGGCATCACAGCTATAGCAGGGTGAGGATGTGGAATCACACGATATTGTTCTCATGCGTCGGGAGACTCATCGATCATATGATGCACTTCAATGATGTTCTGCCGTGAAGAGGGTGAATATCACCACAATTTAAAGATGGTCAATACAACGACAGGTTTGTTTACAAGTCATCAGGGAAAAGAAACGAATAAAAAGGTTAGCTCAAATAATTGTTATGCGTATCGATCGCAAATTGCGTTAGCTGTTGCATCATCTGCTGTCACTTTGTAGAAAGGCGGGCGAACTGCACACTCCGCTTTGAAGTAGCCGATGAATCTTCTCACAGTTGACAAGCCATTGGGCACAATATCCAGAAGTTCGGCGATAGCGAAATTGTTGCGAGAATGCAAAATTATCATTTGGGATAAATGCACGATAGCGCGTCAACGAGCTCTGGAGGCAGTTGAACGAAAGATGAAGGATTTTTGAGGTGATTCGAAACGATTTGATGGGGCTATAATATTTCTGTCGCAAGATTTTCATCAAACGCTTCCCGCCATCCTAAAATCTACTACTGCTGATGAAATTAATGTCTTTGTGGAGGAATAACAAGAAGTTGATATTAACCACGATCATGAGAGTCACTTTGCAAAACGACCCATCGGCTACTGCATTTTCAAAATATCTACTGGCGCTTTGTAATGGCCAAATTCCTGTTGATGTTTCAACTGGATTAATGACGTTTCCGTCAATTTTTTTCATAGGAGAGGAAGTCCTTTTACCTCGAATTTCTATTATTCCAACCGATTTTCCCTTCTAATTCTAGCAAATTCAATTCCCCATTCGATTGGCTTTTGCGATGACAATCAATAAATCGCAAGGCCAATCATTGGAAGTTTGTGGGATCATCCTCGAATTTCTCAGTTTTTCGCGTGTCTTCATTGTTTGTTTTAGCGCCGGAAAACAAATCGAAAAACATTGTTTATCAGACCTCTCTTTACTGATTTCGATTAAATTCAAATTAGTCACATTAAAATTTGAACTATATGTGTTTTAATATTACTCTAGAGCTTATCTGAAGACGTTAACATGGAGCGAGACGAAGTTCGCCGAGTCAGAATTTGTATGGCAGAACAACGTTTGCCGGGTCAGCTAGTTATGTATAAAAAGTCTACATGTAATAGTACTTTTCTATATTTTCCGTATTCAATAAAACCCTGACCACTTCTCATCCCTGTCGTGAATGCTTTCATATTTTATTGTTTCTTCTAATTATTGTTGTTGTTGTTGTTGTTATTGTATTATTCGGTATAATTTTTTGTATAACAATAAAAAATAACACGCAAGAAATTATTTGTTTATTTGTGGCATGGCACGGTTAAGCAGGATGAACAGAAGCAGCGGGAATGTCAAAACAACGCAAGGTGTGGGGGGAAATACAGATAAAACGAGCAAGGGGTGTTACCAGCCACTCCTCTCTCTCTTTCTGCCCCTTCCTCTCCCAATTTTTCTTGGCTGTTATTCATTGCCATAAATTTGTTAATTTGAATAAAATTTTAATTACTTTCACAAAAACTGTAAAGAAATTAAATCATTTTATTTGGTTATTCATAATGCTTACAAACACACGCACACACACACTCACTCATAGGAATTATTTATTTCAAACGTATAAAAGTTAGATTACATTACGTATACGTCCTTTTTTAAACCCTGTAAGCTGTAAATACATAACGCCCTTTTTACCACCCACTAAGAAAGCAAAAAAACAAATCACATTGGCTATATTCATTGCTTTATTGTTTGCCTCTTTTCATTTTAATATATTAACCCACAACAACTTTTAGGGTATCTGTGTTAATCGGGCCTCTTTAAGGGCCTTTTGCAGTAACCTAATTAAAAGTTATCTATGCTATTTTTTAATTAAATGTACTTTTAAGAACATAGAGATGACATTTTTTTGCAAGCAACAAAAAAGAGAAGCAATTCTTAAAGAATCTGTTTAAAAGCACTAGCAGATAAGTAGGAGATTTTAGTAAATTGTTTCATAAATTAACCAATTTTTATAACATCCTAATTCAACATACGATTTAAGATTATGAAAAATTTTTTTGTAAGCCTTATAGTTGGGCGTCATCATTCTGGCTTATTATGTTTTCTGTGACCACATCGAAGGCCTTCGAGAAGGCATCCCCAATGTCTCCTGTGTACCACTGTCCTTATACGCCAGTGGCAGGCAGGCAGGCAGGCAGTGATGTGAGTGTATATGTGTGCATGTGATTTGTTTGCTGTTTGTTTATCTAGTACGTCATCCCTTCTTAAATATTCCCCCTTCCTTCCTCCCTTCTCAAAACATTCCCCATATCCCCCTATTCCTTTCCTCCCTGCCCTTCTCAATGGATTTTGAGCTTATCAATTTTATTGTTGTTAATACTTTTATTTTCATTTATTATGGTTTCATTTTAACTTTTGTCAGCAGAGTTTTCGCGTTTCGTTCTCGTGTGGGGTAGTGTTGCCAATGCATGGTGCAGCGGCACCATGAGAAAAACAAACAACCACAACGCAATATAACGTTTGGTTTGCGCTTTGTTTAGATGCTGTTACGATGACAAAAACTAAAAAAATTTGCAGCATTGCCAATGTTGCCGTTGTGTGGAGCGGTATCATATATGGAGAGGAGGAAATTATATATTGTAAACTGTTTTTTTTTTTCAAAGAAAATGTTACTTGAACTCGTTGTTAGCCAAGAAGTAGCAAGTGTAGTTATGATAAATTTTTTACTTACTTAAACTTAATTTCCCTTTGCACCCCATGAATGAGGTATGGGATAGCTTCTCGCGTTGTTGTGAATTAACACGCTTTCTATTTTTAAATTCACAACTAACGGCACCTACTTGTTTATCGACGAATGCGAACGTCACTGTTTGAGAAGCTCTTACTAGACACGCCGATTGACTCGACACTTATACTGCGAAGTTGTTGTCAACAACATTCGAGGGGAGCCGACAATGAAAGAACAATTTTTTAAAGATGACTGTAGCCAGGTTGGAACCTGCGATCTCCCGCATGGTAGTCGCGTGTTCTAACCACGGGAATTAAGAATATATTCATACATATATTCATATATACACATTGTCATATACTTCAATTTAAAGAGCCTCAAAAAGGTTAAGTAAACTCAGCAGCGGAAAAGACGAGGCATTGTAAAAATATGCCTGCAAACATGCCTTCAATGGCAGTTTGTTGACATTTAAATACGCCTTCCTTTTCCAAGCATATATACAGGCTATAATAAGTCATGTCCGTGAAGATAGATTCGGAATCTAACTAGCGGAGACAACAACCAGTTCGGTTAACATAATTATGTTAACTGGTTAACAGAGCTCTGTTAACCATTAAAATCAACACTCTTTAAATAAAAACGCTTTTTTTTTAATTTTTATAAGCAAAAGAAATGTTTTTATAAATTAATTATATAAACAACATATCAAATATGACATATTCCACGCAAAAGAATAACAATTGTAAATCACAATAGAGTTACTTATGCTGCAACAGTCACGACTTTTCGGAATATAAGTCTTAATAAAACAGAAGCAGAGAATTCTCCCGGTAGCTCACCTATACCATGATATTGTACTTAGGAAAAGCTATCAGAAAAATGTGTCCCCAAATTTCAGAACAGCTCCAGAGCTCCAGATTCGTCACTTTTATATGGCCCCTATGAATAACAGAATCTCCCACTGTGCGAAAACGAAGAATTCTCCCGGTATCTCACCTATACCATGATATTGTACTTACGAAAAGCCATTAGAAAAATGTATCCCCAAATTTCAAAAGAGCTCCAGAGCTCCACATTCGTCACTTTAATATGGCCCATATGAAATTCAGAATCTCCCACTGTGCGAAAACGAAGAATTCTCCCGGTATCTCACCTACACCATGATATTGTACTTAGGAAAAGCCATTAGAAAAATATGTCGCCATAATTCAAAAGAGCTCCAGAGCTCCACATTCGTCACTTTAATATGGCCCATATGAAATTCAGAATCTCCCACTGTGCGAAAACGAAGAATTCTCCCGGTATCTCACCTATACCATGATATTGTACTTAGGAAAAGCCATTAGAAAAATATGTCGCCATAATTCAAAAGAGCTCCAGAGCTCCACATTCGTCACTTTAATATGGCCCATATGAAATTCAGAATCTCCCACTGTGCGAAAACGAAGAATTCTCCCGGTATCTCACCTATACCATGATATTGTACTTAGGAAAAGCCATTAGAAAAATATGTCGCCATAATTCAAAAGAGCTCCAGAGCTCCACATTCGTCACTTTTATATGGCCCATATGAAATTCAGAATCTCCCACTGTGCGAAAACGAAGAATTCTCCCGGTATCTCACCTATACCATGATAATGTACTTACGAAAAGATATCAGAAAAATGTATCCCCAAATTTCAAAACAGCTCCAGAGCTCCACATTCGTCACTTTTATATGGCCCATATGAAATTCAGAATCTCCCACTGTGCGAAAACGAAGAATTCTCTCGGTATCTCACCTATACCATGATATTGTACTTACGAAAAGCTATCAGAAAAATGTATCCCCAAATTTCAAAACAGCTCCAGAGCTCCACATTCGTCACTTTTATATGGCCCCTATGAATAACAGAATCTCCCACTGTGCGAAAACGAAGAATTCTCCCGGTATCTCACCTATACCATGACATTGTACTTAGGAAAAGCCATTAGAAAAATATGTCCCCAAAATTCAAAACAGCTCCAGAGCTCCACATTCGTCACTTTTATATGGCCCATATGAAATTCAGAATCTCCCACTGTGCGAAAACGAAGAATTCTCCCGGTATCTCACCTATACCATGATATTGTACTTAGGAAAAGCCATTAGAAAAATATGTCGCCATAATTCAAAAGAGCTCCAGAGCTCCACATTCGTCACTTTAATATGGCCCATATGAAATTCAGAATCTCCCACTGTGCGAAAACGAAGAATTCTCCCGGTATCTCACCTATACCATGATATTGTACTTACGAAAAGCTATCAGAAAAATGTATCCCCAAATTTCAAAACAGCTCCAGAGCTCCACATTCGTCACTTTAATATGGTCCATATGAAATTCAGAATCTCCCACTGTGCGAAAACGAAGAATTCTCCCGGTATCTCACCTATACCATGATATTGTACTTACGAAAAGCTATCAGAAAAATGTATCCCCAAATTTCAAAACAGCTCCAGAGCTCCACATTCGTCACTTTTATATGGCCCATATGAAATTCAGAATCTCCCACTGTGCGAAAACGAAGAATTCTCCCGGTATCTCACCTATACCATGATATTGTACTTAGGAAAAGCCATTAGGAAAATATGTCGCCATAATTCAAAAGAGCTCCAGAGCTCCACATTCGTCACTTTAATATGGTCCATATGAATAACAGAATCTCCCACTGTGCGAAAACGAAGAATTCTCCCGGTATCTCACCTATACCATGACATGTACTTAGGAAAAGCCATTAGAAAAATATGTCGCCATAATTCAAAAGAGCTCCAAAGCTCCACATTCGTCACTTTAATATGGCCCATATGAAATTCAGAATCTCCCACTGTGCGCAAACGAAGAATTCTCCCGGTATCTCACCTATACCATGATATTGTACTTACGAAAAGCCATTAGAAAAATGTATCCCCAAATTTCAAAAGAGCTCCAGAGCTCCACATTCGTCACTTTAATATGGCCCATATGAATAACAGAATCTCCCACTGTGCGAAAACGAAGAATTCTCCCGGTATCTCACCTATACCATGATATTGTACTTAGGAAAAGCCATTAGAAAAATATGTCGCCATAATTCAAAACAGCTCCAGAGCTCCACATTCGTCACTTTTATATGGCCCATATGAAATTCAGAATCTCCCACTGTGCGAAAACGAAGAATTCTCCCGGTATCTCACCTATACCATGATATTGTACTTACGAAAAGCCATTAGAAAAATGTATCCCCAAATTTCAAAAGAGCTCCAGAGCTCCACATTCGTCACTTTAATATGGCCCATATGAAATTCAGAATCTCCCACTGTGCGAAAACGAAGAATTCTCCCGGTATCTCACCTATACCATGATATTGTACTTACGAAAAGCCATTAGAAAAATGTATCCCCAAATTTCAAAAGAGCTCCAGAGCTCCACATTCGTCACTTTAATATGGTCCATATGAAATTCAGAATCTCCCACTGTGCGAAAACGAAGAATTCTCCCGGTATCTCACCTATACCATGATATTGTACTTAGGAAAAGCCATTAGAAAAATATGTCGCCATAATTCAAAAGAGCTCCAGAGCTCCACATTCGTCACTTTAATATGGCCCATATGAAATTCAGAATCTCCCACTGTGCGAAAACGAAGAATTCTCCCGGTATCTCACCTATACCATGATATTGTACTTACGAAAAGCTATCAGAAAAATGTATCCCCAAATTTCAAAAGAGCTCCAGAGCTCCACATTCGTCACTTTTATATGGCCCATAGGAAATTCAGAATCGCCCACTGTGCGAAAACTAAGAATTCTGCAGATATGACACTTATGCCAGGATATTATACATAGAAAGAGCTTTCAGAAAAATGTGTTCTTAAATTTCAGAACAGCTTCAGAACACCAAATTCTTCACTTTTATATGGCCTCCACATTTCGCTTCTAAAATGAGACCTGCAAAGAGGCCTTTTACTAGGATGATAAAAGGCAGACACGCCTTTTTCCCTTTTTAAAAGTGGTCTGTGAGCAGCCCTACTGTGTATCCCACAAGAATTCCATAGATGTGCATAAATGGCATGCAAACTTTCTTGCCTTAAACAGACCTGTTGATAGGCCTATTATAAAAAGGCAGAATTGACGCTCATAGCCGTGCACTCGTCACTTCTCCGATTTGACCAGGTGACAGGTCTCTTAAGGTAAGGTAAGTCAGATACTGTTGTTTATGAGAACCAGATGGAGCTATTTGTCGTACAACAACTATATCATGTGATAGCCGAGTAGGTAGCATGCCCAACTATGAGTACTGAGGTTCCTGCTGCTGGAGTTTAAAAAAAAATATTTATTACAAATAGTAAAAAATATTGTATTAAAAATTAATGAAAAGTATGATATCATTTAATATGGAAGTAATTCGCGTAATGTGCTTTGCAATTGCCTTAGCAATGCCTTAGGAATGCCTCATGGAAGGCAGGACTTATTAGGCATGCCTACTAAAACGAATCTACAGGCCTTGCCTGCCTATGGCGGCCTATGTTAATTTGAAATGAAGAGTGCATTTGAAGGGTAGGGCTTCTGACTGCCTTTGCAGGCCTGCAAGAAGGCATGCAAAGCTGCTGGGGAGAGCTTTATGAGAAAACTTTTCGCATTTGAGAGTGGTTAACACGGCTCACACAACGGAACCTACAACTTGACGACGAATCCGTATGTCTGCAGTTTAAAAAGTGATAAAGGAAAAAATTCAGATTTGAGTCCAGAAAATGGCTTTCAAGCGATTAACTCCATAAAGCATAAGGCTTATATAGGTTTTTAAAACTCCTGTCAAATTTAAATGTTTAGTGGTGTTAATTTTTCTTATTTAAGAAAGTTTGTCGTGATAGCAAAAATACAGAATCTTTCAGTGATTTGGAATTAGTACCCAAAGCTTCACTTGTTAATAGAAGAAAGTTCATCTTTGCTATATGGTTCTCTCTAGAGCTCTGCCTAAGAGAGCTTGAAACGGTTTCAAGTGTTTTGATTGATTCTGCGAACAAGACATGTACACGACATCGGTGTTGTTTTGGCAACAAAACAAATCAAAAGCAAGAGAGCGTAATAGCGAAAGAGTGTGAGTTTTGATCTGAACAGTGTTTTGTAAACCAAATGCACTTAAATATGGTTAGCACGACAACAAATGATTCAAAAGAAACATTGCTTGTACCAAAAAGTTTTTTTTATTGTAGCAAATAGTACAATTTAGTGTACCAAAACCTTCTTTTGTTGTACTAAAAAAAATATTGCTGAAAAAAATCGTTTATTGTACGAAAAAGTACTTTTTTAATATTATAAAGTACAATTTAGTGAATTTTATTGTCCCAAAAAGTATTTTTTTTGTACCGCAAAGAACTTTGATTGTACCAGAAAGTAATTTAATTGTACCAAACTTTATTTTTATTATACAAAAGCGTGCTTTTTTTGCACCAAATAGTTTACTATACAGTACAATACATGATTTTGGGACTCAATTATGAGAACTGTACGCGAAAGTAGTCGCAAAAAGAAGAAGTTCTACATCGTTCGTTTTGTCAAGTTACATGCCATAATAATTTAATATCGATTTGAAGTTGAAGTAAGTATCGTATAAGGGAATTTGTCACGTTTTAGGCTCTTCTGTTATATTGTTATAGGGTGGCGTATGATAATCATAAGTAATATTTCACGTAAATTATACGTCACGGAGTACAACAATTTTATTGTAACTGCAACAAAATAATGAACCCAGTTAAATATCATTTGATGAATGGAAAAGTGAAACTGTTGCTTATTTAGGGACACGTTATATGAACAGATACAAGGAATTTTAATTCCTAATTTTTTTTTAATTTGTTTCAGCTAAATCGGACTAGCGCTTCTCGAGTTATGTCAATCAAAAGAGCCTAAAACGTGACAAATTTGATATTAATTAATTACGGCATGTAACTTGACAAAACTAATGATGCAGAACTTCTTCTTTTTGGGGCTACTTTTACGTGCAGTTCTCAGAATTGAGTCCCAAATAAATGAGCTAAAAAATGTTGTACTGTGCCATTTAATATTTATTGGACCAAATTTATGGTACCAAATAGTACTACTTATTCTACCAAAGTATTTAAATGTACCATAACATAAAATTATTTGTAACACAAAGTACTTGTGTTGTATCAAAAGTTAATTTTGTTATACCAAATGGCACAATTTATTTTACTAAAATGGAAAATTTATTGTACCAAACATCCTTTTAATGTATCAACAAGTAGTTTTGTTGTACCAAAAACTACTTTTTATTATACTAAAAGTACAATTATTGTATCATAAAATGCTTTATTGTACCAAAAAGAACTTTTACTCTACTTATGTATACTTTTATTGCACCAAATGGTACAACGTATTGTACTAAAAAAAGAAACTTATTGTACCAAAAATATTTTTATTGTACCAAAAACTAATTTTATTGCAACAAAAACTATTTTTATTGTTTTATTTACAACGTGAGAAGCTATCCCATACCTCATTCATATGGTGTAAAGGGAAATTAAGTTGTTTTATTAAGTAAGTACAATTTATTGTAGCAAAAAGTGTTTTTATAGTATCAAAAAGTACTTTTATTGTACCGAATTGTACCAAAAAGTACGTTTAATGTACCGAAAGTACTTTTATCGTACCAAATAGTGAAATTTCTTGTCCCCTACAGTACAATTTATTTTATCACAAGTTACTTTTATTGTAGGAAAAAATTCTTTGATTTTACCACAAGGTACATTTATTGTTTTAAAAATTACTTTTGTTGTACCAAAAAGTACTTTCATTTTACAAACATAGTACATAGTACCAATTTTCTGTTCTGTTCTGTTCTCCAACTAAAAATCAAGAACTACATTTTGCTTCTTTCTCACGCAGAACTGTTATTTGGGCCGCGAAAATGTCTTGCAAGCACTGCACACTGCAGTAAATCATTTGCTGTCTTGGTAAAGCACTTGCAGCAATGCTAAGCTGATTTCTTTAAAATGTTTTATTTGTGTTTGGCCCTACGAAAATACTATCTAAAGTTTAAGTTCTTCTCTTGAGGAATTTCTCTTTTAAATACAAAAATTAATTTTCATTACAATCAATCATATTTACAATATAATAGTTGATGGTTCTTTTGCAATTAGTGAATGCTTCCCAATTTCCTACTCCGAAACTAGAAAGTTACACATACTCCATACTATTCCTTTGTAGTGTTAAATTTTTCTCAACACATTTTCCTTCTTATATCATGTCTGAATATCGTACCCATTTCAAATTGCTTGACATCGTTGACAACTTTGGCACAACTTTTTCATTACAGCTTAAATTTTCATTTTGCATTTATAATGTATATTGATCCTTCAGTGATAATCCTTAAATTCCAATGACAAATACTGCTTAGCCGCATTCAAGTCTTTGGCTTTGCCAAAATGTTAAATTTATACATAAACTAGTGGGCCCGGCAATGCTTCGCTATCGCATATTAACTTGTAATATATTTCACATTTAGGTCTACAAAGTACTTTGAGAACGATGCTTAAGCTTGACAATAATATGTTCAGTTTATTTACTTATGTAACTTATTTAAAGTAACTCCTTAACATTAAAGTTAACCAATTTAGTTTTATTGTTGTAAATGCTAATAAAAAGTTCATCAGCAAAGACATATCTATAGTGCCGACATGTAGATAAAGTTTTTTCTGTATGTTGGGCGAAAAACCACTTCTTCCACAAATCGAAAACAGACATTCCACTAAAGATCAAAATTATTTATTTTGATCCGTAGAACCATCTGTATACTAACTATCTCTTTGGTCATAAAAAAAAATTTTTTGTTATGCCTTCTCCTATTGACCGCAAATGAAAATTCCGTTTGAAGCTATGCCTAAAGGCAATAAAAACTTCTTTTGTAATCTTTTCTTTTCACACGGATCAAGAATAATCCGGAATAATATTTTTGTATTGAACTCGAATTACCATTTTTTGAGATAATTCGACCAACGTTTGGCTAAACAAAGTGAAGGTCTGGCATGTTACACCGTCATTTCTCCTTCAAATAATGTGCAATGACATGATAAATAAAAAAAAAATCAATTGATCGTCCAATGGCTCTAGTTCTTCTACCAGTTGGATTTTAAATGAATGCAGGCCAAGATCTTTCCTCAGCATTTGCAGCGACCGAGTTTCTGAGAAAGACGTCGGTTCGATAAATTCGAGTCAACTGTCACACTTACGTCTACAGTGTCGATGGCTTCTATTAGCTGCTCAGATAGATCATTACATGCACACTCAACTTCACAAAGGGCTCCATAAGTTTGGAGAACAGAAAGCGCATTTTGAAAATATATTTGCAAGATTTGTAAACGTTGTTCTTGTTTAGTTTTTGCATGGTGATTTTGCAAAGTATACTAAAAGAAAGTCTATCACACTTTATTAGTATGACGGCTAGATTTACACTTATACCTATCAGAAGTTCTATATGTCAAGAAAAATACCCCATGCATAGGTTATTAACAATTGTTTGCTAATGTTACCTCTGATATACTATAAAAATTTAACCATTGTAGTACAACTATAATGAATATTGCTTAATTTTTCTATCTATATGATTTATTACGGATTCGCTCTCCTGAAAAGTAATTGAAAAATACATACCTGTAAAGTAAATTAAAAAAATCACTATTTTAGTCTGCGCATCCTCAACTGCCTGGTGTACGGACCATTATTTGATACAGTTAAAAAGTTAACTATCAAAGTGCGTGGGCAGCGCCTCGGCACTTTTAATTTATTTAGTTCGAAATAGCCTGATCATTAGGGCGAATCAATTAGTTCGCGTCAAAAAAACGTGTTAATCGTATATCAGTATTGGAATGTACGAAGAATTCTTAGAAAATTTCACTAAGAAACTATATGTCTAAAATCAATTCATAGTTCGCGCTGAGAAACATGAAGATTTTAGGTAGAGATATTTTTTTAGCAATGAGCAATTATTCAGTTACTTCAGGACTATGGGCCCCAGCTCTAATTTTTACCTACCATTCCAATGTTTGGAGACCAAGACGAAAAGAATAGTATATTTTTAATTTTTTTTTTATTGGGATCGCGCCCTATATTCTGAAAAATGATTTTTAAAAATTTAATTTCTGTATGCCAACTCTCAGAGGCCTTAACTTTTTAACCAATACATAGATTTGGTTCTGTAATACCTCATTTAGTTTGTTGGGAAGTTAGTTTTACGCAGAAGGTCTCAAAAATATATATCTGAAGTTTTCGGTTTGTGCTCATTTAAAAACAAAAAAAAAATCTTTATTTGAAATCTTCATGCTTTCCAATGCGAGCTAGAAATTGATTTTAGACATAAAGTTTTTTGGTGAAATTTTCTTACAATTCATCGTAGATTCCGATTTTGTTACGATTTTTGCGAATAAAAAAATTGGCCCCCTTTACTGTTCATATCTCTAGGCGCAATATTTTATGGAATTTGGCAGTTATGACTGTTTGTTTAAAAAGGGGTGTGGTATAGCCCACTTCCACCCTCACTGTAATTCATACTGCAACAACAATATATATTACAAATCACATCTTCATACCTCTGATAGTTCATGGAATATAGTCTTTTTTACTTTAAACTTGTATGGGCGGTGCCACGCTCCTTTATCCAATCACAACTAACTAAAGCCAGTGACTAACAACAGGTCATCAGTACCACTTTTCAAAATTATCGTATAAATCAGTATATTAGAAAAGCCGTCAGAGCGATTTTTGAAAAGGGGGCGTGGCACCCCCACTTCCACCATCGCTGTAATTAATACTGCTCCAACAACATATATACCAAATCTCATCTTCATACCTCTGATAGTTCATGAGATATATTTTTCTCAATTTTCAAGTTGTATGGGCGGTGCCACGCCCATTTATCCAATCACAACCAAATATAGCCAGGGACTATCAACAGGTCAACAGTACCACTTGGTAAAATTTTCGTATCTATCGGTCTATTAGAAAAGCCGTTAGATTGATTTTTTAAGAGAGGGCGTGGCACCGCCTACTTGCGCCCTGTCTGTAATTCTAACTTTACGAACAACATATATACCAAATCTCATCTTCATACCTATTATAGTTCATGAAATATAGCCTGTTTAATTTTCAAATTGTATGGGCGGTGCCACGCCCCTTGATCCAATTACAACCAAATGTAGTCAAGAACTATCTACAGGTCAACAGTACCTCATGGTAAAATTTTTGTATCAATCGATCTATTAGAAAAGCCGTTAGAGCGATTTTTGAAAAGGAGGCGTGGCACCGCCCACTTCCATCCTGGCTGTAATTTATACTGCTCCAGCAACATATATACCAAATCTCATCTTCATACCTCTGATAGTTCATGAAATACAGCCTTTTTAATTTTCAAGTTGTATGGGCGGTGCCACGCCCCTTTTTCCAATTACAACCAAATGTAGTCAGGAACTATCTACAGGTCAACAGTACCTCATGGTAAAATTTTTGTATCAATCGATCTATTAGAAAAGCCGTTAGAGCGATTTTTGAAAAGGAGGCGTGGCACCGCCCACTTCCATCCTGGCTGTAATTTATACTGCTCCAGCAACATATATACCAAATCTCATCTTCATACCTCTGATAGTTCATGAAATATAGCCTTTTTAATTTTCAAGTTGTATGGGCGGTGCCACGCCCATTTATCCAAATACAACCAAATGTAGTCAGGAACTATCTACAGGTCAACAGTACCTCATGGTAAAATTTTTGTATCAATCGGTCTATTAGAAAGGCCGTCTGAGCGATATTTGAAAAAAGGGGCGTGGCGCCGCCCACTTTTTGAAAAAATAAAACCTTTTAAACCATCCGGAAGCTATAGCGAACAAAACAAAAAAAAAATTTTGGAAATCGGTCCAGCCGTTTTCGAGTTTTAGCGAGACAACTGCACAGCAATTCATTTTTATATATAAGATGTAACCCCCTACTTGTCACTCTCTCTCTGACTCACTCTCTCTCTCTCTCTCTCTGATGCCTTCAATCTCTCGTAAGTCGATTTGAACTGCAGCTCTCGATAATATTTAACAAAAAACACAAATGACTAAAGACAATAACTACAGTAAAATTAATAACTTATGTTAAGTATTGTTATTAAGTGCAATTGAATGTCATTAAATTGATTATTTACATTACTATTCCTACTTTGGATGTCACCATCGAAAGTTCCCCCTCTCCCCACCTACCAATTAACGCTTTCAACTCTTTGTATTCATATTGAATTGTCACTTTCATGGGAAAATGTACAATTGTTTATGAAAATATTTACTTAATGGCTAAAGGAAAAGGCTCGTCAAGTCAATGACTTTTCACCTCAATAAACACACAAAATTCCTTGGCTTGAAACAGCGCCAACAATGTGTACCCACCCACCTCCTGCTGCCATGTTAGTACACCGTATTTGCACCGTAGCCAGCCACTACATATTATCAAAAGTCCTGGCACTGTGAGATGGCAAATACGCCGGCCACCACAGCCACCCATTACAGGGTTGGCGTATAATTATTGCGAATTGTGAATAATGTGTGAAAGAAGCGCGAAGAGTAATACAATAGCAAATGAATAAATTCCGAGAAATACATACGAATTTGTGTGGGGGAAAATAAACAAAGAAGAAGATTCGATTTTTATCGTGACTCTCGCCAATCTCTTTTTCCTGTGCTCTACACGTGTATAAAAGGACACGTAAACATTTGGCCATGTAATAGCTGTTAACATTCGCTTTTCTTGCTCTTGCTTGCTATGTCTTCTCTTTTATTCTCTTTCAAATGCGTGTGCGAGCAAGTTGCTTGTAAAAGTTTTGTCGTATATGTATATTATAAACTCTTATACTTTTGACGTTTTCTCTTTGACAGGCGATTACGGCTGCTCGCTCCCTCAGTGATTGTCTGCTGCTGCTCGCAAAATTAATCGTCCATGTAACAATCGGTCATTGTATTCCTTTTGTGTCCCTTTATTATTATTGCTCTTTTTTTCGTTAGTTCTTGGTATTTTCTTTTTCATTTGCGTTCGAAAGGACTAAAGGCAAATAGTTTTAATTGTATGCAAGATATTTGGAATTAATTTGCCTAATTTTATTGATGTCTCAGTAGTTTTCGACTGAAATGAAATTTTATAGGAGGAGGGGGAGTGGAGGAATTTCAGAATTTTGAGGTGGTTTTAAAAAGAAAGAGGAGTGATCTATATAATTACTAAAGATGATTGATATGTGTTAAGCGAATGTACACAAATGATATGATGATAAAAATTGTCGACAGATCTTGGATTCCAACCATAATGTGCTTCTTGTTAGAAATTTAATTTGCGCGAGGGTATTATAAAAAATATCACAAAAGTTAAAAGACGTGAGTTTTTTTAGAATGAAGTAATTTCGCCGTCGGTACCCATAAAAGTACATTTTGATACAATACATGAACATTTTGGTACAATTAAGGTACTTTTTACAATAAAAGTATTTTCTGTTTCAATAAAAGTAAATTACTAAATGTGTTTTGTGGAGCAAAAAGTTTACTTTTTAGGGCAAAAAAACAATAAAAGCACTTCGCGGTACTACAAAAGCATTTAAGGATACAATAAAAGTACTTTTTGGTGTATTGAAAGCTCGTTTGGACACAATTTAAGTACTTTTTGGTACAATAAAACTAATTTTTAATACAACAAAGGTACTTTTCGCTACAGTAAATGTACTTTTTGGTACATTGAAAGTACTTTTTGATATACCAAAAGTAATTTCTGCTACAACAAATGTACTTTATTATACAATAAAAATGCTTTCTGGTACAATAAAAGTACTCTCTTTGAAAATACTTTTTGGCACAATATTTGGTTCACTAAATTAACTTGTTGATACAGTTAAAGTAGTTTTAGGTACAATAAAAGTACTTTTCGATATAAGACGTACTCTATGATACAATAAAAGTACTTTTTGGTACATAAAAATCACAATACAAATTTACTTTTTGGCACAGTTAATATACTTTTTGGTACAAAAAAAGTACTTTATGGTGGAATGAATGTACTGTTTGTTAAAATCAAGGTAAGGAAGCTTTTTATGGTGCATGAAATTAAAGTATTTTCTCGAACATTGAATGAATGTACTTTGTGACACAATGAAATTGGGGCACTGAAAGTACTTTTTAGTACAATACAATTACCTTCTGGCACATTGAAAGTACTTTTTGCACAATAAAACAACTTCTGGTACAGTATATGTTCTTTTTTTGTGAAGTAAAAGTATTTTTGGTACAATTAAAGTACTTGTAAACTAAACTAAAAGTATTTTTAGTACAATTAAAGTACTTTCTGGTATATTGAAAGTACATTTTGGCACAATAAAAGTACTTTATGGCACATTCAATGTACATACATGTGTACTATTTGGCACAATAAAAGTACTTTTTGGTGGAATGAATGTACTTTTTGTTAGAATAAAAGTACTTTCTGTTAAAGTGAAAGTTCTTTCATGTATTTTCTTGAACATTGAATGTATGTACTTTGTGACACAATAAAAGTACTTTATGAGACACTAAATATAAATTTTGCTACAATAAATGTACTTTTAGGTACAGTACTTTGAAAGTACTTTTAGGCACAGTTAAAATACTTTTTTGCACAATAAAAAAAATACGTACTTTTTAATAAACTAAAATAAACTAAAAGTATTTTTAGTTTAATTCAAGAAAGTACTTTCTGTTAAATTTAAAGTACATTTCGGCGCAAAAAGTACTTTGAACTTTTTTTGTACAATTAAACTACTTCTTGGTACAATAAATGTAGTTTTTGTAAAATAAATGTACTTTTGGTGCAATAAATGTACTTTTCGATTCATAAAAGATAGCTCTTTGGTACAATGAATGTATTTTTGGTGAATTGAATGTACTTGTTGGTATAATAAAAGTACTTTATGCTGGAAAAATGAACTCGTTGGTACATTAAAAGTTCTCTACGTACGTTTTTGTACAATAAAGGTACTTTTGGGTGCAAAAAAATTACTCTTTGTACAATAAAAATCCTGTTTTTTTTAGAAAAAAAAATACTTTTTGGTACAATTAAAGTACTTTTAGGTAAATTAAACGTAGTTTTTGGAACAATAAAAGTACGTTTATCTACAATAAAATTACTTTGTGGAATAATAAAAGTACTTTGCGGTACAATTAAAGTAGTATTTGATGCAATAAAAGTACTAAGATTACTTTCTTGTACAATAAAAGTTCTTTCATGTACAATTATAGTACTTTCCAATTTATTTTTCATTTTCAAAAGTACTTTCTGCTGGAAAAAATGTACCCCTTGGTACATTAAAAGTACTTTTTTGATCGAGAAATGTACGTTTTGGTACAATAAAAGTACTTTTGGGTACAAAAAATTTACTTTTGGTACAATAAAAGTACTTTTTGGTACAAAAAAATTACTTTCTGGTACAATAAAAGTACTTTGCGGTACAATTTTAGTACTTTTCGATAAATTGAAAGTACTTTTTGGCACAACAAAAGTACGTTTTGGTTTACATTGCTATTTTGTAGAATAAATATTCTTTTTGGTACAACATTAGTACTTTCCGGTACAATAAATGTCTTTTTGGAATATTAAAAGTACTTTATGGTACATTAAAAGTATATTTTGTCGCAATAAACGTAATTTTTGGTACAATGAAAGTACGTTTTAGCAAATTTTTTCTGAAGTCTGAAAAATTTTGATACTTTTTGCATGAGATTTTGCACAGAGTTTACAAATAACAACAGTTTTGTTTTTGGTATACCCATTTATGCTAAATTTATAGCAAAGAGTATTTTTTTAAAACAAAATATTTTAATTATTAAAAGCAGGAAAGTGTGGTACGTTTATCGCAGCCAAATTTTAACTTTGCGTACAACTTTTATTAATCCTTCTTATTCAAACATATCATTACAAAACTGAGTTCTGAAAAAAAAAAATAGTATTTAGTTGTTTACATTAAACCTTTCTGAATACTATAAAGGGTGCAACCGTGGCACTGTGGTTAGAACACGCGACTACCATGCGGGGGAACCGTGGTTCTATTTCGGGCTTCAGTCATATACATTTTTCTCATGTTGCCAACACTGTCGAGTCAATCGGCATGTCCAATAAAATCTTCTCAAACAGTGACGTTCGCATTCGACATTTGTTGTGAATATTAAATAGAAAGAGTGTTAATTCACAACAACGCGAAAAGCTATCCCATACCCCATTCATGGGGGGTAATGGGAAATTAAGTTTTTTTAATACTATGGAGGAAGCTTGTTGGCATTCACATACTTGAGACATGACAAAAGTTCTGAAGTTGTAAACTTTACGTTTCCACCACCTATAGGCATAATACTGAATAGATTTTGAATAATTTTCAAAAATTTAAATTTTGTGGTTAGACCTTGATATTTACAAAATGTTGGTTTCTTCAGAATATTTGCTGTTTTCGATGTCTTAACATTCAGAAAGTACTTGTCTTTGCAGAATTTCAAAATAACTAAACTTTTCCTCCCCATTGACTGTTGACCTCATGTTTGGCGAAGGATTTGAGTAAATCACTTTAGCTGTGTCATCTTACAATTCCTTCCCCCTGCGCCCCCAACCCCTTATGTTTCCTTATTGTAATCCCACATTAACCCAAATCACTTTTAAATAACAAACACTTTTAGATGTTTTCAACACATTTTCTCTACAAATCCTAGAAATATGTTCTCCGGACATTTTCTTTCAATGGCCATCTGTTTGTTTGTTTTACATTAGTTTGGCATTTTCATACTAATGAAATTAGTTTAAGACAATGTTGTTGTTGTTACTGAACACGTCCTCTGCGCCCCTTCTCCTTTTAAATACCCACTCACATAGCACATAGCTCTAGAATGTCACAAGGAATGTTGATTTGACAGCAATTCCTTTATCCGATTTTTCTATATCTGCAAATATTCAAACACAATACGTGTTTCATGGACATGGAGAGTGAAGACGAAATATTTCACAGTTCTTGAGACGACACTGACACCTCAATCCAACACCAACACGAACACCACCATCGAAGTGGCAATTAAATGAAATCATCCCCCGAAAAACAGCATGTCCGCAGATATATAAAAAGGAGAAACTCACAAATGAAAAACAAAAAAACAAAGAACACAACAACGGCAAAGAACATTTTATGTAGATTTCTGTTTCGTCCTTTATTCGCATGGATGGTTGATTTTTCGAGAGTGCGTTTTATCCTAATGGGTAAGAGTGTGAGTGTATTCGTTAGTGCATAGGGGGGATGTTAGATTTCTGTCCTGTGGTGCATTTGTGGGTGAAACTTGTTTATAGTGGTTTTAACTAATTACAACTTCAGATAAATTTTCCCTTTTAGCAAAACTTTTGTGTGAGCTACTGTTTGTTTGTGTTGTTGGTTCTTTGTTTTCAGTTTATTAGTTGTTAAAAATAATATTTACTTTTAACAGAAGTTTTTCGGTATGATTCGAATCAAGGAACTTTGCATAACTTGCTATTTTAGTTATCACATGTTATGGGAACTTCTGTTGCTATTAATGCATAGTCTAGCTGTTGAGTAACAAATATTTACAAAAAATGTCTGAGGGAATGTATGCAGCAGAATAGCCTTGAAATATCAGTGATTTTAATACTTTTGCTTAAAATGATTTGAAAATTTTGTTTTCTAAATACATAAATTCCTCAAGGAAGAAAAATCTTAAAGTTACTATTTGTTAAAAGTTAAAACTTTTCTATATTACCCATGATACAAACTGTATTTTTATGTTAAAGTAAAGAAATTTAAGAACATTTTCCCTTATTTAGCTAGCAAACCTAACAATTCATACATTTGTTTGTATAAATCTTTCACACTTTCATGATTCATTCTGAAAGCCACCAACACGAAATGATATTGTCGTATTAAATAGTAATTTTAATAAAAGCACTAGCCGTCGCACTGCGTTCCCGACAGCGTTCTGCATCTAAAGTTATAAATACAAATTTTTCGTATTGTGTATTACAATTCAGTAACCAATGGTTTATTACATAGGTCCCTGAAACGTTCCAGTTATATAACACAAAACAACACATGATTTTGGGACTCAATTCTGAGAACTGCATGTGAAAGTAGCCCCATAAAGAACAAGTTTTGCATCATTAGTTTTGTCAAGTTACATGCCATAATAATTAAATATTGATTTGAAGTTAGTAAATATCGTATAGGGGAACTTGTAATGTTTTAGGTCCTGTTGTCTGGCATAACCCGAGGACCACTAGTCCGATTTAGCTGAAACAAATTTAAAAAAATTAAGAATTACAATTGAGTCCAAAATCAATGAGCTGAAAATTGTGGTACTGTGTTATCTGTATATAAAATATTATCGTTATAAGACTAAAATATAATTTTGCCACTTCCCTTAGCCCACTGATTGAGAATAACGATTTCGAATGTGTGTCAAATCGTATCTACAGTTTGGACACGCCCTCTCCGCCCAGTTATCCAAAATTAACATGCCGTCTACATATTGCTATTCGTGTCGTCGAATACTATCTGTGTATCAAATTGTATATCTCTGGGGCTTAAATACAGTTTAGTCACGCCCACTTATCCAAAATTAACATGTCGTCTACATATTCGAATTCGTGCCGTCGAATACTACGTGTGTATAAACTTTAATCTCTCTAGGACTAAAATACAGTTTTGCCAAGCTCCCTTCCTCCAGTCATCTAAAATTAAAATTTCGTCTACATATTCATATTACTGTTGTCGTGTACTGTGTGTCAGGGTCTCACATTTTACATCTCTAGGTTTGCCACGTCTACTCCGCCCACTGATCCAAAATTTAAATTTCATCTGCATATTCATATCCGTGTTGCCGAGCACTATATGTGTATCAAATTTTATTACTCTTGGACTAAAATAAAGTTTTATCACGCCTTCTCGGCCCACTGGTCCAAAATGTAAATTTCGTCTTTATACACATATTCTTGTTGTTGAGTACTATTTGTGTACCAAATTGTATCTCTCTGGGGCAAAAATATAGCTTTGCAACGCCCCCTCCGCCCACCGATCCAAAATTAAAATGTCGTCCACATTTAATTATTCGTGTTGTTGTGTACTATCTGTATCCAAAATTTTGTCGCTCTAGGTCTAAAATACAGTTCGGTTAAGCCCCCTCCGCCCTTCGATCCAAAATTAAAATTTCGTCTACATATTCAAATTCGTGTGGTCGAGTACTATTTGAGTACCAAATTTTATCTCTCTGGGGCTAATACACAGTTTGGTCACGCCCACACCGCCCACTGATTCAAAATTAAAATTTCGTCTGTATATTCATATTCATGTTGCCGAGCACTATCTGCGTATCGAATTTTATCTCCCTAGCTCTAAAAATATGTTTTGCCACGCCCACTTCTCCCACTGGTCCGAAATTTAAATTTCGTCCGCATATTCATATCGGTGTTTCCAAATACTATCTGTGTATCAAATTTTATCTCCGTAGCCCTAAAAAAAGGTTTTGCCACGCCCACTCTGCCCATAGGGTTAAAAATTCAAAAAATATATATAGCATACAGTAACTTCCATATAGTATATTAACTATCTCCCAAATTTCATTGAAATCGGTTCAGCCGTTTAGGAGTGATGTAGCCACAAACATACAAACAAACAGTTCACGTTTATAATATTAATAAGATAGGTTATAGTTAATGTTATTGTACCGCAATGTACTTCATTATACCAAAATGTACATTTATTGTAACAAAAGGCAATTTTATTGTGCTAAAATGTACAATGTACCAAGAACAATGTACCGAAAAGTACGTTCAATGTACCAATACGTACTTTTATAATTTCTTCATAGTACTAAAACTAAGTTTTGGTACAATAAATGTACTTTTATTGTACCAAAAATTACTTTTATTGTATCAAAAAGTACTTTTATTGTACCAAAATGTACTTTAAATTTTCAAGAAAGTACTTTAAATGTACCAAAAATGTTTTAATTGCACCAAAAATTATAATTTTGTAGCAAAAGAATATTTTTGGTACCAAAAAGTACATTTATTGAACCAAAACATAGTTTTATTGTACATAAAAAGTACCAAAAAGTACAGCTATTGCAGCAAAATGTACTTCTATTGTAGCAAAAAGTAATTTTATTGCGCCAAAATGTGCTTGCAGTACATCACAAAGTACTTTAATATGTTTAAATGTACTTTCAATGTATCTTAAAATACATTTATGATATAAAAAAATACACTTATTGTCCCAAAAGCAACATTTACTGTACGAAAACGTATTTTTATTGTACCAAAAAAAACCTTATTTGTGCCAAAATGTACTATAAATGTACCAGAAAGTGCTTTTATTGTACCAGAAGTATTTTTATTTCGCCAAAAAGCATATTTATTGTACCTATAAGTACTTTATTATACCAAAAAGTACTTTTATTGTACCAAAAGTACTTTTTATTGTTGAAAAAAGGACATCTGCCAGTCCGAATAGTTACACATTATTTATAAAGAGTCAGGAAATTCCAGGTGCATATCCTTGTATCATGGTCCTTTGCGGAGTCATCAAAATTTGGAAGGTTTCGTTCATTACTTTTCCTTTTATGTTACCATAGGCTCAGAGACCTGAAGGCGTCTGGCTGGCCCAACTATCAGTATTCGTCGGCAATTATCAGCCGCAACCTGTGAATAAAATATTACAAAACAACGTTGCCCAGGTGTTATCATAGGAAGGTTGTGAGCCGGCTTGAAATGCAAGTGCTCTTAGTGAATGTCAAAAAACATACAAATATGGATACTGTCGAAGGAAATTACAAGGCCAACGAGTATTTAATGCCCTTTTTGAAATGCCATCGTCGTTTTCTATACCTTCTTCAAAATTCGTACTGAGTGCTGAAATTTTTGTAGTTAATAAACAAAGGGAACATGCCATCTAAACATTTCCTGCCGAAGGACCTGTTGTTTTCTGACGCCAACGTCAAATCCAATTTTGACTACCTAATTTGCCCCCCATGCAGATTAAATCCAAACATATACATATGCAGCATTATGGCCAATGCACTCTTGTTCATTGTACATACATGTGTATGAGTATCTGTACATTGTATAGGTTTTGCAATTATTCCATTGAAGTTGGTTCTTTTAAATTAAACTTAGTGATTTGCTTACTATGCGTCAGACGTAACAACTACATAGTATGTTGTATGGGATACACCCACTCTTTTGCACGCGCTAATATGAACTTTTGTTCTGATACACACGCACATACATACAAACATTTATGTGCCTCGTACCGCCGTCATCACATCACGCAAACAGCGTCGTTTCACATTTGACTGTGTACTCACCTACTTCTTTGTATTAACACAACATATGTTTGTCCTTCGTCCTTGTGCTTTTGGTTTTTTTTCTGCTTCTTTGCGAATAGAGGAGAGTGTTCACTACTATTGATTTTTGTTTTCGTCATTCATGTCTTGTTTAACGGTATGTCTATATGATTGTGTGTGTGTGTGTGGGTACGTTAAGTACACGCAATGCTAGTTGACATGTACGAGGGTGTGGCTAAAAGTTTGCTCTATAATGTAACTTTGATTATGTTACAAATATCGGTTTCGAACCATGTGCCGGATTAGTATTCTGTTTTTAGTTGGCATTCAAGGAGTTGGTTCGTGTTTAAAAGGACGAGTTACCTATATAGATATCGATAGAATCATGGACAGGATAAGTAATCAATTTGCTGTTGGCATTCAAGGATTCGGTTTGTTTTTTTAATTAATTTATCTATCGTTGATGTGTTAACCTCAGATGATGTTAATTCCTTTGCTTGCTGTATTAACAACCAAGCCTCATATTTGAAATACAATAAAATAAATTTTATGTAACTAAAAGTAAAAATACGATATTTATGAAAATTCATTCATCTAGCTAACTCTTATATTCAACGAGCTAACTCAAGTAGTCGACCGATAGCTTCACAATAACGTATTTGGGCTTTCAGTGAATGTTCACAATCTGGAATATTGGTTATCCTTATCCTACACACTCATAGTCATTTCTCGGTAATTCCCTTCAATAAAGAACATGACATTAATGATGTCGTATGACGTCGACGAATGACAGTGAGGTTGTGTGCGTACACTACACAAAAACTGTATGTATATGGCTTAGTGACAATATACAGAAAGAAAGAAAAAAAACTTAAATAGAAAAGTTTGTGTGGAAGACTTTACAAACACACACACACCCACTGATATGTAAATAGCATCTGCATCTGAGGCACAAGAAATAAAAGACTTGTGATAAAGACAAGACAGCCTTACCATCATTACTTTTTTGATTCTGACAAATACGACATTGGTGTCTTATTTCCTTTATTTTTTTTTTTTTGGTTAACTAGTCTTTTATGTACAATATGTAGTAGTTATGTATGTAAACATTTATGCACTTATGTACATATGTCCGTTAGCTTATATACATAGAGAATTTGGACTTTTTGGTATATTTTAAGGTGATTTTGCCATTGGTTATTGTCAGTTTTTGCTTTAAATCTTCTTTCTACCAGCTTCATTTGCCTTTTACAACTTTTGGTTATGTTAGAAAATTTCTTGGGACAGCCTTTTGTTTTGTCAATTTCTAAAGATGATTTAGAGTGATTTTTGTTGTTAATACTAAAGCGATTAAAGTGCTTTCAGGAAAATGTTTGTTCTCTGAGGGAACTTTAAAGGCTTGAATGAAATTTCAATTGAGTGTGATAAAAGAGAACTTGAATATTTTGCATTAATTAGTTTGTTTTGTGTGTTAATTGCTTTTAAAGATTTCTAAGCATTAATGAAATTTTGATGCAACAGAAGTGTAGGAAAAACAAAACATTTTCTTACATTCTATAAGGATCCAGGGAATTTGTTGGAAATTAAGTCGATTATATAGAACTGTTAATGAGTGTGCATTAATGTTAACAAACATGGGATGGTAAGAAACGAAGTACATATTTCTTGGGCAATGAAATTGCTATGAATGAATTTTGCAATTGATGTGGAGACGAAAAATTTTATCTACATGAAGAACAATCAATGCAATTAATGGTCTTAGAAAACACTTTCTCTTTTTAGTACAATAAATAGACTATAGGTGGCAGACATGTTATTTCAATAATATGTGCTGTAAAGCTTAAGTTACAAATATATCTATCACTTAACGCTAAGAGCAGGTGCTTCGTTATTTCACCAACCTTCTCCATGCAACATAAAGGTCTCAGGAGACACTTTCTCTATTAGTACAATAAATAGACTATAGGTGCCGCACAAGTTATGTTAATAATATGTGCTGTAAAGCCTTAACGCTAAGAGCTGGTGCTTCGTTGTTTCTTCAACCTCCTTCATGCAACAAAATGGTCTCAGGAGGCACTTTCAGCAGGTAGCAGTTTGTTGTTTCTTCATCCTCCTCCATGCAGCATTTACAGAGTGTGGTGTTATTATGACCTAATCTAAGAGCGAGTTTTCCAACAAGGGGATGTCCTGTAAGGATGCCTTTAAATATCTTACTTATCGTCAAGTTAAGTAGATGGCTAGTCCTCTTTTTGTTCACTTGCGACTGGAGAACCTTTGTTTTTGTACAAGTTGCAGCGAGTCTCCATTTATCATTAAATATATTATCGATCCATTGCCTGATGTACAGACGGCCGGTCAAGATTGACACAAAAATACTTTCTTTTGCTAGTAGAATCTGTGCCATAGTACCCTGTCTACCAGGCTAATACGCTAAGCAATTGCCCGGAATGTTGGTGTGTCCCGGTCAGAATGTCGAAATACTCATCCATCACCCTTAATGAAGAATGACATCGTCCTTTATCGTCAGGAATGTAGCAAATGTTTCATGGGGCCATGTGGCTTCCAGGGATTAATTAGCAGCCTAGCTGTATGTGTAGATGTAGATTCTTCAGAAGGTGGTGACACTATTATCCGATACTTCAGCAACCTCAAGTAAAGCAGTGATTTCTGCCTGAAACACGCTGCAATGGTCTGGCAGCTAGTAGAAGATATTTATATAAAGGTCTGATAAAGGGATCCCGCAGTCTACACTCTCGATCAACTTTCATCCATCCATGAACATTCGGATACTACTGGTATCTCCCACTTTTCTTTTTTCAGGAATTCCTATTCAAAATAAAATCCTTAAATTAGTTACTGTTAATAGGTACGGGATACAATAGTAGTAGTAATTTAGCATGTCTAGAATGCTCTGATATGTTTAACGCCTCATTCTCTGATTTTCACCAGAGATGCTGCGGTAGACGATTCAGTGATGATATTAAGCATCCAGATGTTTAGAATGGCTCTACGTGCCCAAGATGTTGTGTTGTGGTCATTTCCCCACTAATACTAATCTATGCTGATATTCATAACGTATTTCTCACGAAAGGACCTGGACCAAACTACGATACCATATAAACGTACTGTTCTAACTATTGCTGTATGAATCCATGTAGTGATGTTTGGATACAGTCCCAGTTTATGCTTATAGTCCCTTTACGGCAGTAAAGGCAGTGCCTTTTTGATCCATTTCTATACATCAGATTTTTGTCCAGGATGATCCCTAGATACTTGATGATATCAGTAACGGCTAAGTACCAATGACATTGTGTTGTGTTCATTGCCCCCACTAACACTAATCTAAACAAGGGACCTCCACCCAAGTACGATACCAAAGAATAGTGTTGGTCTGAGTATAGTTGTTTAAGTCTTCATATGTAGTAGCCTTTGGAGATAGTACCCAGCGCTTCCCTATAGCCCCTTTATGGCAGTAAAGTTCTGCCTTTTTTGACCCTTGGATTTGCAAGACAGTTTACTGTCCAGGATAATTCCTAAATCCCTGACTTGCTTTGTCAACTGCAATTGCATCCCATTAAGTAAAAAGGGCTCAAATTTTGTTATTTAATATTTCCAAGAAAACAGGTTAAGCGATAGGAGGTTGGAGGTTCAGTATGATACTATAACAATTAAGTGGGTTGTCCAAATACTAAGTTAAGTACAGATGATGGCAAGATCATCGGCGTAGGCAAACACCTGGCATTCTGCCCTCTCTAATTGGAGAAGCAGTTCTTTGACTGATGTGAAACATTTAAATGAAATCAGAACTGCTTCCTAAGGTGTTACTTTGTTAGCGTTTCTAGCAATTGTGAGCCCTCCCTATTCAGCCCTGAAGGTTCTTCCCACCAGAAGCATCCTAATAAGTGAGTCACTGAACTGTCAATCCCTAAATCATGTTATGATTTTAGGATTGCCATATGTAAAATATTATTGAAGGACGTCCCTCGATGTGTAGAAAAGTTCCAAGCATTCTCTATTCTCTAAAGAGTTAACCATAGCAGCGGAGACAGAACCGCTTTATAAGGTGTTACTCTGTTAACGTCCCTAGCAATTGTGACCTTTCCCCATTCAGCTTCGACGGTTCTTCCCACTAAAAGCATTCGAATTAGGTGAGTCACTGAACTGTCAATCCCTAGATCATGCAATGATTTTTGGATTGCCGTAGGTAAAATATTATTGAAGGCCGTCGTCAGAACGTAGATCTTATTTATTCTCTATTCTTGAGAGAATTAACCATTACAGCGGATACGGAAATACTTTATACGGTGTTACACTCTGAACGTCCCTAGCAATTGTAACCCCTACCAATTCAACTTCGCCGGTTCTTACACCAGAAGCATTCCAATTATGTGAGTCACTGAACTGTCAATCTCCAGGTGATGTAAAAATTTTAGGATTACCGAGGACCTCTCTCGATATCTAAGAAAGTCTCCAGAGCGTAGATCTTATTCCCGAGAGAGTACCCCTAAAGCCTCACTCTAGAGGTGAGAGATGTCTCAGCAGATCTTCTTTAGTGCAGGCATGCTGGCGTTTGTAGTAATTTTAGATAGTAGATTCTGTGGAAGATTACTTTGAAAATGGATCTTAGTTGTGTAGGCTTGCTGAGATTTGTAGTACATTTTTATAGTTAATTCGATGGAAGATTACTTAGAACATGGATTTCGAATTACCTCTGAAGTGTTTTAAGGACAAAATATGAGAAACTGATCGGCCGAACGTTTTTTGGTTTGACATAAGAGCATTTGCAGTTTTCGGGATGAAAACCGTTTTGTTCCCTTTCAAACGTTGAGAATGATTACCCGCATTAGGAAGCCCCGGAAAATAGCTGCAAGCTAACTTAAAGATAGATATAAAGCTTTCTGTAAATGCGCTAGAAGTATTCTACCAGGTCCCGCTGCTTATATCGGTCTTAAATCAATTAATCGGCCATATCATATAATTCCTGCCAACTATCGAGCGAACTGTATTTAAGTTAGGCGAGTTTTTACCCGACCTTTCTGACTGCAGACAAGCGTTTAAGTTACTATTCGTAAGGTGGGGGTCACAGAAAATCCCAAGAGATTCTTCGGACGATATGGTGCACGTTCCACCATCTCTTATTTTTCTTATATACATAGTACAATTTATGTACCACTATAGATGTACCCATTTAAGTATGCAACACACAATTGTACAACTTCCACCCGTCATTTCTGACTGATGACAATCGTTCAAGTTATTCGTGGGAAAGTGTGTGTCAGGGAGACTCTCGAAAGATTCTTTGCACGAAATGGTCCACGTTTCATCATCTTTCTTACTTAGTACAATTTATGTACGATAGGTGTCGCAGCAGTGTTACCACCAATGATGTACCCATTTAAGTATGCAACACAAAATTTTACCACTTACTCCATCTTTCTTTCCCACATCTTTGTACTGTTTCATAATATTTTCTTTTTCGCCCTGAGGGCCGTTTTTCAATAAGGATCTGCTATAGAAATCCTTGGATTGTTGCCCACCGGAGTACATAAAAAATCTGAACTTAACATCTGCTCATTTTCTCTTATCTAACAAACTCTTAATACCGCAAATTATTATTTTCTTATAACTGTCAACAGCCTGCGAAGTGAAGTTAAAATTCAACCAACCTTAGGTACATTCAAATGATTCTTGTGTAAAAGCATTTGTATGTTTATTATTTGTCACCAAGAGTTTGAAATTTTTCCAGTTGTTCGTATATAGTACGATTTATGTACGATAGATGTCGCAAAATTATTACTGCCTATAATTATCCCTTAAAATATTCTACAAAAAATCTTATTAGTTGCTTTATATGAATTTTCCTCATCTTAGCAAAGATTCACAATGTCCTTCAAATTTTGCAAACGCAATATTTAGTTGCCGTTAAAATTCCGTCCACCTTTAGTACATTTAGGCAATATTTACACACCAGCTGTTTCAATGGTTTAAACTTACCAAATGTTAAACTTATGAAAATGATTTTTGTATAAAGGCATTCGTTTGCTTATTATATGCCAACACGAGTTCTAAATTTTCCAGTTGTTCGTATATAGTACAATTTATGTACGATAGGTGTCGCAAAAGTGTCACAGCCAAAAAGTACCCCTTCAAGTATGCTACACAAAATTTCACAAGTAGCTTTATATGTATTTTCCTCATCTTTGCACTGATTCACAATGTGTAGACAAAATAATGTACATCATCAGTTCTCCTTCATTTCGAAGAAGATACCTAAGATAAAGTATCCTTCTACCCCCAATTTTTAATGAACTTAATTCAATAACCCGTTTCACCCCCACACCCCCTTGAAACTTCAGCTAAACTATGCTAAGCCAAACAACAATTCCATTTACAAGAAAAAAAAATTGCAACCACAAAAATTATCCGATTTCTTTTTGTGACACGTGAAAGTAAACCTCAAGCCACCTTGACACATACGACAACAACCACAATCATCACTTACACGGTGACATTTGGATTTGGTTTATATGGTTAATAAATCCAATGCCAATGTCATTGATTATGCCGACAACAAGGATAAAAACAACTACTGAAATGCGACAAAACCACTCTTTTTTAATTTGTGCACACAATCACCCGAGCAGCAATGTCAAGTCAGCAATCAGGCGAGGCAACGACAGAGGAAACACATAAAGAAGCAATCGAGAGATCTAAATCAAAATGTCAAAAGCATGATTTCATCAACAGCAACGCCTTCAAGTAACAACACCCTCAAGGATAATCAGACAAAGGTCCTTAAACACTCATACGCCATAGGGTACGGTGACAGGGAGGAGTTACAATCCACAATTGAATTATTATTTGTGTACAAATAGACAAACAATCAACAAATGAATAAAGTCAGAAAGAAATCTAACCATTAGGGAATACGACAACAAAGTATCATTTAGTAAAACCAACACAAGAAGTTCATTTCAATTGAAATCTATAAAACAGCAAAAAAAAAAAAACAAAAAACCAAACACAACAATAATTTTCGAGAGAGCTAGATGAAGAGAAAGAGGATCCCCCTTTACCAAGCCGTAGTCACACACAGTCAGTTAGTCAAAGGGCATTTGTACAAACTGCAGCTCAACGCGTTACCTAACGCGCCACCTACCGTGACAACAGCAACAATAACTAAGACAACACTGAAGATGATGATGATGACAATGGTGATGAAGATGACACTACCCTAGCTACAGGTAGCCAGCCCAGCAAGGTGTGTGAGTGTCAGCCAGAGTGACAGTTTAACTGTTAGTACAACAGCGAGTATGTGTGTGTATTAGCGTGAACCTGCCCAGCACGAAATATATGAAATTTGCATTTTGATTGTAATTGTGACTTGTTGATTTGTTTTCGCTAACTCGCTAGCTCGCTCGGTGCCATAGTCCCTCATAATATTTGCAGTGCTAACGAAAGTCGGTCGTGGTAACAAAAACAAATTTAAATGTATAAACAGTTTAAGGTCTTACCAGGCGCTTTGGTGTTGGTCGTAAGCTTAAGCGAATGAATAACTGAGTGACAGCTAAACAATTTCCGGTTTGTCTAGGTGTGTATGTGTGTGTGTACCTAACTAATGGCAACACCAACAACAACAACGGTAATAACAATGATAATAATAATCACAAGCAGCAACTTTGCAAATTTGCCATAAACCAAGAAGTCGTTAGTGTCCTTTCTACTTGACGCCAGAGCATCCGCCAGTCCACGTTGGTTGGCTATTCATTTTTCTGTTGTCACCCTTTAAGTGCCCTGTGCCAGCAATTTGAAATGCTAGTGTGTAAATATTGTCTCAATGTACTAAAGGTGGACGGAATTTTAACTTAAACTTAATAATGTGGGCAAAGTGTCACGGGGGGCACGTTGACAGTTATAAGAAAATTTTTATATACAGTCTTATGAGTTCGTTAGATAAGAGAAAATGAGCAGGTGTTAAGTTCAATCATAACAATGTATTTTTATGTACTATGGTATGGCAACAATCCAAAGATTTTTATAGCAGACACCTAATCTTAAAAGGACCTTAGGTGGAAAATGGTAATATATATAATGAATAAGAAGGAGGAAGAAATATACGACAACTAGTTTGATTTTGTGTAGCATACCTAAAAGGGGTACATTATTGAAGTTAACACTATAGCGACATCTATCGTGCATAAATCGTACTAAATAAGAAACTACAAAGACATAAAGGTGTTGAGACTCTGTTAAATACATTTTTCTATTTACCAATAGATGGCCATTTCCAGTATTATACCAATATTAAGATAATATCACACGAAAAAGAAAAATAATCACAAGAAAACAGACTAATACTATAAAAATAATATGAATAATATGTCAAAGACGCAAATGTTTTGTTTCTTCCATTCCAATGAAATGAAATTCTGTTAAATCACAATCTAGCTCTGTTAAAACACCATCTCATGGTAACGCCATCTACAACGCATTTGGAGTTACAATTGGAATATTCCAACAAACAGAGTCTTAATCAATTTATGTCTTTGGAAACTATTGCTGGTAGGTAAACAAAAACCGGGATAAATGTGAGTTCAATTAGGAGTGCACAGTAGTGGTCCTAGATCATTAAAGGATGACACTAAGCAATATATTAACTAAGTTAAGAAACAATTTATATTCCATCAAAATCAGCCATGCCCATTGTCCACTGCTTATAAAAAGGGGGAAAACGATAATATTATGAATAAATGGGCGTAAGAAATATACTGCAACTCTTTAGATTCTGTATAGCATACCTAAAAGGGGTACGTTATTGAAGTTAACACTATTGCGACACCTATCGTACATAAATCGTATTATTGCTCTTAGGTAAACAATAACCGGGAAAAATATGATTCCAAATAGTTTTACACAACTATATGTGCACATAAGTGGCCCTAGACCATTAAAAGTAATATATTAACTAAGTTAAGAACAAAATTTTATTCCATTAAAATCGACCATGCCCACCGTCCACCGCTCATAAAATCCCTACCTATCCAAGTAAAAGGGGAAAAACGATAATATTATGAATAAGTAGGAAGAAGAAACATACGACAACTAGTTAGATTTTATGTAGCATACCTAAAAGGGATGAGTTATTGACGTTAACACTATTACGACACCTATCGTACATAAATCGTACTATATGAGAAACTATTGCTGGTAGGTAAACAAAATCTGGGAAAAATGTGAGTCCAGTTAGTTGTACACAACTATATGGGCATAGGAGTTACTCTAGACCATTAAAATGTTACACTAAGTAAAGAACAAAATTGTATTCCATTAAAATCGACCATGTTCACCGCCCACCGCTCATAAAATCTATGCCTATCCACAAAAAATGATTCAAAATTGGTACATAAACTTTCTAGAATAAAAAAACGGAGGCGTGGAAAGTTTAATCAAAATCATCCACACCCACCGCCAATTACTAATACTATCCAAGATGGTTTCTTGTATAACATTTTTTTCAATCGGAGCAAGAGTCGTCAAATTTCATGCGTACACTTTCTAAAATAAAAAAGCAGCATGCTACGTTTTATAAAAAAAATATAGTGGGAATATTGATGTTTCTATTGGTGTTGCATAGTGTAACTAAGATATGAAATACGTCAACCATATAAAATTCTTAAAAATAAAAGCAAATTTAGTTTATTACTTGGTACTATTCATTAAGTTTTTAATAAATTCACAAAATTGTAGACAGCATCTTGCGACTGGTATCTCAATGTGAATTATTTACCGGCAAAACTCTTCATATAAACCTTTTGCCATAAGGGTACAGAAATACCTATATCCAAAATACTTATTGGCTGAAATTTTCCTGTCAATAATGTTGCACCAAAATATAACTTTACAATTAATTTTTTATTTTGTTTTTATTAATAATAGATAAAAATTATTACGTTGTTTTTAACATCTTATCCAACAGGTACTGCAAGTTAAATCATTTTCCGGCCATACTCTTGAGAGAGCCGGGGCTAAGTGGAACTCCCATAGCCCCGGCGGCAAAGACAGCAACAACAACAGCAACAATAACGGCAGCAATATTGAAATTGTAGCGGCGCTCTTATTATTTACAATTATTATTATTAATTATTATCATTTTTATACCAATTATATTAAAGCTAATGAAGTTATATGTTATGTTACACTAATGATCATTAATGGTTTCGTATTGACAAGAAGTCTTTTTATGTTATGTTCATGTTAAATAAGAATCACACATTATCTCATATTCTCACCAGCATACATAACTACTAATGTTCTCAATATATTAAAACTCATTCTCACGATCAAACAATATCACTCATATTCTCACTATCATACATACACACTCAAATTCTCACTATCTAACATTATCACTCTCTTTCATATTTGTAATATTCTCATACTCTCGTAACTTGTTACTCTAAAGCTTTGTTTTGTTTGTGTAATAATCACTGACGCTTGCAATTACCAGTAGTTTATCACTCACATGTAATGAGAACAAGAGATAAAAGCTCAATAAATAACTCTAGACTACTTTTATGATTTTACTAGGTAGTACTTAAGCTCCTATTAATGTATGTTAATTCTTTCCGAATTCAGATGTCAAGCAATAAAGACCAATAAAATTAAAAGCGCATCGTTTAATTTCGAAAGGTCATAAAATAATAATTGCACTAAGACTCAGGAAGCATTGCCTGCTACTGTGGCTAGTGTACAGAAGACGAATGCTGGAGTTCTGCCTCATTCTGTCTCTGAATAAATAAATAATATATTAAATTATATTTAAGGAGATCCGTCCCCTTACAAAATACATTTTTGTAAAAATTAAGAATAATTCAGCTGGATAAAAAACTTGTTCTATGTTCATTTAAGAAAATTTGAAAGTATTTATACCATTTTTACGCGGAAGCAACATTCATATGTTCGACTCTATGACTATTATTTTAAACCTCTATAAACATTTTTTTTATTAAATTTTATATAAAATAAAAATTTAGTTAAAAGTATAAATTTAGAATCAATTGTAGTTCTATATAATAAAAAAAAAACAAAATTTATTTTCCATCATTATTTGTCCAAAATTTCAAGGTCTCCGTAGTTAATACAAAACTATGTTATTGTTAATAAGAACTGCACTAGAAAATATTATTGACTATACAAAACAATTATTAAGTTTTATATTTAAGCATCTCTCATATACATATTTATAGAACTGATCAAAGTATATAAAACTTGGATAAACACAAACACTTATAAGGCAGACTTATTGCTGTATCATTATATTTTCCTAACTATTTTGCAGCACATAATTAGAAACTATATTTAATGCAAATATAAAAACTATACTCGATACTAAATATAGACTGCCAAATAAATATTTATTTTAACTGAAGCCACAATAAATATTTGTACATTTAAGAAAGGTTGGAAGAAACTTTAAAATGTACACGTATATAATAGAATAATATAGAAAACGATGATGGCGCCTTAAATTAGTATAAATACATCGAGATTTTGGATAATGAACACAGAGAAAGTTTCCGTACCCAACTGAATCTATATAATTTTTTTTATCAAAATGCGTTTCAATATTGCTGCCGTTATTGTTGCTGTTGTTGTTGCTGTCTTTGCCGCCGGGGCTATGGGAGTTCCACTTAGCCCCGGCTCTCTCAAGAGTATGGCCGGAAAATGATTTAACTTGCAGTACCTGTTGGATAAGATGTTAAAAACAACGTAACAAATTTTATCTGTTATTAATAAAAACAAAATAAAAAATTAATAGTAAAGTTATATTTTGGTGGAACATTATTGACAGGAAAATTTCAACCAATAAGTATTTTGGATATAGATATTTCTGTACCATTATGGTTTAGTAACTAGTGAAGTTTTTGTATATGCAGTAAGTATAGATTGTTAGCTTTTGCACAATGGTCATAAATCAAGATGTCTGCCAAAAGCTGTCTTTTGTTTGCCCTACTTTTTATGGTTTTGATCAGAATTATATATGAAGGCTGTTTTTTCGGTTAACTTGATAATTGTATTGGACAGTCAATGGTATTTTTCACAGCAGTTCATAACAACAACACGTAATATATTATTTTGAACAACCAGATCTTGAGATTCCTGACAAATATACAAATATTTGCTATAAATAGTATTGCAAACAATAGAATTGCAACATGTCTCAAAACTACAATTGATTCTTAACTTAGACTTCTAATCAAATATTTTTTTAATCGAAAAGACTGATCAAATATTTAAACATCCACGAAAGTTAACAAAATAGCCTCTGCATTAACGATGTTGCTGCTCTTAATAAGTATAAATACCTGGGAATTTTCGTTAATGAACAAATAAAAAGTTTCATATACACTTGAATCATTTTAATTTTTTGCTAAAATGCGTTTTAATATTGCTGCCCTAATTGTTGCTGTTGCTGTCTTTGTCACCGGAGCTATGGGAGAACCAATACCGCCAAGAGTTCTCACTAGATTCCTAAGTAAATAAATTGAATTATGATGCTAGTCTGAATACCAGTTGATAATTTACTAAAATGTGTTGTAACTAAATTTAATAAATATGAAGTAATAAAAATATCGCATTATGGTGTGTTTTAAAGGAAGTGATAGTGATGTCCCATTGTTTATAACAGAAATATTTAAATTTTATATTTTACACTTTAGGACTATACTATACTATTTATTATATTATTAGCTAAAATAAGAAAATTTTGTTCATAAAAGTTCATCCCTTAACTTTGTCTGCAAACCCAAATTTGCAGCAGTAATGTTCTCGTTTGGATTCTTGGTTCGAAGGATTGTTACTTAAATAGGGTGTGAATGGTTTAAAAGTACCTGTTCAACAATTGGCAAAAAAGGGACGTGTCTCACAACTGGTTCTAAAGTGTTAAATATTTATCAATTTGTCTGATGTATAGTATTGCAGTAGCATTGTATTTTCCCAAGGCGGTGTTTATTAAAATACTTAAATTTTTCTTATAATTCCTAATATATTGAGTGAGTGGTCTAAGTCATGTCCTGTAAAACAGATGCCGTAAAACGTAAAACAGAAGTAGTTTAATTCAGAGAGTTTTTAGCGATCATTTTATCATTGGCTGCATAATTCTTCGTAGAGAATCTGTTATTGCCTTCGGTCACATAATGATAAAATGTACTATACTTTGGGCCGGTTTATAGTTCCTTCTCGGAACTTTTGAAATTTACATTCTTCCAGAGGGTATCCTGCAATCGTTATACCAAAGGCTGTGTTATTCTTTCTAACCAATAACACAGCGCAACAGCCAATCTGGGGGTGAGAAACTCCTAGTCAATAGTGAAATAGTCCTAGTGAAAATACTAGGTTAGCATAGAAAACCCCCCAAAGGGTTTGGCGTTCTCAGGTCAAATATTTCTTTAAGACTTTTTATATTTTTTCTTTATCTTGATGTTTGTTCGCTTAATTTTTAGCTATAACTCCAGACTGATTGAGACGATTTCTCATTTCATTCTTCAAAAAAATAATTTAAATTTAAAATCATCAAAAAATTTTCATTTAATGCCTTTTTTTATTAAAATTCTCCAAAAACTTCAATTTCTGGCCATATATACGCTGTCTCATCTGTGATTAGTAGAATACTGGTCATTGCTGATGATATTGAACGACGACGCTGACCCAACGTATGCGTAATATTAATTTCATGAGGATTTTATATAAATCATACTCACATTAATCCAATATCGCGGATTTATGGTACTATAATAACACGGTGCAGCAGTCAACCTGGGAGGCGAGAAATTCTAAGTTAGGTTAAAGGTACCAGATGATTATAGTAACCCCCGAAAGGGTTTGGCGATCTAAGGCCAATTTTTTTTATGACGTTTTTAATTTTTTCCTTTTCTTGATGTTTGTTGCTTAGTTTTTCTGCCATAACTCAAGAACCATTGATGATTGTTCATTTCATTCTTCAAAGTAATAATTAGATTATGAATATAAATAATTTCTATATTCCGTATACAGGCTGTCTTATCTGTGATAAGTAAAAAACTAGTCATTGCTGATGATATTGTCTGACGATCCTGACTCTAGTACTGTACTGTGCATATGTAACGAGTGTGCATACTAACTCACTTTAAACCATGGAAAGATACACAATCGAGCAACGCGTTAAAATTATTCAGTCTTACTATGAAAATGGGCGTTCAAATCAAAATTCATATCGTGCACTTCGTAAATTTTTCGGTCAATTTAATCATCCAAGTGTGCGTACAATCGCGATAGTGTAGCTGAAGAGCCGTCCACCTCAACTTGGCGCTCAACAATTGCACCTCTCACGCTCGTCGTTGATGAACATTATGCGTAAAGACTTGCATTTACACGCTTACAAGGTGCAATTGACTCCAGAACTAAAGCCTCTTAACCATTCCAAACGTCGTCATTGGTTTTTCGACAATCACTCTTGGATTTTAATCCAATGCGTACATATATATTATATTATAACAACGATGCCCCCCAGTTGAGCTCGCGAGCGAAAACAGCTTTTTGTGCTTTTACATCTACACATAAAGAGCTTTTGTGCTTTCACACATACACGATTTAATTTGTTTTTCGACTGTTGATCAGTTGTCATGTAGACATCAAGCGAGAAGGTAGTACACGCAAATCGGAAAGCGAATTACAGTATTGCGCAAAATGTTTAACGATGTTTGGGAAAATGATTTTTTGTTTACGCAAAACAGCGTTGGCGAGCCAGAATGTTTGGTATGCCAACGAAATGTTAAGCGTAACCACAAATTTAATGTCGAAAGGCATTACAGGTCTTGCTTAAGTTAAGATTAAAAGACTTCGAAGTTATCAAAAGAAGCATAGATTTACACGACTACCCTCTTGTATGTAATATACAAGAACAAAAAATTGAGCTTCAGGAAGAATTAACACGAATGAGAGAAGATTTTCTAATTCCCTCAGAAGTTGGTGATCATTTTTGGAAGCAAATAAATGATGATAAGTATCCTAAGCTCAAAAATGAAATATATAAATAATATTCTATGTTTGTTGTGAGTCAGCTTTTCTACCATGAAAATATTATTAAATATATACCGAAATAGATTGACCGATAACCATGTTTCAGATCTCATTCGAATTAAAAATTATGAGAGTGAAATAGATATCGATGAACTAATGCGTTCCTTTTAAAATGTATATAATTACCGAAATTCGGAAGTCTTAATCTTATATTTAACAAAAATAATTTGTAATGCAAAGGTATTTAATGTCAGTTTTGACGAAGTGCGTCACTTTTGCACCACACTGTTTGCCGAAATAACAATAAAAGAGCTTTTATGCATACCCAACACACTCGAACAAATCGCATACATTGACGTTGGGCATCACTGTATTATAATAATGCGTACATTGTTCATACGCACTGTGTTCCAATATTGTGAATTTATGGTTTAAAAACACGGAGCAACAGCCAACCTGGGGGACGAGAAATTCCAAGTCAGGGTTTGGAGTTTCTTACCCCCCCGACAAAGACCACGAAAATGTTCCACAGTATAATGTCGCTTATTGCTGTCGGGAACGTAAAAGACGTAGTGATATATATTTGATATTAATGGAGGACTATTGGTTATTCTCAGATCTGATATGACCGGCCGTGGCATAGTGGTTAGAACACGCGACTACCATGCGGGAGATCGCAGGTTCAAACCTGGCTCCAGTCATCTTAAAAAATTGTTCTTTCATTGTCGGCTCCCCTCGAATGTTGTTGAGAGCAACTTCGCAATATAAGTGTCGAGTCAATCGGCGTGTCTAGTAAGAGCTTCTCAAACAGTGACGTTCGCATTCGTCGATAAACAAGTAGGTGCCGTTAGTTGTGAATATAAAAATAGAAAGCGTGTTAATTCACAACAACGCGAGAAGCTATCCCATACCTCATTCATGGGGTGCAAAGGGAAATTAAGTTTTTTTTTAAGATATGAAGTCGCATCCTTCCTTAAAACTAATAAAAGTTGATATGAGTTTATTTTCTATGCCTTGGTAGGACTTGTTGGCATAGTATGATATAGCCGAGATAAGTGAAAATCTTTTAAATTGCAATATAGAACCTCTGAAAATTAGACATATCAACTTTTGCCACAATGGCAAAAGTCTCTAAAAAGTCTTGCACCAAAAAATAATTTAAAAATTAATTTTTTATTTTATATTTCTTAATATTAGATAAAACTTTTTACAAAATCAAAAACAGCTTTTCCAACAGGTACCCCGGATTACATTATTTGCCGGCCAAACTCTTTAGAGAGCCGGGGCTAAGTGGAACTCCCATGGCTCCAGTGGCGAAGACGGCAACGGCAACAGCAACAATAACGGCAGCAATATTGAAACGCATTTTGCTTGAAATTATATAGATTCAGTTGGGTATGAAACTTTCTCTGTGTTTATAACCCACAATATCTGCAGTATTTATACTGATTTGAAGCGCCATCATTGTTTTCAATTATATGCGTTCACATTAGAAATTCTTTAAAACTTTCTTAAATATACAAATATTTACTGTGGCTTCAGTTAATGTTAATATTTGTTTGACAGTCTATATTTAGTTTCGAGTATAGTTTTTATATTTGCATTAAATATTATGTTGGTATATGCAAAATAGTTTAGAAAATTTAATGATACAGCAATAAGTCTGCTATAAATGCTTATGTTTATTCAAGTTGAAGACATTTTGATCTATTCCATAAATATATGAGAGGTGCTTAAACAGATAACATAATAATTGTAGTGTATAGTCAATAATATTTTCAAGTGCAATTCGTACTAACAATAAGTAAGTTTTTTTTTTTAACTACAGGGACCTTGAGATATTGGACAAATATTAATAGATAAGGAACTAAGCCAACATTTAAAATATTATTTCAATAATATAACAATTAATTCTATAGCCCAAATATTTATACTATCTATGAAAAGTAAAAACTACTAGCCATGTAGTCATGTGTATAAATGATGCTGCTGCTCTAAATTAGTATAAATACCTGGAGATTTAGTTTAACGAACACAGATAAAGTTTCATATCCAATTGAATCATTTGAATTTTTACTAAAATGCGTTTCAATATTGCTGCCGTCATTGTTGCTGTTGCTATCTTCGCCATTGGAGCCATGGGTGTACCACTTAGTCCGGGCTCTCTCAAGAGTTTGGCCGGTAAATAACTGGAATTGCGATACCTGTCACAAAAGCTATTGTAAATTTGTAATGATTTTTAATAAATAAATTTAATAAATATAAAGTAATACAAAAACAAACATATATTTTTTTGGGGGTGTTGGAATTGTATGTAGCACGATGGTTAGAACTACGACATACGAGACAAGGGATTGAATCCTGCCTGAGTCATCTACATTTGTTTCATTGGTAATAAAAATTAATCTCAGGGATAGCCATATACGTACTGTTTTTAATAGCTCAATAATTATTTGGTTTATGTGTTAAAAGGTTTTTGGGGTCTCCGAAAAGTTATGAGAAATAGAGATTATATAATTATAGGAAACGATATACAGGATGTCGGCAGTCAAATTTGAGTTGACCAGTAAAAAAAATGGTTGTTTCGATAGGACACCAAATAACAAAACAGCTCAATAAAACCTAGCGGATCGTGTGCAGGGTGGATGAATGCAAAAACCAGTACAAAAATTTCAGTCAGGTAAACTGGCTGATAGATATCCTCACCCTATGTACATTATTGATTAAGTCTCGAGTTATTGACATTAAACAATTTTTGATTGAAAATTACTTATATTTTTTTATTATTCGCTTGTGTTTGGTCAGACGTTTACAGACAAAGTTAAACTATAGAAAGGGTTATAGTGTAAAAATTGTTACTGAATACGCCAACAAAGGTAAAAAGTTAAATTCTATACATCAGGATATGGTCATTTTGTATGGGGGTACCTATTATAAGCTCGGACAAAAATATCAAAAGAATTAATATTTTCCTTTCAGTTTCTTAGGGTGTTTTGCAGCAACAACAGAAATTTATCTTTTAGTAGCCGCACGTAGAAAAGTATTCCAAGCGCTTTGGTCTTTTGCCCTCCGTAGATAGTTCGTCACACCAAGCTCAGTTAACAGCTCTTTCACCTGGTCCATCCATCGGAGTTTTGGTCGTCCCCTCCTGCGCCGTACAACGTGTCCAAGCCAGCGCATTCGGTGTATTTGAACGCACTTAACTAAGTCGATGTCGTTGCACAGCTCATACAGCTCGACGACGGTACTCGCCGTTAACGATGATGGGTCCATTACCCAAGATTCTGCGCTGTGGAGCAAGATAGGTAGGATCAGAGTCTGGCAAAGTTGGATCTTTGTTCTTTCGGCGAGCGATTTGTCATTACATCGCTTGCTTAGCGCATAGTAGCAGCGGTTTGCGATCAATACTCGTCTTTTGATTACTAGGCTGACATTGTTATTTTTGTTTATGGCGGAGCCGAGATAGACAAAATCATCTACCACTTCAAAGTTATAGTTCACGCAGTGTCCCAGAGGAGGAGTGGACTCATTGTCCGTTGAAACAAATAAATTCGTTTGTCCTCATTTATGGCCAGCACCACTTCCGCCGACTGCGTTTCAATGCTCGCGAAAGCCGCAGTAACATGCTGCAATCCACAGCCAATGATATCTATATCATCTTCATACGCGAGCAACGTGTGGCATTTGTTGAAGATGGTACCATTCCTGTTTACTGCAGCCTTCCGCGTAATTATCTTCATTACGATGTTAAAGAGATCACAGGACAGACTATCGCCTTGTCTACAGCCTCGCTTGGTAGAAAATGGCGGCTCTATGAAATAAGGCCCCAAGAAATAAGGCCCCAAATCCAAAATGAAATAAAGCCCCAAAAATTGGGTTTTATTTCGTTATGAAACAAAGCAAAAACACCCCAATTCATAAATGAAATAATGCCCCATTTTTGGGGCAAGCCTTTCAAATAATAAAAAGGCTAGGTACGTGTGGTAGGGGTAGTAGAAGTGGTAAAGAAAGGGGGGGGGGCGGACGCCCCCACCGCATTCGTCTTTTAATAATGTCATAGAGTGATAGTTGCAAGGCTGACTACGACGTATGCGGCGGGGGGCGTGCCCCCCACCGCATTCGTCTTTTAATAATGTCATAGAGTGATAGTTGCAAGGCTGACTACGACGTATGCGGCGGGGGGCGTGCCCCCCACCGCATTCGTCTTTTAATAATATCAGAGAGTGAAAGTTGCGAGGCTGACTACGACGTATGCGGCGGGGGGCGTGCCCCCCACCGCATTCGTCTTTTAATAATGTCAGAGAATTAGAGTTGCGAGATTAGGGCATTATTTCATTTTCGAAATTTGGGGCTTTATTTCATACCGAAATAAGGCCCCAAAACAAAAATGAAATAAAGTCCCAAAAAAATGAAACAACACCGCAAATTTCACTGTTGTTGTTTTCTGAACAAATTTTTGGGGCTTTATTTCATTTTTGTTTTGGGGCCTTATTTCTTGGGGCCTTATTTCATAGAGCCGAAAATGGCTCCGAGAGATTTTTGCCAATTTTTTAGTCTTTCACATAATACACTAGATAGGACCTTGTATGCGATGGGTAGAAATCTAATCCCGCGATAGTTGGTAAACACACTTGGATCGCCTTTCTTAAGCACGAGACATAGGACACTCAGACTCCAATCATCAGGCATGCTCTCCCTGAGCCAAATTGGGTTTTGAGCTGGTGCATGCATGTTACAAGCTTATCGCCGCCGGCTTTAAAAAGCTCTGCCGGCAGTCCATCGGCTCCCGCAGCATTATTATTTTTAAGCCGTGCAATTGCCGTGATGACCTTATTTTGGCTCGGTGGTGGACAGTCTACTCCATGGTCGATGATTATGCTGCCTTCGGGAACAAGTAGAGATTGAAAGTGTTCCCTCCATATTTGCAGCACACTCTCAGTTTCCGTAACCAGATTTCCGTCTCTGTCCTTACAGGTGCGGATCCCTGTTCCAAAACCTTTGCTTTTAACTATTTGGTAGAACTTTAGGACCTCATTTCTATCCCTGTAGTTTTCGACATTCTGGCCAGCGTTTGAAAAAAACTCACAAATGTGCACAAAATGTATGCAAAACTCTTTTCATGAGAGTGTTTGAGAGGTAAATGAGACACAAACTCTGTACCGTTGAGCATGTTAACATGCAAACACATCTCGCTAAGTGTCGGAAAACGATGTTGCTCTTTTTTCTGACTCCCGTCGTGTGTGCGATAAAGATGACACAACTCATATGTGCACTGAGAAACGAAAATACCCAAACACGGAGTAACACATGAATATTCATATAGAGAAAATAACACATACATACATATATTTACACATATACAGCTATATTTCTTCTTCTTCTCTACCAATCTTTTAGTGTCGCTCGTTTATGTGTGCACACCATCTTTGAGTGCTCAGAAAAAATTGTACAAAAGAGTTTTGTTATGTGTTGACTCTGTGTGCGGAGCATCTTCGATCATTAAACTCTTGTGTTTTGAGTTCGCCTGCGCTCATTACCGACGTTTAAAATGTGTTGAGCAGAGTGTTTTGGAGTCTTTTCAATCCCTGATTCTGGCTCTCTTTTTTCTTCCACAGTTTTGACTCTTTCTGCAGTTTTGCCTTGTATGCAGCATCCATTTCCTCAGACATTTCACAACATTCATCATTGCACCAGGGCTTGTCTGAGAGTGGTTTTTCATAACCCAGTATATTCGTTGCGGCAGTGGTCATAGAATTCGCAATATGCTGCCACTTTGTGTCGGGAACATCAGAACTAGGGGGATTTGTATTGAGTAATTGGGAGAGTTGGTTGGAATTGACATTGGCTATCTCGGTGGTTTGCAGCTTTGTGATGTCTAGCTTCCTTTGCGTTTGATTACGAGTGTTTTTATCTCTACTTAATCGTGTGCGTACCTTGTGGTGATCAACTAAGTGGTAATCCGAGTCAAAATTTGCACCGCGCATCACACGCACGGGAATCTGGTTCCACTCACAATCATGTTTCTTGCCGACGCGAAACTAACCAGTCTGAATCTGTTATCGGGGTATGTTGTTGTGTAGACAGAATTTTCCGACTGTTGAACCAAGAGCATCTTCCCCTCCTATTTTAGCATTAAAATCTCCCAGAACAATTTTAATGTCAATCGGTGCAAGCACCGATCATATATCTCCTCCAGGCGCTCATAGAATGCATCTTTAATGTCATCGTCTTTGGGCGTCCGTCGGGGCGTGTACACAAAACAGCGTAATGTAAAAATATTTCACTCGGATGCGAATGGTGGCTATTCGGTCACTTACAGGGTTAAACCGTGAGACCTGGTGTTAAGGTCTCTTGCCGACTATGAAACCACATCCAAAATTGTGTCTTTCTGCAAGGCAGCTGTAAAAGATGTCACAGCTCTTTCGTCGTGTGCATCCCTGTCCCGTCCATCTCATTTCCTGTATGGCGGTGATGTCAGCCTTGTGTTTGTCGAGAACATCCGCCAGTTGGATAGAGGCACCATCTCTGTATAGAGTTCGGACATTCCAGGTGCATATCCTTAAATCATGGTCCTTATATCGTTTGCGGGGGTCGTCAACATTTGGGGGGGTTCTTGTTTTATTTATTCTCCGTGTTTTCATAATAAATTTTTTTTAAGGAGAGTGGCTTATTAGGCCACCGCTCCCGATCCTAGTTTCTTGGGGCTGCCAAAGCCACTAGGAGAGCCTGTGTTGAGCTTCAGTAACTTCTGTTACCTCTTCCTAAGACGCATCGGTGGTAGCATGCCGATTAGGTTACTCAACGTTTCGCATTCTAACTCTAGCTAACTTCTAAGCGTTGCTCAGGGAATACTTGGTCTAAGACCGGAAGTAGTTAGCTGCTTGGACAGTGCCGCAAAGGAATCGATTCTGGTCACTCCCAAGTGAGTGACAGTCAGTAACTTTCAGCGTCTGGGCAAAGTCCCATTCCATTCCAAGTTGCAAAGTTGCTGTCGAAAAATAAAAAAATTTAGATGACGATTCCAGGTCTCCTGCACTATAGTCGCGTGTTCTAACCACCACGCCATAGTTCGCCACATGTTGAATTGCTATTTCATACTATTTGTCTAAAATCCCAAGGTCCCTTATGCTGAAAACAACAAGTCTGTTTTTTCGTATAAACTGCAGTGGAAAACCCCATTGAAACTATCGCATTATACCATTGTATTAAAATATTATACAAATAACCAGCTCTAGTATATTTAAAGATCTGATCAAATATATCTTCAACTATGCTAAAATATTTAGATAAGACAAAGATGTATTGTACAAAAACTGAACTAAACTATATTTAAGGTAAATACGACAAATACAAAATTGATATTGCCGACCAAATTTAGCTAAAGATAGAATAAACATATTTTTTATTTAGATAAAAGTTTTTTTTTAAGAACATTTTCATATATACCTTGTATATGAATATGTTAATGTGTTAAAAATTAGTATAAATACTTGTATATTTTAGTTAACGAACACATAATTTGTTTTATATTCTATAGAAACATTTAAAGTTTTAGAAAAATGCATTTTAATATTGCTGTCGTTATTTTGGCTGTTGTTGCTGTCGCTCTCGCCCCGGAAACTATAGGAAAAGTTCCACTTAATGCACAAACTCTTAAGACGTTGACTGGTTAATTATTTGAATAACAGATCTTATGTAGTTTACAATTTTAAAATATATCATAAGTACAGAAAATAAACACACAATGTAAAAAATATTTTTTATGTATTTTATTTATGTGGGGAAATATGAGTAGCAAAATTAGATTTAAAATCTAATAGAGGTGATCATTTCGTAATGTAAAGTAGGACTTTTGCAATTTGAATTGGTAACTACTGAGTAAAGTAGGTAAAAAAAGAAGAGAATGGGTTGATCTCTATAATTGTTTTCCTAATTAAGTAGCTGCATTATTAACATAAAAAAGGCCGTGGTATATTAACGCAATGCTTACTTTCGATTCGAAGTAATATCATTCTCATATCAAATATCATTCGCATTTTATTCAACAACGATACTCGTCCACGATTCGGGCGTGATATCGCTAGCGGGAGAAAAATCCATCTTCGTTCTCGAATCCTAAAAATGATTATTTACGAATCAAAAAAGCGATTGTTTTATGAATCTAAAAGGCGATTCTATTACGAATCGGAAAAGCAATTCTGTTACGAATCGGAATAACAAGTTCCTTACAAGTTGCAATATTTATAAATCATTATTATTTTTAAGTTATTCGTTTTTTTCTTATTCTCTTTTGAGATATAAAAGATGTTTCTTCAACTTTTTTTTTGGTTTGGTAATTTTGGAACTATTTCATTTTAATTAAGTTTTTTATATCTGTGTAGGACAACAATTGGTTTACAGAATAAAAACATTTATGTAAAATATGATATCATTTTCAGAGACTACTTAATTGATTTTACTCCAAACACACGCCTGATCATACATATATACTCAAACTTGTTATTGTCTTCAAATAGATTAAACTTTTTGTTTTCATCTATTGTCACACGTAGTTAAAGTTTTCTAAATTAAAGTTGTAGAAGATCTGTATTGCATATCATTGATTCCCAAATCGACTTTTAAAAAACTTTTTCCCTGCATGCCAATTACACTATGCCACAAAATTTTAAAAGTTTCTGTACCCGGGACATTTAATAATTGATTTTAATGTAAAATTTCACGCTGAATTCAAATCTGCTCTCAGATATATGGAAAGTAAAACAGTTTTTGACATTTCCATTTTTAGTCAAATCGTCAAATTTTAAAAAAAGGTAGGGTTACTAAAATGCTATTATCTATGGTTTTAGTTCACCAATATTTGTAAACTGGGACAAAAATATAAGATAATAATTTTTTTCTTAAAAAAACGATAGCTGTTAAAAGTCCAATCATAAATGACAAAGTTATGACACTTCAATGTTAAATTTTTGTAAAAATTTAGATGATTTTCGCTGGGACCGGTCGTGGCATAGTGGTTAGACCACGCGACTACCATGCGGGAGATCGCAGGTTCAAAACTGGCTCCAGTAATCTTAAAAAAAAAATTGTTCTTTCATTATCGGCTCCCCTCGAATGTTGTTGACAACAATTTCGCAGTATAAGTGTCGAGTCAATCGGCGAGTCTAGTAAGAGCTTCTCAAACAGTGACGTTCGCATTCGTCGATAAATAAGTAGGTGCCGTTAGTTGTGAATCTAAAATAGAAAGCGTGTTAATTCACAACAACGCGAGAAGCTATCCCACACCTCATTCATCATGGGGAGCAAAGGAAAATTCAGTTTTTAAGTTTTTTTTTTACTCTACGTTAACGAAGGTTCACCAGCGATTCGATAATGTTATCATTTTCAAATGTTTTTTTTCTCCAACGATTCGTTTGCGAATGTTCACCAGTCAATCTATAATTTTATAATTTTCGTATTTGTTTTAGAAGCGTTTTTAATGAATCGCTTTAGCGTATTGCCAACGAATCGTTAGCGAATCCCCCGAATAACCGACAAACCAGGTTAATACACATAATTTTTTCCCCAAAAATTATTCAATATTTTTAATTTTTTTTTATTTATTTCTATTTAATTTAATTATTACGATCTTTACAAAATTATCAATCGTTTCTCCAATTGGTATCTCAATTCAGATTATTTGCCAGCCAAAGACTTGAGAGTTTTTGGGTCAAGTGGCTCTCCCATTGCACTGGTGGCAAAGACAGCCACAACAGCAAGAATAACGGCAGCAATGTTAAAACGCATTTTAGTAAAGATTAGTATAGCTCTATTGGATAAGAAACTTTTACTGTATCAGTTGACCAAAATCTAAACGTATTTATACTAATTCTCGATGCCAATATCATTATAACATATATTGATATATTTTAAACTTTTTTGAAAACCCATCTTAAGTAAACAGATATATCTTTTGTCTTGAGCAAAAGTAAATATGTTATTAAAAATATAATGGTAAAGACTTTTTGAAAATAGTATCAATTGTATTTTGTCATATTTGTATATAACATATGTCATGATAGTTCTAACTATGTGCATCATGATATCATATTTGTATATTCAGATGAATGATCAGTAAGAAAGTGGTTAAACCAAATTACCTGGTATTAGCATATCATTGTGACTGCAGTGTTATTTAAGACAATCTAAAGTATACCTTGAGTTGTCGAACTCATATTCTAGTATGAAAATATGGTAAATTTAAAGAACTTGTGTTTCAAAGAAACTAAAAGTATATATCATATGATAATGGTTTCTGTTGTGTATGCGCTACTGGATATAAGGAACCGAATACAGAAAATGTTTCAGATGTAGCTTTAATTACACTTTGGTAGTAGAAAAATATTACATGACCGGACTCGACCGTTTTACCCTAACTCGGGCACGAGGAATCGAACTGAATCACTAGTTTGTTTTAGTTATTTTGATTTTCTTTGATAAGTGTTTTAAGGGGTTAAATCGATAAGATAAAGTTGGGGTTTCGGATAAGCTAGACTTATTTAAAACAACTTTGTCGAAGATTATCCGAAAATCCAACTATAATTTGCGACTCTCTCTGGAAAGACAAAACTCTTGTTTGCTTTCTCATAAGGTTTCGGCTTTGTATGTTTTATAATAAAAGTTTTATCAGTAAATAGAAATAAACGAGTTTGTGTCACACCTGTCCCCGTAAATATATCAAAAGTTCAATAAAATTGTTACTCTACATGATAAAACATTCATACTTTTCAACAATAACAATGTAAGTTCAATTTATAATATAGTGAAATTTTGTGAACATTTATTTAAATATCTTGGTATTTAGTTACAGAAAACATTTGGTCACATGAAGACTGCCATAAGCCATAACAAACACAATGTTTGGGGTTTCTTAAATATTATTGACATGACATATTTTTCTATTGGCCAGTACATCAAAAGTGAATTTTGTATTAGAGCTGCCTTAGGGTGTTAAGATAGGGGTGGCTATGTTAGAGAAAAAAACTTAAAAAAAACTTAATTTCCCTTTGCACCCCATGAATGAGGTATGGGATAGCTTCTCGCGTTGTTGTGAATTAACACGCTTTCTATTTTTAGATTCACAACTAACGGTACCTACTTATTTATCGACGAATGCGAACGTCACTGTTTTGAGAAGCTCTTGCTAGACACTACGATTGAATCGACGCTTAATACTGCGAAGTTGCTGTCAAACAACATTCGAGGGGAGCCGACAATGAAAGAAAATTTTATTTATTTTTTTCTTTTAAGATGACTGGAGCCAGGTTTGAACCTGCGATCTCCCGCATGGTAGTCGCGTGTTCTAACCACTATGCCACGGCCGGTTAGAGTAATATGTTAGGAGGTAAATACTAGTGGGGATCGGTCATACATTTTACCCCTCTAGGAGGTACAAAGGAAGCGACTGGAGGTAATTAAAGAAAATCGAAAATAATAAAAATATACAAATTGTATGAAAACCACCTTAAGGGTTCAAAATTTAGGGGAATATATGTTTTGAGAAACTGTTGGGGTTGTAAAAATATTGCGGGTCAGTCATACATTTGACTCCTCTAGAGGCTGCTTTAGGGCAGTTAGAGAGGTTGGAGCTAATTTTATAAAAAATTTTGTATGGGGACTTTCATGGGGTGAAGTTGGGGGTAGGTATGTTTGGGAAAAATGTTAGTTGGGAAATATGACTGGGCGTTGGTCACTTACTTGAACACTCTAGGGGCGATTCCGGGGCAGTTGCGGCATTTGTTGTAGATTTTTTTTTCTCCAATACCAGAAGTATCTCGTTAATAACCGGGTTGATTTGAGGCCTATGGTTTCTTGTCCAAATTTTTCAAAAATTTATCGTAGATTACTATTTTGATAACCGCTTGGTCGAGAAACAAATTGACCCACTCTTATTATGATATATACGATAGTACAGACCTAAACAGTCATGTATTTTTATATTACACAGCACAACATTTGTCAGCTCATTGATTTGGGACTCAATTCTGAGAACTGCACATGAAAGTAGCCCCAAAAAGAAGAAGTTCTGCATCACTCGTTTTGTCAAACTACATGCCATAATAATTTAGTATCGATTTGATTTGAAGTTAGGGATATGAAGGAAAATTTGTCACGTTTTATGCTCTTACTAATGAAATAATTCTCGTATTGGAAAAAAAAATTACAACACATGCCGCAATTGCAGCGGAACCGCCCCCAGAGGGTTAAAATATGTAACCGACCCCCACTCATTTTTCCCATAAAAAATTTTTTCCAAACATACCTACCCCCATCTTTACCCCAGAATAAAAATCAAATTTTTATAAAATTTGCTCCCACCTCTCTAACTGCCTAAAGCAGCTCCGAGAGGAGTCAAATGTATGACCGACGCCCAATATTTTTGCAACCCCAACAGTTTCTTTCTATTTTCAACCCTTTATGTGGTTTCCATCTTTTTAATTTATTATTTTAAATTAGCCCCAAACATTGTGTTTGTTATAAATTATGGCAGTCTGTTTTCTGTAACTAAATACTCAAATATTTAAATACATTTTTTTAAAATGTCACTATATTACAATTTGCATTAATTGTTATTTTTGAAAAGTTTTAATGTTTTATCATGTAAAGTAACAATGTAATTATACTTTTGTCACGCAAACACGATTTCTTAAAATTTCCCATATTTTCATACAAGAATATGAGTTCGACAACTCAAGGTATACTTTAGATTGTATTAAATAACACTGCAGTCACAGCGCTATGATAATACCAGGTAATTTGGTTTAACCACTTTCTTACTGATTATTCATCTGAACAAACAAATTTTATATCATGATGCGCATAGTTTAGAACTTTCATGACATATGTTATATACAAATATGACAAAATACAATTGATACTATATTCAAAAAGTCTTTACCATCATATTTTGAATAACATATTTACTTTCGCTCAAGACAAAAGATACATATATCTGTTTACTTAAGATGGTTTTTAAGAAAAGTTGGAAATATCCACATATATAATATAATGATATTGGTATCGAAAATTAGTATAAATACTTTTAGATTTTGGTCAACTGATACAGTAAAAGTTTCTTATCCAATAGAGCTATACTTATCTTTACTAAAATGCGTTTTAACATTGCTGCCGTTATTCTTGCTGTTGTTGCTGTCTTTGCCACCAGTGCAATGGGCGAGCCACTTGACCCAAAAACTCTCAAGTCTTTGGCTGGCAAATAATCTGAATTGAGATACCAATTGGAGAAACGATTGATAATTTTGTAAAGATCGTAATAATTAAATTAAATAGAAATAAATAAAAAAAAATATAAAAATATTGAATAATTTTTGGGGGAAAAATAGTATTTTTAAAATTATGTGTATTACCCAAACCATGTGGCGTGGGGTGATTCGCTAACGATTTGTTGGCAATACGCCAAAGCGCTTCTAGGACAAATACGAAAATTATAACATTGTAGAATCACTGGTGAACATTCGCAAACGGATCGTAAAAGAAGAAAACATTTGATAATGATAACATTATCGAATCGCTGGTGACCCTTCGTTAACGTCGAGTATAAGCGAAAAAAACAGCTTAAAAGCCAAATTTCTTAAAATGTTCAGCATGGGTGGCATATAGAGGGTTAAAATGTTCCGAGGAATTATTCCCCGGAAAGTTTTAATGTTGGTCTCTGAAGACATGAACTAACCCAAATCTATTTTTACACATGATTTTTCATTTTCTTTTATTTAACTTTTGACCAAAAAATTCAAACTTCAAGCCACTGTAAAAAAAATTTGTGACGTAGTGGAGCAAAATGGAGTTAAGGGTTTTGTTACTGAGGTCAAATGCTATCGTTTGAAATTGGTTTGGTTCACCCCCGAGACAATGACCATCAAATTGTGTCATAGTGTTATTTTTCATGAGAGTCAAAAATGTATTTATTTTAAAACATTTCTCATATATTGTACACATTACCGATATTATTAACTTCCAAACCATTCAAGATATCGGGAAAGGGATTTATGGGTCGATGGACGAACACAAAAGCTAAAAAAATATTCAATAAAAAATAATTCGAAAAATTACACATAACTGAGTTGGTCAGCCTTTATGTTGGTTATATAAGTGAATTCTTAAAAAAACTTTCTTCATACTTGTGGAGTTTATTTTTCTAGGTCACACCCATCGTAAAATTGTGTCACACCCGTCTTTTTTTTTCTAAATTGTTTTTTTTTTTATTAAGAAAAAGTAGTTTTTTGTGAAAAGTAACTACTTAACACAAGGCCGTAGCCAGGGGGTGGCCATGGGGGCAAAAGCCCCCCCCCCCCTCGAAATGATTTAACCCAAATCAAATTTTTGATTTATATAAATGTAAAACCAAATTATGCAATATTTATTTCAACATATGGGTATTTCTACAGAAACGTCACGTTTCACAAAATAGGTTGTACACAAAATATTAAAAAAAGTTTTTGAAGTTGAAACAAATTTATAATATTTCAAATCATATTAAAAATGATTTTATTAAAAAAGTCCAACGCAATTCGCATTAGTGTGTGTTTTTGTGAAAGAAGAAAAAATTACTTCTATTTTTGTCACGTAACGTCACCGTCTTTATTTGCTAATATTTTAGGACCATCAGTTCAGGGGATTTCTTCTCTCTAACTAATTATTGAGATTCTTAAGTATCGTATTACACAAAAATATAAAGAAGAAATAAAACAATCAAGTTTTTAATTGTTTCTCATCTCATTAAAACGTACGACCAGACACGAATGTGACTATGGAATTGCCCATATAGGTTAAACTATTAGTCACACTTTATTTTTAATTAGATGTATAAAATTACAATGTTTTATGTTGTTGTTGAATAGTTTACCAAAAACAACTAACATTCTTGTATCAGTCTCTTCTTACGAAAAAAAGGAAGCAAAAAACAACTTAATTTGAGTTGAACCTCTACTTAAATTAATTTTTGTTTTGAATTAATTGAATTGAATTGAGTTTTAGGGGTTCGAGTAGACAATATTATAGTTTAATCCTAAAATTATGTATTTAAAAAACAAAAAAAAAACTTTATTTCCCTTTACACCCCATGAATGAGGGTTGGGATAGCTTCTTGCGTTGTTGTGAATTAACACGCTTTCTATTTTTAGATTCACAACTAACGGCACCTACTTATTTATCGACTGTTTGAGAAGCTTTTACTAGACATGCCGATTGACTCGACACTGATACTGCGAAGTTGCTGTCGACAACATTCGAGGGGAGCCGACATTGAGAGAATTTGTTTTCTTTTTTTAAGATGACTGGAGCCAGGATTTGAACCTGTGATGGGAGTCGCGCGTTCTAACCATCATGCCACGGCCGGTCCGGCCGGAGTGTTATGTATTTAAACTCTATATAATTGAGCAATTTCATGGAAAGCGATCACATACAAAAATTTTTTCTTCCTAATTTGTCAGTCATATATTTAATTTTTTCTCAAGAAGTTGAAAAGACACCGTCATGAAACTTACAGGGGGTTCAACAACCATATTATCTACCACAGGGAAAAAACATCAAAAATAGAGGTGGATTTTTTCTTTAAAATAGTTTATATTTTTTGTTCTAAATTTAAAAAAATACAAAATCGTACTATTTTATTCTAAATAAAATAATCTTTAAGCAAACAATTACAAAAAATTTTTAAATTTCCTCAATTCAGATCTAAGTCTAAATTTAAAAAAAAAAATTCTAATTCTTTTTCTGTGCACTTTAAGGTACATTAGGGTGTTACTTATATGGTATTTTTGGGAATTTCGTTAAGATAGTAGTAGCGGAGTTGGACATCGAGCTCCATCTTACGTTTGTTATTAATGAAATTTCGAATATATTGTGTGAAATAGCATAAATAGGTGAAGTGAAGACCAATATATGATTGGACTTACCATATCTCTTATAGCTATCGAGATATTTGATGCAAAGGAGCATTGGATGGTAATGATTTTGGTGTTATTAGAAAGTAGACGCAGTGTGTATTCGGATAAAACCAGGGATCAAAATCTAGATTCATTAGTCTTTGCTATATTTAATGCCAGAAAAACGGGTTTTAAAGCTTCTTCATATATGCTTAATTGTTAATTGTTACCTAAAATGCATTTTACAATTTTTTTTTCTTCAGAAGTACCCCGACTTTAGTTAGCATCAAATATCTCGACACCTATAAAAGATATGGAAAGTCCAAACATATACTTTTATAGGTCTTCACTTCAACTATTTAACGGCGTATTACTAGTTCATATGTTTATGACATAAAAAAATTCAGCGGCGATAAACTGATTTGAAAACAAAATCTAACTTTGGCACACTCTAATGCCAAACAATCAATGCGAAATTTCGCACAATAATTTTGTAAATTACAAACGTGAGGTGGAGCTTGATGTCCAACTCCGCTACTACTATCTTTTTTAACGGAATTCCAAAAAATACCATATACAGAACACCCTAATATACATATTTGATAAATATGTGAAAATTTAATTATTTTTGATTTCAATAGGTTTTGGCCCCCCCCAAATTAAATCCTGTCTACGGCCCTGACTTAACACAATCAAAAACATTATAAACAATTATCTATATCACAAAAATTGTGAACTTTCTACGGAATATTTTACAAAATTCTTGATTTTGTTGATCCGTAATGAATTATGATATTGTCATAGTTTGGTTTAAGATCGGTGCTATTGACAATTATTTATTATTGGTTTTTTATTCAAGAGTTGTGAAATGTATTATGTTGACAGCAGGTTAGGCGTATGATGTCATTTCGACATTAACCACAATGTCTCGTCAGCGCTCTTTGCTGTGCTTTCTCCTCTATCATCACTGTCTACATGTTACTAAACCTTTTAAATGTTAACATTCTTGGTAATCACAGTTTTTTTTTTTAATAATAAATTGTCTATTTATGAATTATAACCAAAAATGTGAGTAACATAGTCACACCCGTCACAATGGAATTGCCCATAACTAATCAAACACATATGGAACTTTGGGCAAATACGAAAAAAACCATTCTGATACCCGTATAATATTTTTAGACAAATATTTGTTTAACCTAAAGATACAATGGGTATAAATAAATTTAAGATGTAATGATAATATACGATCATAGCGCTATATATAAATATTAGTGCATATGCAGAATGAATTTTTTAATTTGTCTGTTTCCCTATACTCAAACATAGGAAATCATCTTGATGTGTATATTATTTTATTTACTTATGAACAGAAATTTTTAAATTTTTCCTCATATCTATCTACAAATATTTGTTCTCCAATTTAAACTGCACGGCCATAGCAATATGACGTTTTTAGATAACTCGGATTAACCAGTATCTAAATGATCATTAGTCTGAAGATAAAACAAAACACATATGGAACAACAATACAACCCAGAAATGTGATCAGCTTGAAATATTTTTAATGCAAAGTCGATTATTTTGACAGTATTTTTTATAAGTTTGTATTATTTTAAAAATAAATTTTTAACAAAACAAATATTTGTATACTTAAGAAAAGTTTTAACAATGTTTAAATAAGACTCCGATGATGGTCTTAAAATCAGTATAAATACTTCCAGTATTTTTCTACATACAGAGAAATAGTTTTATTTCCGATTGCATCATTCGAATCTTACCAAAAATGCATTTCATTATTGCTGCCATTTTACTAGGTATTGCTGTTGTCTTTGCTAGCGGAGTGATGGCAGTTCCACTTACGGCAAAAACTAGCAAGAGTATGGCCGGAAAATAATAATTTTGTAAAGTTGTTAATAATTTTTTTGTAATAAATGAATTAAACTAATTCTTGACAAAACCTCTAGGTTGTTGAATAATTTTTTGGGAGTAATTTACACATTTACAATTATGTGTGCTAGGTTCAAATTTTTCATTACACATTGCAAAATTTTTACGCTCATTGACTTGGGACTCAATTCTGAGAACTGCACGTGAAAGTAGCCCCAAAAAGAAGAAGTTCTGCATCATTCGTTTTGTCAAGTAACATGCCATAATAATATAATATCGATTTGAAGTTATGGCATGTAACTTGATAAAACGAATGATGCAGAACTTCTTCTTTGTGGGGCTACTTTCACGTGCAGTTCTCAAAATTGAGTCCAAAATCATGTCTTGTACGGTGTTAGGAAACGATATTAGCTGGTGTTTACAATTGAATATTAAGTTAATCAGGTCACTATTGTTCCAACTGTTATATTCTAATTTTCTATTTAGGGGGTTATATCTATGGGAAGTATTATACTGGATAATAAAACCACCTGTAAGACAGTTATAAACTAAATAGGGACATACTCTCCAACTTTGTAATTTTTAGTTATTAATAGACTAGTTACTTTGGCTGAAAATACATTCCAGCAACTTCCTTCCCTAAACTTCAGATTTGCTAATTAGTCTCTTATCGCATCCTTGGCCTCATCAAAAATGTAGCATAGTATCAAGTTCGCCATAGACCTATTATTGAATATTAAATCTCTTTATGGATACACAACCCTTTTCCCACAACCCCTTTTGTTACTGTACCCTATACATGTAGAAACATTACTCACTGCCAACTTCTTAGAGTCAATGGGCAAAGCTGAAAATAAGAATAATCTCCCCCCACCTCATTGCCAACGACACAATTCAAATAAACGAAGCAACAATGCCACAAAGAGGCGTTAAAGCAAAGCAAATAAACACAGCCAGTAGTACAATACACATAAGGACGAAGACAAAGTGTAACTAGACACTACAAGTCATGTCAATAACACACAATCACTCACTCAGAAAGAGAGAGAGAGAGACATACACAAACGCATGCAAGTACCACATACAATACACGTGCAATACGTCACAACATAAATCCTTCTTTGTTTGTAGCCTATAACACACATATAGCATACTACTAATACTATTACAAAAGTTCAGCTTAAAATATTACCACAATATTGAGTATATAATGTGCGGATGAGAAGCAGACTGGGAGAGAGAACAATGACAGAAGGAAGGCAGAAGGAAGAACTGGTCTTAAGGAATCTATGGATATTGCGATACGACGATAATAGTCTAAAAGACAATTGACAAATAAATTGAAAATTGCAGGTTTTCAGTTAAATTCTAATCAAATGTTTGAAATGAGCAAAGAAAATTGAAATCTTATAGGCATAGGGGAGTATATTGTTATGGGGGACACTAGACCAGGTCACCAAAATAAATTTCCAAATTCGGGGGTTAATATTAGGGATGTAACGAATGTGCTTTAGCGAATGCGAATGCGAAAGCGAATATTGGAATCTTTTTTTTGCGAAATCGAATGCGAATACTTACTTTTGGTTTTTGCGAATGCGAATGCGAATATTCCAAAATTGTTAAGCGAATGTCAAAAAATGGTTTACGTAAACCAATAATTTAGTTTCATTCCTATTGTCTGCCTTTTCACATAAGTAATTAAACATAAAATATTTATTTCAAAGTAAAACAAAAAAAATATAAATAATTCTCAGAAATTCAGTCTTTAAGGTACCTAAACAATAATTTTATTTACTTTCGAAAACTTTGACGTATTCAGTATTCAATGTTTAGTAGAGCCAAGTTTTATTTAACAAAAAGAAGCTTCGCTGCCTTTTCGCTATGCAATCTAGTTCTTAGTGGATCATAGATAAGTCCGGCTCCACTAAACAACTGTTCGCCGGGGACACTTCCCGGAGGTGCCGAAGGTACTAACTTTTGGTATTTCGAGCTGCTAACAATTTTTTTTCATAAGAGACTGACCGCTTGCATGTCTCATTATTACTTGTATTTAAGAAATTTTTTTGCGAATGCGAAAGCGAATGCGAATATTGAAATATATATTTATACGAATGCGAATGCGAAAGCGAATGTACAAAATGATGCGAACGTTCGTGACATCCCTAGTTAATATTAAAGATCACTTCTAGCTTGAAAAATATTTTTCGTAACACAATACATAGCTGTATAGGTCTCAACGAGTAATACATTGGTCCTTTAGATGTCGCTGACGTCAATGTTGTAAATACATCTTTTTATACGTAACTTTTTTGTTTTTGAATTAAACTGTATACTTCCAAAGAAAAATTTTCTCTATTTTAAAAGGTCTTTAATCCTAAACAAATATTTTCGAATTTTAGGTTCAGAAACTGCATTATATGAAACCTTGATTTGAAAATGATGCCATACGTAAGCGACATCTATAGGACATAACTACTATTCCTTGAGAGCTATACAATGATATCCTGTGTTACGATTAAGCCCCAAACAAAAAAGCATCGATTAAAAATGATTTTGAAGTTGTCTCGAGTGGTCTTTAATATATGCCCTCGATTTGGAAAAAAATATGTGGTATGGACACCGACCCGGTCAAAGGGGCACTAGTTATTACTTGATAAAATAAATGTAACGTTGTCACTCTCTATAATTATGTATATAATCGTAATTTCCAGCAAGTACCCTAACTGTCTATCGAAATTCATTGAAATCGGTTTAGTCGTTTAGATGTGACTGAGGCATAATTAAACACACAAACAATCACATGTATAATATTAATAGGGATTTATAGGGATATATGGGCGCAACAATTAAGTCTCTCTACAGTTACTTCACATCAGTACACTGCAATTCCAATCATACAAATTCCAATTACCAAACCATTCCTTTATATATATATATGTATTTACATACAATACACACGTATACATTTATACGTATTGCCTTAATGTAAATGTCAAGTGACGCGCAGCTGTATCTACACATCTATAATACCATTATGTGATAAAAGAGATAGCTGTGCATACAAAACCGCAATTCAAATACATTTGTAATAATTGTCATATACATTTAGATATTACAAAGCAATCGCGGTGGGGTAGCGGCTTTACCGATTGATATGATACTAAATGATTGGATAACTTTAAGTTAACGTTGTACTTTTGTGCCCATGCAAATACTGTGAGGAAAAAATTGAGTTTTTCATGTGAAATATAGTTGCGGATTGAAATACACGGTAGACCAAACAAGACAACTCAACATGTCATACATCGCGTGAAACCATATACTCATAGTTTGACGACATTTTTGGAGTACTTTTTGTGGGGTGTACGTCAAATCTTTGGTCCATGCTGATCAACCAGTTTTAAGCCTTTAAAAAACATATCTTATAAGAAAGGACACAAACAAGGATTTCATATTTGAAAAATTGCTCCATCTATATGTAATCATTAATTATTTTGACACCGCTGAACCTGGGGTGGAAATTTTCAATAAAGGCTTGACAGGTGTATTGTGAAACCTTATGCATCTCCTGGCAAATATGTTGCTTTAAGTTATATACGTCCAACAGTGGCCCAATTGTGCTTAATCAATTCGCACGTATTATTTTTCTCTCTTACTCTTTCAGTGCAGTCTGTCTTCCTCTCACTAATATTCTCATATATTTTCTACTAAAATCTTTGATCTCTATTACTAAATTTTATTTATTTGTTCTTGATTTTGTTTTTTGTTGATCTGCAATGAATTATGATATTGTCATAGTTCGGCTTAAGATCAGTTCTATTGGCAATTATTTATTATTGCCAATAGTTTTTTATTCAAGAGTGTGAAATGTATTATGTTGACAGCAGGTTAGGCGTATGACGTCATTTCGACATTAACCACAATGTCTTGTCAGCGCCCTTTGCTGTGCCTTCTCTATCATTACAAACCTTAAGTGAAGAAATCATCTCAAAGTTAATGAGAACTTTTCCCAACGGTGTGAAGAAAGCATCCTCGAAGCGCACAACAAAATACACACACAAACTCTTGCCTATGCATGTGTCCATCGTACACAATTGCACAGGAGCTTTGTTGTTGACAAAGTGCCAAACCCGTTCTGTGTACCGTCAGTGTTTCGTTGTTCTTAATCTTGTTTTTTTTATTCATCTGCAATGAATTATGATATTGTCATAGTTCGGTTTAAGATCAGTTCTATTGGCAATTATTTATTATTGTATCAAAATGTAGCAAAGATAGCTGTAATTTAAATTTATTAATTTCATATAAATTTTTCGTGTAAGATTATATTTAAGATTTTTATGATACAATTGACTTTTATATTCATGTATTCAAAGTATTATTAACATTTATTTTCTTGTTTTATTTTAGGTAAGTTCCTACAATCTGTTACATTTTTAAATCTGATAATGCAAGTGAGTATTACCGATATTCAAATCAGTTGCGGTTGATTTGCTTTCTTCGAATAATACATATAATATATCTAATGTATAAAAATCGTCCCAGCAATCATCCAAAACGCCTCGACCAATCTTTACGAAATTAGAATGTAGGTACAGTTAGCAGGTGTAAGAATGGGTGAATTTATTTTGAAAATTTGACTGAATGGACCAATTTAACTTAAATTCAGAATGTATGTTCTATCATGAGAACATAGTTTTCGTATATATAGACCCTGTACTGGTCTAATATCAAAAATTTAGATTGATGGTCACATTTAACTCAAATCCAGTATGTTAAATATCTTTGTGTTGAACGTATGGACTAACTTACCTGAAATTTTGAATGTATATTTGTTTGATAATGACAAAAAATTGCTATACAAAAGGACCCGGTAGGTGGCGCTTGGGTTAATTAATATCAAAAAATTTACTGAATGGATCAATTTAAGTAAAATTTAGAATGTGGGTTTGTTTGAGAACTATCTATATATATAAAAGGCTTGGGTGACTGACTGATCACTCCCCAGCCCAAACGGCTAGAGCTAGAACCGCGAAATTTGGAATGTAGGTTCCATATATGACATGGCATGTTACCGCCCCATACAACTAGAATTTTAAAATAGCTGTATCTTTTAAACCATTATATGTACAAAGTTGAGATTTGGTATGTATGCGGACAGGGGGCCCCTTTTAAAAAATAGTTATATTGGCCAAATAAATGGACCGATTGCAATTATATTTTCTTTGTGTGACACTGTTCATAGGGTCTCTGTCATAGGCTACATGAAAACATAATTAGACAAAGGGGCGTGGCACCGCCCACACAAACGGAAATTTCAATCGGTCATATCTCAAGAGACATTAGAGCTATGAAGATGAGATTTGCTTCATATGTTACTGATACAAAGAGGATCACGTCTCGCTGGAAAATGGGCGGTGCCACGCCCCTTTTGAAAAAATCGTTATCAGGGCGAAATAAATGGACCGATTGCAATGAAATTTTCACTGTGTAACACTTTCCATAGGGTCTCTATCATAGCCTACAGGAAAATATAATTAGATAATGGGGCGTGGCACCGCCCACACATACCGAACTTTAAATCGGTCATATATCAAGAGCCATTAAAGGTAAGAAGATGAGATTTGCTACATATGTAAATGGTACATGGGGGATTATGTCTCGCAGGGAAATGGACGGTGCCACGCCCCTTTTGGAAACATTTTGATGTCAGTCATATTAATAGAACGATTGTAATAACATTTCCATAATCTATATATTTAAAATTGATTACTGGCTGTGGATAAGATGATGAAATTGGGGTGGTTGTTCCCCTTTTCGCATAAACGTCAGATAAGATTAGATTTTTGGATATTCGTACTTTTAGGAGTAAAAATGAACCGACCAATCGGCTTATGCTATAATCGATGATGCCAACTCAATATCAAATTGGATTGAAGGTTTTTTTTAATCCGATATTTTTGGGTCAACAAATTGAAAAAGTGATTAAAATTTTACTATCGCGTAGACCTAACGGCTAATGATATAATCATAATAATTAATATGGGCTTAGAATTAGAACGAAGCAAGGACGGTTTTCGAAATACTTACCTTTTAGGGGTTGAGGGTAAAGGGTAAAGGCCGAAATGGGATAAAACTGATACTTAACGACTAAAGGTATAGTCGTAATAATTGAAGTGAATATTTAAGTTGTGCGATGTGAAGTAATTTTTAGAAATTCGTACTTTAGTTGTTAAAATTCCGAAAAAGGGATAAAACTGGTACTATCACCCAGACCAAATATCTAAAGGTTGGGTTTGAAAAATGTATTTAGAATTGCTGCCTATAGAATTAGAGAGCCGCCAAATGGGGTTTTTAAAAATACGATTATTTAGGGGTAAAAATGCCGAAAAGAGATAAAACTGATACCATCACCCAGACCAAACGTCTAAAGTTGTAATCGTATATGGGCATGCTTCCTTTGGAATAAGAGTGAGTACCAATCCATATTAGTTGTGCGATACGACTGTATCTTTTAAAATTCGTACTTTTAGGGATAATAGTGGACTGAAGTAGCACAATCACTCAGAACAATGGGATAAAGCTACAATCACATAAATAGGATGTTCGTTCGTCTTATGAAGCGTTTGCATTTTACCTGTATTGCTTAAATTCAAAAGAAGATTCATTGCAAGTACGGGTGAAGCAAAGCGAGCCGGGAAAGCTAGTTTCTTATATAAATTTACCCGGTAGGTGGCGCTGGAGTGGACTTAGTGAACGAGAATAAAACAAAGAATTCCACCAAAAGGGTGCGAGGCATGCAAAATGTATTTTTTACGCTCGAAGCACCAAAATTAAATGCACAGGTGGTACTTGGCACTACATATATGAGTATACAAACGAAATTGTTATTTTCGATCAGTAGGGGAGGAACAAATGTATTCAGTCGTGAAGAAATAAAATTTAATACAGAGATAATACTTAGCACCACACATATGAAGATACGGTAAAATATTAATTTTCGATCACAAGGCGAAGAGCGCATAGCATGGCCCGTAACTGGCGACGACAGCCTTGTTTACAATAAGCTTAGTGTAAACTTTGAAAATTTATATTAAATTTGAGTTACGGATGTAAAATATGGTAAGGCTCGTATACAGGCTTACGGGACCGGCCGTGGCATAGTGATTAGAACACGAGGCTATCATGCGTGACTATCCGTGGTTCGATTTCCGGCTACAGTCAACTACATTTTATCTTTCATTGCCGGCCCCCTCGATGTTGTCGACATCAACTTCGCAGTATAAGTGTCGAGTCAATCGGCTAGTGTATAGTAGAAGCTTCTCACACAGTGACGTTCGTATACGTCGATAAACAAGTAGGTGCCGTTTCTTGTGAATCTATAGTAAAAAACGTGTTAATTCACAGCAACGCGAGAAGGTATCCCATACCTCATTCATGGGGTGTAAAGGGAAATTAAGTAAGTTCGTATACAGGTTTCCTTTCTTTTGTTCATGGATCACTTTCCCCTAGGACATATTGCATTTGTGTTCTTGGAGTACTTTTGTTGTACCAAATATTACAATTTATTTTACATTTATTTTTATTGTACCAAAGAATAAAATAAAGTAATAAAAACATAAAAACAATAAAATAAAAACATTTATTGTACATTCATTGTACCAAAAATTACAAAGTATTGTGCTAATAAAGTACTTTTGTTTTATTAAAATGTACTTTTGTATCAAAAAGTACAATGTTTCGTATCAAAAAGTACTTTTATTGAATCAGCAAGTACATTATATGTCTCAAAAAGTAAATTTATGGTACTAAAAAGTACATTTATTGTATTACTAAAAAGTACTTTTATTATATTACTAAAATTTACAGTTTATTGCACCGAAAAGTGATTTTATTGTAAAAAAAAATAATTTTATTGTATCAAAAAGTAATTTTTCTTTAACAAACAGTACATTTAATGTACAAAAAAAAAATAATTATCGTACCAAAATTTACTTTTGTTTTACAGCACCTAAGAGTACAATTTATTGCGCCAAAAAGTATATGTATTATAACCAGGGCCAACAAAAGTATGCAATGCATACTTGCATATGCAAATGCATATTACAGTCTTTCCGTCATGTTTTGGGGGTTCATGCATATAAAAGCTTAAATATGCTTTTAAAAGGTTTTAAAAGGCTGTATTTTTTTAAGTATGAATTTCCGGTACTAACTAAACTAAATATTATTTTGTGTTTATATTAAGGATTCCGTAGTCAAGAATTTCAATGAGTTCTACCTAGAAATGCGTTGCCACCAGCTCCATCCACTACTCGTTGGTATAGTTGCCAGAACTATCAAAGCACGTAAGGAAAGTTGTTAAATAATGTAACAGTGAGGAGGCTGAAGTAATGCACACTTCAAAAGAGAAATAGTCAATTAGCGTTTCACTTTTCAAATATGACAGAGCAGAAGCCATATAAATTTGAAAATAATTCCCGTTTTTCACATATAAAACATTAAGCAAGTTTTATCCTTGATCAAGATTTCAATAACGGAAATCAAGAATATTTGAGACAAATTATGGAGAAGGCGTATACATAATATTCATTATACCTTAAAATATTAGGTACTCCATTTAATTCATTAATATAATTATGTTTGCAGTTGAGTTATTAGTCAATAGTCTGAATCTTATAAATGTAAAAATGTAAAAAATAACTTCATTTAATTGTCAACCGTTTGTGATAAATCTTTATTAAAAATAAAATGTATTCAGTGAATAAAATTAACTACGAGTCAAAATCTTTTGTGCATTTTTTATCAGTTTTAAAGGCATTTTTTAGTGTTTTTCATGCTTATCTAATGCGCATATTTTTAGTTTTTCCGGGCATATTTTTGTTGGCCCTGATTATAACACAAAGTACACATTATTATGCAAAAAAGTACTTTTGTTTTACTAAAAAATACTTTTATTGTACCAAAAGCTACAATTAATTGCACTAAAAAGTACTTTTTGTTTACTTTAAAGAACTTTTATTGCATCAAATGTAAATTTTTTGTACCATATATTTATAAAAACAAAAAGTACATTTATAAAGACCAAAAGTTGGCCAAGAGGTCGTGATAATTTGTAATATTTATAGCTGAAAAATAATGATGAAAAATCTTCAAAAAACAACAACAGCTAACACCTCAAAGAGACTGACTACCAAAAATTAGCCTTAGAAAATCACTGGAGTCTTACGTTATCAGTCGACCAACTATTTATTATAAAATTGAGAAGAGAAGAAAATTAACTAGAACTCATATATTTCAAAAATTTTAATACTTTCCAAAAATCAACTTTGTTAATTGAGTTTAGAACAAATGCTGTCAAATGTTGTTATACTACAATTTTTCTTTGTTCCAATTTTTTTACTGCTCTACTCTCCATAGCCTTAAAATTTAAGTTTAAAGTGTTATATACATAATGTATGTAATGTATAGGCGCACACACTCAACCAAATTTCTTTGATGATATTTATAACATAAAACAAGAACACAAAAAAAATCTAATTGTTATTCAAGGCACATTGTCCTCATAAACATTCATAACATTTCTTGTGTTAAAATCACTGCACAAAATTTTGTTGTTTAATTCTCTTTGTTCTGAGGGGCTTCATACTTTCAACACACATCACATATCTAACAATGATACATAACGACTGCAAGTGTGTGTGTGTGTGTGCGAGCAATTATAATATTTAAATATTCTTTATTTGTTGCTTGGTTTTTTGCTTATGAATGCTGAAAAGTGTAGTATACTAACGTGGTGGCGACCAAAAGCCTTTTACAGTTTATTCCACCACACTCTCACTCAAACAGTGTAGTTTTAATAAGTTGATGTTTGTAAGTGTGTGTATGTGTGCAGGAAACGGAAATGATAAGAATTTTTAATGTATGATAATGTAAATATTTTTGTTTGTCGCTTTTTTCATATATGAGCCTGCGGTGTGGTGGTGGTGGTGATGTTGTGTATGTTAGTGTATATAATGGGCCCAAAAGTACTTTGAAGTATTTTAACGAGAGATGGAAATTATGTTAATTTATTGCCGCTTTTTTTGAAGGGTATAATTTAGAGTGTTATGATATTGTATTTTGCGAAGATTTAAACAGAAGTTTGGCAATGACAATTGAAGATTTTGTTTTGCATTATTCATTTCTATTTATACGTATGATTAATATTGTTTGACAATTGCCTGTAAGTTATATGCCCAGGGGACGTATACTTGTTAGCTTTTTAAGAGATGTTTTATTAATATTATGCTCCGATGTATCAAATGATTGTAATGGAGCACAAATCCATTGTAGTGGAGTACATTGTTGTTTTGACTAACAAATGCGGTGGAGGGCATATTTGAAGGCCATAACTTGAAACCAAGCCCTTGTAATACATAAAATAAAAACATATGAAAAAAAATCTAAATGAATCACACTTTATTTGAAGCATTTGAAAAGAAATCCTTTTTCGGCTTGATACTATCAGTTGCGTGATATCCAACAATATCTGTATCATCGATTGCCATTTAAATTTGTGGATGGTATTGGCAATAGTTCTACACGTACGAGTGATTAGGGGTGCGAAAATTGATTTCGATCACTTCCTTACCGCAGTTTAGGTACGCACAAGGCTAAGCATGGCGAAAAACCTACGTAACCAGGCACAACGAAAGCTGGACATCCGTAAACTGCGGACCACAGAGGTAGCGGACGCCTACTCCAATCACCTAACTCAACTGCTGCGGAATGCTCCAACCCCTGATAACATAACCTCCCAGTGGCAAAATATAGCCGACTCCTTAGAACGGGCTGCGAGAAGCGTACTTGGGTACTCAAAGCCGTCTCAAGAAGATGCCTGGTACGATGATGAATGTCGCAATGCCTCGAGAGAGACGGTTGCTGCATACAGGGCGAAACTGCAGCCAATGGCAACGCGAGCTGTTCGTGAACGGCACCGTGAGAAGAGTAGAGAGGCAACTCGTCTTATTAGACGGAAAAAGAAGGAGCTGGAGAAGAGGCAGGATGAGTGCACAGAGTTGCTCCGAAGTAGAGGGGACGCCCAAAAATTCTACAAGAGAGTTAAGGCGAGAATGCGTGGAACAGGGTTACCCTCCTGCAAGGACAGCGATGGTCAGCTAGTGACGGACCCGGATAACGTTCTGAGGATATGGAGAAATCATTTTAAAAATTTATTGGATGCAGACACCACTCCAGAAGCCCCCCTCCAATCCATGACGAGGGTGTTTATTGTCCGCCTCCGAGCCAGAGCGAGAAACGTGTGGCAATCTCCCGCCTTAAACATAACAAAGCTGCTGGAGCCGATCGTCTCCCTGCTGAATTGTTTAAGGCTGGCGGGGAGGAGCTGATTAGGAGCATGCATCAGCTCATGGCGAACATCTGTCAAGAGGAGAGCATGCCCGGGGATTGGAGTTTCAGTCTGTTATGACAAATCCTGGAAAAAACCCATGAAAAGCAGATCGACACCTACCACCTCTTTGTCGAGTACAAAGCTGCCTTCGACTCTCCGATAAGGAATAGGCTTTATGAGGCCATGTCTGAGTTTGGTATTCCTGCAAAGTTGATTCGACTTTGCAAATGTAACTTAGACAACACCAAATCCTCGGTTAAGATTGGTAAGGATCAGTCTGAACCATTCAACACGGAAAGAGGTCTCAGGCAGGGCGATAGCCTGTCCTGTCCTGTATTTAATATAGTTATTGAGAAGGTGATGAGAAAGGCTGGTGTCAATATGTCTGGCACCATATTCCACAAGAGCCACATGCCACTAGCGTATGCCGATGATAAAGATATCATTGGCCGAAATCTGCGGGACGTTACTGCAGTTTTCTCATCACTAGAAAACGAGTCAGCAAAAATGGTTTTTCGGTCAACGAGGACAAAACAAAAATAATGATATCGACGAACAAAGAGTCCTCTCGATGGGGACGCACTGTGAACGTTGACAATTATTGTTTTGAGGAAGTCGATGAGTTTACCTACCTCGGATCTTCCGTCTACAAGAAAAATAATGTCAGCCAAGAAATTAAACGGAGAATAGTGTTAGCTAATAGATGTTTCTACGGACTTCGGCATCACTTTAGTAACACCACCTTATCTCGGAATACTAAGAAACAGCTATACTAGGTGCTTATCTTACCTGTTCTGTTGTATGCTGCCGAATCATGGGTGCTTACTACAACGGACAAACAAAACCTGGGAGTATTCGAGAGAAAAGTACTCCGAAAAATATATGGACCTATCTGTGTCGAAGGCGAGTTTCGCCATCGGATGAACCATGAGCTGTATGAGCTTTACCACGACATCGACGTACTAAAAGAGTCAGAATGCAACGACTTCGATGGCTGGGATATGTTGCCAGGATGGATGTAAATGCTCCAGCTAGAAAGGTGTTTGAAGGCGAACCTGAAGGACGGCGCAGAGCAGGGAAACCCAAACTCCGCTGGAAATACCAAGTGGTAGGCGATGTGCCATCATCTGGTAGGACTAACTGGAGAACACACGCAGAAGACCGAAGCGTGTGGATTTCTTTATTACTTTAGGCCTCAAATTTATGAACTACGTTTCGTAAATTGTAATTGGCCACTTAAGTAAGTAAGTAAGTAATTGGCAATAGTGATCTTAGAAGGTCGTTTATGTATGCCATACGTTGTGGCAAGTGCACGAACATATTCTGAAGTCTCGTAGACTCTTTGCTCAATGTGAAGACTTCAAGACAAATTGACGAACAGTTCTTAATTAATCCATGGCTCTAACTATAGCCCAAGGCCCCGCAATCTGTAAAAAAACAACAAATGAAAATCACACCTCTAAATGGATCACTATTTACTTGAAATATTTGAAAATAAATCCTTTTTCGGCTTGATACTATCGGTTGCGTGATATCCAATAATATCAGTATCATCGACTGACATTTAAATTTGTGAATGGTATTGGAAATAATGGTCTCGATAGATCGATTATGTGCGCCTTGTATTGCGGTTAGAGCAAGAACAACATTTTTAACGAAACGCTGACTGTTTAAAGTCTTGTAAACTCCATATCTTCATGGAGGTACTCCATTATAAATTGTCGAATAATGCTGTATAAATATAAGGCCACAGTTTGACACAAAACGCCAGTTATCTTCAAAAACAGACAAATAAAAACAAAATCTTTAAATGAATCACATTGTATATAAAATATTTCAAAGGAAATCGTAGCTCAGCTCGGTACTTGTTTTTTCATGTTTCTTAAATATTAATGCCAACAACTTTTCTTTGATAAAGTACATGCTAAACAATATGAAAAGCGTAAAATTAACCCACCAACATAACTCACAATTTTGATTGTGAGTCAACTTAATATTAGCACACATTTTAGACAAGTGATCTTAAGGCTACAACACGAGCTTTTATTGTCTGCAAAAGCAAAATTAAAGCTCCCTTAAAGTGTTCAAACTATTTATCATTGAAATCTACAATTAATATAACTCATACGTCTTATGTACCCTACAGTAATATTACTCATACGTTCCAGTAGATATAAAGACATTTCCCTCCCACTTTTGTCCTCACACTGCTTTGAACAACAACTAAACAAACTTTTAATAAACTTGTATCTTTCCAATTGTTAACTAAAAACCATTCTAGCAAGTTGTCACCACAACCAGATATATCCTAGAAACTCATAGAAATTTAGCAAAATCATGGTAGCACTATCAAGTAATGATGTAACCAAGTAACAACCAACTCTCCCTCAGCCCCATCATAACGTCCCAACACCAATTGTCTTTGGAATTTTGACTGCGACCATATGTACACAATTTGTACACAATCGCGTAAACTTTTAATAAAAAAAAATCTAACTAAAGTTTTGTATTTGTTTCAGCTATTTTAAGTAACAGAAATGGTTAAAGTTTTAGTTACAAAATTGATGATGCTGTAGTTATGGTTTGCGATAAGGGCATGTAACCTTGGCACTCTTCGCTCTTTTCCCTAACTGTTTGTTTTGAATCCTTAAGGGTTAAAAATCTTAATTTAAAATTTGTACTTTGATAATAGTTTACACATACAGACAGACATGCGTGCTCATACATATATACATATCTGTCTAACAGTAGCTAGTATTCTTTGTATCCTGTAGTTATATATGAGTGAGCGTAAAAAGCGTTTATAGTAAAATTGCTGCGTTAGCAGTTTTTTTTTGCTTGTTTGTTGTGTATTATGTGAAATGAAACAAATTGTAGAAATTTGATTTAAAACCTCAGTTTGCATGAGGGTTATGCGGGTGAAATGGAAAAGGGTTGTCTTCCATTCCTTAGAAAAAAACGTAATTAATTTTGTTCTTTGTAAATAAAATTGGGGCACTGTGCGATGTTTACAGCTATGCACTATTTAAAGTCTATCCTCATGCTGTGGATACATCTGCCCCATTCACACGCTTAAGGCTTAGTAACCTTCATGTTACATCCTTTGATGTTTTTATGGCTGTTAAATGAAAAATATGAGAGTTTGGGGTTAACTAACATTAGTATGATGGGGAAGCTCTAAAAGAGTAAACACTTAAATAGTTTAGATGATTAACATCCAAGTTTGGAGTGCTATAAATTATGAGAGTACAAATCATCCGTTTTGACAACGCAAAATAGAGAGAGTGAGGGAGAGAGCGCGTGACTTTTTATAAATATACTTATATGTTTGTTGAAGTATGTGTTGAATATAATGTGTGCTATGGTATTCCCATAAGAAATGGTGATTATGATATAACTCACAGGGAAACAAGTCTTTAGTTAATTAAGTCCCAAATATAATTTAGGTATAAAAAAACAACAAAACTATGCCAAAAATTATGTGGTTAACTCTAAATTCTAAATATTTAATAACACAGTACAACACATGATTTTGGGACTGAATTCTGAGAACTGCACGTGAAAGTAGCCCCAAAAAGAAGAAGTTCTGCTTAATACGTTTTTTCTAGTAACATGCCATAATAATTTAATATCGATTTTAAGTTAGTAAGTATTATATTGTTATATGGTGAGGTATGATTATCATGAGTAATATTCCACGCAAATCATACGCCCCGTAGTGCAATAGTTTTATTGTAACTGCTACAAAATAAATAAAAAACTGAAGCACCATCTTGCTGCAACGAAATGTCGCCGACAACATACGCTTTTCAATTTGGTCAACAAAAAGTCGGCTTTCTTGGTGCATCAGCGCCCGCCGTTGACGGTTATGTTCGGTCGGGTCCCATTTCTAAAGAAATACTGACCGACAATTCAAACAACCCAAATACCGTACCAAACTGCGAATTTTTGTGATTATCCTGCGATTATCTTTTCAGTTTGTTCATCTACCCAAAGAGAACCATTTTGTTTATTGACATATCCAGTGACCAGTTATTACAGCTATGATGTTCCTTAGGTGGACTCTGGACAATTTCAGCACAAATCGTGTCCTCTGTGCATCCTGTATAGGCCAAATTTGTTTGGTCGTCGTGCAGGTGGGTTCTCTTGCCCATCTCTCTTCAGCAATGATGTTCAGTTTCCCCGCAATGAGCTGTTTCCCCCTTGTGAGAGGGATCCCAAAGAGACCGTAAACTTCACCCGAGTTCACGGTTATGGCGGCCTTTGCCAACGTATCGGCCATTTGGTTTCCATATATGTCCCCATGTCCTGGAACCCATGTTAGGGTAACCGTCGAATGTCTCGCTATCTCCTCAAGAGACGACCGGCATTCACGAACATTTCTCGAAGTGGTGTACACGTTCTCTAGAGATCTGATAGCCGCTTTACTATCAGTAAGAATATGAATATTGCCGTCCAATATCCCAAGATACTGAATTTTCTCTACGGCTATTCTAATGGCCGCTATTTCGGCCTGAACTATGCTACAATGGTCTGGTAGCCTGATTGATAAACTCAGATTCAATTCTTCCGAAAAGATTCCACAGCCCGCTCTTTCCTTTGATTTTGAACCGTCCGTGAAAATTAGGATGACATCCTCCCCAAATTTCAGGGCATTATCATTATCATTATAGTAGGACCTATCCGGGATGTTCCTTATAAAACCCGGATCGAATAGAGGTTCAGGTATGGTGTAATCCGTGCGGTAGATCACATTGATTAGGTTCAGAATTTTGGCATGTCCATAGTTTCTGTGCATCCATGCTTTTGTGGCGTCTAAACGCATTGCGGTATTCGCCGCTATTTTCCTCGCCTCAATGTCCGGGGGTAACCAGTTAAGGATCGTGAACAGTGCCTTAGTTGGAGTAGTTCTAAGTGCCCCTGTTATCATGATTGCCATCAGTCTCATAATGCGTTCGAATTTCAGCCTTTGGGACGCTTTATCTAAGGCCGGCCACCAGACTGCCGATCCGTAAAATAAGATTGGTTTGATAACTGATTCGTATAACCAGTTTAGGTTCTTGGGGCTAATTCCCCAATTTAGGCCAATTACCCTTTTGCAGAAGTATAGAACCGTTGCCGCTTTGCTGATCCTGGTCTGATTGTTCAGATTCCAATTCAGTTTACTGTCCAGTGTTAGCCCGAGGTATTTGGCACTGTCAGAGAGTGTAAGTGCGACTCCATTTAATCTTGGTTTGACAAATTGAGGGATTTTGTATCTCCGTGTGAATAGCACCAGTTCTGTTTTACTCGGATTTACACCCAGTCCACATTCATGACACCATTTCAGAAGAAGTTTCAGTGCAGATTCCAGTAGCTCAGAGAGTAGTTTTGGATCCTTACCTGTAACTATTAGTGCCACATCGTCCGCATATGCGACGGTTGTGCAGCATGTTTTCTTCAGCTTTCTCAGGAGACTGTTGATGTTAAGATTCCATAGTAGTGGAGAGAGTACTCCTCCTTGTGGAGTACCGCGAACCGCCACCTTGGAAATATTTGACACGCCCAGACTGGACCAATGCGCCTAAATTTTAGTAGTTTATCAACTAAGGCGATGACCACTGGGTTAATCTCCAGTTGTTCCATTGAGTCAATTACAGACTCAGGTTTGACATTATTAAAAGCTCCCTCAATATCCAGGAAGGCAGCGTGAGCGTATTCTTTGTAGTTCAGGGATCTTTCAATGAGGCTAGTTATCGAATGTAAAGCAGTTTCCGTGGATTTGCCCTTCGTGTAGGCATGCTGAGCCCTGGACAGGGCCTCCGGTTTAAGAGATGATCTGATATATACATCAATTATTCTCTCCATTCTCTCTCACCGCAGTACCAATCACTAAAATTAAAGCTAAAACTTAAGAATGGCTGATTAAATTTTTGAGCGGACTGGATCTGGTTTAAAACCAATATCCTTGTGTAAAATTTGTAAAGTTGTTGCATACGAGGGGCCAAGACGAAGAGCACTGCATCGAATCGATTGAGATTGATTGTTAGCCACACTCTTCGCTTCAGCCTTTATAATCTGCCTACTACTCTGCTCTTTTAGGTCGCGTATAATGCATCCACCAACATTAAAAATTTGCAGATGTTATTGGCAATAGTGGGCTTAGAAGCTCGATTATATACGGCATACGTTGTGCAAGTGCACGAACATAATTTGAAGTCTCATAGTCTCTATCACTCCATGGGAAGACTTCAAGATAAATTGCCTAACAGTACCTTATTAACGCATGGCCATAACTTGAAACCAAGCACTCGTAATCTATAAATTAAAAACAAATGAATAAAAAACCTCTAAATGAATCACACTTTACTTGAAATATTTTAAAAGAAATCATTGTTGAGCTTGATCCTGCCGATTGCGCGTTTAGAAATTTAAACTGGCGGGCAATAGAGGTCTCGAAAGTTCGGAAAACATTTTTAAGAAAACATATTTTCGTTAGGGTACTCTGTGATGAATTGTCGAATATATATACCGCATACCTCTTTAATGGGGTGCAAAGGGAAATTAAGTTTTTTAGTTAAGTTTATTTATTATGAAAGAATACAAATACTGATTTTCTTTTTTATAAACTTTGAAAAAACGAAAAAATGGGACAGGGTCCTTTAATAAGTACAAAAGTAGCCTCTCCAAAAAGTCAAATTTGTATCTTTTTTTTAAACATTGTAAAAACAAAACTTTACATATGAAATGATATGATGACCTAGAATTATTGTCTAATTTTCAGAGCATTGAAAGAAGACAACGTGACAAGGTCCTTGAATAAGCAGAAAAGCGTCTTCTAAAAAAAGTCAATCTTGTTTTTTTAAATGTTGTAAAAGGAAACACTATAATAATCATAAGAATAAATGTCAAGAATTTTCTTTTTGATTTCATCAAAGCATGCTTTGATCTTTCATTTTTGATTTACCGCTATGCGATCAGACGTCAGTAACGAGCGTGAGGGATCATTTAAAATCGGTGTTTTTCACATGTGCGCAAAACAGCAATATGGAGGGATATAAAAAGTCATTCCATATTAATAATATTTTTTTGTTGTTTAAAGACTGATATATTAAAGACTTTCAGTTTTCGTTATTTAAAAAGAATAACAAATATCATAAAAAAAAAATTGTACTTGGTTCTTTTTATTTACCTTTTTTAAAGCTGTTACCATATGGTCACAGTCGTCATAACACCAGTAAAAATGGATATTTTTGTGAAATTTTTCGTCTTACTTTTTTTATGTAAAATTCGTTTTTTAACTAATTCATATGTTGTACGGACAAAATCTTTAAAAATTTCCCATTATTTCGCTCTCGTCATTAAAGGGTTAAATACCCTCAAATTATAATTATTTTCAATATTTTTAGTATTTTATGCTTTCGAATTTTTCTCAAATATTTCCTTAGCTCCGTTTAACAAATCTTTTATCTCTATCGCTTGTAGTTATATCTCTAATGCGTGCTATAAATTTTTATTATATAAAAGTAGTTTAACGCATTTGTCGTCTTTAGTTTAACGGAACGTAAACGTTAAATGTCAAACGATGAAACATTCTCTTGCCACTGGAGCAATTTTCTTGGGGATCCATCCACCAGAAACATATTACAGTATTTATATCTCCTTGTGTGTTGGCTGCAATGACAACGTAAAGCTTTAAAACACTAGAAAATTATTCTGCAAGCGTCAACGATAAATTTCATTTCATAGCGCAAAGATGAACGACAAACAATGATCAAGATAGTGGGTGAATGTAAAGTTATTGCTAAGGAATACAGTGAAACTGAAGAAGAAAATAGAGTGGTATGAAAGCGATTTGTACCAACAGAGACTGTAGGCAATAAGGCAATAAGTACAGTTCACTTCATTTTAAAAAATTAAGAAAAAGGTGAATAAAATTACACTAAATATAATCCGTCATCGATTTGGTAAATCGCATCAAAATATATCAAACTCGTTGCGGTTTAAAAAAAAAAAACTTACTTTATGTTGCATGAAAATTATCTCTTCAACTAAATATTTTAAAATATATTTTTTTTTTTTTTCAAAAAAGTTGAACAAAAATTATTGTCTACAAACCACTGTGCTGTCTTTTTCAAATTCCACGTTCACACAGAAATAATTCCAATAAACCACACCATCACCACCACCAACATGTATACATTTAACACATGCAGTTACTGTCTCCACATACGATATATAAGAATTCACTCTTCCTACCACACGAATGGATCATCAGCATCACTGTTGTTGCTGTTGACGCTGGTAAAGCTTCCTGAGGTGCGTGACTACGCTTGTGCTGGCTTTCGTGTGCTGCGAGTATGCAAGTAATAACATCTGCTGCAATTGTTGAAATGGGTTTTTATGGCATTTTTATGATTGTTTTTCAGCTTCTTTTGGTTATGGTTGCCGTTTTTGCAGTGCAACAGACAATAACGAAAAAGAACAGAAAAAAACACAAAACCAACAGCACAAGAGAACTTTAAGCAATTTAGCTTCTGTTCATTTATGTGTGAGCGATATTATATTTTATTTTATTTGTATCGTTATTTTTCATTTTACTTCTACGTTTGTACTCTCGACGCTCTTTTGTCAAGGATGTCGTACAATCTTTCCATTTTATCTGAATAATTCTCGATGAAATCGTTTTTAAGAGTATAGTGGGTGCTGTTGCAGCTGTCTGGTAGTGCTGTTCTTTTTAGAAATGCACTTGTATTTCTTTAAAGATATACATATAGTTCCATTGTCCCAAGTTGGATTGATGGTATCAAATAAATGCAAGGATGGACTTAAACATTTTTGTGTGCGGACAGTTGCAATATGCTATGGCAGGCGGATAGAATGTCTTAAATTATATTTTTGTGATTTCATAAAGTTTCAGCAGTCAATCAGTCCGCTAGATCTTGCAGCTTTTTTGTGTTGCTAAAACCATTTTCTTTTAGAAATGACTCACTTTCGCATGAATAGTGAAACTGTTGGGTCAGTCACGGTTTTAAAGTTTATTCTGACGGAAATTGTGTCATCGTGTCTTTAGTGATGCAAAACGTTGGTTGAATGCAAAGTTGGACATCATACAAATATATTGCAGATGGAACAAACAAACAAAGGTGCACACTCAGATAAATTTAGATAAATAAAACATGGAAGATTAAATTACTTAATGTTTTTACAAATTAAAAAATTAAAAATTAAAAATTAAAAATTAAAAATTAAAAATTAAAAATTAAAAATTAAAAATTAAAAATTAAAAATTAAAAATTAAAAATTAAAAATTAAAAATTAAATATTTATCCGTCGGTGTTTCGATCTCCTCGACTACGGCTGTTATCGCGGGTACGGACAGGTAGACGGTCACTTATAAATCGATTCGGAATTCGATCGCCAGCTCTTAAATTAAGACAGTTATCGTGGGGTCAAACTGATACCGCCATCTTCGAACTTGATCTCCGTTTGAGGGATACCAAATTTTAGATCGATAGTTCTTAAACCACGACTTAATATCTAGTGGGGAGAGATAGACGAACACCTTCAAAAAGGGGGAGTGGTTTTTGTTCAATCTTGCTCATCGTTGAACTTAACCTCCGCTTAGAGAATGGAAGCTTGTGTTCCAAATACAATCTACAATCGCGTGGTCAGATAAACGGACATCCCCAACACGTGTCATTGATTCCTTCTGTATACCTGAGAAGGCTGCAGTCACATCCCGCAGATTTAAACCGATGATGTCTACGTCATCAACGTACGAGAGTAGCATGTAGGTTTTGTTGAATATCGTGCCACTCGTGTTTACTGCAGCTTTCCTCATTATCATCTCCATCACTATGTTGTAAAGGTCACGCGATAGGCCGTTCCCTTGTTTTAGACCTCGTCTGGTATAGAATGGCTCCGTAAGGTTCTTAGCAATCTTCACTGAAGACTTCGTGTCAGTCAGCGTCATTCCGCAAAGGGTTATAAGCTTCGCTTAAATTTTAAAAATTATAAAAATCATAAAAATTATAAAAAATATAAAAATTATAAAAATTATAAAAATTATAAAAATTATAAAAATTATAAAAATTTTAAAAATTATAAAAATTATAAAAATTATAAAAATTGTAAAAATTATAAAAATTATAAAAATTATAAAAATTATAAAAATTATAAAAATTATAAAAATTATAAAAATCATAAAAATTATAAAACTTATAAAAATTATATTACAAAAAGAATTTATAAAATTTTATAGAAATTAAAAAAGTTATAAAATTATAACAATTATAAATATTTTATAATTATAAAAATGATAAAAATTATAAGTTATAAAATAAAAAAATAAAAATTTTATAAGTTATTAAAATCATAAAAATTATAAATATTGTCAAAATTATAAAAATTATAAGTTATACAATTTATAAACATTTTAAATATAATAAAAATTTACAAAAGTTATAATTATTATAAAATTATAAAGATTATGAAAATTATAAAAATTTATAAAAATTAAAAAAAAAATCTAAAGATTAGGAAAGTTTAAAAAATTGAAATATAGAAAATTATAAAAACTATAAAAATTTTAAGTTACAAAAATAACAAAAATTTATAGAAATTAAAAAATTTACAAAAAATGTAATAATTACAAAAATTATAAAGTGTCAAAATTACAAAAATTCTAGACTGTAAAAATTCTAAAAATTAAAATAAAATTACGAAAAATTGCAAAACCTAAAAATATTTAAAAAATTTTATAAATTATAATAATTTAATTAAGTAAGCAAAAGTTTCAAGAATTTTTTTAAATAAATTATGAAGTTCTGGTGATTTCAGTAACTTTTTATTATCATTGTATCAAGTAAACTAATGGAATTCGATGCTGGATCCAAGGTAACTATAGAGGCTCTCTAGCATTATGAGCATAAAAATTTCTGTACAAATTTTTTTTTTTTTTCAACCAAACTTATCTTTTGTTTAAATATAAACTATAATCAATATTATTAAATACAAAAAAGGAAAAAAAAAAATAATGTTAATTAAAGGAAGACGTCTGTGAAATGGCCCCACAATTTGTTTTCCTCTAAGCCGTTTCGCCATTGCTCTTTGTTGTTATAATTTGAATTTGGTTCTTTGAGTCGTTTCATTACCCCACCTTGCATATAGTTGTATGTAAAATATGCTGTGGGTTCAAATTGTTTTCTAGGATCCTCGATTCTCGCAGATTCTCGTATCCTTGTAATATTCCCCCCTCGCACTTATACATATAAAACATTTATACTCAACCTCTGGCACATATTTCACTTTGAAAACCATTACTGACCATTTTAGGTTCAGGGACGAAAACACTACGGATTAGATTACATAGTGAAACATGGGCGGAGCTGGTGTAACATATTTTTCATCCAAACAGTGGTTTTAAATTAAAATAAATTAATTGTCATGTTATGCTGAGTGCTTTTGCCATAGGAGACAACGACCAATGCACAAGGAGCTAACGTCATGAGCCATACTAAGCGTTACTTCCGTTCATCTGCGTGTATGTGTGTTTGTGTATATGTTTAAGTTACCAAGTACATTGACATCCGCATAAATAATGACCCGAGCAATAGTATCAAATTCTGCAACGATTTCACGGGATGCTCTTCAATTTGTTGTGGTGGTGCCAAGGGGGGCGGTAGTAAAGCTATGCTGAGCAGGAGTGAAGTATGGCTGAGTACTTTTGTTTATTTGTTATGGTCTCTTAACTGGAACACTTGTTGAAAGGTTAAACCGGCGACAGATTATAAATTAAATTTAATTGGATTTTATGCCATTGGACTGCAGTTATATCCTCTTGTGTGCTAGTGTGCTATTTCCGCACTATTTGATACTTGCAGCTGTGCTGTAATTGAAATACGCAATGAATGCTGCATTTGTAAAACTGTAAAACAATTGACTTTTGATATTTATTGTTGATTGGGAGTTTGTAATTCAAAAGCGAGTTGCGAGAATGGACAACAATTTCGGATTTATCAGCAGCGATTTTAATTTGAATTGGTAATAAATTTTGCACGGAAATATAGTTTCTGAATAAAAACTAGGTTTAATGATATATTTGTTTGGGGAAATGGTATAAATTTCCTGTAATAATAATGGGCCTTGTTATCCTGTGGGTGTTAGATAGGATGGGGAGCTCACATTCAAATTGGAAATTTTTTTTTGAAAAATTGTAAATTTCTCTGCGGATTTTTATTGAAATAAGATACAAAAAAGTTGTAATTACTCAAAACTCTGAAAATAAAATTATTCCGAAATCCACATCTACTGGTTGCTAAGCCAAAAAGGTCAATATTAAATGTAATTAAATAATTAAAAATACGTATTTATTGTCTCTAAATTTCCTGTGCATTAGACTAACCTTAACTAATTTTCGAATTCCTCTCAATACTTTCACATATTTTATTACAAACGGGTGAGGTTTCAACCAAGGCATATCGGTTTAAGAGTTAAAATAAAATAGAAGCAAGGGAATAAAGTTGTAGAAAAACAGCTGCCAAGAAAATGGCAACCGGAAATCAATGAGGAAATGCAGCCACACCATAATTCCTACAATAAAAGCATTCTAGTTGCAGCTCCAACAACGGCGGCAAACACATTGCAAATACACAGAATAAAAAGCGGATGCCCCACTCACATACACACACTCACACAGTCTCTTTACATTCAATTGACATTTCACGCATGAACGTGTTTGAATTAAGAATTGAATTGAATCAATAGAAATACACTCACTTGCAACCACTTCTACACTCTCTAATGTTGTTACAGTCTATACACACGCACACACCGCCATATGCTACGTACAACTACAAGTACATGAATATCCGCAACGTGTTTGCATTACACGCTTACACGTACAACAATATATATGCATGAGTTGTTGTTAGGTATTGCAAACACACACAACAATTATGGTTCTTCATAACATGAAGAGAAGCAACATTTGCTGGTTGCCATCAAAGCTGTGCCAGTATTGTGGAGAGTGGAGAAGGGAGGTTACCGGCGCAGCCACTGGCTTTGTGATGTCTGTGTTGCTGCTGCATTAAAATAAATAAAATTCAATTTATTTTCCAACGCACAATTACTTTATTGGTGTTCAGATCACAACTACCGAAATACTTGAGGGCTACAGTTTGATATGGATATCACCTTGCACACCCTCACCCATTCTCTTTCTCACTCTCTCTCGCTCTGTATGAGTATTTAATTCTATTTCAATATTAGTATTTGTGTCATCAAACTGTATTCACTGCAGATAGACTTTTAAGATTTGTTGGCTTTGTTTTGTATGCTCGAGTACAATTTACTTATGTTGACAAAGCATTTTGCAAGTATTTAATAAACTTGTATCAGTTTATTGGTTTTATTTTAAATAATCTTTTGTTTATTTAACAAAAGAGCAAAACTACAGATTTGTTACATATTTTCTAAATTTAATTAAATGTTACAACTATTGAGATGATTTGCATGTGATGTAATCACACAGCGGGGAGGAGATTTCTTAAATTCGGTTTATTTAAAATTCTTAAAGATTCCACATAATGAAGTGATAGATATGTCGTTTTCAAATCTATCATGGTTGGGAATTTAAATACAGAAACTTTGAGTAGGTCAACATTTAACATATGGCAGAATCAAAGAATTTTATATTTTCGAAGCAAACAGTATGTGAAGAGAAAACTAAACAACCAGTAGAAAATCAAGTAATCAGAGATTGGAGGGCTAGGACTTAACAACATTAATTCTACACAAACAAAATCGCTTTGTATGCCGAAAATAAGTTATGCGAGAGGTAATAGCTTCTAGTAATTAAAACACACTTAGTGGGACCTACATTTTAACGATGATACCGACGTCAGATTATTGTAACGATACATATGTATGCAGACTAGTTGCTCCCTCGACTACTTGCAGTGCTGTTTACTCAACGAGGCTACCTTCACTGCAAGATGTGTATTTATTGTTTTGAGGGCTAAACCTGCGGTTTACACAAAAAGATATTGCAGCCAATAAGTATTCAGTGCCTTAGCGTCATTTAGCTGAGCACAACGTGCGTACTAGGTATGCGAGTACTATCGAAACATTGATTTTTCGACTATCAAAAGAAATGAAGGTCCATTGATGAAATTGATTACAAAATGGGTACAGAAGTTCAAGGAGACTTACTTACTTAAGTATTTAGCTGGCACTTCTTTGCAATCCTATGTGATTATATGCCGCACGTAGAAAAGTTAGTCACACCATGTTCTGCAAGGTTCTCAGTAACATTTCCAACGGAACTTTGGGCGCCTTCTTCTGTGCCGTCCATCGAGTTCATTGTCAAGGACTTTTCGAGCTAGAGCATTTTTGTCCATGCGTACAGCATGACATAGCCAACGCACCCTTAGTCGTTTGACCACATCAATGTCAGTGCACAGCTCATGATTCATACAACGCCGATACTCTCCGTTAATGATGATGGGCCCATAAATTTTAAGGAATATTTTCTCTCAAATACTGCCACAACCGATTCATTCGCTTGTGTCATAGCCCAGGATTCTAAAACATACATCAAGACAGGTGGAACCAGTATCTGGTATAGCTAGAATTTTGTACGTCAAGAGAAAGAGCTCTGTCATTGAATCGCTTGCTTAGTCCATAGTAGCATTTATTACCACGCAGGACCCTTCTCCGGACTGCGAGGCTGACGTTATTTTTCTTATTGATGTCGGAGCCTAGGTAGATAAAATCATCTACCACCTTGAAATTAAAGTTGCCAACGTTCACGCAGTTTCCCAAAATCAGTAGATTCTTTGTTCCTTGAAAGTAATAACTTGGTTTTTTCGCTGATTCCTTCTGTATACCTGAGAAGACTGCAGTCACATCCGCAGTTTTCGACCGATGATGTCTACGTCATCAGCGTACGCGAGTAGCATGTGTCCTTTGTTGAATATCGTGCCACTCGTTTTTACTGCAGCTTTCCTCATTATCATCTCCATCACTATGTTGAAGAGGTCACACGATAGGTCGTCACCTTGTTTTAGGCCTCGTCTAATATAGAATGGCTCCGTAAGGTACTTGGCAATCTTCATTGAATACTTCGTGTCAGTCAGAGTCATTCAGCAAAGGTAGATGGTACGTGTCGATCTGTTACTTCTGTGTCTCTTCCAGGATTTGCCGTATTGTGAATATCTGGTGAGTTGTTGACTTACCAAGTCTTAACCTAACTGATAAGGCCTAATCAAGTTGGATAACACTGGCTTTAGTCTTTCACATAACACACTCGACAGGACCTTATACGCGATGGGTAAAAGTCTGATCCCGCGGTAGTTGGAGCACACACTTAGATCACATTATTGCAGCACAGGACATAATTCGTGCGTAGGATTTATAATTATAAAAATTATAAAAATATAAAAATTATAAAAATTATTAAAATTATAAAAATTATAAAAATTATAAAAATTATAAAAATTATATAAATTTGAGAAATTATATAAATTATAAAAATTATAAAAATTATAAAAGTTATAAAATTTATAAAAATTATAAAAATTACAAAAATTATAGAAAAAATTAACAATTACAAAAAATGTATTTATTTAAAAAATTGCGAAAATTAATTATAAAAATTATAAAAATTATAAAAATTATATAAAAATTATAAAAATTATAAAAATTATAAAAATTATAAAAATTATAAAAATTATAAAAATTATAAAAATGATAAAAATGATAAAAATTAAAAAAATTATAAAAATTATAAAAATTATAAAAATTATAAAAATTATAAAAATTATAAAAATTATAAAAATTATAAATATTATAAAAATTATAAAAATTATAAAAATTATAAAAATTATAAAAATTATAAAAATTATAAAAATTATATAAATTTGAGAAATTATATAAATTATATAAATTATAAAAATTATAAAAGTTATAAAATTTATAAAAATTATAAAAATTACAAAAATTATAGAAAAAATTAACAGTTACAAAAAAGTATTTATTTAAAAAATTGCGAAAATTATATAAATTATAAAAAATATAAAAATTATGAAAATTATAAAAATTATGAAGATTATAAAAATTATATAAATTTGAGAAACTATATAAATTATAAAAATTATAAAAATTATTAAAATTATAAAAATTATAAAAATTATAAAAATTATAAAAATTATAAAAATTATAAAAATTATAAAAATTATAAAAATTATAAAAATTATAAAAATTATAAAAATTATAAAAATTATAAAAATTATAAAAATTATAAAAATTATAAAAATTATAAAAATTATAAAAATTATAAAAATTATAAAAATTATAAAAATTATAAAAATTATAAAAATTATAAAAATTATAAAAATTATAAAAATTATAAAAATTATAAAAATTATAAAAATTATAAAAATTATGAAAATTATAAAAATTTTAAACTGTTTGTTAGTTTTTAGTCGATCGTGTTTTTTATATATTAAATTTGCGTTAAGTGTATCAAATTATACATCAAATTCGGCTTACGATCAGAAAAGTGTTTTTTTTATTGTTTGATACTTTTGGTCAAATTCAGTGTGTCACGCACTAGGATGACGCGTTTCGAACTCCATGACGAGTTCATCTTCAGACCCCTTTGTGACGAACTGATGCACAATGCTACATCATCAGCTGTATATATATCTACAATTATGTCAAACATGTACATGCGAAGTAGATATCAGCCGAAAATGTCCAGCACCAATTATAGTTTGAATTTGACCGTTAATATTCAAACATGAGAAATGGAGGAAATTCTTTCCCCACTATTCCCCTTTTTACATCAAAGCTTAATCTTCTTTACAAGGTTTTTTTTTGTTGGTAAACTAAGATTACTTTACATTTTTCTATGTCAAAGTAAGGCAATTAGGTTTTAGGCTGTGCCGTGACACACTGATTTTGACCAAAAATATCAAACAATAAAAAAAAACACTTTTCTGATCGTAAGTCGAATTTGATGTATCATTTGATACACTTAACGTAAATTTAGTTATAAAAATTATAAATATTATAAAAAATTATAAAAGTTATAGAAAACATTTAAAATTACAAAAAATATATTTATTAAAAAAATTGTGAAAATTATATAAATTATAAAAAATATGAAAATTATAACAATTATCAAAATTGAAAATAATTACAAAAAATTATAAAAATTGAAAAATTTATAGAAAATATTAAAAAATATATATATATATAACAAAAAAAATATATAACAAAAAAAATATAAAAATTACAAAAATATATATATATACAATAAAAAAATTATGAAAATTTTAAGAATATTATTTACTAGCTCCTCGCCACCGAACTTGGAGAGCGCTGCCGGAAGTCCGTCGGCAACGGCTGCTTTATTATTTTCTTGCTCTTCTTACCTCGGCTTGAATTGGTAATGGACAATCTAAGCCATTGTCTATAGTTGGCGTGAAACCTTCATGTGCACTGCCTTCCGGAACCAGCAGTTGCTGATAGTGTTCTCGCCATATATGCAGCACGCTCCAACCATCTGTTGGCCCCTAGGTCGCTTGAACTAAACCCTCCGGACTTTTTCTTGTGGTGTTACTGTATATAGGAAATGTACACAAACAGAAATTTCAGATTACTTATATAGATTACTTTTGTTAGTTACTTTCATGAGCGACCCTGTACGTTGATCATATCCCCCATATCTTCAATTAATTAAATCAGTGTTAAGTTTTCTAGCATATTATGAAATTTCTTACATTGACTTACAAAATAAATTTTATTAATTATTTACTAATTGAATTTATTTGTATATTTTTTTTTTCTTTTCAGGTAAGAGGATTTCTTCTTTTCAAAATCTACTGACAATGTAAGTAGAAATATTTTTCATATCCAAATACTTATGTGAATTTATTGAAGTTCAGATACCCGTTCACCGTTTGTAAAAATTACAATAAAACAAAATCTACGCTATGTAAATTTTCTTAAAAAAGCTTTTATAAAATATTCTCATTGACTTAAGAGAAAATGGACAGCAAAACCTGTTCAAATATTAAAGTTTTGCCAGGCATATCGGTATTTATCAAGATTTTTAGATAACTAAAAATTTCATAGAACAGCTTCATTTAGTTTAAATTTTCTAGAAAATATTACAAAAAACAATGGCTTCATCGCAGGTGGCCCATTTATAACTGTGCAACATAAATGTTTCCCTCTCAACTTTTTTCTACGCTATTATTATCATTCTGGCTTTTATATTCGATTTTTCCTTGTGCTGTTGCTTACACCTTAACAACCCCCATAAACTAAAGGTGGACATTTGTTATCCCCGGGATATTGGTCGTAAATTTTAAATTCACATGTCATATTTATGAGCTTCGAACTTTATGCCATAGCTTGTTGTTGTCATAACAAATTCCACGTTCGGGTATGTTGGCCCACATGAAGTTTACTACCAGCAGGGCTATTAAAAAGGCCACTATGCGCAATAGGAACAACTTTCATATTTTGGTGTTCATTTTTATGACACTACACATTTCGTGTTATTATAATGTGTTTATTTTCTTAGTTTAATTTGCTGTTTCAAAATGAAAGCAAAAAAAACCAACAAAAAATTAAGCGATTTGCTTTTCTTCGTATTAATTTATTACCATTTTCCATTAGTTAATCAACAATTCACATCTTGATGGGTGTGAATAAAATTTAGAATTTATATAACGAATGCGTCAACGAATGAATTGAATTATGTTCCAACAACATATTCTTAGTCAGTTCGATTAAGTGCGTACAAAGTAAACAAAGGCATTAACGTAACAATTCTAGCAAATATCATGGGAATTGTTGAAATGAATTGGAATGTTGTTAGAGACTGTTGAAATTTAATTGTTGTTCAGAGTGATCGGGAGAGAGAGGGAGAGAAACTAATTCGAGGAAATTGTTGTTGCTTCAACTCATTTGGGTGAGTTGTATTAATTTTTAATTATCGTGTTGTTTTTAAAAAACACTAGTTAACAAGATGTAAGCATGAACTTTTTAGTGTTTTTTATAAGAAGAGCATATAAAATTCATACGTGATAAAAAAAATACAGACGCGTATATATATTCACAACACAATATATAGAGCAAATGGTAATAACAATTTCTTGGTGCCCGACCACGTGTAAATTTTGTTAACTAGTTTAATTTTTTGTGATGATGTGCTCTGGATTTGCCCTTTTATTGTATACGTGTGCAGCTGAATAATTGCTTTATTGTCGTACATAACTTTTGTATTAACCGCTATGAATTTTAATTTAATTTTATAAAAAATTGTATATCATGAACAATCATACGCCACTGGTACTACAATGTTATACTAGCTGAGTTACAGAATGTAACTTTTTCATTAGATACAAAAATGGCATTATAATACTATCGAACTAGTCAACATTTTAACGAAATTGTATAGGGCTAAGATGTCTGTATGTCTGTATCTATTCCTATTAACAACCCCCCACCGTTAATACATTCAAAATTGTCATAGAATTTCTTTCGTTTATATCAAATGTGATCTATTTTTATGATTCGTTTTCTCATATGCATAGATATAAATTATTCTCTTTTTGACAATCATAAAAAGTCAAACAAAACAAAGTTTTTGAAATGATTCAACCCACTTTCAGCCATAACAGATCCAAGGCAAATTATTTATAAACGCATGTTCAAATATTGAATTGTGGCCGTACCCGTAATCCATAAATCAAAAGGCCACCGAAAATCATAAAATGTCACAAGATTGTCTTTGCGTCGACATTTTTCATTCATTTGTCTGATGTTTGCATATTTTCTTTTCTGATGGCTGCCCATGTGGGAGGATGCGATCCAAGAAAGACATAATAAAAATGGTTTTAATTTGAAATCATATTATAATTTAATTGCAAAATTGGCTATTCGAAACATGTGCTCATCATCGGATGGCACATACGATAATTATATTAAAGCTGTGGGTCATAACAGAAATTGCAGATCAATTTGGTAGCAGAAAGTTGCATGAGGTACACTCGAGAAAAAAATTAAAAATAAATTAAAAATTAAATTAAATTCAAAATTCAAAACTTAAATTTAAAAATTCAAAATTCAAAATTCAAAACTCAAAATTCAAAATTCAAAATTTAATATTCAAAATTCAAAATTCAAAATTCAAAATTCAAAATTCAAAATTCAAAATTCAAAATTCAAAATTCAAAATTCAAAATTCAAAATTCAAAATTCAAAATTCAAAATTCAAAATTCAAAATTCAAAATTCAAAATTCAAAATTCAAAATTCAAAATTCAAAATTCAAAATTCAAAATTCAAAATTCAAAATTCAAAATTCAAAATTCAAAATTAAGAATTAAAAATTAAAAATTAAAAAAATATAAAATTAAAAATTAAATTAAATTCAAAATTCAAAATTTAAAATTCAAAATTCAAAATTCAAAATTCAAAATTCAAAATTCAAAATTCAAAATTCAAAATTCAAAATTCAAAATTCAAAATTCAAAATTCAAAATTCAAAATTCAAAATTCAAAATTCAAAATTCAAAATTCAAAATTCAAAATTCAAAATTCAAAATTCAAAATTCAAAATTCAAAATTCAAAATTCAAAATTCAAAATTCAAATTCAAAATTCAAAATTCAAAATTCAAAATTCAAAATTCAAAATTCAAAATTCAAAATTCAAAATTCAAAATTCAAAATTCAAAATTCAAAATTCAAAATTCAAAATTCAAAATTCAAAATTCAAAATTCAAAATTCAAAATTCAAAATTCAAAATTCAAAATTAAAAATTAAAAATTAAAAATTAAAAATTAAAAATTAAAAATTAAAAATTAAAAATTAAAAATTAAAAATTAAAAATTAAAAATTAAAAATTAAAAATTAAAAATTTAAAATTAAAAATTAAAAATTAAAAATTAAAAATTAAAAATTAAAAATTAAAAATTAAAAATTTAAAATTTAAAATTTAAAATTAAAAATTAAAAATTAAAAATTAAAAATTAAAAATTAAAAATTAAAAATTAAAAATTAAAAATTAAAAATTAAAAATTAAAAATTAAAAATTAAAAATTAAAAATTAAAAATTAAAAATTAAAAATTAAAAATTAAAAATTAAAAATTAAAAATTAAAAATTAAAAATTAAAAATTAAAAATTAAAAATTAAAAATTAAAAATTAAAAATTAAAAATTAAAAATTAAAAATTAAAAATTAAAAATTAAAAATTAAAAATTAAAAATTAAAAATTAAAAATTAAAAATTAAAAATTAAAAATTAAAAATTAAAAATTAAAAATTAAAAATTAAAAATTAAAAATTAAAAATTAAAAATTAAAAATTAAAAATTAAAAATTAAAAATTAAAAATTAAAAATTAAAAATTAAAAATTAAAAATTAAAAATTAAAAATTAAAAATTAAAAATTAAAAATTAAAAATTAAAAATTAAAAATTAAAAATTAAAAATTAAAAATTAAAAATTAAAAATTAAAAATTAAAAATTAAAAATTAAAAATTAAAAATTAAAAATTAAAAATTAAAAATTAAAAATTAAAAATTAAAAATTAAAAATTAAAAATTAAAAATTAAAAATTAAAAATTAAAAATTAAAAATTAAAAATTAAAAATTAAAAATTAAAAATTAAAAATTAAAAATTAAAAATTAAAAATTAAAAATTAAAAATTAAAAATTAAAAATTAAAAATTAAAAATTCAAAATTCAAAATTCAAAATTAAAAATTCAGAAAGTCCACGGAAACTGCTTTACATTCAATAATAAGTGTAATAGAAAGACTTCTGAACTATACGATACACAGTAGATCCAATGCGGATTAATTTTAAGAGTTCACCAGTCAGTAAGATGACGACTACATTAATCTCCCATTTTTTCATTAACCCATTCCTTCCCAAGGGACCGGCCGTGGCATAGTGGTTAGAACACGCGACTACCATGCGGGAGATCGCAGGTTCAAACCTGGCTCCAGTCATCTTAAAAGAAAAAAATAAATAAAATTTTCTTTCATTGTCGGCTCCCCTCGAATGTTGTTTGACAGCAACTTCGCAGTATTAAGCGTCGATTCAATCGTCGTGTCTAGTAAGAGCTTCTCAAAACAGTGACGTTCGCATTCGTCGATAAATAAGTAGGTGCCGTTAGTTGTGAATCTAAAAATAGAAAGCGTGTTAATTCACAACAACGCGAGAAGCTATCCCATACCTCATTCATGGGGTGCAAAGGGAAATTAAGTTTTTTTTAAGTAAGTTCCCAAGCCTCTTTGTTTTAGAAAAAATGTAAATGTTTTTATTGATTTAGGGTCTTATATATGCTATTAAAAATAAATTTAATCAAAAATGACAAAAAATAATTTGAAAAGTGGTTTCTGGGGGTGTACTCGCTTGAGTACAATGGGAACATCCAGTATTAAAATTTTGCAGTTTATTGTGCACAATAGGTAAAAGACAGTAAAGTTTTATATAATTTTTTTTTTATTTAGGATGATTATATGGATATAAAAACATATTCGTTGGATTTGAGAACTATGAAATAAATGACTTTGGGTGGAAAAAGAGTGCTCCTCTTCAGCAAATCATCGTGATTCGGTATGAAACTTTTTGAAGCACTCTTTTTCCACGCAAAGTGTTACATTACACAGCATCCAATTTTTAAAACCGAAGCGAACGGATTTTCCTCTTATAAATTGTTTGGATGAGTGGCCTCTGAAGTATTTTACCATAGTAACCAAACTGACAAAACTTTTTGCATAAGATATTTGAAAGTGGTCTTACTATAGCCTTTTTATCAGTCACATCCAAATTTGCGTTATCAGCAAGATGCAAGTATCATTTTATTTCATGAAATCGATTGCGTGGCATGTTGTTGGAAATGTATGAATTTCTTAACGTCTTCATCCAGGCACCAATACATGTTTTCCCTAGGCATTGAAAGGTATCCACTTAAGAGCAAAATTCCAACAAATATTTTTAAATCTTCGCCATTGAAATGGAAATCGTGCTGGTTTTTCTGCATCGCATACTTCTTTGACTGTTCGACAATCAACTCTACTACCTCTTGATCAAACAATGTCTCAAAAACTTCGACAGCGGTTTTGGACTCTAAAGCAGACTTCATTTGAATTTGAGCAGTTTCATAATAGTTAGTCGACGTCATTTGCATGTTTAGAGGCCTTTTTCTCCACTTGATGGATGGGGGTGCTAACATATTTTTTTTCATAACAGCAAGGGGAATATCATCTTCGCTGTCACTATTCACAAAAAGTTCCAATTGGCCTGGTATATCATTTACAGCCTCATCGCGCAATAAATTGCCTTCATCTATTTCTTCTTCGTCTGTGTCGCAGTATGGACTTGGAGGAATAATAGCGAACTCAAAATCGGACATATGTTCGGCGCCAACAAAATCGGCAGCATCAGCAAGGTTTTCAAACATTTTACCGTAAAACATATTGACATCCATATTTATAAATCTAGTAAGAAAAGTACATGAATTTTCCCATTGTACTCAAGCGAGTACACTTAATTTTATGCTTACCGAAATACACTTTACTAACTTCTTTTGTGAAACTTTTTATTTTTAATGTTAAATTCAATGTGTTTGCTGCTCACTTTCCATAACTTTAGCCTCTTTCAAGTAATAATGATACCGATCAAATGACGATCAAAAAAAGAATAGCGAAAAAAATGTACACTGCAAAACATAGTGCACAAGAGGGAAGCCAAAAATTTACCGTTACACAGTATTTGCATTGTTGTTGGTATACAACACTTCTAAAGACTTCAATATATACAAACAATATGATAAATGTAGAAAAAAGACGAAAAATTTGGGATAAACGGTGTAACCAAATCGGTCATTTTTCTGTACTCAAGCGAGTACAGTGGGAAGGAATGGGTTAAGTCAATTACAGATACAGGTTTGACATTGACTTCATGAAACAATACGAGATTAATGCAATAGTCAATCTACTGATAAGTAAACTCCTAAAATTTAGCGCATTGGTTCTAGTTAAGATGTATCAAATGTTACTAAGGTGGTGGTTTGTGGTACTGCACAAGGAGGAGAACTCTCTCCATTACTATGGAATCTCAACATCAATACTCTTCTGAAGACGATAGACAAGATGTGCTGCACAACTGTCGCATATGCGGATGTCGTAGCACCCCAGCATCCCGTAAGGATCCCAAACTACTTTCTGAGCTTATGGAATATGCGCTGAAATCAAAACATAACTGTGGATTTGTTGTATACCTGAGTAAAGCGGAACTGGTTCACTATTCACTCGGAGATACGAAATCTCTCAATTTGCCAAACGCAGATTATATGGTGTCGCACTTACACTTTTTAATAGAACCAAATACCTTGGGCTTATATTGGACTAAAAACTAAATTGGAGTCTTAACACTCAAGTCAGGACTAGCAAAGCGCAACGGCTTTATACTTCTGTGAAAGGGTAATCTGCCTCAACTATGGAAACTGGTTTTATGACTTTCTTCTTATTTGACGTATCGGCAGTTATATTTCCGGAGCCTTAGAGGCCGGCCCAAAAACTGAAATTCGAACACATTATGAGACTGGTGGTAATCACGATAGCAGAGACTGTTTTTGATTCGAAACTGGTTACCTCAGACGAAGAAGACAGCAGCGAACACCGCAAGGAGGCACAGGGACTAGAAGTGTGGACTTAATCAATGTAAGGTGTCACACGGATTACACTGTACCAAACCCTATTTTCGATCAGATGATTAAAATAATAATACCCTACACTTTGGGGAGGATGTCATCCTAACTTTCACGGACGGTTCGAAATAAAGGAAAAGTTGAAAAGTCGGTTAGGATACCAGATCACTCCAACATAGTTCAGGCCGTAATAGCGGCCATTAGAACAGCCTTGGAGAAAATTCAGTATCATAGGATATTGAGCGAAAATATTTATTTGCTTAGTAATAATAAAACGGCTATCAGATCCCTGGAGAACGTGTTCATCACTTCAAGAAATATTCGAGAATGCAAGTCGGCTCAGGAGGATAAAGCGAGACATTCAACGGATACATGTGTTCCAGGAAGTCGATGCATTGGCAAGAGGCGCCACCATTGTGTATTTGGGCAAAGTTTACGGTCATATTGGTGTAACTCTCATAAGGGAGAAACACTTAATTGCGGGAAACTGAACATTATTGCTAAAGAAGGATGTGTGAGGGAACTAACTTGCACAGCGCCTAAACAGATTTGGCCAGCCATGGATATACAGAGGACACGATTTGCGCTGAACCTGTCTAGAGTTCATCAAAGGAACATCAACAAGCTAGAGGGTTAAGACTTCCCTACAACGATTTTTGCAGAACCAGTAACGATAAGGAAGAAAAGGATACCTTAGAACATCTTCTATATCACAGTCCTGCTTTTAGTGATCTGAGATATGAAAAGTTTAGTCATCGGACACATGTGGAAAATACCTATATATCAGTAGGCAATCTTCGTAGCATCCATGCCGTTATTAGATCAACGAAATGAATAAAAAAATTGGTGCGAGAATTTAAAATGGTATCACAATGTCACCTACACTAATACCCAAGTGGGCTATGCTGAAGGAGGCTGCCAAATTAACTACTAACCTTAACTAAGCCTGAGTTTTAGAGGTCGCTAGTTGGATGTATAACATGTTGTTCGATCTTGATGGAACCACCATCGTTCATTTCTACGCCAATAATAAAGAGTACAAATGTACGTTGCGCTAATGTTGAATTACACAAAACAACATTTTTCACCTCATTGATTTGGGACTAAATTCTGAAAACTGCACATTGAAGTAGTCCCAAAAAGAAAAAGTTCTGCATCATTCGTTATGATGCAGTTAGTAAGTATCGTATAGGGGAATTTGTCATGTTGTCACGACTAGTCCGATTAAGCTGAAATAAATTAAAAAAAATTAAGAATTACAATTCCTTTAATCTGTTCATATGTATAACGTTTACCTACATAAGCAACAGTTTTACTTTTCCATTCATCACATGATTTTGAACTGGGTTAATTTGGTAGCAGTTACAATAAAACTGTTGTACTCCGTGGCGTATGATTTGCGTAAAATATTACTTATGATAATCATACGCCACCATATAACAATATAACAAAAGAGCCTAAAACGTGACAAGTTCTCTTATACGATACTTATTAACTTCAAATCGATATTAAATTATTATGGCATGTTACTTGACAAGAAGAATAATGCAGAACTTCTTCTTTTTGGGGCTACTTTCACGTGAATTTCTCAGAATTGAGTCCCAAAATCATGTGCTGTTCTGTGTTATGCCCCATCCCGCAATTAAATTGCAAACGGATTATTGATTTACCCTCTATTATTTAATTTGAATACTTCCTCTTGTGTTCGTTTCTTTTGTTTTTCAAAACTACGTAAATTCAATGGAATTTTCTCGAACATTTCCCTATTTACGCTTGCAACGCTTTTAGCTGATGTCACATGTGGCGGTATCAGTCATATTTTATAAATAATTTAATTGCTGTCTTAAAATTCAATATTATTACAAGTATTTATTGGTATCACCGAAGACATTTAGTGACATACAACTATTTGATATTTTCAGCTACAATTATAATTGTCGGTAGTATATTTTTTTTTCAAACAAAATTGCCGGTGACAGTTTTATAATGAGAAAGAAAAATATTCAATGACGGAGACAGAAAAAACAAACATTCTAGTATCCTTTATATAGATTTACATATGTGTGTAATTTTATATTGTACACCACAGCTAATGCCAATATTATTAACGCTGTGGTGTCTTTCTTAACGTTCAATTACCCATCGTTTCCACATACATATTAATCAAATCTTATAATTTATTAACATATTTTATTTGCTCATAAATCTCATTAGACATGACAGCTCTGTTCGCATTGCGGCATATATAGTTTACAGTAGTTTTTTTTGTTTGTCATATCTTTAAATTGTCTTAATTGAGAGCTTGAGTGTAAAATAAATAAACAAACCAATTATACATTAACATAAAATCGGTGACAGTGGGGAAAAAGAAGAGGGTCATTATTGGAAAAATATTTAGATGATGTAGATGTGTGATGGGACCGGCCGTGGCATAGTGGTTAGAATACGCGACTACCATGCGGGAGATCGCAGGTTCAAACCTGGCTCCAGTCATCTTAAATTGTTCTTTCATTGTCGGCTCCCCTCGAATGTTGTTGACAGCAACTTCGCAGTATTAATTGTCGAGTCAATCGGCGTGTCTAGTAAGAGCTTCTCAAACAGTGACGTTCGCATTCGTCGATAAACAAGTAGGTGCCGTTAGTTGTGAATCTAAAAATAGAAAGCGTGTTAATTCACAACAACGTGAGAAGATATCCCACACCTCATGAATGGGGTGCAAAGGGAAATTAAGTTTAAGTTTTTTAAGATGTGTGATGGATGAAAAAAATAAAATGCAATTATGAGGAAATTTAGTAGTGAGAACTGTGTAAGATAACTTTCTCGGTACATATATATATACATATGTATATATAATGGCTATTAAATTTACAATTTAACGTAAGTTAAGATCGATATCTTACAAGTTATTCATTTCAATTTCAGTATGTTGACTACTCAATTTTTATATTTACCCCACTGTGTCGTATTCAACACATTAACATTAAATTAATTACACACAAGTATACACACATGGCACATCAATAACACAAAATAAACAGAATACCGTATAAGAATTTAATATTTACATTGTTTTGAATGAAAAATAAAGACGTCAGAAAAGGAATGACGGATGTTGTAAATAAAACCATATAATAAAAACATCTATATGACCTCTCAAACTCTGATTTTCTTCATAAAAAAACTGCATGTCACTTTTATCATTCCACAACAGCAAATCTCTTAAAAATCTATGCTTACCATCAGCTGTGTCGTGTTGTTAGCTCATCAACGTCACAGTTTGCTTTAGTGCCTGCCCCCTCCCCTATATTTGGAGGCAACTTAAATGATGCCCTGTGGTTTGTTTGTGTTTGGTTTGAATTCTTAGATTCTGTTTTTTTTTTGTTTAATGAAATTAATTTAGCTCTGTGGCAGTGGCATCACTACGCAATTGATGTACTCGCGCTCACTACTAACAGCCATGACGCGATGCATGCATGATGCCTTTCATGCTGACAATCACTCAGCGTGTCAATGGGTGAGCCAATTGCGGTGGCGGCAGCAACAACAGCAACATCATTAGTAGCAGTAGCTGTAGCTGAAGTGGCAGCTATAGCAGCAAACAACTGCGGCCTTTATTTGTAGTCATAAATCACATTAAAAGAACACTTGAATCAACGATAAAACAAGCGATGCTTGAGCACAAACTAAAGCGTAACAAATTGTTAAATACACGTATAGGTAAATCAAGACCAGATGATGCCCCTACCAGAGGAAGTAGTAGAGAGGAGTTTTGCTTAGGCGGTTGAGAGGAAATTTGATGGCTTTCAAAATGGTTTAAGACATCATGCCTAAAACGTGACAAATTCCTCTATACGATACTAACTAACTTCAAATCGATATTAAATTATTATGGCATGTAACTTGACAAAACGAATGATGCAAAACTTCTTCTTTTTGGGGCTACTATGACGTGGAGTCCTCAGAATTGAGTCCCAAATCATTGAGCTGAAAAATGTTGTACTGTGTAAGGGAAGCATAAAGCTGAGTAATGTTTAAGTCAATACATAGATGTTGAAACTTTTAAGGTAATTCCTGCAGCACATATTTCTTAGAAAGTAGTAAGTAAGTAATAGGGTGAAATTTTTAATATGATATGTATGTAGTTATTGTAAATGCAATTCCTTTATTAAACATGTTGTTATTTAGACCACAGCAATGATAATATTTCTTTTGCCCCCATAGAACCATAAATTGTGGCCAACGATCGCCATCAGCCCACTCTCAAAGACAAAAATACTCTCATTAGCATTTGTATCGCCTTCTATGCATCTGTGCGCTGCAGCACTATTGTGTTACCCCTCCATCAAAAACACTTGAGAAATCGTTCACCTATAAAATAACAACACAAACAACAACACCACTTGATTCTTAGCATTTTCAAAAACTATGTGAAATTATTATTTTATAAATGGAACAAAAATTTGTTTGGGTGGTGTTGATGTAAACATAGAAAGCTCTAAAGTGGCCAAGCAAAAAGACACAGTCACGAAAAAATTTAAATCTAAATTGTCTTTAGCATAGCCAAGAAGGGGGGCTACAAACGAATGGGCACCAAATATTATAATATTTAGTAAATGTCTTCATTACGCCGACATCCTGATGACATTATAATGTACAACTTTATGCCACTGTTACATGGTTACACATTCATTCGTGTTGTGATGTTTTTGATTTGGTGTGAGTGGGGAGGTGGTACACTCTGATGATGATGTTGATGATGATGATGAACTGCAACAATGTCATCTTCATAATCATTCATCTGTCTTTCATCTTGTGTTGAAATTTTAAATTAAGCATTTAATTTTTGTATAGAAAAAACAAAAACATTTTGGTCTTGTGTCAATTGTGAGGCGTCAAATGATAAATTACTTTACATTAATTTTACATTGTGTGCCGTGTAGGTGTATTTGTCTTAATGTATGTATATTAATATTTACATATAACAAATGATGTTGTATTAATCAGTGGGAGTGACATGACCATTAATATGAACCGGAAATTATGAGATTTTGCAAAATAATGATGACATTAATAATTTACGGAGATAATAAAGGAATACAATGGATATTAAAATTTTCCAGAATATGGTTCCTTCTGATAATGTGGAAAACAGCTTGGTAACTGATGTAAGGACCTAAGGAGTAAGTTTTTGGAAACAGGACACTTTTCTGTCTTTCAAGAGCATGATGTCAAATTATGACCTTATGAAAGTGAGTGGGTCGCTAATATTTTCCTTAGAATTGGTTGCTGCATTTCGAAGCACTGCCTAAGCGGAAAGACAAAACAAAGTTCAATGTTATTCTTTCTAATAAATAAAGCAGAAACAATTTTGAGGAATCGTCTGAAATTTCTTTTACTTCAATCAGCGAAGGCAGCTTAAGAACCATCGCACAGTAGTTGCCGTTCCATACAAAGAGCGGCCAAAAATAGAAGGAGTTATCATGGGTGTATAATATTTGGCACATCTCACAGTATCGTAAAATGCCACCAAAATATTAAATTTGGTTAAATTCTGTGGAAGGATTCAAGGACCTCTCTTAGATCCTGAAAATTTAAATTTCATAGTAGGAACACCAAAGTCGACATATCGATTGATTCTATCTATGTATGACTAAATATTAAATTTGGTTAATGTCGAACAAAGGATTCAAGGATCTCTTCTATATCCTGAAAATTCAAATTTCATAGTAGGCACACCAAAGTCGGCATATCCATTGATTCCATCAATCTATGACTAAATCTCAAATTTGGTCAATGTCGGACAAAGGATTCAAGGACCTCTCTTAGAGTACACAATCAAAAAACGACACCGAAAACGCTGGGGCCGCTTTGTTCTATTAAAGATAACTCAACATACCGCAAATTTCCGCAGCTGAAATTTACATCATATAATCTGTAAATATTGGTAAACATTTTATTTGGTTGTTAACTTCGATGGACTTCACAACTAAAACTCTAAGTGAAATTTAAGTCTACACACGAGTTAGTACTGAAATTGGCACATATAATAAATTAATTTAATAAAATAGACACAACATGCTGAGAAGTTTTTAATTCTTTTATATAATAGTTAAAACCTTTCTTACAATAATTAATTCTTCCATTGTTTAATTAATCTTTTTTAAAGAGGTTTTTACGTTTTATTTTGGACCTTCACTTGGCAGTTACTCACGCATTGAAACAAAATTATTTTTATGGTCTGTCTTTTGCAGCTATTCTTAAAGAGGACAGGTGGAATAAAGCAAAACCAAAAGAAATTTGAAAGATCAAAATCTATTGTCAGATAGTGTTGCCACAGTTATACGCAGAATTTTGACTTTATTTTTTTATGTTTGGCCAATGGGGACGACCTCTGTTCATCGGTAATAAAAAGTGGGTATAGTTAAATTTTTGTGCTTTATTAAATCGCTTGTTTTTTCCTCAACAACATCTTTTACACAGTACAACATTTTTTAGTTCATTAATTTTGGGACTCAATTCTGAAAACTGCACGTGAAAGTAGCCCCAAAAAGAAGAAGTTCTACATCATTCGTTTTGTCAAGTTACATGCCATAATAATTTAATATCGTAGGAAAACGTTATATGAACAGATTAAAGGAAATGTAATCCTTAATTTTTTAAGACTCACACAACGGAACCTACTGTTTAACAACGAATCCGAATGTCTGCCGTATAAGAAGCTATTTTCACTATGAAATTGCTGGCGACAATATCAAGGGAGCCACCAATCAAAGAAATGTAGATGACTTTGGCAGGTATCGAATCCTAGCCTCCCGTATGATAGTCGACTTCACATGCATTCCTGTAAATCTGTTTGACTGTCTGACTTTATCCTTGTGGCATTTCCTCATAGATCGGGATATAGCATCCTTGACCTCAGACTCTATGGGACATTCTTTATCGTATCAGTACTTATCTCAATATGTATTTTCATATCCTAGAATTGTTGTTGCGTCAGTGGTCATATTATAAGCAATATGCTGTTACTGTATATGAGGAACATAGGAATTAGGGGTGTTTGTTTTCAGTAATCGATTGAATTGGTTCGAATAGATATCGGCTATCTCGTCGGTTGTTGTTGCTATTGTAGCAGTAAAAGTGTCTTGTTGTCTATTAGGTGTTATTTGGTACGCTTTGTGCAGTATTTTCTTCTGTGTGTGTTTCCTGGCCAAGGGGTGGGTCCAAAGAGACCTGGGAACATGGTGAGTTGGTTTGGCAGGGCAGGTGAACAGGTGTATTGTGTCGTGTGAACCATGTTTGCATGTGGAACAGGTATTCGACGTATTGCCATCAATTCTTGCCCAGTACGAATTTAGGCGGCTCCACTAGCCAGATCTTGATTAGGCCAAAACAACTCTTGTCTGCCGCAGTAATTCCTCTTCCTCCGAAGCCACTGATGGAGGATGTTCCCTAGCACGACATTCACTCTATAATTGTTAACGGCTTCGACGACTGCGTCCGAGTGAATGTCCGCTAAGCCTGCCTGAAATACTCTTTGGTCTAAAGGCTCTCTCTTGTAACGTTGGATCTCGCGCTCTATACCTTTCCTGACATGCCTGTGGAATGGGAGTCTATATACATGTTGGTGGTTGGGATGGCTGGACCGGTAACAGCCAAGCAAATACTGTTTCGACAGGCTCTTCGACGGTTCTTCCCTGACCTGCCTAAGGGGCGGGAGCCTATGCACAATGTCGTGGTTGGGATGGCTGGACCAATAACTGCCAAGCAGATATTGCTTCGACAGAAGAAAATTATGTCGGCGCACGGGTATGACCTTCGTCTCCTCATGAAGCTGGTCCACAGACTGGAAGACATGAGGACGCACCCTGTCGTAGTTCTAAGGGCGGCATTTTGAAAAGTCTGCAGGTTCTTCCACTGCCTCTCTCTTACATTCAGAGCTGCATAGTTTACCACAGACCGACATATCGATTTGTAAGAGTTCAACAAGGTTTCTTTTTAGATTCCCCAAGTGCTGCCGGCTAGTGACTTGAGGACCTTAGTCGTACTTCTTATCTTATTGCAGAAAGCTGGGGGGTAGGAGCCTAATCACAAGATGGTGGTTGGGATGGCTGCACCGGTAACAGCCAAGCAGATACTGCTTCGACAGAAGAAAATTATGTCGGCGCACGGGTATGACCTTCGTCTCCTCATGAAGCTGGTCCATAGAAGACATGAGGAGGCACCCTGTCGCTGTTCTCAGTGCGGCATTTTAACATGTCTGCAGGTTCTTCCACTGCGTCTCGCCCACATTCGGCGACCATATTGGAACTGTATAGTTTACCATAGAGTGGCCTATTGCTTTGTAAGAGGTCAACAAGGTTTCTTTGTCGGTTCCCCAAGTGCTGCCGGCTAGCGACTTGAGGACCTGGTTGCTACTTCTCATCTTATTGCAGATAGCTGTGGCGTGCTCGGAATTGTTATGTCATCGACTATCACATTGAGCTGCTCCTTCACTGCGCTGTCCATTCAATCCAACAATTCCAAGGCATTCAGTTTTATGTACCAGACTAACCAGCAGCAATTCTTCGGCCAGGGGCTGCCACCTCAGTACTGTGTGTCCTTTTTATCTCGTCGGTAGTTGTTGCTATCGTCTACATCAAAATTGTATAATAGTGTTGGACAAGGCTCCCTTATTTAGACAATCACATTTTCTCTCGGCTTAGTGGTAAACAAATTGTTTAACCAAATTTAAATTGTAAATCATACGACAAAACATAAATCTCTTTTGTTTGCCCACAATTCACTGCTTTTGCCATTAAGTGAAACCATAATTACAGCAATTACCATTGCGGGATCCATTATTATTTCTTGGTATGCCCTAATGATTGCAAGTGGTTGCTTTTCAGTTCTACTTTTATACACAGGATATCTTATGACCTTTCACTCGGCCGCCCTTATTCACTTCTCCACCCTAGTAAAAACTAACTAACAAAGACCTGTGGCCCATTATGAGCATGCGGAGGCGGCATTTGCAATAAAGGTGAATCAACTTTTATTATAACGTTTTTAGGTACATTCACATTAGATTTCTGCCACACCACTACGACCATACGGCTAACGCTTCAACATTTGTTGGACATTGGCGTTGTAAGGCTGTTGTCAATTCGTAGAATGTCTGTCGGTAAGCTTGTGGTCATTGTGCCGCAATTTGTTTCCCTTTGTGTTACTTGTTTAGCCGAACTGACTGTCGGGTCGGGGGCTGTTGTGAAACCGGACGGTGGTTATGTGCTTTAGTCATTGCACTGCGTGCTATACATTCATTGTATCCCTTTTCAGCGCACATGATCAAAATAATTTGACTCGCTTCCCAATTAAGATTTATGATGCAGACCAAACGGTATGAAAGCAAATGGAACACAATGGCCCGCCTGGACTTAACTTAAATGCTGCGTACAACACTGAATGCTGTGTGGAGTGGTCCATTGCTACACCGCTCTCTTGGTCAATATAACATTTACCATTGAATTGAGTTCCTAAGATGTTTTACAGAGGAAACGGCTTCTTTTGTTACTAGCCAGGCATTGTGGTCCTGTGAACGGCAGCAGAAATTGTAAGGGAAACTGAGAAGAGACATGAGTACAGCATTTCTTGTCTAAAGCAGGATATTAAAGTAGAAACTTTGACATTATAATATTGCGGGAGTGCTTTAAGTGTGGCAGTCGTTTAAATGCGGTAAGTTGGAAATAAAAGTAGAATTCTACAGATTCTATATAAAGTTGTTATTTTGTTATGGGGAAAATAAGAAATGGTCTTTGCAAGTCTGTTTATTGTCGGCGAGTTAAATTAGATCGTTAAATTAGAATTAGTAATTGACCTTATTACTTACTACTTATTATTAACCAAATTTCATAAAATACATATATAAAAAGAGAATTGAAAAATATGACTTTAAGTTGGGGAGTCATTACTCAGTACAACATTTTTCAGCTCATTGATTTGGGACTTAATTCTGAGAACTGCACGCGAAAGTAGCCCCAACAAGAAGAAGTTCTGCATTATTCGTTTTGTCAAGTTACATGACATAATAATCTAATATCGATTTGAAGTTAGTATGTATCGTATAGAGGAATTTGTCACGTTTTAGGCTCTTTTGTTTGACATAACTTGAGAAGCACTAGTCCGATTTAGCTGAAACAAATTTAAAAAAATAATTAAGAATAACAATTCCTTTAATCTGTTCATATAACGTTTTCCTACATAGCAGAACATTAATTTTTCCATGCATTCAAAAATGATTTTGAACTAGCAGTTACAATATAACTGTCGTACTCCGTGTCGTAGGATTTACGTGGAATATTACGAGTACTGATGATAATCATACGCCACCATATATTATTTATGTTATGTCTAACAAAAGAGCGTAAAACGTGACAAATTCCCATATACGATACTTACTAACTTCAAATCGATATTATATTATTATGGCATGTAACTTGACATAACGAATGATGCAGAACTTCTTCTTTTTCGGGCTACTTTCATGTGCAATTCTCAGAATTGAGTCCCAAAAGCATGTGTTGTACTGTGTTATTACTCTGCTGTTCACCAATGCATCTTTACGAAACAATCCTTCATGTAGTCGATTATTGTGTTATGTATATTTGTAACACTCTTGCTGGACATATGCTATAAGAAGTTTTTTAGTCAATGTCGATTTCATTTAGTTTCTATCTACAAAGTATTTAAATACTCTTCGATTTATCGACTTGTTCAAATTTAAATTTAACCAATTCAATAACATCATTTGGATATTAAAAGTTTCGTTTACTCTCCCTCCATTGTATGACGATAATAAAATAAACTAACATCAATTATTTGTGGTATTAAATATTAAACTTTTGCTGTAGAAATCAATTTCTCGTTTAAACTTTTTTTTTTATTGAAACATACTACAATTGAAATTTAGTAGACAGCCACATAGTAGAATATTGTGGCAAAAAGCAACAACAGCAACTATTTGCAAGCCGCATTGGTGTGGTATTTTATGAAACATTGTAGCATTGTTAGTAAAGTTATACAATTTATGCAATTATAAAACTTAAATAATTGAAGAGTTAATAAGAATTGAATGGATGAAGTGTATGAAAAAGCTATGAGTGATTTGTGAATACTAAATTCAAAAAGACAGCAACAACAATAACAACTAAATGAAAAAGGTTATAAGCCCGAGGTGGGGTACAAAATCGTTGATATGCATAATCTGAAATCGGATTATGAACAAACAAACAGAAAAAAAGCAACCAGATTAAATGTAACTACAAAAACACTAAAAGATGACGGCAAACCATATACCGTAGTAATAGTATAGGACAACGTTAAGCAAAAGTTACTGGCTGCTGGTTGTCAATAGCAACCAGGTCGGCATTGTTGTGATAGCAGAAAAAGCTCAAAAGTTATACTATCATACAAGCTTAATTAAAATCACGTGCCGTAAACTTTGTGTAAACCATTTGAACTGCATAGTGTTACATTTGCAAAAGAAATGCCAAAACTATATTGTATACCAATAATATTTATCTTCATATATTATGCATCATCTCATCATCTGTAACCTTTACAACACTTGTTGCACTTTTACATAGTGTTGTGCTAAAAGTGCTGAAAACCTCACAAACCACTTTTTGGCTTAAATTTCATTTATAGCATTTAAAACTATGAATTGCATTAGCTTTGCAATTATTAATTCATATTTTTTTTGTTAACATTGTAGCATGACACGTTTTCATCTTGTTTTGTTTTTGAGACAGCATTTTCGATGCACTTCTCTTAACTTTTGTCTCGATGTCTCTATGTGTGTCTGTCCGTCTGTCAACCTATCTGCGCCTCAATCGCTTTTGATGAAAATTAACTTTTGTTACTTAGCGGTGATTTGTTGTGTATCAATTAAGCTGCAATTAGTCGGTAATTATAAACCGCATTTGATGTGAATTTATATGGACAACAAAACTAATAAATATTTGTGTATGTTTGCCTATACATGGAGGCGGAGATGTTTGCAGTATTTATTTTATTTTAAATATTTTAAACTATTTTTATTTTTAATTTTTTTAATATTTTTTAAAATTTTTAATATTGCTCTTGATTAATTCTCACAGATCGACTAAAAACAAAATCAAGAGCAACAAAACACTGAAGGTACACAGTACGTGGTTGGCAATTGTGCCAACAACAAAAACTTCTCTGTAATTGTGTCCGATGGCCACATGCATAGACAAGAGCTTGTGTGAATGTTTTATGTTGACTTGTTGTGTGTTTTGAGGATACTATCTTCGCACCGGTGGGCAGAGTTTCTCATTTAAATTGAGTAACTTTCTTCCCTTAAGGTTTGTGATGATAGTGGAGAAGTCGCAGCAAAGGGCGCTGACGAGGCATTGTGGTGAATGCCGAAATAACGTTATACGCCTTACCCGCTGTCTCATAATACATTTCACAACTCTTGAACAAAAACCTATTGGTAATAATCACCAATTACCAATAGTATAGATCTTAAACCGAACTATAGCAATATAATATAATTTTTAATATTTTTAATATTTTATTTTTAGTTGTTTTATTATTTCTTTTACTATTTTTAACATTTTTAATATTTTTAATATTTTTTATGTTTTTAATATTTTTAATATTTTGAATATTTTTAATATTTTTAAAATTTTTAATATTTTTAATATCTTCTATATATATAAAAATGAAATGGTCCACGTATGTCATACCATGACTTGAGAACGGCTGGAGCGATTTGGCTGATTTTTTTTTTATTCGATTCGAAATTTTCCGTAGATTGTTTGTGTTGAAAAAAATCAATTCCAGGTGGCGGTAGGGTGGATTTATATCGAAAATTTGAATGCATGTACCAATTCAACTGAAATTTAGAATGGATATTCATTTATTCATGAGAAAACATTTTATGTACAAATGGACCCGGTAGATGGCGATGGGGTCGGTTTACAATCAAAATTTTAACGAATGGGCCAGTTTAACTGAAATTCAGAATCTATGTTTGTTTGATCATCAGAAAAAATCGTATTTACAAATGGACCCGGTAGATGGCGCTAGGGTGGATTTATATTGAAAATTTGAATGCATGTAACAATTTAACTGAAATTTAGTATTTATTTTTGTGGAACCTTGAGAAAATTTTTTTGTATAAATTGACCCGGTAGGAATTATAATTTGGCTGGGGTTGAATTATTTCGAAAATTTATATCAATTGTCCGATTTTGCTTACACTTAAAATATATGATTTTTTTGGCATGAGAAAATTTTCAATGTACGTTTGGAACCAGTTGCCGGTGTTTAGCTTATGATACACTTAATTTTTGGAATGTCATTTAGTCACTTTTTTTAACATCATAGTTATTCAGAAGTCTATATATATAAAAAACATGTACATTTTGATGTCACCACTAATTGTGAAAACGGTTGACCCCATTTGTCCCAAAATTTCAGTGAAAGTTAAGGATTGGTTGTAGATGGTCACCCAGACTTCAAAAAGGCTTAAAGAAGAATGACTAACTTTTATAATGGCGCACTTCCTACTGAATTAGAGAGTTTCACAAAGTTGTTTCCCCATTTAAAAATTTTAGGGGACAATAACGAAAATAGGAATAACTATTGATATCACCCAGACCATACGGTTATTGGGGTTTGCTGAGCTTAATGAATGCATTTTGGAAATTCGTACTCCTTAGGATAAAAAGGTACAATCACCCAGTACACCAACGCTGAAAGTTATAGGTCAGTCAATCGGCTTAAAAATGTGGTTTTAGAATATATGCCTATCAATAAGTAAGTTTTCATCCCATCATGGACGATACTGCTGATCCGTTTTAGCAATTCTTATAATAATATAAAATAATCTTTAAGATATATGAATAACAGCATTTGTCCGGGAAAACCTCGCCCTTTAAATTGAAATATTTTAGAGGTCAAAAAAATAAACCAATCGTTTTTAGATTTCAACTACACTCAACATATTTTACAAAAATTTGGAGGCAGGACGAAGTCTGCCGGGCCAGCTAGTTTTTAATATTTTTAATATTTTTAATATATTTAATATTTTAAATATTTTTAATATATTTAATATTTTTAATACTTTTAATATATTTAACATTTTTAATATTTTTAATATTTTTAATATTTTTAATATTTTTAATATTATTAATATTTTTAATATTTTTAATATTTTTTAATATTTTTAATATTTTTAATATTTTTAATATTTTTAATATTTTTAATATTTTTAATATTTTTAATATTTTTAATATTTTTAAAATTTTTAATATTTTTAATATTTTTAATATTTTTAATATTTTTAATATTTTTAATATTTTTAATATTTTTAATATTTGTAATATTTGTAATATTTTTAATATTTTTAATCATTTTAATATTTTTTTATATTTTTAATATTTTTAATATTTTTAATATTTTTAATATTTTTAATATTTTTAATATTTTTAATATTTTTAATATTTTTAATATTTTTAATATTTTTAATATTTTTAATATTTTTAATATTTTTAATATTATTAATATTTTTAATATTTTTAATATTTTTAATATTTTTAATATTAATATGTTTTTCATTGTTCGGTTTGAGATCTATTTTCAATTATCGCTAATAGAATTTGTTTGTAAAGACTTGTGTGAAATGTATTATGTTGACAGCTGGCAGGGCAACCTCATTTGCTATCAAAGTATTTGATTGCTGCCGCACATTTTCCCCACTCTCCCACTGTGCACTTGCTGCACGCGCACACCTCTTTTAAGCACAACTATGTATACAACAATTCGCAGTGATTAACCGAATTGCTACTGCAATTGTATGCAAATCTAAGCTTTATGATAATCTGATAATTGCATGAAATTAATTAGATTTGTAGTTACAACTTAATTATTGATGAAACGAAACCTTCCAAATTTCGTGCTATGCGCTGCGAGCGTTTTATTTTCAAGTTTAATGTAATAAATCTTAGAATGGAATAATTAAGAAACAATTGTGATTTCATAACAACTTACGAACAACAACAACAACAATATTGCTAACGCTCTTGGCTGCCATAAGCCATACGACAGCAATTGAGTTTCACATGGTAGCTTAAGTAGTCTTTGGCATACACCCACACACACACATAATCCTGTTATCGCATTACTACGATGGCTTAATGAAGGGAGGAGCAAGTGGAGGATCCACAGTACTTGTGTGCACATGCTGCGTGTGTGTTTGAGTATCCTGTATCCTAGCCATGGTTCTCATTATTTTGCAAAACTGCATATTAATGTTCTGTAACGGAATTACGCAGCAAAAGTCCCCGTTGAGCTTTTTCACATTTGCCGCCATGAAATTGAAGTTATTACCCAATAATTTACACCAGCTGCGTAGTTAGAAGCACACACAATTCTCGTTTGCGCTATCGTTCTTGGACATACACCCACACACACAAACCCACACACACACTCACAATGCATTTACTAACAATGTCATTGGTATTGTGTGCTTATAATTGTTACTTTATGTAATATACCCAGGATATAACCAGTCGCTTCAGTCCAGGGAACAGGTTAATTGTATTGCGTATTATGGCAACCCGACAATTGTGTGGGTCTTTGTCATAATAATGACCGTTTTGGATTACAATTTAAGAGGATTCATTTGAATCGGGGATTGTTGTGATTTTAATGTTTCGCTTGGTTTTAAAGCATACAAAGAATATTAAAATAATGTTGGTGTATATAAATCTTATTTATGTCAAGATAGACAGAGAGTGAAAAAAAGATGATTTGTATTCGAGTCTTATGCTATGCGGAAACTTAATATGCCACATTTGTTGCCGGGTAAAAATTTAATATGTTTAAAATTTTTATTACTTTTAAGATTTTTATTACTTTTACTATTTTTCATATTTTTAATTTTTTGAATGTTATTAATATTTTTAGCATTAAATATATTTAATATTTTATATTTTAATATTATTTTATATTTTAATATTATTTAATATTTAATATTTTTAATATTTAAAATATGTATTTTAATTATTTTTAAAATTTTTATCATTTGATACACTAACGTAAATTGATAATAAACTTAAACTTAATTTCCCTTTGCACCCCATGAATGAGGTATGGGATAGCTTCTCGCGTTGTTGTGAATTAACACGCTTTCTATTTTTTAGATTCACAACTAACGGCACCTACTTATTTATCGACGAATGCGAACGTCACTGTTTTGAGAAGCTCTTACTAGACACGACGATTGAATCGACGCTTAATACTGCGAAGTTGCTGTCAAACAACATTCGAGGGGAGTCGACAATGAAAGAAAATTGTATTTTTTTTTTTTTTTAAGATGACTGGAGCCAGGTTTGAACCTGCGATCTCCCGCATGGTAGTCGCGTGTTCTAACCACTATGCCACGGCCGGTCCCATGATAATATATTTTTAATATTTTTAATATCTTTAATATTTTTATAAATTTTAACATGTTAAATATTTTCTAAATTTGGAAAATTTTAAATTTGTATTGTATTTGTAATATTTTTGCTTAAATTAATCAAAAAAAAAACTTAACCAATAGAATGTATCATTTTATTTATTCAACACTTAATTGCCTAATTTGCAATTTGGGCGTTTGGAAATTTGTTGATTTACAATAATACAATTTGTGCATCAGCCATATCTCTTTGATGGACCAATGAGGAGATATTACGTGTTAATGATTTTGTGGTCAATACCATGAAATGCAACACAACACACAGCCTTTTATTGCCATTTCGACGGCTGTCTGTCCCATATGCAATTGATGTTGCGTTATCGCTCATTTATCAAAGATAAAAATGCACGAAAACATCTGGTTTTCATGAAAGCAAATTTTACAGACCATTTGGTTGTATATTTTCAATTAGAATCTAAATTAATATCTTTCAACAGGAACATGTAAACAATTGATGAGATGGGTTATGGATATGAATATGTGTGTGCTTTGTGAACATGTGTTAATTAATGCTTAAGCGGGTTGGTGTTACAAAATGCTTGAAAAAATTTTAAATTTTTTAACAGAAACTGATTGACGTTTTAGGGTATTGGGTGATTTTATGTTTCTAAGGCGCTTGTAAAAATATAAAAAAAGATTGAAAATCTTTGAAATACTAAAAATATTAAAAATATGAAAAATATTAAAAATATGAAAAATATTAAAAATATTATAAATATTAAAAATATTATAAATATTAAAAATATTAAAAATATTAAAATTTTTAAAAATATTAAAAATATTAAAAATATTAAAAATATTAAAAATATTAAAAATATTAAAAATATTAAAAATATTAAAAATATTAAAAATATTAAAAATATTAAAAATATTAAAAATATTAAAAATATTAAAAATATTAAAAATATTAAAAATATTAAAAATATTAAAAATATTAAAAATATTAAAAATATTAAAAATATTAAAAATATTAAAAATATTAAAAATATTAAAAATATTAAAAATATTAAAAATATTAAAAATATTAAAAATATTAAAAATATTAAAAATATTAAAAATATTAAAAATATTAAAAATATTAAAAATATTAAAAATATTAAAAATATTAAAAATATTAAAAATATGAAAAATATTTAATATAATAAAAATATTAAGAATATTAAAAATATTGAAAATATTAAAAATATAAAAAATAATAAAAATATTAAAAATATAAAAAATAAAAAAAATATTAAAAATATTAAAAATATTAAAGATATTAAAAAGATTAAAAATATTAAAAATATTAAGAATATTAAAAATATTAAAAATATTAAAAATATTAAAAATATTAAAAATATTAAAAATATTAAAAATATTAAAAATATTAAAAATATTAAAAATATTAAAAATTTTAAAAATATTAAAAATATTAAACATATTAAAAATGTTAAAAATATTAAATATATTAAAAATATTAAAAATATTAAGAATATTAAAAATATTAAAAATATAAAAAATGTTAAAAATATTAAAAATATTAAAAATTTTAAAAATATTAAAAATATTTAATACATATATTAAAAATTTTAAAAATACTAAAAATATCAAAAATAATTGAAATATTTTAAATATTACAAATATTAGAAGTGTTTAAAATATTAAAAAGTTTGAAAATTTTGAAACTTTTCATACTATTAAAGAGGTATGGGAAAGAGTCTCTATTTTTCTATTTGAAGACTCACTCAAACCTTTTGATATATATATATATGTTTACTATTCATCCAATGGAAGGAACGCCTAAAGTTTTTGAAAAATTCCAAGACATTGAATAATGGAATCTCTCACCTTTCCATAGGTATTATAAAAAAAGTAATTGTTCGTTTTTTTTTAAACCATATATAGTTTTTCGACGTTTCAAGGTATTTTATATATAAAAAAAACCACTTCTACTTTTATTAATATTTCCACTGGAAATTTCCGCTTATCGAGCATAGATAATATTAAACCATACAATTAAGCTGCTTTCCATCTGTTTAAATGCAGCTGGAGTTTCCTTAAATATTAACAGTACGTCATTTATCTTTGAAACTATCACAAAAAATACTAATCAAATAATTACTTAGTCTTCAATAAATAATAACAGTAAATTTGCTGACTAATTGAGAATATAAAATTTATTTTAAATAATATAAATATTTACTTTGGTTTCAAAGCGTTTAACAAAAATAAGTCAATTTGTACCATAAAATTACCCATTTTTAATGTTTTCTTATGTCACTTTAATAAGTATAAATAATTGTATATTTTAAGCTATGTAAACATAAATAGTTTTATATCCAGTTATATCTAACGGAGTTAAAAAAAATATTATTAGAATATTGCTGTCCCTATTAACCGTTGCTGCTGCCTTAGCCGCAGAACCCAATAATTTTAATGGTTGATTAAGAATTACAGCTAGAAATAGATAAATGGAACAAAAACTGTTTAGTTATTATGGAAGTAAAAAAACAAAAATTTTATAAATGAATACTTCACTTGCCCCACCGACTAACTCCACTTTTTGATTTTTTAAAATTTTAATTTCAACTCAATAAAGTTTACAATTTTTTTTTCAATTAAAAAAAAATTATTCAATAAAAAAAATTCACGCATTTGCACATATCTTACATATCATTATATTATATTTGACTGAATAACTTAAGGAGAATTTAAAAAAAAAAAAAACAATAACAGCTTCTGCTAACTGGAGTTAATCGTTTTAGCCAATGAAGCTTCTATATTACACTTTAAGAGCCAATTTTAAATGTCGAAGATATAACGAAACATTTTTATAAGGTCATCCCTACAAAAGATTTTTTCGAAATTGCATTTCAAAATTACGTTATATTCGAATGTGTTCAGCAAATTTTTATCTGATACAGTCAATTGTACCTCCTTTGTATTCTAAAAGTGACAACAATTATATGTAAATGAAAATCACATTTTCTTTGTCTTCTTTTCCTTATTACAAACTAGTACTAACATTGCAATATAATTTCATTATTTTCTTTTTGCAATTAACACCTTAGAAGATTTTTCATATGGTTCCTCAAAGCTATCTAATTTAGTTGCCACCATATGTTATTCGCCTACTCTATGGCTAGCATAAATTCCCATTTGTTCTCCTGCTGTTTAGGAGCAATAGTTTTTAGTTTATTTTCATAGTTTTTAATTTAATTTTCTTTATGTGCGTGTGTGTGTGTCGTACCGCAAATTACAGCAATGACGCTGTTGTGTGGCCGTGGTAGGAGGCCACTTTGGCGGCACTTTGGTTTTATCGTGTGAAACTGTTTTTTTATTTCAATTTTGTTCTGATTTTGTGTGTTTTATTTTTTTCCTGCCAGTTGATTTTCCTCTTGTCATTGGTCTTTCAAGTTATGTGTTCCCCATACCCCGCTGTCGCAGTTGTAGATGTTTTGAAATGGTTATTTGTTTTGTTCGATGCGAATGTGTAAATGATTGTAGATTACCATTGTTGGCGGAGCGGGATGACAATGTGTTGATAAGCTACTAATAACTATGTGCACTGAGAGAAAGATGTCATCGGAAAGTGGGGGAATATATACTTTTTGATGACCGGGCTTTATATTGCCAAAAAAATTTAATTTTGTCTTCTCCCGAACCCAGAATAGGTCTTAAAGATCTGTATTATATTTTGTCTCTTCCTAACTCCGACAAACATTTTAACTACAACGGCCTCCAGAATAAATTACCCGAGAACGTGGCCTTCGATAGCTCAGTGGAAGCGAAGTAGACTAGCAATACGAAGGTGCCGGGTTCGATTCCCGGCCGGGGCACTGGCCAAATCAACATTGATGAAAAAATTACTTTTCAAATACTTTCGAGTCTTCAGCCAACAAAACTCATCCTAGATGCATCCACTACAAAAATCTAGATTGCGCAAAGACCAAGGAAAAAGGAAAAATGATTTTTCAACATCGTAAATAATTCAACAAAACCAGCTGGGCGCCATCTTTGGTGGAATTTGGGGATTAAAACTCACAACAACAACACCTTGTTACAAACCTTGTTATCTATGTTGACGTGTGGTCTTCGTTGATACCATTTTCGCATCGGTGTGTGTGAGCTTCACATCCCAGCAGCAAAAAATGGGGCTTTGCATGCCTTCTTACAGGCCTGCAAAGGCAGTCAGAAGCCCTACCCTTCAAATGCAGTCTTCATTTCAAATTAACATAGGGTGTCATAGGCAGGCAAGGCCTGCACATTCCCTTTCTCATTGAAGGCGTTTCAGTAGGCATGCCTAGTATGTCCTGCTTGGAGTCCGAATAACAAGGGCCTTCTATGAGGCATTGCTATTGCAGACCAGCTTGCAGGCCTGCAAAAGAGCATTTATAGAAGGACTTAAATAAAAAAAAAACATATGCGAATTATTTCCATATTAAATGATTTCCTACTTTTTATAAATTTTTAATACAATATTTATTACAATTTGTAATAACTATTTTTCTTAAACTCCAGCAGCGGGAATCGAACTCGCGACCTCAGTACTCATAGTTGGGCATGCTACCTACTCGGCTAACACGTGATATAGTTGTTGTACGACAAATAACAAACATGTGGTTTTCAAAAACAACAGCATCTGTCTTACCTTCCCTTAAGAGGCCTGTCAACAGGCATAATCGGAGAAGTGACAAGTGCATGGCTATGAAAGTCAATTCTGCCTTCTACTAACAGGACTGTCAACAGGCCTGTTTAAGGCAAGAAAGTTTGCATGCCCTTTGTGCACATCTATGGTATTTTTGTGGGGTACACAGTAGGGCTGCTCACAGGCCAGTTTTAAGAAGGGAAAGAGGCATGTCTGCGGGATCTTTTCTCAACCTAGTAAGAGGCCTCATTGCAGGTCTCATTTGAGAAGCGAAATGTGCATGGGTATGGAATTTTTTGTTAGGCTTAGTGAAGGACTTATTATAGCCTGTATACATGCCTGGAAAAGGAAGGCGTATTTGAATGTCAACAAACTGCCTTTGAAGGCATGTTTGCAGGCATATTTTTACAATGCCTCGTCTTTTCCGCTGCTGGGATTGATTGCTTAAAGCTTTTAACACTTAAGGTTGTGATAATGTGTGAAGAAGTCACAGCAAACGGCACTGAAGATGATGATTTGCCAACCATCGAAATAGGTATCTGCCCTGCCAGCTGTCAACATAATACATTTCACACAACTCTTGTAAAACAAATTCTATTAGCGATAATAGAAAACAGATCTCAAACCGAACAATGAAAAACATATTCATAATTCTAACAGACCGATAATAACAAACAAGAGCATTAAAATTTCAAAAATTAAACAAAAAATTTTGGTCCAATATTTTTTGTTTTTCATTTGATTCCTTTTTGTTTTATTATTCTAGGAAAATTTTCCTTTTGACGAAAATTTTATTATTTTTTATGTTATTAATTTCGTTACGCTAATTCAGGCAAATGGACCATTGTGCATCGTGGTCGCTGCGGTTCAGAAGACAAAACTAAAGAGCAATTCCAGTCTGCGCAGTCGTAATGGATACAACGTTCTCCGAAAAGACCGCATCATACCTTGAAGTTCAAGGTATTGCAGTCAGATCGGGTCAAACCAATCTAGAACTCTATAACGTCTATATTCCGCCAGTAGCCAGTTGTCCATCAGGTTGCCGTTCAGATAGACGGTGATATGCATCTGGTCCTTGGGATTTTAACGCGCACCTTCAGCTCTGGCACTCTTGCTTAGGGGAAGACCAGAGAGGCGCGTCATTGGCGGAACAAATCGATGAGTTTACCTTCTGCACCCTATATGAGGATGCTCCCACTCGGACTATGGGTAACTGCACCAGCACCCCAGACATAACAACTGCGAGCCCTGGTCTGATAAACTACGCAATATGGAGAGCCGTAGTTTCACTGGTATCAGACCACTGACCTATAATGGTTTGTCTGGATCGACCTAATGACTTCATTGTCTCTGAACGCCGAACCTACATCTACAAAACAAAAAGCAGACTGGCAAGGCTTTAGAGAATTCACCGATCTCATTTCCAATGAACTCCCAATTTCGCCATACACTCATTGCAGCAGCAGCCCGTTTTATACCTGCGGGACGACTATCTTTAGTGCGGCCACACTTCCCAGCAGAGGCAGCGAGGTTAGCGGATGAGTGCGATGACATCTAAAGTGCCAACCCTAGCGTGCAACCCACGTATTGTCGAGCTGAACATTGATATCAGCAGGTTGGTAATTGGACACCACCATTTCCGACCCTGTAAAGTACTCGAGAGCATTTTGTCGGCAGTTTATTGAGCACCCAGAGAGAGACAAGGCGAAACGAAGTGTTTTTCGCAAACTTCAAAACGCTCCAGTCTCGGACATACCACAACCCCACACCCCTTCCACAACCACAACCCCACCCCATTGTGGCATATCCATGCTGATGCTTAAACACCTTGGCGAGCTGGGAGTCGAGTACCTGACAATGGGTTTTAACCTGGCAATGAGTAGCCTAATAATACCCGATGCCTGGAAAAAGAGTAGACTCATCCCTATACTCAAGCCAGGAACGGACGCGACAGAGTGACCATCCTACAGGCCGATTTCCCTACTCTCACCAGTCGCTAAGACTCTTGGGGCACTTCTCCTCCCCCAGCTGTCTATCCACCTAACAACAGCTCTCCACCAGCATGGATTCCGTAAAATGCATAGCACCACCATAACCACTAAGATCTCACTGGGCTTGAATCAGCAGAGGCCCTGTGAAAGGACGCTTCTAGTGACACTGGACTTGTCGAAGGCCTTCCAAACAGTCAGCCACACCACTCTCTTCCAGGACATCCTGCAGTCCACCAAGCCCGGTAATTTTAAAAGATGGAGTGCGAATTATCTGAGTGGTCGTCGGTCGTTCGTGGAATTTAGAGACAAGTGCTCAAAGCCCCGTAGAGTTAAACAAGTATTACCACGGTGCGGCATTCTATTCCCCCTCTTATTTAACTTCTACCTTCCTAAATTTCCTACCCGGACGACTGTACTATTATGGCGACGGGACAAAATATTGATGTGAATAGATATTTTGGAGGATTACACAATTTCTTTACTGGACGCAATCGGAAACTATCACCGGCGAAGTGGTCAGCAACACTTTTCACCACCTGGACGAAGGTGTTAAACCTAAATTTAGGCGTTGTAGTCGATGGCGTCCATTTTGGGGGTCACCTTTGACAGCCTGTTGACCTCCTCAGCTAACGCCACTGCAATTACGCACAAATTGCGAAGTAAGAACAAGGCCCTCAAAGCGCTAGCTGGCTGCACTTGGGGAATGGACAAAGAAACTATGTTGGCCACCATCTACATGAGGAAACGAAGGTCCTCCCAGTCAAGGAAAATAATGTCTTGTTGACCAAACAGTTCCTTCTGGAATATCATCGGAGGAGTCATACTAACTTTAACATCACACAGTTGGATGTTCCCTCGAGGCATGTCAGGTAGGACCTTCGAGTATACGAGGATAACACATGTGCAGAATCCCTTGGTCGCACCTCGTATTCAGCAGCTTTGAACGACATTCATAGAGACGCTATCAATTCTTGGAGTTTGCGCTTCCCCCTATAGACGAAACAGAGGAAAGTCTGCCACGAAAGACAAGAGTGGCCCTGGCACAACTAAGTTCGGGATGGAGCAAAAGGCTCAATGCCTGCTGGTCCCATATAGACCGTGCAATTCCTAATGTATGCGCAGCATGTGGTCGATACCAGCCTCATTTTCACTTGCCTAGCCCACCCTTCTCCAGTTAGCCCATTGTATTTATGGGCCAATCCAGTGGAAGTAGCCCATTTGTACAGCTGGATATAAGCGAAGAACCACCATATGAAAAATTTGTAAATTTTGTATACTCTAAGCTGTTACAATAACAACAAAATCAAAATTAAGTTTCAAATTTCAACAAATCTACTCGCTTGATACGCTGCGTAAACGTTGGCAACCATAATTTTGAAGTTTCGAAGCCTCGAAGCAAGCTCTGCTTAACCTTAGATGGTACTACAGACTGAGCAAGCGATTTAATGACAGAGCCCTCACTCATCGAAAAAAAATCCACCTATACCAGATACTGGTTCTGGCAGTATTTGAGAGAAAAATACTCCGTGAAATATATGATCCCATCATCGTTATCGGCGTCGTAATCATTACGACGCCGTAAGGATCATGAGATGTACGAGCTGCACATTGACATTAACTTGGTCAAATGCATTTATGTACAACGGTTGCGTTGGCTAGGTCATGGACGAAAATGCTCCAACTCGAAAAGTCTTCGACAATGAACTCCATGGACGGCGCAGAAGAGGGCGAGCAAAACTCTGTTAGAATGACCAGCTTACTGATATACATGAAAAACTTGGTGTGACGAACTGAAGAATAACAATGAAGGTCGAAGCGCATATAATACCCCTTATTACGTATGTCGTAGTCGAATTTCGACAACATTCGATGGTTTTTGTTGTTTGAGTAAAATTATGTAGTAATAACACAGTGCAGCAGTAAAAACTTGAACCAATTGAGACCGCCAAAATCTGAAAGCTTATGATGGTAGAAGAAACCCCTAGCTGGATTTTGAATTATTAGCTAAGGTTTTTTTTAATTCATTTTTGAAATTTTTGAAAATCATGTTCTTATTCTTAAGCTATATCTCATGAACTATTCGAAATTTTGATATATCTCTTCGGCAAATTTTTAGCTCTTAATCAGATGTAAATATTTAACCTTCAGATATAATAAAAAAAAACAACAATATCCCACTCAAAACAACTCAAAACGTTAAAAAAAATCGTCAAATTGCCTCATAGATTTTTGATGTGTTTTTATTTTTTTCTATATAACAAAAATCTACGATTTTTTGACAGTTTCGAGATAAATTCACGAGATATAGACTACTTAAATCCTCCTCTCAGTCGAAAACTTAAAAAATGAATTAATAGAAAACCTTAGCTAATTATTCAAAACCCAGTTAGCGTTTTTCTTCTACTATCATAAGCTTTCAGATTTTGTGGGTTTCAATTGGTTCAAGAGTTTGAAGTGGAAAATGTGCTACTGTGTAATTAAAGGAAATGCTTAGTGTCGAGAAATTTTCATCATTTGATGAAGAAAAGGAGCTATCCCATACCTCCTTAAAGCGGTGTAAAGAGAAATTAAGTTTTGTAAGTTTTTTAAGATGAAGAAGAACAAGGATAAGTCGTATTTCAGTCTCCAAAATGACATCAGCTATGGCATATTTGAAAAACGACATTAAATTTTAAAATTCGACGTGACTACGACATACATAATAAGGGACAATATTTTTCTCTGTGAGTCATATAATCCCAAGCGATTGTAAAGAAGTACCAACTAAGTAAGTAAGTAAGTAATGGACTCGACATAACATGAATGTAATTGGGTCTTTAACACGCTTCTATTCAAAAACCTGCATAACGGGACCTATAGCTTAAAGACGTCAGCTGTTTAAGAAGCTTTTTCAAAGCATTTCGATTGAGTTAAGTCGCATTTCATAGGTGCCTAAGAAATTGTTTGCAATTGCATCCTTAGTAGTTATTAGTCTTTCTTTCATACGCCTGCCACAACAATCTCAGAACACGAACTTCTCTGGCATCTTAGAATAATGCGTGTTTAATTAATTTTATTTCATAATAAAATTATATAGTTTCTTTGGGCAAAAACTTCCTCAGCAACAACTTCCACTCTATGCAGTCGGAAGTATCTAAGTGTATCATCTTTCTTTTAACTTCTGTTTTGTTTTGTTTTTTTGCTGTGTACAACAATTTTCAATTACAAAAGTTTTGGTTATGCTCCCCTCCCCCACTCCTCCATGTACTAACGAGAAGCGTGCAAAGCAACTGTGCCCTCTGTTACAAATGCAGCCGTCGCCAATACCCTTCCCTGCTTTGCTGTTTAATTGAAACGATGCCTTTAGAGATTTTGCTGCCGTCGTTGTTGTTGTTGTTGTTGCTGGCGTTAGTGTTGTAAATATGTGTAGAAATCTGTATTGTGTTGGTTTTTGTTGCGTTTTTGCGCGCAAATCAGCTGTAATTACTTTTATTTGGTTATATGGGCAAATTGCTTTTGTTTACTTTTCTAACGTTCTGTCTATCGTACGCTTTTAGCAGCGAAGCTCGTGGTGTGTGTTTGTTTCACTATATTGTGTCTCGATTTTAACCGAATTGCTGGGAGAGACAGTGGTTTCAGCTGGAAGAGGTGTTAATCGCTTTACATAAGTATTCTTTATTATAGGTGACAATAATAACACAGCACAACACATGAGTTTGGGACTCAATTCTGAGAACTGCACGTGAAATTAGCCTTAAAAGGAAGAAGTTCTCCATTATTACTTTTGTCAAGTTAAATGCCATAATAATTTAATATCGATTTGATGTTAGTAAGTATCGTATAGGGGAATTTATCACGTTTTAGGTTTTTTTTTAATATAATGTTATATGGTGGCGTATGATCATCATGATCGTATGAGTACAACAGTTTTATTGTGACAGTTGCTTATGCAGGGAAACGTTATAAGAACAGATTAAAGGAATTGCAATTCCTGATTTTTTTAAATTTGATTCAGCTAAATCGGACTTGTTGTTCTCGAGTTATGTCAAACAAAAGAGCCTAAAACGTGACTTAATAGCTTCAAATCGATAGTTAGTTATTATGGCATGTAACTTGACAAAACAAATGATGCAGAACTACTTCTTTTAGGGGCTACTTTCATGTGCAGTTCTCAGAATTGAGTCCAAATTAATGAGCTGAAAAATGTTGTACTGTGTAATATTTTTTATATAACATATTTACATATTAAGTAAAATTTATATAGAAATTATTTTCTCCTAAAAATTTAAATGACATATTTCCTTAAATAAAATTTAATAAATAGTAACCTTGTCGCCAAATTTCTTCTTTTATTAGCTGAAAATATTTAAATATCCCATAAGTTTAATGACCACTACTAAATATTTCCATGAGATCACATCACCCACATTACTCGTTACGAAACAATAACATCTGCTGCCTGATATCAATTGTGTGTTCAATAAACTTAAGTTTTACTACGTTTACGCCGCGCTGTGTCTTTTATGACATGACAATTAAACTAATATCTGCAATGAATAAATTTGCCAAAACGACTGTACTCCAGTTGTTGCCGCTAGCTTGTGGTGTTCGCAGTGTCGACGTCATCAAAGTCTTTGCCATTGTCATTGCTACTGCTGGCGATGCCGATGCCTGCTATTGCTACCGCATATGTTGCTGCTCTCGAAACAACTGTCATTGCCACGGACTGTTGATTTCATACGTAGAAATTATATTTAATTAACTAAATAAACACTGACAATAGCGCAACAAGCAAGCAACAATAACTTATAAGTAATACATTTATTTATTTGTTTGTTGTTATTATCTGATTACAACAACTCAATTACGCCCTTCAATTAAAGTGTGCGAGCGTGTAAATGAGTGACTCTGTATGAATGCCTGTGTGTGTGTGTGTGTTTGTGTGCGTATGAGTGGGTGGAGGCAGTTAAGTGCATGAAAGTTTCTCTTTGAGTTGGAGTTAAGTATAATTTTGCTTACTTGTTTTATTACAAACATAAACATAAAGTTTACCAGCAGAACAAGTAATAATTTTGTTGTGATAGATAAATATCCTGTGGTCATTATACATTAATATAGTTGTGATATACATTAACATAGAGTTTTTGATTATATTGTTTTGCTTTGTTAGAAATTTTATGTAGAAGTTAATTGAGATTTGTTTAAATTTGCTGGGTCTGACTTTATACTTTATTATATTACATTAGAAATATTTTCTTACTTATAATGATGTCTTTTTTCTTTCCTTTTCCAGGTAAGACTTTAACGAAACTGTAAAAAGGCGCTGCTCTATCATTTGAAAGGTAAAGTCGTGACAAACTCCAACTAGTTAAACTTTCACAAATATTAATATAATGAAAATGTTTTAAGCTTTGCCATAGCTACGGTTTGATATGTGCATGTATGCAACTTATTAGAATAACTTTTGCAAAACTCTTTGAACCGTGCATATAAAAGCAAAAGTTAAATGTAAATGGCAAAAGTATATAAAACACTTGCAAATGTAATTAAACCATAAGAGTTGTAGTTTGAGTTGTACACTCAAACAATACTGGTTGTTACTTAATAATTAACATTAATTTAAAATTTATTTTATATACATATATTTAATTAATATTTGTCTTTTATTTTTAATATTAATTTTATTTATTTATATAAAAATTAAAAATTCAAAACTCAAAATTAAAAATTTTAAATTTGAAAAATTCATTTATTTAAATAAATATTTAAAATTAAAAATAAAAAATTAGAAATTAAAAATAAAAAATTAAAAATTAAAAATTAAAAATTAAAAATTAAAAATTTAAAATTTAAAATTAAAAAATAAAAATTAAAAATTTTAAATTTAAATTAAAAATAAAAAATTAGAAAAAAACACTTTTCTGATCTTGAGCCGAATTTGTTGTATCATTTCGATACACTTAACGTAAATTAATATAATCTACTGTAAGATTGACTAACAAAAAACAAATACACTTAAAATTTTTTATTTAACTTTAATTTTAAATTTTTTTATTAAATTTAAAATTTTTTGCATTTAATTTTTTTTATTAAATTTTAAATATTTTTGTTTTAATTTTAATTTTTTTATTTAATTCTAATTTTTTTATTTAATTTTAAATTTTTTTCATTTAGCATTTTTTTCAATTTAAACTTCAATTCAATTTAAAAACACTTTTCTGATCTTGAGCCGAATTTGTTGTATCATTTCGATACACTTAACATAAAAAATTTTAATTTAATAAAAAAAGTTTAATGAAAAAAATTAAAAATTTAATAAAAAATTTTAAATTAAATAAAAAAAATTTAAATTAAATAAAATAAAATTTAAATGAAAAAATTTAAAATTTAATAAAAAAAATTAAAATTAAAAGAAAAAATTAAAAAAGTTTAAAATTAAATAAAAAAATTAAAATTAAAAAAAAAAAAATAAAAATTGGATAAAAAAAACTTAAAAAAAAATTAAAATTAAATAAAAAAAAAACTAAAAATAATAAAATATTTAATAAAAAAAAATTTAAATTAAAAGAAAAAATTAAAAAAGTTAAATGCACTACAACTATATTTTATTAAACTTTGTACCACAAAACAGGGAAGTTGGTGAGAAGTGGACGTTACTTTTAGCTTTACACATCCATTTTGTCAGTAATTTTGTATAGATTGTATTCGATTTACCGATAAGTTTATGAGTTGGTGAGTTGGAGCTTATTTCTATGAATTTTGTAACTCCTCAAAAATGGGAAGTTGTGTGGGATGTGGGAGTAGTTTAAATCCGATCATGCTTATCTTAGAACTTAACCTCTGCTTCTGGACAGAAGCTTACATACCAAATTTCAGCCCGAAAGCTCATAAATTGTAGGGACATACAGACGGACACCCCCAAAAAGGGGAAGTTTGTATGGAAGGTGGGAGAAGTATTCGTCCGATATTGCTCATCTTACAACGTAAGCTCCTATTATAGGATTAAAGCTTGCAAATAAAATTTCAGCCCAATATTTCCTAACCTACGGCTATAAACGCGGGGGCAGTTACGCGGACGCCCCAAAAAAGGTAGTTTGATGGAAGGTGGAAGTAGTTTTTGACCAACATTGCTTATCTTAGAAAGTAGCCTCTGCTTAGATATTGAATCTTGCGTACAAAATGGCTACATACCTCTTAAAATACAGCTGCAATCGCAGGGACAAACCCACAAAATGGGGAGTTTGTATGGCAGGTGAGAGTAGTTTTTGACCAATCGGTCTCATTTTAATTCTCAACCTCCGCTTAGATCAGAAAAGCTTTCATACAATATTTCAGCTTGATTGCTCTTAAATTTCTACTGTAATCGCGGGGACTGACATACAAAAAGGGGGAGTTTGTATGGGAGGTGGGAGCAGTTTTTGACCGATCGGGCTCATCTTAGAACTCAACCTCCGCCTAGTGTTGGGAAGCTTGCATACAAAATTTCAGCTTGATTGCCCTTAAACTACAGCTGTAACCGCAGGGATAGACCCAAAAAAGGGGAGTTTGTATGGGAAGTGGGAACAGTTTTTGGCCGATCGAGCTCATCTTAGAACTCAACCTCCGCCTAGTGTTGGGAAGCTTGTATACAAAATTTCAGCTTAATTGCCCATAAACTACAGCTGCAATCGTAGGGAGAGATCCCAAAAAGGGGGAGTTTGTATGGGAGGTGGGAGCAGTTTTTGACCGATTGGTCTCATCTTACTACTCAGCCTACGCTTAGTGTAGGGAAGCTTGCATACAAAATTTCAGCTTGATTGCCCTTAAACTACAGCTGTAACCGCAGGGATATACCCAAAAATGGGGGAGTTTGTATGGGAGGTGGGAGCAGTTTTTGACCGATCGGGCTCATCTTAGAACTCAACCTCCGCCTAGTGTTGGGAAGCTTGCATACAACATTTCAGCTTGATTCCCCTTAAACTACGGCTGTAACCGCAGGGATAGACCCCAAAAAGGGGGAGTTTGTATGGGAGGTGGGAGTAGTTTTTGACCGATCGGGCTCATCTTAGAACTTAACCTCCGCTTTGATGATAGAAGCTTGCATTCCAAATTTCAGCTCGATATAACATAAACTGCGGCTGTAATCGCGGGGACAGACAGACGGACAGACGGTCACCCTTAAATCGACTCAGATTTCGATGCTGATCATTTATATATATATATATTGTTATACCTACCACGCCTCCTTATGGGCGTTACAAATGGAAGAACAAAATGAATATACCCTTCACTCCGTTCATGCGCATGGTGAAGGGTGTAAAAAGTCAAAAGAAAAGAATTTAAAATTTAATACAAAAATTTAAAATTAAAAGAACAAATTAAAAAGAGTAAAATTAAATAAAAAAAATAAAATTAAAAATAAAATATACAAATTTTAAATTATATAAAAAGAATTCAAAATAAAAAAATTAAAAATTGAAATAAAATTAAATAAAAAACTTAAAATTGACTAAAAAAATTTTAAATTAAATAAAAAAATTAAAATTAAATAATAAATATTTAAATTAAATACAAAAATTTTAATGAAAAAATTTTAAAATTAATAAAAAAAGAAAAATTTAAAAAAAGTTTCAAATAAAATAAAAAAAACCTAAAATTGAATAAAAAAATTTAAAATTAAATAAAAAAGTCTAATGGAAAAATTAAAATTTAATAAATGTATTTAAAATTAAAAGAAAAAATTTAAAATTAAATAAAAACAATTAAAAATTTAATAAAAAAATTAAAATTAATTACAAAAAATTTAAGATTATATAAAAAAAGTTAAGTGAAAAAAAAATAATTAATAATTAATAATTAAAAAAAATAAATTAAACAATATAAAAAAAAGTTTAATGAAAAAAAAATTCAAAAAAAAAAATTAAATTAATATAAAAAAATGTAGAATTAACTAAAAAAAATTTAAATTAAATAAAAAAATTTCAAAATATGTATATAATAAAAAATTTTTAATAAAATAAAATTAAATTAAGTAAAAAAACTTAAAATTTAATAAAAAAATTTAAAATTAAATGAAAAGTTTTTAAAATAAAGTTAACAATTAAATAAAAAAAACTAACATTTTTAAAATCAAAAAAATAAAAATTAAAAAAAAAGTTTAAAACAATGTAAAAAAATAAATATTAAAATTAAATTAAATAAACAAATTTAAAATTTGTATAAAAATTTAAATTTAAATAAAAAAATTTTAAATTAAATAAAAAAAACTTGAAATTATATAAACAAATTTTAAAATTTAATAAAAATAATTTAAAAAGTTAATAAAAAAGTTAAAAATTAAATATTTTATAAAAGAATTAAAATTAAATAAAAAAAATTAAAATAAAATAAAATAAAATAATTGAAAATAAAAATTAAATAAATAATTTAAAATTTAGTAAAAAAATAAAATTAAATAAAAAAAAATTTAAATTAAATAAAAAAAAAAACAAAATTAAATAAAAATTAATAAAAAAATTAAAAATTTAATAACGAAAATTAAAAGTTAAATAAGAAAAATAAAAAATCAGCCACATGCTACAAACTGAATGTCTTGTGAGGGTTTTTTTTTGCCACCGTGTTCATAAAACAAATTTCTTTCTTAAACGCCTGAGATAATATGACAAGCCTGCAAGTGGTAATCCGAATCACTCTGACATTGCCCACATTTCATGCCTCTACCTCGCCCTTCCTCTTTCATTCTTCTATAAATCGTTATCGTCATGAATTTGTCTTCATTTTCATTTAGCCTTGGCTTTGACCTGACATCATCATCATCATTCATTGGCAGCCTGAGCCTTTTCACGGTTATCAGTCAGTCTCTGGTGCGATAAAATAATACTGACATGTTGCAATATAACAAGATACAATTATTGATTTTCATATTTTATTATCTGCTGTCTTTTGTATGCTTCCTTCTCTTCCCGTTACTGTTGTTGTTGTTTGAGATTTTTCTCATAGAAATGTTTTAATTTATTGTGTTTGTATGTATAGGGTAACGACTGCATATGACGGTTATTTTATACAATTAATCAGACTTGGTTTCACTGCAGTTCTTTGTTATAACTGTTGCTGCTACTATCGATTGTTCAATAGCTCCTACATGAAAATTGATTAACGTTAATTGCTGTTTTACGGCATTATGCTCATTTATTGTATTTACTTTATACGGCTTAAATTTTTGTCCGGCTGGGATAGCAGATGATGTGAGTAGTAGTAGAATAGGCTTTCCAACACATACTGAAATGGTATCAGATTTTCTTTGGCTCGAATTGAACGTTAGATTAAGGGAGTTTGGATTTGAAGTATTCGATAGAACAGAAAAACCAAATGAAGTATAACATAAAGGAGATGAAGAAAAACCCAAATTAGAAATGAAAGAACCCGCAATAGCTTAGTGTGTTATTGCATTACTAGAAGATTAACCGGTGAAGTACCAGCCACATGCCTGTTTCCTGGGGTGCATGAACTGGTTCTAGTTCCTGACCTTCGTGAGTGTAGAAAACCGTTAGGTTCGTAATTTTTAATGTTGGTTCTGTTATTTGTTAGTTAGTTTTATTTTTCTGTTGTGGGCCTAACTTAATTTTTTATTTAGGTCAAGTTTACCATCAGTTCTGTATGAAAAATCCAATTTAATTCTTGCTCACAGTGCGTATGAGTAACAATTCATAACAATTTCTTAAATAACTTAACGTTTTCTTTTAACCCATTTTCCTCTCCGATGTCATCATTTTAAATGCAACACAACACTTTTTCTCATTATGCTGCTAAAGTAATTTTCTTCCATTTGGTTTTATTTTTGCAATGTTACAGAAAATCCTCAATTATTTTAATTTACTTCCATTTGTTAGCAAATGATATCGTACTCAGACTTACATAACAATGCCGGTTCCAGGGGGAGAGTGAGAAAACATGAGCTAAAGAAAGTGTAACCCACTCCCCAGGGCAAGACAAGAAGAGATGAAGGAAAAGCAACAACAACAAAAACTGGGAAAGTGTAACAACAATTTGACACAATTTCACACTGTGCCTGTTACTTTGACTGTCCTCCACATAACCTACTCGACGACATCACTCGAACAAATTTACGGTCACCGCCACATCTGCCAGTCAGTCAGCTAGTCTGTCAGTAGTGGTGAGTCTTGCAATGTCAATGACAGAAATGTAAGACATTTTTTTTGAAACCAATCGACTAGATGGTGAAAAAAGGAAACCATTATTCTCCCACTTTTCCAAATGTGTTGTATAAAACATGTGGTCTACTGCTCGAAATTAACATGTATGCATGGAAGAGCACTCTCTTCTCTCTAGAACGGGAACAACAAGAAAAAAGAATTAACAGCAAACAAACAACAACGGAAAGGGAAATGCCTTTGTTGTGTATTTCTCTAAGCCATTGTGTATGTGATGGTGGTTTTGCTAAAAGTATCACAAATGACTCCAGATTTCTCTTTCCATCGTAAATTAAGAGCTTCTGCGGCATCAAATGCGCATGATTACTAACAGCTCTTTGAGTTTAAAACTAATGAGTGTTTTTCTCATTATCAAGAATTGAGTGAAATTCTCTCTACGATGTATTTGAAAAGTTATGAGTGTAAATAGTGTAAGCGACAGTTAAGCAATATACATTGAACTTACTTTCATCTTTAAACAGCTCACTAAATTTAAAACCATTTATATGGGATTGAACTGTAATCGACCACTTTTCACCATAGGATTAGCTGTGTGTTGCAATCCTTTGAGATTTAAGAGTTTTAAAGATCATTGACAAATTGATTTCTATGAATTGTTGAGGCAATTAAACGATAGAAAAATACAAATGGTGGCTCAGGGGCAAATGATACCTTAGGGAGTGTGTTTGTTTTTATTTATAGTGAATTCAAATTTATTGCCATTGTTTTGTATATACAGGAGTGTAGTATTTGAGTTTGGAGAGTAGAAGTAGAAAAATCGATGATGATAATTTTCAGCTGACCGAAGCATGAACAATGTGTTTGTGCTGTGTAGGCTGTAATAAAACATTGAGTGGAAGTTTTTACACATTATCAAGGGGTTATAATAATTTCAAATTAAATTTAAAATATGGAAGTATATGGAAGTGGTGTTACATAACCCCACTGGGTTTTAACATCAGCATTTTTTTGCACTTCTCAGAAAATTTCTAATGGTGATCGGGCTTTTGTTTTGATATAATAAAAATTCTAAAGGCTGCGAAATATTACATCATGACCTTTGACATTATTATAGCTTTGATGTTAACATAATTTAATTAACATTTGAATAAGTACCCCATCTTATCTGAAATACTAACACGTCAAGGCAAGTTTAAAAAATTTTACTTAACACTAGTTAATAAAATAAAATTTAGTTATTGTTGTTGTAACAGCTGGAGGAATCAGCTGGAGTGATAATTTATTATACCGATTTCAAATTTATCGGCACTCGATCGGGCATATAATCCGATTATCATACGTTCATTGTTCGCAGCTCTGTTTCGTTCCTTTGTAGATAACAAGGTTTGTGTGAAGAGATTGTTAGGTAGGTGTTGTTGTTGTGAGTTTTAACCGTCAAATCAATCAAAAGATGGCGCCAGCTGGTTTTGTTGTGAAGTTGATAAATCACTTCCATTTTACTTGACCCTTGTGCAATCTGGATTTTTGTAGTGAAAGCATCTAGGATGAGCGTTTGTTGGCTGGAGAACTTGAAAGTATTTGAGAAGTATTTTTTTTTTCATCGATGTTGATTTGGCCAGAGCCTTAGCCGAGAAACGAACCTGGCACATTCGGATTGTTAATATACATCGCTCCCACTAAGCTATGGAAGTCCACTACAAATTTAGTAATTTCATTTGCAGACTGCAGATTAAATAACATGAAATCGAATCTATTTAAACTTGGTTGCTGTTTCTTGGACCTGCATTAAGTTATGTTAAAGTCTTGAAAAATAAAATATTTTGTCATAAATATGCAAATTAGATTCCTTCTGAGTTTTCAAGGACCTTGGTCGTTTTCATTGTCTTTGGAAAGTTTTGCATAATAATAATGGCAGATCATATTGAGTAACATGAAGTGCATAGAATTTTATGAAATTTTGTTCAATCTTATTTTTGTATTGGCGTCATAAACCATTGTGCTACTTCAGGGATTTTTTTCCACCTTTAATGTCTTTGAATATTTTCCGTGATTGCAGATTGCTCTAGCAATTCCCAGGATTATATAAAACAGTAGTTCACAAAGTTTATATTATTTTTTTCAAATTTTAACTTTTTAGGGGGCCTACGATTTTTAACTTCTCAAGGACCTTGTACTCCTTCAATAAATGTGGAAGTTTTTTTGGCTTTTTTTAGTTTATCATGGTGAGCAAAATATTTAAATTCAAAGGTGCTAAAAATGTTTATAAATGTGGTTGTAAAAATTTGCCAATTTATTTGATGACTATAATGTGGAGCAATTTTAAGATCCTTGGCCTCCTTCCATATATTTAAAAATTATCCATAATTTATTCTTGTAGGTCTTTCACAAAAAAAACATCAAATTAGTATTTTTCGTATCGGCCCAGAATTTTGTGCTATGCTAAACCATTGGCCCTTTTAATTATATAAAATTTTTTGAATTTTTTTAGTTTGCAAAGGAGCTTAAATTTGTCGTATGCATAGCAGCCGCCACTTGTGTCCTTCTTCAAGGACCTTGTCCACCTTGTCCTTTCCATAATTTTGGTATACTTTGACTTAAATATAATAGAGTAAACTTTTTCTAAACTTTACGAAAACATTTTAAGGTTTACACCAGGCCAGGACTTTTTTCCTATTTCAAGGACCTTGACTTCATATAACATAAGACAATTTTGTCATTATTTTAGTTTTCCATTGTGAATAACAGACTTAAATACAAAACTGTGAACTAGGGATAATTTTTTATTTTGCTCTTTCTATGCAGGATTACACTTATTTGCTGTTTTAAGGACTCAATGATTTTTCCATAAATTCAGAGTATTCTTGTTGGTAAAATACCTTAATGCAAAAATTTCTTAACTTTAGGGAAAAATTGCAAATTTGTCAATTATATAGCGGAAGAGAAGTTTGTGCTTGCTCAAGGATCTTTGCTTCCTAAACATATGAGACAAGATTTTCGTAATTCCTGTGGTATAACATTTTACAATCCATTAAGAATCACATTTTACAACGATTCAGCAATGAATTACTGAATTATTTAAATTTTTTTAAAAAAAATATAATTATTTTTATAGTCTCACCCTACGGGTACGAAGGTTTATATCATTTGATACGACCCAAAAGTGTAACACATAGAAGGAGTCACTTTAGACCCTAGATTTCTCTGAACCAAATTCGATTTATGACTTTTTAAGTCATTGTCTAACTTTCGAAAGACGTAACCAATTGTTTTGAAACTTTGCATGGGTTAATATTTCCCCAAAACTACTTACGGTATTGGCACGGCCACCCCCTATCTGGTAGCTCCCATATAGTTATGTCATTCCGTCCATTTTATAAATCGCGAACAAATATCAATACAGTCAGTCAACGCGATCGTGCCCAAATTCTGTATTTAGTAAAGCTATAGCAAAATAAAGATTTGGAGAGAAAAACTGAAAGTCTATCCCCTTCTGGTACCTCCCATTCTTAACAATCGATTAATTGTATTAATACATCCAACGCGATCGTGTCCAAATTCTGTATTTAGTAAAGCTATAACAGGAAGAAGTTTTGGATAAAAAACCTGGAAGTCAAGCCAAGCCCCATTTGGTACCTCCCATATCCATGTGGTACCGCCCACTTTAGAAATTGATTTATATTATAAATACACCCAACGCGATCGTTCCTAAATTCTGTATTTTAAAAAGCTAAAGAAGGACAAAGTTTTGAACAAAACAATCTGAAAGTCTAGCCACGCTCCTCCCATACATATCTACCACTCCGCCCACTTTAGAAATCGAGTAATAATATCAATACCGCCAACGCGATCGTGGATCAAGTTTTGGAGGACAAATTGGAAGTCTAGCTACGCCCCTTCTGGTACCTCCCATACAAAAAGTTTGACTATCCACATAGATTTTAACTGTTTCCTCCAGATTCATTGACAACAGTATTTCGGCAGATTTCGTAATGGTGTAAATCTTCGCCTAAAAAACACTGTAATCGTCATTTAAATGCAACTGTTCTCTGCAATGGATACGGTAATGGCCTCCCCACCTGTAAGGGCAGTGATGGAAATCTGGTCACGGATACGCAAAGTGTGCTGCACATATGGAGAGAACACTTCCAGCAACTGCTGGTCCCAGAAGGCAGCGCACGTGAAGTTATCACGCCAATTGTCAACGACGGCTTAGATTGCCCACCACCAAGTCAAGCCGAGGTAAGAAGAGCAATATCGCGGCTGAAAAACAACAAAGCAGCCGGTGCCGACGGTCTGCCCGCAGACCTCTTCAAGTCCGGTGGCGAGGAGCTAATAACGAGCATGCACCAGCTCCTGCGCATGGTTTGGCTTAAAGAGTGCATGCCCGACGATTGGAATGTAAGCGTATTATGTCCTGTGCTGAAAAAAGGTGATCCAAGTGTGTGCTCCAACTACCGCGGGATCAGCCTTTTACCCATCGCATATAAGGCCCTGTCGAGTGTGCTATGTGAGAGACTAAAGCCAGTGTTATCCAACCTGATAGGGCCTTATCAGTGTGGCTTTAGACCTGGAAAATAAACAACTGACCAGATTTTCACACTTCGGCAAATCCTGGAAAAGACCCAAGAGAAACAGTGTAGTATGCACATATGAGTTACATATAGCGAAGGCATACTGTACATAACATTTTATGTAAGTATGCAAATAGCAGCAACACATTGTTGCAATTAAGACAAACAAATAAACCAACCCAAGCGAGCGCGTAATATGATCGCCCTCTTATGAGTTAGGCCCAAAACGCTTGATCAGCATTCTCACGCTGACCACTCATGACAAACACATATATACACATGTGCATAAGACTCTCTCTCGCTAAGCAATACATAAAGATATGAGCGCAGCTATGCGGCTTTATATATAAGAACATATATGTACATTAGGCTAAGAACGAACTTTATGCTGAAAGAATAAATGAGATTGAATCATGAACTCAAACTGCACTGACGTGCATGTCTAATTATTTAAAACTAAACTTCGCACATTACAACAGATCGACACGTACCATCTTTTTGTCGACTATAAAGCTGCCTTCGACAGCCCGATACGGCAGAAATTACTTGAAGCCATGGCTGAGTTTGGTATTCCAGCGAAGCTGATACGTCTTTGCGGAATGACGCTGACTGACACGAAGTCTTCAGTGAATATTGGCAAGGACCTTACGGAGCCATTCCATACCAGACGAGGCCTAAAACAAGGCGACGGCCTATCGTGCGATCTCTTCAACATTGTGATGGAGATGATAATGAGAAAAGCTGCAGTAAACACGAGTGGCACTATATTCAACAAAAGCAACATGTTACTCGCGTACGCTGATGACGTAGGCATCATCGGGCGAAAACTGCGGGATGTGACTGCAGCCTTCTCAGGTATACAGAAGGAATCAGCGAAAATGGGCCTAACGGTGAACGAGGACAAAACGAAGTTATTAGTTTCAACGAACAAAGAATCTACTCGTTTGGGAAACTGCGTGAACGTTGACAACTATAATTTCGAGGTGGTAGATAATTTTGTCTACCTAGGCTCCGCCATCAACAAAGCAAATAATGTCAGCCTAGAAATCCGGAGAAGAATCCTGCTTGCAAATAAATGCTACTATGGACTAAGCAAGCGATTCAATGACAGAGCCCTCTCTCGACGAACAAAACTCCGGCTATACCAGATACTGGTTCTACCTGTCTTAATGTATGGCTCAGAATCCTGGGCTATGACACAAGCGGATGAATCGGTTCTGGCGGTATTCGAGAGAAAAATACTCCGTAAAATATATGGGCCCAACATCGTTAACGGAGAGTATCGGCGTCGTATGAATCATGAGCTGTACGAGCTGTACACTGACATTGACGTGGTCAAACGCATTAAGGTACAACGGTTGCGTTGGCTAGGTCATGTTGTACGCATGGACGAAAATGCTCCAGCTCGAAAAGCCTTCGACAATGAACTCGATGGACGGCGCAGAAGAGGGCGACCAAAACTCCGTTGGAAAGACCAGGTTACTGAGAACCTTACAGAACTCGGTGTGACTAACTGGAGAAGAAACGCAGAAGATCGAGGCGCTTATAATATTTTTCTACGTGCGGTATATAATCCACTGGGATTGCATAGAAGTACCAGCTAAGTAAGTAAGTAAGTTCTCTGCAATTGAGATCCTTGCTGAAGACACCTTTTCCTGTTCCGATGTCCGTTTTTGAGCTATCAGTGAACATAGACTACCCCCAAACGGTGGGGATACTTTCCTGTTATCTCTATTCGGGATCAGAATCTCTGAACATGATGACAAATCCATCGCCGGAACTATATAGTCCGTTCCACTGTGCAGTCCTCCATCGAATCCATGTCTGCTGAAACATAACAGTATCGATGCGTGGCCGGACTCCGATTGCCGCCAGAGGCCAGCTTTTCGTAATATTATCGCACTTTATACCGCTAAGGAATGTACATGGTTCTTCAGGTTCAATGAAGTATCCAGTGCCGATTGTGGTGTGTTTTTTATTTCTTTGCAAGTCCTTTCCTCAGTGTTGCGTTTCCAGTTTAGTTTCCAATCCAAAATGACGCCAAAATATTTATTTCGCCTCAGAAGAATGCTGCTGTTCAACAACGTCAATTACCGGCAATCTAAAATTCTCAATTAGGTATTTGATAGCAGTAGCGTTTTCTGTGGATTGTCATTCAAACCACAACTTGTTGCCCATTCCGATGAAGGAATAGGGTTGTCCTTTATGAGGTCACTCAAAAACGGAGCAAATTTCTTAGTAACAATTTGGAGCAATTTTCTTATGGTACGCATGCTGCGTTCCATTGCTTTTGGATACAATAAAAATTTGGTATAATACAATCACCTTTAAGGTGACTAGTCTCCGTTTAAGCCATAGTTTACACATTTTTATTACTTCTTTGTATAATAGAAGTTTTAAAGTGACCTTTAGTTATATATTACAACGTTAAAAACTAACATTATAGCGTCAAGCCAAATCAAAACGAAAATTCATATCTACTAAGTTATCCATTAGTGGCTGTCCCTCTCTCTAGCGACTCCTACAACGTCGTATTTATCTAGGATCACTTTGTGGCCAGCAACAACAGATGTTATCACGGTAATGTGGCTTAAGGGCGCAGTTCTAATTTATTTCATGAGAATGTTTCACTTTTATTTTTTGTTTGTTCGCTGATGTAATTGAACAATTTAATTATTATGTTGCTGCTGTTGTTCTTAATCATTATCCTAGATAGTGGTGGTGGTGGTGGCTCATCATTGTTTTCACTTTTCCTTCCCCCCCAATCGTGCTTAGGGGACTTTTTGACCTTTTTGTTGTCTTAAGTAGCAGCCGGAGAAGAAAATCAACAAAACATTAATGTTAACAATGGCAATCAGCGACAACACCACAACCACAATGCTCATAAGTCTTAATTAGTTAGTCTTGGCTATGTATTTGTGTAGTTGCTGTAGGCTTTAATTTAACATTAATGGACTTTTTGGCCGTGTCGGTCATATTTCGTCCATTATTCTAAGTATAATTTTAGTTTGCAATTTGCACTTTTGGTGTTGGCGTTTTAATGATTTATTTTGTTTTGCCTAAGTGTTTTTTTGTTGTTGTTATTGTTATTTTTGTTACATCCGGTTTGTCCATCTGTCTAGCAGATGGTGTAAGGCAAAGGAGGTAGTTCATAATATTTTTGTGTGTATAATATTTGTGGTCAATTTTGTTAATAATTTTTTCGCTTTGATAATTTTGTATTACATTTATGTGAATTTTTTTGATTTTATGACACAATTAAATTGTTATTATTAACATCTCACTGTGTAATGTATATTGTTATTGTGGTCGGATGCCGCTGACATCTAAGTGTTATTTTTATGATGTTTTTTTTTTCAATAAGTTAAATGTGTCATGAGGCAGTTGACTGCGTTTATTGAGATACCGCTGCGATGAAAGGGAAGTTGATGTCTAATTGTTGGATTTTTTTTTAGAAAAAATTTATGACATTTCTATATATACACAAAGAAATCGAATCTCATCGAAATGGGAACTCATTTTACCCGGTTATAAAATTCTACCATTCTTAACAGTCGAGGAGAGGAATAACAAGGGATAGTAAATTTTATGTATTCATATCCAAAACAATTTAAAAATATTATGAACTTCAGTCAGGTGAACTGACTGATAAATACCCACACCCATTGGGTGTATTGATATTATTACTCGATTTTTAAAGTAGCGGAATGGTACATTTGCATGGGAGGTACGAGATACGGCGTGGCTGGACTTTTAGTGTTTTCTCCAAAACTTAATCCTGTGATAGCTTTACTAAATATGTACAGAATTTAAGCACGTTCGCGTTAGATATTTTGATATTAATACTTAGATATCGAGTATTAATATCAATGGTACATTTGTATGGTAGGTACCAGAAGGGGCGTAGCTAGGTCTCCAGTTTTTTCTCCAAAATTTTATCCTTTTACAGCTTTGTTAAATAGAGAATTTGATCAAGATCTTACTTACTTACTTACTTAGCTGGTACTTCTATGCAATCCCAGTGGATTATATACCGCACGTAGAAAAATATTATAAGCGCCTCGATCTTCTGCGCTTCTTCTCCAGTTAGTCACACCGAGTTCTGTAAGGTTCTCAGTAACCTGGTCTTTCCAACGGAGTTTAGGTCGCCCTCTTCTGCGCCGTCCATCGAGTTCATTGTCAAAGACTTTTCGAGCTGGAGCATTTTCGTCCATGCGTACAACATGACGTAGCCAACGCAACCGTTGCACCTTAATGCGTTTGACCACGTCAATGTCAGTGTACAGCTCGTACAGCTCTTGATTCATACGACGCCGATACTCTCCGTTAACGATGATGGGCCCATATATTTTACGGAGTATTTTTCTCTCGAATACCGCCAGAACCGATTCATCCGCTTGTGTCATAACCCAGGATTCTGAGCCATACATTAAGACAGGTAGAACCAGTATCTGGTATAGCCGGAGTTTTGTTCGTGAGTTTTGAATCGCTTGCTTAGTCCATAGTAGCATTTATTTGCAAGCAGGTTTCTTCTCCGGATTTCTAGGCTGACATTATTTGCTTTGTTGATGGCGGAGCCTAGGTAGACAAAATTATCTACCACCTCAAAATTATAGTTGTCAACGTTCACGCAGTTTCCCAAACGAGTAGATTCTATGTTCGTTGAAACTAATAACTTCGTTTTGTCCTCGTTCACCGTTAGGCCCATTTTCGCTGATTCCTTCTGAATATCTGAGAAGGCTGCAGTCACATCCCGCAGTTTTCGACCGATTATGTCTACGTCATCAGCGTACGCGAGTAGCATGTGGCTTTCGTTGAATATAGTGCCACTCGTGTTTACTGCAGCTTTTCTCATTATCATCTCCATCACAATGTTGAAGAGATCGCACGATAGGCCGTCGCCTTGTTTTAGGCCTCGTCTGGTAAAGAATGGCTTCAAGTAATTTCTGCCGTAGCGGGCTGTCGAAGGCAGCTTTATAGTCGACAAAAAGATGGTACGTGACGATCTGTTTCTCTTGGGTCTTTTCCAGGATTTGCCGAAGTGTGAAAATCTAATCAGTTGTTGATTTTCCAGGTCTAAAGCCACACTGATAAGGCCCGATCAGGTTGGATAACACTGGCTTTAGTCTTTCACATAGCACTCTCGACAGGACCTTATATGCGATGGGTAAAAGGCTGATCCCGCGGTAGTTGGAGCACACACTTGGATCACCTTTTTTCAGCACAGGACATAATATGCTTACATTCCAATCGTCGGGCATGCACTCTTTAAGCCAAACCGTGCGCAGGAGCTGGTGCATGCTCGTTATCAGCTCCTCGCCACCGGACTTGAAGAGCTCTGCAGGCAGACCGTCGGCACCGGCTGCTTTGTTGTTTTTCAGCCGCGATATTGCTCTTCTTACCTCGGCTTGACTTGGTGGTGGGCAATCTAAGCCATCGTCGACAATTGGCGTGACAACTTCACGTGCGCTGCCTTCTGGAACCAGCAGTTGCTGGAAGTGTTCTCTCCATATGTGCAGCACACTCTGCGTATCCGTGACCAGATTTCCATCACTGTCCTTACAGGTGAGAAGGCCATTACCGTATCTATTTGCTCTTACTTTCTGGTGAAATTTTCGGGCCTCACCTCTATCCCTGTATCGCTCTATATCCTCGTTCTCCCGTTCCTTCATCTGACGTTTTTTTCGCCTAAATAGCTGTCTCGCCGGTTTTGCTTTCTCCTTATGCCGTTCCCTAACAGCACGGGTTGCAATTGGCTGTAGCGTTGCCCTATAAGCAGCATCCTGTTCCTCAGACGGTATGCGACATTCTTTATCGTACCATGGAATGCGCAATATGCTGCCACTGTGTATCGGGAACGTCAGAAGTAGAGGCGTTGTGTCGTAAAAGTTGGGAGAGCTGGTTGGAGTAGGCAGTAGCTATCTCTGGGGTTTGCATCTTCGCGATGCCAGCTTTCTTTGTGTTTGGTTACGTGCTTTTTTCGCTCTGCTCAATCTTGTGCGCACCTTGGCTGCAACCAGGTAATGATCCGAGCCAATATTAGCACCACGGATCACACGCACGTCCCTGACATTAGATGCATGCCTGCCATCAATTACCACATGATCAATTTGATTTTTGGTGTTTTGATCGGGGGATAGCCAAGTTGCCTTGTGGATATCTTTGTGCTGGAATCTGGTTCCACTCACTACCATGTTCCTTCCCGCTGCGAAGCTAACCAGCCTAAACCCGTTGTCTGACGTGTCGGTATGCAGGCTGAATTTACCGATCGATGGACCAAGAACATCTTCCCTTCCTATTTTTGCATTAAAGTCTCCCAGAACAATTTTAATGTCGTGGCCAGGGCAGCGGTCGTATGTTTCCTCTAGGTGCTCGTAAAATGCATCTTTAATCTCATCGTCTTTATCTTCCGTCGGGGCGTGTACACAAATCAGCGTGATGTAAAAATATTTCGCCCGGATGCGAATAGTGGCTATTCGGTCACTTACAGGGTTAAACCGCGAGACCAGGTGTCGAAGTCTCTTGCCGACTATGAAACCACATCCAAATTCGTGTCTTTCTGAATGGCAGCTGTAAAAGATGTCACAGTTCTTTCGTCGTGTGCATCCCTGTCCCGGTCATCTCATTTCCTGTATGGCGGTGATGTCAGCCTTGTATTTGTCGAGGACATCCGCCAGTTGGATAGAGGCACCATCTCTGTAAAGAGTTCGGACATTCCAGGTGCATATCCTTAAATCATGGTCCTTATATCGTTTGCGGGGGTCCTTGTTATATTTATTCTCTGTATTTTCATAATAAATTTTGTTTAAGGAGAGTGGCTTATAAGGCCACCGCTCCCGATCCTAGTTTCTTGGGGCTGCCAAAGCCACTAGGAGAGCCTGTGTTGAGCTTCAGTAACTTCTGTTACCTACTTCCTAAGACGCATCGGTGGTAGCATGCCGATTAGGTTACTCAACGTTTCGCCTTCTAACTCTAGCTAACTTCTAAGCGGTTGCTTTAAAGTCATTGCCCAGGGAATACTTGGTCTAAGACCGGAAGTAGTTAGCTGCTTGGACAGTGCCTCAAAGGAATCGATTCTGGTCACTCCCAAGTGAGTGACAATCAGTAACTTTCAGCCTCTGGGCAAAGTCCCAAGATCAAGATCGCGTTGGGTTTATTGATATTATTACTCGACTTCCTAAGTGGGCGGAGGGGCACATTTGTATCGGAGGTACCAGAAGAGGCGTGGCTAGACTTCCAGTTTTTTTCTTCTAAACTTGGGCAATTTGGTCACGAACGCGTTGAGTGTACTGATATTATTAATCGATTTCAAAGTGGGCGGAAGGTATGGCAGAACCAGAAGGGGCGTGGTCATGTATTCCATTTGAAATACCGTAAGTAGTTTTGGGGAAATATTAACCCATGCAAAGTTTCAAAACAATTGGTTGCGTCTTTCGAAAGTTATCTTGCGTACCAGCCGGACAGACAGACGGACATCTTTCAAACGACTTAGAAAGTCATGAAATTGTCTCATAGATGGTACAATAAATGGCCTTTTTAATACAATAGTAGTATTTTCTGGTACATCAAAAGTAGTTTTTTGAACAATAAATGTACTTTTTTGGTACAATAAATGCACTCTTTGGTACATTAAAAGTACTTTTAAGAACAATCAATTAAAAATGTATTCATTAGTACATTAAATGTACTTCTTGGTACAATGAAAGTACTTTTTTGTACAATAACTGTACTTCTTGGTATAATAAAATGACTTTTTACATCAAAAGTAGTTTTTGGTACAATTAAGGTACTTTTACAACATTAAAATTACTTGCAAATGTACTTTTTGGTCCAAAAATACTTTTCGGAGCCATTAAAACAATGACTTCTTGGAACAAAAATAAAAAAACTGTACTTCTTGGTACAATAAAAGGACTTTTTACATCAAAAGTAGTTTTTGGTACAATTAAGGTACTTTTACAACAATAAAAGTACTTGCAAATGTACTTTTTGGTCCAAAAATACTTTTCGGAACCATTAAAACAATGACTTCTTGGAACAAAAATATTTTTGTTTAATACAAAAAAGTACTTTTTAGTACATCATATGCAGCTATTGGTACAAGAAAAGTACTCTTGATACAAAAAAATACTATTTTTTACATCATTTATAGTTTTTAATACAATAAAATTTACTTTTGAAACATAGAATGTATTTTGTGGTATAATAAATGTACTTTTGTGTACAGTAAAAATACTTTATAGTACAATTAGATTGTTTTTTGATTCCAAATGTAGTGCTCGGAACAATAAAAATACTTTTTGGTGCAATTAACGCTCTTTTTGGTAACATAAAATTATTTTTGTTGGAATAAAAGTACTTTTTTGGATAATAAAAGTACTTTGTGTACAAAAAATTTTATTTTTGATGCCTGAACTTTACTTTTTAGTACATCAAAAGTAGTTTGAGGCACAACAAGAGTACTTTTGGAACAATAAAAGTACTTTCTGGTACTGTAAATGTACTTTGGGGTGCTATTAATGTACTTTTTGGTACAATAAAAGTACTTTTTGGAACAATGAAATTACAGTTTAGAACAGTAAAAGTAATTTTTCGGTACAATAAAATCTCTGTTTTGTACAATATATATATTTTTAGAATAATAAAAGTACTTTTGGTACAATAGGAGTATTATTGGTACAATAAAAGTACTTTTTGGTACATTGAATGTACTTCTTTCCCCATTTCCCGGAACACGGTATTTCCGGTTTTCCCGGGAAACCGGGATTGTTATATTTCGGGCATTTCCGCAGTTTTTCATCAAATATCACAGAAATTCGTGGATATGCTCTACTATGTTTGGTGTTTTGGTACAAGAAATGCTAAATGTTATACAATAAAAGTAGATTTATGAGTAGATATTTGTAACCATATAAGGCCCTATAGGCTCGGTTATTGAAACTGTACAATAAATAAAAAAAAAAAAAAAAGTACTATTTAGTACATTAAAATATTTGGTGGTACAATAAATATACTTTTTGGTACATCAATAGTAGTTTTTCGTACAATAAAAGTACTTTTTGGAAAAATCAAATAAAAAAATATTGTTTGTATATAAAACCTACTACTTGGTACAGCAAAAGTACTTTTTGATACGATAAATGTACCTTGTGGTACAATAAAAGTACTTTTTGGTGCAATAGATGTACTTTTTGGTAAATTGAAGTTATTTTTGGTGCAATAAATGTACTGGAGCCTGATAAATATGTGCTGTTGGGCACAGCTCTTGTTTCCAGTACAGTTCTCCCTCGTGCTCACTACCACAACAGCAAATCAGTTTTACGCAGCTCCGCTGTAGATCAGTGGTAGGCATAACCAAACGCACACACACAACAATAGGGTGTGCTTGTAGGCGGTAGTACAAGGAGCGTAAGCGCTATAGAATAGTACACGGCGAAAATGTTGGACTCTTCCAATAATCAAGCTCTCATGCTCTTCTAACAATCGTTGAGTATTGTTTCTCTGTCCATACTTGTGTCTGTTTTTGTATTGAATGCAAAACAAGTGTATGTGGTGTTACTTTCTTAGAACTTAGGCTTTGAACGCTTGACTTCTTTGAATCAAACAAAACTTTCGAGTACGTGTGAATTGCCGATAGTGTTTAAGTGAAAAAAGCGACTATTGCCAGCCTGGCGAGGCTTTATCTTGCGTATCACTGCTGTAGACCCTCTTAGTAGAATGGGTTATTTGGTTGCTTTCCTAATTTTTATGTTTAAAATACATACAAATTTCAATTATACAACATCGAGTTAACATTCAACTACAGACCTTTGTACTTCCAAATGTGTAAATAATCGAAATCTGTTATATTTATATAGGTGAAGTCTGGTCCAAGAAATATAATTAAGTTTTATACAGTGTTGCTTGTGAGTATTAGTCGACCGTATTGATTAGTTATCAAATTGTGCTAGTGTATCAAATGATATATCAGACTGGCTAAACGATCAAAAAAGTGTTTAATTGTTAATATTTATGGTCAAATTCAGTGTCATGCACTAGGATAAAGCGTTTCGATCTCCAAGATGAGTTCATCTTCAGACCCCATTGTGACAATTGATGCACTCTGATACATCATCAGCTGTATGTATATCTACAATTATGTCAAACATGTACATGCGAAGTAGATATCAGTCGAAAATGTCCAACACCAATATTTTGAATTTGACCGTTAATATTCAACATGGGAATGGAGGATATTTTTCAATTACGTTACAGTGTACACAAACACAGACAAACACACACACACACTTAGAAAATGCCAAAGGTATTACCACCCCCCCTCGCGATTAAATAAGTTACCTACAAACCTTTGAGGTAAAATTTAAATTAAAAAAATACTTTTCGAAAAAGTAAAACATAGTGTAAAGCGTCGAGTCAACATAACGTCAGCATGCAGGTTGCCATAACCTTTAAAGCCATCTTCGTTCGTACATACATTCCCAGCCACATGTCCTGGTAAAGTTTTCATTGAAAATCATAAACCCATAACACACAATCTGATTATATTTCGGTTAAGAGCTTAAATGCTGTTAAGCATTTTGGTTTTTTTTTTTTGGTTTTGTCATGACCGGTAACGATGCCAAGGTTGGTGTGTGTGTGTCTGGCTGTCTGCCGGTCCTTTATCCGTGTCATGTCTGTGTAATTCACTTTCAGTTATGGTTTGTCTGAGTGGGATAGTATTATGTTGATGAACTCGTGTGTGTGTGCATTTATGCCTAGTCGCTTGTGGTGGTGTTCTTGACGTGTGCCCTATATACATATGAGTCTTTAGCCCCATATTTTACTTGTGGTTGGTCTTCTTAATGTTGAAGCTACAACAAGCGTAACCGACAAAGGTGACTTATAAGAATGCCAACCATATTTGGTTATGATCGTGATGTATGCAATATAGATTAACACTGGAGGCTAAATTTGCAGAGGATAAAGCAGCTCCAATTAGAATATGGTCAACGAAATTTCCATGGAAACAGCGGATCTTAACCTCAAATCCTTAAGATTTTCTCAGTAGATTTTCTTAATTTTCCCTAAAAATGTAGACTAAAACCTTAACCACAAACTTCCATGCCATTTCTTGCTCACTGTTTTAATGTTGTTGTTGTTGTTGCTGCTGCTTTTGATGTGACCTTTACTGTTCATTTTTTGAATATTAAATTAAAGTATGAGAGGAAAATTACTTATTTTGTGCTCTTTTCCCCACCTTCCCTTAAAATATTAAGAAAATATTTTGCTAAATTCTTCCTTAAAGCTGAAGTTGTTGTTGTTTTGCATGTTTTTATGTAGATAAAAATCATGAACAAGTGCAAAATTCGATTCAAATCATGTAGAAATGAAAGTGCTTCCTTTGCTCGGCTAATGGTTTTTGCTGGTTAAAGTTTGCTTTCAGCCATTGTCCTTTTTTACAGTACAGTGCCATTCTATTGGGTTGATGTCACCGCAGACGGCTGAAGTCTGGCGGGTTTAAGCATAGATTACAGGGCCTGTATTGGCTGTAGAAAGAAATACGAAATGTATTTCATCTTGATTGCTTAACACATTGAGATATAGTTGAGCTAGTCCTGGCATGGTTTTTACTTGTATGATATCAGTATGGCTATTTCTCCTATGAGCCAATAACAATTTTAAAAATTTAATTTTTATAACACAGCACAACACATGATTTTGGAACTCAATTCTGAGAACTGCACAGAAAGTAGCCCCAAAATGAAGAAGTTCTGCATCATTCGTTTTGTCAAGTTACCTGCCATAATAATTTCATATCGATTTAAAGTTAGTAGATATCGTATACAAGAGTTTGTCACGTTTTAGGCTCTTTTGTTATATTGTTATATGATGGCATATGATTAACATAAGTAATCTTCCACGTAAATCTTACTTACTTAATTTCCCTTTGCACCCCATAAATGAGGTATGGGATAGCTTCTCGCGTTGTTGTGAATTAACACGCTTTCTATTTTTAGATTCACAACTAACGGCACCTACTTGTTTATCGACGAATGCGAACGTCACTGTTTGAGAAGCTTTTACTAGACACGACGATTGAATCGACGCTTAATACTGCGAAGTTGCTGTCAACAACATATTTTTTTTTTCTTTTAAGATGACTGGAGCCAGGTTTAAACCTGCGATATCCCGCATGGTAGTCGCGTGTTCTAACCACTATGCCACGGCCGGTAAATCATACGCCTAAAATAATACCAAAAGAGCCTAAAACGTGACAAATTCCCCTATACGATACTTACTAACTTCAAATCGATATTAAATTATTATGGCATGTAACTTGACAAAACAAATGATGCAGACCTTTTTCTTTTTGGTGCTAATTTCACATGCAGTTCTCAGAATTGAGTCCCAAATCAATTAGCTGAAAAATTTTGAACTGTGTAAGTAGACAGTAATTATGACAATTAACTGTTGGTATTGGCAATAGTGGGCTCGGTAGTGCGACTTTGCAAAACGCTGATTTTTTTTTGAATACAACTGAATAATTTGGAGACTTTGTTGCGGTTTGTGTCTGACCATAACAAATTGTCAAATGCTACTGCATAAACTGAGGATGACAGTTTGATATCTGTCATGCGTGATTTTCAATAACATCAAAAGAGAAACAATCCTCTAAATGAATCACATTTTATTATCGGGCATAATTGTCTGATGTTACTGCAGTGTTGTTCTACATTGAGAAAATGCGGTCGAATGATGAATTCTTTCTTTCGCAATGAATTTGACAATATTACGCTAGCTAGCCAGGCGTCTTTAAAAGTCCTGAAACGAATGTCGTCTCCTTTAATGCATTGCACTTTTTCTAGTATCACTTCACCTCATATATAGCCCACATTCATATATACCCAATAAGGCCCATTTTTTAGCTTGCCTTGCAAATGCTGCCGCTGTTGAATGTAGTAAAAATATATCTGTATGTGTGCACTACATGAATTCGAATGAGTACAAATTCCGTTTTATTGGTTGACAGTTGACTAAACAACATTATAAAGGTAAATTTGTTGCTGTTTGCTGCATTCATGATGTTTCAACCCAAAGTTGCTGCATATTTTATGGGGTCGCAATGTCTGTAAATTGTGCTACAAGACATCCAGCGTTTCAAGGTCAGGTCATTGTAGACCAAATGGCATATAGTAATTGACATTAAGCTGTTGTTGTTACTGATTTAATTGTGATAGAAGGTCGGACGGAAGTTCAGCGAATTGTTGATTATACTTTAGTGATTTTTAGGAGAATTTATTAAAATACTAACAAAAGTTAAGATGATTAAGAAAAAAATGGTGAGATCAATTTCGTAATAAACTTTCACAGATATTTGATTTAGGATTTTGGTATAAATTGTATTGACTACTTTTACCAAATTGTAGTTCGATAATACAGTGCAACAGTACACAATTTTTCAGCTCAATGATTTGGGACTCAATTCTGAGAACTGCAAGTGAAAGTAGCCCCAAAAAGAAGAAGTTCTGCATCGTTCGTTTTGTCAAGTTACATGCTATAATAATTAAATATCGATTTGAGTTTAGTAAGTATCGTATAGAGGAATTTGTTACATTTTAGGCTCTTTTGTTTGACATAACTCGATAAGCAACAGTTTCACTTTTTCATTCATCAAATGATTTTTAACTGGGTTTATTTTGTAGCAGTTGCAATGAAACTGTTGTACTCTGGGGCGTATGATTTACGTGGAATATTACTTATAATAATCATACGCCACCATATAACAAAAGAGACTAGAACGTGACAAATTCCCCTATACGATACCTACTAACTTCTAATCGATATTAACTTATTATGGAATGTAACTTGACAAAACGAATGATGGAGAACTTCTTCTTTTTGGGGCTATTTTCACGTGCAGTTTTCAGAATTGAGTCCCAAAATCATGTGTTGGACGGACGAACGGACGGATTTTTAAATCACCTCAGAATTTGACAAGAATCATTTGTATACCACGCCTCCTTATAGGCATTACCCTTTGGTCCGTGTGTGCGCTTAGTGAAGGGTATAAAACTCCAATTAAATTAAATAACAATTATCGTTACTCTAAGCAATTGTCATGTAATTATAAAACCATCAAACTATTAATTTCCCCCAACCGACAGTTAGTTAATCCCTACCTGGTAAGATTCTTATCAGTACTTTCCTTGCAATCAAAAGTTAAGCATTTACTACAAACCCATTCCCACAATCCACATTTTAATATTAATTTACTTAATTAACTGTCAATTTCACTGAAACTCACTCAGTCTCATACTCGTATAGAGCAACAGCAGCAGTAGCAGTAGCATCATCAGCAACAGCAGGAAAACAAATTTCATATATCCTTATTTTATTATAACTTTCCACAGGATTATCGTCATCGTCATCGTATTGCTGCCAATGTTATGGCAAAAGTTAAAGGTGAATACGAACAAAATAGTTGGCAAAAACAACAAGATAAATAAACACTTTTTCTTTACGCCCGGTTAAGCAAACAAATGTTCACTTTTTGCTCTTTTACATTTACTTTACTCCACAAAGTTTCTTATGTTCATAACCGAAAATCAAGCGGAAAAGAGAATAAATAGTAGAAGAAAAAGTTTTTTTTTTCTTTGCGGAAGTTTAGCTGATGAGTATTACAGTTAAGCGCATCGGGGAGTGAGCGCAATAACGTTTACTATTCTAGCGTAATATTTGAATGCTGAAACTTCGGAGCGGTATGGAGAGAGTTAGACTGTAATGGGAAATGTAATGAAGTTGATTAAAGACATAAATTCTGACAGTTGAGTTGAGTTTACCCCGAAACTGATTGGCAGTCACATGCAGGACAAGACAAGCAATGAGACAAACAGACAGACAGACGAAGCGAGTAGGTTGAATTTAATATGAAGCTAGTGATTTATCCATATACACACACACACACAGAAAAACTTAATCAAAATCTTTTGATTAAATTGCAATTTCGATAAAGGCAAGCAATAATCAAAAGAGCAAAAATTAATAAGCTTTGGCAATAGCAGTCGTTTAGTAATTCCGTTTGTGGATTCATGTGAAGTTAGGGCAATATCCAGCAAAAAGAAAGGAGTAGACAAAGCAGAATTATTGTTGCAGATGTACATTGGATTTGGTTGAATCATCACTGTTATTAACATTGGCTTGACGTGAAACGGAAGTAGGAAATGTGAAAAACCTGAGTAATTTAATTGTGCCAACAAGTACAAGTATTGTATAACGTACATATACACACCAGAAAGTACTTTTAACTAAAGGGTTTTCCAGGTGATATTGAAAATGGTCCGCTATTTCGGTAGCTGTTACTTTTGAAGCTTTTATTCTTTGTCATTTGACAAGTAGAAGCTACGCCATTACTAACAATTTAACGATACACGCTTCAACAATGCATGGAAATTATTTAAATTCACTGCAAATATAGGGAAAATCTTGCAGTCACAGTTCGTGAAACTAAAGTATTTTTTAATCGTCGTGAAGCACCTTGTCAGACCGCAATACAGAAATTGGTGGAAAAATTCGAGCTGTTGGGACAAGTTAGTGATGTGAAGAATAAAACCCGTGCACGTCGCTCAAGAACAACTGAGAAAATTGCTGATGTAGCCCAAACTGTTGAAAAGAACCCAGGTTTGTCTATTCCTCGTTGTTCTTTGGAATTGGGCATTCCACAAACGTCATTAGACCGTATTTTGCATAAAGACTTGGGTCTTAAGGCTTATGAATTTCAGTTAACACAAGAACTCATGCCGGCCGATCATCAACAACGTCATGACTTTTCTGACTGGGTCCTTGAAATGCATGCAAATGATCCGAAATTCCATCAAAAAATCATCTTGACTGATGAGGCCCATTTGCACCTCGGTGGCTACGTCAACAAGACAACATCTGGGGCTCGGAAAACCCAAGAGTTATTGTTGAGATGCGGTTTATGGTCCGGCGGGATCATTGGACCTTACTCTTTCGAAAATGAGGTTGGATCAACAGTTACGGTAAATGTTTTGATCTATCGAGAGATGATTAATGATTTTTTATGGTATTAAACTAGACAACGTTCACTTTCAACAAGACGGCGCTCCGTGCCACATAAGCAACGATAGCATTGATCTTTTACGGGAAAAGTTTCCGGACCGTGTTATCTCTCGAAGATGTGATCATAATTGGCCACCGAGATCTTGTGATTTAACACCTTGCGATTTCTTCCTTTGGGGTCACGTAAAAGATAAGGTTTACGCCAACAGCCCAGCAGCGATTCAAGAACTCATAGATAAATTAGTGAGGCTATCGAGGACATAGGGCAGCCACTTTTCGATTTGGTTATGGAAAATTTCATGAAAAGGATATGGTCCTGTAAGCATGCTCGTGGTGGCAATTTGGCTGATGTTGTTATACATTATTAACGGCATATCTTCCTCTTTATTATGAAATAAACATTCGATCATTTATCTCAAAAAATGGAATTTTTCTTTTAATACCAAAATAACAACTCTTATTGGAAAACCCTTTACTACAAAATTACTTTTTAAAACACTAAAAGTACTTTTTGGTAGAAAAAAGTACTTTTTGGCAGAAAAAAGTACCTTTTGCCACAAAAAAATTACTTTTTGGTTCAGTACATTTATCGCACCAGAAAGTACTTTTTATTACAACTAAATTACTTTGTGGCATAAAAAAGTACTTTTTGGCACATGAGAAGTACTTTTTGGTACAATTTATTCCTCTCAAAAAGTACTTTTATTGTATACAACAATTTTTTTTACTATACGCATTTATAAGCATTAAGTAATTTATTTTACTAAAAAGTACTTGCGATGCACAAAAAAAGTCCTTCTTTTCTTCCAAATAGTACCTTATTGTGCCAAAAAGTACTTTTATTATACCATAAAGTACTTTTATTGTATTAAAAAAGTATTTTGTTACATCAGGGAATGCTTTCATTGTGACCCAAAAAAGTACCATAAAATTACTTGTATGGGTGAAATTTTAATTTTTTTGTTTTTGGAGTAGTTGTGCTTATTTATTATGCCCTCACCCAACGGGTAGGAGGCTTTATATCATTTGTTACGACCCAAAAGTGTAACACATAGAAGGTTTCTTTGAATCAAATTATATTTATGACTTTTTAAATCGTTTGAGCCTTGTCCGTCTGTCTGTCTCGTTGTCCGGCTGGTGCGCACGATAACTTTCGAAAGACGCAACCAAATGTTTTGATATTTGGCACGAGTTAATATTTCTCCAAAACTACTTACGGTATTGCAAATAGGCTACATGGCCCCGCCCCTTGTGGTACCTCCCATACAAATACATCATTCGGCCCACTTTAGAAATCGTGTAATAATATCAATACACCCATCGGGATCGTGCCCAAATTATGTATTTAGTAAAGCTATAACAGGACAAAGTTTTGGATAACAAACTGGAAGTCTAGCCGCTCCCCTTCTGGTACCTCCCATACAAATGTACCACTCCGCCCACTTTAAAAATCGAGTAATCTAAATATATAAAAGGCTTGGATGACTGACTGATCACTCCCCAGCCCAAACGGCTAAAGCTAGAACAGTGAAATTTGGAAAGTAGGTTCCTTTTATGACGTAGGCGCGCACTAAGAAGGGATTTTTGGAAATTCGGACTGGAAGCGGGTAAAATGGGCGTGGCACCGCCCCATACAACTGGAATTTTAAAATGGCTGTATCTTTTAAACCATTATAGGTACGAAGTCGAGATTTGGTACGTATATCGGACGTATAAGAAAAAATACTTTGCTTGTGAAAAGAGGGCGCTGCCACGCCCCTTTATAAGAATAGTTATATTGGCCAAACAAATGGACCGATTGCAATTATACTTTTTTTGTGTGATACTGTTCATAGGGTCTCTATCATAGTCTACATGAAAACATAATTAGACAAAAGGGTGTGGCACCGCCTACACAAACTGAAATTTCAATCGGTCATATCTCAAGAGCCATTAGAGGTATGAAGGTGAGATTTGCTTCATATGGTGCTGATACAAAGAGGATTACGTCTCGCTGGAAAATGGGTGGTGCCACGCCCCTTTTGAAAAAATCGTTATCTGGGCGCAATAAATGGACCGATTACAATGAAATTTTCACTGTGTAGCACTATCCATAGGGTATCTATAATAGGCTACCTGAGAACATAATTAGACAAAGGGGCGTGGCACTGCCCACAAATTATAATCGTTTATATTTTACGATCCATGTAAGGTATGAAGATAAGATTTCCTACATATGTAAATTGTAAATGGGATTACGTCTCGCTGGAAAATGAGCGGTTCCACACCCCTTTGAAAATATTGTTATGACAGTTATATTAAAAAAAAATTTGTAATAACATTTTCATAATCTATATATTTAAAATTGCGTACTGGCTGTAGATAGGACGATGAAATTTGGGACGGTGATTCCCCTTTTTAAGCAAACGTTAGCTAAGAATGGAATTTGGAAATTCATACTAAAAAAATTACGAAATTCGTACTAAAAAATTACGAGTAAAAATTACGAATTAGGGATAAAAGTTACACCATCTCCCAGACCAATCTGCTATAATTGTGAAAATTGATATGGAAATGCTTACTATTAAATTGGATTTGTTTTTTAAACCCGATATTTCTGGGTAAAAAAATCGAAAAAAGGATAACAATTTTATTATCGCCCAGACCAAACGGCTAATGATGTAATCATGATTATTTATATAGGCTTGTTCCATATGGAATAAGAACGATGCAAGGAGGGTTTTCTTACCTTTTAGGGGTAAAAAGGGCCGGAAAGGTATAAAACGGCTAAAGGTATAGTCTCAAAAATTTTAAGTGAATATTTTAGTTGTGCGATGTGAAGCAAGCTTTCGAAATTCGTTCTTTAGTTGTAAAAATACCGGAAAAGGGATAAAACTGATGATATCACCCAGATGAAATACCCTACCTACGAAAATTTATATAAAATAGCTCCTTATAGAATTAGAGAGACGCCAGATGGGGTTTTTAGAATTTCGAAAATTTAGTAGTCAAATTGCCTAATATGTTTTTTGTCTTTTGCAGCGTTTGCATTTTATCTATAATGCTTAAAGTCATAACAAGGTTCATTGTAAGCACGGGTGAAGCAACGCGAGCCGGGTATGCTAGTAATATCAATATAATAGAACATTTTATGTTATACTGAGGGTGAGGGTATTTGTAAGTCGCGTTGCCCGACTGAAAATATCTTACTGGTTTTTAGAGTAGTTGCGATTTTAGCAATTTTTCCAAGTTTGTTCTTTAACGGGAAAAATGCCCAAAAAAGGGGTAAAACTGGTACCATCACCTAACGCTAAAGTTAGAATCTTTAAAATGGGGGTATATATTTTTTTTGGAGTATTTGTGAAATTTCTTTTAAGGGTGAAACGGGATAAAACTGGTATCGATCTTTTTGGACTAGTTGTGCTATTTGTAGGGATTTTTTAAATGTCGTTCCTTTATTGAAAAAGACCGAAAAAGGATAAAACTGGTACTTTCAGCCAGGCTAAACAGATAAAGGTAGAATTTTGAAAACTAGGGTGAATACTTATTAGGGGTTTTGTGCGATAAAACGAATTTTTCAAATTTCGTGCTTTTACGGGTAAAAGGGCCGAATAAGGGATAAAAGTGGTACCATCACAAAGACAAAATGGCTAATTGGAAATGAATATTTATATTTATAATTAGTGAAGACGTAACTGGTCTCACCACCCAGGCCCAACAACAATATTAAATTCACTCAAAAGCTATTCAAATGTGATTAGTGGCCGAGCAACGCGAGCTGGGAAAGCTGGTTTATATTCAGAAAAAACTTCTTAGAACAACAAAAAAAAATTTTCAGTTCCCATATATACTCGAAATCTTTTCGATCCAAAAATGCTAACCCCCATGCACACACATAATTTTCTACAACTTGTTATTTGTTTTAAGATGGCATAATTTTACATCTTGCTCAGACAAAGGATATGGGTAGGCAAGGCATACCACGGCAAGGAGCAAAGAAAAATACATAACCAACATTATTTTATTCAATCAACAAAGTAGCTTGAAGATGTCGCCTTCTCCTTCTACATTAAACAAAAAAAACTATTCTATGGGAAAACCATAAACGAATGACATATGTTTCAGTGCGTATTTTGGCCTGGGAAGTCAAGAAAATATAAATAAATATAAAAATCAGGAAATTGCAAATATTCACGTTATTTGAGAGGGATATAAAAATTCGTCCTTAAATATCAAAATGAATGATGTGCAAAAATGAAATTTAGGCCAAAAACCCCAAATGTTAAAACATTCTATGCAAAAAATGAAGAAATAGATTTATATGTGTATATACAAAATACATATTAATATGTTATACTCTGTTATGGGAACGTGTTGAAGTATAAAAATATGAGATTTGGGTTTTGGGATTTTAACCCGAAGGTATAAATCAATATTATGTTTACATAGTTGTTAAGGCATTTTGCAGATTGTAAAAAACAGCGATTTTTAAATTGAATAAAAATTAGTTAAGGTTATGCTTTTATTACATAGACGAAATATATGTATATTCAAGTGAAAAATATTTCAAATGATAAAATTATATTCTCTAATAAACATCATTAACTAAATTCAATTGCTTTGTTTTTCTAAATAACATTTGCTTGAAATTTATTGTGCGACAGAAATATCTCACCAATATTTCACTTTCAAAATAGAATATATAACAAACGACCTTCATTAAAAGCGCCCAAGCCGTTTTGTGGGACAAATGCTCGTACAGAAGAATTAGGTATAGGGTGGACCAAAAGTTCTTTGAGGATTTTTTGTTGAGGTCCACACCAAGAAATTGGGCAACTTTCACTGAAAGTAGTACACAAACATCTTGATATCTGAATATGTGGCGGGTATCATTGGGAACGTGACCACATGCCATCCTCGACCTCTGTTGTGATAAAGTAACTCTTGTTTTACATTGAAGGTTTTCTTTATTTCGGCTATGAGCGGAGGGCGACCCCCAAGTACAAAATTCAAGCGGTAACCTGAAACTGCGGTATTGTTGGCGTCTCCATGAATCTCGTTCAAAGCTGCTGCATACGAGGTACTGTACAAGGTATCTTGCACATAATTTCCTATGATCTCTTCGTATATACGAAATGTGTTAGGCAGCATCCAACTACGAGATGTTCAAATTGAGATGATTCCACTCATGACATCCCAGGAGGAACTGTTTGGTGGGTATGACATTATGTTGTTGGAAGGACCTTATTTTCCATGTTTAGGAGGTGCTGTGAGGTTATTTTTAATGCAACTTGTTACAGTTTAAAGTTCAGCATTTTGACAGTATTGAACATTTATCCACAGAGTATCACTCAGCGTAGAAGACCACACAGGAACAGCTTAGTTTTGTAGGTAGCCAACAAGGTTTGTTTATACCCCTAGTGCTGCCGGCTAGCGTTTTGAGGACCTTCGCAATTTGTGCGCAATTGCGTTGACATGACCTGAAGAGATAACAGGCTATCAAAAGTGACACCCAAAATAATTGGTATTTGCCTTTGCCTATTTCTTTCAGGTGGTTAAGAGTGTTGCTAAAGACTTCGCTGTTGATAGTTTCAGGTTACGTTCAGTGAAGAAATTGTGTAATTATCCGAGGCAACCATACACAAGATCTCTTAGCTCATCAATGTTTTGGCCTGTCGTCATAATGGTATGTGAGTTTAGAGAGGTAAAAGTTAAACAGTAAGAAGAATAGAACATCACTTTGTGGTACTCCTTACTAACTTCAACTGGGCTTTAAGCACTTGTCTCAAAATTCTGAACTGACGTACAAGCAGATAATTCAAAAACCAACTCTTCAAGTTGTTTGACTTGGTGGACTGCAGAATATCCTGGAAGAGTGTGTGTGGTGTGGTCGACTTTGTCGAAGGCCTTCTAAACCAGTAAGAAAGTTTCAGTCGGCAAAACTGACTTATATGTACCCTCACCCTCAGTAAAACATAAAATTTTCTAGTATATTGATACTATTACTGGATTTCTAAAGTGGGCGGAGTGGTACATTTGTATGCGAGGTACCAGAATGGGCGAGGCTAGACTCAATTTGTTTTCCAAGACTTCATCCTGATTAACTTTTACTAAATACAGAATTTGGACACGATAGTGTTGGATGTACTGATATTATTGCTTGATATCTATAGCGGTCGGAATGATACATTTGTTGGGAGGTACAAGAAGTGTTATAGCTTTACTAAATACAGCATTTTGACATGTTACTTTTGGGAGCAATGATATTATTACTCAAATTCTAAAGTGGGCGGAATGGTACACTTCTATGGAGCTGCCAGAAGGGGCGTGGCCATGTAGCCCTTATGGAATCCCGTAAGTGGTTTTGGAAAAATATAAACCCATGCAAAGTTTCAAACCAATTGGTTATGGCTTTCGAAAGTTATCGTGCGGACCGGCTGGACAGGCGGACATGGATCAAACGTCTTAAAAAGTCATGAATCGAATTTTGTTTAAAGAAATCTAGGTTCTAAAGTGACTCCTTCTATATATCAAATAATATATACCCTCTATCCGTAGGGTGAGGGTATGAAAAGTCCTGTGCCACTGTGAATGTCCCTTCACAGGGCCTCTGCTGATTCAAGCCCTGTGAGTTCGAAATGGTTATGGCGGTTAATGCAGTGGTGGTGAACTTTTTGAATTTTACGGAATCCATGCTGGTGGTGAGCTGAACAGCTGGGTGAAGAGGTGTGTGCCACAAAACTACTGTGTAAGAAAAATATCCATTCCATATTTTGTGATTGGATCACGAACTTTGCTACCAGATGCATTCACATTTTCAAGGCGAAAGGAGGAAAAGTCTTCCAGATATTGCGGTTACAAAAATAGGGTCCTATGGGCCGAGCCACGCCCACTTGATATATCAAAATGCAAGTACCCTATTGTCATTACCGACCACACAGCTTAATGTTGTGAACATTTCAAAGAGATCGGTCAATCCGTATTCGAGTCAATACTGTACTAAAAAAATAAACTCATTTTCATATATATAGATTTGGGTGCCCGGACATAACCCCCATGGACATAATCCCCAAAACGATTTTAGGGCGTGGCGGACATAGCCCCCAATTTGCATTTGGGATTATGTCAGCGGGGCATAGCGGACATAAGCCCCAACAAATATAACGGACATAACACCCAAACTTATTTTGCGACTGAAAGTAATGAAAAAGCTTGGGCGTGCCCCACCGCATTCGTCTCATGCTGCAGAGACATCTAAAGATGAATTTTTAGCAGCCACCCTAATGCCTATTTGGATTTTCGCCTTTATAGCGTTACCCGTTTGGTCTGGATGATGGTACCTGTTTTATCCATTTTTGGGACTTTTTACGAGTATCTATCACCACATTTCATCTTTCTATCTGCAGTGGTTGGACCGGCCGTGGCATAGTGGTTAGAACACGCGACTACAATGCGGGAGATCCGTGGTTCGATACCCGGCTCCAGTCATCATTGCCGGCCTCCTTGATGTTGTAACAACTTCGCAGTATAGTGTCGAGTCACTAAAAAGCTTCTCAAACAGTGACGTTCGCTTTTATCGATAAACAAGTAGGTGCCGTTAGTTGTCAATTTAAATATAGATAGCGTGTTAATTCACAACAACGCAAAAAAATATCCCATACCTCATTCGTGGTAGTTTTTAAGTTTTTTTCACGAAAATCTAAAGATAAATTCTGAGCTGCCACCCCAATGTCCATAAAGATTACCGCGATTATTGCGTTAGCCGTTTGGTCTGGATGATGGTACCAGTTTTATCCCATTTTGGGACTTTTTGTCCACAACCAAATTCCATCATCCTATCTGCAGTGGTATTGTTAGGGTGCTATGTGTGTTATCAGATCGGTTGTAAAGAAATTTCAATATACACCAAAATTTTCTACTCATCATTAAGTTTCGAACATGTAATGCATCGTTATGTCACAGCCATCATGATTCATGTAGGCCATTTTCCCATGATCTCTTAGCACTACCTCATAGTTATCCTTCACTGCCTTAACCTGAAGCTATATCAAGCTATCCACTTTGTTTTGTTGTTCTGCAGAACATTAACCATGGTTAATTTATTTAGACCTTTTATCTGACCTTTCCAGGCTGCATGGCCTCATGATGGCCTCACTATGCGGTGGCGAATAAATTAATACCTCCCATAAATTCTCTCGACTAAGGTAATGCTGAATATTTCTCTTAGTTTTGCTTTAGCATTTCTTTTAATATTTCATTTATAAGCATGTGATTAGTAAGTAAATGAAGGGGAAAATATACAACAGCAAAAACAACAACAAAAATAATGAAATAAGAAACCGCACCGCACTGGGCGTACAACACCTTCACATCATGCTACAAAAGCTTTCAGCAGATGACACTGATATGATGACAATTTGTTGTGAAATTTGTATTGCCTTTATTAGTAATGGTTGCTACTGGTTTACATTAGCCAGGATATTAATATTCTCTAAGGATTTACTTTGCTTACGTTCGTAGAGATATATATTGTGGCTTTAAGCTTGAAACTGTGTGGGAAGTTATAGTAAGCTTATATGTATGTTAAATAAGTAAAATAGTAGAGAAAAAAAAGGAAAACAGGATAATTGCTAATTCCTGTAGGTTATTGTATTATTAATTCGAAATTTAATTGTTTTTTTTTATGTACGATAACAGCTCAGTTTGGCGCCTAAGGCAGATATAGTGAAATAGAATTAAAATAAAAGCAAAATGGGTTGTTATGAAGATTGAAAATGAAATGTCTAAAATTACTATTATATTAACGCAGTTATTGAGTACAATTTTCATGTGAGATGAGATCGTGTGATAAGTTTTATTATTAAATTTGTTAATTTAGCTTAACGATCAGAAAGGTTATTTATTGTCAACGAAGTTATACAATTTGGTATCCTGAAAAAATATCATACGCTAACAACACCACATTTAACAAGGAAATCTTTGAATACGGATCACTTGAGTTCATATTTAACATATGAACAAATTGTTGCTAAAATCATTGACACACTTCAATGGTATCCCTGCTTTTGCACTAATATCGCATTAGCTCTACCGCATTATCTTATCGTATCTTATCTTGTGTTAGCAAACAAAAGTATATTAACCTCATTGTATTTTGGAATTTATGACGTCGTCGACCTGCGTTTAATAGTAAACGTAAATATGTGATTTTATCATTACGTTCAATAATTATATCTATTGGACGAGATTGATAAATCGAATTGAACTGTGGTGTAGATGGAAGGGCAATGGTAACTTATTCAAACCTTGCTACAGATTTGTGTAACAGTTAAACATAGACGATTATAACGCCTCTAAACTGAGTAAATTATAAATTTTGTGTACCTTCTGTAGCCAACATTCTTTCCATACCGTGTACCACCTTTTTGTCCCTTCAATCCATTTCGCTATGAAATGACCCTTAAATTTTATGTCCACTTACACAGTACAACACATGATTTTGGGACTCAATTCCGAGAACTGCAAGTGAAAGTAGCCCCAACAAGAAGAAGTTCTGCATCATTCGTTTTGTCAAGTTACATGCCGTGAAGTTAGTAAGTATGGCATAGAGGGATTTGTCACGTTTTAGGCTCTTTTGTTTGACATAACATAAATACTATATGGTGGCGTATGATTATCATAAGTAATATTTCACGTAAATCATACGCCACGGAGTACAAAAGTTTTATTGTAACTGCTACAAAATTAACTTAAACTTTATTTCTCTTTACACCCCATGAATGAGGTATGGGATAGCTTCTCGCGTTGTTGTGAATGAACACGCTTTCTATTTTTAGATTCACAACTAACGGCACCTACTTATTTATCGACGAATGCGAACTTCGCTGTTTAAGAAGCTTTTTACTAGACATGTCGATAAACTCGACACTTGATACTGTCGATAACATTGAGGGGGCCGGAAATGAAAGAAAAATGTAGATGACTGGATGCGGGAATCGAACCCGGGATCTCCCACATGGTAGTCGCGTGTTCTGAACACTATGCCACGGCCGGTCCCGGTACAAAATAAACCCGGTTTAAAATCATTTGACGAATGGAAAAGTGAAACTGTTGCTTATGTAGGGAAACGTTATATGAACCGATTAAAGGAATTGTAATTCTTAATTTCTTTAAATGTGTTTTAGCTTAATCGGACTAATGGTTCTCGAGTTATGGCAAGCCTAAAACGTGACAAATTCCCCTATACTACACTTACTAACTTCAAATCGATATTAAATTATTTTGGCATGTAACAAGACAAAACGAATGTTGCAGAACTTCTTCTCTTTGGGGCTACTTTCACGTGCAGTTCTCAGAATTGAGTCCCAAATCAATGAGCTAATGTTGTACTGTGTTATTTATCTAACTGCAAAACCACCATTTTCCGCCACTATAAAACCAATATCGATATTCACCGTTTGTTTATTTATTCGCTGTATTTACATTTTGTGGCAATGGTCAAAACATCGACAACGTCAATGTATTGTGTGTGTGTGTGTGTGTTGACGTTAAATGTTAATTTGGCCACTGAGGCAAATATTTATTTGAATTCGCTATGCGACCAGTCTCAGCCGTCATCGCTCAACGCACATCGTTCAAAGCGAACAATTGCCGCACCATCAACATAAACAATTAAATATTTGTGTTATTTTCCAATGTGAAAGCAATTGCAATTATTGTATATGTATGTTGTATATTCTCTGTGATTATTTACGTGAATTGATCAATTGAGAACAGTCAATCATCATATACCAAAAAACAGTTGTTTTTTTTTGCAGTTGCTGTTGTTGTTTTGATTTTCAATCGTCGTTATTCCCATTGGTTCCCCTGGGACTGAGCGGACGACGACAACTGTGCTAATAAACTGTAGTCTCTGTCTATAGCGCTGTGTACGTCTGTGTAGGTAAATAAATCATAAATGATTAATTGTTTGTCAATGACAGACAGACAGACAGACAGGCAATACAGACATGAAAATCGAGCAAAAATATTAACTAAAGCAAATGTCAACTGTTTATTTGCGCTTGTTTACAATCTTATAGTAGATACAAGCAACGTTCAACGCTCACTTAGATACACAACACAACAAGACATAGCGTGAGATTATACAACAACATGCAAGAAGAATGAGCGTTTGTTCTACAAATATGTATAATAAATAAACAATATGGAGCTATACTCAGACATTGAGAATTATCTTAATATATCGCTAGAGTAAAGAAAAATAAACAGCCAAAATGTGAAAAGAACAGATAGTGTGCAAAGGTCAAATAATATAAACAATATGGATCAAAAAGACAAAAAAAAAGAAAGCAAATAAACAAATTAAAGTGTAAAGTATTTTGTTGTTGTTAAGAAGGGGAAACAAAAAACCGGATGAAACCGACCTAATTGAGTAGATGTGTATAACAAATAAAAAGTAAAAAGTTCATAAACCTAATAAGACAGACTTTGTTGGAATTTGGTGAAATGTTGAAGATGAAACTTTAGGAATATTTTGCACAGACAAATTAATGAATAATTAAAATGACCGACTGAGATATATTAGACATAACAGATGGGACAGACAAAATAGACAGAACGTATGAACGGCCTAAGCAGAAAGTGTCCACGAGAGTTTGACAAGACTCTCGCCGAGAAGGCTTGTAACGTGACGAAAGTCGTTCGTACATATATGCCTTCTACATATATAGTTGTAGCGCTAACTACACAATTATGACCTTTTAAACTCTAACCATCAATAACATACTTGCACTTCATTTACTCTAGAAAATCACCAACAAACCCAAACTGTTTCAATTATTTCAAGCGCAAACAACAATTCCATCGATAACACGACCATTCGGCACATTCGGCAATCACTACAAACGGCGAATGAGCACTACTTCGAGAGCTGCATTTACTTAAATGGACGACCACTTTGCTTGGTAAAGTCGTCAGTTGCTATAGGTCTGTTGAATCGAACTTCGGTCCGTTGAATCGGACTTCGGTCTGTTAAATTGGACTTCTGTCTTTTGAATCGGACCTCGGTGTGTTGAATCGGACTTCGGTCTGTTAAATCGGACTTCGGTCTGTTGAATCGGACTTCGGTCTGTTAAATAGGATTTCGATCTGTTGAATCGGACTTCGGTAAGTTAAATTGGACTTCGGTCTGTTAAATCGGTCTTCGGTCTGTCAAATCGGAGTTCGGTCTGATAAATCGGACATCGGTCTGTTAAATTGGACTTCAGTCTTTTGAATCGGACTTCGGTCTGTTAAATCAGACTTCAGTCTTTTGAATCGGAATTTGGTCTGTTAAATCGGACATCGGTCTGTTAAATTGGACTTCAGTCTGTTAAATCGAACTTTGGTCTGTTAAATCGCACTTCGGTCTGTTAAATCGGACTTTGGTCTGTTAAATCTCACTTCGGTCTGTTGAATTCGACTTCGGTCTGTTAAATCGGACTTCGCTCTATTGCTGACCACGTACTGCTGATATTAATCGTAACCGCCGACGAACCCGAATCATCGGAGCGCTGCCGAATTATCGAAAGTACCCAAATTATCAAGTTCCTGGGTACCAAAGCGACTCTGACCTATCAGACCTCTACAGTTTTGGGAGTATAGTATAAAATTCCCGATCACCTCAAATCGACCCGAGACCCGAAATCTGTCATTGCATTCATCGGCCACATTAATACTAGCCTAGCGTATACTAAAAGTTCTCGATCATCCAAAATCGGACTCTGGTGAGACCTCGTAGCCTTGTAACCGCTTTAAGTTTAGCGACTGGTGCCCCGCAACGGACAGGGACAACAGTTATCAGGCAGAACAAGATAGTGGGATCGTTTCAATATAACAGCCTTTCAACCTTTAGACACCCCGGAAAGACCTGCCCAATAATGGTCGGCAGACCCACTTCTTCAATTATCTCGAAATAGCTCTACGTTGTTAAAACATTGTGGAAGCAAACAAAAATTCCCGAGTGGAAAATTGTGTGAGATGTTATAAAACGGCTATGGTCAAAATTTGAGAAAAATCAGACAACTTTATGCCTTGCCACAAAGAGGTCAAAGGTCAAATCTATATATATGTATATTAGACTGGCCATAGCGTTATATGGAAAAAATTAAAAATGTGAAATCCAAAAGTTTTCGCACTGAAAAATATGAGGTTGGGGATAAAAATAATTATGCACATTTTTTTTTTTTTTTTTTTTAATTCCGAGTACCTCCGTGTTGAGCCCAAACTTTTTTTACATTACCCATTTAGGCTGAAGTGCAGAATATGGGGCGGGAGCCCGATTAAAAACCAAAAATATGCCATTGTCTTCATCTTGGTCCCCAAACATCGGAATGGTAGGTCAAAGTTGACGCTCAGGCCCATGGGGCCCGGGGGGGTCAAAAAAGGGGCCCCTTTCGGTTCTATGATGACCCCCCAGGTGCGGGTACTCAAGTGAAAGATATTTTCGAGATGAATCCAACGATGTTATTTTTAGGTTCCTACGGGCCTCCTGGACCGAGTTAGAGCCATTTCCGGGATGTACCAAGAAAAAAAAAATATTTTTAACTAAATTTAAAAAATTTTAAAAAAAATTTTGCGTGCGGCGCTAGTATACCCAACATAGGCGTACCGTCATTTCGCCCAATGTCATTTCGCCCAAAAACAACCATGACATAACGCCCAAAACATGTCATTTCGACCAAAAACCTAACTACAACATGACATATCGCCCAAATGTTATGACAAAAGACCCAACTCAATTTTTTTGGGCGAAATGTCAGACTCTTGACGACGGCACGCCCTGCTGCGTACGTCGCAGTCAGTCTTGTACTCTCTCTCTCGGTGGGGGGGCACGCCCCCGCCACATCGTTGGATTCGTCTCGAAAATATCTTTCACTTGAGTACCCGCACCTGGGGGGTCATCATAGAACCGAAAGGGGCCCCTTTTTTGACCCCCCGGACCCCATGGGCCTGAGCGCCAACTTTGACCTACCATTCCAATGTTTGGGGGCCAAGATGAAGACAATGGCATATTTTTGGTTTTTAATCGGGCTCCCGCCCCTTATTCTGCACTTCAGCCTATATGGGTAATGTAATAAAAGTTTGGGCTCAACCCGGAGGTACTCGGAATTAAAAAAAAAAAAAAAAATATGCATAATTATTTTTATCCCCAACCTCATATTTTTCAGTGCGAAAAATTTAACTTTTCAAAAAAATTTCCACTATGGCCACTCTAATGTATATATGCAAATGAGTTTGCGAATGTTTATTTGCATTTTTTAGTACCTTATAAACTCGAAAAGGCCTAGACCGATCTTTATGTAATTTTTACAGAATGTAGCTGTATGGTCGGTAGTGAGCATTTTAAACTTTCATTTTTGATATATCAAGTAGGCGTGTTCCCGCCTATTGGACCCTATCTTTGAAACCGCAATATCTGGCGGACTGTTCCAATCGTCCTGAAAATTTTATGTGGATGCATTTGATATCAAATTTCGTGATACAACAACAAATGGGCGGGATCGGATCGAGCGTGGTATAAAACTGGAAACTTTAAATGGATGTATCTTATGAACTATAAGAGGTATAAAACTGAAATATGGTATGTGTTGCTGATACAGTATGAATTACAGGCAGACTGTGCCATGCTTCATTTTAAAAAACCGTTATAACATCCATTATAATAGTTTCATCATCCTGAAAATTTAATTTTATAAAAAGTACAGTAGAGATGTAACCAAGCTATTTGAAAGCAAGTTGGCAAAACGGGCCGAGGAGCCGCCAACACACGTCAATATTTGAATATTTTATATTTGCGAAAAAATACAATTCCGTAATCGAACTTTGGTAAAAAACATATGATATTCAAATGATTTACTAAGAACCTGACTATTGACCTCTTTGGGGCACGAGAAATTTCCGTCATGTATTTTTTACATTAAGTCGCACAATATTCCGGTGGGTCATTTTTAAATTTCCGCAAAAAATCGTCTATACATTTCGCTGCCGCCATAATGCCCAGTTAGAAGAAAATCTAGTTGATGCCAAAGTTAGGGTTCTCCCCACGATAAAAAAAACCTATAAGTAGCTCGTCTGTTAGTACTCTCATCACAACGTTTTTGTTACCTCCTCAAGTCATGCTCTCCAAAGAGGTTTCTACGCTGAACCATAATCAAATTACTCTTTACTCCCTGGACAATCTAGCCCAAATCCATTAGTATATACCCTTTCTGGAGTTGAAATCCGTCGTACGATGGTTGAAAACAAAATACAGCGGGTTAGCACTGATCAAAACCTCTTTGACACGAGAAGGCCTTATAATATTCGAAAGCAGTACTCACTATCTCATACCGAACAGAAGGCACATATGCTGTCATATCAACAAAGAGTCCCTGATAAACAGTACGAACAGCTCATCAAATAAGACACCAGTCGTCACTGAGCACTCGTCTCAGCTGAACGACAGCGCAGATCAGCTTGCCTTTCAATCTATCTAAATAGTTTACCCTTACCCTTATATGGCACTTCCGTGACACATCTACGTACAGACTCTCTCAACAGCCTGGTCTAAACGACAATTTGCCAAGCAAAAGCATCATGTTAGTCTTTTCGACTTATTCCGACTAACAATACCCATAATAAATCAAATAAATGTAAGATACTTATGTCATTTGTAACTATTAGTGCGTATCTTCTCTGTCAATCTTTCTCAAACTCGCCCACATCAAAATGTAGGAATCTAGTCAACTCAATGGTGTGGGTATAAAATGCGGTTGGATACAGTCGGGATGGTTTTGCCGTGCGTTTAAAGAGGTGGAGAGTATCATGTGGGCCTTCCCCACATACTGATCATGAATTCTGTATTGCCGGATTTAATCTCGACCAATACTAACTGAGCCTGTTACAGTATCTTGATCGTAGTTGGGCCAGTACCACTCTTCACTTCTCGGCAGGCTTCTCTTTTCCTCTGCTATAGGTGGGGGACGACCTCCCAACAGGACATTCATTCGGTAGCTTGCAGATGTTCGATTGACTGTTTGTGTCTGAATGTCCCTCGGAGCTGCTCTGTATTTGATATGATCCAGGTGTTTTAAATCATAGTGCTGGATATCTCAGAAGGTCTTTTCTGATATGTCTAGGGGAGCGTATATCTCCGTTAGATGGTAGTTCGGATGGCCTCTCCGATGACATCCCGGATAGAACTGTTTCGCCAGCATGTGACTATGTCTACTGACTGTCATGATCTTCGTCTCCTCATGAAGATGGTGTTCTCAGGACATTTGCAGGTAGCCCGATACAGTCCTTAGGGCTGCATTCAGGCTGCTCTGGAGCCTTTTCCACTGCATGTCGCTCACTCTCTGTGCCCACACAGTTGAAGCGATATTTAGCAAAGACCGGTCAATTGACTTATAGGTATTGATCTATTGATCTTAGACCAAGTATTACCTCGCAATGACTTTAAGATAACCACTTAAAAGTAAGCTACATTTAGAAGGTAGACGTCTTAGGAAAGTAGGCACCGTGGGATTGGACGCGCAGATAGTATCCCATTACCAATCTAGTTGACGAAGGTGTGCAACCCACCACTTCCGAAATGTAAATTACTAACGAGTCGTTACAAACGATGTTATTGCATTAACATATAATTTATTAATATACTAATTCAATCTCAGTTTGCCTCTTGCCATTACGCCCAAATAAAATCCCAGTTACTAACTCTCGTATCGTTTTCACAGCTAAAACCTTTATAAAACTAAAGCATACTTCAAAAGTACACACCTACATAAATGCTATTTATAAACCAAAATAAATATAGATTGTGTACAACCATACATTATTTATATATAGTTTACATAATTATTCCATTAACATCGTGTGACGCTCAAAATCGCATTATATGCTACAAGTTTTGTTCTTATCGATTTCTCTGTGTGAAACTTCAAAGTCCATTGTATTTTCCTGCTTCCTCAATTTATAAATAACTCTATTTGTTATCCGTTTACTCTATGAAGCGCAGCGCTGTTTACACATTTTGTATTGATTTTAGTATTAGAATTTAGCTGCTGTCGCAGCAGCAGCTCTAAGCTCTACAAACCGACTGACAACAACTAGAAACCGGCAAATACGTAAAAGAACAGTCAACCACCACAGTCCGCCCTTTGTCAATGTAAAATATTAAACGTTAGGCCATTAACTGACAGCGACAGCCATCGATGCCACCATCAATTTAAATGCTGTGTAAAAGTTTACGAAGCGGAACTGTTTATTAGAGCGGAAATTGTTATTTTTGGTATATGGAAAACTGAGAAATACATCCGTTTTCCTTATACATATACTTGACTATTCGATCCTTCGGGCACGCTCTCTCCCTCTCTCTCTGTGCTTCTGGGTTTTTTATCAAATATTGTTTTAATACCTTCATCAAAATAAATATATATCCTATAATTTAAGTTGTATTGACTTAATTTAATAAATTATACAATGAGAATTTCTTAATGCCCTCTGGAAGACGTTGACGCTGTAATATGTAAAAAAGCTGCCAATACACTCACAGATTTATAAGTAGAAACGAAAACATCCTTTGCAAAAAACAATCAGTGTTTCGCATTATGTAGATTTTTATTATGGCAAATTGACGCGTTGTCCCGTTGTTAGTGTTATTTACTGTTATTGTTATTCAATGGCTCTGATATTACTGAAGAAATTTGTATTCGCATTAATTTATACATCAGTTATCAATTATGTAAAGTGACAACCAATGTCGTCAATAGGCTTAAAAAGCTTAAAAGCTTAAAAGCGCTCAAAGAATGTGATTTTTTTTGAATAAACAATAAAAAATTAAAAATTAAAAATTTGAAATTAAAAATTAAAAATTAAAAATTAAAAATTAAAAATTAAAAATTAAAAATTAAAAATTAAAAATTAAAAATTAAAAATTAAAAATTAAAAATTAAAAATTAAAAATTAAAAATTAAAAATTAAAAATTAAAAATTAAAAATTAAAAATTAAAAATTAAAAATTAAAAATTAAAAATTAAAAATCAAAAATCAAAAATCAAAAATCAGAAATTAAAAATTAAAAATTAAGAATTATAAATTAAAAATTAAAAAATTAAAAATTAAAAATTAAAAATTAAAAATTAAAAATTAAAAATTAAAAATTAAAAATTAAAAATTAAAAATTAAAAATTAAAAATTAAAAATTAAAAATTAAAAATTAAAAATTAAAAATTACAAATTACAAATTACAAATTACAAATTAAAAATTAAAAATTAAAAATTAAAAATTAAAAATTAAAAATTAAAAATTAAAAATTAAAAATTAAAAATTAAAAATTAAAAATTAAAAATTAAAAATTAAAAATTAAAAATTAAAAATTAAAAATTAAAAATTAAAAATTAAAAATTAAAAATTAAAACTTAAAAATTAAAAATTAAAAATTAAAAATTAAAAATTAAAAATTAAAAATTAAAAATTAAAAATTAAAAATTAAAAATTAAAAATTAAAAATTAAAAATTAAAAATTAAAAATTAAAAATTAAAAATTAAAAATTAAAAATTAAAAATTAAAAATTAAAAATTAAAAATTAAAAATTAAAAATTAAAAATTAAAAATTAAAAATTAAAAATTAAAAATTAAAAATTAAAAATTAAAAATTAAAAATTAAAAATTAAAAATTAAAAATTAAAAATTAAAAATTAAAAATTAAAAATTAAAAATTAAAAATTAAAAATTAAAAATTAAAAATTAAAAATTAAAAATTAAAAATTAAAAATTAAAAATTAAAAATTAAAAATTAAAAATTAAAAATTAAAAATTAAAAATTAAAAATTAAAAATTAAAAATTAAAAATTAAAAATTAAAAATTAAAAATTAAAAATTAAAAATTAAAAATTAAAAATTAAAAATTAAAAAATAAAAATAAGAAAATTAAAAATTAAACAACAAAATTAAAAATAAAAATAAGAAAATTAAAAATAAAAATTAAAAATTAAAAATTAAAAATTAAAAATTAAAAACTAAAAATTAAAAATTAAAAATTAAAAATTAAAAATTAAAAATTAAAAATTAAAAATTAAAAATTAAAAATTAAAAATTAAAAATTAAAAATTAAAAATTAAAAATTAAAAATTAAAAATTAAAAATTAAAAATTAAAAATTAAAAATTAAAAATTAAAAATTAAAAATTAAAAATTAAAAATTAAAAATTAAAAATTAAAAAATTAAAAATTAAAAATTAAAAATTAATCCGATTTAGCAACAATCTCTGCGAAGTACCTATGTGGTGCCATTTCTCTTTTGTGACTTATTTTATTTTTAAATGAACCGCAGTGAGGCTTATTAATGATGTGGTTCTATTTTTGTTTACATACTATCGTAAATAAAATACCACGATACCCACCTATGGAAGTGCCTCTATTAAAAATATCACAAAAAATATCTAACACTATTAATTTAACCAAAGTGCAATTTATAAACAATCTTACCCTTTCGCTTTGGCAATAACAAAACATTCCATGATGACGCCAAATCATTTGTATTCCAAACTTACAAAGGTAAAAACCCCCACATTGGGGTATGTAAATATTTCACAGTTAAAACAAACGTAACTTAAGTGAGTAAATGCTATTGTTCGCATTGTAAACCCCCTTTAAATGTCAAACATAGAATTTTCAATTCAGTTGTTCTAAACCCTTCAGAAGGAAAAAAAAAACAAGAATACCGACCACATCACCTGTCCCACTTACATAGAGAGAGTGCAAACACGGCAACATATCTACGCCATATTCGTATATCTGCGGCAAACATCTATTAATGTTGCCAGGGGTGTACGGACGACGGATGGAATTGCAATCAGTTCTGAAAAATCAACTGAAAACCCAACACAAACTCGCGAGAGGAAATGGAAGAGAAATGAATGTTAAGCAAACGAGTCAGGGGCAATGAGAGCCACTGCTATTATATAGAGATCCACATGGCCGAGTGGCTATTATGCGCCATCATTGTATTGCCAATGATATGGTAGAAATGTAAATGGGCTACGGTGTAACAGAAGTGAACAATTGTTGCTAAATTTTGTGGTAATTGTAGTGAATCCTTATGCAGGATACGGTGGCTGTAAATGTGTTTTCTTTGCAACACTGTGCTATACTGAGTATGTTAATGTTAGCACTGCAGAAAAGTCCCAATGCTTCAACAAAACTACAATGCCAATAAAAACAAGTTGTTAATACAACAGGAAATCATGCCAGACAATGGAGTAAAAATTCTTATAATATCACAATATTGAAATGTTCATCAAGTGAGATTGCAGTCAAACAATAAATGGACATAAATGAATGAATATCCATATCTAAAGGTATTGAAAAAAAGCTATTAAGGGCTGAAACGAAAGTTAATAAATCATTCTAGTATTGTGTGTGTGTGTCCTATATATGTAATAGAGTAAAGCACTTGCACGTGTCTATCGACATACACATTGACATATTAAATTTTTTGGCTTATTGGCTGTTACATATGTTCAGCAAAAAAGTAATAAGTAAACATCATGTTATATGTTATATAGAATAGAATAAAAACACCACATGTGAATCTTAAGGTATTTAAAAATTTAAAGATGTTTAAACCATTGATAAATGTTTATGGATACGGATGCTAAGCTTTATAGATTTAACATCTGCAAAAGTTGTAAGTAACTTGAGTAACTAACTGAGTACGAGTATGCATTCATTGTTGTCATTATCATTCAAAATTGGAATGTTTTATTCTATAAACATAAGAAAAAGGCCTGTAACAACCAACCCCTTTTTGTGTTTTGATGCTGATAAAATAATAATAAAAAATTCCCTTAAAAAGGTTCTATAGATAGGCTGATTTAACATAAGCAGTGAAGCGTTAAGTATCCAAAATTAGCTCACATCATGTGACATCATACATGTTAATATTCGTTTTTATAAACTTCTCATAAATCCTTCATAAATAAATAGACGCTACTAACATGCATCGCATTAGTTGGCATAACATTATTTGCAATTTTTAGGTGCTCGTATAGATTTTGAACCATATCAGCTAAATGTATTTGTGTGGAAAGAAATGCACAATAACACATCGATAAGGACCACATTCAAATGACTGATATATGGGCAAATAAACAACTCGAACAACAACATTAGACAATAAAGTGAAATGGCCATGGTAATAGTAATATAAATATTCTTTATAATGCATTTATACTTTTAATTTTAATTCATTTGCAAATAATTTACAAATAACTTGGTTTTTGTGAACAAAACATATTATTTGAAATTTTATTTTGGTGTTGTTCAATTGGTATATAACTTTAGATTATTGCAAATACCAAAATGGCTTAGCAAGGTCAATTTGGTTATTGCATTTTTTTTTGTAAAAAATTAAATTTTTTTTCCAAGTCACAAAAAATCACTCACAAAATGCGGTAAAGTTTCGAAATCAGATGTTTAAATTTTTTATTAACTTATTTATCAAAAAAAAAACCCAAATATACCCGGTTCAAATCTCTAACATATGTAAAATTTGCCGTAAGGGAAGCTCAAGGGCATTTCTTAACACTTCAGCATTTGATCTTATTGTAAAATACCGAGACCATCTTACTACAATATGAAAATTTCCCAGCTTTACAAAGGGCTGCAAATTAATACGGAATCCTTTTCCACACCCATTGTGCTATCTATTAAAGAAAAGAACGAATTCACTTTCATTGTTTCACATACATACATATCTTTTTTGTATTTTTAATTACCTTTTAATAGTAGACAAATCCTTAAAAACTGAAACCTTTGCCACACCCCTTCTGATACCTTCCATACAAATGACCGAAATCACACACATAGTTCTACATGCGTGAGTATACTAAATTCTATCAAATTTCATACAATGTAAAATTTTGCACAAAGAAAAGGGTGCTGCATACAGGACAAAACTGCAGCCAATGGCAAAGCGTATAGTGACGGAGCAATATAATGAGAAGAGGAGGGAGGTGAGAAGCCTCTTCAAGCCGGCAAAGCGTCTGTAAGGACAGAGGCGAAAATCTGATCACGTACTCTCAGAGTGTGCTGGAGAAAATTGTTCACCATTGAGCCAGATCGAGATCAGCGCGGCAAATACCCGTCTTAAAAATAATTAAACTGTGGGAGCCGTTGGTTTCCTGGCAGAGCTTTAGAGCCGCGGCAATGAGCTGGCAACGAGCATGTTCTTTAAAATGATTTGAGTAACGGAATACGTGCCTGATGATTGGAATCTGAGTGTTATACGTCCTGTGCTTAAGAAAGGCGATCCAATTGTGTGTACCAATAATCACGGGATCAGCCTTTTACTCATCGTATACATGGTCTTCATCAGTGAGTTATATGAAAGACTAAAACCCATTCTTGGGAATCTTATTGCACCTTATCAGTGTGGCTTCCATGACCGACCAAATATTCACACTACGACAAATCCTGGAGAAGAGCCCAGAAATGCTTATCGACAGCTACCATCTGTTCATCGATTACAAAGCTGCATTTGGCAGTCCTATACGACAGAAACTATTAGATGCTATGGCTGAGTTTGGTATCCCCGCGAAGCTGATACTACTTTGCGGGATGACACTGACTGACACGAAGTCTTCAGTGAAAATTGGCAAAAATCTATCAGAGCCATTTTCTACCAAGCAAGGCTTTAGACAAGGCGATAGTCTGTCCTGCGATCTCTTTAACATCGTAATGGAGGTGATCATGCGGATGGCAGAAATGCGGATGGCAGTAAACAGAAATGGTACCATCTTCAACAAAAGTCACATGTTGCTCGCGTATGCTGATGATATAGATATTTTTGGACGTGGATTGCGAGATGTTATTGCGGCTTTTTCGAGCATTGAAAAGCAGTCGGCTGAAGTGGGTCTGGTGATAAACGAGGACAAAACCAAGTTATTTGTTTCAACGAACAAAGAGTCCACTCGTCTGGGACGCTGCGTGAACGTTGACAACTACAATTTTGAAGTGGTAGATGATTTTGTCTACCTTGGCTCCGCCATAAACAAAAATAATGATGTCAGTCTCGAAATCAAAAGACGAGTATTGATCGCAAACCGCTGCTACTAGGCGTGAAGCAAGCGATTTAACGACAAAGCGCTCTCTCAGAACACAAAGATCCAGCTCTACCAGACTCTGATCCTACCTGTCTTGCTCTACAGCGCAGAATCCTGTGTAATAACACAAGCGGATCAAACTATTCTGGGAGTCTTCGAGTCTTCAATCAATTCTGGGAGTCTTGGGTAAACCCATGCACGAGCGTGAGCGGGTGTGGGTATGGTTTGATCGTTAACTCTTTACACATGTATATTTTTGGACATTAATACTTTAACAGTACTCTTATTATACATATTGTCATTCTCTGATCCATACCAGAAATTCACCTTATACGTATACTTGACAGTGTTACAGTCGTTACTCATACGTCAACAAGATTGAAGACTTACGTACGTAAAGAAACAATAGATTCTAATGTTCTACATAAATTTTCATATAAAATATATCCATATACCATATTAACTTGTGTTTCTTTCTCTTTTCTTTTTAGGTAAATTAATAATTTGCTATGAAATTCATATCTTTGGAAACTAAGGTAATTTTGCATATTCAACGTTTTACTTTGCGATTGAAACATTTTTTCTAGTCGAAATTGATTTGTATTGGGCCAGTAGAATTTAAAATTTATGGGACCAACAGTGACAAGATGTTTAGAACTCTCTGCCATCATGTGGTTGATTTGGTTTCGAGCCCTTTCATTGTCATCTGTATTGCAATCGGCTGTCGTCTCGTCGTTGTTGTTGGCAGAAACGTCTGAACTTAATACTATTATTATAACTCTTATTTCTACTGCTTTTGTTTCGCACCCAGCACCATTATCGAAATTAATGTGTTAATAGGTATCCAATCAATTCATCGATTATTGTTATATAACATTGTATGTAACCCCTTTATGTTACCATTATATGCAAATATTAAAAATGCGATGCTACCGCAGCATTCACTCAGTCCAACATGTAGTAGTACCGTAGGTAGCCTGAAAGATATTTAAGTAAGCAAAAAAAAAAACAACAAATTGTAAAATCCACTTAATGTATTCCACGCTATATGGCTGCATAAACAACAAACGCGCTTCTGACGCATTTTAATTCATCATTCTGTGTGCGAATTTGTATTCAATCTGCGGGCAATAGCAACGCCAACTACATATAACAGTTTACCAGTGCACTCTCAGCCACTCAGCGCAGCAAGTAGGATTTTCGTTAGTATGGCACAATATTGTGTTATCACGTCACTGCTACGAGTATCAGACTCACTAACGTTAGGTGAGAGGAACGGTAAAGCGAGTTTGCAATATGGTGGGGTATCCTTTAAAAGTATGCTCGCCTTTGAGTCTCTATACTATAGCAGCATGGTGAGAGAGTGCTAGTATGTGTGCACACTGCCAGGGCATGTGTATGCTTTTGCTACGTGCATGTGTGTGTACATGACTGACAGAACTGTCAATCAACACGTAATGCCCATTAAAATACATTTTCATTTGAGAATGTATAACACTGTTAGTTATATACTCGGTATATGCCAGCGATAATTGTCTATGTGGAATATTTCGGTGGGGCGTTTTATCATTTGTTTTTCACATTTTAATTTTATTTTTGCTTACGCTCAGCAAATTCATTGTTATTGTATATGTGTGCAGGAACGTGTATGTTACATTCCTGGCTGGAACAGTGGGGCAAGTTGCAAGATTTTGGCTACCGCAGGTTTTCACATTGGAAAATATGCAAGACGGCAACAGTGGGGAACAGTGAAGCTGCATCATGGTTTCTTGTTTGGATGTGGTGAGTCCAGTCATAACCGGGTCGCCTTTTCATGTTTCACTACGTTACGAAGTGTACTGAAATATAAATATAGAATAGTTATATATAGATAGAAGGAGTAAATGTAATCCAAGTATGTGATAACACCGAAATGTAGGATTAAAAAGTAATGCGTTGAATGTTGCCTTAATACCTTAATTTTTCTTTAGTGCATTGGTTTGGTTTGAGGTGCTCAGTGCAAACTGAATCTCTTTGAGATGTTTGGTGATGTTTTCTAAAGGACACCCATACTCATTTCAGCAGTTATCTTTTAACAAATTTTGGCGGTTAATGTAAGTCAATTAAAGAGGGCACACGGTGTTACAATGCTTCACTTAATCTATATGCGAACTTTGGGTAACATTTGTGAAATAAATACCTCCCACACATCCTCCAAGTGTTCATTTAACAAAACTTGCTTTTACTCAGTTTTTTCTCTAGATGAAATTTCACATTAGCCAAATACAGTTTTCGTCCACGGTTTACAGGTCACCCACGTGTATATCAACACACACTCACACATGCCTAACCCTGCCCGTGTATGTATATGTTTATGGGCATAATAAAATGTTCGTTTATGTTCCAAGCTATTGTTGCAAGTATTGGAGAGAATGTATTTCACCTTTATTCAGTGTAACAGTGTGGACGACACCCCGCATCCCTCCCCCCCAACGGACAACATGCTAGACATTTAGTTCGTATATGTGTATGTTATGTTTATACGTTTCTTATAATCCTCCAGCCACTCGTTTTTACTGCGTTCGTTTGAAATTTTAAATGAAATGTTAAATTTTGTCGTACATAACCAAGTAAACACATATAACTGTTGGTCGCTGTATGTGTGTGCAACTGCCACGACGGTGTATCCTTATATAAACGTGTATATGTATATCCTGGTGTTATTTTAATTGAGGTTTTTACGCCTCTCTTCTCTTGGAGTGGTACGTATGGAATGTATATACATAGTCACAAAAAAAAAGCAAATAACATCAATAAACCACCCAAAACCTTGAATGAAATTCCCACTGGCAACTTGTTGTTGACTCGTGTTTTGGTCATGTAACCGGTGTCAAAGTAAAATATTTAAACTTTAAACTCGCCCCCAAATCGCAAAAATTTGGTAATAAAGTGTTACAACTGTTTATAAAACGACTGCCAATACAACAGTAGACAAATTCTCTGGAACGTAATGGAATTTGAGCTTAGACATTTCTAGTAGAATGTTAACAGTTCAAGGTATGAGGTATGTTCTAAGGAATTCAATGAAATATACTTAGAAAATAATTTATTAGTATCTAGGGAGTCTACTGTCCTAGCAACTAATGGAGGCGACCATTATGGGTAATGAGAAAAATTAATTTGGATTGAAGGCATCTTTAGCACTTATAGTTAGGGGGGATTAATAAAACGGGTGTAGGTTAATTATTTTGAGTGGGTTATATAATAAGTGTTTGTGACCATACTAATAAATTATTTTAAGGCAGACACCCCTCTACGATGAAAGATTATCCAAAGACAATTTCAAAACACTTAAAGATGAAACGGGTCTTTGATGGTTGTGCTTACGGGATCTCAAGCTCGGTGCCAATGAGCTGATAACGCGGCATGATGCTGGCTGACACAAAGTCTTAAGTGATGATTGGCAAGGATCTTACGGAGGCAATTTGTACCAGACTAGGCCTAGGACATGGCGCCTCCCTTTTGTGTGACCTCTTCAACATAATGATTGAGATGATAATTATGAAAGCTTTCTTACGCTTATGATGTAGATTAGGGATGTAACGAACGTTAACATTCGCATATGCGAATGCGAATTATTCGCATCATTTTGTACATTCGCTTTCGCATTCGCTTTCGTATAAATATATATTTCAATATTCGCATTCGCAAAAAAATGTATTAAATACAAGTAATAATGAGACTGAGGCCGACAGTCACGTTTTCAGTCTCACATGATAGAAAATTGTTAGCTGAATACAATAAAGAAAAAAAATCATATTTCAGTAGATCCTGTATTGTGGTGGAAACGAAACAGCTCGAAATACCAAAAGTTAGTACCTTTGGTACGCTAGTTCTTAGCTACGCCTCCGGGAAGTGTCCCCAGCGAACAGTTGTTTTGTGGAGCCGGACTTATGCATAGCGAAAAAGCAGCGTAGCTTCATTTTGTTAAATACAACTTAGCACTACTAAACTTTGAATACTGAATACGTCAAAGTTTTCGAAAGTAAATAAAATTATTGTTTAGTTACCTAAAAGCATAAATTTCTGAGAATTATATATATTTTTGTTTTACTTTGAAATAAATATTTTATGTTTAATTACTTAACTGGAAGACATATTTTTATTTGAAAAGGAATAAAACTAAATTATTCGTTTACGTAAACCATTTTTTGACATTCGCTAAACAATTTTGGAATATTCGCTTTCGCATTCGCAAAAACCAAAAGTAAGTATTCGCATTCGCATTCTCTTTCGCAAAAAAATATTCCAATATTCGCATTCGCGTTCGCATTCGCTAAAGCACATTCGTTACATCCCTAATGTAGATATCATCGGCCGAAAACTGCAGGATGTGGCTGCTTTCTCAGGCATGGAAAGGGTCTACCGATAAACGAGGACAAAACGAAGTTATTAGTTTCAACAAACAAAGAATCTACTCGTTAAGAATTTTTAATAATTTTATTATGTTTGATATTTTTTATTTTATTTTTAATATTTTGAATATTTTTAATAATTTTAATATTTTTTTAAATATTTTTAATATTTTTGATATTTTTAATATTTTTATTATTTTTAATACTTTTAAAATTTTTAATATTTTTAATATTTTTAATATTTTTAATATTTTTAATAGTTTTAGTACCTTAAATATTTTTAATATTTTTAATATTTTTAGTACCTTAAATATTTTTAATACTTTTAATATTTTTAATATTTTTAATATTTTTAATATTTTTAATATTTTTAATATTTTTAATATTTTTAATATTTTTTAAAATTTTTAATATTTTTAATATTTTAAATATTTTTAATATTTTTAATATTTTTAATATTTTTAATATTTTTAATATTTTTAATATTTTTAATATTTTTAATATTTTTAATATTTTAAATATTTTAAATATTTTAAATATTTTTAATATTTTTAATATTTTTAATATTTTTAATATTTTTAATATTTTTAATATTTTTAATATTTTTAATATTTTTAATATTTTTAATATTTTTAATATTTTTAATATTTTTAATATTTTTAATATTTTTAATATTTTTAATATTTTTAATATTTTTAATATTTTTAATATTTTTAATATTTTTAATATTTTTAATATTTTTAATATTTTTAATATTTTTAATATTTTTAATATTTTTAATATTTTTAATATTTTTAATATTTTTAATATTTTTAATATTTTTAATATTTTTAATATTTTTAATATTTTTAATATTTTTAATATTTTTAATATTTTTAATATTTTTAATATTTTTCTGATCTTTAGCCGAATTTGATGTATCATACGATACACTAACGTAAATTGATATAATACACAGTAAGATCGATTAAAAACTAACCAAAACAAATACACATTTGTAATATTTTTAGTACCTTAAATATTTTTAATACTTTTGATATTTTTAATATTTTTAATATTTTTGATATTTTTAATTATTTTAATATTTTTATAATTTTTAATAATTGAGTAAAATTTTCATGTGGTACATCATCAGCTGGTTATATATCTACAATAGACCGGGTCGGTCCCCATACAAAATTTTTTTTTCTCCAAAGTCGAGGGCAAATATTAAAGATAACCTCGAGACGACTTCAAAAAAAAAATTTTTTTTCCTCCCCCACCACCTGAAAAACAGCCAAAATCGTTTTTTTATCACTGCTTTTTTGTTTGTGGCTCAATCGTTAAATCAAAGGCATCGGTGTATAGGTCTCGACGAGTACTACATTTGTCCTATAGATGTCGCTGACATACGACATCATCTTGTAATGATGGCCTCATTTAGAGCAATTTCTACCCCTAAAATTTAAAAATATTTTTTCTCAGAATTAAAGTCCTTTAAAAACCAAGAACATTTTGCTTTTGAAGTATACAGTTTTATTCAAAAACAAAAAAGTTACGTATGAAAAGATGTATTTACAGCATCAACACTAATATTTTTCCTGTTGTTTGTATTATTACAGAAAACTATTGCATACTTCTTAGCGCTGATACAAAATGTCTATAAAAATGATTCTATACTTTGTAGCTCAAATTGTTGCATAAGTCTTAACGACATCGAAAAAAAATTTAAAATTTTCTCGAGATAATTCATTTTTAATCTAGTTACCGACGATATATAATTTTTATTACAAATAAAATCCCAAAAAGAGCAAAGATATGTATGTAATTACAGCAAATATTGGCGCGACTCAAGGTCCGTTCACTACTTTCTAGTTTGGCAATAATTTTTCATTTTGATTGGTCATTCCAAGCGCTGATTCACTTAAATTTCGCACAAATGTTCAGTTTGCAAATTGCATGGGAAGAATACAAGTGCATATTAATGTCTATATTTTATTATTAATACTTTCATTTTGCACCAGATATCTTTATAATTTCGTTGCTTGAATATTGGTGACGCTGAATAACTTCATCCGCATGTTTGAAAACACTGTTTGCGCTTAAAAAGTATGCAATAACTTGTATTTAATTTTTTTTCCAAACGCTAAGAAGTATGCAATAGTTTTCTGTAATAATGCAAACAACAGGAAAAAATATTAGTGTTGATGCTGTAAATACATCTTTTCATACGTAACTTTTTTGTTTTTGAATAAAACTGTATACTTCCAAAGCAAAATGTTCTTGGTTTTTAAAGGACTTTAATTCTGTGAAAAAATATTTTAAAATTTTAGGGGTAGAAATTGCTCTAAATGAGGCCATCATTACAAGATGATGTCGTATGTCAGCGACATCTATAGGACAAATGTAGTACTCGTCGAGACCTATACACCGATGCCTTTGATTTAACGATTGAGCCACAAACAAAAAAGCAGTGATAAAAAAACGATTTTGGCTGTTTTTCAGGTGGTGGGGGAGGAAAAAAAAATTTTTTTTTGAAGTCGTCTCGAGGTGATCTTTAATATTTGCCCTCGACTTTGGAAATTTTTTTTCGCGACCCGGTCTAATCTACAATTATGTGTAATGCCCACATGCGAAGTAGATATTCTTAATATTTTTAATAAAAATGCTAAATATACTATTATTAGTGTATTTAATAATTATTCCCCCACTTGTTACTGCAACTTTTATTATAGACTCGCATACATTTTGAGTCCTTGGGGTGAATACCAACTCTCGTTCATTTGATTGACACTGCCATTGTAACTCAATGATACACAGCTCTGAAAAAAGCTGTTCATAGCTATCAAATGCTGATGTTTCACTTTCTCTTTATTTTTTTTTCCACTTCGCTATCAGCCCGATTAAAGGCAATCAATGTCATAACCAACCATAGAAGGGACCAGCTGGAGACTGCTTATGGACTAACTCCCTTGTGTCGGTGTGTGAATGTGGGTGCTTAAAACGAAACATATGCATCGATCGGATTTTGTTGTACAACCAACTAACTGCTGCTCGTATGTTTGTAGTTGTTTGGTCATTATTTGCATCAAAGAGTTGTTGTTGTGGTTCTCCACCTACATACATACATGTATTTGCATCAAAGAGTTTTTGTTGTGCTTGTCCACCTACATATATGTATGTTATTATATGTATGTTTGGATGTATGAGTTTGAGCATGTTATATGTTACCACTTTTATGTCATATAAACCAAAAATCCAGTTAACAGGACTACAGACCATGACAAACTTGCCGCTGGATGAATTTGGTATACGGTTAGGTACATTTTGATAAATGTCATGTGTCAAAACTGGAATTTTTAGCTGTTTTTTTTTAGCTGTTTTGATAACACTACTTTACAAATAATTATTTTTTCTCTGGTCTTTGAACACCACTATTTTTTTATGATAGAGGACGGGTTTCTGATTAAGAAAAAAAAATTTAAAAAATTTTTTATGGAGTGGATTTTTTTTTAAAAATTTTTTTGTAAATTTTTTTTCTTTGTTGACGGTGCCTTTGGATTTTATCCTATATTTCAAGTTCTAGACGGGCGATTAGGACAAAAGAGGTACCAAATTTATTAGAATCAAATGGCCAACAAGAATTATGCCACTTTAAGTCAACAAATTGCTTTATTTTGGCCTACTGGCTGAATTTACTTGAAAAATTTAGCTTTTTTCATGAAAAATAGCGTCTCCTTTTTTAGTTTTTAAATAATGAAAAATCGAAAACTCGAGATAAAATTTTTTTGAAACCTTCTGCGTATAGTGAACACCTTAGCAAGCAAATGTAGCATTGCAGAAGAGAATCTATGGACTAGTTAAAAAGTAATGGCCTCTGAAAGTTGGCATACAGAAATTAAGTTTTTATAAATATTTGAATTTTTGCATTTGTCGGAACTGCAGAATATGGTCCGAAAGCCCAAACAACAACAAAAATATACCAATCACTTCGTCTTGGTCCCATAACATCGAAATAGTAGGTCATAATGGTAGCCGAGGCCCATGATGCACTTGGTGGGGTCAAGAAAGGGGCTCCTTGGATTCTATGATGACCGCCTATGTGCGGGTACTCAAATGAAAGATATTTTCGAGACGAATACAGTGTAATTTATATATATTTTTGTATTTAGTAGATCCTTTTTAAAGCACCACAAACGCTTGATTCTAACGTTTAACTTCACTGACACTCCATTTTCCTCTTAAATAAATATATCGTTTTAGGATTTAGACATCGATGCGCGAAAATTTAAAATAATATATAACGAATGCCATTGCAGTAAAGAATACAATTTCATTTAAATATACAATAACATTTTTTGTAGACATTAATTTGACCAAAGTTCTTATAGTATAATATGTGGAACCACCTCTTCATTTTATATATATAGAAGGTTTCATCACTAGAGCTAGACTGTATTCAAATTATATAATTTTTATACTCGCCTAAATAAAATAAAGGCCTCGGAGAAAAAACGTTTTTTTTTTTGCTTTCTTACTTATTTGCATGACCCCTTCGTCTACACCCACAGACATTGTCTCACAAATATTGACCCCAATAACACACTGTTACACTTTTTCTTAGAACCATTTAATATTCACCGGACCGTAATAAAAACCGAAATAAAAACTTTGTTTTCATTTGTAAATTATTAATTTTTAATTACCTCTTTTTGCGATACCAAGAATTAAATGCCACAATCATGAATAAAACTGCTGTGCCATTTAATGTTCGCAAAAAATAAGCTGACGCGAGCCTAAAAACCGTGGGGTAATAGTACGAGCCCCCTACTGGTCACAAGCGCACATTTGTGAAAAAGGCCTTAAGTTATATTTTTGTTATGAAATAAAAGCAGTTAAGCGTTCAATTTAACATAAATATAAACTTCTACTTACAATAATTTTACTCATTTTTCGGTGAACTTTATATTTGTGGCATTCTGCAGCCTATGGCTAGTGGTGGTGATTATACTCTCGCCCTTCTCTCTCCCCCTCTCTCTCTCTCTCTCTATTACTTTAACGAGATATACATACCGTTAGCTATTACATTGGTATAGGTTTCAGTTAAAATATGTTAAGATTTTCTATTTAGCTTTTGTCCATATAACTTCGAGCCGAGGGCTATGTTTATTTTATTACAAAATATGCTAATTTCATTGTGAATCGCTACCAAATGGTTGGACCCTTGTTAAATTCTACAAGTTGACAGCAATAATTGACATTTTGTGACTTTAAATAGTCCGCCCCCGAATAGCCTTTTTTGTACATTGCATTATGTTTTAATGAACACTTTTTTCTTATTCGCTCATAATATATTAATGGGATTTATTTTGGGTTTTTCGCAAATACGAATTTACATGTCATTCAGTGTATGGCATCTTGATAAGGGTGCGTGATTGTAATATTATTTGTATGCAATCATATCAATTTCTATAGGGGGGAATAATAAAAGGACTGGATTTCATCCAATTTGTGTATATAAAAGAAAATTATAGTGGGATGGCTTTTTTTCAAATACTAAGGATCTTAGAAAAAAAGTACTGCGTTAAGGTCATATCAAGAATCAAATCATTTTTTCATTCTCTTTGGCCAAATTCGAACGAGCTGTTATTAAAATTGGGTACATAAAATTCCACCATTCTGCCTTACGTAGAAGAGTTACAGCTGAATATTTCTTTAAAATATGAAAAATGTTAAAAATATTATAAATATTAAAAATATTTAAAAAAAACGTAAAAACAAATTTAAAGTATAGCAAAGCTCCTTATAAAATGAAGAATTATTTAATTAAATCGTTGTATGCCATCAGTTCATGTAACATTATAGTTTATTTTTACAATTGACATACAAAATTGCCCTACAATTCCCCAGCAAGCCGAACAAAACAAACCAATATTTACCTTAGCTTTTTGCTCACCCATTTAAAACGATTTAATGTGTTTCCACGCCCACATGTCATGTGCAACGTATCTCCCATCTACATGACAAATCTCAAAAAGCTGCTATTATTTAAAACTAGCACTTGTTATTTATTATATCACCCTAAGTGCTGTAACACCTTAAATGTTTACAACACCCCCACTGTCTCTGTCAGCCCTGCCCGTATCTACAGGTCATAACGTATCGCATAACAAGTGAAAAGTGACGTGCTCATCATCATTAAATTTAATAGGTAGTATTTTTTTTTGTAACAAACATTTACATTTAATTTATACTATTATTAAATGCTACAGAGTGAACTGTAAATGATGTGCGATGTGGACAACAATTGAGACACGAGTACTTGCAACATACATATTTCACTTTATGACGTTCTATCTACTTGTGTGGCACACTTCAAATAGCTTTCAACGAAATCACGTCCAGATATTTGCGGCCACATGTCAGTGATGTAGATAATCGAGTATGTAAGTAATTCACAGAGGCTGAGAGAGTGACTGAAAGCGGAAGCGGGGAAATTGAGCTGATGGGAGCAGTTAACAGTCGACTACAGATGTTGGAGCGCGCGAACGTTACGGTGGAATACGAGTGTATAGGAAGGCGTAAAGCATGTTATGTAAGATAAGCGAAACAAATATGAGGTAATGCTCAATTGCGAGACTTCAATTAATAACGACGAATGTGAGCCATTGTAAGACTAGTATAATATTAAAAATATTAAAGATACCACAAACATTAAAAACATTAAACATTTTAAGGATATTAAAAATATTTAAAATAATAAAAATGTTAAAATACTAAAATAAAAATAGAGAAAATACTAAAAAATATTAAAAATGATGAAAATATTAAAAATACTAAAAAACTATTAAAAATACTAAAAATATTAACTATATTAAAAATATTAAATATATTAAAAATATTAAAAATATTAAAAATATTAAAAATATTAAAAATATTAAAAATATTAAAAATATTAAAAATATTAAAAATATTAAAAATATTAAAAATATTAAAAATATTAAAAATATTAAAAATATTAAAAATCTTAAAAGTATTAAAAATATTAAAAATACTAAAAATATTAAAAATATTAAAAATATTAAAAATATTAAAAATATTAATAATATTAAAAATATTAAAAATATTAACTATATTAAAAATATTAAAAATATTAAAAATATTAAAAATATTAAAAATATTAAAAATATTAAAAATATTAAAAATATTAAAAATATTAAAAATATTAAAAATATTAAAAATATTAAAAATATTAAAAATATTAAACATATTTAAGGTACTAAAAATATTAAAAATACTAACAATATTAAATATATTAAAAATATTAAATATATTAAAAATATTAAAAATATTAAAAATACTAACAATATTAAATATATTAAAAATATTAAATATATTAAAAATATTAAAAATATTTAATATATTAAAAATATTAAGAATATTAAAAATATTAAAAATATTAATAATATTAAAAATATTAAAAATATTAACTATATTAAAAATATTAAAAATATTAAAAATATTAAAAATATTAAAAATATTAAAAATATTAAAAATATTAAAAATATTAAAAATATTAAAAATATTAAAAATATTAAAAATATTAAAAATATTAAAAATATTAAAAATATTAAAAATATTAAAAATATTAAAAATACTAACAATATTAAATATATTAAAAATATTAAATATATTAAAAATATTAAAAATACTAAAAATATTAAAAATATTAAAAATATTAAAAATATTAATAATATTAAAAATATTAAAAATATTAACTATATTAAAAATATTAAAAATATTAAAAATATTAAAAATATTAAAAATATTAAAAATATTAAAAATATTAAAAATATTAAAAATATTAAAAATATTAAAAATATTAAAAATATTAAAAATATTAAAAATATTAAAAATATTAAAAATATTAAAAATATTAAAAAAATAAAAATATTAAAAGTATTAAACATATTTAAGGTACTAAAAATATTAAAAATACTAACAATATTAAATATATTAAAAATATTAAATATATTAAAAATATTAAAAATATTAAAAATACTAACAATATTAAATATATTAAAAATATTAAATATATTAAAAATATTAAAAATATTAAAAATATTAAAAATATTAAAAATATTAAAAATATTAAAAATATTAAAAATATTAAAAATACTAAAAATATTAAATATATTAAAAATATTAAATATATTAAATATATTAAAAATATTAAAAATATAGTATTAGAAATATTAAAAATATTAAAATATTAAAAATATTAAAAATATTAAAAATATTAAAAATATTAAAAATATTAAAAATATTAAAAATATTAAAAATATTAAAAATATTAAAAATATTAAAAATATTAAAAATATTAAAAATATTAAAAATATTAAAAATATTAAAAATATTAAAAATATTAAAAATATTAAAAATATTAAAAATATTAAAAATATTAAAAATATTAAAAATATTAAAAATATTAAAAATATTAAAAATATTAAAAATATTAAAAATATTAAAAATATTAAAAACATTAAAAATACTAAAAACATTAAAAATATTACTTACTTACTTAGCTGGTACTTCTTTGCAATCCCAGTGGATTATATACCGCACATAGAAAAATATTATAAGCGCCTCGTCCCTCGTTTGCTCCGTCCATTGAGTTTATTGTCGAAGACTTTTCGAGCTGGAGCATTTTCTTCCACGCGTACAACATGACCTAGCCAACGCAACCGCTTGCTTAGTCCGTAGTAGCATTTATTTGCAAGCAGGATTCTTCTCCGGACTTCTAGGCTGACATTATTTTCTTTGTTGATGGCGGAGCCTAGGTAGTCAAAATTGTCTACCTGCTCGAAATTATAGTTATCAACGTTCACGCAGTTTCCCAAACGAGTAGGTTCTTTGTTCGTTGAAACTAATAACTTCTTTTTGTCCTCGTTCACCGTTAGACCCATTTTCGCTGATTCCTTCTGCAGTCTGCAGTCACATCCCGCAGTTTTCGACCGATGATGTCGACGTCATCAGCGTACGCGAGTAGCATGTGGCTTTTGTTGAATATAGTGCCACTCTTGTTTACTGCAGCTTTCCTCATTATCATCTCCATCACTATGTTGAAGTGATCACACGATAGGCCGTCGCCTTGTTTTAAGCCTCGTCTGGTACAGAATGGCTCCGTAAGGTCCTTGCCAATCTTTACTGAAGACGTATCGATACGTATCGATCTGTTTCTCTTGTGTCTTTTCCAGGATTTGCCGAAGTGTGAAAATCTGGTCAGTTGTTGATTTTCCAGGTCTAAAGCCACACTGATAAGGCCCGATCAGGTTGGATAATACTGGCTTTAGTCTTTCACATAGCACACTCGACAGGACCTTATATGCGATGGGTAAAAGGCTGATCCCGCGTCAGTTGGAGCACACTCTTGGATCACGTTTTTTCAGCACAGGACATAATACGCTTACATTCCAATGGTCGGGCATGCACTCTTTAAGCTAAACCATGCGCAGGAGCTGGTGCATGCTCGCTATTAGCTCCTCGCCAGCGGACTTGAAGAGCTCTGTGGGCACCGGCTGCTTTGTTGTTTTTCAGCCGAGATATTGCTCTTCTTACCTCGTCTTGACTTGGTGGTGGGCAATCTAAGCCGTCGTCGACAATTGGCGTGATAACTTCACATGCGCTGCCTTCTGGAACCAGCAGTTGCTGGAAGTGTTCTCTCCATATGTGCGGCATATGGATTTATTTATTTGCTTTTACTTTCTGGTAAAATTTTCGGGATTCATCTCTATCCCTGTATCGCTCTATATCCTCGTTCTCCCGTTCCTTCATCTGACGTTTTTTTCGCCTAAACCCGTTGTCTGACGTGTCGGTATGCAGGCTGAATTTACCGATCGATGGACCAAGAACATCATCCCTTCCTATTTTTGCATTAAAGTCTCCCAGAACAATTTTAATGTCGTGGCCAGGGCAGCGGTCGTATGCGCTCGTAAAATGCATCTTTAATCTCATCGTATTTATCTTCCGTCGGGGCGTGTATACAAATCAGCGTAATGTAAAAATATTTCGCACGCATGCGAATGGTGTCGAAGTCTCTTGCCGACTATGAAACCACATCCAAATTCGTGTCTTTCTGCATGGCAGCTGTAAAAGATGTCACAGTTCTTTCGTCGTGTTGCGGTTGCTTTAAAGTCATTGCCCGGGAAATACTTGGTCTAATACCGGAAGTAGTTAGCTGCTTGGACAGTGCCACAAAGGAATCGCTTCTTGTCACTCCCAAGTGAGTGACAATCAGCAACTTTCCACCTCTGGGCAAAGTCCCATTCCCCAAAAATTTAAAATATTAAAAAAAAATATTAAAAATATTAAAATTATTAATAATATTAAAAATATTAAAAATGTTAAAAATATTAAAAATATTAAAGTTATTACAAATATTAAAAACATAAAAATATAACAAATATTAAAAATATTAAAATCATCAAAAATATTAAAAATATTAAAAATACTTAAAATATTAAAAATATAACAAAGATTAAAAATATTAAAAATATTAAAAACATAAAAAATATTAAAGATATTAAAAACATTAAAAATATTAAAAATACTAAAAATATTAAAATATTAAAATATTACAAATATTAAAAACAGTAAAAATATTTAAAATATTTAGAAAAAATATTAACAAAAATATGAGAAAGACTAAAAATAACAGTTTGTTTAAATTTGTTTTTGTAATGTAGCCGATTTAACCATCTGCTGCAATTTCTCCTAGATTTTCTTGGCTAGCCGTATTGTCTTGTGTGGTACTTGCAAATTTTCACTGGCACCATTTCCTTCTTGTGCCTACCGACGTTAATGGTAAAAATTCAGCACCACCCAACCTACACTTGGGCTCGCCTATTTGCCATAGTGTATTTGTAGGCAAAGTCACGTAATATCTCCCCTCTACTTCCACATTCAGTTTCATTTACAAATTGTAAACGATACCAATCAAAAATAGACAATTTCATTCAAAACTGTAACGGAAAATTGTAATAACGCGACAAAGGAAACTCGCAAACATTACATGCAAATATTAACGTTTAATGATATATTTCGAAATATTGAAATTCAATAATGAATTTGTGGTTAAGAGGGGGTTAACCTATGATGCTATATTAAACCAGTCAACCAAGCGTATGATTGCTATACCCATTATTGTGTAAATTTATGGTTGTCTTGCGTTCGTTTACAAATTATTATTGTGCCAATATATTAATTAATTGGTTATACGAAAATTTGAAATGTAATATTCTAATCGATCGTATCGTTGATGTGGTTCTAATGGCATGTGAAGCATTAACTAATTGGAAAAGCTAGAATAACTTAGTTCACGAGTGGCGGCGGGCGGTCATAATGAAATTAATATAAGGGTCAATAATGGATAGGCGATATGATACTGTTGATGTAACAGCAAAATTAGGACCTAAGAGTTGTAAATCTATATATATAAAAAATTGTTGCAAGTGTGTTGTGACTTCATAACTCACGAACGGCTGGACCGATTTGCATAAATTTTTTTGTATGCGTTTGGGTGGCGCCCCGGGTGGTTTATATTTACAATTCGGTCCAATTGGACAAAGGGGCGTGGCACCGCCCACACAACATGAAAATAAAAAGGGCTATATCTCATGAACTATAGGAGGTATGAAGATCAGATTTGTTACATAGTTTGTTGTTGCAGTATAAATTACAGTAAGAGTGGGCTGTACAACACCCCTTTTAAAATAAACAGTTATAACTGTCAAAATTCCACAGTATATTGCAGTTTGCCTAGAGATATGAACAGTAATGTGGGCCAGTTTTTTTATTCGCAAATCTACGATGAATTGTTAGAAAATGTCACCAATAAACTTTGTGTGTAATATCAATTCCTAGCTCGCGCTGGGAAAGCTTAATTTAGTGCAGACAACTAAAATTTTGATAGAAGTGTCTTAAAGCTGAAGTCTGTACGCTTTCAATAATCATGGGGCAACGAACGTCACTTCCAAAAGAAGCGCAAAACGGAGAAAATAAACGAAAAATCCTTTTATCTTAAAAAAAGTATCAGCTAGGATTTTGATTCATGTGGATTTTTAATGTACAATTGACACCCAACAAAACCCCATTTAACGTTTTTGTTGCAATTTTAGGTCAACCAAATCGTCATTCAGGCGAGGTGTGTGAAGTGTGATAGACTTTCATTGAGTCTTTCTTTGAAAAATCACCATGTAAAGACTACACAAGAACAACGTTTACAAATCTTGCAAATTTATTTTCAAAATGCGCGTTCTGTTTGCTCTTTGTGAAGTTTATGGTGCATATACTCATCCATCTGAGCAGCTAATAGAAGCCATCAACGATGTAGACGTAAGTGTGACAGGGGACTCAAATTTATCGAACCGACGCCGTTCTCAGCAACTCGGTCTCTGCAAATGCTGGTAGAAGAACTAAAACCAGTGGGCGATCAATTGATTTTTTTTATTTATCATGGTTCCAACACGACGGTGTAAAATGCCATACAGCGCGTGAGATCATCACTTTGTAAAGCCAAACGTTGGTGACCGAATTATCACATAGAATGGTAATACGAGTTCAATACAAAGATAGTATTCGGAAATATTCTTGATCCATGTGAGAAGAAGACATGGCAAAAGAGGTTTTTATGGCTAAAGGCATAAAGCTTCAAACGAAATTTCCATTTTCGGTCAATAGGCGAAGAAGGCATGTCAAAAGTGTTTTTTACGCCCAAAGAGATTGTTAGTATACAGACGGTTACCGCTACTACATTGAATTTTGATCTTAAACGGAATGTCTGTTTCCGATTTGTAAAAGATATGACTTTGCTGATGAACTTTTTACTATCGTCATAGAGCCTATGATATTTAGAATTTAAAACAACAACACTTAATTTGTTAACTTTCATGTTAAGGAGTTGCTTGAAATTAGTTACATAAGTTAATAAACTCAACATATCATTATCAAGCTTAAGTACAGTTTTCAAAGTACTTTGTAGACCTAAATGTGAAATGTATTACAAGTTAAAATGCAATAGCGAAGCATTGCCGGGCCCGCTAGTTTACTTATAAATATTTTAAGGAATATGTTTGAAATATTGAATGGGCCTAAAATCCCAGTCGGCATTAAAAGTTAATTTTGGAAAAGTTTAGACAACTAACAGTTTTGAACAAACTATGACTTTAAAGATTTTTCAAAGCCACTTACAGGGGTCACAGGCTATTACAGTGTTCACTGCCCGACATACATATGAAATATGTGAAATTATTAGCTTTGAATAAAGCAACATTTGAAATATTAAAATTTCGGAGTATAGTGAAATTTATCCAAAATGTCCTTGATCCTTAAAATCTCAAAACGTGTAAACGTGTAAATATTCACGCTCTTCTTACCTTCCCTTTTCGCCCCCTAGTATTATTTACAAACACCAATCCGCACCTTTTGCATGCCAACAACTTACTTGCATCATTTTTCATTCCACAAAGTCATAAATCATAGATTTTGACAGCGTCATTTATATACTGCAGTGTCAGCAAGTTACAAACTAGATGAGATAAAAATAAACAATTGTTGTTATGACTTCTATTATTCGCAATCGCACAATTGCCATTGTCATTGGCTTGTCTAAGATACAGAAAACTGACCGTTCGTTCCGTAAGTTGTTAACAATTTATAATGGAATTAAAATCACAAACACAAACGTTTTCACAAAATCATGACTTACTTTTTCTTTATTATTGCCTTGTATTTTATAACTAATTGATAGATTTCCACGAACCTCAACTTGATGGTAACATTTATGTATTGTAAACGTATAAAGAGCTTAATTTACTTTATAAGTTATTGGCCAACATGGAAGATCTGTGGCAAATGTTATAGGTATCTGTGGTAGTCTGCCACTCACTACTTTCGAGGGCACAAACGATGCTACATCACATCTGCTGCTTTTTCAGTTTCCTCGAAATAAATTTGCTTTGACGTCATTGAGCATGAAAGAAAAATTTTTGTATTGCATAATATTTTAGAAATAAAAGTAAACTCAAAACAGTAATTACACAGTACAACATATGATTTTGGGATTCAATTCTGAGAACTGCGCGTGAAAGTAGCCCCATAAAGAAGAAGTTCTGCATCATTCGTTTTGTCAAGTTACATGCCATAATAATTTTATATCGATTTGAAGTAAGTTAGTATCGTATAGAGGAATTTGTCACGTTTTAAGCTCTGTCATTGGCAAATTCCCCTATACGATACTTACTAACTTCAAATCGATATTAAATTATTATGGCATGTAACTTGACAAAACGAATGATGCAGAACTTCTTCTTTTTCGGGCTACTTTCATGTGCAGTTCTCAGAAATGAGTCCCAAATCAATAAGCTGAAAAATATTGTACTGTTTTATTTAGTAAACACGATAGCTGCAGTTTAATTCTAAACATTTGGGAATTCTAGTGTAGGAGGTCGAAAATTATACGGGAAATTTTTTTTTCATAATTTTGTTGGTGCCGCCCTCCAAAAATGATAAGTCTTTGCAGATTTTATAATAGTCGAAGTTTGCGCACGATTTGAGTATTTTAACACGTGCCGCTTTTGGCTTAATGCTTTAAACCTCCTTCAGCCAAGTTTGGGGGGCATAACTCAAGAACGACTAGTCCAAATTTAATAAAACAAATATCAAAAATAAAGGAATTAAAATTCCTTTGATCTTTTCTTGTGCTAGGAAGTAGTTTTATCGTGTAGAAGGTTATTTTATTTTATCCTATACTAAAATTCTTTTATAGTCAGGTTTAGGTTATGGACAAGTATAATCTGGTAAAATTAGTCACACTATAATAGGGTGGGGAAAAGGGAGGGAAACAAAGCAAGAGTGAGTCGTATATAGATAGACCAATAAATACCGGTATAAACCTATAAAGTAACTTACTCTGACTGAGGAGAGAGACTTCATGTCTTTTATACGACCATTTTCAAATAATTTTTACATTTTATGGGATAAAGCGGGACAGCTGCAAAGAAGATGTTCCAACGTTATGGACTCTTTCTGGCTCTCACACACACACTGGAGTAGTCCGCTATATTCGAGTCACAGCTATCGAACAGTTATGCTTTCGGTTCTGGAGTTCCAATGCCTGCAGCCTCTTTTCCACATCCCATCCTCCTCTAAGCCAAAAGGTAACAAATGAGCGGATTAACATCTTCCAAATAGTCATGATCAGGCATAGTACATCTTCCTCTGGCCAATAAGTCTGCAGATTAATTCCAAAGTATTTCGCATTGTGCTGGGACCCAACAAAGGCTGACATTCAAAGGCTTTTGTCCATCCGACTTTTCATTACATTTCCTCACCAACTTTGTTTCACACAATGTAGAATTGATAGCTTTACTCCCTACAGGTAGGAGGGTATATATCATGTGATACGACCCAAAAGTGTAACACATAGAATGGAGTCACTAACCTTAGGTTTCTTTGTATCAAATTTAATTTATCACCTTTAAAGTCGTTTGAGCCACGTCGTCTGTCTGTCTGGCTGTCCTGCTGCTGCGCAGGATAACTTTCGAAAGACGAAACTAAATGTTTTGAAACTTTGCACAAGTTATTATTTCCCGAAATCTCCTTACGGTATCGAAAATGGGCTACATGGTCACGCTCCTTCTGGCACCTCCCATTCCGCCCACTTTAGAAATCGAGTAATAAAATCAAAATACCTTAAGCGATCGTGCCCAAATTCTGTATTTAGTAAAACTAAATAAAAATAAAATTGAGTAGAAAATACTGGTGGTCTAGCCACGCTCCTTCTGGTACCTCCCATACAAATTTACCATACCGCCCACTTTTGAAATCGAGTAATAATATCAATGCATCTCATGCGATCGTTCTCAAATTCTATATTTAGTAAAACTATAACAGGATACAGTTTTGGAGAAAAAACTGGTAGTCTAGCCACGCCCCATCTGGTACCTCCCATACCCATCAGGTACCGGCCACTTTAGAAATCGATTAATATTATTAATGGTTCCAACGCGATCGTGCACAATTTCTGTATTTAGTAAAGCTAAATCTGGATAAAGTTTCGGAGAACAAATTGGAAGTATAGCCACGCCCCTTGTGGTACCTCCCATACACATGTACCATTCCGCCCACTTTAGAGATAGAGTTGTAATATCAATACACCCTACATGGTCGTGCCCAAATTCTTTATCTAGTGAAGCTAAATCAGGATAAAATTTTGAGGACAAATGTAAAGTCTAGTCACACCCCTTCTGGTACCTCCAATACAAAGGTACCACTGAACCCATTTTAGAAATCGAGTAATAATATCAATATACTAGAAATTTTGTCTTTTACTGAGGGTGAGGGTGAGGGTATATGTAAGTCGGTTTTCCCGACTGAAACTTTCTTACTGGTTTCATACATAATTTCTCTGCATAACTAGCGTTGATTCAGTACGATTATCCATATTCATTGTATCAAAGGATCAATATTTTTGTCAAAATAAGACACCTTTACTTATTTGTGAATAAAAGAGAGACGCGTTCAGAGATTTGCATGATCTATATATCATGTTGTCCATAGGTTACGTGGAGCTAGTAAGACTTGATATTTTTATGTGTTTTGGTTTTTTTTTATTTATTAAAAAAAAAAATGGATTTTTTTTTCCAAATTTTTTTTATTTTTTTTACATAAATTTATTTTTCACTACGAAACTGTTGATTGTGTAGAGATATAATATATAAACAGAGTAAAGTTATTTTAAATCCGTAATTTCGGATTTCTGACGTTCTAGAGTAATCTGCAAAAATTTGTCATTTTTGGGGGGTGGCACCAAAATTCAAACATCGAATTTTACGATCACCCTAGTGTAGATGCATCTAATCTGTTTGATGTTGTATAAAGTACAAGTGTACTGAGTGTTTGGTTGTATTATTGTATTTGCTTTATTCTAAGAAGTTGGAATAAGTAATGCCATTCCGTCAAGTGTGAAATTAAATCGTGAACTTTGTTTTCTATTTGTATGTGAATTTAATTTCTGTTTGCAGAAGAATTGTTTGTATTTTTGTCTCATATATGTCCACTCTACTGAAAGTGCTACTTAAACACTATATTCAGAGCGTTTGTAAACCACTTAGTTACCTTTTATTAAAGTCTAGTGGTTAAAGTGCACAAGACCAAAAAAAAAATTCATAAATAGTTAAAAAGTTTCATTGTTATAAAAGATTTCGTTAAATCACTGGTTGTTCTAAATAAACGTCTATTATTATCAAGACAGATTAAGAAACAAAAACAACAGTTGTTGCCCCAATATCTTCAATATTTACTTAGTACACATTACAAAAAATCTTCTCGCCACCATCTATTTAATGATATTAATTAACAGTGAGTGTGTTTCTAATTAAATGACTGCACAAATTACCTTTAGTAATCTTACCGTACTGCTGTTTATCATCTAGTGCCACTCATACGTATGATTAATATCCTATGAAATTAATATTCATCATATGTCTAGTGGGGGCACAGCAAGTAAATGAAATATTTTTCTTTCCCAATTAGTTTTGCCAGCTTGCTCTTTAAATTTGTTATTAAATTGTTTTCCGTTTTCTTTGTTGCTCTACTTACAGGTATGTCTCGGTGTTACATATTATCATAAATGAGAAATCTTGGGGAACGCGGTAAGTTATTCGGTCCGTCTGTCGGCCTTTCCTTATTCAAGTAATGTGGCCTTTTTCGTTGGTTACAATGCATCGAAAGATAAATAATAAATAACTTTTGTGTTAGTATTGGTTAACAGTCTTACACACACCCACCTTCTTACAGGTATTGTGTCAGGTTAGCTCACGGTGGGGCGGAGTAGGATTTCGGAGTAGAATTAAAGCAAAATATATCAAGGAATTTCGTGGCGTACATTGTTTATATGGTAATTCGGCTGCTATGTTTGTGGCACTTAATGTGTACTGCAGTTTTGGGTATAATTAACTATAAGTATAAATTCTTAATGCATTCTAAATGTCGAATAAATGGATCCAAGTTATTGAACAATATTCAACCGGTGAAAAGCCTAATACTTAGCAGAATTTTTTTTTATAAATTTTTTCAAAATAATGGGAAAATTTGCGTATTTTGTAATGCTTTACAATCAAACAGAAAAACATTTTCTTAATATTTTTTAAATAATGTACATTTTTTTAATTTGATTTAAAAAAAAAAAAAACTTACATCTCTTCCCACTGTACCTAGTAGACACTGTCACAATATTAAAACTCAATGCCTTGCCCTATTCATTTTGCTAAAACATCCCCGCCATGAAATGAAAGAAAATCAAATTACTGAAAAGAAAACAAATGTGTCCTTGCTGAAAAACAACAAGATAAGCTAACAATGGCACAAATGAACTAAAGTAAACGGATGTGGGCTTATTACTTCCGTTTAGGCTTACAATATAAGCAATATAGGAATTCAGCATCCTGCAATGATGTTTGCTTCTTACATTATAACATAAAATTATGATCTTTGGTTAAGATGGAGTGGAGGATGGAATATATTTTAGTGTTGTATGACATATTATTGTCATATATCTCAAAAAAATAAAATTTGCTCTAACGTGTTACTGTTTCATTTCTTGATGATCATTAGTTGAGGTCATTTATATACTAGAGTAAAAAGCTTTGAAGTTTCATGGCATATTGTTATCCTTGAGTAGGCGGCCGTAAAGAATAAAACATCTAAATTTATTTAGTAACACGTGTCTTAAGCTTATTTATACTTATGTACCATGTGCAGTTGACGTTTAATGTGATTTTTGTGTCTCGGTTGGATATGATACTGCAATAGAAAGATGTGAAGTTTTTATTAATATGTCATGGTACTTTTAAAGAACTTCAAACAGATCAATCTAAAAGTTATGTAAAAATCTACTTGTACCAAATACAGTAATTTGTTCTATGTGCAAATAACAGCCGTACAGTAAAATATTACTTTTAATGCATCAAAAACTACCTTGATTGTTGGTTGTTTTATAGTATCAAAGGTTATTTTGCCGTATGTTAAATTATCTTTATTGTCAGGTTAAGGTTGTAGGCACGTATAATCTGGTGAAAAATTATATCACTCTACACACAGAGATCTACTGATCCATTGTGATTGTCCGATAAAGAAGGAGGCAGGGGAGGGACACAAAGCAAGGATGTGCCATATATAAATTGACAGATAAACACCGCATGAAACATATAAAAAAAACTTACACCATCTAATGAGAGAAACTATAGGTCCCCTATACAACCTTTCCCAAAGTATCTTAGCATCCTACGGGCTAGAGCGATTCAGCGACAAAGAAGATGTTCCATCGTCGTGGACTCCTAGCCCTCACACACAAGGCAAAGCAAAGGGATGTAAGTGACAAAAAGTTGATTTCGATGTATTCGCCCTTAAATGAAATCTTTTTCGGCTAGATATTACCACTGGTTATTAAAATTGATATCATCTCATCCTAGGAGACAGAGATAGCGTCAAGGAACACAACTGCACACTTCTCTCAATTTTTGTCATTTTATCACTTGCGCCCCCTTGCTTCTAACCCCTTTATTCGTCCGTCAAGCTTCTGATGTTGCAATGGCCAATTAGAATTCCACAGGCCTGTATCAGTCCTACACAGACCACCCAAGTATCCCACTCAAGATCTGCTATATAAGGGTCACAGCGATATTTTAGTTATACAATCGGTTCTGTGGATCCAATGTCTGCAGCCTCTTTTCCACATCATATCTTCCTATATGCTAAAAAGGTAACAAATGAGTGGCTTAACATCTCCCTGATAGTCATGATCAGGCATAGTACATCTTACTCATCTTCGGGGATCTCCCAATATGCTGGAACCCAATAGAGGCTTACGTCCAAAGGCTTTAGTTCATCCGACTTTTCATTACGTTTCCTCACTAACTTTGATTCACACAATGTAGAATAGAGCGCAGCTACTGCCTCCGCGGTTTTCTGAATGGCAAATACTGCATTTATTATGTAGCCTGAGAGTGGGGCATAGCTGCAGGTCCTCGCTGTACTCTCCAGCTCGTGTGCCTTGTTCCATCACCGATCCGTCAGTAAAGATAGCAATGGAAACACCATAGGGTGATTTCTGAATTTCAACATAATTTTACAGAAATCTAAACGTTTCTTAAAAAAAATCAGTAGCAGGTGTCACATGAAAGAGTCGTCATTACCCAAAAGCCGGAAAACATTCGCATTTCATATATGTGAAGTGATGACAATCGCCAGCTTTCCCCAGTTTAATAGTTTCACTTACAATTACAAAAGCGGAAGGTACAGAACACATATAAAGCCGCCTGTAAATGAGCACACCTCAGTAATCCCCACAGCAGTCAACCTTCAAAATTAGCTGAGCATTTTAAGTAAATTAGTCTTATTAGGGTCCTCCCACCAAATCGAATAACAACCGCAGTATACAGGCGCACTGTCAACTTAGCGTTAAGTAATCAGCCTTTACCTATAGACTTCCGTTACGCATAAAGGGCATTGATACCCCTCTTTATTTTTTTGCTTGATATTCCTTGGCCAATTAAGCTTCTGGTCGATAACAACACCTAGGCACATGGCCTCCATCTAGAACTTCAGTTTCGGTGTCCTAAAGTCCTTGACTTTATATCTACGGGTAAAGATAATCAATTCCCCTTACTGAGGGATCACCCCAAGACCACAGTTGATGGCCCATTGTAACAGCTTTCTAAGGGCAGTGTGCATTAGGGCACACATTGTTGGTAGAAATTCCTCACCAATTATGATAACCACGTTCTCATTATATGCCACAACTTTTGTACTATTCTCATTGAACGATTTAAGTACTCCGTTTATCACAAGGTGCCATAGACACCCCCTGTCGTGTTCCTCTATTAGCTATCTTTTCACGAAACTTCCACCAAATTTTGCGTTGACGACAAGGTTTGCCAACACTCAATCTACTGTTTTGCTAGCGGTCGTGATACATTATTGTTCTCCAGAGAGTTCCTTATTGCGCATAACATCACATTCTATAACTACAAAAATAGAGAAAATGAAGCGACCTGCATTTATGTTGCCATCCGTAAACCTAACCACTTCATGGAGAGCGTTTCTCAACTGATCTTCCAGCGATGTAAGTATGTTGTGAGGTTCTGAGAGCATGAAGGCTTTAAGGTGTCCTTATATACATACTAATTAGTGAGATTCCTTTAGTTTTCAGTCGGACTCACCTGATTACAAACCAAAGTAGCCCCAAAAGGAAGAAGTTCTGCATCATTCGTTTTGTCAAGTTAGATGCCATATTATCATAAGGAATATTCCACGTAAATCATACGCCACGGAGTACAACAGTTTTATTGAAACTGTAAAATCATACGCCACGGAGTATAAGAGTTTTATTGAATCTGCAACAAAATAAACCCAGTTCAAAATCATTTGATGAATGGAATAATGATATTGTTGCTTATGTAGGGAAATGTTGTATGAACCGATTAAAGGAATTGTAATTTATAATTCTTTCTTTCGAGTTATGTCAAACAAAAGAGCCTAAAACGTTACAAATTCCCCTATATGATTCTTACTAACTTTAAATCGATAATAAATTGTTATGGCATGTAACTTGACAAAACGAATGAAGCAGAACTTCTTCATTTTGGGGCTACTTGCATGTGCAGCTCTCAGAATTAAGTCCAAAATCAATGAGCCGAAAAATATTGTACTGTGTAATTTATTCCGCATATACTTTAGTAGGTATTACCGATCTCAAACAGAATCGTGATATATATTGGGTAATTTGCATCCAACTGGACTTTGGCGTGATGCACAAGTCATTCGTTTACCTTCGCCCCGAGAGTAGCCAGTCAGAAACTCTGATATTGTAGTACTGGATAACATATACATACACATTCTATCTATGAACGAGGCCCTATATTTCTTATAGGTTCTAAAGAAATTAATAATAATAATAGAATCTATAAATAGTTGAGGTTTATAGGCTGCTCTTAAGTACTTTTCTTGGGTAAAATATATAAAACGTTTATTGGTTTATATATACATCGTTATAACAAGGCATGTTTCATACCTCATTGTGCCTTTAAGTAAATCCCAGGGGTTTCTATCTGTTTCTTTTTTGTTGGAAGAATTTTTGTTAATTCAAATATGAAAAAAATATTCTTTTTTACATTTATGAGCTGAAATATATTTTCAAATAAATGCTAATTTAACAGAAAAAATTGGCTTTGTCTTATTACCAAATTACCAAGGGAGTTCTTATATTTTCACCTTGATTTCTAGTTTTTTTTTCGTACCTCCACAATGAATATTTCTTTGTAGTCGTTCACCGAAGTTTGTTTTTACAATACCTTTCAACTAGTTTGGAGAAAGCAAGAAAAATACTACATATACTACCCACGGCTTCTAGCCCAGTGAATAGAACCTTGTATTACTACATCAATCGTACAACAATAACCACAAATATCTTTGTTCAAGCTATAACAACTTTCTTGAGAAAATATTTAGAATGCACATTGAGTATTTGTTGTTGGGTTCCTCAGCAATCAACAATAGCAACATCTTACTTTTGCCCTGTGTTTGTTGCCTTTACTATTTAACCTTTTGTCTTCTAGGTATTTGCCAGCGGTAGTGCATTGTTCCTTCTAGCATTTGCGACAATTTGCATTGTCTTTCCATGTTCTTTACCTACAACTTTAGCTATACATACATTTTCTTTAAAAATGTTGTTGATATTTTCTACGACGTCCCTGTCGCCGCTGCATTTTATTCATATCGACTTATCTTTAGGATTTGTATACGGTTTCCTTGCCATACCGTGTCCTTTCTTTCCTTCTTTCTTGCTACTGATTGTCTGTTTTGGAATAGATTTGATTGCCAGTGTTTACTTACCGACAAGGAAGTGCACCAGGATATTGGTTATTCTCGGGGGTGCCTTAAGGCAAAGATCTTTTAAACATTCACAGCATACAGTCAGTCGGTTGTGAAAGGATATAGAAGAAGTTAGAGAGGAAAAGGTAATTCCAAAGAATCGATTGGTTACAGGTTAAACTTTCATGGCTTTTTGAATGTGGTGTGTTAAGCGCCTGCAGTCAAAGGTAGAAAATTTAAATGTTATAAGTTTTAAACTTAATAGATTTAATAGTAGAAAACTATCAGTAATATATATGTGACTATGCTGTGAACTACCGACAACATCTAGGGATCTACCTCGATGTGAGTGGTCTCGAACCTAGGTCATCACATTATGGTTGCGTGTTCTAGCGATCCAAAGCTCCTAGAACACTTCTCACTTTCTCACTTTCAGTATTCAGTTTAAATCACTAACTTTACCCAATTCCAGCAGGTTGATTGTTGCAACTTGTATCATTTCCTCAACTCCCTCAACTGAAGATATTGTATAACTTCATTTACAACTTAAATAAATTCCTTTGTTATCCTTCACAATTCCTGTATCTTTTACACAATTTTCAATTACATTTCAACCAACTTGCTTTGTCTTGCATTTGTTTTATTTATTCTTGTGCCCCAACAATAATCAATCATCCAAAGATATAACTATTTGAAATTAAAAACCCACTAATCATAATGTGTAAACAAGAAACGTTGAAAGTAACTTCAATGGAAAACTAGTAGAGAAAAATAACTTTGCAATTAATATTCTTCAACAGCAACTTGATGCCAATACTATCATCTTCTCCTCCTTTACACGCATAACCAATATGAAAGTATTCGTGCCACTAGCAGTGGCTGCAAGACTTCAAATATAAATGCACTTGCTGCCACACAACTAAATGATAATGAAGTTCTTGTTTAGAGCAGTGATAAAGATTCAGAGGAAATAAATATGGTATCCTTAGTGTATTTCATGCTCCTTGCAAGTGCTGGTTGGAAACCGAACAACTGTTTAGAAGTTTTTCTGTTTCATTAAAATGTGATAGATAAGAAGTGATATATCTGTTTGCTGCAGTTAGCTGCATGCTACAATCAATTTATGTTATGGTTAGTTTGTTATTAAAGTTAGTATTTACTTTAAGGTTTGTGGGGAAAATAGGAAATGATACCGAAAACTAAATTTGAAATTGGGGAATGGTAAGATTACACAGTACAACATTTTTCAGCTCATTGATTTGGGACTCAATTCTGAAAACTGCACGTAAAAGACGACAAAATAGAAGAAGTTCTGCATCATTCGTTTTGTCATGTTACATGCCATAATAATTTAATATCGATTTGAAGTTAGTAGATATCATATAGGCGAATTTGTCACGTTTTGGGCTCTTTGTTTGACATAACTCGAGAACCACTAGTCCGATTGAGGTGCAACAAATTTAAAATAAATAAGAATTACCTTTGATATGTTTATATAAAGTTTTCCTACATAAGCAACAGGTTCACTTTTCCATTCATCGAATGAATATTTTGTAGCAGTTACATTAAAACTGTTGTACTCTGTGGCGTATGGTTTACGTGGAATATTACTTATGACAAATTCCCCTATGCGATACTTACTAAATTTAAATCAATATTAAATTATTATGGCATGTAACTTGACAAAACAAATGATGCAGAACTTCTTCTTTTTGGGTCTACTTTCGCGTGCAGTCCTCAGAATTGAGTCCCAAAATCATGTGTTGTACTGTGTAATGAGTCATTATATCGATATGCATTTTCTGCGATTATTAAATGTTTTCTATACTAAAACTATGAAAAAGGGCCATTATTTATTTTATAATTTTGTATGAGGAAAAAATTATATTTTTATTTTTGCCCACTGATGTAAAACTACATTGGCGATTTTAGTTCTTATCATAGCATGATGTCTTTAAGCCCTCACACTTTGAACACCTCTTAACATGCGTATATCGCTTGAAGATCTGTCGAAAGCGGTCTTCATGATGTGGTTGGCTTTAGGGTGCACAATCTATGTTCAGGTCACTTCACTTTAGCTGCGTTCCTGAATATAGAGGGGGCTTTCAATAGTATGACGCCAAGCGCAATAAGGAACTCTCAGGAGAATACTAATGTATCACGGCCGGTAGTGAACTGGATGGATTCCAATCTTGGAAACCGTGTCGTCAACTCGGTACTTGACGCAGGCTGCGTGAGAAGCACAGCTTAAAGAGGAACACCATTGAAATTGGCGAGAAACTATATGGAGAAGTTTAATGAATCTGAAGCCTCTGGATATCAGCATATGTTGGGTTCTTGGACATTGCGATGTCTCCGACTAGAAACAGCAAAATTATTGGCTAGAAGAGGCTGCACTGTACCTGATAATGACTCTCTGATATATGTTCACTCATTTGTTACCTTTTTAAGCTTAGTAGAAAGGTGGAATAAAGCCTGTAGACATAGGATCTGCAGAAACGACTGTGTAACTGATAGATCGCTGTGGCCCGAATATAGCAGATGCCAATCTAAGTTCGAGGTCAGTATATATAGGAGTGACTTGAGACTGGTCTGTGTAATTTTAACTGGCCACTGCAAAATTAGGCACCTAAGAGGCAAATGGGATATGTCCATACCGGATTACTGCCGTGTGTACGAGGACGAGGAGGAGGCCGAAGCGATGGAACATCTTTCTTTGTTGCTGCCCTGCCCTTCTCCGCAGTTGGAGTAAGTAATTAGTAAGTTTCATGCGGTGCCTTCCTTGGTTAACTGGGTCAAGGAACACCGTTGAAATTGAAGAGGAATTGTACGGGGCTTAAGCCTCTGGATGTCAGCATCTGATGGGTCCAGGGACATTGTGGGTCCTGGGAACGAAAAAGCATAATTGTTGGTTAGAAGAGGCTGCACTATGCCGGATAATGACTCTCTGATAGATGTTTATCCGTCCATATGTTACCTTTTTGGCTTAGTAGAGTATTGGATGTGAATAACAGCCTGCTAACGTTGGATCTCCAGAACCGACTGTATAACTGCTAAACTGTTGTGGCCCGAATACAGCAGATCCAGATTGGAGACTCAAATGGGGAATTTTGACTGGTCACTTCTTTTATTAGGCACGTAATATGCACCTATCCCAATGGGATATGCTCAAACCGGATTACTGCCGTGTGTACGAGGACGAGAAGGAGTCCGAACCGATGGAATCTTCTTTGTCCTGCTCTACCCCGTAGGAGGTTAAATTATTTGGGGCAAGGTTATATAGAGGACCTAGATAAATGCGGTGCCTTCCATTGTTAACTGGGTCAAGATGATTGATTCTTGTATTGATTCTTTACGATCTTCTCTTTCTTCTTTACCTGTGTATATCAGACCTTTTTATCTCTTTACCGCTTTTTTATTTTCCTTTCCCTTTCTCCTACTTTATTAAATCGCAAAGGATCAATAGATCACTGTGTCTAGTGTGACATGGTTTTTATCAGATCACACGTGTTCTAAGCCTAACCTAACCCAGTAGCGTGATGCAAAGGGCAATCATCCAACTCAGCCTGCAGCGGCCAATCGAGTTACTTCTTTGTCATATATACCTTGTATCCTTAGTGATATATCTCTGGACTAAAACAAGAATCGAGATATATCCTATGTATGGTAGTAATGGGAGTGGGAGGACATTTATATACCTTTCCCCGGAGTGGCCAACTTAGGCATTGAAATATTCGTATCTCTGATCTTAAACAAAATCGGACAGTGACTAACTTTCATAGGGCTATGTCATGATGTAAAGGACATTTGTGCACCCTAGCCCAGTGTGGCGAATATAGGCACCTAAAACAAGAATCAGGGTATGACCTGAAACAAGAATCGGGGTATATCCCATGTATGGGAGTGATCTACTTCCATGTGGCTGTAGCATAATGTAAAAATGTCTTTCCCCCGGAGTGGCCAATGTTGGTGACGAAATATGGTTATATTCAATATTATAAATACTCTATATATTTTGTGATGTATTTGTGATCTTAAACAGAATCGGGAGATATTCTGCATATATATATTCTGCATGACGTAAAGGACATTCGTGCACCTTCGAACAGCCTGACCAATCTAGGCTCTAGAAAATGCTAATACTTAATATGATATATACCTTTCATACTTTGTGATACATCTCAGAACCGAAACAAGAATCGGGATATATCCTATGTATGGAAGTGATCTACTTCCATGTGGCTATAGCATGATGCAAAAGACATTAATATGCCTTCGCGTAGACAAACGATCTGAGCACTAGAATATGGTAATACTCACTCACTCACTCTTACTTAAAAAACATAATTTCCCTTTGCACCCCATGAATAAGGTATGGGATAGCATCTCGCGTTGTTGTGAATTAACACGCTTTCTATTTTTAGATTCACAACTAACGGCACCTATTTGTTTTATCGACGAATGCGAACGTCACTGTTTGAGAAGCTCTTGCTAGACACGCCGATTGACTCGACACTTAATACTGCGAAGTTGCTGTCAACAACATTCGAGGGGAGCCGACAATAAAAGAACAATTTTTTAACGATGACTGGAGCCAGGTTTGAACATGCGATCTCCCGCATGGTCAGTCCCACTCACTCACTCACTCATATATATCGCATATATACTGTGGTATGTCTCTATTCTGAAACAGAATCGACATATATCCTACAAATGGAATGGACATGCATTTTAATAGGGCTACGGCAAGGTGCAAATGACCTTTATTCACTATCGTCAGGAGAGACCAATCGAGACACTCGAATACGTCAGTACTCATTAAACTATAAGCCGCATATACTCGGTGATATATCTCTGATCTCATACAGAATCGGAGTATATACTGTATACGGGAGTGGTCTGCTGCCTTAAGGTTACAGCTTGATGTAAGGACATTTATTTACCAAGACCACCTAACTAAGAGCTCCATTATGCTAACATATGTGAGATAAATCCTACATATGTGAGTGATCTGCTTCCATGGGGCATTAGAATGATGCAAAGGAAATTATTTTACCTTCGGCCAGAGTGGTGAATGTAAACGCTCGAATATGTCAATACTCAATATAATATATACCATCTATGATATATATATATGATCTACGCCTGGAGTGGCCAATGTAGCTAATAAAATGCCCCAACCATCAATGTGATATATCTGTGATCTATCCTCCAACAGAAAATGCATATATACTACAAATGGAAGTGGTATGCTTTAAGATTGCTTTGACACGATATGAAGGACATTTATTTCCCTTCGCTAGATGGGACCAATCGGGACAGGGTGACCAATGTGGGCGTTTGAATATGCCAATACTCAATATAATATATACAACATATACTCTATGATATATCTCTGATCTTATACAGAATCGGGGTATATTTTTTACAATGAAGTGGTCTGCTATATGTGGTATGGCATGATGTAAAGAAAGTTTATTCATTTACGCCTGGAGTGGTCAATTTAGCTTATTAAATATTCTAATCCTTAGTATCACAAAATCTGCACATACTTTGTGATATGTCTGTGTTAAAAAACCAAATTGGGATATATCCAATACATGGGAATAATCTGCTTCCTTGGAGCTGTGGTATGACGCAAGGGACATTCCAATATAGACACTCGTATATGCGAAAACTCTATATCATTATGGCCGCAAATACTTTGTGATGTAAGTATTACCAATATCAAACAGAATCGTGATATATTTTAGGTAATTTGCTACCATGAAACTTTTTCGCGGTGTTCGAGTCATTTATGCACCTTCGCCCGGCGTGACCAATCGGGGCACTTGAATACGTTAGTACTCAAAATCATATATATTACGTATCGTTTATGAAATATCTCAAGGTCAGGAAAAGATTGGAGACGTATGCTTCATATGAAACTAACCTGCCGACAAGGGAATATAACAATAAGTAAAGGTCATTCATTCACTTTCATCCCGTGTGGCTTCAATTTTTCTTATTAAAGATAGGCCCTACTTTCGTTATAGTTTGAAAGGAAACAATTTTGAAAAATTTAATAAAATCAATATCAGCATCGAGCAGCCACTGCTGAGAGGTACAGAGGGGTTAAAAAATGCAAGCGCAGGCAATGGGAATGCTGTGCCATGACGTCACTCAGCATGACGTATATTTTGCAACTATTGCATTTATATCAGCTAGGTCCACATTTTATGAAGCCGACAAAAATTGTTAAGAGTTATACAGTCAGCCGTCTAAAATTTAGCGCTAGTTTTCATATCTAATTTCACAGTAATTTATTTTAAATGAAACCAACCACATTGACTGTTGACTGTTACCAACTTTTTGTACATTCTATTTTAATAGATCTGGGAAACCACAAAAAGTTCTGGATATTTAGTTATAACAAATATTCACATCTCTTGTCCCCCCACCTCCTATAAAGTTTCTATGCTGCCGCATATTGTTATTTATTAGAATTATTATTTTATTTAGTGCAAATTCTCAGCAAAAGTTTTCCATTATTTTCTGCTTAACTTTATACTTTTATTCATTTCAATCTATTGTGAGCATTTACGGGTTTCTTCTAGCACCGTTGAGCTTTTGTTGAAGTTTTTTTGTATCTTGCCAAGGAATTATTTCTAAGAAGTGTCTTATATTGTAGAGTACCAATACTTCACATCTATTGCTACGTGATATTCTATGATACCTACTACAATCTCTATATAAAAACTTACCTCTTAAACGTACTCAACTACGTACTCTCTTGTTGTATGCGTATCCTTTCGAAGCATAGAGGTAAATGGCAAGAGTTTTCTTTTAGTCTTTGATATATGTGTGTGTGTGTAATTATGCGTTGGTATTGCAGTTATTGTTCTACAAGAGTTTCAACATAATTAAGTGTGTTGTGCTTTATTCAACAGTTTGAGTTTCTTACTATGCATTCTGGTAGACTTTTCCATAAAATTGCGTGCAGAGTAAAGTGTTATGATACTTAGGCGGATGTTTATTAGTAAATATTGTTATTAGCTTAAGAATTTTAAAATAACTATAATTAAATTACTGTTGGTTTTACTAAGAGAGTCTAATTAAGTGTAATAAGGTGTAAATGATTTATATGTAAAACTCATTAGGGCATAAGTATAGTAGTATTCAATATTAGTTGATATGTAAACTATGACGTATGAACAATGTCGATTAATATATGATGTGTATATGGATAAAGTATACGTCATTGGAAGAATTGACAAAATTATGAAATTCATACAATCATTGTATGATAGATGCAATTTGAAATTTGAAGTTTTTCCCATCATTGCATTTTAAGGTAAACTCGGTTACATGAAAGCCGCCTTCGTTAAGAAGCCATGTATACTGGTCAAAGTTAAATTGTGGTGTGTAATTAATAATAATCATACGTTAATTTTGTGCTATAAAGTATACTAATCTTCTTTACCTTTAAGGTATTTTCTTTAGGTTTAAGGATCCTTCCCAACTTTTTTTCCACCATCTAAACCAAACAAATATTTTCTAGCTAATTCTACTTTTATTTTGATATACCTGAAAATACCTAAAATTCATGCTAAACTTTATGATACACGTGCCATATTATCTTAGGTTAACAAAATAATTTGTGCTGTTGTTAAGGGCTTTTGTTTTGTTTTATTATGTATTCAGCACATATTCGCAATGACTCTCAAGGGTCATGAGGCAAGGTTAATATTCAGTGTGCACCAGACCATTACATCTATGCAAATGATATAAAATTTGTGTTCTGCGAATGGTCATTCGTACAAAATTAACACATTTTACTAATGCACATGCAAAAGGTCAAAGGTATATGTATGTACGAGTATATAGAAAAAATATAAAACAAAACGTAAAATTTGAATGAAATTTATTTAATTTAGATATTTGAATTTATGAAAGTAATATCGTAGTTATGAAACATTTTGCAACATGGGTATTCGGGTAGTAACATTGCATAGTTATTTGCGTAATTGCCACGGATCAATAGTCATGGGGGAAACATTTTTGGTACATTTTATTTAAAATAACAGATTTGGTGTAGGGATAACACTCGAGACATTCTGTTAGAGATCTGAAATAGAGATAAACTAATACACTCAATAACAAAATCAAGTATTCCGTACTTAATTATTTCCCAAGCGGTATCAAAGTACGGTAAGTACGGGTTTTCTTAAATCCAGTACAAAATGCTTGATCCAAGAACGGAAAAACCTAGCGTGGAATTTTAATTTGTAGATATTACTAAGCCTTGTGGTGCTTGATTTTTAAGTATACAATTCTTAATAATAGATGGCATTAAGCCTGACGGGGTTTGATTTTTAAGTGTATAATTCTTAATTACAGATGAAATTAAGTCTATTGGGGCTTGATCTGTATGTAATAATATGAGGATAGCTAATTAGATAATTGCCAAACTATCCAATCAGTACCCATTTGCTTTGCTTTTTTTACTACCATTACAAACCTTAAGTGTTATAATCTCCACCAAATTAATGACAAGTCAAAACACACTGGCACTGGAAAATGGCATCAACGAAGATCACACGTCACTTGATTCGTACAAGCCTCCAAGATTTTCATACTTAATTGGAAAATTTATACGCTTAAATTCAAGTTCGATTTTTGCAAAAATAAGAATTTTAAACTTAAATTTAGTATGTGAATTAATTGTGGGAAGAAACCATTAAACTAAGAGAGTAAATGTTATTTCTTTCCCAAACATTTTATTTCTCAGAGATTTTTGTAAGATTTTTTATTGTTACTTTGAGTCAGATATTACTTGATATTTATTCTAAGAATTTTTTACCTAATAGTTGACAAGTTCGTTTTTATTATTAAGTGTGTACGAACTTTTTTTCTTATTTTAATAATTTCTACAGAGATTAATGTAAGGTTTTGATACTTACTTTAAGTGAGAAAAAACTTGATATTAATTCTAAGCATTTTTTACTTTAAAGTTGAGATGTTCGTACTTAAAATTCTGTAATTAAGTTCGTACAAATACTAATACTAATACTAATACTAATACTAATACTAATACTAATACTAATACTAATACTAATACTAATACTAATACTAATACTAATACTAATACTAATACTAATACTAATACTAATACTAATACTAATACTAATACTAATACTAATACTAATACTAATACTAATACTAATACTAATACTAATACTAATACTAATACTAATACTAATACTAATACTAATACTAATACTAATACTAATACTAATACTAATACTAATACTAATACTAATACTAATACTAATACTAATACTAATACTAATACTAATACTAATACTAATACTAATACTAATACTAATACTAATACTAATACTAATACTAATACTAATACTAATACTAATACTAATACTAATACTAATACTAATACTAATACTAATACTAATACTAATACTAATACTAATACTAATACTAATACTAATACTAATACTAATACTAATACTAATACTAATACTAATACTAATACTAATACTAATACTAATACTAATACTAATACTAATACTAATACTAATACTAATACTAATACTAATACTAATACTAATACTAATACTAATACTAATACTAATACTAATACTAATACTAATACTAATACTAATACTAATACTAATACTAATACTAATACTAATACTAATACTAATACTAATACTAATACTAATACTAATACTAATACTAATACTAATACTAATACTAATACTAATACTAATACTAATACTAATACTAATACTAATACTAATACTAATACTAATACTAATACTAATACTAATACTAATACTAATACTAATACTAATACTAATACTAATACTAATACTAATACTAATACTAATACTAATACTAATACTAATACTAATACTAATACTAATACTAATACTAATACTAATACTAATACTAATACTAATACTAATACTAATACTAATACTAATACTAATACTAATACTAATACTAATACTAATACTAATACTAATACTAATACTAATACTAATACTAATACTAATACTAATACTAATACTAATACTAATACTAATACTTATACTTATACTTATACTTATACTTATACTTATACTTATACTTATACTTATACTTATACTTATACTTATACTTATACTTATACTTATACTTATACTTATACTTATACTTATACTTATACTTATACTTATACTTATACTTATACTTATACTTATACTTATACTTATACTTATACTTATACTTATACTTATACTTATACTTATACTTATACTTATACTTATACTTATACTTATACTTATACTTATACTTATACTTATACTTATACTTATACTTATACTTATACTTATACTTATACTTATACTTATACTTATACTTATACTTATACTTATACTTATACTTATACTTATACTTATACTTATACTTATACTTATACTTATACTTATACTTATACTTATACTTATACTTATACTTATACTTATACTTATACTTATACTTATACTTATACTTATACTTATACTTATACTTATACTTATACTTATACTTATACTTATACTTATACTTATACTTATACTTATACTTATACTTATACTTATACTTATACTTATACTTATACTTATACTTATACTTATACTTATACTTATACTTATACTTATACTTATACTTATACTTATACTTATACTTATACTTATACTTATACTTATACTTATACTTATACTTATACTTATACTTATACTTATACTTATACTTATACTTATACTTATACTTATACTTATACTTATACTTATACTTATACTTATACTTATACTTATACTTATACTTATACTTATACTTATACTTATACTTATACTTATACTTATACTTATACTTATACTTATACTTATACTTATACTTATACTTATACTTATACTTATACTTATACTTATACTTATACTTATACTTATACTTATACTTATACTTATACTTATACTTATACTTATACTTATACTTATACTTATACTTATACTTATACTTATACTTATACTTATACTTATACTTATACTTATACTTATACTTATACTTATACTTATACTTATACTTATACTTATACTTATACTTATACTTATACTTATACTTATACTTATACTTATACTTATACTTATACTTATACTTATACTTATACTTATACTTATACTTTTACTTTTACTAATTGGATGTATTAACTCCTAGATAAATGGCAGGGAACTGAAGCTCTTTAGGTAAGTAAGGCAATTAGGTGTTGTTTTCGATCCGAAGCTAATTCGGTCATTGTATACCGAGGAGCGGTTAAAGAGGTTTGTCAATTCCATTTATGCGTGCCTGAACTCGATAGTTTAAGGCTGGGGGCGATCAAACCATACTGATACCCGTACACACTCGTGAAAGTGTTGGTTGTGTTGGGTGCTAGTTATACATGTCAAATATATCTTTCTGTTCCGTAGAGTATGGAAATATACAGGAGTATAGGAGTACTTATGTCATCCGTAGTGCTTAGAAGAGTTGCCGGATGTAAGAACGATGAAAAACGATGATGTATGATGACTACTTAGCTTAAAAAACTTCATAATTAAGTTGGGTCTGGCTGTCTTCTGAATTCATGTGCGTCGACTGCATTTTGTGTATACTTGTGTGAGAGAAAGAAAAGTAATGGTGGGTAGAGGTAATGATTGTTATAAATTTAGTGTAAACATATCTTTTTCTACACAAATACTAGTTTGTAAGCATCCTCTGTGTGTAAGGTATAGGTCTACACAAGTATATAAATTTTGGGTAAGTACCTTAGTACTTTATTGCCGAGTTCTTATGGTCATTCTCTGGTACGCATCTTGTCCGTGCTTCCATAACGCTTGAGACATTCCTTGCTTCTATTACCAAGTGATTAACTCAGTTTCTTATTTTTTGATCAGGAAATATGTAGGTCCCTTCTTACATTTGTTAGCACTTAATGGATGATCAGTGGCATTGCCCGGGGATCAGGTGATCTGTCGTACGTTGTAATCTCGAAAGAGAGATTCTGGTTATTCCCAAGAGAATAACAATCAGAAAAACTCAAATTATAAAATCCCCCCATTGATTTTCAGTTCTAGTTTATAGTAATCGCTGTAACTTATGAGTTTGGTTTCATTGTTCCGTTCAAGATCTTTAGAATTTGTTTTACAAGAGTTGTGTGAAATGGATTATATTGACAGCTGGCAGGGCAGATAGCTATTTCGGTGGTTGCCAAACCATCATCATCAATACCGTATGCTGTGCCTTCTCCACTCAATATCACAACCTTAAGTGTTACAAGCTTCAAGCAATCAATGTGAAGCTCACACACACCGGTGCGAAAATGGTATCAACGAAGACCACACATCAACTTTAAAACCATCGCTAACACTTTCATGCTATTATAAGAATTCCAGCCATAGCAAAAAATGACATTCATTACATAATCCTTAAAGCATTTCCAACTCATTGTTAAGCTGCCATTATCACTTCGCTATCATTTCCAAGTTTTTTCCCCCCTCTTTTCAATCGCTTTTTCCCGATTCCGTTCATTTCTATTTAAAGTATCATTTATTGATTTTCTTTTTTTCGCACAAAAATTTTATATTCCACCCCTCCTCCCACACTCAAAAGGATAGCAACACTCTTAAAATCTATCATTTGCATAAAACAAATAAAGTCTAAAATAACCACGACCACTAATGTTTACGTAGCAAACGTATTGCGTTGGTATTAGTACGGTAGAACGTGTGACTGTGTGTTAAGCCGTAAAATATGCGCAAGTTCCAAGTATTGGTATAAATCCATCATTTGCTCATTCTCTAAACAAACAAGCGACAAAAAACAATGGATAGAAAACAAACATACGGGACAATGACACAGGCTCATTGGGGTGTGGGTTGGGAATACGGGGGAATGACTGTAAATGAGCAAAAAATACTTTAAAGCTTATAAAGCAACCTTTAAGTGTTAAGTCGTTTGTTAATAGCAAATACATAGAACTAGATGGATATAATATCGAACAACGAACGCTCTATAAATAACAGTGTTAAAAACAGCGTCTATGACTATACTACGTTAAAGGATTATAGAGTTTCTTGTTGGAATATTTTTTAATAAAATATATACATACTATGAAAAAATGTTAGTTGGTTTATTTGATTAAGGTTTGGCCCTCTATTTGGGGCAAGAAAATCGTTGTTACATAGTTTTTTTTCATGTGAATATTGAGGTGCTTATTTTTTTTCGTATGTTTTATGGATTCACTTCCCCATTGTGTTTGGTAATAAAAACTAATGTGTTTTTTGAGTTTCCAATAATGCAAAATATTTTACGGTAAACTTGAGTTGTTATTTTTGTTGGTATTTATGGTGAGATAGGGCATCCTGAAGGGCATCTCTTATAAGGCCTTATTAGACCAAATACCAAAAAATGTAATTTTAACGTACAAATGTCCTTAAGGGATGCTGTCATTCACTGCCACTGTTCCTTACTGTACTGAAGCACTTCCACTAAACAGAGAATCAATTGTCGTCTAAATAAATGCCTTGAAGTTTTAAGTACGCCGAAGATATAGTTTTGCTCTCCCATCAGCTCATGCAATCGAAGTTAGGCGGCCTTCACCAGGAGTCGTTAAAAGTTAGTCTCAAAATTTATATCAATTAACAAATTTGTTTATTATTCCTTTGCTAAGGACTATATTGAAACAAAAAATCTGTACTTATGCTTAATAGAATTATTGTACAATGTTCCATTCCATAGAATTACCCAATGTAATATCACAATTTCTTATTTCTACTTTCCGTTCTTAGTGCCATCAAAAAAGGACCTCGCCAAGGCATTCTCAACTCTCTGATTCCACAGTTGCTCTCTTACGTTAATATACCATATCTTGGCATTTTTGTGTGTATCTCGCCATACATGTAGATACTGTGTGTATGTGTGTCTGTGCATGGTTAACGGCACCTTCAGACACTAACATGTACCCTGGGGCACGCTGAGCGGTTTTCAATGTTTTAGAATCCTTTCACTTCTGTTTTTGCTGTCCCTCTTCTGATAAACGAAAAACATTGAAATGTCGGAAAATAGTGTCAATATGTGGTCGCATCGGAAGGAATCTTGGTAGTATGTATGCGAACGTGAGTGTTTGGTTGGATGTGTGTCATATGTGTTGGCTTCATGTACATTTTGTGGTCTGAAGGAGAGAGAAAACCTCCGACCCAACAATTTGTCAATTTTGTGTAATCTAATGATGATTTAATGACGGTGGTTGGTTGCCATACACCCACACACACTCATACACACACGGACAGACCTGGGCTAAGGACTAATGGGGTGATCGTAGAGCGGTAGATAAAAGGATACATTTTAAAGTGTTTCTTAAGGGAATAACAAGAAGTATTTGTGTCACTAAGCAAAAACAAAAACTAAAGTGAGTGTTTTTTTGTGAGTGTGTGAAGAATTACTAAGCAAAGGATGCTTGAGGTTGTTTATCAACATTTTAAGTATATTAATAAGATGTTGCTTTTCATCTTCTTGTAGATAGATGTAAGTATGTGTGATTTTTTAAGATATTTATTCTTCGAAAGGTAAGATGGTTGGTACCCTTTCGCCAGAGGTTGTGTATTAAAAATAACTATAACCTTAATTGAACTCGAGTGGGTTAGTTAGTTGCAAAGGCGTGGTAATGGTGGACAGATTTTGTACTAGCTGTTACCACTGGATTTTTTGTATGTACATAGCTCAGGATGTGGAATGTACTTAGGGCAGGAAGATGTCTGTCATTTTGGTGGTTGCATAGGTATGGGGGATTTTCTTATTTAAGTTTTCTGATCATTATTCATTTGGAAATAAAGAATTTTTTTCGGAGGTACCCCGGACCATATTACTGGACATCAGTTCAGTGGTATCAAATGTGAGAAGGCGCAATGTTGAGCAACCTTAATGGCATGCTACCACCGATGCATCTTAGGTAGTAGGTAACTAAAGTTACTAAATCTCAGCACAACGGAGCTCTTAGTGGCTTTGGCAACCTCCAGAAACTACAATCGGGCGCGAAGACCTTATAAACCATTATCCTTAAATTAAAAATTATTATGAAGACACAAAACAGTGAAAAAAATGAGAACCCCCCATATTGACTATGATTCAAGGATATGCAGCTAAAATGTCCGAACTCTCTATGTCCTACAGAGCTTACACCAACACCATACAGTATATGCGATGGACGGGACAGGGATGCACACGACGAATGAACTGTGGCATCTTTTAAAGCTGCTATGCAGGAAGACAAGATTTTGTATATGGATTCAATATCGTCAAGAGACTTCGACATCTGGTTACGCGGTTTAACCCACTATCCGTAACATGCCCCGACGGAAACATGCATTCTATGAGCGCCTAGAGGAAATACGACCGCTCAGCTAGCTACGACATTAAAGTTGTTATGGGGGATTTTAATGCTGAAATATGAAGGGAAGATAATTTTGGTCCGTCAGTCAGACAACAATAACTCCGATAATAGATTCAGACTGATTAGCTTCGCGTCGGTAAGAAACCTGGTTGTGAGTGGAACCAGATTTCCGTATAAAGATATCCACAAGGCATCCTGGATATATCCCAATCAAAACGTGGTAATCGATGGAACCAGAGTTCGAAAAAAAACATTAACGTACGGTATCTTACCGTTCTGTACCGAATTTTATCGAGTACAGTACGCAAACAGATACCTTACAAGAAGTACCAAATACACTACGACACTTTGTAAAGTTTGTGTATGTCTACACAACCAGAATACCGTACGCTACGATTGTCAAAAGACGAACACAAACGCTACGATAACGTACTGAACTTCGAACACAAACACAAACTGAATACATTACGTTTAGTGTATTTTTTGTGGAATGAACAATAAACAAAGTCTTTTCTTATTATTTCATTTGAACACAACACAGTGTATGTTTGACAATAGTACGGAATTTCAGTCAGGTAAACTGACTGATAATAACCATCACCCAAAGTAAGATATTGTTTAAGTCTTGGGAGGTAGCAGAATGGGCGTGACAAATAGTTAGGTTTTCTGAGTTTACAATATAAATTCACTGACTAAATGTCATTATTCCCCAGGTGCCCGTTTGGAAGTTATGGGAGAAATATTAAATTTTCAAAAATAGGTCATTTCGTTTGGGTGGTACCAGAAGGGGTGAACCGATACAGTCCATATACATTTCTGATTCAAATTCAACCGTACAACTTACACAACATTTGACTGAAGGGTGAATTCGGTCATTTGTATGGGAAGTACCAGAAGGGGTGTGTCAAAAAGATAGATTTTTTGAGGTTTTGTCTCCTATTACAAAATAATTTAATCGACCAATTTTCATTATCCTCCAAGTGTCCGTTTATGGGAGAAATAGTAATTTTCCAAAAATAGGTCATTTTGTATGGGAGGTACCAGAAGGCACGAACCGTGGCAAAGGTTTCGGTTTTCTTAGGGTTTGTCTATTTTTGCAAGATAAATAAACTGACTAAATTCAAATATTCAAAAAAAAAGTAATTTTGTATGGGCGGTACCAGAAGGGGTGGGACTATTCTGCCCATTAACAATTCCACCAGCCAGAAAGACGGACATAACTCAATCGTTTTAGAAAGTCCTTAAACGAATTTGGTCTTAAGATACTTGGGGTCTAACTCGTCTCCTTTAATGCGTTACACTTTTTTTCGTTTCAAATGATATATACCCATATCCCTAAGGGTGATGGTATAAAAAGAAAAATGCCGAGACCAAAAAACAACCTCTTACACCAGGGTTCGTATTGGCTGGCTCGCGAGCCGCTATTTTACAAAAAATTGGCTCTTAGCTCGCGAGCTCGAAAATTTTATTTATTTTTGTATCTTTTTAAGATGACTGGAGCCAGGCAGTGGTCGCGTGTTCTAACCACTACGCCACGGCCGGTCCCCGAGAGCCAAGAGCTACAAAATTTTAAATGAGCTCTCAGTTTGCGAGCCAGGAGCCATAACTTTTCAAATGAGCCAGGTGCCAAGAGCCCAAAAAGAGCCAGATCGCGAGCCAGCGAGCTCTTGAGCAGGTACCAAAGTTATGTACCTAAAGTACTTTTTTATGCCTAAAAGTAATTTCAATGGCCCAAACAAAATTTTCTGTTGCACAAAGTACTTTTTTTTGTACCAGAGTACTTTTTTGTACCAAAAGTACTTTTAATGTACTTATCGGCACAAAGTACTTTTTTGTACCAGAGTACTATTTTATACCAACAAAGTGCTTTTTTTTGTACCAGGGACTTTATTGTACCTAAAGTACTTTTAATGTACTTTTCCGCACAAAGAACTGTTTTTTGTACCAGAGTACTTTTTTGTACCAAATAGTACTTTTTATGTACTTTTCGGCACAAAGTACTTTTTTTAGTAACAGAGTACTATTTTATACCAACAAAGTGTTTTTTTTTTGTACCAGGGACTTTTTTGTACCTAAAGTACTTTTAATGTACTTTACGGCACAAAGAACTGTTTTGTGTACCAGAGTACTTTTTTGTACCAAAAAGTACTTTTTATGTACTTTTCGGCACAAAGTACTTTTTTTAGTACCAGAGTACTATTTTATACCAAAAAGTACTTTTAATGTACTTATTGGCACATAGTACTTTTTTGTACCAGAGTACTATTTTATACCAACAAAGTGCTTTTTTTTTGTACCAGGGACTTTTTTTGTACCTAAAGTACTTTTAATGTACTTTTCGGCACAAAGAACTGTTTTTTGTACCAGAGTACTTTTTTGTACCAAAAAGTACTTTTTATGTACTTTTCGGCACAGAGTACTTTTTTTAGTACCAGAGTACTATTTTATACCAAAAAGTACTTTTAATGTACTTTTCGGCACAAAGTACTTTTATTGGCCCAAAAACACTTTTTGCTGCACAAAGCACTTTTCTTGTACCAAAGTACTTTCTCATGACAAAAAGTACTTTTTGGTACATAACTTTGGTACTTAGCTTGCGAGCCAAGAGTCACAATATTTCAAATGTGATCTGGAGCTGGCTCGCGAGCCGGCTCTTTTTTGTTCTCGTGGCTCCTGGCTCGCGAGCCAGCTCTTTTTGGGCTCATGGCTCGCAAGCCAGCTCTTTATTTGGGCTCGTGGCTCACGAGCCAAGAGCTCTTTTGTAGTTTTGAGGCTCCTGGCTCGCGAGCCGAGAGCCGAAAAGAACGAGCCAATACGTACTCTGTTTTACACAAATTGCCCGGAACAATCCTGGCAATGTTCTGTAGAAATACTTTACAAGTAACTCAACCTATAAAAATCCCATTCGAAAATACATACCATCTTTGGAAACACTGCCATAAAGTTTCAGAGAACAACCGGTAGACCGATTTTCGGTTTCTGTTTTGAACACTATATGCAACTTACCCTTATTTAGACATTCCACCAAAAATACACTAAACGTAGTGTATTCAGTTTGTGTTCGCTTAAAAAATACACAACCAATTCGGTTTAGTGTTTGTGTTCGAAGTTCACTACGTTATCATAGCGTTTGTGTTTGTCTTTTGACAATCGTAGCGTACGGTATTCTGGTTGTGCACACATACGCAAACACTAAAAAAAGGAGTAGCGTATGTGTATCTTCTACGTACCGTACGTGTAACGTACTGTTTTTTTTCGAACTCTGGATGGAACACATAGTCCGCGAGCCAGGAACAGATTTTCATGACCAATCGCCTCCCGGACGAAAACTCGTTATATGCTTATTGAAGTTATATAATGAAGATTAGTGACAGTCAGCTGGCACTTCCTTGGTGGGTTGAACAGTGGGACCTCGTCAAACATGTAAAAAAAATAAAAAATTCAGTCATTTTCTCCCGGCTGAAACTTTGTCAGATGATAGTTTATACGTTATTATTAAATAAAAATAAAAGTCAGCTGGTCTACGTTGGTGGAATGATCGTCAGCTGGTGACCTAAAGGGTCTACTGTAGCACAATGAAAATGTTGGAAAAATCACGGTATTAATCTCACAACTGTAAAGATATTGTTTTGATCATTTTTAAATGTTCTAGACATTTGTAGAGTAGGAGTCAGGCTTTAAGAATTTTGCATTCGGAGGCATCCAGTATCGCCACAGTTTACAATACAGGGTGTCAAAGTTGACCAAATTGGTGCTGATGAAACTTTCAAAGCCTGATACTTTTACAATTATGGGCCGATCACAAAGATGTTTAACTCTTCTATATAAGGCAAACAAAAAACATGTTTTGTGTTGCTGACTATCTTTTACCGTTATTAAGATATTATCTATCAAAGTTTAAAATTGTAAATTTTTCATCAACTTTCTTCAGTGTTTTATTAATAACTCTGCCATTTGAGAGAAAATAATATATCTGAAACATCCACTCAATTGGGTACACTTTCATCAAAAATACAATTCAAACACTTAAACAGTAGCACCTCGTCAAGCGCGTAAATATTAATTATATTCTTAAAATTATATTCATAAAAATGAATAAATGAGGAAATACTGTGATAAGTGAGAGTGAACTGAATCAATATCAAACGATAGCATTTGACCTCAGTAACAAAACCTTAAACTCAGATTTGCTCCACTACGTCACAATTTTTTTTACAGTGGTATTAACTTTGACGATTTTGGTCAAAAGTTGAATATGAATAATCTTGTGACAAAGATCATTTGGGATAGTTCAAATCTTTGAAGACCTATGTTAAAATTGTCATGGGAATATTTCCTCGGAACATTGTAACCCTATAACTCCCACCCTATGGATCATCCCTCAAAAGTTGACTTTTAAGCTGTTTTTCAAAATTGGGCCTAAAATGTCATATACGGAAGGGAGCTAGAGGGTTAACTTGTTCCGAGGAAATATTCCTCGGAAAATTATAATATAGGTCTCCGAAGTCTTAAATTATCCCAAATGTATTTTTACATATGATTTTTCATATTTATTGTTTCCACTTTTGACCACAAATATCAAATTTCAAACCACTATAAACGTAGTGGAGCAAAATGAAGTTTAAGGTTTTGTTACTGAGGTCAAATGGTATCATTTGTGTTATAAATGAACCAATTTACTTCTCACAATATTTCTTCATTTGTTAATTTTTAAGAATATAATTTAAAGAATATAATTAATATTCACGCGCTTGACGAAGTGCTACTGTTAAAGTGTTTGAAGTGTATTTTTGATGAAAGTGTAACCAACTGAGTGGTGGTTTCAGATATATTATTTTCTCTCAAATGGCAGAGTTATTAATAAAACACTGAAGAATGTCGATGAAAAATGTACAATTTTAAACTTTGATAGATAATATCTTAATAACGGTAAAAGATATTCGGCAACACTAAACGCGTTTTATGTTTGCCTTACATAGAAGATTCTTAAAAGTTAAACATCTTTGTAATCGGCCCATAATTGTAAAAGTATCAGGCTTTGAAAGTTTCATCAGCACCAATGTGGTCAACTTTGACACCCTGTATTGTAAACTGTGGCGACACAGGGTGCCTCCAAAGCCTGACTCCTCCTCTACAAATGTCTAGAACATTTTAAAATTATCAAAACAATATCTTAACAGTTGTGACATTAATACCGTGATTTTTCCAACATTTTCATTGTGCTACAGTAGACCCTTTAGGTCACCAGCTGAAGATCATTCCACCAACGTAGACCAGCTGACTTTTATTTTTATTTAATAATAACGTATAAACTATCATCTGACAAAGTTTCAGCCGGGAGAAAATGACTGAAATTTTTATTTTTTTTTACATGTTTGACGAGGTCCCACTGTTCAACCCACCAAGGAAGTGCCAGCTGACTGCCACTAATCTTCATTATACAACTTCAATAAGCATTTAACGAGTTTTCGTCCGGGAGAAAATGATTGACGAAATTTGTCCCTGGCTCGCGGTCTAACATGTCTTAAGAGTTGTGGGCCTGCATGTGATGAGCGGTACAAATATGGACTCTAATCATCACCTAGTTGCAGCCAAGGTACGTACTCAATTAAGTAGTGCTAAAAACGCAAAAGAAACTAAACATAACAAAGCCGCATACTACAGCTAACTCTCTCAATTACTTCAAACCATACCGTCAATTTCTGATGTTCCAGACAAACACTGGCAGCATATTGCGATTTCTGTGACCACTGTCGTAATGTCCGTACTGGGTTAAAGGTTCAGGTACTATGAGAAATGGATTCTGCATACAAGACAAAATTGCAGCCAATGACAACGTTGCTGTGACGGAACGATATAATGAGAAGAGAAGGAAGATGAGAAGCCTCTTCAGGACGAAAGAAACGAAAGAGTAAGGATTACAAAAATTACAAGGATAAAGGTGAAGCCCGAAAGTCCTAGAAAAAGGTGGGACCCTCGTTCCCGAAGCAGCTTATGTGACGAAATCACGTCTTGAATCACCATCATCGGTTGGTGGTCGTAGTGACTGGAGATGGAGGAGGAGGAATTATGTCAATCGCCTCCATAATGCCTTTACCAACAAATAAATCAAAATCATCGCCATTGACGATAGAGTTTATTGTGCACCACCGAGCGAAAACGAAATCAGTACGGCATGGCAGGGCTTAGTAAAAAACAAAGCTGCAGAAGCCGATGGACTGCCGAGGCAGCTTTTTTAAGGCTTGCGGCTATGATCTGTCGGCGTACATGGACCAGATCCATACACGATTTGGTTAAACAAAAAAATGCCCGGTTAATGAAATCTAAGTGCTCCATGTCCTGTGCTTAAGAAAGGCGGCACCTACCATCTGTTTATCGATTACATGGCTGCATTCGATAGTCCGATACGACAAAAACTATTAGATGCTATGGCTGAGTTTGGTGGCACTTCAGGGGAAAAGTGTGATAGAGCTATTTTCTACCAAGTGAGGATTTAGACAAGGCGATAGTCTATCATGCGATCTCTTTAACCTAACATATCCTAATGAAGTTCATAATGGAAAGGCTGCAGAAAACACGACTGGTACCATCTTTTATAAAAATCACGAAGACTGCGGGTCTTGACAAACTGTCACCTTAGGCAAGGCGATCTATTTAACATCGTAATGGAGATGATCATGCTGAAGGCTGCAGTCAACTGCTGGTGTATGCCGATGTTACTGCGGCCTTTGCAAGCATTGGAAGCAGTCGGTGCAAATGAGTAGACAACAATTTTATTGCTTTCATAAAACCTTTGTCACCCCCCCCCCCCCCCCAGACAGACGCTGTAGCATTTTTTTTTACAACAATATTTAACGGCACACTAAATGAAATGAAAAAAAAATTCAAATATCTACGTGGAAATTATCCTACAGCAATTCGAAGTTCATCATATGTTCATGACAATGAAAATAAATTATTTGCTTATTCCTTTTGTTCACAATTTAAAAGATTTTATTATCCTCGTTGAACGTTTTATGCATTGCAAATGACGGCAGGTCTCCCATCTGCACGGATTTTCACAAAAAAAAAAAAAAAATTCAGAAAAAAAACTCGTAACACTTAAATCAGTTTTTTTTCTTCTCTTTATGACAACGCAGTAAAACATATGGATTATAAATTGTTACATTTTATTTTGTTACGCATTCCGTTGCATATGGCATGCGATATACTGTTGTTGTCTGGCCCCGTGCACCATAACAATGTAGTCACAAATATTGCGTAAAATAAAATTCTTACAATATCGGTGGAGTTTTAATTTAATTTTCATTTATATCACATGAACAGAATATAATACGACAAGAGCGCTTGAACGCTTTACATGGGGGGAATTTTTTTACTGCAGCCAAATGTCACGTCGTGTACGCAATGTGGGATTCTTTATGGTGTCAGTTAAATGACAAGTTAATTTGTTTATTCTTTAAATGTTAAATAATGAAATGAAAAAAAAAAAACTGTAAAGAAATCTTCAAGTTTTTATTTAAAGGTGGGAAATTCTAATATCTAATTTAAAAGGACACTAGAATTTATCATTGGTTGTAGAAAGGAAATTAATGTTTTTTTGTAGTTAAAGTCCCAATAGAAATATTTTACTTTAATTTGCGGGTCCAAATGTACCAAATTTGTTTTCTGGTTTCCATCAGTTCCTAGCCAATAAACTAGATAGTCATCTCAGGATTTGGGTGACTTAAACTTGGTTGTATGGGCCAGGGCATGTTATCCATTCTTCTACGAATTATTTTCCACTTGCGGCAATTGATAGATAAATATCTGTTGCTCAAACAAAAGGAATAGTAAGAAGAATTAATTTAACAATTATAATTGATGTTAGATGCTTGGCTTGCGGACATCCTTTCCGTAGGTGATAGGATCACTTAGGACCGATGGGATCCATTGTGGTACCCATTGGGCGTTTATGGCATTCCTTTAACCGATGAGTTTAGGGGAAGTAGTGCTTGTTTGCGTAACAAGTTCCTATTTGATTCTAGATTCTATCTGTATTTGATTGTGTTTATGCAGTTTCGGTTCAATCCTTCCAGTTGATGGTCCTTGATTGTTTTTTTTTTCTGCCGATGTATTAAGATGGAAAACAAATGTTTTCGCAGAGGCTGTGCAGTCACATAAAATAAGGTCGGTAAATGGTTCACTGCTGCTATTCCCGCAGTGATACGCTCGATTTTTGTTGCAACACCCATTCAGTCCGTGTGTCAACCTATGGATCTGTGTCCCATTATGAACCATTTTTCTAATCTGATCTCTTTTGAGATATATTAGGTTGAAGTTACGTTTCGGATTTGTAACGAGAGATTACCCTTATTGAAGCTAGGATAGATTCAGTGGTGTCCAGAGTCCGTTACGTAATGACAACAAGTGCTACCGCAAGGATTGTTGATTAGAGTCCCTCAAGCATAGAATCTATAAACAATGATAATTAGTACTACGTAAGGACAACGAGTTCTACCGCAAGGATACTTGATCAGAGACCCTCAAGCAGGATGGCTCTAAACAAGGAAAATTAGTACTACGAAAGGAGTAGGAGTTCTACCGCAAGGATACTTGAGTAGAGTTCTTTAAGCAGGGTGTCTCTTAACAAAGGTAATTAGTACTACGTAAGGATAACGAGTTCTACGGCAAGGATACTTGATCAGAGTCCCTCAAGCTGGGTGTCTCTTAACAAGGATAATTGGTACTACGGAAGTATAACAAGCAGGGTGTCTATAAACAATGATAATTAGTACTACGAAAGAGTCCCTCAAGCAGGGTTTCTCTAAACAAGGAAAATTAGTACTACGAAAGGATAAGGTGTTCTACCGCAAGGATACTTGAACAGAGTCCTTTAAGCAGGGTGTCTCTTAACAAAGGTAATTAGTACTACGTAAGGATCCTTAAGCTAAGTGCAGTCACCGGTCTGATATCCCTAAGATGTTTGATGGCGGGCAATGATGTCTGGGGATTATGATTGGTCGGTGGCCTCGTATCGTTGATGGTGTTGCGGTGCCTGGGGTCGTTATCCTTTGTACGGAGAAGCGGTCCTTAGACGAGCGGCGGTAATTCGGTGACGGGAAACAGAACGGGTTTGACGCGGCGGTAATTCGGTGATTAGACACAGGACGGTTTGCGGTAATTCGTCGAGGACTCACAGGTAAACCAGGCAGGACCTCCTAGTGAGATTTGCTTAGGTTCTGTAAAAGAAGGATAAGAACAACAACCCTATCCTTACAACTACGAGGACACGTTTGTTCAGACGCAAGGTCCGATGGTACAGTCCTTTTGTCCGATTGTTCAGACTCGTAGGTCCAATTGTACAGGCTTATAGCTCGATTGTACAGATTAAAGTTCAGATTGTACAGGCTTATAGCTCGATTGTACAGACTCGTAGGTCCAATTGTACAGACTGATGGTCCGATTGTACAGGCCTATAGCCCGATTGTATAGACTCAAGGTCCGATTGTAAAGGCCTTCTGTCCGATTTTTATATTTAAATATATTATTTTATTTTTATTTTATTTTAAGTTATTATATTAAACTAGTGGGCCCGGCAATGCTTCGCTATTGCATTTTAACTTGTAATATATTTCACATTTAGGTCTACAATGTACTTTGAAAACGGTACTTAAGCTCGATAATGATATTTTGAGTTTATTAACTTATGTAACTAATTTCAAGCAACTCCTTAACATGAAAGTTAACTAATTAAGAGTTGTTGTTTTAAATTCTGAATATCATAGGCTCTATGCCGATAGTAAAAAGTTCATCAGCAAAGTCATATCTTTTACAAATCGGAAACAGACATTCCGTTAGCGGTAACAGTCTTTATACTAACTATCTCTTTGGGCGTAAAAAACACTTTTGACATGCCTTCTCCACCTATTGACCGAAAATGGAAATTTCGTTTAAAGCTTCATGCCTTTAGTCATAAAAACCTCTTTTGCCATGTCTTTTTCTCACATGGATCAAGAATATTTCCGAATACTATCTTTGTATTGAACTCGTATTACCATTCTATGAGATAATTCGGTCACCAACGTTTGGCTTTACAAAGTGATGATCTCACGCGCTGTATGGCATTTTACGCCGGCGTGTTGGAACCATTTCTCCTTCAAATAATGTGCAATGACATGATAAATAAAAAAAATCAATTGATCGTCCACTGGTTTTAGTTCTTCTACCAGTTGGGTATATGAATATAGGCCAAGATCTTTCCTCAGCATTTGCAGAGACCGAGTTGCTGAGAACGGCGTCGGTTCGATAAATTCGAGTCCCCTGACTCAGATGGATGAGTATATGCACCATAAACTTCACAAAGGGCAAACAGAACGCGCATTTTGAAAATAAATCTGCAAGATTTGTAAACTTTGTTCTTGTGTAGTCTTTACATGGTGATTTTTCAGACAAAGTCTCCATGAAAGTCTATCACACTTCACACAACTCGCCTGAATGACGAATTGGTTGACCTAAAATGGCAACAAAAACGGTAAATGGGGCTTTGTTGGGGGTCAATTGTACATTAAAAATCCAAATGAATCAAAATCCTAGCTGATACTTTTTTCAAGATAAAAGGATTTTTCGTTTATTTACTCCGTTTTGCGCTTCTTTTAGAAGTGACGTTCGTTGCCCCATGATTATTGAAAGCTTACAAACTTCAGCTTTAAGACACTTCTATCAAAATTTAGGTTTTCTGCACTAAATTAAGCTTTCCCAGCGCGAGCTAGGAATTGATATTACACACAAAGTTTATTGGTGACATTTTTTAACAATTTATCGTAGATTTGGTTACAATTTTTGCGAATAAAAAAACTGGCCCACCTTACTGTTCATATGACAGTTATAACTGTTTATTTAAAAAGGGGTGTGGTACAGCCCACTTCCACTCTTACTGTAATTTATAGTGCAACAACAACATATGTAACAAATCTCATCTTCATACCTCTTATAGTTCATGAGATATAGCCCTTTTTATTTTCATGTTGTATGGGCGGTGCCACGCCCCTTTATCCAATCCCAATCAAATATAGCCAAGGACTATCTACAGGTCATCAGTACCACTTGGTAAAATTTTCATATCAATCTGTCTATTGGGAAAGCCTGCAGAGCGGTTTTGAAAAGGGGGCGTGGCACCCCCCACTTCCACGCTGGCTGTAATTAATACTGCTCTTACAACATATACACCAAATCTCATTTTCATACCTCTGATAGTTCATGAGATATAGCCCTTTTGATTTTCAAGTTGTATGGGCGGTGCCACGCCCCTTTATCCAATCACAAGCTATTATAGCCAGGGACTATCAACACGTCAACAGTACCATTTGGTAAAATTTTCGTATCAATCGGTCTATTAGAAAAGCCGTTAGAGCGATTTTTGAAAAGGGGGCGTGGTACCGCCCACTTCCACCTTGGCTGTAATTAATACTGCTTCAATAACATATATACCAAAACTCATCTTCATATCTCTGATAGTTCATGAGATACAGCCCTTTTGATTTTCAAGTTGTATGGGCGGTTCCACGCCCCTTTGTCCAATTGGACCGAATTGTAAATATAAACCAACCGGGATGCCACCCAAATGCATACAAAAAAATTGATGCAAATCGGTCCAGCCGTCCTCAAGTTATATGCTTAATAGAAAAAGTGGGCGTAAAAGTGGGCGGGGAACAATTTTATATGCTATAAACCTCACGGAGCCCGTGACCTTTCCAACGAATGCAAAACCGTGGAAATCGGTTCGTGTGTTCTGGAGTTATAGCGTCAGGAAGGAAAACCCGACTTATTTTTATATAATAGATTATATTCTATGTTTATTATATACATATATATTTTTTTTATATGTATTTATAATATTATTATGTTCGGACGAAATATTAATTTCGTCACGTTACAATGTCTCGATAAAGACATCATTGGTCGCAACTGTGAAATGTTATTGCAGCCCTCTCAGCAATGTTAATTGTGGTCACTAATTTTTACAATCACTTAGGATGTTTGTACATAACGCAGTATAACTTTTTTCAGCTTATTGATTTGGGACTCAATACTGAGAACTACACGTGGAAATATTCTAAAAAGAAGAAGTTCTACATCATTCGTTTTGTCAAGTTACATGCTATAAGAATTTAATGTCGATTTGAGAATTAGTAAGTATCGTATAGGGGAATTTGTCACGTTTTTGGCTCTTTTGTTTGGCATAACTCGAGAACCACTTGTCCGATTTAGCTGAAACAAATTCAAAGAAATTAATAATTACAATTCCTTTAATCTGTTTCCTACATAAGGAACAGTTTTACTTTTCCATTCATCAAATGGTTTTGAACTGGGTTTATTTTGTAGCAGTTACAATAAAACTGTTATACTCCGTGGCGTATGATTTACGTGGAATATTACTTATGATAATCATACGCCACCATATAGTATTTATGTTATGTCAAACAAAAGAGCCTTAAACTTAACAAATTCCCATATACGATACTTACTAACTTCAAAGCGAAATTATATTGTTATGGCATGTAACTTACAGTTCTCAGAACTGAGTCCCAAAATCATGTGTTGTACTGTGTAATTAAACATTTGCTTTATTTGCTTAGAATTTAATGCCGTAGTTTCACTTATGCATTAAAGTCCAACGAAATTTTATAGATTTCACAAACACACAAAATCAATTTGTTTTCATTTAAACACTGCTTTGTGCCAACACGATAATGAGACAATTTAAGAGAATTTAAAATATAGAAATCAAAATCTATTGCATAACATTAATATTCATCAGTAGGCGTATACGATATAAACGATATAATATTCATATCAATCCTCCGGACCCGTCCCCGACTCCATGCATTTGTTCACGCTGCCACTCATTTTGCGCCGCCACTCCCATTGGAAAACTTACTTTGAGACCCAACATCGTTTTGCTCACAAAATTTATACAAACTTATTAGTATGTTAATAAATTTATATGTAGGATATAAAGGGGCTGTTTTTCTTTTCATTGTATCTATGAATACAGTTTGGTTTGCCCCAGATAGCAAAGGTAGCACTCTCTATCTCCTCTCGGCTATGACTACGTTTTTATTGTCAGGACATGTGGGAATAGGAGAGTGCAGAGGAGAAGTGTGTGTGTGTGTGTGTGTGTGTCACATGTACAAATTTATTTACATGCATGTAATGGGCCATAAACACCTACAAACACACATTCATACATCGATACGTATATTTACATGGTTTTTAGTATCCGTTTTTTTTCTGTTTTCATTACTATTTCCCCTCTGCCGTTAACGTGTCATAATGACTGACAACACAAAGTGGAATTGTTGCTTACACCCTGAAATTGTGTTGGGGAGAGTGGGTGGTGTTGCCTACAGCTATAACAGTTTCATTGTTGGGTGGTCGCTGTTGGCTGATGCTATGTTGTATGTGCTGCGCTTATGCCAGTGTCTATGAGCTTATAGACATTTACCTGTACAATTAAAGTAAATGAACAGGATTTTGTGGTTAACAACCATAACAATTGCCACGACCCGGGAGGCGGCCAAATGGGGCTGGAGCCGGACTCAGAGATTCTGTTCGTACAGGTGATAAGCAGCAGCAGCAGCAGCAACAACAAATACACGAATTGTTTGCAAAGGTAATAACATTTTAATAGCACACGAACACTACCACCAGCAGCACCAGCAGCACCAGCACCACTAACTTGTAGCAGAGATATACATTAACTAGGAGTTTACCCAGCACCCAGGGGAATTTTGTTTATGTTGAAACTTTTAATTTCAGTTTAAACACAAAAGGAGTGTAGAATTAATTTCTGAACAATTTCCGTAAATGATTTCATAGTAATTTCATTGAAGCTGTTAATGTTTGAAGAGTTAAAATTAAATAATTAAAATTTTAAAAGTGCTTCAAAATTTGCCTGATGAGGAAGGTGGGATTTAGGAAATACAAGGAGGGAGTAAAGTTTGCTATCGGATGGCATACGACAAAGTATAACGGGGGTTTTTAGGCTGAGGTAGTCTTAGCCGCCTCCAGGGTCTTCGAAAGGACCCTTAAAACCTTACGAAATTAAAGAGTGGATTTCCCCTGACTAGGCCAAGATATTTCGAAACACTCCGGATCCTTAAGCTAAAGTGCAATCATCGGTCTGATATACTTAAGATGTTTGATGGTGGGTAATGATTTCTCGGGGTAATACTTGGGCGGTAACCTCGTATCGTTGATGGTGTCCTTTGTTCGGATAAATGGTCCTTCAGGTCCTTTACGAAATATTAATTTCGTCACATTACACAATTCTAAGTTCTCTGGTACATAACCCTAACTTGAGGTTTGAGCATTTAGTGAGATAGAGGATATTAAAGTTAAAGTTTTCTTATCGTTACCCAATTGGAAATAACCAGCGCAAAGGACCAAAACGCTTGTAACTCATCTCTTCTACTACAGCAATTGGTGGAAGAACATCTGCTGTTCATGCCAAATATGTTCTTCCTTGCTTGATCATAACTTCTATTAAGTCCACTAGTTTTTTATTTTATTAGTTACTTTCTGTATTAAGACAACAAACGTCCTTGCCAAGTAGTTTTTCCCATAAGTTTTTTTTTCGTTACCTTCGCAAAAAAAAAAAAACAAATTTCATTCTTCACTTCTGTTTAAATCTTCATAATGAACTTTCTATTGTCCCACAAGAAGAAGAAAAAACTTCAAATATAAAGAAAATCCACAGCTGTTTCTTTCTCAGTCTTCTTTTTCTTATTAAATTTTATGGACGAACAAACTTAAGTCAGTTTCACTGTAATTCTTACCAACTGGCAGCAAAAACCTTAAGGTGATGTTAAGGCTAAATTATTGAAGAGCATCCAGTGAGAAAAAAACCGCTAGAGATTTTTCAACAACAACAACAACAACTGGTTTCCCAGCAATAGAATATGCGGCACAACACAAGTTTCAACAACGGTCATACACGAACAACAAACACCACTTGCATTCACCCTTTCGTGCCAAGATTACCACTCGTTGCACCCCTATACCTTCTTGTTGTATGAGTCCTTATGGTATTGTTACTCCAAGTGGTCGCAGTTACTGCATCCAAAAGGACACAGGGGGGTGGGCGCTCCCAGAGAAAATAGCAAACAAACTAAAGTTCTTAGTCACAAAGAAGAAAAAAAAAACTAAGTGTCATAGTTAGACGGTAACTAAGGAAAACTATACAGGCAAAGTACGAAAAGGAATGGCAGCAATGAATGTTATGGCTGCAGCAGTTAACGTAGCGCCCAAGTAACAACGTGAGAACATTTTTGCCATAGCTGCAAACGGAAACAGGAAATAAAACGATAAAGAATTGTATCGCTGTAGGTGTAAGTGAATACCTGGAACCATGGTTATAAACCATGTCAGAAATGCAAGTTGGCCATTACAGTGCGATATGGCCAACCAGCACCGGCATAAGGTAAAGTGCATAAAAAGGGATCAACTTTTATGGATAAAAAAGATAATAATTAAAAGCAATACACAAAAAAAAAACAACTTACAGATAAAGAACACTTTAAGTCAAAAACATTCAACAGAAGGAGTAAGGAAAGTAAGTTAAGACTAGCTGACTAATTTTCATGGGCAGCTGGCTAAATGGTTTGTTTCACTGATGCATTAAACTATAATGCAGCAATTATTTCTTTTAAATTTTACAAATGTATTGGGTGTGAGAAGTTGTGGTATCAATTTAGTAATTGGAAATAAGTTTCTTTTAATATAATACAGCTCACTGATTGTATGTTTGATTTTTTATCAAAGTGATTCAAAGGCTGATATTGTTATTTTTGGTTTCGGCGGAACCAACGTAGGCAAAATTATTTAACTCTTGTCAACGTTGACGCAGCTTCCCAATCAAGTAAACTCTTTTTTTCGTCGAAACAAATAATTTGATCTTGTTGTCATTTATCACCAGACCCACTTCTGCCGACTACTTGTCAATGCTTGAACAGGCTCCAGTTATGTACATCTCGTAGTCCTCGGCCAATTACAAGTATCATTGAAATATGCGATATGCGATCAGCATGCGACTTTTTTTTACTGCAATCTTTTACATAATTATCTTCATTACACAGTACAACACATGTTTTTGGGACTCAATTCTGAGAACTGCACGTGAAAGTAGCCCCAAAAAGAAGAAGTTCTGCATCATTCGTTTTGTCAAGTTACATGCCATAATAATTTAATATCGATTTGAAGTTTGCAAGTATCGTATAGGGGAATTTGTCACGTATTAGGCTCTTTTGTTATATTGTTATATGGTGGCGTATGAATATCATAAGAAATATTCCATGTAAATCATACGCCACGGAGCAAGACATTTTTATTGTAACTACTACAAAATAAATCCAGTTCCAAATCATTTGATGAATGGAAAAGTGAAACTGTTGCGTATGAAGGGAAACATTATATGAACAGATTAAAGGGAATTGTAGTTTTTAATTTTTTTAAATTTTTATCAGCTAAATCGAACTGGTGGTTCTCGAGTTATGTAAAAAAAAGAGTCTAAAACGTGACAAAGTCCCCTATACGATACTAACTAACTTCAAATCGATATTAAATGAATATGGCATATGACTTGACGAAACGAATGACGCAGAACTTCTTTTTTGTTGGGCTACTTTCACGTGCAGTTCCCATAATTGAGTCCCAAATCAATGAGTTAAAGATGTTAAAGAGATCACACGTACAAACTGTAATCTTGTCTTAAGCCTAGCTAGTAGTAAATGGCTTCATGAGATTTTTGCACAGCACATATTCACTGACAACATCGTGTTGGTCAGTGTCATCCAGCACAGTCGTATTAACTTCTTAGGGATACCAAATTCATCCACAGCAACTAATAATTTCTGTCGTATTGGACTGTTTACTGCAGCTTTGTAATCGATAAACAGATGATAGGTGTCGTCCTGCATTTGTTGGGCCTTCTCAATGATATGTCGTAGTGTGAATATATAGTCGGTCGTGGATTTACTAGGTCTAAAGTCACACTGGTAAGGTCTCATCAGGTTCTATAAATTTGCTTAAGTCTCTGACATAACACACTTGACAGGATCTTATAGTTGGGGCACACACGTGGATCGCATTTCTAAAGCACAGGACATAGAACACTCAGATTCCAAACATCGGGCATGCATTCCTCAAGTTCAATCGAATTAATGAACTTTGCTGGTGCTCGTTGCCAGGTCATCGACGCCGGACTTAAATAAAAACTGCCGGCAGTCCACCTTTTTTTATTTTAAGTTCCGTAATGAACAGAGTGCGAAAGTGTCCCCTCCGCAGCACACTCTGAATGTCCGTGACCATATTTCCGTTTCTTTCCTTACAGGTGGGGATTCCTTGTCCAAAACCTTTGCTTTTAACCTTTTGGTAGAACTTTCGGGCCTCACCTTTATTCCTGGAGTTTTCGATATCCTGCCATTCTCTTTTTTCCACAGTCGTTTCATCTGCCTCCTCTTCTCATTATAACGCTCTGTCACCGCACGCGCCGTCTTTGGCTGGAGTTTTGCTTGTATTCAGCATCCATTTCCTCAGACTTTTCATCATCATACCAGGGCTTGTCTGAGCGTGGTTTTTCATAACCCAGTACGATCGTTGCGGCAGTGGTCATAGAATTCGCAATATGCTGCTACTGTGTTCGGGAACATCGGAACTAGGGGGGTTTGTTTGCAGTAATTAAGAAAGTTAGTTGCAGTAGGCATTGGCTATCTCGGTGGTATGCAGCGTAGTGTTGTCTAGCTTTCGGGCGTTCTTAGCACTAATAAGTGGAGTGCGTTACTTAGCTGCAAACATGCAGTGATTCGAGTCTATATTTGCATTATGCATCACACGCTCGTTCACAACTCTTGATGCATACCTTCCACCGATTACTACATGATCACTTTGGTTTCTTGTCTTTTAGTCAGGGGGTATCCATGTTGCCTTGTGGATATTTTTGTGCGGGAATTTGGTTCCAGTCACTGCGGTCATATATCTCCTACAGCCGCTAATTGGAAGCATTTTTGCTGTCCTGTTGTTTGTCTTCCGTTGGGACATGTACACAAATTAGTGGTCATTACTTACAGTATTGTCCGTGCGTCTAGATGTCTAAGTCTTCTAACAACTATATATCCACATCCAAATTCTTATCCTTTTGTATAGCAGCAGTGAAATATGTCATTGATATCAAATCGAGTGCAACTTTGTCTTGTTGATCGAATATCCTACAATGAAAGTCGAGGACGTCAGCCAATTGGATGGTGGCGGAATCTCTGTAGGGAGTTCTGACATTCCATATGCATATATTCAAAAGTTTGCGTGGGTCGTTTTCATTTAGGGTGATCTTGTTTTATAATTTTTATGTGTTTTCATAATAATTTGTTTTTTTTTTTCAAGAGAGTTGCTTATCGGGTCACACCCCCAAATCGTAGTTTTTTGGGGTTGTCAACTTCACTTAGAGAATTGTTGGTTGGAGCTTCACTTACTTCTGTTACCTACTGCCAAAGATATATCGGCCCAACGTCATTGCCCAGAAAATATGTGTTATATCGGACGTAGGGAACTACTTAGGGACCTCGACGGAAAGTTTTTGATTATTCGATCAGAATCTTTACATAAGACCTTTTATCATCCTTTTGAACCGCATTTGTGGTTTTATTATAGGATGCACACGTTTGTATCAAGTTTCAGTGTTAATATACAATTTTACTTTTTTTGTTAAATTTTTTTTAAATTTCGCTCTCATATCTTTTACAAAAAAACCAAATTTTCAACATATTAAGTGGTTTCAATACAAAACAGATTAAAAAACTGCCAATATCAAGATGTATCAATTACAAGGTGGTGTTGACATATCAGCTGTTGGAAAACTTTTTTTATTTGTATTTATGACGAGGACTGTCAAATGGTTGTTTTGTTTACATTCGTTTGCATGTTCGGTAACAAATTCTTTATGAAATATTGTGAAATGTATTGTTTTTAATAACTGTGTGATAAAATAATAATCTTTCGAATATTTTCAATCAATACTACTTCAGGAAATTTAGTTTCTTTTTATATTTTCACATATAAACTCTTCGCGGGCAACAAACATCACAAACAAATGAGCTAAATTTGACAGCCATAGTCATAAAATACAAAAACAATCTCCCTGTTGTTCTTGTTGCTGTAAACTTGTTGTAGCTGATGCCACCACCTTGTAATTGATACATCTTGGCCAATATATGCGTTGGCGGTCAATTTTATCTGTTACACATTTTAGTACTCTTTTTTTTATAGTAATTGCATAACACTCTTGTTTTTGTTTCTTCTTCTACAAACAATTGATCAGTTTATTTTCTTTTTATGTTTTCAGGTATGTGTTAAATGTGGTGACATCATCTTTTGTACAGGTAATCCAACAAAGAATAGAGATATTTTTTTAGCAATTTAATAATTACTTCAAATTTGAAAGTAAGCCAACTTAAAATTGCTGATAGCTTATAAGCTTAATATGGGGTGTAATTCGATAATAGTCTTAGTTGTTGTCCCAACATGAACATTAGACCGGGTCACGAAAAAAAATTTCCAAAGTCGAGGGCAAATATTAAAGATCATCTCGAGACAACTTCAAAAATAAAATTTTTTTCCTCCCCCACCCCCCGGAAAAACAGCCAAAATCGTTTTTTTATCACTGCTTTTTTGTTTGTGGTTCAATCTTAACATTCAAGACATCGGTGTATAGGTTTCGACTAGTACTACATTTGTCCTATAGATGTCGCTGACATACGACATCATCTTGTAATGATGGCCTCACTTAGAGCAATTTCTACCCCTAAAATTCGAAAATATTTTTTCCTAGGATTAAAGTCCTTTAAAAATCAAAAATATTTTGCTTTGGAAGTATACAGTTTTATTCAAAAACAAAAAAGTTACGTATGAAAAGATGTATTTACAGCATCAACACTAATATTTTTTACTGTTGTTCGCATTATTACAGAAAATTATTGCATACTTCTAAGCGATATCGAAAAAAATTAAATACAAGTTATTGTGTACTTTTTAGCGCAAACAGTGTTTTTAAACATGCGGATAAAAATATTCATCGTCGCCAATATTAAAGCAACGAAATTATAAAGATACCTGGTCCACAATGGAAGTATTAATAATAAAATATAGACATTAATATGCACTTGTTTTCTGCCCATGCAATTTGCAACATTGAGCATCTGTGCGAAATGTAACTGAATCAGCGCTTGGAATGACTGATCAAAATGAATAATTATTGCAAAACTAGAAAGTAGTGAACAGACCTTGAGTCGCGCCAATATTTGCTGTAATTACATACATATCTTTGCTCTTTTTGGGATTTTTTTTGTAATACAAATCATATTTCGTCGGTAACTAGATAAAAAATGAATTATCTCAAGGAAATATTTAAATTTTTTTTCGATGTCGTTAAGACTTATGCAACAATTTGATGTGCAAAGTATGGAATCGTTTCGTATGGAATAATTTGCGATAATAATGCAAACAACAGGAAAAGATATTAGTGTTGATGCTGTAAATACATCTTTTCATACGTAACTTTTTTGTTTTTGAATAAAACTGTATACTTCCAAAGCAAAATGTTCTTGGTTTTTAAAGGGCTTTAATTATAGGAAAAAATATTTTCGAATTTTAGGGGTAGAAATTGCTCTAAGTGAGGCCATCATTACAAGATGATGTCGTATGTCAGCGACATCTATAGGACAAATGTAGTACTCCTCGAAACCTATACACCGATGCCTTGGATTTAAAGATTGAGCCGCAAACAAAAAAGTAGCGATAAAAAAACGATTTTGGCTGTTTTTCCGGGGGTGGGGGAGGAAAAAAAAATTTTTGTTTGAAGTTGTCTCGAAGTGGTCTTTAATAATTGCCCTCGACTTTGGAGAAAAAAAAAATTGTATGGGGACCGACCCGGTCTAATGAACATCAAATCATAACAAAACTGCATAATTTGATAAATGCTTATTAAAATGCAACAACATCTTGAGTATAAATTAAATATTCATCAATATTTGTGGCTCTATTTCGCCACTCCCAAAATTGACAGATAATTAAGTTACTTACCAACTTAACTTTGTTGCTAATTAAATATAAATGAATATATACATACGAAAGTTAAGAAAAAAAACTCATTCGTCAGAATTTTAATTAATGACTTTCTTCGAAAATTAATTATTTATTATATCCTCTAACAAGATCCATAAATGATTTGCCATAATTTTGTTTTCCAACCCCAAGTGGTGGCCGTTATTGGCATAACATTATTATTATTTCTAGAGAATACAGCCACATAGGGTTTCCTGGGATCCTATACTGCGTTATATTTGTTTTATTTTAAATTAATACAATTATTTCCAAATATTGCATCGAAGCCAATTATATTTCGTAAAATTACACATAAAGCTAGCAAAATAAAAGAGACACGGTAATAGCACAGTGGGTTTACTAAAAGTTTTTAGTTTCATAATGAAAAATTACTGTTTTCTTATTACACAATCATAGTAACACAAGAAAAGCTAAGTCTTTTACTTTATTACCCCTCAGGGGAGGGGGGGGGGGGGGGGGGGGTTAGATGAGATATCAAATGACCATATATCATAATAAATACTATTTCGGGGGGTCGTAGGGTGCACGGATCCGAAAAAAAAATTTATGTCCTCAAATTGCCTTCAGGCAGACTACAAAACTGGGGGGGTAGAAACAAAAACTTATTTTTTTCGACCCTATCTACTATACTCTGTCTGTTCTAGCTTCAAAAATGAGATGTTATTCTCAAAGAAGCTATTTCAAAATACATCTACATTAGTAACAGATGATAATAGAGCTTAGCCGGACAAGTATCTTGAATAAACTTCAAATAGTTCTTATTTTTATGTCTTACTGTAAGATTAATGTCTTACTGTAAGGGTTAAAATGTTTCGAGGAAATATTCCCCGGAAAATTTTAATGTAGGTCTCCGAAGACATGAACTATCCAGAATCTATTTTTACACATGATTTTTCATTTTCTTTTTTTTACATTTGACCAAAAAAATCTAACTTTAAACCACTGTAAACAAAATTTGTAACGTAGTGGAGCAAAATGGAGTTTAGTGTTTTGTTACTGAGGTAAAATGCTATCGTTTGATATTGGTTTGGTTCACTCCCGAAAAAAAAAACATTTCATTTTGATTTTATTTTGCTACCTTTGACTCGTAGAGGTTATTTGTCTTCGGTGACTCTTAGTGAAATTTTCCGGAGAATATTTCTATCGAAGATTCTAATCCTTGACCTCCGTCCAAAGTTGACTTTTAAACAGTTTTTTAAAATTGGGCCAAAAATGTCACATACGGGTGGGAGCTAGAGGGTTAAAATGTTCCGAGAAAATATTCCCCTGATTGTTTTAATATAGGTCTCCGAAGACATGAAATATCCCAAACGTATTTTTACAGATGATTTTTCATATTCTTTGATTCGACTTTTGACCAAAAAAATCAAACTTTAAACCACTGTAAAAAAAATTTGTGACGTAGTGGAGCAAAATGGAGTTTAGGGTTTTGTTACTGAGGTCAAATGCTATCGTTTGAAATTGGTTTGGTTCACCCCCGAGACAATGACCATCAAATTGTGTCATAGTGTTATAGACAATTCACAGCTGATTATTGAATTTAACAAACACAAAATGAAAAAAAACAATACAGAGAAGAGTAAATATATTTTTACTTTCCCACATAGCATTTGGAAGATCATTTTAACAAAAATCACCTAGATGAGTCTTTTTCGAGCCCCTTAGATGATTAAAAAGAGACTAAATTCATTTGCGATTTATAGAAGAATCGAAAATGACTCATGGATATGCTCAAAATGTAATTTATTGAAAGTACAATAACAAAATGCGATTGAAATGTGATTATTATACTTTTGTTAAAAATATAGAAATAGAAAATTGTCATTGAGAAAAAAAATATAATAAAAAATAGAGCAGAACAGATGAATTGGCTTCTGCCTATAGATGGAAGGGGACCAGTACTAAGCCAAGCGCTTGGTTGGTTTGCACAACCATTAAAAGTAGGTATGTATATATTTCTATTATTGAAGAAATAAAACTAATAACTCTTCTCTTAGATATTTGCCATGTCAAATTTAAATGTACAGACAAGGAAATGAACACTGTCTTACAAAAGCATTTTGTGCACGCTAAAGATCGGGTGACAAAAAGCAAACGCGTGGAATAAATTTATAAAATTTTTGAATTAATTTTTTCAATTTTCTTAAAATTAATTTTTTCATATTACTTTATATATATATATTACTTAAAATATTAATATATATATTCCTATGTATATATATGTATACATATAGAATATGTAAATATGGTCGTATCTTGTATGGGAATTTTTTTTTTTTTTAAATTTGATTGTGTGCGTTGCTTAAAATATTAGGTTTGGTGTAAGAAATTATGTCCTAATTTTTCAGCTCAATCCGACGGTGCCCAGTCGTGCCGGGTGGAGCCCAAAGTTCTCCATATTATCCTAGATAGCGCCGCAATTGTTTTTTTCTTGAAAACTTAATTTTTTTTCGGATCTTAAATATTCATGGGTTTCTAAGTATTTTTTATAATATAACTTTTTTTCCTACAACCTATAGTTATCCCGGAATCGGTCGTGCCGAGTGGAGCCCAAAGTTCTCCATATTATCCCAGATAGCGCCGCAATTTTTTTTTTCTTGAAAACTTAATTGTTTTTTCGGATCTTAAATATTCATGGGTTTTTAAGTATTTTTTATAATATAACTTTTTTTCCTACAACCTATAGTTATCCCGGAATCGGGTGTCCTTTAAAAAGGACCAGCACCTTGCGCTGCAATTCAACATTACACACTAGACTGGTCGCATTTTGTATGGGAATGTTTTTTTGAAATTTAATTGTGTGCGCTGCTTAAAATATGATGTTTGGTGTCAGAAATCATGTGCTAATTTTTCAGCTCAATCCGACTGTGCCTAGTCGTGCCTAGTGGGGCCCAAAATTCCCCATTCCCCTATTTTATCAGATCTTTTTAGTTGTACTAGTTAAAAAGTTGGTCCCATAGACCGAAAATCAAAAATCTGACTTCGTTACGGTCTTCCGCAAAAAAAGTACTTTAAGTATGACAAATTTCCTATGTCATCCTATGTCATCAGATGGCTTCAGAAGTTGTGAAAAGAATAGGACATACATACAAACATCCGAACATACTAAGAAATTATCTTATATATGAATATGAATTGTTGTTCGTTGGTAAGGCCATCACTTGAGAACGCATGGACCGATTCGATTCGAAATAGAAATATCCGTCCACTGATTGTAAATATTTCAAATTTCAGTTTCGCCTACTGATCGAAAATTAAAATTTCGTCTGAGTGAGTGTGATGGCCTTTCCAACGAACAACAATTCATTTTCATATATAAGATAATTTCTTAGTATGTTCGGATGTTTGTATGTATGTCCTATCCTTTCCGCAACTTTCTGAAGCCATCTGAAGTACTTTCCCAGCGGAAGATCGTAACGAAGTCAGATTTTTGATTTTCGGTCTATGGGACCGACTTTTTAACTAGTATAACTAAAAAGATATGATTAAATAGGGGAATGGGGAACTTTGGGCCCCACTAGGCACGACTAGGCACTGTCGGATTGAGCTGAAAAATTAGGACATGATTTCTTACACCAAACCTCATATTTAAAGCAGCGCACACAATTAAATTTCAAAAAAAAATTCCCATACAAAATGCGACCAGTCGAGTGTGTAATGTTGAATTGCAGCGCAAGGTGCCGTGTCCTTTTTAAAGGACACCCGATTCCGGGATAACTATAGGTTGTAGGAAAAAAAGTTATATTATAAAAAATACTTAGAAACCCATGAATATTTAAGATCCGAAAAAAAAATTAAGTTTTCAAGAAAAAAAAATTGCGGCGCTATCTGGGATAATATGGAGAACTTTGGGCTCCACTCGGCACGACCGATTCCGGGATAACTATAGGTTGTAGGAAAAAAGTTATATTATAAAAATACTTAAAAACCCATGAATATTTAAGATACGAAAAAAAAATTAAGTTTTCAAGAAAAAAAAATTGCGGCGCTATCTGGGTTAATATGGAGAATTTTGGGCTCCACCCGGCACGACTAGGCACCGGCAACTTGAGCTGAAAAATTAGGACATGATTTCTTACACCAAACCTCATATTTTAAGCAGCGCATACAATTAAATTTAAAAAAAAAAAAAAATTGCGACCAGTCTAATACATATAGATTATGTAAATAAACGTTCAACAATTTTCTTCTGGTTAATATTAATATTCTTTTGAGAGCAAACGATTAGAAATACGACTCGAAAAAGACTCGCAAATGATTAGAAATCTGACTCGAAAAAGACTCGTAAACAGTTAGAAATTCGACTCAAAACAGACTTGCAACGGTTAAAAATAAGACTCGAAAAAGACTCGCAAATGATTGGAAATAATCATCCAAAATGAGTCACAACTGATCAAAAAACGGGTTATAAAAGACTCTTCGAGAAGAGTCGCGGCTAGGGTACCATTTTCTCCCGACAAAAGTGTAATTAATGATCAGAAAACGAGCGCATTTATGACTATTTTAATCAGATAGAGGACTCGAAAAAGACTTGAATGTGATCAAAAATTTCATAAAATGCTGACTGGGTTTTAGATATTTATACAATATTGAATGAGCTAAGGGGCCGACACACCATAGTTAAGTAGGCAGTCGAAAATATTGGAATTGGTCACTACTCTCCCGCAGGTTTCAGGCCAGTCGTTTCTATCCACACCTTTTGCTACTACAATTCCATTGCATAAAGGGCTGAAAGTGTTTTTTCCACGACTGCAATCATTTAAATTTTGTTTGATGCAATTCAAAATGTTATTCAAAACAGCTGTAAATATTTTTTTTACCTCCTTTTTGGCAGGTAACAATTTTTGTAACTATTGTCACGGTAACAAGAATTCGGAATACCGATTTTTTGATATTGTAACCAAAGTAGTCTATTGTAACCACGGTGACTTTTGTAACCACATCAGAATAGACCGGTTAATGTATTACCAAAAAGTACATGTGTTGTTCTGAAATATACTTTTGTTACATATCAAAAAGCAATTTTATTGTTTAAAAAAGTATTTCATTACCAAAATTACTTCATTGTACCAGAAAGTAGTTTTATTGTACCAAATAGTATTTTTTTGTAAAAAGTATTTTTTTTCAATCAACAGGTACTTTTGTTGTACCAAAAAGTTTTTTTCCCTAACAAAAATTACTTTTTTAACAGAAAGTATTTTTATTGTACTAAATATAATTGTTTGTACCAAAAATTACTTTTATTTTACCAAATATAACTTTAATTGTACACTTTTTGGTACCAACAAGTTATTTTATTGCAACAACAAGTTATTTTACTGTACCAAAAGTACTTTTTTTATAGAAAGTATTTTTTTTTTGTACCAAAAAGTTATTTTATTGTACCAAAAATTACTTTTGTTTTACCATAAATTACTTTTTGAATTTCAGAAAGTACTTTTATTTGACCAAAAAAAGTATTAAAAGTTCTATTGTTGTACAAAAAACCATTTCTATTGTAGTAAAGTACTTTTATTGGAACAGCAAGAACTATTAATGTACCAAAAAGTACTTTTATGGTACCAAAAAGTACTTTTATTGTAACAAAAAGTACTTTAATTGAACCAAAAAGTACTTTTATTGTACCAAAAAGTATTTTAATTGAACCAAAAAGTACTTTTTGTATTAAAAAGTTTATTTTTTGTACCAAAAGGTATTTCATACATATGGATGAGGTTCGTCCGTATGTGTGGTTGGCTGGCGGGTGAGCAGGATAACTTAATGTACCAAAAAGTGTTTTTATTGTACCAAAAAGTAATTTAATTGAACCAAAAATTACCTTTTTTATTTAAAAATGCCTGTCTGTGTGGTTAGCTGACGGGTGGGCAGGATAACTTGAGTAAATCTTCACTGAGGCATATGGAAATTTATCAGTATTTATATTTTTCTAAATGGTGTAATGGTATTGAAAATAGGCATAATAGTCCCACCCTTTCAGGTACCTCACGTACAAAATTACTTATATTTGGGAAAGTAATAAAATCTTCCATGACTTCGAACAAAAATCTACAGAATATTTGAATTTAGTCAGGTAATTTGTATCGTAATAGTAGGAAAAGCTCATTAAACCAAAACATTTGCCACACCTCTTTGAATTTGTGGTATGGAGGCCAAACCGTTCTGGTACCTCCTATAAAAAATGAGCTACTTCTGGGTAAATAATATTTCTCCAATGACTTCGAAATGAAAACCTACAGAATATTTGAATTTTGTCAGCTTAATTACTTCGAAATAGTAGACAAAACCTCGGAAAACTGAAACAATTGAACACGCCTTCTAGTGTCTTTCATACAAATGACCGAAGTGACCCTTGTACATTTACATACATACATTTTTTGTAAGAACACTGAAATAAGTTAATTTGTGTGCATGGTAAACCGTTTTACAAATTTGACTCAAGACCCCTTCTGACACCTTTCATATAAAATTACCAATTTTTGAGAAATTAATAATAGGTTGTCAAAAAAGTTTTGCGGCATTTTTATTGAATTTTCAATTGTTCATAAAATTGGTTATAATAATGCGATTAAAGTCAAATATGCGCCGTTTTGTTCGATGACGAGTTCCCAACGAGATGTCAACTTCATAATGCCCCTCTTATAGAAGCTCGCTTCCATATTGTAAAAAAACTCGGAGAGCCAATTTTCACAGGACACTCTTGTGGCCAACTTCCGACTACCAAGCTCGTTCACCATGGACAGAAATAGGTGGTAATCACTTGGTTCGAGATCCGGACTATACGGTGGATGCAAAAGAACCTCCCAACCGAGCTCCCGGAGCTTCTGGTGCGTCACCAAAGATGCGTGTGGCCTGGCGTTGTCCTGATGGAAGACAATTAGGCCTCTGTTGATCAAAGATGGCCTCTTCTGCATGAGTGCTGCATTCAAGCGGTCCAGTTGTTGCCAGTACAGGTCCGAATTGAGCGTTTGGTCATAGGGAAGCAGCTCATAGTGGATGATTCCCTGCCAATCCCACCAAACACACAGAAGAACCTTCCTGGCCGTCTGGGCAGCTTCACCGCTTTTCGACCACGACCGTTTGCGCTTCACGTTGTCGTAAGTGGCCCACTTTTCATCGCCAGTCACCATCCGCTTCAAAAACGGGTCGATTTTGTTGCGATTCAGAAGCGATTCGCATGCATCCATAGGGGCAAAAATGTTTTTTTGCGTCAAGTCGTGTGGCACCCATACATCGAGCTTCCTTTTGAATCCAAGCTTCTTCAAATGGTTTATAACGGTTTGATGACTCATGCCCAGCTCTTGGTCCATGCTACGGCTGCTACTATGCCGGTCTCTTTCGATCAATTCAGTGATTTTATCGCAATTTTCGACGACAGGCCTTCCGGACCGTGGCGCATCTTCGATCACCTCTGCACCAGAACGAAAACGTTGAAACCATCGTTGTGCGGTGGAAATGGGAAACTGTATCGGGTCCATAAACTGCACAAATTTTATTGGCAGCATGAGATGCATTTTTGCCTTTATCGTAGTAGTACTGTAAAATATGCCGTATTTTCTCTTTAATTTGCTCCATGTTTGCGACGCTATAACTCACGAAAGACTAAAAACAAACAACAATAGATCAAGCACGTGTTAGCGCGTGAAAAGAGCTTTCCAAAAAGCTCTAGCGTGAACCGATGCGACGAATACAACTAGAACTACGCGCTTGCAAAGACAAGCTTGCGGAAATACCGCAAGACTTTTTTAACAACCTTATATATCTCCCATATCTTTGAAACGGAAAACTGGAGGTCTGTTTAGTTATCTTGCAATAATAGGCAAAAACTAAGAAAATCCAAAATTTACCCATATACATGTTCATACATATTAGACCGTCCGGTCCCCATACAGGTCTCGACGAGTACTACATATGTGCCATAGATGTTGTTGAAGTTTGACATGATTTTCTAATAAATGTCTCATATAATGCTGTTTATACCCTTAAATTTTAAAAAGCATGCACCAATTTGATGTGCAGAGTATAGAATAATTTTATTTATTTTTTTCCGGCAGCGCTAAAAAGTATGCAATAATTTGCGATTATAATGCAAACAACTTCAAAAAATATTCCAAGCCAAAAAATTCTTAGTTTGAAGGTTTTAATTCTAAAAAAAAATATTTTTAAATTTTAGGTACAGAAACTGAATTAAATGAGGTCAACATTTCAAAATGATACTGTCAGCGACATCTATATGACAAAAGTAGTACTCGTGAGACCTATATAGCGATGTCTTGTATGTTACGATTGATCCACAAAGGAGGGGAAGAAATTATTTTTTTTAAGTTGGCTCGAGGTGATCTTTAATCTTTTTGCTCTCGACTTTGATAATTGTTTTTTGTGACCTGATATAATACTTGTCTTTGTTGCAAATGCGCAGAAGTTATAAAGTTGTGCACATCTTATCGTTTATAAAACATGGACTTACGAACAAAAAGGACATCGCTGTGCTGCCCCTGCTACCTGCCCCTACCTTGCATACATGCTAGAATATTACCCGAAGATTAAAATTTTTCTAATAATTTCGTTAAAAATTTCCTTATTCGTTTGTGAGTTTATTAATACTTTCTCTACTTTAAAAATTTCTACAGTTTTTTTCTACATCTTACCATACAACATGTTCAGTAACTCAGATATACGAAATGTAAACTAGAATTGAGAAGTAAGCACATAAGGTGAGGGAATTCATCAGTCAGTTCAGTTGACTGCAATTTCAGTACTGGTTTTTTGTACTTACGAGAAATTTCTTATACCAAAAAGAAGTTAGATTGTATCAGCAGGTGCTATTATTGTACAAAGAAGTACATACTATTTTTTATGCTACCAAAAAGTTTTCTTGTTGTGCATATAGAAGAAAAAAATATTTCTTTTATTATAGATGTCACAAAAATTACTTTGATACCTAAAATTCATATGCTCAATTGACGGTTTAGTCCCACTGTGCATCCCTTAGCCCTAGTTCTGTTAGGGAGCGCCACCACATAAACCAAACAAATATTCCCTAAAGTCAATTTGTGCGTATACCAATGAATTTGTAGGGATTTTCATGTGATTCTTTGATAGATTGACATACGATTTTAGTGGTTGTCATACATGTGTTGTTTGCCTTTGCCCATTTGCCTCTAACGAACGAAACATTCACATTTGTCGCCGATTGATTGACAGTAGGCGCCCTTGTATTTATTACTGCATGGGTGGTCGGTTATTTTATATGTTACATAGTTAAGGCCTATGTTTGTCTTTCTGTGTCAGTGCCATAAAATATTAAATAAATATAAAGGAACACAATTTATTTGCGAGTCCTGGGACTATTGGTTTGAATGATGGCGGTCAACCAAATCGAGACATGGTCAATTATTTGTAATGCTATGGGAGAGTGATAGAGAGAGAGAGAGTGTAGGGGTAGTGTAATATATGAATGTGTTAGCATTTGTATTGTGATTGTTGTCCTCTGTTTATATTTATCACATTGTTATTTTTAATTTAGCAAATTGCTCACGTTCTGTTCTGCGTTTCGATTGTGTCCCGTGGTCACATTTTGATTGTTATCATGTTCATTGGGATGTTATCCTTATACCAGGTCCTTATGTCCTTAGTAAAAGTAAACACTGGAAATGTGTAGGAGTTTTGGAGCAAGTGAAACTATTACAATACATCTTAACAAAATCTTGTAAGATCTATTGGTGTTCAATGGGTTGGCTAGTGGGACCCTTGGGATGTCGTAATTGAATTGAGCTGTGGCCAAAACAGAACTTTAAGGTGGTGCTAACGGTCTACAGGGACGTATTAAAGTTGAGTTTTTTTGGTGCATAAAAGAGAAAAAAATAAATTCTCTATTATAACCGATGCTAAAATCAAAGAGTGTAGTTTCGCTGGACCTTAAATCAGGGAATAAATGATCAGCAATTTGAAGTAAAGTTTAACATTTTTTAATAACTCAAAAAAGTGGCTGCACATAAGGGTGAGGCAAGAGACAATATATTAAATAGCCTATATTGACATACACTGTACAACATTTTTCAGCTCATTGATTTGGAATTCAATTGTGAGAACTGTACGTGAAAGTAGCCCCAAAAAGAAGAAGTTCTGCATCATTCGTTTTGTCAAGTTGCATGCCATAATAATTTCATATCGATTTGTAGTTAGTAAGTATCGTATAGGAGAATTTTTCACGTTTAAGCTCTTTTGTTTAACAAAAGAGTGCAGTTCTCCGAAATGAGTCCCAAAATCATATGTTGTACTGTGATATGAAGCCTTGGGTTGCAATATCTCGCTTAAAATGTATTTTTAACCAAATTTTATTAAGTATTCAATGAACACTTTTGTTAATGTCCGAGTAAATGTTAATTTATAATAATTTTTATAAATATGACACAATATGATACCATTAACCTTGACCACGACCACTAACAAGCACATTGGCTGTGATTGCTAATATCATTGACATCTCTATAATAACCATTTAATAAAATTATGTTTATTAAACCGCCGAGATAGATTCAAATTAAAAGCATAGTTATGAAAGAGCAAAAAAAAAAACAATATGTATTTAAGCAATTACAAAACATAATTGATGACAAATTAACTGTAAACACACACAAAAAAAGGATATTCCATTGTATTTCAAAGCGAATAAATGAATTGAAAGTTATTATGTCGACCAACGGACGGTCATTTTAGGTGCACCGCAATGTTGCGGGTCAAATCGAACACACAACAATAGACACAATGAGCAGTGTTGAATGAATGTTACATTGTAACATTTTACACTTACAATGTGCTTATAGACTTAACTAAATATAAAACTATTACAATGTTAACAATGACAGGGCAAAAGAAAATGCTGGTGTAAGGTTGTGAATAGCATTATATTGAACAGAATACAGTTAAGCTATTAAACATATTTTCCAGAAACCAGATAAAAAATATTCTAAGTGAACAGTAACTGGTTAAGGATGCTTAAGTATAATGTATGTAGAAATTGTACTAGATAAACTCTATATGGAATTCAAGAAGTTTCTTATTTCTGCATCCAATTGTGTGCGAATGGTAGTCTAAAAGAAGTCTTAAAAAATTTTCATTGTGAATTTGGGACTCAATTCTGAGAATTGCACGTGAAAGTAGCCACAAATAGAAGAAGTTCTGCAACATTCGTTTTGTCTTGTTACATGCCATAATAATTTAATATCGATTTGAAGCTAGTAAGTATAGTATAGGGGAATTTGCCACGTTTTAGGATCTTTTTTTATATTGTTATATGATGGCGTATGATTATCATAAGTTATATTCCACGTAAATTATACGTCACAAGAACAACCGTATTGTGGTAACGTGACACCTTCCCCTATACAATATTTACTAATGTCAAATCGATATTAAATTATTATGACATGTAACTTGACAAAACGAATGATGCAGAACTTCTTTTTTTTGGGGCTACTTTCAAGCGCAGTTGTAATGTTGTAATGTGTTTTCTAATGTAATTGTGATTTTGACCTACAAAAAATCTTCTATGACAACATATTTTCCGACCAGGAAATGTAAATTGTTATACATTTGATCCCCATATGTTCTAAATTCCAAAAAATTTACCAAAATTAAGTTGTATGAAAAGTAGTGTAGTGGATATTTTAAAAAATGTCACGAAAATTATAAAAAAAAGGTGTTAAATATTCTACTTTAATTGGGGTCAACAAATAATTTAGCAACGGGAAAAAAAATAAACCTGAAATGAAAATTAAAAAAAAAAAAATTATTAAAATTATGGTTTGTGTTTGTAAAAAATATCACAAGAAAATTTCACCAGAACCTACTTAATAACATACTCACTTAGCCAACATCATTGGCTGCCTCATCGGCTAACTTTAAGCATTGATTTTATATAACATTTTGATGAATTATTGGCCATTGCCATAACAACATTAAATAACAAAAGTTATACCATTCCCTACAATTTGTGCTATCTAAATCTGAAAGAATTTCCAATTTTTTTTTTCAATATATTTTTATTATCTATCCAACAGTTTTCCTTATACCACACATATCACATTGTATTGAATTGTAAATATCAGCATTCCTCCTATAGTTATCAATCAATACACAAATAAATTGAAAATGAACATCGATATCATCGAATTGAATAATAGCTATTGAGCAGCACCACAAGCTATGCACAACGACACAACATTTTATTGCCAACAAATTTACAAAAAAAAAAAATAACAAATTTCTTTGAAATCAAAAATAATGTAAGGATAACAAACAAATACATGTGCGACATAGTACACAGCTATGCCACACATGCGGTGGCACACATAGGCAAAGAGAAATATTGGGTTCTATGCACATTGTGCCGAAAAAAAAGGAAACTCTCAAATAAAATGATATCAGGCACGTATTGCTGGTGTAAACTTCCAGAGTAGGTTGCGGCTGCACATCAGTGGTATAAAGGGAAAAGTGTGATGTTACAGTGGGATACAATAATATAATAATAATAAGATAAATATTCAGGAAAAAATAAGAAAATTGGCCAGTGACCAGAAAAAATAATGATTTGCCTTTATAGAATGTGAATCAGATATGAGAGAGCTTCTCGCTTTATTGTAAATTAACCCTTTTTTATTTTTAGAATCACACAATGGCACCAACTGATAATCGACAATACCAAACGTCAACTGTTTGAGAAGCTTCAACTACAGATTTACTGCGAAGTTGCGACAAGAATCGAACCTTGGTCTCTTGCATAATAGTCGCGTCTTCTAACCACCATGCCACAGTCGTCCCCAATCAGGAATGATTATTGTCAGTTACTTGTTCAAAAATTGATGATTGATGGAATTTGTACGTAACTTACAACTATCATTATTTTCAAGATGAAGTTTTGCTTGATCAACAACTTCCAACATATACCTTTACGCCAGAGTAATGATCATGGCGCGCTTTGTGTGTCCATCCTAGCTGATAGACATTCAAAGACCTATCTTCTCTTTCGTTATGATCAAATGATATGTTTTAGTGTACAAAGCTTATAAAATTTACTCCCACCAACTGCTCCAAAGGTGCCCTAGAGGAATCAAATGGATGACCGCTCCAATATTTTTACAACTCAAGTAATTTTCCAGAACATTCCTACCCTCTACCTTCACACCCTAAGGCTCCGATACAAAAATTTCTGTAAATTATCCAAAAATTCTTGGTGCCCATACAGAAAAAAAAATAAATAAATTATTCTAAATAAAAACGAAATATTTTAAGGGAAATTTTGTTTTGTGGAGAATTTTTTTTGTTTGGACGTTTGAAGTGCATTTTTTATAGGTAAAGATAGGGGTGGGTATGTACGGGAAAATGTAAGGAGGGAAATACTAGTGGGAGTCTGTCATATATTTTACCTCTCTACGAGAAACTGTGAGAGCGACAGGAGCTGATTTCACAAAAAAATTGGGGTTGCTAAAAACTTGGGTATCGGTCATACATTTGACTACTCTAGGGGATCCTTTAGGAGTCCTTAGGGGGTGAAAATGGGGGTTAGGTATGTTTGAGAAAAATTTAAAGAGGGAAATATGTCTAGAGGCGGTCGCACATTTTTACCATCTAAGGGCGATTAGGGTGCAGTTTCGGGGCATGTTGTGGTTTTTTTTCACTTTCCCTACAACTTTTTATCACAATGCTTTGCTATTTGAATCCTCCCCACCTCCACGATTTTGTGGCTCATGAATTTTTTTCCCATCCACCAAAAATTAGGTGGTGAGCCGTATTCAAAGCTTATTACTACGGATTGCAAAAAATCACTATCGCACCCCTAATATAAAATACGAAAAGTTTCTCGTTAAAAAGCGGTGGTTCGATTTTGACTTAAAACGCATGGTTTCGTTGGCAAATTTAATTCATCGTAGATTATGATATTGATAACCGCTTGGTCGAGAAAAATAAAATTGACCCACAGCGTAGAATTCTGTGTCCATTATAAGACGCCAGTCCATCCTTCCGTCTGTACCCATGAATTAAGCCTTTGTTTGAAAGCTATCGAGCTGAAATTTGGTATATCAGCTTATATTCTCTCCGTTGAGGCTATGTAGTAAAATCAGCAAGATCGAATGAAAAATACTCCTGCTTCCCATACAAACTCCGCCTTTTGGGGTGAAAGAACCCCCATCACAACCTGACTTTAAGAGGTATCGAGATGAAAATTGGTAACCAGCTACTATCATCAACGTGGATGTTACGTTTTTAATTAACACGATCGGGCAATAACAACTCTAAGAGAAGTTTAACTCTAAGAGGAGGTTAAGTTCTAAGATGACCACGATGGTGACAAAACCTCCCATACAAACTACTCGTTTTAAACTCCTCTGAGCAAAAATTAAGTTCTAAGATCAGCAAGTTCGAACAAAAAATAATCCCATCTCCCCTCTTACAACCGTAGTTTCATAGTTATGGAGCTGTAATTTGGAACGCACACTTGTTGTTGTAACAGCTGGAGGAAGTAGCTGGTGTGATAATACCGATTTTCAAATTATTAGCACTTGATCGGGTATGTAATCCAATTATCATACGATCATTGTTGACAACTCTGTTTCATTTATTTGTAGATAAAAAGGTTTGTGTCAAGGGCTTGTTAGGTGTTATTGTGAGTTTAACCAACAAATTCCAAGAAAGATGGCGCCAGCTGCTTTTGTTGATTTATTTTACGATGTTGATAAAACATTTTCTTTTTCCTTGGTCATGAGCAATCTGGATTTCTGTAGTGGAAGCATTTAGAATGAGTTTTGTTGGCAGGAGAACTCGAAAGTATTTGAAAAGTAATTTTTCATCGATGTTGATTTGGCCAGAGCCCCGGCCGGGAATCGAATCCGGCACCTTCCGATTGCCAATCTACGTCGTATCCACTGAAAGCACATTTATATCTTCTAAGCTGAGGTTAAGCTTTAAGAATCGGAACAGAATCGGACAAAAACTACTCCTACTCTCGGACAAAAACTACTCCCTCTATCATACAAACTTCCCCCATTTTGAGGTGTCCGTCTGTTTGTCCATGCAACTAGCTGAAATTTGGTATGGAAGCTTCTATCCACTACCCATATTCCCATACAAATACCCCCTTTTTAAGGGTGTCCGTCTGTCTGACCCTGCCGATTGAGAGTTAGAGAGCTGAAATTTGGTATGCAAGCTTCTATCGTCTAAGCGGATGTTAAACTCTAAGATGAGCAAGGTTGGACTAAAACTACTCCTACTCCCATACAAACTCCCCCTTTCTGGGGGAGTCCGTCTGTCTGTCCCAGCTCCCATACAAACTTCCCCTTTTTGGGGTGTCTGTCCCTGCCGCTTAAGAGTTGTCGAGCTGAAATTGGGAATTCTCTAAGCGGATGTCCGTCTGTTTGACCCCCGATTACACCCATATCAAGCTGGAATTTGTGTTAGAAGCTTCTATCTCCTAAGCGGAGCTTAAGTTCTAAGTTGAGCAAGGTCGGTCAAAAACTACTCCCATCTCCCATACAGTGCACCTTTTCGGGGGTTAACAAAATGCATAGCCCCGCGATTACAACTGCAGTTTAATATCTATTAAGCGGAATATTGAAATGCATGCTTCTATACTCTAAGTATAGGTGAAGTACTATGATGAACGGGATAGGACATAAACGTAGCCCACCTCGCATATAAACTTCTCCTTTTTGGGGGTGTCCGTCTATCTGTCCATTTTTGTATCTATTAAATATATTTTTATTATAAAATATTAAAAACTTCCATAAATTTCTTTCATTGCCCATTTCCAAATTTTATTTCCTCCCACCCACTGTTAGTTACGGTAAATAACCAACTCAAATTGGGTACGAAGGTGCTTGCCATGTTTTCACATGTTTTGCCAGCAAAACAGCAACGAATTCTTTACCCACATCGAAAGTGCCCTGACAGAGTGCAAATGACGGTAAATTTACAGACATGAGTGCTCTGTACATAGCTAAGAATGTGTAGATGGTAGGTAGTAATGTAAATCTTGTCATATGTGCCAATCTAGTAAATTGAACCGAAAACGTGTTTACATTTTAGGTGGTTATCCTTTCATTGCTTTGGTCCTTAAGGATTGCTCTACCTGAGCAGGCAAAAGTTAACAGAATTTTTAGAAATGTCATTGTTGTGGTCAAGAGTTAAATTGCAGACATCTTCGCAGTGAGAAATTCCACGTGTTATTGTGTTGTAATTATTTGGTATTAAAGTTGGCATTTGATGTTATAGTTTTTAGTTACCGAAGGAATTTCTAAAGCAAGAGTTGGTTGGGGAGTATTGTTACTTTTAAGAAGATGAGACTATGGTTATGGTTGGGTGATTTGAATGTATGTTATGTTATGTTATGTTATGTTATGTTATGTTAGAGAAGTATAATTTTTTTCAGGCCGAGGGCATGTGGTATTTTAGTTATAACTTGTTTATTTATAATTACATATTTATGAGTTGGTTTATAAAGATGACTGAAAGAGAACATTATTGTATTGGCCTTCATGCACGTTCTTGCCTGACTAGATTAGATTGTGTAGTTTTAATTTTGTCGAGACTTGCAGGGTATATATGATAAAAGTTGATTATAGAATGAGATCATGGATCGTTAAATCGAATGGATATTAAAAAAAAAACTAGAGTTCTACCACACTTCGAATTTGAACTTATAACATCAGCAACAGAGAACTGCAGCGATACACTGCCACAGTAAATACACAGTTCCAACACACAGTCTATCGTGCACAACTGTGTCTCTGACACGTCAACGAAGACTATGTTGTGTCTGTTTCACTCAACATTCACAGTGTATGACACTCACAGTATATCGTGGTCGACTGTGATTCTAACACAGTGTGCCATACACAGTTTATGGTGGACAACTGTGTTTGAGACACATAAATGAATACTGTATTGTATCCTTCGCATAGTGTGCAAGCAGAGATTCCAAACATATGATGGGAGCATACACAGTATATTTATGCTCTCAGTGTTTGTAGTCTCGCAATCGACTATCTATATTTTGTTGTTGTGTTTGAACACAAACAACTATTTTGCTGTACACTTGTTACACATACTGTGTTGGTGACACCCAACAGCAACTCATACTGTGCCGGTGCAACCGCAACAGCAATCAAACTAAGTAGTTATGAATGGTGACCAAAAGTTGATACACTCACGGAACAGTGTGTGGGAGCAACACTGTGTGCTCTTGATTGATGGAAAATAATACTGTGTGTCAATTATTGCACAGTTAACAGCTGCTCTGTGACCGACACAGGAATTTTGCTGTGTGTACAGTAATTATCACAAGTGACTGAGTTTGCAGTTCTCTGATCACCAACTTTTTTGTTTTCATCTTAACATTTGCTACATCTTTAGTACCCTACACATATAGATAATTTAAAACTTAATTTTGGTCCTTATACTGTAGTTGTCAATTTACAAACCGTTCTCACCATCGCTCCCTTCCCTCTAATGCAAACAGCTTGCTAGCAATTTGAAATAATCACAAATTTTCTTATTAACTTCATGAAGCCATGAATGTCACACCAATGTTAGCAGCTGCATATTGCATGCTGCCACAACAATCCCACACACACACACACACACATATGCCATCATGTTAGTGGCATACTGAAATTTAGTCCGCATTCACATCCACCTGTGTATAGAGAATGAAATCTAATTTTCATAAATATTTGTGAAAATCTTGTTTCGTTTAGTTGAATAGCACAAATTTAAAGCTGCATTAAAATGCAACAAGCTGTTTGCCATTGCTAAAGCTGTCAGAGGTGTTGGTGTTGCGTTATTATAGTTTTTACTACAGTGTACTCGTATACTACAACTCCTGCTGTTGCTTTAGTTGCTGATGGCGTTACATGCTCGGGTGGCATTATAACACTCTGGGCACGCACAGCAAGTGAGTACATAAGTATTTGAAAACATACCAATGTGTGCGCATTTTGCTGAACATGCTCAATTACGGGGAAGCTGGTAAGAGGGTTGTGTGTTAACTATAAGTTATAGAATAGAAAAACAAAATCATGATTTTAGACAACTGAATGCTAAATGCTCAAGTTTACATGGCACAGACCAAATTATTTATTTATTTTAGTCGAAAGCTTATTTTTTGTCGTTTTTAATAACAAAAATTTTATTTAAGATAATTGTTCATTTTAGTCTGTCTTTCTTGCGTTTAACATATATACATTTATAACACAGTAAAACATTTTGCAGCTCATTAATTTGGGACTTAATTATGAGAACTGGACGTGAAATTAGCCCCAAAAAGTAGAAGTTCTGCACCATTCGTTTTTTTAAGTTAAATGCCATAATTATTTAATATCGATTTGAAGTTAGGCTCTTTTGTTTGACATAGCTCGAGAACCACTTGTCCGATTTAGCTGAAACAAATTTAAAAAAATTACGAATTACAATTCCATTAATCTGTTCATATAAGCAACAGTTTCACTGTTCCATTCATCAAATGATTTTAATTTTTTTATTTTGTAGTTACACTAAAACTGTTTTACCCCGTGGCGTATGATTCACGTGGAATATAACTTATGATAATCATACGCCACCATATAACAAAAGAGCCTAAAACGTGACAAATTCCCCTATACGATACTTACTTAGTTTATATCGATATTAAATTATTATGGCATGTAACTTGACAAAACAAATGATGCAGAACTTCTTCATTTTGGGGCTACTTTCACCAGCAGTTCTCAGAATTGAGTCCCAAAACATGTGTTGTATTGTGTTATTGAAGAACTATTCTACTGCGAAATATAGAAATTCCTTTAGTTCATGATACTGCGTTTTAAAGGACTTCCAATAAAATTTCGGTTCTTCTCCTACCCACCGTAGTATATCTATTCCACATTCCACAAAATGCAAATTCACCAACTTACATAATCATAAACATTTCATATCCACCTGAAGGGTTTACAAATGTAGCACACGCCTTCCCCACTCAACTTTCTACCGTACAAACAAACGGCCGCCCTTGACATCATATCTTCTAACAAACGACAGTACTCAAAATTTAGCAAACGAAGGTCGGCCGATAAAGAAATGCCTTAGTCAGCATCAGAAGTCTTTGTGAAATTCAATTGTTCTCACCTCCACAGCCACATTCAAGGCATTTAAGGAGAAAGAGACAAACGTACTTTAATAGCATAAATAATATTATGCTGGCACTTCTGTTGTACTATATATATGGCTTAAGCATTATAAGCGTCTGTGTGTATGTGTGTGTTTGTCAGCCGCCAGTACAATTGTCAAATACTTAAAAGGCATTCGCGTCATTATTTACCTTTGAACAGGTGTTGGAGGGGAGGGCTTGCCCCCCCACCCCCAAGGTAGAAATTTTGTCGATTTAAGCATTTCCAACACGTTGGCAGACAACAAAAAGTGTTTTAATTAAGCAAACACAGAGCAACAAAAAGCTGAGCACAACACAAACGCAACAGCAACAGCACTCTACCCAACCACCATCAATAGCTATTGAACGAAACTTTTACATTAGCCAGAAATTTTAACAAATTTTTGGCAGACAACTTAGCGTGGCATATATTCAGGCGGGGGAGGCAGAGATTTTTTTTAATAATATTTCATTGGATCTGTCTGCTGCGAAGTCAATTATGTTGTAAAGGATTTCAGCAGTATAGAGGAAACGGCGCTGGTTAGAGTAACCTCTCAAGGATAGCATTAATAATGAATAACATTTTGTGTTAATTTAAAATTTGACTGCTTGAAATTGTGCTGAAGTAATATTCGTATTTTATAATATTTTGTATCTAATTGTAAAATAGTCACATCAAACTAATTCGCTGTGGATGGCAAGTTCATTAAATATGCGATGAGATATTGCACTCAATGATGTAAGTCCTTATGAATTAAGTACCCTACGGGAAAAGTTGTTAATTTACCTGGGTGTACCTATCTCAGGACGGGTGAAGAGGGGATGTGTCACCAAACTGGTTCTAAAGTGTTAAAGAAAAGTCAATTTGACTGATCTGTAGTATTCTGCGGCGTTGTATTTCCAACGGCGTTGTTTATAAATAAGTAGAAAAGTCAGAAAAATATAAAATATTTATATGTGTATATTTTAACCCTAGACAACTAAGTAATTTATCAAAAAGTTTCATTTAATTTGTCCGTCTTATTTTGGGGCATATTACCAAAAAAACAGACATCATAGTTAGGTGACTGGTTTTTACTGAACCTGTCGTAGGGCTTGTACTGTTAAACTGGTTCAAGACACATCACAAAGTATCAGTTAGGTGTCAATTGACACTTCAGTGGCCAACCCCATACAAAACGTACCGATTCTCTACATGCAAAAGTTCCGGAACTAGAGCCGGTTCATGCACCCCAGGGAACCGGTCCCGTGACTGGTACTGTACCGGTTCATTTTCCCGTAGGGTATCTAAAGAAACTCAGCAGGTCAAAAAAAAATAAAAATAAAGGTAATAAACTTAAATAAAAACAATGTAAAATGAAACGTATGAATTTGGAATTTTTTTCCCGCAGCGGCATTAAGCACCGAAAAATAATACTATTAAATAAAGAGTTTGTATGAAACATTCTTGTTTGTATGAAATGCTTTGCACTAAGTTTCATTACTCTACGACAGTTGTAAGCATAATAGAACGCTCGTATACAACAATATAGTGTGCTTGTCGCTTGTAAATATGTTGTGATCTCCCAACAATCGCGCTTTTATGCTCTTCTAACATTCATTGAACATCGTTTCTCTGTCTGTACACGTGTGTGTTGAAGTTTTGAATGCGAATCCAGCGTGTGAGGTGTTGCTTTTATAGAACTCAAGCAAAGACTGTCTGTGCATCAAACAAACTTTCGAGTATGTTTGAATTGCCATTCATGTCTGTGTGACAAAAACGATTATTGCCAAACACGCGAGGCTATGGGATGTCTATCAATGTTCTTCTTCTTCAAGAATTATTTATACCCTGTTCACACTACGTCGAGAATTACCTAATTCGCTCTTTGAATTACTTACGTAAATTCAATGTTCACGGTACTCGTACTTAATTTGATTTGACAAGTGAGAAAGTTCAGTCGGGTAAACCGACATACATATACCCTCACCCTCAGTAAAAACATAAAATTTGAAATTTACTTGATTTCTAAAGCGGGCGGAATGGTACATTTGAATGGGAGGTATCAGAAGGGGCGTGGGTAGTAGACCGTATCACCTTACAGGCACACAAAAAAAAGTTCTCCGTACACCAGCGAATATGAAACATTGTTCCAAGGACATTTCAAAAAAAATGTCGCAAAAGTTTTTTGTGATACGGTCTAGTGGGTAGACTTCCAGTTTTTTCTCGAAAACTTTATCCTGCTGTGGCTTTACTAAAAATAGAATTTGGGCATGATCGCGTTGGGCGTATTAATATTATTACTCGGTTTCAAAAGTACATACGTATGGGAGGTACCAGAAGGGGCGTGGCTGGGCTTCCATTTTTTCTCCAAAACTTTATTCTGTTATAGCTTAACGAAATACGGAGTTTGGACAAAAACACGTTGAGTGTATTGATATTATTACTCCATCTCTACAGTGGATGGAGTGGTACATACGTATGGGAGGTACCAGAAGGGGTGTGGCTGGACTTTCAATTTTTTCTCAAAAACTTTATCCTATTATAGATTAACAAAATACTGAGTTTGGGCAAAAAAAAAAAATTTAAATATTTGCTGCAATACTTTTTAGTTATAACTCAAAATATGTTAATATTAATATTGTAAGATATTTTTAAGGGGGAATGGGACTTTTCCCAGAGGTGGAAAGTTACTCACTTGGGAGTGACCAGAAGCGATTCCTTTGTGGCACTGTCCAAGCAGCTAACTACTTCCGGTATTAGACCAAGTATTTCCCGGGCAATGACTTTAAAGCAACCGCAACACGACGAAAGAACTATGACATCTTTTACAGCTGCCATGCAGAAAGACACGAATTTGGATGTGGTTTCATAGTCGGCAAGAGACTTCGACACCATTCGCATCCGTGGGAAATATTTCAACATTACGCTGATTTGTGTACACGCCCCAACGGAAGACAAAGACGATGACATCAAAGATGCATTCTATGAGCGCCTGGAGGATATATATGACCGCTGTCCTGCACATGACATTAAAATTGGTCTGGGAGATTTTAATGCTAAAATAGGAAGGGAAGATGCTCTTGGTTCAGCAGTCGGAAAATTCAGTCTACACAACAACACCTCCGATAACGGATTCAGACTGGTAAGTTTTGCGTCGGCAAGAAGAAGTGGAACCAGATTCCCGCATAAAGATATCCACAAGGCAACCTGGATATCTCCCGATCAAAATACAAGAAATCAGATTGATCACGTGGTAATTGATGGAAGGCATGTCTCAAGCGTTATGGACGTGCGTGTGATGCGCGGTGCAAATATCGACTCGGATCACCACCTAGTTGCAGCCAAGGTACGCACACGATTAAGTAGAGCTAAAAACACTCGTAATCAAACGCAAAGGAAGCTAGACATCATAAAGCTGCATACCACTGAGATAGCCAATGCCTCCTCCAACCAACTCTCTCAATTACTCCATACAAATCCCCCTAGGTCTGATGTTCCCGACATGCAGTGGCAGCATATTGCAAATTCTATGACCACTGCCGCAAGAACCGTACTGGGTTTTTAAAAACCACGCTCAGATAAGCTCTGGTACGATGATGAATGTCTCGAAATTTGTGAGGAAATGGATGCTGCATACAAGGCAAAACTGCACCCAATGGCGACGCGTGCGGTGACGGAGCGTTATAAAGAGAAAAGGAGGGAGATGAAACGCCTGTTCAGACAGAAAAAGTGTCTGTGGAAGAAAAGAGAGAGCCAGGATATCGAAAAATACAGGGATAGAGGTGAGGCCCGAAAGTTCTACCAAAAGGTAAAAAGTAAAGGTAAGGACAGAGACGGAAATCTGGTCACGGACACTCAGAGTGTGCTGCAAATATGGAGGGAACACTTTCAATCTCTTCTCGTTCCCGAAGGCAGCGTAAGTGACGAAATCGCACCAATCATCGACGATCTAGTAGACTGTCCACCACCGAGCCAAAACGAGATCAGCACGGCAATTGCGCGGCTTAAAAATAATAAAGCTGCGGGAGCCGATGGACTGCCGGCAGAGCTTTTTAAAGCCGGCGGCGATGACCTGGTAACATGCATGCACCAGCTCATAAACACGATTTGGCTTAGGGAGTGCATGCCCGATGTGAGTGTCCTATGTCCCGTGCTTAAGAAAGGCGATCATAGTGTGTGTACCAACTATCGCGGGATTAGCCTTTTACCCATCGCATACAAGGTCCTATCTAGTGTGTTATGTGAAAGACTAAAGCCCCTTCTGGCGAACCTGATTGGACCTTATCAGTGTGGCTTTAGACCTGGTAAATCCACCACCGACCAGATATTCACGCTACGACAAATCCTGGAGAAGACCCAAGGAATGCAGATCGATACCTACCATCTGTTCATCGATTACAAAGCTGCATTTGATAGTCCGATACGACAGAAATTGTTGCATGCTCTGGCTGAGTTTGGTATCCCCGCAAAACTAATTCGACTCTGCGGGATGACACTGACTGCCACGAAGTCTTCAGTGAAAATTGGCAAAAATCTGTCAGAGCCATTTTCTACCAAGCGAGGCTTTAGACAAGGTGATAGTCTGTCCTGCGATCTCTTTAACATCGTAACGGAGATGATCATGCGGAAAGCAGCAGTAAACAGGAATGGCACCATATTTAACAAAAGCCATATGTTGTTCGCGTATGCTGATGATATCGATATTATTGGACGTGGATTGCGAGATGTTACTGCGGCTTTTTCGAGCATTGAAAAGCAGTCGGCTGAAGTGGGTCTGGTGATAAACGAGGACAAAACCAAGTTATTTGTTTCAACGAACAAAGAGTCCACTCGTCTGGGACGCTGCGTGAACGTTGACAACTATAACTTTGAAGTGGTAGATGATTTTGTCTACCTTGGCTCCGCCATAAACAAAAATAATAATGTCAGCCTCGAAATCAAAAGACGAGTATTGATCGCAAACCGCTGCTACTATGCGCTAAGCAAGCGATTTAACGACAAAGCGCTCTCTCGAAGAACAAAGATCCAGCTCTACCAGACTCTGATCTTACCTGTCTTGCTCTACAGCGCAGAATCGTGGGTAATGACACAAGCGGATCAACCTATTCTGGGAGTCTTCGATAGAAAAATACTCCGCAAAATATTTGGACCCATCATCGTGAACGGCGAGTACCGTCGTCGAATGAATCATGAGCTGTATGAGCTGTACAACGACATCGACGTTCAAATGCGCTGGCTTGGACACGTTGTACGAATGGACGAAAACGCTCCGGCTCGAAAAGTCTTCGGCAATAAACTCGATGGGCGGCGCAGGAGGGGGCGACCAAAACTCCGATGGATGGACCAGTTGACGGAAATGTTAAGTAAGCTTGGTATGACGAACTATCTACGGAGCGCAAAAAACCGAAGCGCTTGGAATGGTTTTCTACGTGCGGCTACTGATAGATGAATTTCTGTTGTTGCTGCCAGTAAAGAAGAAGAAGAAAATATTTTTAAGTGATGATGATAGAAGAAATAAATAAAAAAAAAAATGTTGGCAGTATTGATCTTTTACTCCATCTCTACAGTGGTTGGAGTGGTACATTTGTATGGGAGGCACTAGAAGGGGCGTGGCCATGTGGCTCATTTCTTTATATAAATAAAGAAATTAAAATTTTTGAACATTTTAAATCAAAATTATTTTAACTGAAAGAACGTTTATCCCACCAAAAGACACTTTAATTTAGACACTTAAATGCCAAAAAAAAGTACTTCTAATTTTCAAAATTGTTTGTTCATTGTACCACAAAGTACATTTCGTATACGAAAAAGTACTTATATTGTAACAAAAAGTACTATAATTCTAGCAGAAAGTACTTTAATTGTACCGAAAAGTACTTCAGTTATAACAAATTGTAATTTATAGCACCAAAAAGGGCTTTAATTTAACCACGAATTTCTTACCAGATTGTACTTTTTGGTACCAAAAGAATTTGCGTTGTACCAAGAATTAATTTAAAATTACTTTTATTTTACCAGATAGTACTTGTACTAAAAAGTACTTTTGTTTTACCAAAAAGTGTTTTTAATTAACAAAAATATTATTTTATTTTATCAAGATTTACTTTTATTGGAACAATTTGTAACGTATTCGTTGATACTTTTATTGTACCACATTGTACTATTATTGTAGCAAAATGTACTTTTATGGTATCAAAATGATATTTATAGTACCAAAGAGTACTTTTTTTTACCACAAATACCTTTATTGTAGCATATAGTGCTTTTATTGTACCAGAATGTCCTTTTATTGTAGAAAGAAGCACTTTTATTGTATCAAAAGCACTTTTATTTTACCAAAAAGTTCTGTTATGGCATCAAAATGCAATTTATAGTACCAACATGAACTTTTTAATCTACAAATTCCATTATTGTAGCATAATGTACTTTTATTGTATCAAAATGTACCAAAGAGTACTTTTATTATATCAAGAAGTACTTTTATTATATAAAAAAGTAGTTTTATTTTTCTAAAAAGTTCTTTTGTGATACCAATAATTGCACCAGAAACGACTATAATTGTATCATAATTTTTTTTTTTTTACCAAAAAGTTCTTTTTCTGAATTAAGCACTATTTTTATTAAACCAAAAATGCCTTATTTGTACCAAAAATTACATTTCTAATGCCAAAACAAAAAAGTATTTTCATTCCATTAAATTTTACGTTACTTACACGCCAACCTATCGAACAATATAAATATTAGCTTTATTTTATATTCTAAAATTAGGCAATATACACTATTCCCTGTTCAGATATTTATCTGTACACTTTGTTTCGCCCTAATGTATGCAACACAATGGAATATAAAGCCCACATGTCCAGTTTCCCTTTCTAAAGTTTTCTCTTAAGCCATATTTTATTTATTAATTTCCGGTTAACTTCATTAAATGTACATACAAAAGATCAACAGTCAAATAAATACTCTTCGAAAAATTTTAATAAATATGTATACCCATTGTTGATACACTTTTCCCCCGGTATAGACACTACAATCAACAATATTTGGCTACTCAGCAATTTTTTTGCTTTGCCCGTAGTACACATAACGCATTCACCTGGGAGTAAAAGTATGCCAGTCATTTTCCCCTAATAAAACTTGAAGCCTGAATGTAATAACTGTTGTCTTACTAAGCAGAACGAAATAAAGATATAAAAAAACACATACACACAAATGAAAAATTTCATGTCTACTGTGTGAGTAACCTTCAAGTACCCAAGATGTGCTCTTCTCTTGCGCTCTTCTGCACCGAAGATAAATGACACATTCTGGCTCCACTTGACTTATTATAAGACGACATCCACTGCCGTGCTGTCTGTGTCTATGTATATATGTGGCTTTAAGTGAAATGTGGGTTATTGTCTTTCAAGCATTTGTTTTTCATGCTTCAGCTGAAATAATAGCACCAGATGCTTAGAAGCAGAGACTTGGGCCAGAGCTAAGAAGAAAGATATGCAACAGTAGTCTGTTTGCGAGAGTAACAGTATATGTATACCAGTGGGTCTGTGGGGTGTGTGAGTGCGTGTGTATGTGGGGTAGTTATACTGCAGCACCTTAAGGCTAAAGTTCAAATAAATATCAAAAGAGACGACTCGGCATCGTTCGAGATTTTCTGGAATATGTTTGTTTTATTGTGTACAAAACGACGAAAGGAGAAAATGTTGTTTTTTTAGGAATCTTATTATTTTACTTGTTGCTTCCGAAAAAAAGAGAAGGTTGAATAAAATATATAAAGAGCTGACAACGGTGTGAGTACCTTAAAAAAGGGTCGTTAATGGAAAGGACAGAATTTTAAATTGCAATGCAAATATAAAATTAAAATACAAAAAGTAAACAAATGCAACATATACCGTCCGTATCTAGTAAACGCGTTAGTCGTAACGCAGTGTTTTTTTTTAAAGCCTGATCTATATAAAATTTAGAATTTAAATTCGCTCAAAAATAATATTAACTAACATTGTTTTCAATCCTTTAAAGTACAACACATGATTTTGGGACTCAACTCTGAGAACTGCACGTGAAAGTAGCCACAAAAAGAAGAAGTTCTGCATTATTCGTTTTGTCAAGTTACATGCCATAATAATTTAATATCGATTTGTAGTATGTAAGTGTCGTATAGGAGAATTTGTCACGTTTTAGGCTCTTCTGTTATATTGTTAAATGGTGGCGTATGATTATCATAAGTAATATTCCACGCAAATCATACGCCACGGAGTACAACAGTTTTATTGTAATTGCTACAAAATAAACCCATTTCAAAATCATTTGATGAATGGTAAAGTGAAACTGTTGCTTATGTAGGGATACGTTATAAAAACAGATTAAAGGAATTGTAATTTTTAACTTTTTTTTAAATTTTTTTTAGCTCAATCGGACTAGTGGTTCTCGAGTTATGTCAAACAAAAGATCCTAAAACGTGACAAATTCCCCTAACGAACTTCAAATCGATATTAAATCCTTGAGGCATGTAACTTGACTAAACGAATGATGCAGAACTTCTTCTTTTTGGGGCTACTTTCACCTGCAGTTCTTAGAATTGAGTCCCAAAATCATGTGTTGTGCTGTGTAAGTTTGAAAACAATGTTATTTAGTATTATTTTTGAACGAATTGAAACATGTATGAACTTAGTAAGCTTAGTTTTTTGAATAATATACTACATTGTTTTTAATTTTAAATTTTATTTTAAATTTTATTTGAAAATGCCATAATTTCCTGAATTCCAAAAAAAAAAACACTTCACCATCTTATACCACCAACTATTTGCTATGATGCATTTTTCCTATATATATATAGTTTCCACATCATATGATGTGATGCTAACAAATTGTATGCTCTGACTCTTGTGGCATTGTTTTCTTGTCATCGCAGCGGTAGTGGAAATATTTATAACTTGCCTTCGCACAGAACAAATTACTTAAGGACATCGCTAATGGAGTGCAAAAGAGTTGCGTGGGATAGAAAAGATAGATTGCCATGAAAGATTGCCGTGTAGGAGAAAAAAAACACAAGATGATGGAACTTATGTCTTTATGCTTTTATACTCTTTTCCATTTGTTAAGTAAATAGTTTTAGTGTTAAAGTATGTTCTGTAAAGTATTGTGCAGGTGCAGTAAAGTTGTGGCTGCATGACTTGTTTATGCACGTTATCTTGCAGTAAACATGTTTACAAAATTGGGTATGAATTTGCTGTTAAAAGCTATGAATTTATACGTTTTTTTTACTGTTGCATAATGTCATGTTATTTTAGTAGAATTAATAGACTCGAATCAAAAATGATCACTAATACACATTAAAGAAATTTAAACGAATTAGCTCAGCGTTAATTGAGGTGAAGCCTCAAAGTTCTACCAATAGGTAAAAAGCAAAGGTTTTTGAAGAGTGATCCCCACCTGTGAGGACAGATATGGAACTCTGGCCACGGGCATTCAGAGTATGTTGCAAATATGGAGAGAGCACTTTCGTTCTCCACTCGTACCCCAAGGTAGCATAGGTGACGAAATCAAGCCAGCCATCGTAAATCATTTCCGTTTTCCTTAGTCATATTTTAGGTTTTTGTAGTGAAAGCATGTAGGATGAGTTTTGTTGGCTGGAGAACACCAAAGCATTTAAAAAATAAGTTTTCATCGATATTAATTTGGCCTATGCCCCTGCCGGGAATCGAACCCGGCACCTTCGGACTGCTAATCTACGTTCTTTTCACTGAGCTATCGAAGGCCGCGTTGCGCACTCATACCACCGGTAAGCTTAGTCGCATCCCTTAATTTGCGTTCTTGTGTCTTTCTTATGTTTCTCTACTACAACACTAAAACGCTTAAGGCTGCAGTAAACAGGACGGATACCAACTTTATCAAAAGACACATGCTGCTCGCGTATGCCGATGATATAGATATAATTTACCGCAGACTGCGGGATGTTACTGCGGCCTTTTCAAGCATTGAGAAACAGAAGTGGGTTTGGTGATAAATGAGGACAAAACCAATTTATTTGTTGCATCGTACAAAGAGTCTATTCGTTTGAGAACTTTGAGGTGGTAGACGATGTTGTCTAACTTGGCTCCGCCATAAACAAAAATAATAATGTGAGCCCGGAAATCAAAAGACGAGTATTGATCGCAAACCGCTGCTACTATGCGCTAAGCAAGCGATTTAACGACAAAGCGCTCTCTCGAAGAACAAAGATCCAGCTCTATCAGACTCTGATCTTACCTGTCTTGCTCTACAGCGCAGAATCGTGGGTAATGACACAAGAGGTTCCATCTATTCTGGGAGTCCTTGGGAGGAAAGTACTTCGCAAAATATTTTTACACATTATCGTTAACGACGAGTATTGTCGTCGAAGCATGATCAGTATAACGACATCGATGTAATCAAGTGCGTTAAAATATATCGAAATATACCGAACGCGGCAAGAAACTCGCTGGACGGCGTAGGAGTGGGCGACCAAAACTTCGATGGATGGACCAGATGAAAGAGCTGTTAACTATACTTGGAGTAACAAGCTATCTACGGAGCGCAAAAGACTGGAGTAATTGGAGACCGAGCGCTTTTCTACGGCTACTGATGGATGAATTTCTGTTGCTGCTGCTAACTAAGAAGAAAAGAGAGAGAACAATTCTACAGCGCAGAATCCTGGGTAGTCTACGAGATAGAAAAATATTTCGCAAAATATTTGAACTCATCATCGTTAACGGCGAGTACCGCCGTTGAAAGACCCAGGAGCTGTAACTTAAAACGACATCGATGTAGTCAAGCGCCTTGAAATAGACCAAATGAGCGGTGCAGGAGAGGGCGGCCAAAACTTAGATGTTGGACCAGGTGAAAGAGCTGTTAATTACACTTAGTGTGATAAGCTACCCAGCAGCAAAAAATGGGGCTGTGCATGCCTTCATACAGGCCTGCAAAGGCAGTCAGAAGCCCTACCCTTCAAATGCAGTCTTCATTTCAAATTAACATAGGGCGCCATAGGCAGGCAAGGCCTGCACATTCCCTTTCTCATTGAAGGCGTTTCAGTAGGCATGCCTAGTATGTCCTGCTTGGAGTCCTAATAACAAGGGCATTCTATGAGGCATTGCTACTGCAGACCAGCTTGCAGGCCTGCAAAAGATCATTTATAGAAGGACTTAAATAAAAAAAACATATGCGAATTATTTCCATATTAAATAATTTCCTACTTTTTATAAATTGTTAATACAATATTTATTACAATTTGTAATAACTATTTTTTTTAAACTCCAGCAGCGGGAATCGAACTCGCGACCTCAGTACTCATTGTTGGGCATGCTACCTACTAGCCTATCATGTGATATAGTTGTTGTACGACAAATAACCTACATGTGGTTTTCATAAACAACAGCATCTGTCTTACCTTCCCTTAAGAGTCCTGTCAACAGGGCTAATCGGAGAAGTGATAAGTGCATGGCTATGAACATCAATTATAACTACTACTAATAGGACTGTCAACAGGCCTATTTAAGGCAAGAAACTTTGCATGGCCTTCGGGCACATTTTATGGTATTTTTGTGTGGTACACAGTAGGGCTGCTCACAGGCCAGTTTTAAGAAGGGAAAAAGGCATGTCTGCGGGATCTATTCTCATCCTAGTAAGAGGCCTCATTGCAGGCCTCATTTGAGAAGCGAAATGTGCATGGGTATGGAATTTTTTATTAGGCTTAGTGAAGGACTTATTATAGCCTGTATACATGCCTGGAAAAGGAAGGCGTATTTGAATGTCAACAAACTGCCTTTGAAGGCATGTTTGCAGGCATATTTTTACAATGCCTCGTCTTTTCCGCTGCTGGGTATCTATGGAGCGCAATAGACCGAAGCGCTTGGATTTTTTTTCCGTGAGGCTACTGATGGATGAATTCCTGTTGCTGCTGCTAAATAAGAAAAAAAAGGAAGAGAACATTTCTTATGAGAATCTTGAGACTTTACTAATCCCAAAAAAATTCGCTGTTTGGTGCGGCTTTATGGCTGATTTGTCTCTAAATCCGAAATCAGTGCCATTTTATCCTTAAATAGCAAACGCTTCAGGCTAATTGTTCGTATTTTTTTATTCCTCATATAATTGAATTTCAGTTGGAGGAAAAATTGTTCAACTAGACGGCGCAACATGTCATGCAGCACATGAATTTATCACTTTGTTGAGCCAAAAGTTTGGTGGCCGATTTATCTCAAGAAATGGACCTACTTTTTGTGGGGCTATGTCAATTCTTTGGTCTATGCCAGGGATGCCCCAAAGATGCCCCTTTCTTTTACTAACTTGTTCATTTAATTGCTGTGCATATGAGAGTGTTGGTGCTTTGCCCTTTGGTATAGGCAAAATTGTTTGTGTGTGTAGCGTACGCTGAGTGCTTTTAGAAAAACAAATGTGCCCTTAGTGCATATGCCGCGGGCACTCCCGGTCTATGCTAATAAACCAGCAACCAATGATCAGTTAGAAGACAACATTTAGCACATTAATGGTAAAAAAGACCGGGTATGCTCGAAAAAGTGGTGCAAAATTAAGTTACCAGGATGGAGTTTATGAGGCGCTGTCAGAGAGGCCGTATGACAGAAATTATGTTTAAACATTATATGCCATGAACCAATATTTTGGTTATTCCCTTACTTTTGTTGTGTTTATTTATAAACTTAAGTTCTATGCCTCTAAAAAAACACTTCCCCCAATCACATCCCTAAAGATTATTTTTAACCAAAACCAGGATACTAAAATCCTGTCTAGGACTTATGTTACTTAACACATTAAAAAGATATTGTTTGGAATATGTATACGACTTCTTTTAATAAACGACCTTGATAGCTCCACAAATGCCATATCATTTCACCGCTGCTCCCCCGCTCCTCCTAGCCACCACAAATTATAACAATATTCAATTTATCAATTTGCCAAAACCACCAAAATCGACAATCAGTCCACAGAAATTTGTTCTAACTAACTAACATTGCTAAGCTTCTGCCCAGCTTCAGCAAAAATTACATTATGTTTGCTCTGGACATAGAGTCTACATAAAGTAGCAACGAAAATAAATGGCTTATTTGCTGCGCGAGAGGGCGATGGCTCTCTGTGTCCTATAAATTTAACAACCAAACATCATAATTTCATTTGTCATCTTCTCTATCGGATCTATATTCTACTTCATCTGTGTGTCTGTGGAAAATGAGAATATTTGGCTATCCTTTTAAATAATTCTCGTCCTTTTTGTAAGGCGGCAAGCAACAAGAAGCTTAACAATTATTTGTATTGGCTTTTCAATTTCGTGATAGTATGATGTAAAATAAGATTTCACTTGGTTGTGTTTGGTTGTCGGGCAAAGACCGTGGTAGGAGGAGGAAAATGTGTACATTAATTTTGAGAGGAAAGACAACAAAGTCAAGAACTTAAGTACATTTTTGTAGTACAACAGACTTATACTTTAATGAATGTTGGTGTAGTGTGACAAGACATGAAGGAAATTAAAATCAAATACTTATGTTTGTTGTAGGTACTGTAGAAGGAGTTTTTGTAGGGAAAGCATTAGACTATAAAAGGGGGAAAACGGAAAAAATTAACTATAGCACACACTTGGCCTTAAAGTGGTGCAATGTGAAACACAATTCATGCATGTAACATCATGGAGATTCTGCCTTATCGAAGCACCCAAAATATATCAATTTCTTTCTATGTTGCTAACACTAAAAAGATAATATACATCAGACAGGGGCGGTCCACAAAATTCCAACGTCGAGGGCAAATATTTAAATTGACCTTTAGGCAATTTAAAAAAAAATCCTCACCCACCCCCCGAAAAACAGCCAACATCGAGCTACAAAGTATGCAATAATATTTATTTAATTTTTTCTGACAGCGCTAAAAAGTATGCAATAATCTTTGGTAATAATGCAAACAACAAGAAAAAATATTTGTATATATGCTGTAAATATATGCTGTCATACGTAACTTTATTGTTTTTGAATAAAACTTTATACTTCGAAAGCAAAATATTCTTGGTTTTTAAAGTGCTTTAATCGTAGGAAAAACTATTTTTAAATTTTAGGGGTAGAAACAGCTTTAAATGAGGCCATCATTACAAAATAATGTCGTACATCAGCGACATCTATAGTACAAATGTAGTACTTGTCGGGACCTATACAACGATGCGTTGTAAGTTACTGTTGAGCCACAAATAAAAAAGCAGCGATAAAAAAACGATTTAGGATGTTTTTCGCGGGTGGAGCACGAAAATAGTTTTTGAAGTTGTCTCGATGTGATCGATCTTTAATATTTGCCCTCAACTTTGGAGTTTTTTTTTCATGACACGGTCTAATATACATGCTTATGAGGGGGTCAGAAAAAAAGGGGGTGCAAGTGTCAAATTGACATAAAATGAGATGTGTGCCGTTGTGTTCCTTGATACTATCACTGTCTACTAGCTGAGATAACATCAATAGTTATTACCAGTGGTTATATGCGGAAAACAGTTCAAGTAATACCTGAATTTGCACTAGAATTAAAAACTTTAAAGGTGAAAGTCTGGAAATTAACTTTTTGTCACTTGCCCCACTTTTTCTTCTGACTACATACCTCATGTGATCTTGATGTTGTGCTGATATAGATTATTTTTTTTTTTGGTGGTCCTAAAATGTTCCTTATGTCCAGTGTGTAACAAGTAAATTCATCTACACCAGTCCATTTTTATACCGCTTTATTTTTATATTGCTTCTTGTATATCTGAGCTTTCTTCACCTGTTACTTTTGCTGCTAGTCATCATCTTTCACATACAAAAATTTTATAATAAAAATTGATTTGGAAATATGAACATTTCCATGGTTTCAGTTCCGTTTTACTGCCATTGCCACTGCCACCGCACTTTTTCATTTGCATTCACGTCTTAGCAAACGTCTTAGCGATTTAATGCCTTAAACGCGCAAAATTATTTTTGTTTCCACATGGTCATAGCCAAAGGAAGTCAGGAGATGAAGCGTACAATAATTAGCAGAATCACCTGCTGTGGTTTGATAATAATAAACGCAGCAAGTTAAGAACTTTAATAAGACCCCAAAGCAGAGAGCAACAAGAAGAAACAGGTTAAACGGCATTCATTATCGTGCTGGCTACGAACGCTATGTGGCCAAAGAGATAATGAAATGAGCTATAAAGGAAAAGGAAACGGAAATTCAAGTGTGGTCCGTTAAAGATAATAACATTTTAAGCTAAGGTGATATTGCAGAAAAATGTGTTAATATATTTTGAAGTTGGTACAAATGCATAAAAAATATTATAGTTTTGAGTCTCCAAATTGAATTTCCTATAATGTTTGAAGCAGTTATCTTATCCATTATTTCTTTTATTATTATGTTTTACATTCTTAAGTAAACATTACAAATTGCTTAATTGTACCCCAGATTTTAATGCCTGTCCCATGTTTCCCATTTGATGTTCCCTATAGGGAAACATCGATAAAGGTTCCTTTTATTTATCGTCCTTGTAATTTATGCACCCATATGTGATGGCATTTTTATTTTAACGCTTCTTTGTGCGTTATGCATTAATCTGCTTCAATTCTCTTAAGTGTCATTTGGCCAATAATGGGCATCACCTCTTTTATTGTTTATTCATGATGTTTATTTCTTACACCATACAGTTGAAATATGCCCAATAAGCAGAGCCAATGATTGGTTACCAGAGAGGCAAGGAATAAGAAATATAGATTTTACAGAGGTAGTTCTTCTCCTTCTTTTTGGGCAGCAGCAACAAAAATTTGTAACCTTATGTTGTCAACAGCAACGTCGCAGTATAGTGTCTTGTCAATCGGCATTTCTAGTAAAAGCTTCTCAAACAGTGACGTTCGCATTCGTCGATAAACAAGTAGGTGTCGTTTGTTGCGAATCTAAATAGAAAGCTTGTTAATTCACAATAACGCGAGAAGAACCACATACATCATTCATGGGTCTAAAGCAAAATTAAGTTTTTAAGTAAGATTGTTGGTCACACCAAGTTGAGATAACGGCTCTTTTACCTCATGTATCCAACGAAGTTTTGTTCTCCCTCTCCTGCACTGTCCAACGGGCTTATTGCCGAAGACTTTTCGAGCCGGACCATTTTCTTCCATTAGTACATCATGTCCCAGCCAGCGCATTTGGTCTAATTAAACGCACTTGACTACGTCGATATCGTTATAAAGCTCATACAGATGATTTAACGATGATAGGTTCGAATTATTTGCAAAGTATTTATCGCCAGTTGTAGACTTCGCCGGAATTTAAAACAGAAAAATATTAATATTTTTAATCATACTATAGAATGGTTAATAGCATATTAGGGCCTATGATCTTCGTCAGAGTCAATTACGATTTAAGATTTGAATATCAACAGTACTAGCGTAAATCGAGAGAAACCGTTGCTTTTGCAAAAAAAAAAAATAAAAAATTAACTAAAGTTTGACCTTACGGAGAGACTAACTACGGGAAAGTCCCGACTAACATTGTACGGAAAAAAGTCAAAATGTAAATGTCAGACACTGTTTTCAAAGTAATAACAACGATTAAGACATTATGTGTCATTTTAAGTATTCAATTTAAAATTGAAAACCAAACTTATAAACAAATCACCCTTTACGATATTTCGCAAGTAGTCAAATTTATATTAAAAAGCAAACTTCTGAATGAATTATCGTTTACAATACCAAAATTAAGAAGAAAGTATAAGTATATATAGACTTAATAACATACATTATTGTTATGGGTCATATAATAAGGATTACGTCACCCAGTGTGTTTTAAGGTGTTTCATGTATAGTTTTTATATAAATCACTTTTAACAATACCCAAAGCAGTAAGAAAGTAATAAATTGATATATAGGATTAAATGCCGGAGATTGTTCTTAAAAACATAACTTGTAAATGAACCACCCTTTAAAATAACAAAAGTATTAAAATAGCAATAAATGTATCGCCCGAAGACTCCCAACATCGTTTGATGCGCTGGTGTCATTACCCAGGATACTGTGCTGTAGAGCAATTCAGGTAGAATGAGTTTCTGGTAGAGTTAGACCTTTGTACGTCGAGAGAGAGCTTTGTCATTAAATCGCTTGCTTAGCGCATAGTAGCAGCGGTTTGCTATCAATACTCGTCTCTTTATGCCGATATTGATATTTTCGTTTACAGCAGAATCGTCGTTGTCAAAATCATCTACCACTTCAAAGTTATAGTTGTCAACATTCACGCAGCTTGCCAAAAAAAGGCGACAGTTTGTTCTTTGAATCAAATAACTTGGTTTTGTCCTCATTTCTTACCAGACCGACTTTTGCTGACTGCTTTTTAATATTCGAAAATGCCACAGTAACATCCCGCAGTTCTCAACCAATGATATGTATATCATCGGTATACGCGAGCAACATGTGTCTATTGTTATAGATGGTGCTGGTCGTGTTTACTACAGCCTTCCGCATGATCATCTCGATTCTAATGTTAAAGTGTTCACATGACAGACTATCGGCTTGTCTAAAGCCTCGCTTGGCGGACAATTACTCTGTTAGATTTTTGCCTATTTTCACTGAAGGGTTCGTGTCGGTCTGTGTCGTCCCGCAAAGTCATATCAGCTTCAAGGAGAAATCAAACTTAACCATAACAACTGATAACTTCTTTCGTATAGGACTGTTGAATGCTGTTTGGAAGTCGATAAACAGATGGTAGGTGACGATCTGGGACTTTTCCAAGATTTGTTGTAGTGAGAATATCTGGTCGGTCGTAAATTTACCAGGTCTAAAGCCCAATTAGGATCGAAAGGAAGGGATTTAGTCTTTCATATAACACACAAGATAGTACCATGTATGCGGTGGGTAAAAGGCTTACCCCGTGGTACACACACTTGGATCGCCTTAAGCACGGGACATAGGACACTCAGATTCCAATCATCGGGCATGAATTACTTAAGCCCAATCATGTTTATAAGCTGGTGCATGCACGTTGCCGCTGGCCTTGAAAAGCTCTGCCGGAAGTCCATCGGCTCCCGCAGCTTTATTGTTTTTAAGCAATTGCAATCGCCTTTCTGATCTTGTTTGGGCTCGGTGGTGGACATTCTACTCCATCGTCGATGATTGGTGCGATTTCGTCACTTATACTGCCTTCGGGAAAGAGCAGAGTACGAATGTGTTCCCTCCATGGCACACTCTGAGTGTCCTTGACCGGATTTCCATATTTGCCCTTACAAGTGGGGATCCCTGGTCCGAAACCTTTGGTTTCTACCATATGGTTAAGCTCTGGGGCTTCACCTCTATCCCTGTAATTTTTACACATAAACAAATAAATAATATGTCGAATTTTTTATTGCTTTTTTTAAAGCTAGTTTTGTCGTCCATCGATACTTAAATGCTTTTTGCGATATCTTGATTGGTTTGGAACTTATTAATATCAGTTTTCTGTAGAATAAATGATTAATGTTTAAAAATAAAAAAGTTTTTTGGCTCTCGAGAAAAGTTTGTTGAAACACACATGACTGTTTTGGTCGACACAGCGATGATGTGTTTGAGTATGTGAATGAGGAACAAGCGTGCGTGGCGTTGTTAGTTTTACAACACTCAAGCAGAAACTGACTGCGTTAGATCAAACATAGCTTAGCGTACGTGTAAATTGCCGATCATGTCTTCGATGATTGTGGGCCTCGCGAGGCTATGGGCTGCCTAGCACTGTTTTTATGGATATGGTGACAAAGAAATTTGGTTCATATTTTGGAATATTTTTTTTAGAAAATGTACATATTTTGAAATTTTTCTAAGCCAAACTTTACCTTAAATTATCTTACACGATCACCCAAAGTTAAATAAAAACCAGTAAGAAAGTTTAAGCCCTCAGTAAAACATAATAAAATTTTCTAAAGTGGTAGGATTGGTAAAGTTGTATGGTGGGTACCAGAAGGGTCGTAGCTAGACTTCCAATTTGTTTTCCAAAACTTTATCCTACTTGAGCTTAAGTAAATACAGAATTTGGGAAGGATCGCGTTGGGTATGGGAGGTACCAGATAGGCGGTGGCTAGACTTCCAGCTTTTTTTTCACATGTTTTTCCACAAAAAGTTTCTCTAACAAAATTTCACGCGAGTCAAAAGTGTTATGGAAATGTGAAAAACTATACACTTCGTCGTTTCAAAAAACGAGAATCGACACTATACTGCAAAGTTGCTGACGACAACATCGAGGAGGCCGGCCTTGAAAGAAAAATGTAGATGACTGGAATCGATAATCGAACCACGAATCTCCCGCATTGTAGTCGCGTGTTCTATCCACTATGCCTCGGCCGGTTTCATGAATTGTACACAAGGTCTTATAAATCAAAATTTTTTTCATTTAATACCAGAATTTTCCTAATTTTCTATGACTCCCTATATTACTATCTAAAACAAATGTTCACCCAATATTCACACACTGTCTTTTAACACAGATGACATATATTCAAATGAGCCCTTTAAAGCTTCTCACTTATTTTCCAAGTTCATTCACATGTGTGTGTTTTTTGAGCAGTCAATCAAAGTGTGAGAGTTGTTGTATTATTTTGCGCAGCATTAACTAATAAAATACCTCCATTAGTGAAATGACACGTTATGAAGCATATCAAAGCGCTTACTTTCATAATGACTTCACAAAGAATTACTAAAACTTGGTAGGTTGGGTAGGGCGGTGGTTGGTTGACATGAGAAATTCTTTGTTTTGTCGCGTATACACAAGACCCAACTTGTAAGACTTTTGCACATGAACACAACTTTTGACATATGGAAATCGTGGCAAAAGGACACACAACCTGCATGGTGGTTGTAAGATTAATAGATGGATGTGTTTGGGACCGGCCGTGGCATAGTGGTTAGAACACGCGACTACCATGCGGGAGATCGCAGGTTCAAACCTGGCTCCAGTCATCTTAAAAAAGAAAAAAATAAATAAAATTTTCTTTCATTGTCGGCTCCCCTCGAATGTTGTTTGACAGCAACTTCGCAGTATTAAGCGTCGATTCAATCGTCGTGTCTAGTAAGAGCTTCTCAAAACAGTGACGTTCGCATTCGTCGATAAATAAGTAGGTGCCGTTAGTTGTGAATCTAAAAATAGAAAGCGTGTTAATTCACAACAACGCGAGAAGCTATCCCATACCTCATTCATGGGGTGCAAAGGGAAATTAAGTTTAAGTTTAAGTGTTTGCTTAAAGAACAAATGAAATATTGCGATGGCAAAATGTAGAGATATTACTGAAAATTTAAAAAAATGACTGTGTAAGCTAAGTTGTAAGTAGTTAAAAACAATAACTCCGAGATAAGTTGACAGTTATTTACTAAATTAATTTTTCAAGCCACAGGGAATCGTTATGTGAATAAATGGAGTTGCACTTAAAGTAACATTAATTCTTTAACATGTTTTTTAGTTTAGTGTATTGAACAATTATCTTTAATAAAAGAGAAACTGATGTTATATTTTGGATTCCATCAATAACATATGGAATAGCTTCTAACCTTTGAGTAAATAATCACGCTTCTATTTTTAGATCCACACAAAGGGACCTACAATTTAAAGACGATTTTAACGTTAGCTTTTAGAAAAGCTTTATGCTAGACATTCCGATTAACTGGGCTTCTCCGAAGCAGCTGTCGACAACAACAACGAATTTAAATGAGTTTATATTAATTAAATCATAATATATGTTATGTTACACACGTTTCCGTACTTCTCAACATTTTACACACATTTTCTACCCAGTTTTTTCCCCACCAGCCAGTGTGTGGTAGTGTTGTAAGTTTTAAAGATTTACTTTGTTTTACTTTGACGGTAACCCGTAATAATACCCCTATATGATATGACCTCCTAAGACGACCTTCATTACGTGTGATTGATTTCAATGATAAAAAGTTCGTAATTTTTTGGACACACAGTCTCCCCCTGTGTGAAAGGTGACATGAAACAAACTAAGAAATCAAACTTTGTGCAAAACTTTTAATGAACACAATATATTGTTGAGCAACTCAAACACTAATGGCTCAATTTCCTGAAATAACAAAAAAACAACAAAGACGCTAATAAGCTGTGAAAATAGAAGCCAACAAGCAAGTTTATAAGTTTAATTAAAAGGTCAAAAGTTGTCTTGCTAAGGTAAAACTTCAAACGTTCTTCATCGTAGTTGCCAACTCTGAGAAATGTTGTTATTAAATTTTGTCAATAAATTGACACCCAAAAACAGCCACGCACATATATCAAGTGTGATTCATTGAGAGGTTATATTTTCATATGATTTTTTGTTAGAGATTGTCAGTGACTAGTGTAAAGCTATTGCCTTATTAGGATTTAGAATTGTTTGGCATCGATTCAAGTTTAATTCAAGCTCAAGACCAGGTATTAAAAGAAGTTGTTGAAAAGAATGATATTCTAATAATGCCAGTCAGTCCATATATAGCTATTTCGGGTTCAGTTATGTGTCCTTATCGGAAGCCTTTGGTACAATGATTGCGAAATGTATATAAAGTCTAGTCCACTGGTCTAGACCACTCTCAAGAGTGTAGGCCGGAAAGTTAGTATTTTAGTCGAAGGGCTCTGCAACAGCTCAACTGCTGTGTTGCTCATTGACGAGGGACATTATTGATATCTCCACTGGATATATCCATAAGAAATTTTTCCGCATTTTATACTCTCACCGTACGGATTGGAGAGTATATATCATTTGATACGACCCAGTGTAACACATAGAAGGAGTCACTTTAGACCCTATGTTTCTTTTAATCAAATTCGATTTATGATTTTTTAAGTCGTTTGAGCCATGTCCGTCTGTCTGTCTGCTGGTACGCACGAAAACTTCCGAAAGACACAGCCAAATGTTTTTAAACTTTGCACGAGTTAATATTTCCCCTAAATTACTTACGGTATTGAAATAATATCAATATGTATATCAAGAGTGGAGCAGGCAAGTTTTTGTTCTAGTCCAAGGGCTCTTAAACACCTCAACCGCTGTGTTGTTCACTAACGTGACACATTATTGGTTCAATGGATATGATTGCATATATCATTTGATACGACCCAAAGTGTAAGACATAGAAGTAGTCAACTTAGGTTTCTTTGAACTAAATTCGTTTCGTCACTTTTTAAGTCGTTCGAGCCATGTCTGTCTGTCTGTCTCGACCAAATGTTTTGAAACTTTGCACGTGTTAATATTTCCCCTAAACTACTAACGGCATTGCAAATGGGCTACATGGCCACGCCCCTTCTGGTACCTCCCATACAAAAATATAACATTCCGCCCACTTAAGAAATCGAGTAAACATATCAATACAAGGAACGCGACTGTGCCTAATTTTTGTATTTAGTAAAGCTACGCCTCTTCTGGTACTTCCCATACAAACTTTCAACTCTGCCCACTTTTGAAATCGAGTAATAATATCAATATATCAAGAGTGGAGCCCCTTCTGGTACCTCCCATACAAATAAATTATACCGCCCACTTTAGAAAACGAGTAATAATATTAACACAGCCAAAGCGATCGTGACCAAATTACTGAGGGTGAGGTTATATGTAAGCTGTAAAAAAAGTATGGCAGTGACCTAATAGGCAAAAAAGGTGGTCCTTGACAAGGCAGAGAAGCCAGCCAATGGACATTTTTCCAATAATGGCAGTACTCAAACAAAATCAGTTCTTGACTCCGCCGGATTTTAAAACTGAATAATTTTAATATTTTTAATCATACTACAAAAAGGTTGAATTCATATTATGGTCTTCGTCAGAAAGCCAGCTACGATTTACGACTTGGATGTCAACAGTACAAGCGTATATAGAGAGATAGATCGATGAAACCTCTTCTTTGTAGCTACCCCACTTTAGCCCTTAGAAGGCTAAGACACTTAGGAGAGTGTAACATAGAATACCTAGAGTCTCTCTCCTCTGTCCCAGTAGGAGATTTAATACATTTCTTGCGTTTCCTTTCATGTCTAACGGAAGCAAGATAAAAATAGGTGTTCGCACGACTTTCTGTGCCTTCTCTATCCCTCCCTCTTGTTTTTCTCCTCCCCTCCCTTACTGACGGACCATCACAATCGAACAGCAGATTTCGTTGTGTAGTGTGAACTGGTTTTTACCAGATTACACGTGCGCACAACCTTACCTAACCTACGGGAAAGTCCCGACTAACATTGCACTAAAATTGTCTTAAAAAAGTAAATGTCAGAGACTGTTCTTAAGGGTAATTATAAATATAACGACGTTTAGTATACTTTAAAAGTATTTAACTTAAAATTAAAAACCAAAATTTTAAACGAATCAGCCTTTATATCGCCAGTAGTAAGATAGTAATAAATTGCCTTACAAAAGTAAATGACAAAGACTGTTCTTGCGGATCATATAAAATATTACGATGTCCATTATCAATTTAAGTATTCAAATTTGTATTTAAAAACAAACTTCGAAATGAATTATCGTTTACAACACCAAAAGTGAGAAGAAAGTATAAAATTGTCTCACAAGACTTAATGACACACATCGTTTTTACAGGTCATATTAAATATTACGATATCCAGTATGATTTTAAGTATTTTCTGTACAACTTCCCAATGAATCGCTCTTTACAATACCGAAAGCAGTAAGAAAGTAATAAATGTCCTTATGAGATTAAATGCTAGAGATTCTTCTTACGGATCTTATAAAAGATCACGATATCAAATGTTTTTTAGTGTTTTATTTAATAATAAAAATGAAATGATTCTAAATGAATCACTCTATGGAATACCGCAAGTTGTAAGAAATTAATAAATTGCTTTATAAGAAGAAATGCCCAAGATTTTTCTTGCGGTTATTATAAAAGATTAAGACATGTAATTTAGTTTTAATACTTTATTTACTAATAAACTTCTCAATAAATCACTCTTTACAATGCCGAAAGTAGTAAAAAAGTAATTAGTTGCCTTAGAAAAGTTAATGACAGAGATTGTTCTTAGGGATCATAATAAAGATAGCAACATCTAGTTTTAATTTTAGAGTTTTGTTGAAAGTTAAAAAAACAAACTCGGAAATGAATAACACTTTACAATACCGAACATAGTGAGAAAGTAGTATTATGTCTAAACATTATCACTTAAAAAAATTTAATTTACCTTTACAACCCATGAATGATGTATGAGATACCTCGCGTTGTTGCGAATTAGCACTCTTTCTAAGCTTTTAGATTCACAACTAACGGCACCTTCTTGTTTCTCGACAAATGCGAACGTCAATGTTTGATAAGCTTTTACTAGACATGCCGATTGACTCGACACTTATACTGCGACCTTGCTGTCGACAACATCGAGGAGGCTGGCGATGAAAAAAAATTTAGATGGCTTGAGTCAGGAATCGCAACCGGAATCTTCCGCATCATAGTCGCGTGTTCAAACCATCATGTCACGACCTCCAATCCAATATTACATTGAGTTTTATTTCAGACGGGAGAGATTAGTAAAACCAGGGAATGATGCGTATAATAAGAGTACGCAAAGTTTTATTTTTGTCTTACATTATATATTTATTTTTGTCCCCAAATAATTTGGCCACTGAACACTGTGTGACTAATGACACGCTTACTAAGAGACATATCAACAATGCAACCGTTTAAGTGTCAACCTGTCGCATGCAGCCGATTTCTTTCCTGCTCACGGAGGAAAGCAAATATTTTGCCTCAAAAGGTCAATTACACAGCTGAAACTTTTGCTAATCTCATAAAACTTAAATGAGTTGTTAAACGACTGCTAATAGACCAATTGTTATTTTTAATGAGTCCCCCAACAAACCCAAGTTAAGCTTGCAAAGAACCTCTAGTGAATTCCTTAAAGGTCAGTTTCTTAATGTAACCGTGTGTATGACAGTGTTGACACATGCACACACACACACACATAACCTATCAAATAATGACACAAGCCTTTGCAAAGTATAACCACAAACAAACAAATACTCATTCAGTCTCTCAACCATTACAAGAGCAACAGCATTTTGTGTCTCTCGGCATGTTCAACAGACATTAAGTGCACTTATCATTACAGGCGGACAGGACTTTGTCGTCATGGTCATTCCTGTGTATGCGTGTGTGTGTCTACCGCACCATATCATCATCCCATTATGGTTGCCATTGTCATTGTAAGAAATATTATTATCAATGGTATTGACATCATCATGATCATTATCTTCGGAGGGCACTAAGATGCGACAGCTAAAGACCGTAATAAGACTTCAACTGACTTTCATACATCTCAATTACAATGTCTGTTAACCCATTTGGGTTAATTTGTGGTTAAGCTAATGAGAGATTTATCTAATAAAATGCACATGTCACCGCACTTGCACATGGTGGAGTCGATAAGTAGTCAATTACACAGTTCGCTTGGGTGGACGAAATCTTCAAAGGAATTTAATGTTGTGGGAATGTTGTAGAGTCATGACGTTTTAGTAGCGAAACATTCTCTGGGGGGTGAAAAATTCCAAGTCAGGGTAAAGACTTGGATTTCTTGAGTTATAGCTAAAAAACGAACATACAAAATATCTAAGTTCATAAAAAAGTTTAGTCTGAGAGCACCAAACTCTTTGGGGGTTTTACTATTCTGACCTAGAACCTTCAACCTGAGTTGGAATTTCTCACCCCCAGATTAGGTGGTGCACTGTGTTAATACAAAAATTGGTTCTCTATATCTGCCCACAGTGAACGGCTTTCTTTATACTAGACTATAGGTGTACAAAGCTGAACACAAAGTAAATAGTAGCATGATTTACACAAATCTTCGAAAAAACTTTGCAGGTGTTACTTAGACCACTAATGGACACATCCAACCGATTCTCGAACGCAATATATGCAAGTCCCCAACCTCTGATAGACATACTTTTCCCTTTGCATCCAATGTTTCATGCATGGCCCTTATTTTATATAAGGGAGATCTTCTCACATTAGTGTAAGTTAACATGCTTCTATATTTAGAATGAAACAGCGGAACCTACAGTTTAACAACGACTTCGAACGTTGGATTTTTAAAAAAATTTTACAAGACATACCGAAAGACTCGGCTACTCATAAGTTACTGCCTACAACAACAAGGGAGACCCAAATCAAACAACTGTATAAAGACGATTGCGACGGGACTCGAACCTAGATTACCAGCTTGATTCTAACCATCACCTTAACCTTAGATTTTGTAGCTTCTAAACCTATACTTCCCATTTGTTTTTATTTTATTTAATAAGCGCCCTTAAGAAATACTATTTTTTTTTTAAATTTTCTTTTATAGTTTTCCCTTTATTCTCCACTACAAGTCACACAGTTCAAACCGCGTTTCTCTTTTTATTAGGTCTCACAGGTTTACCACTGGTGCTCGTCTTATTGACAACCACCTTGCCATCTTTCATTACCTTAATGGAAGCCTGTGATTGTCCACCTTTGCCACTGGTCGCCATAGCTGAAGCCGATTGGGTAACTCCAGGTTTACCACTGACTGCTACGGATGAGGCCATACCACCACTAGTCGCTGAAGCTGATGCCCAGGCTGAGCTGCTACTTACTGTCCGGGCCATTGTTTCAGATGGTAGATCGGCCATAAGGCATGGTAGAGCAATTGCAGCGAAAAGTTGTAGCTTCATATTGTTAGACAGTGCGTGTATCCTTCGTATAGTGAATGAGCTGTGGCGAATCTTTTTTTTATACTGAGTAAATTGTCGATTGGGTGCTTAGAAACTGTTAACCGCTTATTGTATCTTTTGAGTTAGCTATTGACGTGCGTTTTTTTTTTGGGTTTCACTGATATACAAAAATTGATTGTTTCTAAGTAAATTTCGTTTTAGAGTGACGCTAATAGCACGAGTTTTTTTTCTAGCTTAGTTTCATAGTAACATATGTGTTTATTTAAAGAACTTGTGTTATTTGGAGACTGTTTCGTATAGGCGTGAAGGTATATGGTTGATTCCACGTATAGTGTTTCAAGCGTTAATGATAACTAAATAAACTATGTTATATATTTGTAATTTTATTATTAGAAATAGTTTTAGAAATATGTAGTCTATCTGCACGTAGAAAAGTATTCCAAGCGCTTTGATCTTCTCCCCTTCGTAGATATTTCGTCACACCAAGCTTAGATAACAGCTCTTTAACTTGCCCCCTCCTGCGCCTCCCATTGAGTTTATTGCCGAAGACTTTTCGAGCCGGAGCGTTTTCATCCATTCGTACAACATTTCCAAGCCAGCGCATTCGGTCTATTTGAACGCGCTTGACTACGTCGATGTTGTTGTACAGCTCATACAGCTCACGATTCATTCGACGACGGTACTCGCGTTAACGATGATGGGTCCAAATATCTTGTGTAGTATTTTTCTCTCGAAGACTCTCAGAATATATTGATCCGCTTGTGTCATTACCCAGGATACTGCGCTGTAGAGCAAGACAGGTAGGATCAGAGTCTGGTAGAGCTGGATCTATGTTTTTCGAGAGAGCGCTTTGTCCTACCTTGCTTAGCGCATGGTAGCAGCAGTTTGCGATCAATACTCGAATTTCAGACTGACACTATTATTTTTGTTTATGGCGGAGCAAAGGTAGACAAAATCATCTACCACTTCAAAGTTATATTATAGTTGTCAACGTTCACGCAGCGTCTCAGACGAGTGGAGTTTTTGTTCGTTGAAACAAATAACTTGGTTTTGTCCTCAATTATCACCAGATCCACTTCAGCCGACTGCTTTTCAATGCTCGAAAAAGCCGCAATAACACTCGCAATCCACGTCCAATGATATCTATATCATCAGCATACGCGAGCAACATGTGACTTTTGTTAAAGATGGTGCCATTCCTGTTTACTGCAGCCTTTCGCATGATCATCTCTATTACGATGTTAAAGAGATCACATGACAGACTATCCTTGTCTGAAGCCTCGCTTGGTAGAAAATGGATCTGTTTGACGCATTAGACAGGACTTTGTACGCGTTAGGTCAAATGCTGATCCCGCGATAATTGTTACACACACCTGTATCGCCTTCTTAAGCACAGGAACACTCTGATTCCAATCATCCGGCATGCATTCCTTGAGCCAACTCGTGGTTAAGAGCTTGTGCATGTACGTTGCCAGCTCATCGCCGTCAGCTTTAAAAAGGAGAGTGCCACATAATCCCCAAAATAAAAATCCCCAGCCAAAAAAAAAAATCCCCAAAATCAAAATCCCCAAGCCCCAAATACAAAATCGCCACACTTTTTTGGCGACAGTGTCACAAAATCCCCAAATACAAAATCCCCACCCTACATTTTGGTGTGGTTCGGTTTCTTTTAGCGACAATTTTCCGCGCACTCAAAACTCAATTGAAGCTTATAGATTCAAAACTATTGTAGGAGAAAAAAATGCGGCGTTTATGAAATTCTTAAAGAGTTAGGGAAAGAATTTAAAGAAATTAAAACAAACATAGCCAAAATATACTCTGGCATAGGTATAAGAAAAAATAAAAAAAATTTGGACCGTCTCAAGAAAACTTAAAAAGTTGTTGAATCTCGAGCTGATTTGGAAAAATTAACTAATTTCGCATCCATATTGCATAATATTTCACGTTGCAAAGTGTCCTTAATGAATTTTTTATATATTTTAGTTTTTGTAAATAAATTTTCATTATAATAAAAAAATTTCTGTTTTTTTAATTATGGTTGCCAGATCTAATAAAAAGTTATCCCTGAAGATGTTGGAAAGGTTGCCAGATCTAATAAAAAATTATCCCTGAAGATGCTGGAAAGAATCCCAGCGAAACGTCGGATGCATAAATGTAAAAAATAATCTTTGACATCAAAATGACCTTGAAAGCCCGATAACAATAAATATTTTAAATTTAATAATATTTTATTTAATTTCAATACGTACATTTGTGAGTTTATAATTTAAATTTTTTTAATTTTTATTTCTGAAATAATTTCAAACATAAAATTCTCAATTTCTGTGTGATAACCATTCAAATTATGTTTAAAATCGCGGCGATTTTTAACATAATATGGGTTATCACAAAGAATTTGGGGATTTTGTATTTGGGGATTTTGATTTGGGGATTTTGATTTGGGGATTTTGTGTTTGGGGATTTTGGTTTTGGGGATTTTGATTTTTGGATATCGTGGTACACCTTTTAAAAAGCTCTGCTGGCAGTCCATCGGCTCCCGCAGCTTTGTTGTTTTAAAGTCGTGCAAATGCCGTGCTGATTTGGTTTTGGCTCGGTGGTGGACAATCTACTCCATCATCGATTTCATCACTTATGCTTACTTCGGGAACAAGAAGAGATTGAAAGTGTTCCCTTCAAATTTACAGCACACCCTGAGTGTCTGTGACCAGATTTCCGTCTCTGTCCTTACAGGTGGGGATCCCTGTTCTAAAACATTTGTTTTTAACCCTTTGGTAGAACTTTCGGGCCTCATCTCTATCCCTGTAGTTTTCGATATCCTGACTATCTCTTTTCTTCCACAGAAGTTTTTTCCGCCTGAACAGTCATTTCATCTCCCTCCTTTTTTCATTATAACGCTCCGTCAACGGTTGGAGTTGGTTGGAGTAGGCATTGGCTACCTCGGTGGTGTGCAGCTTTGTGATGTCTAGCTTCCTTTACGTTTGGTTACGAGCGTTTTTAGCACTGCTTAATAGCGTACGTAAGTGATCAATATGGTTTCTTGTATTTTGATCAGGGGATATCCAGGTTGCCTTGTGGATATCTTTATGCGGGAAAATGGTTCCACTTATAACCATGTTTCTTGCCGCTGCGAAGTAAACCAGCCTGAATCCGTTATCGGAGGTGTTGTTCTGTAGACTGAATTTTCCGACTTCTGAATCAAGAGCACCTTCCCATTTTATTTTTGCATTAAAATTTCCCAGCGTAATGTAAAATTATTTCGCCTTGATGCAAATAGTTTCTATTCGGTCACTTACAGGGTTAAACCGCGGAACTAGATGTCAAAGTCTCTTGCAGAATATAAATCCACATCCAAATTAGTGTCTTTCAGCATGGCACCTATAAAAGATGTCACAGTTCTTTCGTCGTTTGCATCCCTGTCCTGTCCATCTCACTTTCTCTTTGGCGGTGATGTCAGCCTTGTATTTGTCAAGGACATCCGCCAGTTGGATAGAGTCACCTTTGCTGTTGAGAGTTCGTATACTCCTGGTGCATATCCGAAAAATATGTATCTACTTACAGAAAGCTGAGTTCGGTTGAATTTTTTTACAACTTGAGAGTTCGTATACTCCTGGTGCATATCCGAAAGCCATGGTCCCTATAACGTTTGTGGGGGTCGTCAATGTTTGGGGGGTTCTTGTTTTTTTTTTCTTGGTGTTTTCATCATAATAGGCTTATTAGGCAACCGCGCCCGACCCTAGTTTCTTCGAATTTTCCCTTTTCTGCTAGAGCATCAACTAAATACTTTATGCGTCTATAGTTATGATACACAGTGTTTATACCATCACCCTTAGGGATGAGGGTATATATCATTTGATACGACCCAAAAGTGTAACACATAGAAGGAGTGACTTTAGACCCTAGGTTTCTTTGAACCAAATTCGATTCATGACTTTTTAAGTCGTTTGAGCCATGTCCGTCTGTCTGTCTGTCTGTCTGGTGGCTGTCCGGCTGGTTCGCACGTTAACTTTCGAAAGACACAACCAAATGTTTTGAAATTTTGCACGAGTTATTATTTTCTCAGAACTACTTACGGTATTGCAAATGGGCTACATGGCCCCGCCCCTTCTGGTACCTCCCATACAAATACATCATTCCCCCACTTTAGAAATCGAGTAATAATATCAATACACCCTACGGGGTCGTCCCCAAATTCTGTATTTAGTAAAGCTATAACAGGATAAAGTTTTGGAAAAAATTTTGAAAGCCTAGCCACGCCCCTTCTAGTACCTCCCATACAAATCTACCTTTCCGCCCACTATAGAGATGGAGAAATAATATCAATAAATTAAACGTGATCGTACCCAAATTCTATTTTTAGTAAAGCTATAACAGGATAAAGTTTTGGAGAAAAAAATTGGAAGTCTATTCACGCCCCATCTGGTACCTCCCATACACATCTGGTACCGCCCACTTTAGAAATCGATTAATATTATTAAAAGACCTAACGCGATCGTGCCCAAATTCTGTATTTGGTAAAGTTTAAGCAGGATAAAGTTTTGGAGAAAAAATCTGGAAGTCTAGACACGCCCCTTCTGGTACCTCCCATACAAATGTACCACTCCGCCCACTTTAGAAATAGGGTAATAATATCAATACACTCGACACGATAGTGCCCCAATTCTGTATTTTATTAAGTTGTAACAGGATAAAGTTTTGGAGAAAAAATTTAAAGTCTAGCGGCGCCCCTTATGGGACCTCCCATACAAATGTACCTTTCCGCCCACTTCAGAGATGGAGTAATAATATTAATACATCCAACGCTATCGTGCCCAAACTCTGTATTTAGTAAAGCTATAACAGGATAAAGTTTTGGAGTATAAACCTAGAAGTCTAGACACGCCCCTTCTAGGACCTCCCATACAAATTTACCTCTCCACCCACTTTAGAAATCGAGTAATAATATCAATATAATAGCAATTTTTTTTATTTTACTGAGGGTGATGGTATATGTAAGTCGGGTCGCCCGACTGAAACTTTCTTACTGGTTTCATATTATCGTTTTTATTTAGATAATAATAGAGTCATGTTTATCAATGTCTATCTGTAACATAGTTACTGTTTATACAATGCGGGGGAACATCAGACGAGTTCATTATATTAGACTGTAGATACTAAATACATACTATCACATAGCATACACGTTGGCGAATTTTAAGAATATGTGAACAGTGTTTGTATCGGCCGACAATCCTAAAAATATGTAGCAATGCTAAAATATATTTAACCAAAACGCTATTCATTTATCTACTTAAAGAAAGCTGAGTTCGGTTGAATTTTTTTACAACTTTTTATCTATGTGTTAGTAGAGCATCATAATTAATAAAATCATGTATAATTATATGGAATATATATACTGTTCCAAGAGACATTATTGATCCATACTAAAAGATGATAAATGAGGACATGCATACTTATCTCTGGGTATATTTTAAAACTTTAGTTTTCAACAGACATACCTGTGAAGCTGTCATTGGAATAAATTTCCGCTGAAGTTTGTAGCTGAAGTTTGTAGCAGGATCAATATAATAAAGGATTACATATGGTTTTACCTTATTTATCTAGTATTTTCTATCTATCAACTTTTACATGTAAAAATTCTTTTAGAACTTTAGAACTTTGGACTATGAACTAGTGAAATACTATTCATTATATTTGTGTACATTATTTAAAAAATAAATATACTAATTGGTGTTATTCTTGTTTTTTTTTCAGGTATGTTGATGTAATATTACATGTAAGACTGCAAATGCTACAAGTAAGTACAAGGTTTGATGGGCAAACCAAACATCTATAGTTAAAAGTTCAAGAAACGACATTTGTATTGTTTTATTGTAATGCTATTTTATGACTCCCAAACTACAGAATTATGAACTATAGCATGTAAAGAGAAGGACCTGAAAGAATATTTTTTAAAAGGCTTCCGTTGAGTAATTAATAAAAAAAATTCAAGAAATGCGCAAGATTTCATAATAAAAAATATCCCACAATGCTTACTAACATCTATATATATAAAAATGGTGGCAAAAATGTATAGTAATTCATCAATTGAGAACGGCTGGGCCGATTTTGCTCAAATTTTTTTGAGTTGTTCGTATTTGCCAGGAGAAGGTTTATGTGAAAGAAAATTTTGGGAAAATCCTCCGGAAAAGTCGGGAAATTGTAAAAACCGAAAATTGCTTTTTGGTATGGAATTTTGTATGAAATTGTTACGAATGGCTTTTCTAAAGGAAAAATTTAATTTTTTTTTGGAAAATTCGGAAAATTCCGGAAAAATTAGAAAAAATTTTAATTTTTTTTCCTACGAAATTATGAATTCTATGGTACGATTTGATAATTTTGGACGATGTAACTGTGAAAAATTTCGGATAATTATTTCGAAATGACTTTCCGAATGGAAAACTAGAAAACTTCTCGGTGGAAAACTTGGAAAATTCCGGAAAAACACGAAAAAATTTGGATTTTTCGGCAAAATTTTGCATTGTATTGCTTGATTTTATGAAAATCGCCAATTTAATTTTTGTGCAATAGTTCCTTTCGAATGGAAAAATAGAAAATTTTGGTTGGAAAATCATAAAACAATTCCAAAAATTTAAATTTTTTTATTTCGGCGAAATTTTCCATTTTATCGTATATTTTGTTAATTTTGGACGATGTAATGTAAAAAAATTCGGATAAATATTCTAAAATGACTTTTCGAATGGAAAAATGGAAAAATTGTTGGTGGAAAACACGGAAAATTCAGGAAAAAAATCTCGACAGATTCGATTTTTTTCGACAAAATTTTCCATTGAGTCGCGTGATTTTATAATTTCAGACGTTTTAAAGGTGAAACAATCGTTGTGACGCTTGGAAACTTTCGGATAATTGTGAAAAATTGGTGTGAAAAATGTATAGTAATTTGTGATGTGAGAAAGGCTGGCCCTTTTGCTAAATTTTTTTTCAATTGTTCGTAATTGGCAGGAGAAAGTTTATCTGGGAAAATCCTACGGAAAAATCGATTGAAAAATTCGATAATTCTTTTTTTTGTATTGAATTTTGTGTGCAAGTGTTATAGAATGGCTTTTCGAGTTAAAAAAATAGAAAATTCTTAGCAAAAAACTCGGAAAATTCCGGAAAAACGCAAAAAATTAGATTTTTTTTATCGACGAAATTTTTACAGTTTTCGCATGATTTCATGATTTTAAACGATGTTAAGATGGAAAATTTCAGATTAATTTTGGTTGGAGAATTTAACGAGATAAAGAATATTGAGATACAAATTATATATTGATATCCTAAGCAATATTTATAAATTTGATAATTTTTTCAGAAAATGAGTTTACGTGTAAAAAAAAGGTTATCCAATTGTACTGCAGGCATTCATTCCGTAACGACTGTAGTCTTTTTAGGGAGAGTTATTTGCTTGACTAATGCCTCCTATTTGCTATCCTTCAATTCCCTGCATACTGTGGATGCTGTGCTGTGTGCCGCATTTCGGGAGGCTTGCCAAAATTTAAATTTGCTTGAAAACGGACTCAATGTTCGCCGATGCGACCGTTTCTGCGTCAGCGATTCAAATTCTTACATTGTGCCAGCTCATGTGGGGCAATCTGCTGACATTAGGAATGCCAGCACCAAATCGTTTGATGCAAGATGCATTCATAATCGAGATAAGCTGACCGAAAGAGATCGAACAAATGCTGCTTATAAATTCCGAGTACAAGAACGTGTACGATTCGCTGATGAAGGTTGTTGACGATGAAACGGGAGGCATTTACTTTCTCGATGCTCACGGTGTGACAGGCAAGACATCTTTTTGTTGGATCTAGCGACAATTCGGTCAAGACCTCAAATAACGTTGGCCGCTGCATCCTTTGGCATGGCTGCCACATTGTTGAAAAGCAGTCCAACTACAAATTCCGATTCGAAACTGTCGATGAATCTTCTCACGGTTGAAAGGCCAAAGTACACAATGTCTAAGAATTCGGCAACAGCGAAATTGATGCGAGAATGCAAGAAGACGAATAAACGAGCTTTGGTAGTAGTAGTAGTATTAGTAGTAGTCGTGAAGGATTTACGAAGTGATTTCAAACGATTTGGTGGGGCTATCTTATTGCTCACGAAATCTACTGTTGCCGATTTACTTAAACCATGCTTGAATCGTCGTCAATTCCAGGAAGTTGAAACTGACCACGAACATGAGAGTTACCTTACAGAACCTCCCATCGTCTGCTAAATTCTCGAGACAACTGCTGGCACTTGGCAATGGCCAAGTTTTCCCCGCCATGGCACAAAATTATAAAAATCTCGATTGGAATTATCAACGGGCAGTACTAGCAACGAAGAATAAGGATTTCGATAGCTTGAATTTCATTCCAGAATGTCAAATCGCTGGAGAACTGCATTCATACAAATCTGAATACAGCGTGACCAAAAAGGGATGAAGCGACCAACAATCCGACCAAACCAAATCGATCGTAATCATATAGCGGAATCTGAAACAACCGAAATTGTGCCGACGATCTTCAAGGGAAAATTCAAAGAAAAGGAAGTCCTTTTCTCACCAATTCCAATTATTCAAACTGATCATCCATTCCAATTGGCTTTGGCAATAACAATTGGAAGTATTTGGGATTAATATCAAATTTCCCTGTTTTTCGTTTCTACGTTGCCTTTTCGCGTTTTAGAGAACCGCCTTCATTGTTTGTTTTTGCGGCGGAAAACTAATCGAAAAACATTGTTTATCACATCTCTCTTTACTGAGTTTATCTGAAGGCATTAAATTGGGGCGGGACGAAGTTCGCCGGGTCTGCTAGTTTAGCATAATTTTTAAAAATTTAAGTAATTATCACAATTTTGTATCTAATCGAAGTACTAGCTATTAGAGCGATTACTTTGAAAACAGGGGGAACTCTCTCTTAAGTTATCTGTTAAAAATCTATAACATTCTAACAATTTCCTGTATATCTACATTAAAATATCAATCTAAAACTTTACATTTGATTTCGACTAAGTATAAATCTTTAGTATTCTCTGATACGAGTTATATTCCAACAAAAACTTGTGACAGCTATGTTTACTTTTATAATAAAACATATCATTAACTAAAACTAGATATTGATTGCCAAGCATATGCCGGTTCAGAAAGCTATTGGGCATTTCAAATATTAAAAAATTCTAGAACACTTTCAAAGCAAATATGTGCTAAAAATAGTGAAACTGTGCACAAATTCCAGAAGCTATGCAAATATTTGGGTAAGGTGTTGAATAAAAATAACTTGGTTCGACTGGCAAAATTGGTATAAATACGTGTAGCTTTTAATATAATCAGCTCAAAAATCGTTTCATAATTTTATTAAAATGAATTTTTACCATGCTGCTACAATTCTTGCTCTTGCTGTCTTTGCCTCCGGTACAATGGGCGAGTCAAGGATAAAGAGATCTCCCGTCTCCCTCGAAGTCATACTCGCCGGTTTGGGTAAACATCAAGGATAAAAGAAGTAACAGATTGAAGTCGTGTTATGTCAACATCTTTGGTCATGTACTTATCTAAAATCGAATAAAAAACAGACAAACGCTATTGTAATGGGGTGTAAAGGAAAAGTAAATTTTATTTTTAAAAAGAGGGCGTGGCCCTGCCCATCCCATTTTTGAAAGACAATGTCTGTTTCACCAAACGTCTTGATGAATTTCTGTGGATGCATTTTGCAGTAAAATTTGTGTTCCAACAAAAAATAGACGGGATCGGATAAGTGCGCGTGGCTTACAACATTTAACGGCTGGATCTCATGTATCTCTATCAGAGGTATGCAGATGATATTTGGTACATATGTTGTTCGTACAGTTCGAATTGCAGCCAGAGTAGAAGTGGTTGGTTTCACGCCCCCTTTTCAAAAACCACTCTGACGGCTTTTCTAGTAGACCAATTACACTATGCAACAATTTGATGGTCTTTGTCTCGGGAGTGTACGACACCAATATCAAGCGATAGCATTTGATCCCAGTAACAACTCTATTTTGCTCTGCTACGCCACAGTTTAACATTTCATTTTGATTTTACTTTGTAATCTTTTGAAATTTTTCGGAGAATACTTCTATCGCAGTTTCTAACGCTAGACCTCGCTCAAATGTTGTATTTTAAGCAGTTTTTAAAAAATGTTCCGAGGAAAAATTCCCCGGAACATTTTAATATAGGTCTACAATAGCAACAACTATCCCAAATGTATTTTTACACATGATATTTTTTTATTCCTTGATTCGACTTTTGACCAAAGATATCAAATTTAAAATGACCTTAAAAAATGGGACGTAGTATAGCAAAGTGGACTTTAAGGATAGGTTACTAGGGTCAAATGCTATGGTTTGATATTGGTTTCTCTACCCGCAAAAAATGTGTTACTATTATAATTATGAAAATGTGTTACTGATGACCTGCTGATAGCCTCCTTAGCTATACTTCGTTGCGATAAGATAAATGGGCATGGCACCGCCCGTACAACTTGAAATATTAAATGACTATATCTCATGAAGAGGTATGAAGATGAAATTTGGAATATATGTTTTGTTGTAGGTATGAATTACAGTCAGGATGGAAGTGGGTGGTGCCACCTCATAATAATAGTTTGATTGTTGTGAAAATGTCACTGTATGTTACAATTGGCCTAGAGATATGTATGCCTCTTCATATTTAGATCCAACTTGACAAAAAGGGCCAAAGCGCCGACCAAACATGCCAATATTTCAATATTACAAATACACTGAGAACTTATTTTAGTGTATCTTAAAAATATTTTGAAGGTCTTTGTCTGTTTTAAACTGCAATTTCGCATTCCTGTTGGCATTTGCGTTGGCCATTAATAAATTGCAATTACAGGCGCTTCAAGACTGTGCTTTAATTTGAAAAATTTGTATTTTTGCCACGGATAACTGTATTTTGCATGTGCACGTGTAGATGAACATTCAGACTTCTACAAGGTGGGCCAAAAGAAGTCTCCCGATATTGTTTGGATCTCCTATTGTTTCTAAATGAAAAACTTTAATTCTGTTTTTTGATTACACTGTGCAACAACCAAAATCGGGATGGGATGAAACCAAAAGGAAATGAAAGTTGACATTATGTATAACAAAACCCTCAAGGGATTTCTTAAGTTTAGTGCGAGATTTTTTTTACACGCATTTGAAGTTGGTGATTTTTGGATGCTGGCTAACAAGAAAAATTCATTAAAAATGTCATAAAAAATGGTATTTATCCCGGAAAGTTGTGGTATCTTACTGTTTTTGGGGTCAAGGAATCCATTTTTGACAGTTATTTTTACTTTCAAGCGCCGTCAGAGGGCGCTTTCGTACATTTTTTTGGCTTAGATCGATCGAATTCTTGTGTTTCCACACGATTACAGCCGTAGATTAAGAGCTATTGAGCTGAAATTTGGCATGCGAGATTCTATCCCCCAAGCGGAGATTGGGTTCTAAAATGGGCATGATCGGGCAAAACCTACTCCCACCTCCCATACAAATCGTAATACTTGGTGACACGTCCCTTTTTCACCAATCTCTGAACAAGGACTTTGAGACAATTGATACTCCATATCCCATATGAAAGTATATTTCAATTCCTAAATTTATCAAAAATACCGCAATACTTGGTCGTGTATACCCCTAATATTTTTATCATTCGGTGAAGAGTAACTGGGCTGCGGCATAGACGAAGATAAGTATTTCAGTGTTTTATTTTTTTTGTTGTACCGGCAATGGTATATTAATTAGAACACGCGACTACCATGCGGGAGATCCGTCGTTCGATATCCGGCTCCAGTTATCCATATTTTTCTGTTAATGCAGAGTTAATCGGCATATCTAAGAGATATTTTACAGTACTGCTACGATAAAGACAAAAATGCATCTCATGCTGCCAATAAAATTTGTGCAGTTTATGGACCCAATACAGTTTTCATTTCCACCGCACAACGATGGTTTCAACGTTTTCGTTCTGGTGCAGAGGTGATCGAAGATGCGCCACGGTCCGGAAGGCCTGTCGTCGAAAATTGCGATAAAATCGCTGAATTGATCGAAAGAGACCGGCATAGTAGCAGCCGTAGCATCGGCCAAGAGCTGGGCATGAGTCATCAAACCGTTATAAACCATTTGAAGAAGCTTGGATTCAAAAAGAAGCTCGATGTATGGGTGCCACACGACTTGACGCAAAAAAACTTTTTTGCCCGTATGGATGCATGCGAATCGCTTCTGAATCGCAACAAAATCGACCCGTTTTTGAAGCGGATGGTGACTGGCGATGAAAAGTGGGTCACTTACGACAACGTGAAGCGCAAACGGTGGTGGTCGAAAAGCGGTGATGCTGCCCAGACGGTGGCCAAGCCTGGATTGACGGCCAGGAAGGTTCTTCTGTGTGTTTGGTGGGATTGGCAGGGAATCATCCACTATGAGCTGCTCCCCTATGGCCAAACGCTAAATTCGGACCTGTACTGCCAACAACTGGACCGCTTGAATGCAGCACTCATACAGAAGAGGCCATCTTTGATCAACAGAGGCCGAATTGTCTTCCATCAGGACAACGCCAGGCCACACACATCTTTGGGAGCTCGGATGGGAGGTTCATTTGCATCCACCGTATAGTCCGGATCTCGCACCAAGTGATTACCACCTATTTCTGTCCATGGCGAACGAGCTTGGTAGTCGGAAGTTGGCCACAAGAGAGTGCTGTGAAAATTGGCTCTCCGAGTTTTTTGACAATAGGGAAGCGAGCTTCTATAAGAGGGGCATTATGAAGTTGGCATCTCGTTGGGAACTCGTCATCGAACAAAACGGCGCATATTTGACTTAAATCGCATTATTATAACCAATTTTATGAACAATTGAAAATTCAATAAAAATACCGCAAGACTTTTTTGACAACCTTATATTTTGTTTTGCATAAGCAGTGCCATAAGGCAATACCATCGCATCCTATCTCAAGATTTAAGCAAATATTACTCGTACAAATTTAAGTGGGTATCATTACTGCAATAATAAAGATTTCGTGAACATGAGCCACCTTAATATTTCGCAAAATTCAGAAAATGTGCACACTAGAATTTCACCTAAAGTAACTTAGAGTACAATACATCTCTATCAACACATTTCTCATTTTTTAGTATCAATTGATCATATCCTCATACTCAAGTCTCGAGAGAGACAGTAAAACAATGAAATTATTTTGCTCTTACCTGTTTTGGTAACCACGTGCAGTTACTGTCATAGCATCTAAATGATTTATGGTTTATGAAAGAAAGCTTGTTTTTTGAATAATCGTTCAGTTTATTACATTTTTATAATTGTGGGCAAATCTTGTATACTGTGATAATTCTTCACAAAAATATACTCATTTACCAACACCACCACCAAGCAAACTTCCAATAACATCGGCGTCTATGGGTGACCTCTTTCCTCTAATGCCAATAGATTCCTTCTGCACGCCCATAGCTCCTGTGGCAAAGACAGCCAGAGCAAGAATAATAGCAGCAATGTTGAAATTCATTTTTAAAATATTTGAAACGTTTTAACTGGATGTGAAGCCGGTTTTGATGTTTTTCTTGAAAATGCCTGCCTTATTTATACCAACTGCAGCGGTCGTAATTCAATCGAAATAAACTAAGAAGTTGCTTATATTCTGCAAAAAAAGCATTATCAAATATTTAAGTAGCTTTTGCGAAAATTTGTTTATATTGCTACTTTGTACTTGTTATTTGCTAGCCTCATTTGCATTTATTTGTTTCGAAAGTCTTAAAGAATTATTTAATAATAAAATTTGCAACAGCTTTTTCTATGTCTGAGCAAACATATGTATGTATTTAATAAATTCTCTGTTGGTTTTTTTTTTAAACAATATCATTTAAATTTGAATAAAAAGTTAGCACCTAAATGCTTTGTCGATTTCGAGTTAAGGCTGCCATAGTTGGTATAAATACTTCTAGCTCTTTTAGGGAATTTATGTCAGAAACGGTTTTAGAACCATTCAAAATATTATAAATTTTTTCAAAACTAATTTCAACATTGCTGCTATTATCCTTGCTGTAGCTGTCTTTGTCTCCGGAGAAGTGGGCTTGCCATTAGTAAGGGCAAAGAGGTCACCCGTTCTACCCGCCGCCATCGGCAGTCTGCAAGGTTAAATATTTGAGTTTGAAGAATTTATGGGAAGGAATTGGGTATTGTCCTCGTATCGGATAAAGAAATTAAACAGAATGAAAATATTTGATTTAAAAAAAAAAATTGAATTCTGCAGTTTTAACTGCCAATACTGCAATTCATTGTTATGGTTGCGTAGTATTCAGTGTAGTATAGTTTAGTCCTCTATGGTGTAATTACATTAGTTTTTTTAATAACGTGTAAATGTAGTAAAATTTGGTTCGATTACCAGCTCTAGACATCTTTATACTTTATTCATTCATACAGTGTTGAGTCAATCGGCATGTGTAGTTAAAAGCTTCTCGAACAGCGATAAACAAGTAGGTGCCGTTAGTTGTGACTCTAAAAAGAAAGCGTGCGACAAGTTATTCTATAGTTTAGTCCTCTATGGTATAATTACAATAGTTTTTTTAATAATGTGTAAATGTAGTAAAATTTGGTTCGATTACCGGCTCTAGACAACTTCATACTTCATTCATTGCCGTCCCCCTCGATGTTGTCGAATTCCAAATTCCAACATTCTGTCTATAGCCATTTCACCTAATCACTTATTCGATCAATTTCTTTAAATATATGTAGAAAATCTCATCCTTATACCTTACTTGGCTCATAAAATATGACCGATTGAAATTTTTGTTTGTGTGGGCGGTGCCACGCCCTTTTGTCTTATTATGTTTTAATGTAGCCTATGATAGAGGCCAAATGGGTAGTCAGTCCATTTGTTTTACCGATATAACGATTTTTTCAAAAGGGGCGTGGCACCTCCCATTTCCCAGCGAAACGCAATCATCTTGTACCAGTAACATGAGTAGCAAATCTGATCTTCATACTGCTAAAGCTCAGGATATATGACCAATTGAAATTTCGGTTTGTGTGGACGGTGCCACGCCCCTTTGTCTAACTATGTTTTTATATAGCCTATGATAGGGCGTGGTATCGCCTACTTTCCACCAACTTTGTACCTATAATGGTTTAAAAAGTACAGCAATTTTAAAATCGAGCTGTGTGGGCGGTGCCACACCCATTTTACGCTCTTGCAGTCCAAATTTCCAAAAATCCCTTGTGTATGGAACAAAATAACTTCCAAACGGCCGCCGCGACCTCGGCGGCATACCTCCATCCGATGGTCCAAATTTTCGATAACGCTGAGGCATAATTGAGGTTCTATGCCGTTAATGTGCCGAATTTTCTTATCCTTTAGCTCTTGAATTTTTGCTGACGTACACCTTTTCTTTTAAATAACCCCAAATAAAGAAGAATTGGCATCGCCACCACGTGTAATAACACGGCCATTGAATTTGTCGCTCAAAAGAATCATTGTTTTATTAGGTAAGTGGCAAGTGGCACCGTCCTGTTGAAAACATATATTGTCCACATTCATATCTTCCAATAGCGAACACCATTTACAGTAACTGCCTGACTGGACTCATTTTGGGGGGAAAAAAACGGCCCGATGATGCCGCCAGCCCATAAATAGCACCAAACAGTCACTCTTTGTGGGTGCATTGGTTTTTCGACAATCACTCATGGATTATCATTTGCCCAAATAATTTGCAAATTTGTCATGATTTTTAAAAATACAAAATTTTAATTTTTTTTGGGTAGAAACAAAAAAATTCGAAAAATCTGTTATCACCGAACTTAGCATAACTCATTCAATTTTCAATCGATTATTACGTACATACATGTTTTAGAAAGCTACTTTAATATGATATTCAATAAAGCTAATAAAAAGAACAATTTGCCCCCAACCGATTAACTTTCAGCGTGAAGAAAATTAAAATGTGTAATTTTTTTTGTAATTTTTTTTTTTTTAATAAAAGAGCCTTTACTCAGTCATTTTTTTTGTGATATTAAAAAATTTGATTTTTTTCAAAGGTAACAACGATATCTTTAAAAAAAAGAAAAAAATTTTAAAATCCGGCTTATGAAAAAAAAATTATGATTTTTTGAATTATAATTTTTTGGAAAATAGGCGAAAATACGATTAGTACCTGTAACTAAAAAATTCGAGCTGATGGAGAAAAGTGGAGACTAGATTTAAAATCAGCGACCTCAAATTAGTAAAAAACTGCTATAGAATTCCAAACAACACTCAAAAAGTTCAATTTGCAAATTTGTCATGATTTTTAAAAATACAAAATTTTAATTTTTTTTTGGGTAGAAACAAAAAAATTCGAAAAATCTGTTATCACCGAATTTAGCATAACTCATTCAATTTTCAATCGATTATTACGTACATACATGTTTTAGAAAGCTACTTTAATATGATATTCGATAAAGCTAATAAAAAGAACAATTTGCCCCCAACCGATTAACTTTCAGCGTGAAGAAAATTAAAATGTGTAATTTTTTTTGTATTTTTTTAATAAAAGAGCCTTTGCTCAGTCATTTTTTTGTGATATTAAAAAATTTGATTTTTTTTCAAAAGTAACAACGATATCTTTAAAAAAAAAACAAAATTTTAAAATCCGGCTTATGAAAAAAAAAATTATGATTTTTTGAACTATAATTTTTTGGAAAATAGTCGAAAATACGATTAGTACCTGTAACTTAAAAATTCGAGCTGATAGAGAAAAATGGAGATTAGATTTAAAATCAGCGACCTCAAATTATTAAAAAAAACAGCTATAGAATGCGGCAATTCTGCATATTGACGAAGCCACTGAGGTGAAAATGTGCCTCATCACTGAAGATAATTTTCTTCGAAAATTGATTATCCACCGTTGCCATTTCTTGCCACTATTTTGACCATTGACGAAAAGTCAAGAGGCTTTAGTTCTTAAGTCAATTGCACCTTGTAAGCGTTTAAAGGCAAGTCTTTATGCATAATGTTCATGTACGACGAGCGTGAGAGGTGCAATTGTTGGACACGATGGCGAGTTGGGATGGACGGCTCTTCAGCCACACTATCGCGAACAGCAGCAATATTTTCTGCAGTACGAGCTGTACGCACATGCACTGGTGTTTTCACACCTCCTACATACCCGGTTGGCTCAAATTTTTTCGTACACATTTGGACGATTAAATTGACCGAAAAAATCAAGAAGTGCACGATAATCAAGAAGTGCACGACATTTTGATTTGAATGCCTGAATAACTTTAACGCGTTGCTCGATTGTGTATCTTTCCATGGATCGAATTGAGTTAGTCTAAAATTGAGAATATTCAAATGAAATGCAGAAAATAACTTGAAATTTAGTTTTTAAGAAATTTTCATGAATTTCATTCACCTCATCATCATCATCTGCAAATTATATACATGTATTATGAAATGCAAAAAAATCTTATATATATACTACCTGACTCAACCATAGCAATGTCTAATGCATAAGTTTCGAATAAAGCTGATATTATTTTATGTTTTTCACTTTTAAAAGGCATTTTCATTTATTTCAAATGTTTTATTTTATGTTGACATTAGCTTTTTGACGTTTTTCAGTAGCAAGGCGTAGTAAAGAAAACGGTTACACCAAAACAGCTGATCGAGCTTTGGATTGTAGTTGTAGTATATGAATTTACGACAGGGTGTTCACATTTGGCTATTGGAGGTCTTGCATATTCTTGCAACCTACAACCTTAGTACACCTTGTGAATTCCCTATATCATTTAGTTATTTACATCTTAGGTCCGAGATCTACATCAGATTTAGTGCGAAATATATATTTTGCATTGACACCACAGAAATTGGAAATGTCAAAAATTGCGTTTTTGTATGGAATTCTGTGTGCAATTGTTACGAATTACGAATTTTCGAATGGAAAAATAGAAAAATTTTGTTGGAAAATTCCGGAAAAATTCGCAAAATTTAATTTTTTTAACCGAATTTTGCATATCTTATGATTTGATAATTTTTGACGATGTAACTGTGAAAAATTTCAAATAATTATTCCAAAATGACTCCGAATGGAAAAATAAAAAAATCTTGGTTTAAAACTCGGAAAATTTGCGGAAAATCTCGAAAAAATTTGAAAATCGCATATTGAATTTTTGTATGAAATTTTGTGTGCAATTGTTCAGTAGCGGCTTTTTAAATGGAAAAATAGAAAATTTTGGTTGGAAAATTATGGAAAAATGTCGAAAAATGTATCGCTTAATTTGACGGTTTCAGACGACGTTATGGTGGTAAATATGTTGTGATGTTTGGAAATTTTCGGATTAATCAGAAATCTATATGTATAAAAATGGTGTGAAATGTTTATAGTAATTCATCAATTGTTTTTGCAATTGTTCGTAATTGGTAGGAGGTTTTTATGCAAGAAATTTTGTGAAATTCCTTCGAATAAGTCGGGAAATTGGATAAATCGAAAATTGCTTTTTTGAGTGGAATTTTGTGTGCAATTGTTACGGATTGGCTTTCTAAATGGAAAAATAGAAAATTCTTAGGGAAAAACTCGGAAAACTGGGTTGGAGAATTTAACGAGATAAAAAATAAATATTTGATATCCTAGGCAATATTTATCAATTTAATCATTTTTTCAGAAAATGAGTTTGTGTGAAAAATTAAGTTATCCAATTGGATTGCGGGCATTCATTCCGTAGAGACTTTATAGTATTTTAGGAAGAGTTATTTGCTTGGCAATGACCCCTATTAGACGATCATACCTTAGATAACGTTAACGTCGCACAGTGGGGTATTGAACACCCAAAACAGAGATTTATTCAAGGAAGCGTCCAATCTTAGCCAAATTTGGCAAAGATGTTCCTTTTGCTATAAGATCGATTGGTTTGAAGTTTTTAAGAAATCGGTCCATATACATATAGTACCCATATGTATACTTATGCTATATACACATAGCTGTAGTTGAATCAAACCTTTATAAAAGCTACGCTTTGTATCCGATCTCTTTGAAATTTGATATTGTCTTATGTTTTAACTGTTTAAAATATATATAAATGATTATGTACATATGTATACACACTTATAAATAAATAAATTATTAAGCACACTACTTGTTGAGCAAAGGACTCAAAAAACATATTTTACAAAAAAATTATTTTTGGAGTCTCTGCTTCCATTTCAGTTACTTTATGACAAAATGTCAAACAATATTAAACACTTATCAAATATCAGTTTGCTATCAGTCACTCGTGTTTTGTAAATAAAACTATTTAAAAAACAAACCTCGAAATGAATCACATTTTGTAAAAGAACCTTGTACTAGTTAGAAGGTATTTTTCTGAATTTTGTGTGAACAGCTATTTTTAGTGCTTGCTCTTAGTCTTCTCTGAACTACCTTTCCCAAATATGTTGATATTTTAACGTTTTGAAAAAATTTGCTGTGACGGCTATAAAATCTAGAGTTGTTGTGAAATAATGTCATTTAACCATATTTTCAATATGAATATCATGAAGGCTAATAAGCATATATTTTGTCTTATGTAGGGTATAATTAAAAATTATTGCTCAGCAACCAATTGCAATACAGCAAAAACAAAGAAAATGAGGCCAAATCAAACCAAACAAATTTTCCACCGTTTTCGCAGGAGTGTCTAAGTTCACAATTTATTTAATAAAACAAATTGGCGCAAAAACGCGCAAAATGTTTTTCTTGATTTTGTAAGTACAGATGTTATACTTTACAATTATGTTAATTTTTCAACACGGTTTTTCCCGGAACCATTTTAAAAATCTACATTCATTTAAAAAATACCTTAAATTTATACCATATTTTCAAAAATAATTATACATATTAATTGTATACAACTAATTGTTATTCCTGTTCTTCAATAGCTGACTTTAAATGGTCCATAACAATAATTAGATTTTTAAATGACTAAAAGGCAAAAACTTTCACTGCAAAATATCGATATTTGACTTTTCGCTAACACGTAGAAAAGGCGAAAAAATTTCCGAAGTTTGAGAGAGCATAGAACTTTAAATAAACATCATATGTAATTGATTCTAGTATCTATTGAATCAGTATTCTGTGTACAATTATTGAGTACAAAATTTAAATGGAAATCGCAATTTTCATTTTTTAATTAATCTCCGTTTTGGGGGTCCCATACCCCACTGTGCGTCGTGCAATAATTAATCAGACTATACACAGTTCATCCACGCCAAGGTGTATGCTTCTATCTTTGCTATCCTTCAATTCAATGCGTACTGTGGATGCTGTTCTGTGCGCCGTATTTCGGAAGGCTTGCCAAAATGTAAATGTGCTCGAAAACGGACTCAATGCTCGCCGATGCGACCAATTCAGCGACAGTGATTCAAATTCGGACATTGTTTGCGATCATCGGTGCCACATGCCATCCGTCGAACCCGATCGGATGACATGTGCGTGCTCATGTGCGGCAATCTGCTGTCTACATTGGGAATGCCAGCGCCACATCTTTCGATGCAAGATGCATTCGATCGCGAATTTTAACTTGAGAGTTGCATTGCAGAACCTCCCATCGTCTGCCGAACACTCGAGACAACTGCTGGCGCTTTGCAATGGTCAAATTCGACTGCATTAATAATTTTTGCGAGTTCACATCGTCGGAAGAGCAACTCATCACATTGCACAAAATTATAAAATTCTCGATTGGATTAATTAACGGGCTGTACTAGCAGCGAAGAATAAACACATCGATAGCTTGCTGGAGAACTGCATTTGTACAGATCTGTTTACAATGTGACTAAAGAAGATGAACCGACGAACAATCCGACCAATTTTTTTAACTCGCTTACAGTGCCGCATAATTTACAGATGAATGTGGGATCGATCATAATCATATTGCGGAATCTGAATCAACCGATATTGTGCAATGGACCGCGATTGTCCGTCAAGAATCTGATAAACAATGTAATTTAACCGACGATCATCAAGGGCAAATTCAAAGGAGAGGAAGTCTTCATCTTAATAATTCCGGTTATTCCAACTGATCATCCATTGAAATTCCCCGTTCGGTTGGCTTTGGCAATGACAATCAATAAATCGCAAGGCCAATCGTTAGAAGTATGTGGGATTAATCTCGAATTTCCCTGTTTTTCGTGCGGTCAGCTGAACGTTGCCTTTTCGCGTTTTGGAGAACCGCCTTCATTGTTTGTTTTTGCGGCGGAAAACATTGAAAACTCTCTACTAAGTTTATCTGAAGGCAATAAATTGAGGCGAGACGAAGTTCGCCGGGACTGCTAATAACTTAATATAAATGGATCCACAGTAAATCGTTTTTATTACACAAAAAGTCCATTTACAGTTTTCTTTTGTCATGGAGTTCGAAACGCGTCATCCTAGTGCGTGACACACTGAATTTGACCAAAAATATCAAACAATAAATAAAAAAAAAACACTTTTCTGATCTTGAGCCGAATTTGTTGTATCATTTCGATACACTTAACGTAAATTAATATAATGTACTGTAAGATCGACTAACAAAAAACAAATACACGTTTTCTTTTAAATATTTTAGGCTGCGCAGTTACAGAAACTTGTTGACACCATAAGGTAGTTTAAGCACCAACAGTTTTTAACAATCAATTTTCTATGCATTTCTGCAATTTTCCTTCATAACATCTGTAGTACATGCAGCTAGTGCATGGCCATATCCAAACAACTTGTTTTCAAACATTAAAACAATAGACGGCTTGTGGAAAAACACAATCTGCCTAATCTGTTATTCTTCATATGTCTATATTTCAATGTGAATATTTATTGATTAATATATTTTATTTTATTCCACTATATTTGAATGTTATATTTGCTGTCATTGTGTCTGTCTATTGTTGATGATACTTAAAGTGATATTATTCAACAACTTCACTTAATACTCAGAAACATCTGGCTCTAAAGTAAACACCACGCACAGCCAAATATTCCATGAGACTCTTTCAAAGTAGTGTTTATATTTTTCTTTATATTCATTTCAAATTTTCAAACCTGTTTAATAAAAAAATCCAAACAGTGAAAATCAAGATAAACCGAGCAAACTCTTAATTACATAAGGGTGGATTGGGGATATCTTGGGTGTAATGCCCGGCAATTGTTCCTGCACTCCCATTGTACTGCTGTCTAGGACGGCAACGGCTACTATGACAGCAATGATCAAATTAAAATTAATTGGAAAGATACGAAATCTTTTCCTATTAACTGCCTCAAACTCTTATCATTTTACACTTAATTTCAAGATCAACCAAACTTTTGAAGCTGTCGACTTTTCCATTATGGAGCACTCGTCAAATATTGATATTCTTGTATATTCTATTTAATAAATGTCTAGTGTTTCGTTAAGACATATACAAATTGTAGGCCCAAAGTTATTTATTTGTATAGAGTCTTAAGTCAGTAAAGAAAAATATATGAATGCGCGTGGCTCAAATTGTGCTGTTTACTTTAGGGCCACATGTTTTTGAATATTATATGGAATATTGGCTTATATAATTTTGAATTTGTATCATCAACGTTTGGCAGCAAATATAACTTTAATCATTCCACAAATATTTGCAATCAAATAAACTGATTTTTCCACTAGCCATTTATTGCCATTTACCTGCATGTACTGCAGATGTTTTGAAGGAAAATCGCAAAATTGCTGGCCAAGAACTTGATGTCCAAAGCGACACTTGCTGGTGTCAACAATCATCCATAAAAAAGCATCAACAGTTTTGCTGAATATTGAGAATTTCAATGTTTCTACATATCGTCTCCTTAATATAACAATAGTGTATACGCATGTACACCATTATTTTTTTATGGCATTATAAGAATCTACATAACTGATTCTAAATTCTTACGGCCTTATTCATAAAAAATTTCTAAAGTGGATATGAAGCGTTCTCTAGCTAAAGTATTCTTTTGCTCTAAAAAACCTTTAATAAGAAATTGTATTCATAAACGTTTGTTATCACTCCTTTAGCCTAATGTGTTCCGGTGGCAACTCCGACTGTTATTGGTCGTTAATCTATATATATAAAAGTGAACATTTGTTTCTACGTATGTCCACTATAGACTTTAAAACCACCCAACCGATGTGCAACAAACCGGCATCAATAGAAAGACAATCTTTCGAGGATCGTTATAGGTTACTTAAACATTGCATTTGAATCATGTGGTCCATTTATTGAGTCGATTTTCGATTTTCCCATACAAAAAATGTTCAAAAGTTTTAAATTGTGAAAATTTAAATAGTATGTCAATGTTAAATTTGTCAATATTTGAATTTTCAAATGACACAGACAAATGATATATTTATGTATGTATATAAGATTTAAATTGAGTTTGTTTGAAACTCAGTGGATGCTACAGCATTTAACTGATGTCTCTGAGGTGAGGCCAATCCATTCCACCCTATTAACAAAAATGCAATATCTGGCGTACTACTAAAATAAGTGACTTTAAATCAGGTGTGGATGCAATATTATCAGGTCAAAAACTGGCAGGATTAGATTATAATGCGTGATCCCGCCCCCAAGAGCTAATTTGTTAAAGTGCGGTATCTGAAGTACTAGATTAGTAGGAATAGCCCTACTCGTAGGACCTAATTTGTAAAAGTGCAATATCTGATGGCCTAGATCATTAGGCGTGGCTCCGTCCTTAGGACGTAATTTTGCGAATGGTAATGGAATTTGTTGTGGATTCAATTAGGTTAATATACGTATTCTAAAGGAAAAGGAGGGATTTGAAATAGGATGTGGAATAAACACCAATATTCGTGATCAGGCATAAGGGTAGACCTGCCAAATTCTGTTTCCCAAAAGCAATAGCTGAAGGACTGCAGCACTATTCGTCTTGATATTTAGTATGCAATTTTTTGAGACCAGTGGTGTATGTAACTGAGGTCTGAGGCAGAAAAAAAGAAAAAATCGAATAATCACGAATTTAAACATTTCTCAAATCTGCATTCTATTACATTTAGATCGACGAACGTCATACAACAGTGTAATATTAGCAGTTACGAATAAGTGTGGAGTATTTTATTTCCTTATTGCACCAATGGGTTTTGATTAGGGTGATCAGTTCGGTTTTCAAAAACCGGCTACTCGGTTTTTTTCACTCATAAAAACCGTCGGTTTTTTTTAAATCCCTATTTTTCGAATATCGAATAATCCGGTTATTTTTTGTCGAATCTCGGTTTTTTGGCGTTCGATATTTTTTATTTAAATTTATTCATAATTGTGTTAAATGTGTTCTCGTACTTCTTTTTTTCCAGTGTTTCGGAAGAACAACCTAATTGTTAGTTTTATAAATCTTCAATGTTTAATAAGTCGGTTGAAAAGCGAAAGAAATTACAAATGTTTGTAAAAGACCAATTTAATAAGGAGCTTCAACTTATCCATGGTGTTAAGCACCACTGGAATTCTACAACCAATATGGTTTCTCAATTTTTAAAATTGCACAAATGTGTGAATCATACTTTATTGGAGTTAGGACTGACACCATTGAGTGAAAATGATATCGCAACTTTGTCTGTGCTTAGTGACACCCTTAAACCTTTGGAAATGTCTATACAAAAACTTTCTGCAAACTCTTCGACTTTAGCTGATGCTGAAGGTATTTTTAAATTTTTACTTTAACACTTTTCAACAATTCAAAACCAATTATCAATAAATGTATATGCAATTTTCAAAAGACGTATATCAGAACGACGTGTTCAAACCCTGAATACTCTCATTTTGTATTTAAGTACGAGTAAACTCCCAATTAGTGACGCATTTCTAAAATATTCAATATTAAACGCCTTGTGAAAGGGCATTTTCAATGTCAAGTTTTATAAAAACCAAAGAAAAAAATAGGTATACACCCAAGCACTTAAATTGTATCTTATTTCTTAAATGTTACTTTAGGTAAAACTAAACATTAAATTAAATATATTTATATATAATCAATTATTTACAAATGAATTGTTTTGTTTCGTTTGTCTTTGTTAAAATAACAACTGATCTCACTTATGTTTTGCATTGTAATTATAATTAAACTAAAAGTTTACTTTTTATAGGTATAATTGATTTGTTTTCTGTTATTTTTTAATAAAATTTTTTTGTCAAAAATTGTGTTTTAATTTGTTATTTGGCATAATTTTGAAAACCGGATTATCCGGTTTTTTGTGAATTTCAAAAAACGCAACCGGTTTTTTTTAAATGCCATTTTTCGAATAATTCGAAAACCGGTTTTCGCAAAAACCCGAATAATTGATCACCCTAGTTTTGATATTGTTGATTTTGCAAAATGTTTGATCGCGTGGGCTATTGCATCCTCCTGTATTGCGCAGCTATTTTGGATGTTGCAGAATAGAGCAAAAAATTTAAATTTTCCGAGAACCGCACATGAGTTATCAAGTTAAAAAATGTTGCAAACATGTCAAATCATAATGAGGGATGAGTGTACTATGACACACAAAAAATCGTTCAAACACCTTGATCGCGTATTATAGGATTTAAGAAGCAATACATGATTGAGTTATCCTTCTTAAATTAATTTACCCAGAAAATATAAGGGAACCGAAGTGTTGCTACTATGTATAACAATGATACCCACGGATTTGCTGTTAGATTTAAATGACTACAGTTTCCAGTTCGGTTAAAATTTGCAATGACATTCAATAAATCTGAGGGACAGCCTATTCATATTTGAAAAATCCAAATTTTTCGCATGAACACCTTTATGTTGCATGTTCACGTGTAGAATGACCCACTGATTATATGTACACTTTTTTGGTTCTTCCATACATACTCTATTATCAAAAGAATTACAATAAATTTCTGTCATTATAACTATACTATGTTTTAATATACCTCAAAATTTTTGTTAAATTTCGATGCGAATATCAAAAGAAACTAACACAACCCGAAGATTTATTCCAACCAAAAAAAGTTAAATTTCAGTCAATACTTCTTTAGGCAGGACGAAGTCTGCCCAGTCAGCTAGTGATGTATAAAAAGAACTTTATAATCGGATACAACAGCTTTATAATCGGATACCAAACATGTATTTTCACTTATAATAACTACGAGCATTATTGTAGCTCAATTTTTCATTGACTACGATTCATATGACGATAAAAAAGACGTTAAAGTAAAAATTGTATTAAAAAATTGTATTTTCTTTTCCTTATGTTGAAATAATATTTTTGAAGAATTTTTGAGAAATATTTTTCAAAATGATATTCATGAATGAAAAGGATTATAGAGAATTAAAGAGTGTCATATTGTTAACAACCTGAACTCTCTAACCGGTCTTGCGTCTTAAATAAGCCACCTGCATTCACCCAAGATTTATTTACGTGCAGCTTTGTCAGCAAGCAAAAGGTTTTTATCAACTATTGTGGTTTTAGTAAAATAGGAAAACACATCCAGGTGTTTTTAATTGGCCTAGACTTATCGCCAATGCCATTTTGCCTTAGGTAAATTTAAGTTTTCTTTCACAATCTAGAATCTTTTGGGAAATTAAACAAACACACATTTAACATGAGGGGAAAAAACAACCATCAAATCTTAACTTAGCATGTTCGCTTCAGGTTGCGGCATCGTCAAAATGACCAATGGTTTTATATGGATAATGTATTTTTAAGAATACAAAATCCCTATTTGTGTGGTTTCATAATAAAAAAAACTGTCTTTGCCTTTTTGGATTTTTTTGGGACCGGCCGTGGCATGATGGTTAGAACACGCCATGCGAGAGATCCGTGGTTCGATTTCCAACTAAAGTCATCTACAGTTTTCTTTCATTACCAGCCTCCTCGATGTTGTCGACAGCAACTTTGCAGTATAAAGTCGAGTCAATCGGCATGTCTAGTAAAAGCGTCTCAAACAGTGACTTTCGCATTCGTCTTTAAACAAGTAGGTGCCGTTTGTTGTGAATGTAAAATAGAAAGCGTGTTAACTCACAACAACGCGAAAAGCTATGTTTTCAGTTTTTATTTTGTAGGACAGTATTAGTCAGTGAAATACCATTTTTAATCTATCTAGATTTTAATCTAAATATGTACTTATTTATGTAATTACTAGCTTTCCCGGCTCGCATTGCTTTACCCTAACTTACATTTAATCTTCTTATGAATATAAGCAATACAGGTAAAATACAAAAAATAAAAAAAATACCAAAGACGAACGAACACCCCATTTATGTGATTTGTAGCTTTATCCCATTGGTCTGAGTTGTTGTACCGCTTTAGTCCACAACTAAAATGGACTGGTACCCCCTCTATTTCTATACTTAGCATGCCCATATTCGATTATAGCTTTAGCCGTTTGGTCTAGGTAATGGTAACAGTTTTATCCCTCTTCGGCCTATTAACCCCAAAATGTTGGAATTTCTAAAAACCCCATCTGGCGGCTCTCTAATTCAACAGGGGGCAATTCTATATACATTTTCGTAACTCTACATTAGGTATTTGGTCTGGGCGATAGTACCACTTTTATCCCTTTTCAGTCTTTCTACATCTTAAGAACGAATTTCGAAAATTTTCTTCACATCGCACTACTAAAATATTCACTTATTTTTTTATATTAGCTTTATACCTTTAGCCGTTTATTACCAGTTTTGTCCAGTTTATTACTCCTAAAAGGTAAAAATTTCGAAAACCCTCCTTGGTTTGGAGGGTTGATGGTATATATTTTATAGCCTGTTGGTAATTTTTACCCCTAAAAGTACGAATTTCCAAAAATTCATTATTAGCTGACGTTTACCTGAAATGGGTAAAAACCACACCAAATTTTATCATCCTATCTACAGCCAGTAAGCAATTTTAAATATATAGATTATGAAAATTTTATTGCAATCTCTCCATTTACTTTACAGCGATAACGTTTTTTTAAACTCCAAATGTAGGAAATCTCATCTTCATACCTCTAATGAGTCGTGAGATATGACCGATTAAAATTTCGGTTTGTGTGGGCGGTGCCACGCCTCATTGTCTAACTATCAGTCCATTTATTTGGCCCATTTAACGAGTCTCTAAAAATAGGCGTGGCATCGCTCTCTGTCCACTAAGTTTCTAAGGTCATTATTAAGAAAGACTAAGAGAATGTTTTCAAACGCTTATTTGCGTTAAGAAAGAAATGTTTGCACTCCATTTATAACGAACATTACCTCTACCCACTAAGGTGAGTCTTAAAAAATGTTTTTGAAATTTTTCATGGGCTAAGTTAAAATTTTATTAAGACGTACAAAAAAACTCTATGTGAATTTTTTTAATTTTTTTCTTAAAGGTTTAGGAGTCGCTACCGGGGTTCGAAATTCAAAATTTAACCGTCATCCTGAGGGATAAGCAGAATAACTCGGGTAAGCCTTAACTGATCCTTATGAAAATTTTTCAGTATTAATATTTTCCATAACGAAGTTATGGAATTGTAAATGGGCAGAATTGCCCCACCCCTTCTGGTACCTCCCATACAAAATTACCTATTTTTTGATAATTATTATTTCTCCCATAACTTTTAAACGGACAGCTGGATGGCAGTTAAACTTGGTCAGTTTAATAACCTTGTAATAACAGATAAACCCTCGGAAAATCAAAACCTTTGTCACACCCCTTCTGGTACCTCCCATACAAATGACCATATTAACCCCCACATTTTTACCTACATATCTTTTTAGTAACAATACTGAATTCAATAAAATTTTGTGTGAGATGAACACATGCAAAAATTTGACTCGTGAGTGAATATGGACTATATCGGCCAACCCCTTCTGGTACCTCCCATACAAAATTACCTATTTTAAGACAAATAATTTTTTACCAATAATTTCCACACGGACAGCTGCATGGCATTTAAACTTTGTCAGTTTAATAAACTTGTAATAACAGATAAACCCTCGGAAAATCAAAACCTTTGTCACACCCCTTCTGGTACCTCCCATACAAATGACCGAATTAACCCCCACATTTTTACCTACATATCTTTTTAGTAACAATACTGAATTCAATAAAATTTTGTGTGAGATGAACACATGCAAAAATTTGACTCGTGAGTGAATATGGACTATATCGGCCAACCCCTTCTGGTACCTCCCATACAAAATTACTTATTTTTAGACAAATTATTTGGATGGATGGCATTTAAACTTGGTCAGTTTAATAACCTTGTAATAACAAATAAACCCCCAGAAAATCGAAACCTTTGTCACACCCCTTCTGGTACCTCCCATACAAATGACCGAATTCACCCTCATAGTTTTACATATTTATGCTAATTATTTGACAGAAAATTTTGATTTTGTTCATAGGTTAACTTAAAATTTTGTTAAGACGTACAAAAGAATGCGCAGTTTTAAACGTAGAAGTCATTTAATATGACTTATGCATTGTATTTCGGGAATATCAACCGGTCCTGAAATATTACTTTTTAAGAGGTTTTTTGATCATTCCAATTTCTCATATTAAGACAAGTAAAGAATTCTGCGAATGCTATTTGTTTTGCCGAAAATCAGCTTAAAGAGTTTCAGCCACGAGAGGACTACAAAGAGCTACTTAAGCTGACAATAATATTCTGCGGGATGTTCCAAAAACACAAATATTCTTCAGAGCACCAGCAGGTCTTCACCGTTTTAGATGGAAGACTAAGGCAATATATTCCTTAAAAATATATTTATTCAGAGAGCAGTTCAAGTTAAACGAAAGCGAATTATGTGGAATACAGGATGTTTGCATTTTTATAATTAATATTTACCTTAAATATTGGTTTGAATCCACTTCTGGACCTTCTGCTTCAAGAAATTACCTCCAGTTATTAAAAGACTTGAAGTCTTATGCAACAATTAATAAAGAGACAGCGGCTATAGCCTTAAAAAAAATTCTAGGTCATCTCTGGTATTTTTAGGAAGAGCTAGTTGGATTTGTATTTTTGATGACAAAGTTTCTCATGAAATTAAGAAGAAGATGGTAAATGCTTTAAACATAGAAGGAGTAGATAATCCAGAAAAACGAGTTACAGTGGATGGAAACCTACTACATTCCAAAAGTCTTGAGCATTTTGTATCCAACAATACTCTTAGATTTTTCAGCATAACGGGTATTAAATCGGGTTTCCTAAAAAAAATTTTGAAGATTGGGAGCAAGATGCAGACTAAATTAAGTAAAGAATTAGTTCGGTCTAGGTTGAAGGTTGTTAATGATATTGCTGAACACGGAGTGGCCTTGATGCAGGAATACAATAAATTGCATACACATTATGGAGAACAGAAGCAGTTTCTATCATTATTGGTGAAAGAATTTAGAAAAAAATATTCAGATCCAAAAAAATTTACCATGTGTAAATAATATTTTACAATATTTTAAAATTTAAAGAAAATTGTAAGCAGTAATACAGTTGCTTATAATTATATTTTTTAATATTAAGTTTTTCATGCAATGATTTCATGTTTACTATTAATATATTAATTTTATATTTTAATATTATTTTTTTACTGTTTAATTTAATTTTTATTTTCGAAATGTACCTTTTTAAATAATTATACAACAAAAACTGATGAACAAATTTGAAATAAATCATTTCTTATTAACTGTACTGTAAAAATTCCTAAGTTGGACTGCAAATTTGTGGAAGGGGGCAAGACAATAGCGTTGCATTATTTATGTTGAATATCTAATAACATTCATTAAACTAGATTTATATTAAAGCATTAGTAAGCATTAGTAAAATTACAATAAGCGTATATCTTTAGCAAAATATAAATGAATTCAGCATACTTTCAAAAAAATGTATGTAAAAATATGGGGGTTAATTCGGCCATTTGTATGGGAGGTACCAGAAGGAGTGTGACAAATGTTTTGATTTTCTAAGGGTTTATCTGTTATTACAAGGTTATTAAACTGACCAAGTTTAAATGCCATCCAGCTGTCCGTTTGGAAATTATTGGTAAAAAACAATTTGTCTAAAAATACGTAATTTTGTATGGGAGGTACCAGAAGGGGTTGGCCTATATAGTCCATAGTCACTCACGAGTCAAATTTTGGCATGTGTTCATCTCACACAAAATTTTATTGAATTCAGTATTTTTACTAAAAAGATATGTAGATAAAAATATGGGGGCTAATTCGGTCATTTGTATCGGAGGTACCAGAAGGGGTGTTACAAAGGTTTTGATTTTCTGGGGGTTTATCTGTTATTGCAAGGTTATTAAACTGGCCAAGTTTAAATGCCATCCAGCTGTCCGTTTGGAAATTATTGGTAAAAAAACAATTTGTCTAAAATACATAATTTTGTATGGGAGGTACCTGAAGGGGTTGGCCTATATAGTCCATAGTCACTCACGAGTCAAATTTTGGCATGTGTTCATCTCACACAAAATTTTATTAAATTCAGTATTTTTAATAAAAAGATATGTAGGTAAAAATATGGGGGTTAATTCGGTCATTTGTATGGGAGGTACCAGAAGGGGTGTGACAAAGGTTTTGATTTTCTGGGGGTTTAGCTGTTATTAAAAGGTAATTAAACTGACCAAGTTTAAATGCCATCCATCTGCCCGTTTGAAAGTTATGGGAGAAATATTAATTATCAAAAAATAGGTAATTTTGTATGGGAGGTACCAGAAGGGGTGGGGCAATTCTGCCCATTTACAATTCCATTACTTCGTTATGGAAATTATTAATACTGAAAAATTTTCATAAGGATCAGTTAAGGTTTACTCGAGTTATTCAGCTTATCCCTCAGGATGACGGTAAAATTTTGAATTTCGAACCCCGGTAGCGACCCCTAAACCTTTAAGAAAAAAATTAAAAAAATTCACATAGAATTTTTTTATACGTCTTAATAAAATTTTAACTTGGCCCATGAAAAATTCCAAAAACATTTTATTTTTGCCAAATAAGAATCAACCTACTACCCACCCTTACTTTTGTTTCTCTCAATATACTCGACGCACACGAAATCAGAAGCCAGCCAGACATCATAGATCGTTCTTACATTCGTCAACTCTTCTAAGGACTTCGGGTACCATAAGTACTCCTGTATATTCCCATACTCTACGGTAAAGCAAAAAAAATTTGACAAGTATAACTATCACCCAACACTTGTAGCTACATGTGCTGGTTCTCGTATACTTGGGTATACCCATGCACGAGTGTGTGCGGGTATCAGCATGGTTTGATCGTTTACACTTTACACAGGTACATGTTTGAAAATTAATACTTTAACAGTACTCTCAGTATACATTTTGTCATTCTCTGATCCCTGATCACATATAAATGTTAAACATTATTTGAAATTATGATATTGTTCCACAGTTTGGTTTTGGTAATTATTAATTATGACCAATTAATTAAAGTACACAACAAGTCAACATAACACATCCACAATGTTCTTGTCTTTGTATGTCTCCTTCGGACATAATTGCACAGAATTATTTCAAATTTTCATATTTTCATTGATTTTACTTGGTAAAAACGGTGTCAAACCAGACAACAATAGCATACCCTCATACTTAAGGGGAGCGAGTACAGCAACGCAGTAATATTGCTCTTACCTACTTCGGTAACCACGTGCAGTTACTTGTATAGCATCTAAATGATCTATGATTTATGAAACAAAGCTATATAGTAGTTTTTACTCATTTATTTTATTACATTTTTATAATTGTGGTCAAATCTTGTATGCTGTGATAATTCTCCACAAAAATATACTCATTTACCAATGCCACCACCAGCCAAACTGCCTAGAGCTGCGGGGGGTATGGGTGACCTTTTTCCTCTAATGCCAATAGATTCCTTGGGCAACTTCACGCCCATAGCTCCGGTGGTGAAAACAGCCAGAGCAACGATAACGGCAACAATGTTGAAATGCATTTTGGTGATAGGAGACACGAACTGTGCAATGAGAAATTTGACTCTGAATTTTCCATGAACCGACCGAGGCTTTTATACCTGCATTTTCTATGAAAATAAAATAGAAAATATGCTTACTTAGTTAAGTAAATCTAAATACAAAATAATCTAACTGTCGGGTGTCTTTTGTTGTTTCTATATATTTACTTAGTTTTTGTATATTTTGTCTTGTATTCTAAATAGGCAGCTTTTATTGATTCAACAAATAACGTATTATGTTATTGCTGCTGAAATATTTGTTATTTAAGTTTCAAACAAATACATATAAAGTTCTGAAATTGCCAATGCATCTGCTAGTGATATTGTATTGAAACTTACTATCACATAAGATCAGACACGAATTGACAAATATGTTTTTATATCCCATACCAGTTGTTTTATTTATTTACTAAATAATACTTTGCAAATTTTTTATTTACTCATTAATGTAGTTATTATACGTCTAAAAGAAACATAAAGCTTTTGTTTTTTATAAAACCCTTTTTTTTTGGTTTCCAGTTTCCAATTTTGACTTTATTGTTCTTGCCAAATTTTGGTATAAAATACCTGGACTATTGATGGAAAATTCAGAGTCTAATTTCTCATTGCACTGTTCGTGTCTCCTATCAAAGAAAATGCATTTCAACATTGTTGCCGTTATCGTCGCTCTGGCTGTCTTTACCACCGGAGTTATGGGCGTGAAGTTACCAAAGGAATCTATTGGCATTAGAGGAAAGAGGTCACCCATACCCCCCGCAGCTCTAGGCAGTTTGGCTGGTGGTGGCATTGGTAAATGAGTACAGTTTTGAAGAATTATTACAGTATACAAGATTTGGCCGCAATTATCTACATGTTATAAAATAAACGCTTATAAAAAAAAGCTTTGTTTCATTAATCATTTAGATGCTATGAAAGTAACTGCGTATTGTTACCAAAATAGATAATATTATTATGCTGTTGTACTCTCTCTCTCTCGTTGAGTATGAGGGTATCATCAGTTGATACTAGAAAATGTGAAATGTGTTGGTGGAGATGTATTAAACTTCACGTAACTAAAGGCGAAATTCCTATGTGCACATTTTGAGAATTTTGCGCCATATTAGGGATGTTCGGACTGACGAAATCTCTATTATTGCAGTAATGATCCTAATTCCGCGGGACCGCCCGTGGCACGCGACTACCATGCGGGAGATCGCAGGTTCAAACCTGGCTCCAGTGAGCTTAAAAAATTTTTTTCTTTCATTTTCGGCTCTTCTCGAACGTTGTTGACAGCAATATCGCAGTATTAAGTGTCGAGTCAATCGGCGTGTCTAGAAAGAGCTTCTCAAACAGTGACGTTCGCATTCGTCCGATAAACAAGTAGGTGCCGTTAGTTGTGAATCTAAAAATAGAAAGCGTGTTAATTCACAACAACGCGAGAAGCTATCCTATACCTCATTCATAGGGTGTAAAGGGAAATAAAGTAAGCAAGTAGATCCTAATTCAAATTTGTCCTAGTGTTTTATTCCTAAATCTTGGTATAGGATGCGAAATATTATGCACCCTATGGTACTGCTTTTACAAAATGATCGACATTAATTATAGGATAAATTACCCAAAAAAAATTCTTATACTCGATGTTTGTAATACAAAAGTGATCAAAAGTTTTCCAACATCTGTAATTTTAAATTTCTTAAACATGCAATATCATACTCTAAAAAATTTTAACACGGACTTACAAAAAAAAACACAGTAGTATAATCATTTTCGGCTATGCCGGCACTCAGTTACCCTTCATTAGTTTGTAAAAATGTCACCAAACGCTTATAAAAGTATTATGATCATAAGTATTTGGTCAAGTATTGCAGTATTTATGATAAATTTAGTAAAGTTAATACCAAATTGCCAAAGTAATTTTAGTTTTTTTAAAAGTATACTAACTCTTATTGCTCATGATCGTGAATAACTCAAACCTCTTTAAATGCTAGATTAACTAACAGTACGGTGAAGTTTGTATGGAAGCAGCTTTTGTCCAAACTGGCTCATCTGGCACCCCCGCTTAGACGACAGAAGCTTGCACACCAAATTTGAGATCGATAGCTCTGGAACTACGGATTTTATCGCTGAGACAGACAGGTGGGCGGATGGACAAACATCTTAAATCGATAAGTGGAATTCGGTTAAATTTAAAGATATAAGTCTGAGTTGTTTCAAGCGCTATGAACACAAATGAAATACATCCAAGTGGAAAGTGGTCTGAAAACGTAAGAATGGAAGAATCCTATACACTACGAATATATATTTATATGTAGTTCAAATGTTATACATTGTTTAAAGTTTTCACTAAGTATACTGTAGGGAAGACTGTTGTCGCCATTAACGGGTCATGCCCAATTTTTAAGCACAGCTTAAAATTAATGACATACATAAACACATACATAGCTAATTTTTACTCTGTAGCTAAATATTAAACTTATCGAAGAATTTTCAGTATGTGGAAGTGGGACCGGCCGTGGCATAGTGGTGAGAACACGCGACTACCATGCGGGAGATCCCGGGTTCGATTCCCGCCTCCAGCCATCTAAATTTTTTCTTTCGTTGCCGGTCCCCTCGATGTTTTCGACAGCAACTTTGCAGTATCAAGTATCGAGCTTATCAGCATGTCTAGTAAAAAGCTTCTCATACCTTCGTCGATAAACAAGTAGGTGCCGTTAGTTGTGAATCTAAAAATAGAAAGCGTGTTAATTCACAACAACGCGAGAAGCTATCCCTTATCTCATTCATGGGGTGTAAAGGGAAATTAAGTAAGTTAAGGATGTGTATCCATAGACGGATTCTAGAAATGGTCAAAAGATCAATTTTGAATTCTGTATAGATCTAAGTGTATGTTTTATTCTTTTGCAACTACTTCTTACTAATTTTGCAACAAACAAAACAAAGATGTCCATATCTTTTTGGACCCACTTTTCTTATCACTAACATTTTAAATCAAATTTCGACAAGCCGTTTAGTTAAAGCTTAGTGGAAAACACAGATATTTGAAGATTTGAAGATTGCCCTGTATTGTATGCATTATAAACTTTTTCAGTATAACCAGGCGGTCGTAATTATAACAAACTATTATCCGGCCATGGCATAATGTTTTGAACACGCGACTTCCATGCGCAAGATTTTTCTTTCATTGTCGGCTTTACCCAATGTTGTCGACAGCAACTTCCCAGTAGAGTGTTTTCTATAGAGCTGCTAGCAGCTTATCTTCGTCGCTGCATGAGCACTGTTCCAAATCCACAAACAAATCAACAATACATATACGAAGCAGCTCTCCTATAACAAAACCATGTTAAAGTCATAAGTTCCTATTTATTAACAAACTTTATAAGGTTTCCACGCACCATGTATACAAATTCAGACTTAAGTTAGTTATTTGCATAGAGTCTTTTATTGGTATAGGAATTTTCGAATGCGCGCGGCTCAAAGTTTGGTGTTTGCTTTAGGGCCAGATGTTTCCGAATGTTATGGGGTGTTATTGACTAACATCACTTTGACTTTCTACCATCACCGATTGGCAGACACAATGGCAGTGAATATAACTTTTACTCATTCCGTAAATATTTATTATTTTTCCACTAGGCATTTATTGTTATAATGTTTGGTAACAAGTTGTTTGAAAATGGCCATGCACTCGATGCATGTACTGCTGATGTTTGTAGAGGAAAATCGCAGAAATTCGTAGAAAATTACTTGCCAAGAACTTGATGTTCATACCAGCCACAGGTAAATATTGCAGATATTGTTGTAGTTAAATAGGTTACCCTCAAATATTCAAAATAACAATGACTTATTAACAATAGACTTATTAAAGAACTAGTTTCCATCAAAACTCACAGACTTAGGTAATTATAATTTATACATAATATATCCTATACTGTTCTGTTGCCAAATTGCGATGTTTTCAAAAAAGAATTACCAAAATCGGCTAAGTATTTTGTGAATTGTCCATTTACATGCACTCTCCATATAAATTGATTTTTAGAAGAAATTATTTTGTTTTGTAATTTATATTTTTTTGTATTTAAGAATAAGTTTTTACAATCGTTAAAAAAAACACTTCAGCCAAGCAAACTATTCATCACATTGGGATCGATGGGTGATCGCTTTCCCCTCCAAAAATTCCACAATATACTTATCTACCAAGACCACCACCAGCCAAACTGCCCAGAGCTGCGGGGGGAATGGGTGACCTCTTTCCTCTAATCCCAATAGATTCCTTTGGCAAATTCACTCCCATAGCTCCTGTAGTGAAAACAGCCAGAGCGACGATAACGGCAACAATGTTGAAATGCATTTTAGTGATAGAAGACACGAACTGTGTTATGAGAATTTAAACTCTGAATTTTTCACCAATCAACCAAGGGTTTTTATACATACATTTTTCTAGGAAGTAAAATAAAAATTGTGCCTACGTAGTTAAATACATCAAAGGTCACAACAATCCAACTGTCATGTATATTTTGTTTTGGTCTATATATTTACTCAACTTTTTTGTGCGTAGTATCCTAAGATGGCAGCTGCGATAGTGTTTATAATTTACGTATTATGTTTTTTCCGCTGAAATACTAGCTTGAAACAAACTTGAACTACATGATGTTTTGAAACGGCCAGTATATCTGTTAGTGATATTGTATTGACGTTTTCTGTCACATAAGATTAGACCGGATATGGCAAATATTTATTTATTTATTTATTACAAATATGCCATACCACTTTAATTTACGTTATTTACTCAGCAATACTTAGCCAAGTTTATTGCCTTATTAATGTATATATTATATGACTAGAAGAAACGCGTAGCAATTTTTTTTTGTAAAACTTGTTATTTGGCTTCATAGGTGTATTTACATGGTAAATATTCAAAGAGCTAGATAAATTTTTATCTCATTGTTCTTACCAAACTTTCGTATAAAACCCCTGATCTGTTGATGGAAAATTCAGAGTTTAATTTCTCATTACACAGTTCGTATCTCCTATCACCAAAATGCATTTCAACATTGTTGCCGTTATCGTCGCTCTGGCTGTTTTCACCACCGGAGCTATGGGAGTGCAACTGCCCAAGGAATCTATTGGCATTAGAGGAAAGAGATCACCCATAAGCCCCGCAGCTTTAGCTAGTTTAGCTGGTGGTGGTCTTGGTAAATGAGTATATTTTTGGAGAATTATCACAGTATTTTAGATTTGGCTACAATTGTAAAAATTTAATGAAATAAACGAGTAAAAACAAATATGTTGCTTTGATTTATAAATCATAGATCATTGGTTACCAAAAAGTTAAAAGCAATATTATTTCCTTCGTGTACTCTCTCTCCTTGAGTATAAGGGTGAGATTATTTGATACTAGAAACGTGAAATGTGTTGGTTGAGATGTATTGTACTCTAGGCAAGTCAATGTGAAATTCCTTTTGAGAAAATTGAGCCACATTAATGACGCTCGTGCTTACAAAATCTTTATATTTCCGTAATGATCTTAATGGAGATGTGTATAAGTGATATTTTCTTAAATCTTGGTATAGAATGCGAAATAACATTAGAGGAAAGAGATCACGCATAAGCCCTTCAGCTTTAGCTAGTTGGGCTGGTGGTGATCTTGGTAAATAAATATATTTTGGAATTTGTGGAGAGTAAGGCGATCACCCATTGATCCCAATGTGATAAAAAGTTTGCTTGGCTGAAGTATTTTTTTTTTTAATATGTTACTATTAATATGTTACGAATACCATTTGCATTGTTCTTTTGAATATTTGAGGGTAACCTATTAAATTACAACTTTACAATATTTACATGTGCCTGCTATGGACATCAAGTTTATGGCAATCAATTTTTTACGAATTTTTTCAATTTTCCTCCAAAATATCTGCACAGTACATGCATCGAGTGCATGTCCATATCCAAACAATTAGTAACCCAAACATTATAACAATAAATGCCTAGTGGTAAAACACCGTGTCTAACAATTAGACTAATCTCTTATATTTTTTTTTTATTTTATTTATTTATTTACATGTATATTATTGAACAACGTAAAATTTTCCTCTGCGCCAAAAAGGCATTTTAGAGGCATGTTGGCAAAGAAGAATAAAGTTGACTGAACCGGGAATCGAACCACGGATCTTCCGCATGGAAGTCGCATGTACTAAACATTATGCCAAGGCCGGATAATAGTTTGTTAGTTTGAAGTTATTTATAATGCAAACGATGTAGGGCAATCTTCAAATTTTTAAATATCTGTGTTTTCCACTAAACTTTAACTTAAAGGCTTGACCAATTTTGATATAAATGTTAGTGACGTTGTTTGTTGCAAAAGAAGTAAGAAGTAGTTGCAAAAGAACAAAACATGCACTAATTTCTATACAGAATTGAAAATTCAGCTTTTGACCATTTCTAGAATCCGTCTATGGAGACACTCACCTCCCATACAAACCACATGCTGAAAATTCTTCAATGTGTTTAATATATAGCTACAAAGTAAAAATTAGCTAAGTATGTGTGTCATCAATTTTAAGCTGTGCATAAATATTGGGCCTGACCCGTTAATGGCGACAACAATCTTCCGTATATTATAATTATTTTTAGTCGATCTTACTGTGTATTATATCAATTTACGTTAGTGTATCGTTTGATACATCAAATTCGGCTAAAGTTCAGAAAAATGTTTTCTTCCCCCTTTATTGTTCGATATTCTTGGTATACTTTAAAAAATGTATAACATTTGAGCTACATATAAATATATATTCGTAGTGTATAGGATTCTTCCATTCTTACGTTCTCAGACCACTTTCCACTTGCATGTGTTTTCATTTGTGTTCATAGCGCTTGAAACAACTCATACTTATATCTTTAAATTTAACTGAATTCCACTTATCGATTTAAGATGTTTGTCCATCCGCCCACCTGTCTGTCTCAGCGATAAAATCCGTAGTTCAAGAGCTATCGATCTCAAATTTGGTGTGCAAGCTTCTGTCGTCTAAGCGGGGGTGCCAGATAAGCCAGTTTGGACAAAAGCTGCTTCCATACAAACTTCACCGTACTGTTAGTTAATCTAGCATTTAAATAGGTTTGAGTTATTCACGATCATAAGAAATAAGATTTAGTATACTTTTTAAAAAATTTGATTTATTTTTGCAATTTGGTATTAACTTTACTAAATTTATCATAAATACTGCTATAATTGAACTACTGTTTTTTTTTTTTGTAAATCCGTGTAAAATGTTAAACTTTTTTAGAGTATAACATTAAATGTTTAAGAAATTTAAAAAACAGTCGTTGGGAAACTTTTGATCGCTTTTGTATTACAAACATCGAGTATAAGAAATTTTTCTCCAGTATTTTGGACAATTCATCCTATACCCAGTGTCGATCTTTTTGTAGAAGCAGTACCATAGGGCGCATGATATTTTGCGTCCTATACTAAGATTTAGGAATAAAACACTCGTACAAATTTAAATTGGGATCATTACTGCAATAATAAAGATTTTCTCGAACATCCCAAATATGACGTAAAATTCTCAAAATGTGCACATAGGAATTTGGCCTTTAGTTACTTGGAGTGTAATACATCTCTAGCAACACATTTCACGTTTTCTAGTATCAACAGATGATACCCTCATACTCTACGAGAGAGAGAGAGAGTACAACAGCATAATAATATTATCTATTTTAGTAACAATACGCAGTTACTTTTATAGCATCTAAATGATTTATGAAACAAAGCTATTTATTTAATAAGCGTTTATTTTATTACATGTTTATAATTGCGGCCAAATCTTGTATACTGTGATAATTCTTTAAAACTGTACTCATTTACCAATACCACCACCAGCCAAACTACCTAGAGCTGCGGGGGGAATGGGTGACCTCTTTCCTCTAATGCCAATAGATTCCTTTGGCAACTTCACGCCCATAGCTCCGGTGGTAAAGACAGCCAAAGCGACGATAACGGCAACAATGTTGAAATGCATTTTGGTAATAGGAAACACGAACTGTGCAATGAGAAATTATACTCTGAATTGTCCATCAACAGACCAGGTATTTTATACCAAAATTTGGACGGACAAAAAAAAAATTTCCTAGGTTTTTAAATATTTACCAAGTGAATACACCTGGAAAGCCAAAAATGAATTTTATGCAAAAAAAAAAAAAAACAATAGCTTTGTGTTTCTTCTAGTCATATGAAAACAAAATTAATGAAAAATTAAAGTCTGCAAAGTATTATTTAGTAAATAAATAAAACTTAACTGGTATGGAATATTAAAACATATTTTCTAATCTAATGTGACAGCAAACATCAATGCAATTTCACTAGCAGACACAGGCCGTTTCAAAACATTATATATTATATATTTGTTTGAAACTTATAGGAAAAATATTTCAGCAGCAATAATATAAAACGTTATTTGTACAAGCAATAGCAGCTGCCGTTTTAGGATACAACAACAAATATATACAAGTTAAGTAAATACATATATATAGAAATATCAAAATACCCACGCCAGTTAGATTACTGTGAATTTAGATTTACTTAACTAAGTAAGTACATTTTCTATTGTATTTCCATGAAAAAATCATATATAAAAACTCTGGCTGAGTGATGCAAAATTCAGAGTTTAATTTCCCATTGCACAGCTCGTGTCTCCTATTACCAAAATGCAGTTTAACATTGTTGCCGTTATTGTCGCTCTGGCTGTCTTCACCACCGGAGCTATGGGCGTGCCCAAGTTCCCAAACGAATCTATTGGCATTAGAGGAAAGAGGTCACCCATTCCCCCCGCAGCTCTAGGCAGTTTGGCTGGTGGTGGTATTGGTAAATGAGTATATTCTTGAAGAATTCCTACATTATACAAGATTTGACACAACTATAAAAATGTAATAAAATAATCGAGTAAAAACAACTATATAGCTTTGTTTCATATATCATATATGTATCATTAAGTTTCTATACAAGTAACTAGTGGGCCCGGCAATGCTTCGCTATTGCTTATTAACTTGTAATATATTTCACATTTAGGTCTACAAAGTACTTTCGAAACGGTACTTAAGCTCGACAATAAAATGTTGAGTTTATTAACTTATGTAACTTAATTCAAGTAACTCCTTAACATGGAAGTTAACTAATTAAGTTTTATTGTTTTATATTCTAAATATGATAGGCTCTATGACGTTGGTAAAAAGTTCATCATCAAAGTCATATCTATAGTTTCGACATGTAGATTAAGTTTTGTCTGTATGTAGGGAGAAAAACCCTTCTTTCACAAATCGGAAACAGAAATTCCTCTAAAGACCCAAATTCAATTTTTATATTAATCTGTAGTAGCGGTAACCGTCTGTATACTAACAATGTCTTTGGGCGGAAAAATCACCTTTGTTATGCGTTCTCCTCCTATTGACCGCAAATGAAAATTTCGTTTGAAGCTTCATGCCTTTAGCCATAAAAACCTCCTTTGCCATGTCTTCTTCTCATACGGACCGAGAATATATATAGAACTCGTATTACCATTTTTTGAGATAATTCGGTCACCAACGTTTGGCTTAACAAAGTGATGGTCTCACGCGCTGTATGGCATGTAACACCGTCGTGCTAGAACCATTTCTCCTTCAAGTAATGTGCAATGACATGATAAATAAAAAAATCAATTGATCGTCCACTTGCTTTAGTTCTTCTACCAGTTGGATTTTATATGAATGTAGGCCAAGATCTTTCCTCAGCATTTGCAGAGACCGAGTTGCTGAGAACGGCGTCGGTTCGATAAATTCGAGTCCCCTGTCACACTTACGTCTACAGCGTCGATGGCTTCTATTAGCTGCTCAGACGGATGATTATATGCACCCTAAACTTTAATTCAAAAATACATATCTATAAAGTAAATTAAAAACATATCACTGTTTTAGTCTAAACAGCTACCATGTGTCCTAAATTGCTTGGTGTACGGACCATTATTTGATACAGCTAAAAAGTTAAATATTGAAGTGCGTGGGCAGAGCCTTCGCACTTTTTACTTATTAAGTTCCAAATAGACTGTTCATTAGGGCGGATTAATTTTTTCGCGCCGAAAAAAACCTGGTAATCGCATACCAATATCGGAAATCTACGATGAATTCTTAGAAAATTTCACTAAGAAACAATATGTATAAAATCAATTCCTAGTTCGGGCTGAGAAGCTTGAAGATTTCATCGTAGATTCCGATTTTTGCGAATAAAAAAATTGGCCCACCTTTCTATTCATATCACTGGGCGAACTGCAATATACTGTGGAATTTTGACAGTTATTGCTACTTATTTTAAAAGGGTGTACCACAGCCCACTTCCACCCTTATTGTAATTCATACTGCAACAATAACATGTGTAACAAATTACATATTCATACCTCTAATAGTTCATGAGATATAGCCTTTTTTACTTTCAAGTTGTATGGGCGGTGCCACGCTCCTTTATCCAATCACAACTATGTACAGCCAGAGACTAACAACAGGTTATCAGTACCACTTTCTAAAATTATCTTATAAATCAGTCTATAATAAAAGCCGTCAGAGAGATATTTGAAAAAGGGGCGAGGCACCGCCTTCTTCCTACATGGCAGTAATTAATACTGCTCCAACAACATATATACCAAATCTCATCTTTATACCTCTGATAGTTCATGAGATACAGCCCTTTTTAATTTTCAAGTTGTATGGGCGGTGCCACGCCCCTTTATCCAATAACAACCTATTATAGCCAGGGTCTATCAACAGGTCAACAGTACCACTTGGTAAAATTTTCGTATCAATCAGTCTATTAGAAAAGCCGTTAGAGCGATTTTTGAAAAGGGGGAGCGGCACCGCCCACTTCCACTTTGGCAGTAATTAATACTGCTCCAAAAACATATATACCAAATCTCATCTTCATACCTCTGATAGTTCATGAGATATAGCCTTTTTAATTTTCACGTTGTATGGGCGGTGCCACGCCCCTTTATCCAATTACAACCAAATGTAGCCAGGAACTATCTACAGGTCAACAGTACCACTTGTTAAAATTTTCGTATCAATCTGTCTATTACAAAGCCGTCAGAACGATTTTTGAAAAGTGGGCGTGGCACCGCCTACTTCCACCCTGACTGTAATTAAAAATGCTCCAACAACATATAAACCAAATCTCATATTCATACCTCTGATAGTTCATGAGATATAGCCCTTTCGATTTTCAAGTTGTATGGGCGGTGCCACGCCCCTTTATCCAATCACAATCAAATATAGCCAGGGACTATCAACATGTCAACAGTACCACTTGGTAAAATTTTCGTATCAATCTGTCTATTGGAAAAGCCGTTAAAGCGATTTTTGAAAAGGGGGCGTGGCACCGCACACTTCCATCCTGGCTGTAAGAATACGGCTCCAACAACATATATTTCAAATCTCAACTTCATACCTCTGATAGTTCATGAAATATAGCCTTTGGATTTTCAAGTTGTATGGGAGGTACCACGCCCCTTTGCCCGATTGGACCGAATTGTAAATCTAAACCACCCGGGGCGCCACCCAAACGCATACAAAAAATGTATGCAAATCGGTCCAGCCGTTTAGGAGGAGTTCAGTCACAACACACGTAAAGTAGAATTTGCATCGCAAATTGAGTTTTTGTATAATTTTTTGTGTGCAATTGTTCCGTAGTGGCTTTTCGGTTGAAATTGGTTGGAAAATTATGGAAAAATTAAAAAAATGTGCATTTTTTTCGATAAAATTTATATTTTTTTGTGTTTTGATAATTTTGAATGATGTAAATGTGAAAATTTCGGATAATCATTCCTAAATGACTTTTCGAATGGAAAAATAGAAAAATTCTTGGTGGAAAACTCGGAAAATTCTTGAAATAACTCGAAAATGTTGAATTTTTTCATCGAAATTTTTCATTGTATCGCTTGATTTGATGATTTTAGACGACGTAAAGGTGGAAAATTCGTTGTGCTGCTTGGAAAAATTCGGTTTATTGTGACACCTATATGTATAAAAACGGTGTAAACAGTGTGTAGTAATTCATCAAGGGAGAACGGCTGGCCGATTTTGTTTTCAATTTTAATAAAATTGTTCGTAATTGGTATGAGGGTTTTATGCAAGATTATTTTGGGAAAATCCTTCGAAAAAGTCGGGAAAGTGGAAAAATCGAAAATTGGTTTTTTGTATGGAATTTTGTGTGCAGTTGTTACGGAATGGCTTTTCGAATGGAAAAATAGAAAATTCCTAGGAAAAAACTCGGAAAATTCCGGAAAAGTCCAAAAAATGTGTTTTTTTTTATTGACGAAATTTTGCAATTTTCGCATGATTTGATGGTTTTGAACGATGTCTAGGTGGAAAATTTTCGGTTAAATGTTGGTTGGTAACAAGAAAAATAATATTTAAATAAAAAAATCCGTCGAACCCGACATTGGGAGTGCCAGCGTCAAATCGTTCGATGCAAAATGCATTCGATCGCGAATTTTAACGGGAGCAAGACTATAATCTAGATGAGCTGATCGGAAGAGTTCGAACTAATGTGCCGCTGTTAAATACCGAGTACAAGTACGTGTACGATTCACGATGATGGCATTTACTTTCTCGATGCTCCGAGTGGGACACCTAAGACATTTTTTGTTGATTCCGGCAACAATTTGGTCAAGATCTCAAATAACGTTAGCCGCTGCATCCTCTGGTATACCTGTCACATTGTTGGAAGGCATTCGAACTGCAAATTCCACTTTAAAACTGTCGATGAATCTTCTCACGGTTGAAAAGCCAAAGTATACAATGACCAAGAATTTCGCAACGGCGAAGTAGAGCGGAAATGTCAAATCAACATTTCGGATGAATGCTCGATAACGACTAAATGAGCTTTGGAAGTAGTTGACCGAACGATAAAGGATTTACGAGGGAATTTAAAACGATTTGGTGGGGCTATGATTTTGCTCAAAATGTCTAATGCTGCTGATTTACTAAAACCATGCTTGAAAACTTCAAGAAGTTGTAATTGACCAACAAATTAGGGGCTCATTCCAGAACCTCCCATCTTCTGCTGAATTCCCGAAACAACTGCTAGCGCTTGGCAATGGCCAAATTCGGGTTGATGTTTCGACTGAATTGATATCGTTCCCTGCAAATTTTTGCCAGTTCACATCGTTGGAAAAGTAACTCATGACATTGCACAAAATTATAAAAATCTCGATTGGATTAATTTACGGGCAGTATGTTACTAGCATAGAAGAATAAATACATTAATAGCTACAATTTCAAATTAGAAAGTTAAATCGCTTGAGAACTGCATTCGTACAAATCTGTTTACAGCGTGACTGACGAGGATGAAGCGACCAACAATCCGACCGAATTTTCCACTCGCGTAATATGCCGCATAATTTACAGATAAAGGTGGGATCGATCATAATCATATTGCCGAATCTGAATCAAACGAAATTGTGCAATGGTACGCGGTTGTCCGTCAAGAATCTGATAAAAAATGTGATTTCAGACGATCATAAAGAACAAATTCAAAGAAGAGGAAGTCCATATCTTACGAATTAGATAATTCCAACTGATCATCCATTCCAATTTCCCGACGACAATCAATAAATCGCAAGGCCAATCGTTGGAAGTATATGAGATTAATCTCGAATTTCTCTGTTTTATGTTCGTTCAGTTGAACGTTGCGTTTTCGAGTTTTGGAGAACCGCCTTCGTTGTATGTTTTTGAGGCGGAAAACTAATCGAAAAACATTGTTTATCAAACATTCTCTACTGAGTTTATCTAAAGGCATAAAATTGGGGCGAGACGAAGTTCGCCGGGTCCGCTAGTAATATATAGATTACACGTGGTTACCAAAACAAGTAAATGCAATACTATTTCTTGTTTGTACTCTCTCTCTTTCATTGAGTATGAAGGTATGCCAATGTTATCTGGTTTGAAACTGCATAAGCCGTTTTTACCAAGTAAAATCAATGAAAATATGTAAATTAAAAATAATTCAGTGCAATTGTGTCCGATGGACACATACAAAGACAAGAACTTTGTGGATGTATTATGTTGACTTGTTGTGTACTTTACCGATACTATCTTCTCACTCGTGGGCAGTTTTTCTTAATTGAATAAAGTAATTTTCTTCCTTAAAGTTTTGTGTTAATAGTGGCAAAGTTGCATCGAAGGGCATTGTGGTTAATTTTAAAATAATACCGCGGTCTCATAATACCATACGCAACTCTTGAACAAAAACCTATTGGTCATCTGAATATATAAAAATTAAATGGTCCACAAATGTAAACCCATCACTTGTGAACGGCTGGAGCGATTTGGCTGATTTTTTCTTCATTCGATTCCATATGGTTTGTAAATTAAAAGACTCTACTCCTGGTGGCTCTAAGGTGGATTTATATCGAAAATTTGTATACATACATGTACCAATTCAACTGAAATTTAGATTGGATATTCGTTTGATCAAGAGATAAAATTTTTTTACCGGTTCCATTTGTGTTCATTTTTAATCAAAATTTGAACGAATGGAGCAATTTAAATGAAATTCAGTATGTATATTTGTGTGATCATGAGAACAACGTTTTTGTATAAATGGACCTGGTTGGTGTCGCTAATGTGGAAATATTATGAAAATTTTAACGAATCGAATAATTTGACTGATATTTAGAATGTACATATATTTGTTTTATTATGAGAATTTTATTTTGGATAAATGGACCCGCAGTTGATTTGGCTGAAGTTGAATTATTTTGAAAATTAATATCGATTGCCCGATTTTACTGAAACTTAATATGTATACAACTTAGAACATGAGAACATTTTGGATGTATGTTTGGATCTAGTTGCCGGTGTTTAGCATATGATACACTTAATTTTTAGAATGTCATTTAGTCACCATTGTTTTAAAAAGCAAAATTTTTTAGAAGTCTGTATACAAAAATATAAAAAAAAATGGACCGGCCGTGGCATAGTGGTTAGAACACGTGACTACCATGCGGGAGATCGCAGGTTCAAACCTGGCTCCAGTCATCTTAAAAAAAAAAAAATAAATAAATTTTTCTTTCATTGTCGGCTTCCCTCGAATGTTGTTGACAGCAACTTCGCAGTATTAAGCGTCGATTCAATCGGCGTGTCTAGTAAAAGCTTCTCAAAACAGTGACGTTCACATTCGTCGATAAACAAGTAGGTGCCGTTAGTTGTGAATTTAAAAATAGAAAGCGTGTTAATTCACAACAACGCGAGAAGCTATCCCACACCTCATTCATGGGGTGCAAAGGGAAATTAAGTTTTTAAGTATATAAAAACAGATGTACATTTTTATGTCACCACTAATTGCGAAAACGGTTGAACCGATTTGTTGCAAAATTTCAGTGATAGTTAAGGATGGGCTGTAAATGGTCACCTAGACCGCAAAAAGGCTTAAGATAGAATGGCGAACATTTATATTGTTGCACTTCTTATAGTATTAGAAAACTTCACAAATTGGTGTTTCGCATTTCGAACTTTAAGGGGACAAACAAGTAAAACGAGAAAAACTGTTGCTTTCGCCCAGACCAAACGGTTAATAGGACTGTTGAGCCAACTGAAGGGGGATTTTTGGAAATTCGTACTCCTTGGGATTAATGACCAAATAAGACCGAACACCTCAGGGCAAACACCTAAAGGTACAATCACCCAGTACACCAACGCAGAAAATTATATGTCAGTCAATCGGCTTTAAAATTTCGTTTTAGAACTTTTGCCTTTCAATAAGTACGATTTCATTAAATCATAGACGACACTGCAGATCCATTTTAGCAATTCTTACAATAATATATCATATTTTTTAGATATATAAAGTACGAAATTTGTCGGGGAAAACCTCGCCCCTAAAACTTCAACTGCACTCAACATCTTTTAAAATAATTTGGAGGCAGTACGAAGTCTGCCGGGCCAGGTAGTATACAATACAACTATGACGATGGTATGAAGACATAAATCTTACTCTATGACACCAGTACCTCTAATGTGACGCACAATTCTCAAAATGTGCACAAAGGAATTTCACCTTTAGTTAATTACAGTACAATACATCTCCACCAACCCATTTCACAGTATCAAAAATAACAACAAAAGAATACTGATATTACCTTTTTTGGTAACCACGTGCAGTTTCTAGTAGCTTGTTTTTTGAATAATCGTTCATTTTATTACATTTTTATATTACATTTTTTTCTGGGCAAATCTTGTATACTGTGATAATTCTCCACAAAAATATACTCATTTACCAACACCACCTCCAAGCAAACTTCCAATAACATCGGCGTCTATGGGTGACCTCTTTCCTCTAATGCCAATAGATTCCTTTGTCAACTGCACACCCATTGCTCCGGTGGTGAAGACAGCCAGAGCAAGAATAATAGCAGCAATGTTGAAATACATTTTGAAACGTTTTAACTGGATGTGAAGCCGTTTTTGATTTTTTTCTTGAAAATGCCTGCCTTATTTATACCAACTGCAGCTGTCTTAATTCAATCGAAATAAACTACGTAGAGTTGCTTTTATTTTATAAAAAAGGCATTGTCAAATATTTGTGTAGCTTTTGCAAAATTTTCGATATATTGTTGTATTGTTCTTGTTATTTGATATCCTCACTTGCATTTATTTGTTTTGAATGTCTGAAAGAATTATTTAATAACAAAATTCGCAACAGCTTCTACTATGTCTGAGCAAACATATATATTTAATAAATTCTTTGTTAATTTAAAAAAAAAAAACATCATTATGTTAGTAAATTTAAATTAGAATAAAATGTAAGCAACTGTGTTGTCGATTTCGAATTTACACCAACGTAGTTGCTATAAATACCGACAGCTTTATGGGGTTCCAATGAGAAACGGATTCAAATCTATTTAAAACGTTCTACATTTTACCATAATGAATTTCAACATTATTGCTATTATCCTTGCTGTAGCTGTCTTTGCCACGGGAGCAATGGGTGAGCCATTAAGGAGGGGAAGGAGAGCACCCATCCCACCTGCCGCTATCGGCAGTCTGCAAGGATAAATATATTAGTTTGGAGAATTACTAGAAAGGAGTCGGGTTTTGTTCACTTTTCCTGATCAAGTAATTTTCTAAAATTGAATAAAATAAGCTGTATTAAAAAAATATGTGCATTTTTATTTAACAAAACAATGTGTGTGAATTTATATTCGTATTTTAACTAGCCAAGACACAAACCAAGTTGATTAACAGAACTCTGTTAAGTGAGTTGGCCGAAATGTGTTGTATAGGTGTATAATCATGAATATCTCTAGATCTGCAAATGATATTTGAAGAAAACAAAACAACAGAAAGTCAGATATGTGTGAAAAAATCATGTACAAATTTGGCGAGTGTAGTCTGTTTTATAGAGAAGTGAATTCAACACTTTTTTCGGATTAAGTTTTTGTCTATTTCGAAATATTTACGCAAAGTGTTTCAATTAAACTACAGTAGATAACGGATATAAGAAACTGCAAAAATACAAGAAATTTCTTTCTTATATGCAATATTTTCTTATAAGCAATTATTGTTCAAAGAAAATTAATGTTCTGTGTTTTAATAAACATTCTTATATGCGGGTTTTTCTTATAAAATATGTTCTTATATCCGATAACTACTGTATTGACAAATAATAGCTGTTGTGGTGTAGTTTAGTAATTATTATATGGCACGAGACCACTTGACACACGCCTCTCCAGAAGACCGCTAGATACGCATTTCATCACAGCAACATTGACATTTTGTATTTTCTTACAAATTGTATATGAATACAATTTGTTGGGGAAAACGGCTTATCCAACTAGACAGTTATAGCTATTATATGGCTATATGATTGAAATACTCTCTCTGGATGATCCTTATGGACGCATTTCAGACCGACCATGCAGAAATTTTAAATTTTTTTGTTAAAAATTGCATATTTAAGAATTTTCTCTAGAAAAGCAGCTTAGATACGCTACCAATCTTACCATAAAAGTTATTATTTAGACTAATGCGGATAGCCTACTACTCTTGTAATGTACACGGTCAGATGCAGACTTTTAAAACTAACTAGGCACCGGGGAATATGAAGGGAGTTAGGACGGTGGGAGCCTTTGCAATGCTAGCAACAGTCGGGTGGGGGGTTCGTGTCCTTCTCCAATCACTCCATTTATCCATTACACGAATTAATTATTATAGACTCCCGGTTTTTTATGATGTATGATTTAGAAGCAAAATAAGGTGGGGAGTGGTCTATGAAACTATAAATAAAAAAAAAACAGTCGCAACGTATTTTGCCTTTTTTGAAGATGAATCTCTCGGATATCCGTGAGAGATATTGCCTCGAAACCCTCGCCTACCGTTTGTCCTTTTTGGCATACATTTAAAAGGAACCCCAAATTCGAAGTTACTCCATTTCAAACCTTATCTCATACCTTTGAGTAAGAAAACACCTGTAAAGCACTTAAAAGTTCATTATGAATGACAATTCAAATTTATTCAATTCATAGGTATTTATAATTTAATAGAAAATATACAATTTGTCTCATCTAATAAATTTAATAAATATTGTACGTTAATATTTTATATTTTGCCTTGAGGCCATAGGGGTACACATTATTTTATTCTGAGCGATTCGTCCCTTAATGGGTTAATATCTTTTAAAAAGATTTCATAACAAAACAAAGAAAATAAACTAGGAATTTATGGAGAAAACGAATATCTCATTACCATCAATGCAAATGAGCATTATCAAAACAGAAGTAATAACATACGGAAAGAGATTATAAAATGTAAGTAAATATCGGGAGAGAGCATTTCTGAGAATATCACCACGAATTAAAGAGAGCAAACAAATCACTTAAGAGATTGCGGCGTGTGTACTTTCAGATATGCTATCTCTTATATTGTTTCAATAAGAACACCAATGCAAAGAAAAATAGAGAGCACCAGATTTATATTTGTTTCTTTAAACTCACCATTAGATTCTGCTCATGTTGAAGGCCTCCGTCATGATCTGAACAATGATGTTGCTGAAAAAAATATCTCTTATAAAAATTTCTCGCATTGGTATATCTGACAAATTGGTCTATCCCTTGCAACAAAATTTAGTATCTGTGTTATTACTTAGGTTACATTAACATGATACTTTGAGATGTAAAAGAATGCAATCATTTTAATTCATTAAGTATTTGCATTCTGTCTTACATTTCAAGTAATTCTATTTGTATTTATAAGTTAATAAATTTAAAAGGTTTAATGTTGATTTAAAACTTATTTGAATTCATGTTTTAGAGAATTGTATAAAAAAAAATTTACATAATTAAGCGCATTTTAAAAGAATTTATATTCTTGGAACATTTGTTAAAAAAAATGCTATATTGTTCCTTTAGTGAAAAGTAATTGCTTGCATATACGTATATATATGTAATCCGATTTGATAGATTTGGATTTATGCAATGCTTATGCAACCATAATTAATAATTTTAATTTCCACTTAACCTATGTGGTCGAATTAACCTTTTTACCAGCTTTATAATGTTAGATTTTGGATCCAATGAAAGGTAAGGTTTTGGATCCAAAGAGCGAGGATGACCCGAACTGAACTTGACTTCGCCTCGAAGCAAAATAATGATGAATTTTGAGGTTATACTTTTTGTATCAGCAGTATCTTTTCGATGGTGTTTAGTAGCGTCAAATTTTGCAATTTGAAATGCAAACTGTGGTGGTGATTGACTGCTTGGGATAAGTAGATTGATGGTGGTTGAGCGGCTACTGCGAATTGTCGACGTCTACCCTGTGGGTAACGTGATCTGTGCCGTTTTAATTTCCTTGCAATTTGTTAGGATGATTACCTAGAAATTTCATTTTGCACATCACAATACGTAAAATATTTTAAACCCACTAAGGAATTTTTACCTTCTACACTTCAATATGTTGGTTCACGTTCCAGGGAATGCAGGTTAGAAACTTGCCCATAGGTTGAAATGGTTTTCCTAAGATTTTTTCGATAATTTTCAATTTTTATTATCTTATTTGAAGGGCAAACCTTAAATATATCAATTATAACTGCGCCAATACTTTAGTTAGATGGGAAGTCACTTCATTCCAGGCACTTCACATCGATTCCAAAAATAACTTTTGATTTAATTCAAACACTTTTAATTGTTAAACCTTTCTGTTTGATTGTTGCAATAAAAAGGAAGATACTTAAGTTGGCCGCATAATTCTGAAGTATTTTCGCAGTTGCAACGAAACAGATGATAATTTTGGGACACGTCATCTTTTGATAGAAGATAGTGTTGCAAAACTTTGTGGCAGAGTTGATTTAAGAGCATGATAAAATTTGACTTAATATTATGTTAATAGGTGTCCTTTTCTTATCTATTAATTGTGACCTTTTCGTGCAAAAACTTAAGTATTTATTTGAAATAATATAAAAAAATATGAAATTGAATTTTGCTCGGTTGAGATACTTATACTTAGCAAAGTTTTAAACCAATATTGATCTTGTAAGTCTCCACTTACATGATCAAAACAAAGAACAGCAAACAATATCTGACCAGCTGTAATGTGAACCATGTGATAGAATGACACTATATGAACGGGGATAGAATGACAATATATAAGAAAAACAAACAACAAAGTGTTGAGTGTAATTAATATATTAATTTTTCGGTGATAATTGCGGATGCAATAACGGACGGACAAGAAAAAAGTAAGTATTTAATTGTGTTTTGTTAGTGTAATTGTTTACTTAATGTTATTATTCTGGTGTTTCAGCATCAACTACATAAACTCCGGGCATAAAGGTGACGTCCCCTCAAATACTCTGGCTAAGGTGAAACGCCTAATGTAATCCTGCTGATTATTAAAAGTGTTCAATATCAATATCAAAAATATGTTTTGTGCCTAATTTAAAATATGATATAAAAGTGAACAAATATATACATATGGTCTTTGCATGGAAACGTCCACTACACTCTCCAGATGATCACTATTGACGTCCTTCATCACAGCAACATAGAAATTTAGATCTTTTTTTTTGAAAATTTAATACTAATAAAATTTGTTGCGAAATTAGGTTTCAGCAATATCAAACAAGACAACAATAGCTATTTTCTGACACTAGTGTATAGGTAAATCCACGACCGACCAGATATTCACACTACGACAAATCCTGGAGAAGACCCAAGAAATGCAGATCGACACAGTCCGATTCGACAGAAATTGTTGGATGCTATCGCTGAGTTTGGTATCCCCGCGAAGCTAATACGACTTTGCGGTATAACACTGACTGACACGAAGTCTTCAGTGAAAATTTCTACCAAGCGAGGCTTTAGACAAGGCGATAGTCTGTCTTCCGATCTCTTTAACATCGTAATGGAGATGATCATGCAGAAGGCTGCAGTAAACAGGAATGGTACCATCTTCAATAAAAGTCACATGTTGCTCGCGTATTCTGATGATATATATATCATTGGACGTGGATTGCGAGATGTTACTGCGGTTTTTTCTAGCATTGAAAAGCAGTCGGCTGAAATGGGCCTGGTGATAAACGATAAACGGACAAAACCAAGTTATTTGTTTCAACGAACAAAGAGTTCACTCCTCTGGGACGCTGCATGAACGTTGACAACTATAACTTTGAAGTTGTAGATGATTTTGTATACCTTGGCTCCGCCATAAACAAAAATCATAATGTCAGCCTGGAAATCAAAAGACGAATATTAATCGCAAACCGCTGCTACTATGCGCTAAGCAAGCGATTTAACGACAAAGCGCTCTCTCGAAGAACAAAGATCCAGCTCTACCAGACTCTGATCCAACCTGTCTTGCTCTACAGCGCAGAATTCTGGGTAATGACACAAGCGGATCAATCTATTCTGGGAGTCTTCGAGAGAAAAATACTACGCAAAATATTTAGAACCATCATCGTTAACGTCGAGTACCGTCGTCGAATGAATCATGAGCTGTATGAGCTGTACAACGACATCGACGTAGTCAGGCGCGTTCAAATAATCTAAATGCGCTGGCTTGGACACGTTGTACGAATGCACCAGCATGACGTCTCACGTCATCCCAGCCTTATAGACATTTTTAAGATAATCTAAAATTTCCATATAAATAAAAATTGCTTGGGAAAAATAGCTTATACGTTATCAAACTGCAAATGCTATTATTTAACACTAGCGCAAATGACGCACCTCTTTCCAGATGATCACTATGGATACACTTCACCCCAGTCATATAGAAATTTTGAGCTTTTTTTGTGAAAAATTTCATATTCAAAAATCTTTTTGGAGAAAACAGGTGAAGCAGTATCAATGTACACCATAATAGCTATAATTTGAAACTAGTGCGACCTACGCACCAATCTCCAGATGACCACCATGGACGTCTTTCATCACAGCAACATAGAGATATTTAACATTTATTTGAAAATATCATAGTTATAAATTTTTTCACAGTTTGGTTGAATATTATTTCTATTGGTAATTATTAATTATGACCAATAGATTTTTGTTCAAGAGTTGTGCATGGTATTATGAGACTGCGGGTAGGGCGTGTAATGTTATTTCAACATTAACCACAATGTCTCGTCAGCGTCCTTAGCTGCGACTTCTCCATTTTAATTACAAACATTAAGAGATGAAAGTTACTCAATGCTTAAGAGAAACACTGCCCTCCGGTGCGAAGATAGTATCATTAAATTACACAACAAGTCAACATAAACTACCCACACAAACTCTTGTCTATGCATGTTTCTATCGAACACAATTGCACTGAAATATTTAAAATTTACATATTTTCTTGGAATAATTAGTCGAGCTCAAGGTCTTTTATTTTTAATATTTATTTCGATATTTCGCTATCCGTCGGATAGCATCTTCAGGAATCTTTAAACAATAAGAAATACAAATTGTTTTGGTCATTATTTATGTTCACATCACAAGATTAAACAAAACTTACGAGTAACAATTATAAAAAGGTCATTTACATACAAATTTAAAAATTGCACTAACGTTAACATCTATTGTTTTTACAGATGATGTGTCTGTAGTTTAATGCTAAGTTCTCAATATCCGATTTGTAGTTCATTCTTCTCTCTTTCGGTATATTGATTATGTGCAACATTTCAAGCATAAATCTTTTGCTGTAATGCTGTTCCGTATCCAGAATGTTAACATTTTCTAAATCCGGTATATGTCCTCTCTCCGCACAGTGGGTAGCAAGTGCGGTTTTTTGGGTTGCGGATTTGACCCTACTTTTAATGTCCGATTTATGTCCGGACATTCTTGTACGAAGTTTATTTTTGGTTGTACCTACATATACCTTGTCGCATTCGTTGTTACTTTCCCCAGAGCAGCTGATTTTATAAATGACGTTGGATTTGTCCATTTTGTCCAGTTTACTTTTTGTGTTTGAAAATAGTTGTTTTAGTGTGTTTGTCGATTTATGTGCAATTTTGTATTTGTTTTTGTCATATATTTTCGATTTTTCCATTCTTTCCGACAATTTTGGGATGTATGCCATTGCTTTGTAGATTTTGGGTTCTTCTTGTTCTTGTGGGTTGCATTGTTTTTGACAATTATTTATTAATTTTGCAATTACATTTCTAGGGAAACTATTTTGTTCCAGTATTGTCGTTATTTTTATTTTGTTTTCTTTGTGGAATTGTCTGTCACTTATCTCCAACACCCGTCTGGCAAAATTTCTGGCAGTGTTCATGATAATATTTTCATGGTGACACGAATAATAATTTATTAATCTTCCTGAGGAAGTTGGTTTTTGGTACCAGTCAACCTTGAGTATATTGCCTTCCTTGACAATAATTGTATCCAAATACGGAAGTCGTCCATTTTTCTCCACTTCGAGTGTAAACTGAATTTGTCGATGAAAACTATTAAGTTTGCTTAACGTTTCATTTATTGCACTTTTCTTCACAATCCCAAAAAGGTCGTCAACGTATTTGGTCAGAAGTCTGGGTTTTATGTGTGGTCCTTGAAAACAATCTTTTAACAGTTCCTCCATCACAATATCTGCAACGATTGGAGAGGCAGGGGATCCCATGGGTAAGCCTTTACATTGAGTATACAATTTTTCCTTATATTTAAAATATCTGTTGTCCTTGATACAGAATTTCAATATTTTTAAGAACAATTCTCTTGAGATTGCAAAATTAATAAATAATTGTCAAAAACAATGCAACCCACAAGAACAAGAAGAACCCAAAATCTACAAAGCAATGGCATACATCCCAAAATTGTCGGAAAGAATGGAAAAATCGAAAATATATGACAAAAACAAATACAAAATTGCACATAAATCGACAAACACACTAAAACAACTATTTTCAAACACAAAAAGTAAACTGGACAAAATGGACAAATCCAACGTCATTTATAAAATCAGCTGCTCTGGGGAAAGTAACAACGAATGCGACAAGGTATATGTAGGTACAACCAAAAATAAACTTCGTACAAGAATGTCCGGACATAAATCGGACATTAAAAGTAGGGTCAAATCCGCAACCCAAAAAACCGCACTTGCTACCCACTGTGCGGAGAGAGGACATATACCGGATTTAGAAAATGTTAACATTCTGGATACGGAACAGCATTACAGCAAAAGATTTATGCTTGAAATGTTGCACATAATCAATATACCGAAAGAGAGAAGAATGAACTACAAATCGGATATTGAGAACTTAGCATTAAACTACAGACACATCATCTGTAAAAACAATAGATGTTAACGTTAGTGCAATTTTTAAATTTGTATGTAAATGACCTTTTTATAATTGTTACTCGTAAGTTTTGTTTAATCTTGTGATGTGAACATAAATAATGACCAAAACAATTTGTATTTCTTATTGTTTAAAGATTCCTGAAGATGCTATCCGACGGATAGCGAAATATCGAAATAAATATTAAAAATAAAAGACCTTGAGCTCGACTAATTATTCCAAGAATATTAAAGAAAAACAGGTCGAATAAAAACTGAAATATAATTTACATATTTTCATTGATTTTACTTGGTAAAAACGGCTTATGCATTGTTAAACCACGTTTGTTTACTTGTATAACATCTAAATGATCTATGTATTATGAAACAAAGCTATATATGTTGTTGTTTTTACTCGATTATTTTATTACATTTTTATAATTGTGTCATATCTCGTATAATGCAGGAATTCTTCAAAAATATACTCATTTACCAATACCACCACCAGCCAAACTGCCTAGAGCTGCGGGGGGAATGGGTGACCTCTTTCCTCTAATGCCAATAGATTCGTTTGGAAACTTGGGCACGCCGATAGCTCCGGTAGTGAAGACAGCCAGAGCGACAATAACGGCAACAATGTTAAAATGCATTATGGTAATAGGAGACACGAGCTGTGCAATGGGAAATTAAACTCTGAATTTTGCATCACTCAGCCAGAGTTTTTATATATGATTTTTTCCATGAAAATACAATAGAAAATGTACTTACTTAGTTAAGTAAATCTAAATTCACAATAATCTAATATATATACACATTAGGGTGGACCTTGTGTCGATATTTTGGTAGATGATGGCTCTATTCCGTGCCTTTTTGAAAAAAAATGACAATGCCGAAAAAAATAATTAAAAAAAAAAAAAATTAGGGGTTGCGCACGAGCCGAGAAAAAGGTCCACTTTGCCAAAATTAGGGGGGAAATTGCCATAGGTCATCAGGGGTCACCCGTAGGAGGGAAGAATGTATGGCCGACCCCCATTAACTTTTTACCGCCAACATTTCCCCCCAAGACACCCACCCCCTATCTCTTCCCCTTAGGGGGGTCACCATACAAAAATGGAGGTTGCTTAGTATTTTCGAAAAACACCATAGGTCATCAGGGGTCACCCCTAGGGGGGGCAAAATATATGACCGACCCCCATTAACTTTTCATCCCCAACATCATTTCCGAACAAACTTACCCTCTATCTCCACTCCTTGAGGGACTCCCCATACAAAAATAAAAGAAGCTGTAATTGAGTAGTACTACTAAGCACTTTTAATATAATATAGTCAAATTAACATATTTTTGTTCGCTGATGGGTATTTCTTGCGGTAAGAATCGATAACATGTAGTAAATACTGTTTCTCTTCTTCGCCTTGACACAGTATTCTATTATAATCTTGTATCATTTTTACTCCTCTTTCGGCAGTGTCGTTCACAACGCGCAAGTTATTTACAATTCTACGACCTTCTTGATAGTCTGCGCGAGATTTCCAGGTTGCTGGATTTGCAAGAATGAAATCTTGCGATATTCCAAATCGTACAAATAAATTTTTGGTATTATGAGAGACGAAGTTGCTCAAGTCTTTAGCCAAGAATTCCTCATTCACATCTTTGAATTTCACCTCGATTTTTTTAACGCTGGTGCTTTTGATTACGACGCGAGGAGCTGGGGGAACCGGGTCGTCTTCTTCACCTTCTTCGTCTTCTTCATCTTCTTCACCTTCGTCATTCTCATTTTCTAGCAATGCTTGGGCCATTTTGGCCTTCAACTCATTTGAAACCTTGTCATCGAAAAAGGCAAGGGCTATGTGCTCATCGGCGAGATACCATAGGTGACCGATAAATTTCTTTATCATTACCCGAGATAAATCCTGGTCAACGGACTTGTACTCGACGATGTCCTTCAAAAACTTCCAATCGTGATTCGGCGCCTCAGCTGCTCGAGAAGAACCAAACCATGCCTTGACGTAAAGTCGCACCACAAAAATACAAACGTGTTGAATACCATTCAATTCACATACAGATAAGTGAAAAGTTCTCCGAAACAAAAACATCTTGAGGCTGTAAATGGCTTTTGCCATCCATCGAGCATGGGAAACGGGTCCTGGAGGTCGGAAATGGTAATTCTCTAGTTTTTCACCCAGAAACAAAAGAATTAATTGTAGCATTTCTTTGTAGTCATCGCGAGGGTGTTTCTCCTTCAATTGATCTAAGCAAAACTCCTTTATGCCGACTTGCATTGCCACAGGAATTTTTCTGACGACTTGATCGTCTATCAAGCCAGAATGGAATGGTTTAACCTTTACAGCGTCCCATTCCTGTTTGAAACGGTCAAAGCAAGGAACGCCTGGTGCACTGGTCTTTCCCATTTTTGTCTCAAAAACTTCCCTTAGCACCAGTTCGTATACGTGGTGTCTGCAAGGTAAATATACGATTTCTCTCTCCAACAGCCGCTCAAGAGCAACTGCGGCTCCGGAGAATGGGCCACTGTTCGTTGATGTCGTGTCGAAAGAAAGTCCTTGTATTCGATGTGTCATATGCCAAGATGCCAACAGTTGATAAACGGCATGTGCTTTTCTCCGGCCTTTTCCTTTCCCATCTTCTACTTTGGGAACTCCAAGAAGTTGTTCTTTTTCTCCGTACGAGACAATTACCGGTAGACGGTCCACCTTCTTTGTACCCACAAAATCCAAAAGCATTTTGCCATCCCAATGGACTATGAAGGATTTAACTGCGACAAGCTGGAGATGAATGAAACGCGTTGAAGAATAAGAATTCTGAATGAGAGCAAATAAATCTATGCGATCTTACTTCTGGATTGTCTTTCACATAACTCAGCATGTTCTCTTGATTTGAACGCCGACATCTCCGAAGCGAAGTACGGTTTATTGTGTATTGTTGAGGATAGCGTCCAAATGCTTCTGCCGCCGCTATCATAATGCCGACCGCGTCTCGGTCAGTCACTTTGCACTTGTCCAAAGCTGATAGGACTCGTTCAGTAAAACATTGTTTGTAACCTCTTCTGTCACCAACATTTGATGGGCCAGCTTCTGCCGGGAAGTTTTCGTCCTGTCTCCCATTATCATCGCTTGAATCACTGCTTGAAAATTTAACCACTGCAATTGAAAGATTTTCATTTGAATATAAACATTGGACGAACACACAAATCGCGAAATAGCTTACCGCCTTTAGCGAACTGATCTCTACTAGATTCCGTTGCACGTTTGCGTCGCAACTCTTCTTGTTCTTCGCGCTCAGCTTTTCTTTTCCTCGTTCGAGTATCAGTAGCGTCCACACCTCCCATAGTTCCTGGCCGGCCATCTTCTCTTTGCTTTAGCAGAAACTCAATGTCTTCGGTATTTGTCATTTTCTCAAGGGCGTTGGCGTGTGCGATGTCGAAAAGATTATTCAAGCTATCAGAAAACTTATTCTCTTTTTCTCTAGTGGACTCAGTCTTTCTGTGAGATGACTTTCTTAAAGCATCCCACTCATCGTGCAGCGCAGCTATTTTTCTTGTAACATCTCCTCTGGCTTTCGTCGGAATAGCTGCTTGGCGCCAAAAAATCATCACTGCGTCCGCGAATATAACCGCACTATTTTTCTTCGACATGTTTCGTTTGCGAATGTTGAAGAAATGCATTCTTAGCACTTGCTTCTTCGACGGTAATTTGTTCCCCGTAATATTCATGCTTGGATAACCAATCAAAAAAATATCGTCGCGCGATCTAAGTTGTGTTATCATCTTAACTTTTAAAAAACGGGAGAAAAATCAATTTACTTTTCGCGGTCGTCGGCACTTGTTGAATGACAACAATCGATGAATGAACTGCTATTTATAACTACTACGTATTTTGCAATATTTTACTGCCAGGTACTGATGAATAGGGGCATCTGCTACGTGTGCGTTTCAAATTTTTCAAGACTTTCCAAACAATGACCACTCTTGAATATTGGTGGAATTTCTGTAAAAAAATCAAAAAAAATTAAAAAAATCTCGATATTGTGCAACTGTAAATACATAGATTTTCAGTATTTTTGTATGGGGAGTCCCTCAAGGAGTGGAGATAGAGGGTAAGTTTGTTCGGAAAAGATGTTGGGGATGAAAAGTTAATGAGGGTCGGTCATATATTTTGCCCCCCTAGGGGTGACCCCTGATGACCTATGGTGTTTTTCGAAAATACTGAGCAACCTCCATTTTTGTATGGTGACCCCCCTAAGGGGAGGATATAGGGGGTGGGTGTCTTGGGGGAAAATGTTGGCGGTAAAAAGTTAATGGGGGTCGGCCATACATTCTTCCCCCCTACGGGTGACCCCTGATGACCTATGGCAATTTCCCCCCTAATTTTGGCAAAGTGGACCTTTTTCTCGGCTCGTGCGCAACCCCTAATTTTTTTTTTTTTTAATTTTTTTTTTCGGCATTGTCATTTTTTTTCAAAAAGGCACGGAACAGAGCCCTCATCTACCAAAATATCGCAAAAATTTCATTTCAAGGTCCACCTTAATAAACATGTACATTTACTTAACTTGTATATATTTGTTGTTGTATCCTAAAACGGCAGCTGCTATTGCTTGTACAAATAACGTTTTATATTATGGCTGCTGAAATATTTTTCCTATAAGTTTCAAACAAATATATAATACAAAAAGTTTTGGAACAGGCAGTGCATCTGCTAGTGATATTGTTTTGATGTTTGCTGTCACATTAGATTAGCAAATATATTATGTTTTTATATCCCATACCAGTAAAGTTTTATTTGTTTACTAAATATTTCTTAGCAAACTTTAATTTTTCATTAATTTTGCTATCATATGACTAGAAGAAATTCATTTTTTGTCTTTCCAGGTGTATTTACTTGGTAAATATTTAAAAAGCTAGGAAAATTTTTATTTTTTTGTCCTGCCAAATTTTGGTATAAAATACCTGGACTGTTGATGGAAAATTCAGAGTATAATTTCTCATTGCACAGTTCGTGTTTCCTATTACCAAAATGCATTTCAACATTGTTGCCGTTATCGTCGCTTTGGCTGTCTTCACCACCGGAGCTATGGGCGTGAAGTTGCCAAAGGAATCTATTGGCATTAGAGGAAAGAGGTCACCCATTCCCCCTGCAGCTCTAGGCAGTTTGGCTGGTGGTGGTATTGGTAAATGAGCATATTTTTGAAGAAGTACCGCAGTACACAAGATTTGACCAGAATTATAAAAATTTAATAAAATAAACGAGTAAAAACAACTATATAGATTTGTTTCATAAATCATAAAATATTTAGATGCTATACAAGTAACTGCACGTGGTTACCAAAACAGTTAAAAGTAATATTATTTCGTGTCTGTCCTCTCTCTCTCTCTCGTTGAGTATGGGGGTATGCTATTGTTTTCTAATGAGCATAAGCCGTTTTTACCAAAGATATGAAAACTTCAAATAATTGTGGGCAATTGTGTCCGATGGACGCATGCATAGACAGGAGCTTGTGTAGGTGTATTATATGGACTTGTTGTGTGCTTTAAGGATACTATGTATCTTGAGCAGTGTTTCTCAATTGCATTGATTAACTCTCATCCCTTAATGTTTGTGATCATAGCGGAGGAGTCGCAGCGAAGGTCGCTGACGAGACATTGTGGTTAATGTCGAAATAACATTATACAGCGTTACCCGATGTCTCATAATACAATTCACAGCTCTTGAACAAAGACCTATTGGTCATAATAAATAATAACCAATAGAAATTATCTTCCACCGAACTATGATGATTATTTAAAATAGTATGTAGACGATTGGTTTATTTTTAATAATGTTTATTAAAAACATATGATTGAATCGTACAAAGTTTATTATTATAGAATAGGCTAAATTAAGTTAGCAATAAATTAGCAATATTTCCGCACTGTCGCTTCAAAACTGTAATGATACAAAAACACACACAAACGTTGACCATAGGCGAGGTTATGAATTGTAATCATTGGTACTACGTTGCGCTCCATGTATGCCGGCAATTAACGTTTCCAAACACACACACAAACACAACTTTTCCCTTACAATACATTGAAACCGACAACTAGCGTTTCCAAGCTTCATTGTACTATCAACCTTACCTCGCCGATCGTCAAACGTGAATGAGCAAACTCTATTTCAATTTCAATTTCAATTTATTTTATCCATTTTTTCAAACAACACTTACGGCACAATGGCACTCTATAACAATATTATCTTAAAATACTAAGTATACACTACAGCTACTAAATCAATACATATTTACATATAAGTGCCGTGGTGTCCCACGGTCACATAGTCAATCTTAACGCTATTTTATTTTATATAATACTCTTACACTAAATTCTCGTAAAAATTAGGATTATTTTAAAAAGGGAGATATTTCAATCAGGGGAATTGGGTTTAACTACTTAAGACTACTTATGACTAATAAAAAATGTATATACAAAACAAAAATAATAAAAACAAAAACTATTTACAAGTATGCACATATTTACATAAGAAAAAGAACAAAAGAGAGAGAGAGAGGGAGAGACAAACAAAATCTGGAAAGATAAAAAACTATTTACAGGTTATGCACACATGTGCATACCGAAGGTCACGGCTTACTGGGAGGTATTGTACACCGTGTCCTCTACATCCAACGTTCCTAGCCTCATATGGTAAAATAGAAGCCTGTCATCCCTGAACAAAAGTCCTTCACTATCTTGTCTTAATAGGCCCTCCGGGGGCCTATAATTTTCCGACAGATAACCCGCGAGTTGTCTGTCGGGCTCTAAACAGTTTCTAACTATGGAATTGTCCAAGTTAGAACTTCTTTCTAAAAATTTCAACGCATTCTTTACAAGAAATGCGTCGAGTCTATCGAACTCAACCAAATTGTAGATCGACCTACGAGAGGGCCTTCGATAAGTCCCATCCTCGTGTCTAGTCGGCCTCAATCCTAGACAACTTGCCAATATACGAGCCTCCCAAATGCGTAAACGCTCCATTTGGTGGGATGAGATCCCAAACCAGACGGGAAACGCGTACGCAATAATGGGCCTGATGATCTGTTTGTAGATCAGCAGTCTTACTCGGTCGGTGAGCAAACTCTAGCCACAGCTCCTTGATATATACACAAGCGAAAACAACAACAAACATAAAATAGCCAGTGAATGACAGTAGCTGCGGTGATAAATAAGTGAACATAACAGGGTTGAATTCAAAATTAGTATTAGTAGTAGATCAAAAATAGCCGTTATGTAGTGTTAGTGATTTTGAATAAGAATATGAAATGCATTGTTGTTAGTACTTAAATTATACACTGCTACAAATATTAAAAATTTCTATGTGGCTAGATGACGTGGGTCCATAGTGGTCATGTGGAGATCAGTGCGTCAATCACACTATTGCCAAATAATAGCTATTATAGTATAGTTTATCACCAAATAAAACGTTTTCCCAATAAATTTCCTTAATAAGAAATTTTTACCAAAAAAAATTCAATATTTATATGTTGCCGAGCTGAAGTGCATCCATAGTGGTCATATGGAGTGGGTGCGTCAATCTATATAAAGGTAAATAATAGCTATTGTTGTCTAGTTTAATACCGCATAAGCCGTTTAACCCAAACAAATTTAGTAATTCTGAAATTTATAAATACATAAATGTTCCAAATTTCAATGGTGCTGTGATGAAAGACGTCCATGGTTGTTATCTGGAAATTGTTGCGTAGGTAGCATCGAACAACAGCTATTATGCTGTAGTTTGATACTGCTTCACCAGTTTTCTCATAAAAGAATCTTGAATATGACATTTTTCACAAAAAAATTCAAAATTTCGAATTATTATTTTATAAAATCCTTCAAAATTTCTTTCCATAGTACTCATCTAGAGGGAGGCGTGTCTAGTTGTCAAGTTTGATACTGCAGAAATAGAATATCCCAACAAAATTTATTAATATGGAAATTTTCAAAAAGGTCTCGAATTTCCTATGTTGCTGTGATGTTGGGCGTCCATAGTGGTCATTTGGAGACTAGTGTGTTATTCCCACTAGTCTCAATAATAGCTGTTTTGGTCAGGTCGACCACACATCAACCGTTTTCCCTAAAAATAAAAATTTTGTATAAAAACTTTTTTCAAAAAACATTTTGAATTTCTATATAGCTGATATAAAGTGCGTCTATAGTGGTCATATGTAAAGGAGTGCGTCAATCGGACAAGTGCCACATAATTGCTATTATAGTCTTATTTAAAATTGCGTAAGCTGATTTCTCAAACAAAATTCTTATTTATGAAATTTTGTACAAAACATTTCAAAATTTTTGTGTTGTTGGTCTGAAATGCGTCCTAAGTGGTCATTTGGAAAAGAGTGCGTCAATCGGCATAATACACTTTAATAGCAATTGTTGTCTAATGTGATAATGTATAAGCTGTTCTCACCAAAAATTTTTTATAAAAATAAATTTTTTTAAAAAAATTTCAATGTCGCTGTGATGAAGGGCGATCATGTTGGTCATGTTGAGAGGGGTGCGTCAAGTGGTCTCGTGTCATATAATCATTAAAAAACTACACCATAACAGCTATTACCTGCCACTAGTTTGACAGAAACAACTTGCTTAAAACTGTAAAAATAGACAAAAACTTTATTCGAAAAAAGTGTTTGATTCGCATATCTATAAAACAGACTACCCTCGTTGAATTTTCAAGATTTTGTACACATATCTGGCATACCGGACCGGCCGTTGCATAGTAGTTAGAACATGCGACTACCATAAGGCAGATCCCAGGTTTGACTCCTGGCTCCCGTCATCTACCATTTTTCTTTCTTTGCCGGCCCCCTCGATGTTGTCGACAGCAACTTCACAGTAGAAGTGTCGATTCAATCGGCATGTTTAGTAAAAAGCTTCTCAAACAGTGGCGTTTGACTTCGTCGATAAACAAGTAAGTGCCGTTAGTTGTAAATCTTAAAAAAGAAATCGTGTTGATTCACAACAACGTGAGAAGCTATTCGATATCTCATTCATGGTGTGTAGAGGGAAATTAAGTTAAGTTTTATCTGACATACTATTTACTATCTAATATTTTTTTGATTTATTTAAATATTTTTGCAGATCTAAAGCTTTTCGTGAGTTTATACCTATACGACATACCTCGCCTAAATCACTTAACAGAGCCATGTTAATCAAAGTGGTTTGTGTCTTGGCTAATTACAATACGAATAAGTATAACTTTACACGCATTCAAATATAGTAGATGTTTTGTTAAATAAAAATTCACATATTTTTATACAGCTTTTATTATTTCATTAAATGATCAAATAACATGATCAGGAAAAGTTAACAATCCCCGACTCCTGTCTTGTCATTCATCAAATTCGTATATTTATCCTTGGAGACTGCCGATAGCGGCAGGTGGGATGGGTGCTCTCCTTCCCCTTCTTAATGGCTCACCCATTGCTCCCGAGGCAAAGACAGCTACAGCAAGGATAATAGCAGCAATGTTGAAGTTCATTATGATAAAATATAGAACGTTTTAAATAGATTTGAATGCGTTTCTGATTGGAAGCCTAAAAAGCTGTCGGTATTTATACCACTTATGGCGTTCTAAATTCGATATCGACAATGCAGTTGCTTACGTTTAATTATAATTTAATTTTAAAAATATAATAATATATTTTATAAAATCAACAACGAATTTATTAAATTCATATGTTTGCTCAGACATAGAAGAAACTGATGCGAATTTCAAAACTAATAAATGCAAGTGTGGCTAGAAAAAAAGAGTACAATGCAGCAACATAAACAAAATTTCGCAAAAGCTACACAAATATTTGACAATGCCTTTTCGTTGAATATGAGCAACTTCTAAGTTTATTTCTATTGAATTACGACTGCTGCAGTTGGTATAAATAAAGCCGGCATTTTCAAGAAAAACATCAGAAACGTCTTCACATCCAGTTAAAACGTTCCAGTTTCTTTAAAAATGAATTTCAACATTGCTGCTATTATTCTTGCTCTGGCCGTCTTTACCACCGGAGCTATGGGCGTGCAGTTGACAAAGGAATCTATTGGCATTAGAGGAAAGAGGTCACCCATTCCCCCTGCAGCTCTAGGAAGTTTGGTTGGTGGTGGTATCGGTAAATGAGTACATTGTTGGAGAATTATCACAGTATACAAGATTTGGCCACTATTATAGAAATGCAATAAAATAAACGCTTATAAAAGAATAGTTTTGTTTTATAAATCATTTAGATGCTATACTGGTAAGTACACATAGTTACAAAAATAGTTAATAGCAATATTATTTCGTTGTTGTAGTCTCTCTTGTTGAGTTGATTATTTGATACTACAAAATGTGAAATGTGTTGGTAGAGATGTATTGTACTCTAATGTTGTCGATGTTGTCGACAGCAACTTAGCAGTATAGTTTCGAGTCAATCGGCATATCTAGTAAAAACCTCCTCAAACAGTGGCGTTCGCATTTGTCGATAAACAAGTAGATGTCGTTAGTTGTGAATCTGAAAATTGAAAGCGTGTTTATTCACAACAACGCGACAAGGTATTGCATACCTCATTTATGGTTGGTAAATGGAAATTAAGTAAGTAGTAAATATTATCCACAACATCATAATATAAGAGGAACTGATGTAGCAGAGCTCATCGGATCCAAATTTATACGATTACTAGCTTTCCCGGCTCGAGATGCTTCACCCGTACTTACAATGAATCTTCTTAAGAATTTACTCAATACGGATAAAATGCAACGCCTAATAAGACGAACAAACACCCCGTTTATGTGATTGTAGCTTTATCCCATTGGTCTGAGTGATAGTACCGCTTTAGTCGAATTTCAAAAGAAACATTCGTATCACAAATCTGAAATGGACTGGTACTCCCTCTAATTCTGGGTGATGGTACCAGTTTTATCTCTTTTCGGCCCATTTAACACTAATTGTTTGAATCTGCCGGTTCTTTAATTCTAAAAGGAGCCATTCTATATATATTTTTGTAACTCTAACTTTAGGCATATGGTCTGGACGATAGTACCAGTACCTTTTTCGGTTTTTTTTACACTAAAAAACTACTAAAAATAACTAAAATATTCACTTCAATTTTGCGACTTTACCTTTAGCCGTTTATTACCAGCTTTATAATTTTTCGCCCTTTAAGGGGTAAGAATTTCGAAAACCTTCCTTGCTTCGTTCTAATTCCATGATTATATCATTAGCCGTTTGGTCTGGGCGATAGAAACTTTTTTATCCCTTTTTTGATTTCCAAAAAAAAAAACTTTCAATGCAATTTGATATTGACCATGCCCATACCGTCCATGGTCAGGTGATGGTATAACTTTTATACCTTTATAATTTGGTATAACTTTTATACTTTTTATCCCAGAAATCCATTTTAAGCTGAGTTTTACTCGAAAGAGGAACAACCACCCAAAAGTTCATCATCCTATCTACAGCCAGTATGAAAATTTTTATTACAATCGTTGTATTAATATGACCGACATAACAAATTTTCCAAAAAGGGCGTGGCACTGCCAATTTCCCAGCGAAACGTAATCCCCCATGTACCATTTACATATGTAGGAAATCTCATCTTCCTAACTTACATGGTTCGTGAAATATGACCGATTGAAATTTTGGTTTGGATGTGTGGTGCCACGCCCCTTTGCCTAATTATGTTTTTATGTAGCCTATGATAGAGGTCCTACTGATAGTACTACACAGTGAAAATTTTATTGCAATCGGTGCATTTATTTCACCGAGATAACGATTAATTTAAAAGGGGCGTGGCACCGCCCATTTTTAAAGCGAGACGTATTATACTTTGTATCAGTAACATATGTAGCAAATCTCATCTTCATACCTATAATGGCTTTTGAGATATGACAGCTTGGGTTTGTGTGGGCGGTGCCACGCCCTTTTGTCTAAATACATAGGCCCTATGGACGGTATCACAAATTGCAAACGGTCTATTTATTTGGCCAATATAACTAATTTTTAAAAAGGGGAGTGGCATCGCTGGCTTTCCACAAAAAAAAAAAATTCTTTTTGTACGACCAACATACGTACCACATATCTTGACTTCGTGACAATAATGATTAATGAGATACAGCCATTTTAAATTTCGAGGTGTATGGGGCGGTGCCCCTCCCTTTTGACCCCCTTGCGGACCGAATTTCCAAAAATCGCTTCTTAGTGCCCGCCTACGTCATAAAAGGTACTTACATTCCAAATTTCGTGGTTCCAACTTTAGCCGTTTGAGCTGGGGAGTGAGTGATCAATCAGTCACCCAATCCAAACTGTTTGCAAATATTTAGTTTAGTTTTATATTGAACTGCAATCAGTTTTTAAAATGTTTATCAATATATTACATTTTTCCGAATCCTCAAACAAATCAGCAATATATGAAGCATCTCTCCTATGAAAAACCTATGTAAAAGTCAAATTTATTAACAAACTTTATAAGGTTTCCACGCACTAAGTGTACAAATTCAGACTCAAGTTAATTATTTACATAGAGTCTTTTATCGGTATAGGAATTTTTGAATGCGCGTGGCTCAAAGTTTGGTGTTTACTTTAGGGCCAGGTGTTTTTGTGGTGCTTTTGACTAATATTACTTTAACTTTCTATCATGAACAATAGGCTGCCATTGTGTCTGCAACAAATATACATTTAATCATTACGCAAATATCAACAATAAAATATATAGAGATATGAAATATACATATTAGTCAGATTGACAGACGCGGTGTTTTTCCACTAGCCATTTATTTTTATAATGTTTGAATGCAATTTGTTTGAAAATGGCCATGCACTCGATGCATGTACTGCAGATGTTTTGGAGGAAAATCGCAGAAATGCATAGAAAATTGGTTGCTTTCTGTTGTCAATATTTATCTGTTAAACGACACCAACAGTTTAGGTAAAAATTGAGAATTTCAGTGTTTTTACATATATGTTATTTTATTTTTTAAAATATAAAATCCCTACTTTGGTAGTTTCATAATGAAAAAAAAAACTGTTTTTGTCTTATTTATCTACTTTCTTTATTATTATCATTATAATTAATTTTGATTATTATTTTGAAGAACATTATTATTTATTTTTCTATCTACATTTTCTTCGAAATGTGTACTTATTTCTGTAATTATTGTATCTTTTCAGGTAAGTTTATGTAATATAACTTGTAACACCTCAGCAATGCAAGTAAGTAGACGACATGAAAGGGCAAACCAAACAACTTTGTTTGGAAGATCATGAAATACGACTTATAACGTTTTGTTATACTATTACTAAAAATAATAGGTCTTTAAAAATAATTATTATATTATTCGCCATCTTACATTTCCTAACGAAAACCCGAATTACATTGCCAGCGCCCTTACCACTCGGGACAAATAGCTCTTTTTTAAGAAACAACAAAAACAGTTGACAGTACAAAAATTATCTATATACTAGCTTTCCCGGCTTGCGTTGCTTCAAATACAAAAAATACAAAAGTACAAAAGACGAACGAACACCCCATTAATGTAATTGTAGCTTTGTCCCATTGGTCTGAGTTGTTGTACTCCTTTTTTCCCACAACTAATTCTATAGTAAGCATGCCCATATTCGATTATAGCTTTTGCCGTTTGGTCTAGTTAATGTTTTATCCCTTTTCGGCCTATTTACCCCTAAATGTTGGAATTTTTAAAAACCCCATCTGTCCCCTCTCTTATTCTAAAGGGAGCTATTCTATATACATTTTCGTAACTATATAGTACCTGGACGGTAGCACCACTTTTATTCCATTTTCGGTATTTTTACAACTAAGGAATGAATGTCGAAAAATTACTTCACTTCGCACTGCTAAAATATTCCCTTCAATTTTTGAAACTATACCTTTAGCCGTTTAGTATCAGTTCAGTATCAGTATCGGTCTTTTGTACCCCTAAAATTGAGCAAGCCTAAATAAATTATCATGGTAATATTTTTATTGGTCTGGGGAACAGTAACATTTTTATCCCTTTTTAGATTTTTTTTTACCCTGAAATATTGGATTTAAAAAAAGCCTTCAATCCTATTTGCTAGTGAGCATTCCCATATTAATTTTCGTGATTATAGCATTTGCCGATTGGTCTGGGTGATGGTATAACTTTTATCCCTTATTGGTAATTTTTACCCCAACCACCCCAAATTTCATCATCCTATCTACAGCCAGTAAGCAATTTTAGATATATAGATTATAAGAATGCTATTGAATTTTTTCAAAACGGGCGTGGCACCGCCCATTTCCCAGAGAGACGTAATCCCCCATGTACCATTTACATATGTAGCAAATCTCATCTGCATACCTTTAATGACTCGTGAAATATGGCCGATTGAAATCTCGGTTTGTGTGGGCGGTGCCACGCCCCTTTGTCTAATTATGTGTTCATGTAGCTTTTGATAGAGGACATATGGACAGTATGACACAAAGAAAATATAATTGCAATCGATCCATTTATATGGCCCACTTTTCACAAACAAAGTATTTATTTTCTTTTACGACCAATATACATACCAATCTCAACTTCATACGTATAATGGTTCAAAAGATACAGCCATTTCAAAATTTGAGTTGTATGGGGCGGTGCCACACCGATTAGAGATCATAAAAACAAAACTTGTAATTCAAGAATCCCACAAGATTACATACATGTTCTAGAATACAACGCAATCTATTAAATTTAACATATTTTGTGTTATTCTGGGAAATGTTCCCACTTTTATATATTTAAGCAAAGCAACCGCTATGACGAACATAGACCTTGATACAAAATCCAAGGCTCTTGCAACCATCTACAGTTACTTGTGGAAAACCTAAAACTTTCCATCAATTCTGTGTAGCAAATGTAGACCCTAACCACCTGTAGGCATTAAATTGTCAATCTAAAACTTTCCATTAGCTTCGACTAGAAATGCTTTGTTATTCTCTTATAACATGACGGCATACAATTAAGCCGGCTGTGTTTACTTCTTGGTGAATTATTTTTCTAAAAAAAAAATGTATAATTTATAAGAATGGTTATGCTAAAATCAACATAGATTGCAGACATACATATGTAGGCTTAGACAGCTGTTGGGAATTTCAATAATTAAATAATTCTTAAACTCTTGCTAAGCAAATATGTGCTAATATCAGCTAATCAAATATAACATGCTACATACAATAGCAAAACTTTGAAAAATTGCAAAAGCTATGCAAATATTTAAGCTTTAAATAAGAAGTAAGATATGGTATATTTTATTTCATTAAAATGTTGATTGCCAAAATAAAAGACAAAAGCTTTCAAAAATATCACAGTACAACATTTTTCAGCTCATTGATTTGGGACTCAATTCTGAGAACTGCACGTGGCATAATAATTAAATATCGATTTGAAGTTAGTAAGTATCGTATAGGGGATTTTGTCACGTTTTAGGCTATTTTGTTTGACATAACTCGAGAACCACTAGTCCGAAATTAAAAAAAAAATTAAGAATTACAATTCCTTTAATCAGTTCATATAACATTTCCTTACATAAGCAACAGTTTCACCTTTACATTCATCAAATAATTTTGAACTGGGTTTATTTTGTAGCAGTTATAATAAAACTTTTGTACACCGTGGCGTATGATTTACGTGGAATATTATTTATGATAATCATACGCCACCATATAACATTGTAACAAAAGAACCTAAAACGTGACAAATTCCCCTATACGATACTTACTAACTTCAAATCGATATTAAATTATTATGGCATGTAACTCGACAAAACGAATGATGCAGAACTTATTCTGTTTGGGGCTACTTTCACGTGCAGTTCTCAGAACTGAGTCCCAAATTCATGTATTGTACTGTGTATTTTAATAGTTTTTATTATCAACAAAATTTTTTTTACATTTTTCCTTTGCTATGTCTTTATGGCGTCTTGAGAGTTGCATAAGTGTAAATTTTTTAGTACTGTCATTGTCTTATTGGGTTTTTCATGATCATTTGTATATTAAATACTATATAGTTTAGTAGCTATAACTGATATCTGTGGTCTATGAACGTTACACGCACCTATAATAACTCTTATTTTTATCCAGTTTGTTAACCAAATGTTAGAGACTTTTCTTTGTCAGAGTTTCAATTGTTTTAATCAACGATCGTGGTTTCAGCCAGATGGGGCATCATGTCACACCTCCAATGACTCTAAAGACTCATAGCTAAATGTTAAACGTAATTCGTCTGGTATTACAATTTAAGTTAGAGTGACAAAAATATTTAATATTTTTTTATACATATGGGTAAGGCCACCGTCAGTAACGTCACGTTCGTATACATATTTTGGTGAATATCTTTACTAAATACTATTATTTCTCCCAACTTGAGAGCGGCATATGAAAGTTCTTGTCATAACTGTTGTTTCATACGTTGACAATTTTGCTGTATCTCGTTTTGTTGTGAAGTTATGACCATTTTAAGCCGTCAGTAACGTCACCGGATTTTGGAAGTGTGTTTTGAGGTTACTGAACGTTTGTGTAAAAATTAGCGAATTGCAAAGAGTTTATGTTTATAATTGCCCAGTATTTAAAAAAGGAAGGCTGAAAGATGATTTTTATCCAAAAGGTGGACTTAAATGTTATGTTTTAATCACGTAATCGCCATAAAAGCAGTGTCAGTAACGTCACACAAAAATGTCAGTAACGTCACACGTACGAATTTCGGTAGGATTTTCGGGTCTTTTTTCTTTTGGGTTAATAGAGGGACCCTTAACGACCAAAAAATCATCGTAGAGGAGTTTTAAGATGCAACCTGGGGAGATATTAAGACTAAACCACTCACACATAAAAAAAAATTTTGAAAATCGGGCTTGACCTTTAGAGCTGATTTTTGTAAGATAGAGTGTTAGTAAATTAAATTATCTCTTCAAGAATGTGAATAGCTTGAGGGTTGAAATTGGTTTCTGAACAGTTTTGCATCATTAAAATTAAAATTTGTAATTTCTCCCTACTTTTCAGTTTTAGCGGCTATTTAGTACGAAAAATGTCGAATTAACTTCTGTTTTTTTTTTTTTTTGTGATAAAAATTTTGTGTGAGTATTTTGAACAAAAGCCAGAACACTCTGTAAAATAAAAACATATTATTATTGGAAAAAACAAAATTCTTTACTAATTCAGTCTTGTTAATATTTGCAAAATTAAAACATCAATTCAGTTGAAGTTTTTTTTTAACATAAATAAACATAAAATATCACAAACAAAAAAGAAATTTTAATTGTATCCCTGCTGAGACGTAGCATAGGCTACTATTTCGTCCCCAATGGTACGAATTTGGTGCGAAGACGAAATGTCACGAATTTTTTTTGCGTTTGCAAAAATTGTGGCGGTATCCAAAACGGTGTTAATTTTGTTGAACTCTTCTTCAGCAACTTCCGCAACTAGTATTCGCCATTTTGTAAGTTGGAACGCCTCAACGAATTCCCGTGCACTGTTTACTATGCAGTGACGAGCTTTTTACTTTTGTACTCGTCGTATTTGTTGCTTTCTTTTAGCTTTTTAACATAACGCTTGTCTCTTTTTGCACCAGGAATCGGAGTCTAGAAATTAAATACCAAATTATTAAGCAACAAAGTAAAAAAAATAAAATTAAAATAATCCGTCAGTAACGTCACCCAATCTTTTTTTTGCAAAAATACCCTGCTATGTGCTAATAATGCTTCATTTAAGCATTGATTATGAAAGTACTTCAAAAGTACTCAAAAAAAATCAGCTCATCCAACCTCTTTTATAATTAGTTAATGCATAAAAAAAACATTTTATTAAAATTTGTCAGTAACGTCACCATTTATTTGCGGCTGATTACTTTAAGTCCTAATTGGTCCAAAACCCAAGCTTTGTACACAAATTTGCTTGTCAGTCAATAGTTTGATTTGTATTCTATCCAAAAAAAGTAATCATCTGTCTAAAGTATAAAAAATAAGAACAAAATTTATCTTTTTCGCAGACATTGGTATATTTTCCAAATACACCTTGCACGTGCCACTTATGAAAAGGATGTAAAATGTCACATCAGACACAAATTTTGCACTGGCATACATTGCTGTCATATTCTATATATATAAGACATTTGAAATATAAAACAAATTTTGGACCTTGTGACAGAAAAAAAATCTATGTGGTTTCATTTTTTCGTGGCCTTGCCGATATATAATATTGTCGTGAAGTATTTAAATATTTCGATAACAAAATCGGTTATCTTAAAATTATGCTTTATGTATAAAAAACTGATTATTTCTATGCTGGCTCAAGTCATGTTTTGTCTCCAAAACAAAATCTTCTGGGATATGGCAAGCTTGAGTGTTAAGCTTATGCTAAATACGACAGCGGTTAAAAAGTTTGCCGACCTAACAAAGAAAACACAACAAATTCGAAAAAAATGTTTATTTCTCAGCATTTATTTATTTTTATTTCTAGGTAATAGGCCGAGGGAGCCACAACGGACGAATAACCCGTGTGATGAAGTAATTCAACCTTTAATTTATTGACTTTAGCCATCACATATCGTGATGTGCATTGTCTTGTAAAAATAGCATGTATGTAGTCTTTTTCCAAATATAGTCTTTTTCCTTAATTTTATCATATAATTCTATCAAATAAGTTAGCGTAGAACTGTCCATTGATTGTTTCTGCTCTCACCTTCATCCAATAAAAGAGACTTATTGATAGCGTGTTGTTGAGAAACACTGGTTTAGTCCAGTGGTATGCCAACGATGCAAAGCACAGTGGCACCGCCCCATACATTTCTTGGAAAAAATAGAAGAAGCGGTCATACAGCTAAGAAATTTTGCAGAATCACTTCTATGGGCTAAATTAAGAAATTTTGAAAAAATCTTGGAAAACCGCCTACCGCCACACCCACCTCCCGTATAACTGCACTTGCCAAAATTTGTATTTTTGGACCTAGGGACTCGAAATTCGGGACACTTCTTAATTGAGTTCTCCTTATGAAAAAAAAAATTAAACATATTGGGGATGCCACGCCTACTTTATAAAAAACTAGTGGGCCCGGCAATGCTTCGCTATTGCATATTAACTTGTAATATATTTCACATTTAGGTCAACAAAGTACATTGAAAACGGTACTTAAGCTCGACAATAATATATTGAGTTTATTTAGTTATGTAACTTATTTAAAGTAACTCCTTAACATTAAAGTTAACCAATTAAGTTTAATTGTTGTAAATGCTAATAAAAAGTTCATCAGCAAAGTCATACCTTTAGTGCCGGCATGTAGATTAAGTTTTTTCTGTATGTAGGGCGAAAAACCACTTCTTCCAAAAATCGGAAACAGACATTCCTCTAAAGATCAAAATTATTTATTTTGATCCGTAGTAGCATGAACCATCTGTATGCTAACTATCTCTTTGGTCATAAAAAAAACATTTTTGTTATGCCTTCTCCTATTGACCGCAAATGAAAATTCTGTTTGAAGCTTCATGCCTTTAGCCATAAAAACTCCTTTTGTCATGTCTTCTTCTCACACGGATCAAGAATAATCCGGAATACTATTTTTGTATTGAACTCGTATTACCATTTTTTGAGATACATCGGTCACCAACGTTTGGCTTAACAAAGTGATGGTCTCACGCGCTGTATGGCATGTTACACCGTCGTGTTGGAACCATTTCTCCTTTAAATAATGTGCAATGCCATGATAAATAAAAAAAATCAATTGACCGTCCACTGGCTCTAGTTCTTCTACCAGTTGGATTTTATATGAATGTGGGCCAAGATCTTTCCTCAGCATTTGCAGAGACCGAGTTGCTAAGAAAGACGTCGGTTCGATAAATTCGAGTCCCCTGTCACACTAACGTCTACAACGTCGATGGCTTCTATTAGCTGCACCTCAACTTCACTTCATTATATGCACCCTCAGGTAGAGATATTTTTTTTAGCAATGAGCAATTATTCAGTTACTTCAGACCAATGGGCCCGGCTCTAATTTTTACCTACCATTCCGATGTTTGGAGACCAAGTCGAAAAGAATAGTATATTTTTGATTTTTTTATTGGGATCCCGCCCAATATTCTGAAAAATGATTTTTAAAAACTTAATTTCTGTATGCCAACTCTCAGAGGCCATAACTTTTTAACAAATACATAGATTTGCTTCTGTAATACCTTATTTAGTTTGTAGGGAAGTCAGTTTTACGCAGAAGGTCTCAGAAAATATAAATCTGAAGTTTTCGGTTTGTGCTCATTTAAAAACAAAAAAAATCTTTATTTGAAATTTTCATGCTTTCCAACGCGAGCTAGGAATTGATTTTAGACACAAAGTTTTTTGGTGAAATTTTCTTTAAATTCATCGTAGATTCCGCATTTGGTTACGAATTTTGCGAATAAAAAAATATACTATGGAATTTTGACAGTTTTAACCGTTTGTTTTAAAAAGGGTGTGGAACAACCCATTTCCTCATTTACTGTAATTCATACTGCAACAACAACATATGTAACAAATCTCATATTCATACCTCTGATAGTTCATGAGATATAGCCCTTTTAATTTTCAAGTTGAATGGGCGGTGCCACGCCCCTTTATCCAACGCCCCACAACCAAGTATACCCTGGGACTATCAACAGGTCAACAGTACCACTTGGTAACATTTTCGTATCAATCGATCTATTAGAAAAGCGGTTAGAGCGATTTTTGAAAAGAGGGCATGGCACCACCCACTTCCTCCCTGGATGTAATTAATACTGCTCTAACAACATATATACCAAATCTCATCTTCATATTGACGCCCTATGCTCCAATGGGAGTTAGAGGAACACACATATATATATCATCTTCATACCTCTGATAGTTCATGAGATATAGCCCTTTTAATTTTCAAGTTGTATGGGCGGTGCCACGCCCCTTTATCCAATCACAACCAAATATAGCCAGGGACTATCAACAGGTCAACAGTACCACTTCGGTCTATTAGAAAAGCCGTTTATTTCATAGATCCCCGAAGATGTGATTTACAATAGCTAAGTATATAAATTAAATGAATGGTCTGAGTAAAATGGAATAGCAACGAATTGCCAATTTCTATTCCCTAAATGTGGAAAACTCCAAACAATGTATTGCCTATGTTATCCGCAGGGTTATTCTGAAGATGCTCTGAAAATTTCATCAAAATCGGCACAGCCGTTTTCGAGTCCATACGTTGCAAACATACAAACATATATATATATAGGAAAGGGGAGTTTTTATCCCTTTTGCTATTTTCACCCCCTAAATGTGGGAAAATTCAAACAATGTTTAGCCTATGTTACTTGCGAGGTTATTCGGAAGATTCCATGAAAATTTCATCAAAATCGGTGCAGCCGTTTTCGAGCCCATACGTTACAACAATACACACATCCCCACACACACACACACAACATACATGTTTCGAAATGAATGCAGTGTTCGCTATAACTCAAGAACCAATGCACATACAAAGACCGTTTATACATAAAAACGTTGGTCACCTTTCATATGAAGTTTGCAGAAACAAAATCGGTTCACGCATTCCAGAGAACATCAATTTCTAACACAATGCAACTTATTTTTATATATATAGATTGTTGCAAGTTTGTTGTGACTTTATAACTCACGAACGGCTGGACCGCTTTGCATAATTTTTTTTGTATTCGTTTGGGTAACGCCCCGGGTGGTTTATATTTACAATTCGGTCCAATTGGCAGTATTAATTACAGCCAAGGTGGAAGTGGGCGGTGCCGCGCCCCCTTTTCAAAAATCGCTCTAACGGCTTTTCTAATATACCGATTGATACAAAAATTTTACCAAGTGGTACTGATGACCTGTAGATAGTCCCTGGCTATATTTGGTTGTGATTGCATAAAGGGGCGTGGCACCGCCCATACAACATGAAAATGAAAAGGGCTATATCTCATGAACTATAAGAGGTATGAAGATGAGATTTGTTACATATGTTGTTGTTGCAGTATAAATTACAGTAAGAGTGGAAGTGGGCTGTACCACACCCCTTTTAAAATAAACAGTTATAACTGTCAAAATTCCACAGTATGTTGCAGTTCGCCTAGAGATATGAACAGTAAGGTGGGCCAGTTTTTTTATACCATCACCCTTAGGGATGAAGGTATATATCATTATTCGCTAAAATTGTAACCAAATCTACGATGAATTGTTAGAAAATATCACCAATAAACTTTGTGTGTAAATTCAATTCCTAGCTCGCGCTGGAAAAGCATAATTTAGTGCAGGAAACTTAAATTTTGATAGAAGTGTCTTAAAGCTGAAGTCTGTACGCTTTCAATAATCATGGGGCAACGAACGTCACTTCTAAAAGAAGCGCAAAACGGAGTAAATAAACGAAAAATCCTTTTATCTTAAAAAAAGTATCAGCTAGGATTTTGATTCATGTGGATTTTTAATGTACAATTGACCCCCAACCCACTTACCGTTTTTGTTGCCATTTTAAGTCAACCAATTCGTCATTCAGGCGAGGTGTGTGAATTGTGATAGACTTTCATTGAGACTTTCTTTGAAAAATCACCATGTAAAGACTACACAAGAACAACATTTACAAATCTTGCAAATTTATTTTCAAAATGCGCGTTCTGTTTGCCCTTTGCAAAGTTTATGGTGCATATACTCATCCATCTGACCAGCTAAAAGAAGCCATCGACGCTGTAGACGTAAGTGTGACAGGGGACACGAATTTATCGAACCGACGCCGTTCTCAGCAACTCAATCTCTGCAAATGCTGAGGAAAGATCTTGGCCTATATTCATATATCCAACTGGTAGAAGAACTAAAACCAGTGGACGATCAATTGATTTTTTTTATTTATCATGTCATTGCACATTATTTAAAGGAGAAATGGTTCCAACACGACAGCGTAAAATGCCATACAGCGCGTGAGATCATCACTTTGTAAAGCCAAACGTTGGTGACCGAATTATCTCATAGAATGGTAATACGAGTTCAATACAAAGATAGTATTCGGAAATATTCTTGATCCATGTGAGAAGAAGACATGGCAAAAGAGGTTTTTATGGCTAAAGGCATGAAGCTTCAAACAAAATTTTCATTTTCGGTCAATAGGCGGAGAAGGCATGTCAAATGTGTTTTTTACGCCCAAAGAGATAGTTAGTATACAGACGGTTACCGCTACTACATTGAATTTTGATCTTAAACGGAATGTCTGTTTCCGATTTGTAAAAGATATGACTTTGCTGATGAACTTTTTACTATCGTCATGGAGCCTATGATATTTAGAATTTAAAACTACAACACTTAATTTGTTAACTTTCATGTTAAGGAGTTGCTTGAAATTAGTTACATAAGTTAATAAACTCAACATATCATTATCGAGCTTAAGTACCATTTTCAAAGTACTTTGTAGACCTAAATGTGAAATGTATTACAAGTTAAAATGCAATAGCGAAGCATTGCCGGGCCCACCAGTATATGTATAAAAAAATATAAAATGTTTTTGTCACTCTAACTTAATTTGTAATACCAGACGAATTACGTTTAATGTCACCTATTTTGTATATTTATTTTTGCCCTAACATTTAGCGATGAGTCTTTGGAGTGTTTAGAGGTATGACATGTTGCCCCATCTGGCTGAAACCATGATCGTTGATTAAAACCATTGAAACTCTGACAAAGTTAACAAACTGGATAAAAAAAGAATTATTAAAGGTGCGTGTAACGTTCAACAACTTAGAATCGACACAAAAGGAGAGAGAGTACAATTGCGAAATAATATTGTTTTTACCTATTTTAGTAACCACGTGCAGCTACTTTTATAGCATCTAAATGATTTAAGGTTTATGTTTTTACTATTGATTTAATTCGTTTATTTTAATAAATTTTTACAATTGTAGCCAAATCTAGAATACTGTTATAATTCTTCATGAAAATATACTCATTTACCAAGACCACCACCAGCCAAACTAGCTAAAGCTGCGGGGCTTATGGGTGATCTCTTTCCTCTAATGGGCAGTTGCACTCCCATAGCTCCGGAGGTGAAAACAGCCAGAGCGACGACAACGGCAACAATATTGAAATGCATTTTGGTGATAAGAGACACAAACTATGTAAAGGGAAATTAAACTCTGAATTTTCCATCAACAGACCAGGGGTTTTATACCAAAATTTGGTAAGAACAATAAAGTAAAAAAGTGCCTAGTAGCTCTTGTAATATTTACCATGTAAATAAAAAAAAAACAAAAATTTTATAAAAAAAAAAATTACTTCGCGTTTCCTATAGTCATAAAATAAATACATTAATGAGGAACTAATTTTTGCTAAGTATAATTTAGTAAATAGTAATTGAAATTTAACTAGCATGGGATATAAAAACATATTTGCCATATCCGCTCTAATCTTAAGTGACAGCAAACTTTAATACAATATCACTAGCAGATATATTATTCGTTTCAAAACTTTATGTATTTAGTTTATATTTGGTTGAAACTAATAGGGAAAATATTTCAGTAGAAATAACATAAAACGTAAATTGTAAACACAATAACAGCTACCGTATTATATTAGATACTAGTGGGCCCGGCAATGCTTCGCTATTGCATATAAACTTGTAATATATTTCACATTTAGGTCTACAAAGTACTTTGAAAACGGTACTTAAGCTCGACAATAATATGTTGAGTTAATTAACTTATATAACTAATTTGAAGTAACTCCTTAACATGGAAGTTAACCAATTACGTTTTGTTGTTGTAAATGTTAATAAAAAGTTCATTAGCAAAGTCATATCTATAGTACCGACATGTCGATTAAGTTTTTTCTGTATGTAGGGCGAAAAACCACTTCTTCCACTAATCAGAAACCTACATTCCGCTAAGGATCAAAATTTAATTTTTATTTTGATCTGTAGTAGCGGATACTAACTATCTCTTTGAACATAAAAAACACTTTTGTTGTGCCTTGACCGCAAATGAAAATTCAGTTTGAAGCTTCATGCCTTTAGCCATAAAAACTTTTTTTGTCATGTCTTCTTCTCACACGGATCAAGAATATTCCGGAATACTATTTTTGTATTGAACTCGTATTACCATTTTTTGAGATAATTCGTTCACCAACGTTTGGCTTAACAAAGTGATGATCTCACGCGCTGTATGACATATTACACCGTCGTGTTGGAAGCATATCTCTTTCAGCTGCTCAGATGGATCATTATATGCACCCTCAACTTCACAAAGGGGTCCATAAGTATAGCGAATAGAATGTGCATTTTGAAAATAAATTTGCAAGATTTGTAAACGTTGTTCTTTTGTAGATTTAACATGGTGAGTTTCCAAAATATACTAAAAGAAAGTCTATCACACTTCATTAGTATGACAGCTAGATTTAAACTTTTAACTAAACTTAAACTTTAAACTTTTTATAAAAATTTAAATTGTGCCCCAATAAAACAAAAGGTGTTTTCCAGTATAACTACAATGAATATTGCTTTATTTTTCTATATGTATGATTTATTACCGATTCGCCCTCTTGAAAAGTAAATGAAAAGTAACTGGTGTATGGGCCATTATTTGATACAGTTTAAAAATTTAAGTATTGAAGTGCGTGGGCAGCGCACTAAAAAAACGTGGTAATCGTATACCAGTATCGAAATGTACGATGAATTCTTAGAAAATTTCACTTAGAAACTATATGTCTACAATCAATTCCTAGTTCGCGCTGAGAAGCATAAAGATTTCAAGTTGAGATATATTTTTAGCAATTTTTCAGTTACGTCAGACCTACCATTCCGATGTTTGGAGACCAAGACGAAGAGAATAGTATATTTTTGACATTGTTTTGGATCCCGACCAATATTCTGAAAAATGATTATTAAAAACTTAATTTCCGTATGCCAACTCTCAGAGGCCATAACTTTTTATCCAATGCATAGATTTGCATTATTTAGTTTGCTGGGAAGTTAGTTTTACGCAGAAGATCTCGAAAAATATATATCTGAAGTTTTCGGTTTGTGCTCATTTAAAAACCAAAAAATTTCTATCTAAAATCTTCATGCTTCCCAACGCGAGCTAGGAATTGATTTTAGACACAAAGTTTTTTGGTGAAATTTTCTTACAATTCATCGTAGATTCCGATTTTGGTTACGATTTTTGCGAATAAAAAAATTGGCCCCCCTTACTGTTCATATCTCTAGGCGCAATATTTTATGGAATTTTGACAGTTATTACTGTTTGTTTAAAAAGGGGTGTGGAGTAGCCCACTTCCACCCTTACTGTAATTCATGCTGCAACAACAACATATGTTACAAATCACATCTTCATACCTCTGATAGGTCATGAGATATAGTCTTTTTTACTTTAAAGTTGTATGGGCGGTGCCACGCTCCTTTATCCAATCACAACTAAGTACAGGGAGTGACTAACAACAGGTCAACAGTACCACTTTTTTATCCACAGTACCACATTATCTTATAAACAGTCTATTAGAAAAGCCGTTAGAGCGATTTTTGAAAAGAGGGTGTGGCACCGCCCGCTTCCTCCATGGATGTAATTAATACTGCTCCAACAACATATATACCAAATCTCATCTTCATACCTCTGATAGTTCATAAGATATAGCTCTATTGATTTTCAAGTTGTATAGGCGGTGCCACGCCCCTTTATCCAATCACAACCAAATATAGCCTGAGACTATCAACAGGTCAACAGTACCACTTGGTAAAATTTTCGTATCAATCGATCTATTAGAAAAGCCGTTAGAGCGATTTTTGAAAAGAGGGCGTGGCACCGCCCACTTCCATCCTGGCTGTAATTAATACTGTTCCAACAACATATATACCAAATATCATCTCCATACCTCTGATAGTTCATGAAATATAGCCTTTCTAATTTTCAAGTTGTATGGGCGGTGCCACGCCCCTTTATCCAATTACAACCAAATGTAGTCAGGAACTATCTACAGGTCAACAGTACCTCATGGTAAAATTTTTGTATTGATCGGTCTATTAGAAAAGCCGTCTGAGCGATATTTGAAAAAGGGGCGTGGCGCCGCCCACTTTTTGAAAAAATAAAACCTTTTAAACCATCCGGAAGCTAAAGCGAACAAACCAAAAAAAAAATTTTGAAAATCGGTCCAGCCGTTTTTGGGTTTTAGCGAGACAACTGCACAGCAATTCATTTTTATATATAAGATTAGGCACATAAAAGTTAAGTAAATATATAGAGAAAACAAAATATACACGACAGTTGGATTATTGTGACCTTAGATGTATTCAACTATGCTGCCAGCTCAATTTTTATTTTACTTCCTAGAAAAATGTATGTATAAAACCCTTGGTCGATTGATGAAAAATTCAGAGTTTAATTTCTTATTGCAAAGTTCGTAACTCCTATCGACAAAATGAATTTCAACATTATTGCCGTTATCGTCGCTCTGGCTGTCTTCACCACCGGAGTTATGGGAGTGCAACTGCCTAAGGAATCTATTGGCATTAGAGGAAAGAGGTCACCCATAAGCCCCGCAGCTTTAGCTAGTTTATCTGGTGGTGGTCTTGGTAAATGAGTATATTTTCATGGAGAATTATAACAGTATTCTAGATTTGGCTACAATTGTAAAAATTTAATAAATAAAAACAAGTAAAAACAACAGTAAAAACAAAAACGATAAATCATTCACATGCCATAAAAGTAAGTGCACGTGGTTACTAAAATAGATAAAAACAATATTATTTCGTTGCTGTACTCTCTCTCTCCTAGAGTATCGATCGCAAATGGTTGATCTTTTTAGCTGGTTATACAAGTGATATTTGAGAAAGATAACACAGTACAACATTTTTCAGCTCATTAATTTCGGACTCAATTCTGAGAACTGCACGTAAAAGTAGCCCCAAACAGGAGATTGATTGAGAAATTATTATGGCATGTAACTTGACAAAACGAATGATGCAGAACTTCTTCTTTTTGGAGCTACTTTCATGTGCAGTTCTCAGAATTCAGTCCCAAAGTCATGTGTTGTACTGTGTAATCTATAATATAAAAATAAGTCGCTGAATGTGTTGCTAAGCGCAAAACTCGAGAACGGTTGGACCGATTTGGCTAAATTTTTTTTTCAGTTATTCGTAATTGCCAGGAGTAGGTTTTTACGGAAGAAAATTTTGGAAAACCTTCCGGAAAAGTCGGGAAATTGGAAAAATCGAAAATTGCCTTTTTGTATGGAATTTTGTGTGATATTGTTACAGAATGGCTTTTCGAATAGAAAAATGGAAAATTTTTGTAGAAAAATTCTCGGTGGAAAACTCGGAAAAACTTGAAAAATTAGGATTTTTTTGGAAACATTTTGCATCGCAAATTGAATTTTTGTATAACATTTTTTTGTGTAATTGTTCCATAATAACTTTTCGGTTGCAAAAATAAAAAATTTTGGTTGGAAAATTATGGAAAAATTGCAAAAATTTAATTTTTTTTCGACGAAATTTTACATTTTGTTGTGTTTTGATAATTTTGAATGATGTAAATGTGAAAATTTCCGATTATCATTCCGAAATGACTTTTCGAATGGAAAAATAGAAAAATTCTTGGTGAAAAACTCGGAAAATTCTGGAAAAAAACTCGACAATTTTGGATTTTTTCGACGAAATTTTTCATTGTATCACTTGATTTGATGATTTTAGACGACGTAAAAGTGGAAAATTCATTGTGATGCTTGGAAAAATTCTGTTTATTGTGAAATCTATATGTATAAAAACGGTGTGAACAGTGTGTAGTAATTCATCAAGAGAGAACGGCTGGCCCATTTTGCTCAATTTGTATCTAATTTTTCATAATTGGTATGAGGGTTTTATGCAAGATAATTTTGGGAAAATCCTTCGAAAAGTCAGGAACTTGGAAAAATCGAAAATTGGTTTTTTGTATGGAATTTTGTGTGCAGTTGTTTCGGAAAGGCTTTTCGAATGGAAAAATAGAAAATTCTTAGGGAAAAACTCGGAAAAGTCAAAAAAATAGTTTTTTCCAATTTTCGCATGATTTGATGGTTTTGAACGATGTCTAGGTGGAAAATTTTTGTTAAATGTTGGTTGGTAACGAGAAAAATAATATTTAAATAAAAAACCCGTTGAACCCGATGGATTGGGAATGCCAGCGTCAAATCGTTCGATGCAAGATGCATTCGATCGCGAATTTTAACGGGAGCAAGATTATAAGATGAGCTGACCGGAAGAGTTCGAACAAATGCCGCTGTTAAATACCGAGTACAACAACGTGTACGATTCACGATGAAACTGCATTCGAACTGCACATTCCGCTTTAAAACTTTCGATGAATATTATCACGGTTGAAAAGCCAAAGTACACAATCGACTGAATCGATATCGTTCCCTGCTAATTTTTGCCAGTTCACATCGTTGTAAAAGTAAAACATGACATTGCATAAAATTATAAAAATCTCGATTGGATTAATTTACGGGCAGTATTTTACTAGCAGAGAAGAATAAAGACATCAATAGCTAGAACTGCATTCGTACAAATCTGTTTACAGCGTAACCGTAGAGGATGAAGCGACGAACAATCCGACTGAATTTTCCACTCGCTTAATATGCCGCATAATTTACAGATAAGGTGGGATCGATCATAATCATATTGCGGAATCTATATCAACCGAAATTGTGCAACGATACGCAGTTGTCCGTCAAGAATCTGAAAAAAAATGTGATTTCAGACGATCATAAATAACAAATTCAAAGAAGAGGAAGTCCTTATCTTACGAATCAGATAATTCCAACTGATCATCCATTCCAATTCCCCGACGGCAATCAATAAATCGCAAGGCCAATCGTTGGATGTATGTGAGATTAATCTCGAATTTCCCTGTGTTACGTGCGGTCAGCTGAATGTTGACTTTTCGAGTTTCGGAGAATCGCCTTCGTTGTTTGTTTTTGCGGCGGAAAACTAATCGAAAAACTTTGTTTATCAAACATTCTCTACTGAGTTTATGTGAAGGCATTAAATTAGGGCGAGACGAAGTTCGCCGGGTCCTCTAGTTGTATTATAAAAATAAATTACAAAAACTTAAAGAAAGATCGTAGAGTGAGATTCATGCATATTAAGTAAATATTCGGTATGCAACCATGCATCCTATAGATGGAGGTTAAGTTCTAAGATGAGCAGGATCGGACACACACTTCTTCCATGTCTGTGGTGGCCTTGATTAACCCATTAGTGACGACTGTTACCATATGGTAACGTTGACAGCGTTAGATATTACACGCAATAAAATAAACATAAGAATAAATGTCAAGAATTTTTCTTTTTAATTTCATCAAAGCATGCTTTGATCTTTCATTCTTGATTTACCGCTATGAAATCAGACGTCAGCAGCGAGCGTGGGGGATCATTTAAGATAGGTGTTTTTCACATGTGCGAAAAACAGCAACATGGAGGGATATAAAAATTCACTCCATATTAAGAATATTTTTTGGTTGTTTAAAGACTGATATATTATAGACTTTTAGTTTTTGTTATTGAAGAAGAATATCAAATATCATAAAAACGCATTGATTGAATTATTTTGTACCTGGTTCTTTTTATTTTCCTGTTTTAAAGCTGTTACCATATGGTCACAGTCGTCATAACACCAGTAAAAATGGTTATTTTTCTGAAATTTTTCATCGTTTTTTAACTAATTTATATGTAGTAATGACAAAATCTTTAAAAAATCCCCATTATTTCGCTCTCGTCATTAAAGGGTTAAAGGGTATATTTTGGAATTTTTGGAGAGCAAACATATAGTTTGCTTGATTGCAAAGAATTTATACATAAATACAAAAAAATAAACTTACAAAACAAAATGATTTCTCTTAAAAATTGGTTAATATGGAGACTGCATGTAAAGGGTAAATTCACCTAAATACTTAGCCGATAATTCGGTAATTCTGCTTTGAAACCATCGATACGATACGATATCTTATGTAAAGGGTGGTTAAATTATTGTAAGAGCAGATGTTGAATGTGAACCACACCTTAACGTCAAGTTCTTTTCTGCATCTCATTTGAAATTTCTCAATTTCAGACTGCATATCGTGCACTTCGAGATTTTTTGGTCAATTTAATCGTCCAAATGTGCGGACAATCGGAAAAATCGTACAATCGGTGTCTGTCGGAGATGTGAAAACACCATTGGATGCGCGTACAGGTCGTACTGCAGAAAATATTGCTGCTGTTCGCGATAGTGTGGCAGAAGAGCCGTCCACCTGAACTCGTCATAGTGCCCAACAATTGTACCTCTCACGATCGTCGTTGAAACATTATGCATAAAGACTTGCATTTACACGCTTACAAGGTGCAATTGACTCAAGAACTAAAGCCTCTTGACCATTCCAAAAGTCGTCAATTGTCAGAATGATGGCAAGAAATGGCAACAGTGGATTATAAATTTTCTAAGAAAATCATCTTCAGTGATTAGCCACATTTTCACCTAAGTGGATTCGTCAATAGGCAGAACTGCCGTATTTGGGCAAATGATAATCCAGGAGTGATTGTCGAAAAACCAATGCACCCACAAAGAGTGACTGTTTCGTGTGCTTTATGGGCAGGCCGGTCAGGCAGTTACTGTAAATGGTATTCGCTATCGTGAGATGATAACGAATTTTGTATGGCTCGAATTGGAAGATATGGATGTGGACGATATGTGGTTTCAAGAGAACGGTGCCTCTTGCCACACATCTAACATAACAGTGGATCTTTTGCGCGACAAATTCAATGGCGGTGTTATCTCACGTGGTGGCGATGTCTATTGGCCGCCAAGGTCATGTGAATTGACACCGTTGGACTTCTTTCTTTGGGGTTTACGTCGATAAGCCAGCAACAAGGATGAGATAATTCGGCACATTAACAGCATCGAACATCAATTATGCCTCAGCGTCATCGAAAATTTGTGCCATCGGATTGAGGTGTGCTGCCGAGGTCGCGGCGACCATTTGACCGATATTTTGTTCCATACATAATTGAACCATACCATTATTATCATAATAAAAAGAAATGACAATAGTTTTCTAAATAATTTGTGTTTTATCAAAATCAACATCGGAGCACATTAATAAATGAAAAAAAAAAAACTCTACAGGAACTACTAACCCTGAACTAGTCTTGTGACTGATCTCTAGTGTGGGGGGAAGTGGGGTGATTGGTCCTAGTTCTAACTCAAATATATGAAGGGGACACGTAAATTTTACATGGATTTGTAATTAGTGTATAAACAGTATATGCCATAACTTAGACCACTCCTGTGTCTGTTCCACAGTATCTGTCTTAGGGTCAACGTACTAACCACTCTTAAAACCATTAGGGATTATTATAAAAAATATAAATATTACTTCAGATCAAGTTTGGTTACACGTTCCTTCTTCACCAATCTCTGAACAAGGACTTTTAGACAATTGATACCCCATATCCCATAGGAAAGTATATTTCAATTCCTAAATTTATCAAAAATACTGCAATACTTGGTCGTGTATACCCCTAATACTTTTATCATTCGGTGAAGAGTAACTGGGCTGCGGCATAGACGAAGATAAGTATTTCAGTGTTTTTTTTTTGTTGGACCGGCAATGGCATATTGGTTAGAACACACATAGCATGCGGGAGATCCGTGGTTCGATTTCAGGTCAAAATTTTTCTTTCATTGACATCCCATCGCTGTTGTCGACAGCAACTTCGCAGTATAAGTTCAGAGTTAATCGGCATTTCTAGTAAAAAAGCTTCTCAAACAGTGACGTTCGCATTCGTCGATAAACAAGTCACGTGCAGTAACTTTTATAGCATCTAAATGATTTGTGGTTTATGAAACAAAGCTTTTTGAATAATCATTCATTTTATTACATTTGTATAATTGTGGGCAAATCTTGTATACTGTGATAATTCTACACAAAAATATACTCATTTACCAACACCACCTCCAAGCAAACTTCCAATGACAGCGGGGTCAATGGGTGACCTCTTTCCTCTAATGCCAATAGATTCCTTTGTCAACTGCACACCCATAGCTCCGGTGGTAAAGACAGCCAGAGCAAGAATAATAGCAGCAATGTTGAAATTCATTTTTAAAATATTTAAAACGTTTTAACTGGATATGAAGCCGGTTTTGATGTTTTTCTTGAAAATGCCTGCCTTATTTATACCAACTGCAGCGGTCGTAATGCAATCGAAATAAACTAAGAAGTTCCTTATATTCTACAAAAAAACATTATCAAATATTTATGTAGCTTTTACCAAAATTTTTTTATATTGCTGCTTTGTACTTGTTATTTGCTAGCCTCACTTGCATTTATTTGTTTCGAAAGTCTTAAAGAAGTATTTAGTAATAAAATTTGCAACAGCTTTTTCTATGTCTGAGCAAACATATGTATTTAATAAATTCTCTGTTGGTTTTAGTTAAACAATATGATTTAAATTTGAATAAAAAGTTAGCATCTAAATGCGTTGTCTATTTCGAGTTTAGGCTGCCATAGTTGATATAAATACTTCCAGCTCTTTTAAGGGATTTTAGTCAGAAACGGTTTTAGAACCATTCAAAACGTTCTAAATTTTTTCAAAATGAATTTCAACATTGCTGTTATTATCCTTGCTGTTCTTGCTGTAGCTGTCTTTGCCTCCGGAGAAGTGGGCTAGCCATTACTAAGGGCAAAGAGATCACCCATTCCACCCACCGCTTTCGGCAGTCTGCTAGAATAATTATTTGAGTTTTGAGAATTTATGGGAAGGAATTGGGTATTGTCCTCGGAACGGATAAAAAAATTAAACAGAATGAAAATATTTAAATTTTTTTTGACAGTTGAATTCAGCAGTTTTAACAGTGCTATTTTCTTAAATGCGGCAGCAACTGTTAGTACTGCAATTCATTGTTATGGTTGCTTGGTAATCAGTGTAGTATAGTTTTTTTCCTCTATGGTAAAATTACAATAGTTTTTTTAATAATGTGTAAATGTAGTAAAATTTAGTTCGATTACCGGTTCTAGACATCTTCATACTTCATTCATTGCCGTCCCCCTCGATGTTGTCGAATCCCAAATTTCATCATTCTATCTATAGCCATTTCACCTAAACACTTAGTTAATCAATTTCTTTTAATATGACCGACATAAGGATTTTTTTCAAAAGGAGCGTGGCACTGCCCATTACCCAGCGAGACGTTATCTCAAATGTACCATTTATATATGTAGCAAATCTCATCTTTATACCATACTTGGCTCATAAAATATGACCGATTGAAATTTTTGTTTGTGTGGGCGGTGCCACGCCCTTTGGTCAAATGGATAGTCAGTCCGTTTATTTCGCCGATATAACGATTTTTCAAAAGGACCGTGGCACCGCCCATTTCCCATTGAGTAGCAAATCTGATCTTCATACCTTACATGGCTCATAAAATATGACCAATTGAAATTTCGGTTTGTGTGGGTGGTGCCACGCCCCTTTGTCTAACTATGTTTTTAAGGACAGTAAGGACAGTATCACACAATTAAAATATAATTACAATCGGTCCATTTTTTTGGCCCATTTAACGATTTTTTAAAAAGAGGCGTGGCATCGCCTACTTTCCACCAACTTCGTACCTATAACGGTTTAAAAAGTACATCAATTTCAAATATCGAGCTGTATGGGCGGTGCCACACCCATTTTACCCTCTGGCAGTCCGAATTTCAAAAAATCCCTTCTAAGTGCACGCCTATGTCATAAAAAGAACCTGCATTCCAAATTTCACAGTTTGGGCTGAGCAATGATCAGTCAGTCACCAAAGTCTCTTATATATATATACACTTTTTATTTACATAAATGTTTTAATAACCGGGGTTTCGTAACTTTCCTCACTTGAAGGCCTACACTCGTAACCTAGAAAGAAAAAAGAAACTATGTATAGATATTTATATTGAATACTCGGCATACCTGTTTGTTTGTGTCTCGAAATCGCAAACTTTTCTGACTTTTTTCCCCCTATTTTTATACGCTTCACCACACGCATGAACAGAGTGAAGGGTATATTAATTTTGTTTTTCCATTTGTAACGCCCATAAGGAGGCGTGGTAGGTATGACAATATTTATATATAAATGATCAGCATCAAAATCTGAGTCGATTTAAAGGAGACCGTCTGTCCGTCCGTGTGTCTGTCCCCGCGATTAAAGTCGCAGTTTAAGAGATATCGAGCTGAAATTTGGAATGCATCTTCTATTCTCACAGCGGAGGTTAAGTTCTAAGATGAGCCCGATCGGTCAAAAACTACTCCCACCTCCCATTCAATCTACCTTATTTGGGGTGTCCGCGTAACTGCCCCCGTGATTATAGCCGTAGGTTAGGAAATATTGAGCAGAAATTGTATATGCAAGCTTTTATCCTATAATGCGAGCTTACGTTGTAAGATGAGCAATATCGGACGAATACTTCTCCCACCTTCCATACAAACTCCCCCTTTTTGGGGTTGTCCGTCTGTATGTCCCTATAGTTTATGAGCTTTCGGCCTGAAATTTGGTATGTAAGCTATGAAGCAGAGGTTAAGTTCTAAGATAAGCATGATCGGATTTAAACTACTCCCACATCCCACACAACTTCCCATTTTTGGGGAGTTACAAAATTCATAAAAATAAGCTCCAACTCACCAACTCATAAACTTATCGGTATATCGAATAAAATCGATACAAAATTACTGACAAAATGGATGTGTGAAGCTAAAAGTAACGTCCACTTCTCACCAACTCCCCTGTTTTGTGGTACAAAGTTGAATAAAATATAGTTGTAGTGCAAATAAACAGTTTTACCACCACAAATGGTGAAGGGTATCTGAGCTTCGGCATAGCCGAAGATAACCGCCTTACTAGTTTATAATAAGATAACCCAAGAGATTTTTCTAGTCATGTTTAAAGACCCCACATATAAAAACAACAAAGAAAAAATTAACATAAATAAGCAGCAAACCAACAATGCGAAATTTGCCGGCAAGGTCAAACATTCTATTTTATTTTAATTGCGTTAAGAAAGATAACACAGTGCGGCAAAAACACTAAAGTCAAAGTTTCTGGGAAATGATACATTTTTCTGATTTTGGTTTTTTTTTTGCTTAAAGTACCTTATTATCCATTAAGACACAGTGGGCAACAAAACCAAGTTCTGAAGCTGTTCTGAAATCTGACGACTATATTTTCTGAAAGGCCTTTATGGTGGACATGTCCTGGCATATGTTTGGTTTTGTTAGAATTCTTCGTTTAGGCACAGTGGGCAAAACTGTTAAATTTTGACTTTATATACTTTTAAAAAAAATTAAGTTCTGAAGCTGTTCTGGAGTCTAAGGACAATATTTTTTGAAAGTCCTTTATAGTGGCCATGTCCTGGTATATGTTTGGTTTTGTTAGAATTCTTCGTTTAGGCACAGTGGACAAAAAAGTTAAACTTGTCCATTGTACAGTGGGTTGAAACATAGGTAAACTGGGGATTAATTCAGGGAAGCCCATTATTATTGATAATTATAAAATGGTTTTTGAAAAAAATTTATAAATCTTTTTTTTCATATAAAAAAAAAGAATATATATGGATTTACACCTATTTTAGGTATTATTGTGATAAAAGTCAACATCACCGTCATTATCATTATCATCATCATCAACATCATCATGATCATCATAATCTTCATCATCATCATCATTATCATCATCTTCTTCATCGTCATGATCATATGTTTTTAGCAACTGGGGTTCTTTCAGAATAACTTAAATTAGTAAAAAAAAACACTGTTAATCCGCAAGATTTTTTTTTTGGATATTTAAGCTGATATCTCATATTATAAGAGCATTTAACAAAACTTGCTTGATCTCACCCAGAAACTAGTTAAAACTCAATGTTTATATCGATAATAGAACATTTATGGAGCACTTTTAAGAAAAACATTAAAAATATTTGCAAAACATTTATCTAAACAAAATGTATTTGATTATATACCCAAATACCTGAAGTTGATAGTTCCATTATTATAGTTTTACTTTTAGAAGACCAAAACAAAAATTATAAGTAATCGAAACATCTTAAGTTTCTGTTTTTCCCATGTGACGCAAAATTTGCAAAAATTGTTAAACTTTGACCGCTCACTGCTAATAAAGTAATTTACTTAAAGCAGTAATTTTAGTAATTAGTGATGTAGAATTTTATTCACTTTCACCCAATACCCAACATGTCAGTGCAAGATAAACTTCAGTTTTTGAATTAATCCTCACTTTTGGTAAATTTCAACCCTCTATGCATTGTATACTTTAAAAAAAAAATTAAATTCTGAAGCTGTTCTGAAATCTGAGGAGAATATTTTCTGAAAGTCCTTTATAGTGGCCATATCCTGGCATATGTTTGATTTTGTTAGAATTCTTCTTTTTAGGCACAGTGGGCAAAAATGTTAAATTTATCCATTGTATACTTTTCAAAACAATCAAGTTCTGAAGCTGTTCTGAAATCTGAGAACTATATTTTCAGAAAGCCCTTTACAGTGGCCATGTCCTGGCATATGTTTGGTTTTGTTAGAATTCTTCGTTTAGGCACAGTGGGCAAAAATGTTAAATTTTGACTCTACATACTTTAAAAAAAAATCGAGTTCTGAAGCTGTTCTGAAATCTGAGGGCTACATTTTCTGAAAGTGTTAAAAAGTTAAATTTGTCCATTGTATACTTTTAAAAAAAATCAAGTTCTGAAGCTGTTCTGAAATCTGAGGAGAATATTTTCTGAAAGTCCTTTATAGTGGCCATATCCTGGCATATGTTTGATTTTGGTAGAATTCTTCTTTTAGGCACAGTGGGCAAAACTGTTTATAATTTTCCAATATATATAGCACTAGTGGACCCGGCAATGCTTCGCTATTGCTTAATTGTCGAATACCTATAATATGTTTGGCATGCCTACTTAAAGGGCTGAGCTTAAGCGTCGTTCTAGTACGCTGTGTAAACTATTCGTTATCCCAAGTTACTCCTTAGTCTGATCAAACTAACAACGTCCCCCTAACCGATATTAAAACATACGTCAGCAAATTCATATCTATAGCACCAATTACTATCTGTATACAAATATTACCTTATATAGCTCTAAAAACATGTATATATTCATGGCTCATTTATAGTACTGACATCATTTCCCTTTAAATTTTTTCGACAAACTTTTTCTGACGACTTATTGCCAAAATTGTTGACAAAATAAATTGACGCAGTGTAAATAATCCATAAAATTGACTGACACAATTCTTCAATTCTTGTTCTTTGCTTCAATAACAGTATTTTTTGACAGAAATAAAAGTACTTTTTGATACAGTAAACATAATTTTTGACACAATTAAAAAACTTTTTGGTGCAATAATAGTTATTATTAGTAAATTTAAAGTATTTTTTGGTACAATTAAGGTACTCTGTGATACAAATTATTGTTCTTTTTGTGCACAATAAAAGTATCTTTCAATACAATAAAATCTACTTTTTGGTACCAATAAAGTACTCTTTGATACCTTAAATGTTTTTTTTAACAATAATTGGCTGAAACAGTTTTGTCACGCTCCCTCCGCCCACTGGTCCAAAATGCCATCTCCATATTCATATTCGTGTTGTCGTGTACTATCTAGGTGTCTCTAGGGATAAAATACAGTTTTCCACGCCCACTCCGGCAACCGATCCAAAATATTAATTTCGTTTGTTTATTTATATGCGTGTAGTCGAATACTACCTGTATATTTCATTTTATGTCTCTAGGATTTAAACACAGTTTTGCCACGCCACCTTCCCCCAATAATGGAAAATTAAAATATCGTCTACATATTCATATTCGAGTTGTAGTGTACTATCTGGGTGCTAAATTTTATCTCTCTAGGGCTTAAATACAGTTTTGCCACGTCCACTCCTCCTACTGGCCCAAAATTCAAAATTTGTTTGCATATTTATATTCGTGCTGTCGAATGCTATCTGTGTATTAAATTTTATCTCTCGAGGACTAAAATACTATTTTTACAAGCCCCCTTCGCCCACTCTCTCACTCTGTATATTCATATTCATATTGTCGAGTACTATTTGTATACCGAATTTTATTTCTGTGGGGCTAAAATACCGTTTGGTCACGCCCTCTCCGCCAACTGATACAAAATTTTAATTTCGTCAGCATATCCATTTCGTGTAGCCGAGTACTATCTATATACCAAATTTGATTTCTCTAGGGCTTTAATACAGTTTTTCCACACCCCCTCCACCTATTGACCCAAAATTAAAATTCTGTCTGGATATTCATATTCATGTTGCCGAGCACTATCTGTGTATCAAATTTTATCTCTCTAGCTCTAAAAATATGTTTTGCCACGCCCACTATGCCCATCGAATCCGGAAATAAAATTTCGTATGAATCTTCATATTCGCGTTGTTGAGTACTATCTGGGTATCAAATTTTATATATCTAGCTTTAAAAAAATTTTTGCCACGCCCACTCCGCCCATTTGCCCAAAATTAAAATTTAGTCAGCAAATTCAAATTCGTGTTGTCGAGCACTATCAGGGTATCAGATTGTATCTATCTAGCTCTAAAAAAAGTTTTGCCACGCCCACTCCGCCAACTGGTCCAAAATAACAATTTCGTCAGCATATTCATATTCGTGTTGTCGAGTACTATCTGAGTATCAAATTTTATATCTCTAGCTCTAAAAATTTTTTTGCCACACCCACTCCGCCCATTTGGTCCAAAATTTAAATTTCGCCTGCATATTCATATTCGTGTTGTCGAGTACTATCTGAGTATCAAATTTTATATCTCTAGCTCTAAAAATTTTTTTGCCACACCCACTCTGCCCATTTGGTCCAAAATTTAAATTTCGTCTGCATATTCATATTCGTGTTGTCGAGTACTATCTGGGTATCAAATTGTATCTCTCTAGCTCTAAAAAAAAGTTTTGCCACGCCCACTCCGCCCATAGGGTAAAAAATTACAAAATATATAGCCTATATTAATTTCCATATAGTACACTAACTATCTTCCAAATTTTATTGAAATCGGTTCAGCCGTTAAGGCGTGATTGAGCAACAAACATACAAACAAACAAACAAACAGACAGACATTTACATTTATAATATTAATAGGATTCAAAAAATGCAAGTTCCCAAAGTTTTTTTAAATATGACGCCTATTTTTTACGAAAGTCGTTTATAGTAGCCATGTCTTGGCATACATTTGGTTTTGGTTATGTGCTCCGATCTTAAAATATATGGTTTTTTATACTGATTTTTCCATTTTTCATGCTAACATAGCTATGTTAAACCGTTAACAGAGCTCTGTTAATGAATTGTAGTTCATGTCTTTGCTAGTTTAATTTCGAATTTATCTTCACGCACATACAAAAGCATTGTGGGGAAAATTTATATTAATTAATAAAAAAATACTAATGGCATCTACTTGATCATCGACGAATGCGAACATCACTGTTTAAGAAGCTTTAACTAGACATGCTGATAAACGCGACACTTGATACTGCGAAGTTGCTGTCTACAACATCGAGGGGGCCGGCAATGAAAGAAAAATGTAGATGACTGGAGGCAGGAATCGGACCAGGGATCTCCCGCATAGTTGTCGCGTGTTCTAACCATCCTGCCACGACCGGTCCTAAATTATGCACAAGGTAACCGTTTATTGAATGTTGATTTAGGAAAGCGAATAGGACATATAATGATGGGCCTACTGGTGCCTCCAAATTGGTTAATTTCTCACAAAAAAAAACTCCTAACATTTGTATTCGTAAGTGAAACTGCAGAAACCAGGAGGTCTCTGAATTCAGACCATTGATGCAATAATAGAGACTTTGTAAACACAAACTTCCCTTATGTGGGGCAAAGTTTTTGAAAATGTGCGCAATGGAATTTCATTTTAAGTTTCTTAGGGTACAATATATCTCCACCTACAAATTACATATTTTCTAATATTATACCCTCATACTCAAAGAGAGAGAGTACAACAGCGAAATAATATTGCTTTTACCTATTTTAGTAACCACGGGCAGTTACTTTTATAGCATCTAAATAATTCATGATTTATGTTTAACTTTTGTTTTTACTTGTTTTTTTTTTTTATTAAATTCATATAATTGTAGCCAACTGTAGTATACTATGATATGCTCATTTACCAAGACCACCACCACCCAAACTAGCTAAAGCTGCGGGGCTTATGGGTGATCTCTTTCCTCTAATGCCAATAGAATCCCTGGGCAACCTGGGCACTCCCATAACTCCGGTGGTGAAAACAGCCAGAGCGACGATAACGGCAACAATGTTGAAATTCATTTTGGTAATAGGAGACACGAACTGTTTAATTAGTAATTGAACTCTGAATATTCCATCAATAGACCAGGGGTTTTATACAAAAATTTGGTAAGAAGAATATAATAAAAATTTGACTACCTCTTCAAATATTTACCATGTAAATACACCTTGAAAGCGCAAAAAAATTGTGTTTATAAAACAATAAATTGCTTTGCGTTTCCTGTAGTAATATAATAAACAAAACTAAACTTTGTTAAATATTATTTAGTAAATAATTAAAATTTAACTGGATATAAAAACATATTTGCCATATCCGGTCTAATCTTATGTGGCAGCAAACTTTAATACAGTATCACTAGCAGATATATTTCGGCCGTTTCAAAATTCTATATAGTTCATATTTGTTTGAAACTAATAGACAAAGTATTTCAGCAGCAATTAGATAAAACATAAATTGTAAACATAATCGCAGCTGCCGTGTTAGGATACTAGGAAAAATTCACAAAAATTAAGTAAATATATAGAGAATATACAAAATACTCACAACAGTGTGATTATTGTGAATTTAATACATAAATTTGTGTATAAAACCCTTGGTTGATTGATGAAAAATTCAGAGTTTAATTTCTCATTACACAGTTCGTGTCTTCTATTATCAAAATGCGTTTCAACATTGTTGCCGTTATCGTCGCTGTTGCTGCTGTCTTTACCACTGGAGCTATGGGCGTGAAGTTGCCAAAGGAATCTATTGGCATTAGAGGAAAGCGATCACCCATCGATCCTAATGTGCTAAAAAGTTTGGCTGGTTAAGTTGTGTTTTTGTTTTGAATATGATACGATTGTAAAAACTTATCCATAAATACAAAAATTTAAAAATTGCAAAACAAAACAATTTCTTTAAAAAAAAATGGTTTTTATGGGGACGGCACGAAAAAGGGTAAGTTCACAAAATACTTAGCCGATTTTGGTAACTCTTTTCGAAAACATCGTAACTTGTCTACAGAACAGAATAGGATACCATATGTTTAATTAATAATCACCGAAGTGTGTGCTACCAACGTGTATACAGTGTGTTCAGTAAAAATCGATATTCTGTGAGTATAAAACTCAATCGCAAGAAGCTCTAAGAACTTTTGTAGTTAGCTTTAATATTTTAAATTCTATCACATACGGTATGTTAATAATTCTGTGGTCACAAACCTTAACAGCCCAAGTCGGTTTTAATTTTCTCCAGAAGAACAGTTTAAAATGTAAAACCCTTATTTAAATTCGGAATTTAATCAGGATTTTTTTTGGTTTTTCAAAAAAACTTATTCTTTTACTTATTCCTTAGAAATAGAGTTTCATAATGTATTGAAACACGATATTTGCTACAATCTCAACTTTGTTCTATCTCGAATTTGGTTTGTGACCACAGAATTAAGCTCGATGTCAGGTATTTTTAAATTGTATGTTTGTTCAATACTAACTGGCCCGGCAGACTTCGTCCTATCTTCAAATTATTGTAAAATATGTTGAGTGCAGTTGAAGTTAAAGGGCGAAGTTTTCCCGGACAAATTGTGTACTTCATATATCTAATAATAATCTTATAATAATAATCCTATATATTATAGTAAGAATTGCTAAAATGGATCTGCAGTGTCGTTTATGATTTGATGAAAACTTACTTATTGAAAGGCAATATTCTAAAACTTAATTTTAAAGCCGATTGACTGCGTTGGGGTACTGGGTGATTGTACCTTTAGGTGTTTGCTCTGAGGTGTTTGGTATTATTTGGTCATTAATCCCAAGGAGTACGAATTTCCAAAAATACCCCTTCATTTGGCTCAACATCCCTATTAACCGTTTGATCTGGGTCATAGCAACAGTTTTTTTTTCCAAAAATTTGAAATGCGAAAAACCAATTTGTGAAGCTGTGTAATACTATAGGAAGTGCGCCAATATAAATGTTTGCAATTCTACCTTAAGTCTTTTTGCGGTCTAGTTGACCATCAGTCCATCCTCAACTTTCACTGAAATTTTGGTACAAATCGGTTCAACAGTTTTCGCAATTAGTGGTGAGATCAAAATGTACATCTATTTTTCTGTAAAGAGTTCTCAATTATATTGATGTTAAAATAAAGTGACTAAATGACATTCCAAAAATTAAGAGTACCATAAGCTAAACACCGGCAAGTGGATCCAAAAATACATCCAAAATTTTTTCATATCCAAAAATGTATGCATTTTAAGTTTGAGTAAAATCCGACAATCGATATAAATTTTCGAAATAGTTCAACTCCAGCCAAATCAACTGCGTGCGGTTCCATTTATCCAAAAAGAATTCTCATAATAAAACAAATATGGGCAATTCTCCAAGAAGGTCAACCGCAGCTAAAAAATTCAAAGCCTATAAAAGTATGTTTTTTTCACATATTTTTATAGGGAATCCATTAAATTTAACTAATATAAGCTAATTTTACCGTTACTCATAACACATTTTGAAATATTTCAATGCTAAGTCGAACAAGTGCAACAGTTATCTTTTGAGCATTTCTAATGCACGTTTTGTTTTGATTCATTTTCTTAAAGAGAGTCATTATGCATTGATATTTGCTCTTTTAAATGTCGTTGCTAGCGTATACGTTGCTATCACTGTAGCGTGCGACATTGAAAAAGGACATATGTTATTAGTGCATCTAAGGTTTTCGTGCAATGAGCATCAAATATCGTGTCCAAACGCATATTTTGGCACTAAAGTAAATAAAAAAATATTTCTTTTAATATAAGCAACGCTTCGAGTTTGAAACGTTTTTAAAGTTTGTCGCGTGCGACATGGTAAGTAAAAAATTTTTAAATCGTTTTTTTGTTTTTTTTAAATATATTGTTTTTCGATACTACTTTTAATGTAGATGAATGCAGGAAATGAAAAAAACAAATCCAACTGCAAACGGTGGAGGGAAAATATATAAAAAGATAAAACAAAATTACAAAATTATAAATTAAAAAACATGGAGAGAATGCGGAATGCTAGACATACTGCTCGCACACTGGCTGAAGGTAATGAACAAATAATTGAGGAAAATCGCCGATATAATCGCATACGGCAACGGGAGAGACGCCAAAAACTCTTCGACATGTCACTCGCACGCCAAAAAGAAAAAGCGCCTTACGAAAGTAAACAAGCCTTGGCAAAAGCGGTCAAAAAAGTGGAGAGAGCGATGCCCAAAGATTATGATAAAAAACTTAAAGTTTTGGAAGTTCTGGCAAAAAAATATAACAGAATCGAAGAAAATAAAACCACAAACGAATCCAGCAGAACAATATCAGAAAGACTAGTTAACGCAATCAAAGACTTTTATGAAAATGATGATGTGAGTGTGCAAGCTGCAGGCAAGAAAGACACCATTATAATTAAGGGCAAATTAGTCGCTAAGCGTTTCTTGATAATGACGGTGTCCGAAACCTATGAGCTATTCAAGAAATATTTTCCAAGCGAGGAGGTAGGCTTATCCACTTTTTTTAAAATGCGACCTCGCCATGTACAGTTGGCAAATAAAATGCCGCACAATATGTGTGTCTGCATGTATCATGCTAATTTCGGCTTTCTTTTGCAAAGTTGCTCGAAAGTGATTCCATCTTTTCCCAGGGATTTTGAGACATTTCTGAAAGAAGTTTGCTGCGATATTCAGAATGAATATTGCATGACAAGCAATTGTAAAAAATGATTAACAGAAGTTAAAGATGATTTAATTCCTCTTGCGTATTTGGCAAATATGGAAGAGGAAGTAAACTGGCAACAATGGCGTAAAATTGAAAACCACATAGTTCTCACAAATACAACTTCAACTATATCTGATTTAGTATTTGATATGGAAGCTAATCTATCATCTTTTAAGACACATTTTTTTGTAAAAAGAGCCCAGCAAAAATATTTTGAGGATACAAAAAGAAACTTAAAGACATCTGAGCTCCTGCTTCAAATTGATTTTGCGGAGAACTATCGGTTGACACACCAAAACGAGATTCAAAGTGCTCATTTTAGCTACCACCAGGTAACAATTTTTACCTGCGTAGCTTGGTTTGCTGGTGCTTCACAGTCGCTTGCAGTTGTTAGTGACAAGCTCACGCATAATAAACACGACATATATATTTTTGTCATAAACCTTATAATTGAAATTAAAAAAATGTTTGGTAATTTTTCAAAAGTATTTATATTTTCTGATGGCAGCTGCGCTCAATTTAAAAATAAATATATTTTGACCAGCTTGGCCGATATTTTGAAACAAATTGGATGTCAAAATATTGAATGGAGATTTTTTGCCAGTTCTCACGGAAAAGGAGCTGTTGACGGAGTTGGAGCCGTAATTAAAAGAAAAGTCTGGCAAATAACAAAATCAAAAAATGTGGTGTTACCTGATGCACTTGCATTTTATCAGTGTGCAGAAAACAACATAAAGGGAGTTAAAATTTATTTTATACCATCTGCACAAATTGAAAGTTTGTCAATCTATTATAAGTTAGATGAAAAATGGAATGATGTGCAAAGCATACCTGGAACAAGCCAGATGCATTGGTTTGGTTGCAATGGCCAACAAACGGAATCTGGTAGGACAGCATATTCATTTAAAAAAATTGTTTTTGACGTTAATGATGTAATTCACGTTATTTAGTTAAGTTTATCATATAAGATGAATATATTTGTTTTTGTTTTACTTTATTGAATATATTTTGTTAAGTTCAAAATTATTGTAAGAAATAAAAAAAATATTGAATATATAAAACATAATTTAAATACATGTTATGCACTTCTAATTACTTAAAAAGAACAAAAACAACATAAAAAGTACGATGGAAGAAAATGTCGCGTGCGACATGTAGCGTGCGACAGTGATTCAAATTCAATTTAAAAAAAAACTACTTAATATTTTTAAATCAAATGAAATGCATAATTAAGAACAATCAATACATAACATTTTAAAATGAATTGCATCAATATTTTCCATCATGTTTCGCTGAAATCAGTGCTTTAGCTGGTTTTCGAAAAAGTGACTTCTGTCTGTGTCGCGTGCGAATGCCTTACATTTTTGTGATTATCTTGAAAATGAACAAATGCCCAAAATCGATCTTAGCACAGATTATAGTGCTAACCAAGAGCTATAAGATTCGCATTTAAAAAAAAAAAAAAATCTAGACACATGTTTTTTTTCAGTTTGATTGCGTACAAATGTCGCATTCGACATCAGAGAATTGCCCATATGATGAATTTCATATCAAAACCGATATTCATTGAACCCGACCCTCTCAGATTTTAATGAGCTTTTGCATACAGCTAGATTTTACCTACAGAAACACAACCTCATTTTTAGCAATGCATTTTTGCAAATATGTGGGCGTGGCAAGGTATCGAAATATTTCAAAAATTACGGTAATAGGTACATTTAAGCTGCAATTACTATGGAATAACTAAAGCGAATTAAAAAATCTTGGTGCCATTAGAAAGGTATATAAGTCAGCTTTCGAAAACATACACTGTAAAAATTTTATATTACACTGAAAAAAATTTTGTGCCTAAAATAAAAGTTTAAATTTGGAAAACACTTCGAAGATCAAATCTTTTTTCCAAAAAAAAAAAACATATTTTTAGATAGGTCTATTTAATATATACAACATATCCAAAAACTAAAATGGGGTTTTTCTTATTTTTTTTTTTTTAAATTTTAAGTAAATGCTTCTGTTGTTAACTTCCTTATATTTTGATATATTTGTGTGACAAAAATGAATAAAGTAGCTAAACTTTGGAAGTTATACAGTTTTTTTTTGGTAATTCTAATAGATTACAACAAGAATCGTATTATAAATTTTTCAGAAACCCCCAAAAATATGGACTTAACCTTGATACATTTTGAGCAAGAAATGCTGTTGACTTTCGGAATATTTGCTAACATTTAATGAAGCTTCATCTAAAGGTATAAAAGAATGGCAGCTTTGAGCTCCTGTAATAGTATTAGCATTTTTATACCTTAAAAATAGCTGTTCTTTTGTTTTGTTGTAGTCGTCAGCGCATCATAAGCAACTTCAATGGAGGTCTTACAATTTTTTGAAGCCTAATTATGAAGGTCTTTCGCCGTTTGAAGGAGTCACTTTACACCCTAGGTTTCTTTGAACCAAATTCGATTCATGACTTTTTAAATCGTTTGAGCCATATCCGCCTGTCTGTCTGGCTGTCCGGCTGGTGCGCACGATTACTTTCGAAAAACGCAACCAAATGTTTTGAAATTTTGCACGAGTTAATATTTCCCCAAAAAAAATCATTCCGCCCACTTTAGAAATCGAGTAATAATATCAATACACCCAACGGTGTCGTGCCCAAATTCTGTATTTAGTAAAGCTATAGCAGGATACAGTTTTGGAGAAAAAAATTTAAAGTCTAGACACACCCCTTCTGGTACCTCCCATACAAATATACCACTCCGCCCAATTTCGAAATCGAATCATAATATCAATATAATAGAAAATTGTATATTTTATTGAGAGTAAGGGTAGATGTAAGTCGGGTTGCCCGGCTGAAACTTTCTTACTGCTTTTTGTCAAGGAATTTGTAGCTGATGAGGTGCATTTACCTAAAAATTTTTAAAAAAAATAAGAAAAACCCCATTTTAGTTTTTAGATATGTTATATATTTTAAATATTGGACCGGCCGTGGCATAGTGGTTAGAACACGCGACTACCATGCGGGAGATCGCAGGTTCAAACCTGGCTCCAGTCATCTTAAAAGAAAAAAAAATAAATAAAATTTTCCTTCATTGTCGGCTCCCTCGAATGTTGTTGACAGCAACTTCGCAGTATTAAGCGTCGATTCAATCGTCGTGTCTAATACGAGCTTCTCAAACAGTGACGTTCGCATTCGTCGATAAAGAAGTAGGTGCCGTTAGTTGTGAATCTAAAAATAGAATGCGTGTTAATTCAGAACAACGCGAGAAGCTATCCCATACCTCATTCATGGGGTGCAAAGGGAAATTAAGTAAGTATATATTTTAAATAGGCCTATCTAAAAATATTTTTTTTTTGAAAAAAAAGACTTGATCTTCGAAGTGTTTTCCAAGTTGAAACTTTTATTTTTGGGAAAAAAAATTTTCCAGTGTAATATAAAATTGTTACAGTGCATGTTTTCGAAAGCTGACTTATATACCTTTCTAATGGCGCCAAGATCTTTCAAATTGGTTGAGTCATTCCATAGTAATCGCAGCTTAAAAGTACCAATATCCGTCATTTTTCAAATATTTCGGAACCTTGCCACGCCCACATATTTCCAAAAATTTAATTTCTTAAAATTAGGTTGTGTTTCTGTAGGTAAAATTTAGCTGTATGGAAAATTTCATTAAAGTCTGAGGGGGTCGGGTTCAAAATGTCACTTTTTTTATAGGTTTTGATACGAAATTCATTCTAAATTTCAGTCAAATTGTTTGATTCGTTAAAATTTTCATTATATTTCCACCCAGCGGAATCTACCGGGTCCATTTATACAAAAAACGTTGTTCTCATGATCACACAAATATACATACTAAATTTCATTTAAATTGGTCCATTTGTTCAAATTTTGATTATAAACCCACTCCAGCGCCACCTACCGGGTTCATTTGTACATAAAATGTTTTCTCATGATCAAACGAATATCCATTCTAAATAGCAGTTGAATTTGTATATGTATTAAAATTTTCGGTATAAATCCACCCAAGCGCCACCTGGAGTAGATTTTTTTATTTACAAACCATCTCCTGAAAATATGGAATTAAATGAAAAAAATCGCTCTAGCCGTTCTCAAGTGATGGGTTTACATACGTGGACTATTTCATTTTTATATATATAGATTTTCATCTTCTTTATTACACCTCAAATCATAAACCTCAAAGACAATTTTAGTCATTCAGCACCATTGAGTTGTTCTTTAAGACACAGTGCCTAACTGTTGAAATGTTCAGTTTTAAAGTAAAATATACAAGTTGGCTTATTTTTTGCCTACTCTACTTTAACAACTTTTCTGATTTAAAAGCGATCTTAAAGCTATTGTCACCTTGACTTGTTAATTGTAAAGTGTGATTCTTGACATTTTGTCATGGAAAGATCTGAAAGATCCGCCTTAAATTTTTAAAATATTTTCTTGTATTACAAATATCTGAGTTATAAGAAGAATGTTTTTTGTGGACTTCGCACAAAATGTGATGTTTATAACCGACCTGAAAAGTCAATTTTCCCACAGCTACTTACTTACTTACTTAGCTGGTATTTCTTTGCAACCCCAGTGGATTGTATACCGCACGAAGAAAAATATTATAAGCGCTTCGATCTTCTGCGCTTCTTCTCCAGTTAGTCACCAGTAACCTGGTCTTTCCAACGGGATTTTGATCGCCCTCTTCTGCGCCGTCCATCGAGTTCGATGTCGAAGACTTTCCGAACTGGAGCATTTTCGTCCATCCGTACAACATGACCAAGCCAACACAACCGCTGCACCTTAATGCGTCTGACCACGTCAATGTCAGTGTACAGCTCGTACAGCTCATGAATCATACGACGCCGATACTCTCCGTTAACGACGATGGGCCCATATATTTTACGGAGTATTTTTTCTCTCGAATACTGGCAGAACTGATTCATCCGCTTGTGTCATAACCCAGGATTCTGAGCCATACATTAAGACAGGTAGAACCAGTATCTGGTATAGCTGGAGTTTTGTTCGTCGAAAGAGGGCTCTGTCATTGAATCGCTTGCTTAGTCCGTAGTAGCATTTATTAGCAAGCAGGATTCTTCTCCGGATTTATAGGCTGACATTATTTGTTTTGTTGATAGCAGAACCTAGGTAAATAAAATTATCTATCACCTCGAAATTATAGTTGTCAACGTTCACGAAGTTTCCCAAACGAGTAGATTCTTTGTTCGTAGAAACTAATAACTTCGTTTTGTCCTCGTTCACCGTTAGACCCATTTTCGCTTATTTCTTCTTTATAGAAAGCTGCAGTCACATCCCGTAGCTTTAAACCGATGATGTCAACGTCATCAGCGTACGCGAGTAGCATGTGGCTTTTGTTGAATATTGAGAAACTCGAGTTTACTGCAGCTTTCCTCATTATCATCTCCATCGCTATGTTGAAGAGGTCACACGATAGGCCGTAGCCTTGCAAGAATAGCTGCGTAAGGTCCTTGCCAATCTTCAATGAAGACTTCGTGTCAGTCAGCGTCATATCAGCTTCGCTGGAATACCAAACTCAGCCATGGCTTCGAGTAATTTCTGCCGTATCGGGCTGTCGAGAGCAGCTTTATAGTCGACGAAAAGATGGTACGTGTCGATCTGTTTCTCTTGGGTCTTTTCCAGGATTTGCCGAAGTGCGAATATCTAGTCAGTTGTTGATTTACCAGGTCTAACGCCACACAGATAAGGCCCGATCAGGTTGGATAACACTGGCTTTAGTCTTTCACATAGCACACTCAACAGGACCTTATATGCGATGGGTAAAAGGCTGATCCCGCGGTAGTTGGAGCACACACTTGGATCACCTTTTTTCAGCACAGGACATAATACGTTTAAATTCCAATCGTCGGGAATGCACTCTTTAAGCCAAACCTTGCGCAGGAGCTGGTGAATGCTCGTTATCAGCTCGTCGCCACCGGACTTGAAGAGCTCTGTCGGCACCGGCTGCTTTATTGTTTTTCAGCCATGATATTGCTCTTCTTACCTGGGCTTGACGTGGTGGTGGGCAATCTAAGCCGTCGTCGACCATTGGTGTGATACCTTTACGTGTGCTGCCTTCTGGAACTAGCAGTTGCTGGAAGTGTTCTCCCCATATATGCAGCACCCTGCGTATCTGTAACCTGAATTCCATCCTTGTCCTTACAGGAGGGGAGCCCATTACCGTAGCCTTTTGCTTTTACTTTCTGGTAAAATTTTCGGACCTCTATTGCTTATGTAGCATCTAAATGATCTATGATTTATAAAACAATGACACATATTTGTTTTTACTCGTTTATTTTATTACATTTTTATAACTGTGGCCAAATCTTGTATGCTGTGATAATTCTCCGAAAATATCCTCATTTACCGCCCAAACTAGCTAGAGCTGCGGGGGATATGGGAGACCTCTTTCCTCTAATGCCAATAGATTCCTTGGGCAACTTCACGCCCATAGCTCCGGTGGTAAAGACAGCCAAAGCGACGATAACGGCAACAATGTTGAAATGCATTTTGGTGATAGGAGAAACGAACTGTGCAATTAGAAATTGAACTCTGAATTTTCCATTAACAGAGCAGGGGTTTTATACCTAAATTTGCAAGAACAATTTAATAAAATTTTCCATATCTTTTCAAATATTTACCGAGTTAATACACCGGGAGAACCAAAAAAAAAACAAATTGTATAGAAAAAATAAAACGTTTGCTTTGTGTTTCTTCTAGTCATATAATATGTATATTAATAAGAAGATAAATTTTGCTGGGTATTAGTTAATAAATAAATAAAATTTAACTTATAGTGGATAAGAAAACATATGTGTCACCTCGTGTCTGATCTTATGTGATAGTAAGTTTCAATACACTAGCACTAGCAGCTGCATTGGCAGTTTTAAAACTTTATATGTATTATGTATTTGTTTGAAACTAAAAGAACACAATTTCAGCAGCAATAACATAAAAAGTTATTTGTACAATAAATAGTAGCAGCAGTTTTAGAATACTTACCAAAATGTATGCACAAGTTGAGTAAATGTATAGAGAAAACAAAATACACACGACAGTTAGATTGTTATGAATTTAGATTTACTTAACGAAATCTATTGTATTTTCTTGGAAAATCTAGGTATAAAAGCCCTGGTCTCTTGATGCAAAATTCAGAGTTTAATTTCTTATTGCACAGTTCGTGTTTCCTATTACCAAAATGCAGTTCAACATTGTTGCCGTTATCGTCGCTCTGGCTGTCTTCACCACCGGAGCTTTGGGCGTGAAGTTGCCCAAGGAATCTATTGGCATTAGAGGAAAGAGGTCTCCCATATCCCCCGCAGCTCTAGCTAGTTTGGGTGGAAAATGAGGATATTTTTGAAGAATTATAACAGCATACTAGATTTGGACACAATTATTAAAATGTAATAAAATAAACGGGTATAAATAAAATAGCATTGTTTCATAAATCATAAATCATTTAGAGGCTATACAAGTAACTGCTCGTGGTTACCAAAACAGGTAAAAGCAATATTATTTCATTGTTGTACTCTCTCTCTCCCTCTCTCTCCTTAAGTATATATATATGTGTTCCTCTAACTCCCATTGGAGCAAAGGGCGTCAGTTACAGCCGTCCGCCATCGGACACGCCTTTGCGCAATCGACCGACGTCATGTTATACGTGGTCTTCCACGCCGACGACCTTTAGCTCAAGCTTTTTTCAAGGAGATTTGTTAATAAACTAAGCTTACTTCAAACGCGAGAAGCTATCCCATACCTCATTCATGGGGTGTAAAGGGAAATTAAGTTTAAGTTTACTTCAAATTTAACATCAAAGTAATGCATAGTTTTAGGTCGGGCCATACTTGTGTATATACAGTGTTGTTCGTAAAAGTTCGTCGATTGTACTGTTTAGTTATCAATTAGTGCTAGTGTATCTTATGATACACCAAATTTTGGCTAAACGATTTTTTGTTAAAATAAATAGTGGAGCTCAGATAGTTATTGTTTAAATATTATATTAATATTTATATCGATATTTCTGTATTTTTAAAATAAACAGTTTTATAATACCTACTGTAGCCAGAAGCATTGATAACATTGTGATAGTTTTTGGCAATAAACTAAGGCAAGAGAGGTAGAAAGGAAGGTTTTATACTAATTCTAGTACGAGGAATCAAACTGCGTCACAAGTATTTTGAGTTACAGTTACAGTTTCATACAATTTGTTTAGTTTTTACTAGAAGACTGGATTTTTTTTGTTGTTAAATTGTCCATTTTAGCCTCACGCTTTAAGGGGTAAAATTTGTTGCCAAACGTTGAAAATCAAAACCTTTGAAACAACTTTGTTAAAGTAACTTTACCGCTACAACCAACCATCTAGATGTTAGTGGCAGTCAAAATCGAAAAATAAAAAAAAAAACTTTATTTTAGTCAATGATAAACATAAGGTCCCCCCTTCTCAGTTCTGCCAACTATCGAAGTTTTTGAAAAGGAATTACCATAATCGTTTCAGTATTATTTGAACTTACCCATTAAATACATACATTTTAAGAAAAATTGTTTTGTTTTGTTTTGCATAGTTTTTATATTAAATCCTTTACAGTCGTAACATATTTATTACAATTACAAAAACACATTAACCAAGCATACTTTTAATCACATTAGGATCGATGGGTGACCTCTTTCCTCTAACAAATTCCCTGGTCAGCTTCAGGCCCATAGCGCCGGTGGTGAAGACAGCCAGAGCAGCGATTACGGCAACAATGTTGAAACGCATTTTTGGTGATAGTCGGGAGACACGAACTGTGTTATGAGAAAATAAACTCTGAATTTTTCATTAACAGACCAGAGGTTTTATACCTAAATTTTGACTGGAAATACACTAGAAGTTGTGCTTACATAATTAAATTATTCTAAATTCACAATAATCCAACTATCATGCGTATTTTATTTTCTTTATGTATTTACTTAACGTCTATATACATTGTCTAGTTTTCTAATACGTCATTAGCGATTTATTTAACAAATTACGTTTGATGTTATTTCTGCTGAAATATGATATCTAGTGTTGTCTAATAATTATGATTTACATAAAGTTTTGAAACTGTCATTGTATTAGCTTGTGATATTGTTTTGAAACTTGTTCCATCGTATAAGATCAGACAGGAAGTGACAAATATGTTTTTATATCCCATAACAGTTAAATGTTATTTATTTACTAAATTGCGTATTTCACAAGTGTTTTGATTTTATGACTAGAAGAAACATGACGCAATTTGTTGTTCACTATAATTTTGGTCGGAGTGTTTTATATTCATGTTTACTTTGTATAACAATTTAATTAAATCTTTACTTTAGTTTTTTTTGCCAAATTTTGGTATAAAATCGCTGGCTGATTGATGGAGAAATCAAAGTTTATTTTCTCATAACACAGTTTGTGTCTCCTATCAATAAAAATGCGTTTCAACATTGTTGGCGTTATCGTCGCTTTGGCTGTCTTCACCACCGGGGCTATGGGCTTGCAGTTGCCCATGGAATCTATTGGCATTAGAGGCAAGAGGTCACCCATAGATCCCAATGTGATTAAAAGTATGCTTGGTTAGAGTCTATATATTAGGAGAATCAATGCTATATTAACGACTTGGCTACTACTATAAAAGTGTAATAAAGTAAAAGGATATATAGGAAGTTAGTTCTCTCTCATTATTATAAAACTCAGCTCCTGGTTACCTACATAGCGAGCAACAGTTATATTTCCTGAATCGCGCTAACAAGTTTGTACTCTCTAGCATCTTTGTTTTGTTTAGTATCATATAGTTATACCCTCATTCCGGTGGAATTTTATGATCATAACATATGAGAAAAAACGTTATGCGTTGAATGAGACGCATTGTACACTATGTAACATAACATGAAATTCATTTGAATACTTACTTACTTAAATTAAAAAAAAAAATTATACACAACAAAAATTCAATCGAATATCCAAATTCACAAATTTTATGTCATTTATGAAATCCATCCTATCACGAAACGTTTGGCTCAACAAAGTTATAGTAATGGCATGTTGCGCGTCATCTTGTTGGAGCCATTTCTCTTTCAAATGATTTGCAATGACATGAGGAATAAAATCATCACGAATTATTTAACTGTACTGTTCGCCATTAGCAGTAATGTTGATATCGATGGAGTCTCAAAAGTCTCAAAATTTTTCTCGTTTACATACCCTATAAGCTAGAAATGATCGACATCGCTAAAAATGATTTGACGATACAAATCTGGTTAAACTTCCACTCAAGCCTGCTAGTAAACAACAGTTATTATAAATCTCTTTCACACAAATTCAAATAATCCAATTAAACATTTTAAAATATTTTTTTTTTTTTTTGTATAAGTTAGCAGCACATGCTATGATATGATTAACAGAAAACAAAGATAATTTGATCACCTACCACCTTGTAGGTATGACAATATATCGTTGGTATGGAAAATAGACTTAATTATGCAAAAGTGCTCCAAAATTCGTAGTGTACGCGCTCCTATGTCTATTTAAAATAGTTTTGTAGTTATTGTATCAAAATATAGGCGACCATAAACTTTAAATCATCAATAACTCAGAAACATAAAAAGTAGAGTTGGTCAGTTTACGCAGTATATCGACGATATATGATATATGAATAATCAATGTCGTATTCTGAGTCGATTTAAAGATGATTGTCCTTCCATCCGCCTGTCTGTCTCCGCAATGCAATTATTTGCAGCCTTAGTTTAGGAGGTAATGAGCAGAAATTTGGCATGCAAGCTTCTATTTTATTAGCGGTGGTTACATTTTAAGATTAGCAAGATCGGACTAAAACTACTCCCACATCCCCTAAAAACTCCCCCTCTTTGAGGGGGAAGTACGTCGTTGTACTCAAGGAGAGAGAGTACAACAATGAAATAATATTTCTTTTACCTGTTTTAATAACTACGTGCAGCTACCTTTACAACATCTAAATGATTTAATTTTTACAAAATACAGCTATTTCTTATATCCGTTTATTTTATTAAATTTTTATAACTGTGGCCAAATCTTGTATACTTTGATAACTCATCAAAAATATACTCATTTACCAGCCAAACTAGCTAGAGCTGCGGGGGAAATGGGTGACCTCTTTCCTCTAATGCCAATAGATTCCTTGGGCAACTTCACGCCCATAGCTCCGGTGGTGAAAACAGCCAGAGCAACGATAACGGCAACAATGTTGAAATGCATTTTGGTGATAGGAGACACGAACTGTTTAACGAGAAATATAACTCTAAATTTTCCATCAATAGACTAGGGGTTTTATACCAAAATTTGGTAAGAACAATGGAATAAAAATGTTCCCAGCTCTTTTAATATTTACCAATTAAATAAACATGGAAAGCTTAAAACAATAGTTTTGATAAAAAAAAAATGGTTTTGTGTTTTCTTTACCAATAAAATAAAAACATTAATAAGAAACTATACTTTGCTAAATATTATTAAGTAAATAATTAAATTAATTTTTTAAACTGGTATGAGGTAAACAAACATATTTGCAATATTCGTTCCGATATTATGTGGCAGCAAATTTCAATTCAATATCACTAGAAAATACATTGGCCGTTTCAAAACTTTATGTAGGTTATATTTGTTTGAAACATATAGACAGTATTTCAGCAGAAACAACATATAACGTTAATTGTAAACACAATCGCAACTGCCGTGTTAGGATACTATGCATAAATAACTTAAGTAAATATATAGAGAAAACAATATACACACAACAGTTGAATTATTGTGAATTTAGATGTACTTAACTATGTTAGAATAATTAAAAAAAATTCAGAGCATAATTTCTCATTGCATTGTTCGTGCTTCCTATCAGCAAAATGCGTTTCAACATTGTAGCCGTTTTTGTCGCTGTTGTTGCTGTCTTTACCACAGGAGCTATGGTCGTGAAGTTGCCAACGGAATCTATTGGCATTAGAGGAAAGAGGTCACCCATCGATCCCAATGTGATCAAGAGTTTGCTTGGATAAAATGTTTTTTTTTTTTTTTTAATATAATACGATTGTGATGAATTTTGCTTTGAATGCGAAAATATAAAACTAAAACATAAATATAAAACAATTTATCTTAATGGAACATATAAATTAGATGTCATAAGGCTAGTAAACCTTGGTATATTGAATGTCTGGTACCTACAATCGTGGAGTAAGACTAAAAAGTCCATCTTTCTTTGAAATGCTCTTTTTCATATTTGAAATCAGTGATGATCTGATCACAAGGAAACAGTTAGATCAATTAAAAACCGACTCAGACTGTTATGATCTGTGACCACAAAATTATGTTCCGCTTGAATGCTTCGGTTTCCTCAGTACTTGTATAATAATAGAAGTTGGTTAAACGGACCAAATTCAAATTGAAAGATATAGAAAAAATAATAATTTTACAAAAATATGGGAGCTACCAGAATGGGTCGGCCGATATAGTCCAAATTTATTTCAGAGTGAAACGTACATATTACGCAAAATATAACTAAATTTAAGAAAATTACAATAAATATATGTATGTAATTCAATGAGAGTCAAATCGGTCATTTGTATGGGAGCTACCAGAAGGGGTGTCACAAATGTTATAGTTTTCTGAGGGTTTGTCTGTTATTATAAGGTAATTGAACTGGCCAAATTTAAATGTCCTCCAGCTTTTCCGTTGGATGTTGTGAGAGAAATATGAGAGGTACCAGAAGGGATGGGGCTATGCTGCCTATTTACAAAACCATTACTTCATTTTGAAAAATAATAATTCTGCTAAATTTTCATCCTGCCCATCACTCATCCAGCCAGCCGGCCGGCCAGCCATACATACGGACATGGTTCAATTGTCTTAACAAGTCATGAAACGAATTTGGTCTTAAGATACTTGGGGTCTAACCCGTCTCCTGAAATTGCGATACAATTTTTCTTGTATCAAATGATATATTCAATCATCCCCAAGGGTGGTGATATTAAAAGCGTGGGTCATGAAATAATGCGGTCACTCAACAAAGAGCTGGTTTTACGAGCTATGTGGCATAGCGCCTTCTTGTTAGAACAGTTTTTTCTCCAAATGATTTGCAATGACTTATTTACTACAAAATCACCTATCATTTGCCTGCAGCGTTCGCCAACCGCGGTAATGTTCGCAGCGGTTTCGAATTTTGAAGGGCCAAAGATTCCTTCGACATGTAAACCACTCCAAACAGTGATATTTTCATCATACTATGGAGTCTCTAGAGGATTATGTTCTCTCCAACTACGACAATAATTTGATGATTTGACGATAAAAAATCTAGTTAAACTTTTACTCAACCCTGCTAGTAAAGCAAATTAATTATAAATCTCAATTCATACAAGTTCAAATAACCCAATTAAAATGACTTGTTTGACTATTTTGTTTTTGCCTGTAGGCTACTGTAATTAGCAGCACATGCTTTGTTATGATTAACAGAAAACAAAGACAATTTGATGTATACAAATATGAACGATCCGCGTCGAATTCTGAGTCGATTTAAAGATGATTTTCCATCCTTCCATCCATCTGTCTGTCCGCGCAATTACGGCAGTAGTTTAGAAGATAACTACTCCCACCTCAAATTCAGTCTCCCCCATTTTGGAGGGAGTGCGTTGTTGTACTCAAGGAGAGGGTGTACAACAGCGAAATAATTTTACCTATTATAGTAACCATGTTACCTTTATAACATCCAAAAATAATTAATTTATGTTTTTACTGTTATTTTTACTCGTTTATTTTATTACATTATTATAACTGTGGCCAAATCTTGTATACTGTGATAATTCTTCCAAAATATACTCATTTGCCTAGACCACCACCACCCAAACTAGCTAGAGCTGCGGGGGAAATGGGTGACCTCTTTCCTCTAATGCCAATAGATTCCTTAGGCAACTTCACGCCCATAGCTCCGGTGGTAAAGACAGCCAGAGCGACGATAACGGCAACAATGTTGAAATGCATTTTGGTGATAGGAGACACGAACTGTTTAATGAGAAATAAAACTCTAAATTTTCCATCAAAAGACCAGGGGTTTTATACCAAAATTTGGTAAGAATAATGATATAAAAATTTGCCCAGCTCTTTAAATATGTACCATGTGAATACACCTGGAAAGTTTAAAACAATCGTTTTGATACAAAAAAATTGCTTTGTATTTCCTTAAGTAATATAATAATGAAAAACTAAACTTTCCAAAGTATTATTAAGTCAACAATTAAATTAATTTATTAAATGGTATGGGATATTAAAAACATATTTGTCATATCCGGTCCAATATTATGTGACAGCAAACTTCAACACAACATCACATTAGCCTTTTCAAATTTGTATGTAGTTCATATTTGTTTTAAACTAATAGAATAAATAATTCAGCAGAAAAAAACATAAAACTTAAATTGTAAACATAATAGCAGCTGCCGTATTAGGATACTAGGCAAAATACACAAAGTTAAATTAAAATAAAAATATACGTATCTCCCAGTTTTTCTAGATCAGCTCATTTAAGTTTTTTACGAGCAACTCAATTTTTAGAGCAAAGTTCCCATACAACGACTTGAAAGTAACTTCTTCCTGTTCGCAGAACTCAGAGAGTTGTTAATAGATTTTGACGAATTTTTTTTAATGTATTTCAAATGGCCTGGATGTAGTTCTGACCGAGCCCAAATTTATAATTTGTCAAAAATTAAAATTGTCACAATTTTTTTTAAATGTTTTTCAAATGGCTAGGAGCTGGTTCGGACTAGGAAAATGTGTTGAAAAATTAAATTTGTGACAAAATTTGTGACAAATTTAATTTGGGACAAATTTTAAATTTTGGCTTAGTCAGAACCTGCTCCTGGCCTTTTGAAAAACAATAAAAAAAAATTCATCAAAATCTGTTAACAACTCTCAGAGTTCTGCGAACAAGAAAAAGTCACTTTCAAGTCGTTGTATGGGAGCTTCGCTCCAAAAATTGAATTGCTCGTAAAAAACTTAAATGAGCTGATCTAGAAAAACTGGGAGATACGTATATTTTTATTTTAGCTATATTTTCAGAATCTGGTCAGTTTGATCATGGGTGAAAAATCGTGTCGTACAGTGTTATATAGAGAAAACAAAATACACACGACAATTGAATTGCAATTTTTATTGTATTTTCTAGAGAAATTTATGTATATACCCTTGGTTGAGTGATAAAACTTCAGAATTTAATTTCTTACAGTTCGTGTCACCTTTTACCAAAATTCGTTTTAACATTGTTGCCGTTATCGTCGCTGTTGCTGCTGTCTTTACCACAGGAGCTATGGGCGTGCAGCTGCCCAAGGAATCTATTGGCATTAGAGAAAAGAGGTCACCCATCAAAGTCAATTTGTTAACCAGTTTAGCTGGTGAATTTTTTAAATATGTAACGGTTATAATGAATTTTACTATGATTGCGAAAATATGAAAACTAAAACATAAATATAAAACATTTTCTCTTAATGGAACATATAAGTAAGATTTCATAAGGCTTACAAACCGTGTTATATTGTATGACTGGTAGGTACAATCGTGGAGTGAGACTAAAGATTCCATCTTTCTTATAAGTGCTCTTTTTCACTTACTGAAATCAGAGATGATCTGATCACAAGGAAACAGTAAACTCAATCGCATGAAAGAACAATTAATTCAGTTTTCATAAATCATAATAGCCGTACTAGAGTTAGGACAATATTTAGTATGTATCAGTTATTAAAAAAATATCAGTAAAAAAAATTTATTTTACAAAATTCGAAAAAAAAATTATTGCTAATATTTTCAAGTCAGGATTTGAAACTTAAAACTGCTCTGCTGAAACAATTGAAAATCGACTCAGGCTGTCATGATTTGTGGCCACAATATTAAGTTCCGCTTGAATTATTGCAAGAATAATAATTTGTATAGATTCATTAACAAAAGTGAGACAATAACACAACCATTGCTATGTGTACTTTCCTTTTTTTTGTGCTAAAGTATGATTTATAAAAAGCTGATTTGTATGTTGTAAAAATAACTTGATTACACAGTGATTTAAAAAAGAATAATGTCGAAATACCTGGAAACATATTCTTTTTTTCTGATAGGTCATGCCAAGTACAACAAAGGTCTGTTTTTAAAATTTCCCAAACATCTCTATTATTTTGAGTTACGGGTAAATAAACCTCGTTTTTCGCACCTCAACTCACTTATAAGCCGGTAACGTAATTGAATATCGACCAATTTTTAGTCTCCTAGCGGATTTGGAAAGAAAGTTGTGTGGCCTTTCCACCAATATTTATACTTATATAGATAACTTGTCATATCTGTCGTAAATTAAAATCAAACAGTTCAAGAATATGTTATGTTTTGGTATTGTTGTTAATGTTCTTCAACTGCTTGATGTTAGTATACGATATGAAAATTGAGCTCCTTGAAAAACATGAATAACTTGACCACTTGTTAACCGATTTTTACAAACATATGAGTTTTTCTCGTGAAAGCATACGCTTTGTAAATAAAATAATACACATTAGGGTATCCTTATAAAATAAAGGCTACAAACTTCTTCAAACATAAAAAATTGTGAAAAAAAAATCCTAAAGGTGTGTGATTTCGGGGTAAAGCGGAAAGATATGACAAATTATCTATATAACTATATAATTCGTTCGAAAAATTTTTATTTAGCCACTTTACTGGCTTATAAGTGCGTAGAGGTATGAAAAGCCGGGTTTAGACATAAGATGGTCAGATCCAACAGGATCAACTCTTTTCAACAAAAAAAATTGTATATCAACAACGTTCAAGCAGTTAAAGAGAAGTTTAGTGACAAACGCAAATATAATTAAAAGAATAATAAAAACTTTTACTATACGCTATTCAATCTCTCACAGATAACGCTTCAAAAACCACTATACAATTTTGATTTATTGCGGTTTCAGTAGTACAAATACGGTCTTAATTTTTAATTCTATGGAAAAGTTTTTTTTGAAACAATTTTTAAGTTAAATTATAAATATTTTTAGACGTTTCTCCACATAATTAACTATAACTCAGAGAGGTTAGTCCGATATTATTAAAATAAACTTAGAAAAAATTATATTTACACTAGTGGGGCCGGCAATGCTTCGCTATTACATATCAACTTGTAATATATTTCACATTTCTTGCTATCCTAAATGCTATATAAACGCTAATTAATACATTTGTAGGTCTACAAAGTACTTTGAAAACGGTACTTAAGCTCGACAATAATATGTTGAGTTTATTAACTTATGTAACTAATTTCAAGTAAATCCTTAACATGGAAGTTAACCAATTAAGTTTTATTGTTTTAAATGCTTAATATCGTAGGCTCTATGACGATAGTAAAAAGTTCATCAGCAAAGTCATATCTATCATATCTGTATGTAGAGCGAAAAACCACTTCTTTCTAAAATCGGACATTCTGCTAAAGTTCAAAGTTCGAAATTCAATTTTTATTTTTTCTGTAGTAGCGGGAACCTTCTGACCTTAAATAAAAATTTCGTTTGAAGATTTATGCCTTTAGCCATAAAAACCTCTTTCGCCATGTCTTCTTCTCCCACGGAGCAAGAATATTTCCGAATACTGTCTTTGTATTAAACTCGTATTACCATTTTTTGAGATAATTCGGTCACCAAACGCTTGGTTTAACAAAGTGATGGTCTCACGCGCTGTATAGCATGTTATGCCGTTGTGTTGGAACCATTTCTCTTCCCAATGATTTGCAATGACATGACATGAATATTAACAAAATCAATTGATCGTCCACTGGCTCTAATTCTTCCAACAGTTGGATGTTATATAGATGTAGACTAAGACATTTCCTCATCATTTGTAGATACCGAGTTGCTGAGAACGGCGTCGAAACCATTGTCACACTTTCGGACAACTGTTCATATCTCTAGGCGAACTGCAATATAATATGGAATTTAAAGGACGATTTAAACTATTATGATGGCAGTTATAACTGAGGTGTGGCACAGCCCACTTCCACCCTTGCAGTAACAACTGTAACAAATCTCATCTATATACCTCTGATAGTTATATATACCTCTGAGATATAGCCCTTTTTATTTTCAAGTTGTATGGGCGGTGCCACGCCCCTTTATTCAATCACAACCTATTATAGCCAGGGACTACCAACAGGTCAACAGTACCACTTGGTAAAATTTTCGTATCAATCGGCCTATTAGAAAAGCCGTTCGAGCGATTTTTGAAAAGGGGGCGTGGCATCGCCCACTTTCACCTCGGCTGAAATTAATACTGCTCCAACAACAAATATACCAAATCTCATCTTCATACCTCTCATAGTTCATGAGATATATCCCATTTTATTTTCAAGTTGTATGGGCGGTGCCACGCCCCTTTATCCAAACACTACCAAATATAGCCAGGGACTATCTACAGGTCAACAGTACCACTTGGTAAAATTTTCGTATCAATCTGTCTATTGGAAAAGCCTGCAAATCGATTTTTTAAAAGGGGGCGTGGCACCGCCCACTTCCACCCTGGCTGTAATTAATACGGCTCCAACAGCATATATACCAAATCTCATCTTCATACCTCTGATAGTTCATGAGTAATAAATAGCCCTTTTGATTTTCAAGTTGTATGGGCGGTGCCACGCACCTTTGTCCAATTGGACCGAATTGTAAATCTAAACCATCCGGGGCACCACCCAAACGCATACAACAAAATTTATGCAAATCGATCCAGCCGTTTAGGAGGAGTTTTGTCACAACACACGTACGGCAGAATTTTATATATAAAGATAACCTTGACGAAATACATCTGGCTAAACTTTCACCCTGGTAGTAAACAAAATTTATCATAAATCTCATACAAATTCAAATATGTAACACAATTAAAATTACTTTTTAAAATATTTGTTTTTTATTGGCTGTTGGCTACTGTAATAAGTAGCACATGCTGTGATATGATAAACAGAAAACAAAGATAATTTGATATTATCATACCTACAGGGTGGTAGGTATGACAATATATACTTACTTACTTACTTAATTTCTCTTTGCACCCCATGAATGAGGTATGGGATAGCTTCTCGCGTTGTTGTGAATTAACACGCTTTCTATTTTTAGATTCACAACTAACGGCACCTACTTGTTTATCGACAAATGCGAACGTCACTGTTTGAGAAGCTCTTGCTAGACACGGCGATTGAATCGACGCTTAATACTGTGAAGTTGCTGTCAACAACATTCGAGGGGAGCCGACAATGAAAGAAAATTTTATTTATTTTTTTCTTTTAAGATGACTGGAGCCAGGTTTGAACCTGCGATCTCCCGCATGGTAGTCGCGTGTTCTAACCACTATGCCACGGCCGGTCCCGACAATATATACATATATGAATAATCAGCGTCGGATTCTTTGTCGACTTAAAGATGACTGTCCTTACGTCCATCTCTTTGTCATCGTTTTTTCAGCCGCAAACTTCTATCCAATATCGGACAAAAACTACTCCCACCTCAAATTCAATATCCCCCTTTTTAGAGGCAGTACGTGGTTGTATTCAAGGGGAGAGGGAGTACAACGACGAAATAATTTTACCTATTTTAGTTACCATGTGCAGTACATTTTATAATATCTAGAAAATGTATTTATGTTTTAACTGTAATTTTAACTCGTTTATTTATTACATTATTGTAACATAAGCCAAATCTTGTATAATACGATAATTCTCCAAAAATATACTCATTTACCACCAAGCAAACTTCCAAGAACAGCGGGGTCTATGGGTGACCTCTTTCCTCTAATGCCAATAGATTCCTTTGTCAATTTCACGCCCATAGCTCCGGTGGTAAAGACAGCCAAAGCGACGATAACGGCAACAATGTTGAAACGCATTTTGGTGATAGGAGACACGAACTGTTTAATGAGAAATTTTACTCAGAATTTTCCATCAATAGACCAGGGGTTTTATAGCAAAATTTGGTAAGAAATATTAAATAAAAATTTGCTCAGCCCTTTAAATATTTAGTGAAAACATCGTTTTGATACAAAAAAATTGTTTTTGTTTCCTTTAGATATATAATAGTGAAAAACTATACTTTCCAAAGTATTATTAAGTCAATAATAAAATGATTTATTAAACTGGTATGGAATATTAAAAACACTAGAAGATACATTGGCCGTTTCAAAATTTTATGTAGGTCATATGTGTTTGAAACTAATACTAATACTAATCTAATAATATTTTAGCAGAAATAACATATAACGTTAATTGTAAACACAATAGCAGCTGCCGTATTAGGATACTAGGCAAAATACACAAAAGTTAAATTATATAGAAAAAAACAAAATACACACGACAGTTGCATTTCAAATTTTATTGTATTTTCTAGAGAAATTTATGTATAAACTGAAATTGAGGGTCAATTCAGTCATTTGAGGGTCAATTCAGGATTTGTCTCTTATTATAAGATAATATAATTGAGCCTTTCGTTTGGAAGTTGTAGGAGAAATATTACTTTTACAAAAAATGTCTTTTTGTATGACAGGTACCAAAGGAGTGGGGCTATTCTGTCCCCCAATTCTGGTAAAGACCAGTTAATGTTATAAGGATCTGTTAAAGTTTTTCGAGTTATCCTGCCCATCACCCATCCAGCCAGCCGGCCATACAGGCGGACATGGATCAATCGTCTTAAAAAGTTAGGAAACGAATTTATGCAATGACTTGTTTACTAAAAAAATCGCCTATCATTTGCCTGCAGCGTTCACCATTCGCGGTAATGTTGGCACCGGTTTCGAATGAATGGCCAAAGATGCCTTCGACATGCATGTAAACCATTCCAAACAGTGATATTTTTGTCTTACTATGGAGTCTTAAGAGGATTGTGTACTCTCCAAATACGACAATTATTGTAGTTTACATTCCCAATAAGCTTAAAATAAGCGTCGCCGCTGGAGATGGTTTGACGATAAAAATCTAGTTGAACTTTCACTCAACCCTGCTAGTAAACCAAAATAATCATAAATCTCAATTCATACAAATTCAAATAACCCAATTAAGATTACTTTTTTAACTATTTTCTGTTTGCCTGTAGACTACTGTAATTAGCAGCACATGCTTTAATATGATTAACAGAAAACAAAGATAATTTGAAATATACATATATAAATGAATAGCGTCGAATTCTGAGTCGACTTGGAATTACAGCCGTAGTTTAGAAGCAAATGAACTGGAATTTGGCATGCAAGCTTTTATCCAATATCGGACTAAAACTACTCCCACCTCAAATACAATCTCCCCCGTTTTGGATGGAGTGCGTTGTTGTACTCAATAAGAGAGTGTATACAACAACGAAATAATTCTACCTATTTGAGTAACCATGTGCAGTTACCTTTATAACATCCCAAAATAATTTATTTATGTTTTTACTATTATTATTAGTGGTTTATTTATTACATTATTATAACATAGGCCAAATCTTGTATACTATGATAATTCTCCAGAAAAATACTCATTTACCGAGTCCACCACCACCCAAACTAGCTAGAGCTGCGGGGGAAATTGGTGATCTCTTTCCTCTAATGCCAATAGATTCCTTTGGCAACTTCACGCCCATAGCTCCGGTGGTAAAGACAGCCAGAGCGACGATAACGGCAACAATGTTGAAATGCATTTTGGTGATAGGAGATACGAACTGTTTAATGAGAAATTTAACTCTAAATTTTCCATCAATTGACCAGGGCTTTTATAGCAAAATTTGGTAAGAAAAATGAAATAAAAATTAGCTCAGCTCTTTAAATACTTATTTACCAAGTAAATACAACTGGAAAGCTTAACATATACAAAAAAATTGCTTTGTATATTCTTAAGTATTATAATAATGGAAAACTATACTTTCCAAAGTATTATTAAGTCAATAATTAAATTAATTTATTAAACTAGTATGGGATATCAAAAACATATTTGTCATATCCGGTCCAATTTTATATGACAGCAAACTTCAATACAATATCACTAGAAAATACATTTGCCGTTTCAATATTTTATGTAGTTCATATTTGTTTGAAACTAATAGAAAAAATAATTCAAAATGATCAATTTGATTTTTGGTGTTTTGATCGGGGGATAGCCAAGTTGCCTTGTGGATATCTTTGGTAGGCAGGCTGAATTTACCGATCGATGGACCAAGAATATCTTCCCTTCCTATTTTCGCATTAAAGTCTCCCAGAACAATTTTAATGTCGTGGCCAGCGCAGCGATCGTATGTTTCCTCTAGGCGCTCGTAAAATGCATCTTTAATCTCATCGTCTTTATCTTCCGTCGGGGCGTGTACACAAATCAGCGTGATGTAAAAATATTTCGCCCGGATGCGAATAATGGCTATTCGGTTACTTACAGGGTTAAACCGCGGGACCAGGTGTCAAAGTCTCTTGCCGACTATGAAACCACATCCAAACTCGTGTCTTTCTGCATGGCAGCTGTAAAAGATGTCACAGTTCTTTCGTCGTGTGCATCCCTGTCCCGTCCATCTCATTTCCTGTATGGCGGTGATGTCAGCCTTGTATTTGTCGAGAACATCCGCCAGTTGGATAGAGGCACCATCTCTGTATAGAGTTCGGACATTCCAGGTGCATGTCCTTAAATCATGGTCCCTATATCGTTTTCCGGAGTCGTCAACATTTGGGGGTTTCTTGTTTTATTTATTCTCCGTATTTTCATAATAAATTTTAGTTTAAGGAGAGTGGCTTATTAGGCCACCGCTCCCGATCCTAGTTTCTTGGGGCTGCCAAAGCCACTAGGAGAGCCTGTGTTGAGCTTCAGTAACTTCTGTTACCTACTTCCTAAGACGGTGGTAGCATGCCGATTAGGTTACTCAACGTTTCGCCTTCTAACTCTAGCTAACTTCTAAGCGGTTGCTTTAAAGTCATTACCCGGGGAATACTTGGTCTAAGACCGAAAGTAGTTAGCTGCTTGGACAGTGCCACAAAGGAATCGCTTCTGGTCACTCCCAAGTGTGTGACAATCAGTAACTTTCAACCTCTGGGTCTCGTTCCCACACGACAGTTGAATTGCAATTTGTATTGTATTTTCGAGAGAAATTTATGTACAAATCCTTGGCTGAGTGGTGAAAATTCAGAATTTAATTTCTTACTATCACCACTTCCTATAACCAAAATTCGTTTCAACATTGTTGCCGTTATCGTCGCTGTCGCTGCTGTCTTTACCACAGGAGCTGTGGGCTTGCAGCTGCCCAAAGAATCTATTTGCATTAGAGAAAAGAGATCGCCCATCAATGCCAAATTTGTTGGCCAGTTTATCTGGTTAATTTTTCAAATATGTTACGGTTTTAAAAATATAAAAACTAAAACATAAATATAAAACAATTTTTCTTAATGGAACATATGTAAAGTACACAGTGCAACACAGTTTTCAGTAACAAAACCTTAAACTACATTTTGCTTCACTACGTCACAATTTTTTAACCACTGGTTTGAAATTTGATATTTTTGCTTAAAACTCGAATTAAGGAATAATAAAATTCATATAATAAATAAAAAAACACATTTGGGATAGTTCATGCCTTCACAGAACATTTTCAGGGAAACATTTTAATCCTTATCTCCTAACCGTTTGGAACATTTTATGCCCTTGTTGGAAAAATAGCTTAAAATACAACTTTGGACGGAGGTGAAAGTTAAGAATCTTCGATAGAAATATTATCCGGAAAATTTCACTTAGTCACCCAAGACAAATAACATCTATGAGTCAAAGCTTATAAAATAAAATCAAAATGAAATGTTAATAAGTCTATTTTTGAGCAAAGAGTGCAACATACTTTTTCGGGAGTGAACAAAATAAATATAAGACGATAGCATTTGACCTCAGTAAAGCTCAAGTATACTTTATTCCAAATTCGCTGGGAAACTTAAAGATAAAATTGATATTCAACCACGTTGCCGGCTTATAACTCCCATACGGGTGGGAGCTAGAAGGTTAATATGTTTCCCTGAAAGTTTTAATATATGTCGCCAAAAACGTAAACTATCCGAAATGTATTTTTGCACATAATAATTCATATTCTTTGATCCGACTTTTGACCAAAAAAATCAAACTTCAAACCACTGTAAAAAAATTGTGACGTGTGTAGCAAATGGGAGTTTAAGGTTTAGTACTGAGGTCACATGCTACCGTTTGATATTGGTTTGGTTCACTCCCGAAAAAGTGTGTTGCACTGTTTGCTCAAAAATAACCATGCTCTAACCATTTCTTGAACATTTCATTTTGATTTTATTTTATAACCTATGACTCGTAGAGGTTATTTATTTTCGGTGACTCTAAGTGAAATTTTCCATTTAATATTTCTTTCGAAGATTTTAAACCTTCACCTCCCTCCAAAGTTGTATTTTAAGCTATTTTTCCAACAAGGGCATTAAATGTCCTAAACGGGTAGGAGATAAGGATTAAAATGTTCCCCTGAAAATTTTAATATATGGCTGAGAAAACGTGAACTATTCCAAATGTATTTTTGTGATATTTATATGAATTTCAATATTCTTTAATTCGAGTTTTAGGCAAAAATATCAAATTTCAAACTAGTGTTTAACAAATTATGACTCAGTGTAGCCAAATGGAGTTTAAGGTTTTGTTACTGAGGTCAAGTGCTATCGTTTGATGTTGGTTTGGTTCACACACGTAAAGTGTGTTGCACTGTGTACTTTACATATGTTCCATAAAGAAAAATTGTTTTAAATTTATGTTTTAGTTTTTATATTTTCACAACCGTAACATATCTAAAAAATTAACCAGATAAACTGGCCAACAAATTGATATTTCTCTAATGCCAATAGATTCCTTGGGCAGCTGCACGCCCATAGCTTCTGTGGTAAAGACAGCAGCAACAGCGACGATAACGGCTACAATGTTGAAACGCATTTCGGTGATAGGAAGTGCTAAAAGTAAGATATAGTAAAAAATTAAATTCTGAAGTTTCGTCACTCAACCAAAGGTTTATACATAAATTTCTCTAGAAAATACAATAAAAATTGCAATTCAACTGTTGTGTGTGCATTTTGTTTTCTCTATATAATTTAACTTTTGTGTATTTTGCCTAGTATCCTAATACGGCAGCTGCTATTGTGTTTACAATTTAAGTTTTTTGTTTTTTTTTGCTGAATTATTTTTTCTATTAGTTTCAAACAAATATGAACTACATAAAATTATGAAACGGCAAATGTATCTTCTGGTGATGTTGTATTGAAGTTTGCTGTCACATAAAATTGGACCAGATATGGCAAATATGTTTTTGATATCCCATACTGGTTTGATAAATTAATTTAATTATTGACTTAATAATACTTTGGAAAGTATAGTTTTCCATTATTATATAACTTAAGGAAATACAAAGCAATTTGTTTGTATGTTTTAAGCTTTCCAGGTGTATTTACTTAGTAAACATGTATTTAAAGCGCTGAGCAAATTTTTATTTTATTTTTCTTACCAAATTTTGCTATAAAACCCCTGGTCTATTGATGGAAAATTCAGAGTTTTATTTCTCATTAAACAGTTCGTGTCTATTAATACCAAAATGCATTTCAACATTGTTGCCGTTATCGTCGCTCTGGCTATCTTTACCACCGGAGCTATGGGCGTGAAGTTGCCCAAGGAATCTATTGGCATTAGAGGAAAGAGGTCACCCATTTCCCCCGCAGCTCTAGCAAGTTTGGGTGGTGGTGGTCTTGGCAAATGAGTATATTTTTTGGAAGAATTATCACAGTATACAATATTTGGCCACAGTTATAATAATGTAATAAAATAATCGAGTAAAAACAAAAGTAAAAACATAAATAAATTATTTAGTTGTTATAAAGGTAACTGCACAGGGTTACTAAAATAGGTAAAATTATTTCGTTTTTGTACTCTTTCTCCTTGAGTACAACAAAGCATTCCCTCCAAAACGGGGGAGATTGAATTTGAGGTGGGAGTAGTTTTAGTCTGATATTGGATAGAAGCTTGCATGCCAAATTCCAGATTGTTATCTTCTAAACTTCTGCTGTAATTGCGAGGACAGACAGATGGGCGGAAGGACAATCATCTTTAAATCGACTTAGAATTCGACGCTGATCATTCATATATGTATACATCAAATTATCGTTGTTTTCTTTAAAAATCGAAATTTTACGAAATCTTAAAAACTTTTCTACTTTTCACATATCTGAGAGCATATTTGAATTCAGCGTTAAATTTTACATTAAAATCAATAATTAAATGTCAATAATTAAATTACAAAAGTTTCTTGTAATTTTGTGACATAGTGTAAAAAGAAGAATTATATACATATACTAGCTTTCCCGGCTCGCTTTGCTTCACTCGTACTTGCAATGAATCTTCTTTTGAATTTAAGCAATACAGGTAAAATGCAAACGCTTCATAAGACGAAAGAACATCCCATTTATGTGATTGTAGCTTTATCCCATTGGTCTGAGTGATTGTGCTAATTTAGTCCTTTATTATCCCTAAAAGCACGAATTTCGAAAGGTACAGTCGTATCGCACGACTACAATGGACTGGTACTCACTCTAATTCCAAAGGAAGCATGCCCATATACGATAACAACTTTAGACGTTTGATCTAGGTGATGGTATCAGTTTTACCTCTTTTCGGCATTTTTACCCCTAAATAAGCGAATTTCTAAAAACCCCAGTTGGCGGGTCTCTAATTCTATAGGCAGCAATTCTAAATACATTTTGGAAACCTAAACCTTTAGACATTTGGTCTGGGCGATAGTAAGAGTTTTATCCCTTTTTCGGAATTTTAACCACTAAAGTACGAATTTCGAAAAATTACTTCACATCGCAAAACTTAAATATTCACTTCAATTATTGCGACTATACATTTAGTCGTTTAGTATCAGTTTTATCCCTTTTCTGCCTTTACCCCTAAAAGGTAAGTAGTTCGAAAACTGTCTTTGCTTTGTTCTTATTCTAAGTCCATATTAATTATCATGATTATATCATTAGCCGTTTGGTCCGGGCGATAGAAAAATTGTTAACTCTTTTTCGATTTGTTTACCCAGAAATATAGGATTTAAAAACAACCTTCAATCCAATTTGATATTGAGTTGGCATCATCGATTATAGCAATAGCCGATTGGTCGGGTCATTTTTACTCCTAAAAGTACGAATATCCAAAAAGCCAATCTTAGCTGACGTTTATTCGAAAAGGGGAACAACCACCCCAATTTCTTCATCCTATCTACAGCCAGTAATAAATTTTAAATATATAGATTATGGAAATGTTATTACAATCGTTGTATTAATATGACTGTCATAACAATTTTTCCAAAAGGGGCGTGGCACCGTCCATTTCCTAGCGAGACGTAATCCCCCATGTACTATTTACATATGTAGCAAATCTCATCTTCATACCTTTTATGGCTCTTGAGATATGACCGATTTAAAGTTCGGTATGTGTGGGCGGTGCCACGCCCCATTATCTAATTATGTTTTCCTGTAGGCCATGATAGAGACCCTATGGATAGTGTTACACAGTGAAAATTTCGCCCTGATAACGATTTTTTCAAAAGCGGCGTGACACCGCCCATTTTCCAGCGAGACGTGATCCTCTTTGTATCAGTAACATATGAAGAAAATCTCATCTTCATAGCTCTAATGTCTCTTGAGATATGACCGATTGAAATTTTCGTTTGTGTGGGCGGTGGCACGCCCTTTTGTCTAATTATCTTTTCATGTAGCCTATGATTGAGGCCCTATGGACAGTATTACACAAAGAAAATATAATTGCAATTGGTCCATTTATTTGGCCAATATAACTATTTTTTAAAAGGGGGCGTGGCACCGCCCTCTTTTCACAAATATACGATTTTTTCTTATACGTTCGATATACGTAACAAATCTCAACTTTCTAACTATAATGGTTTAAAAGATACAGTCATTTCAAAATTCTAGTTATATGGGGCGGTACCACGCCTATTTTACCCCCTTCCCGTCCGAATTTCCAAAAAACCCGTCTTATAGCGCGCCTACGTCACTAAAGGAGCTATTGTCGTTTGGGCTGGGGGTTGATCAGTCAGTCACCCAAGCCTTTTATATATATAGATTAAAAAAGATATGGGAAACAAAACAAAGCTTTTGCTATACGCTCTTCACTCTCTGATCGATAACACAAGGCAACAAAATCGAAAAAATTGTAAGCGCTTCAAACACCACTATACAATTTTTAAGTATTGCGGTTTCAGTAGTACAAATATGGTCCAAATTTTAAATTCTATGTAAAAGTTTCTTTTACAATTTTTTAAGTAAAATTATAATTATTTTTAGACGTTTCTCCATATAATTGATTATAACTCAAAGAGGGTTAGTCCGATATTATTAAGATAAACATAGAAATTAAGATAACCTTTAATCTGGTTATATATTGCGTTTTATTCGGCTCAGAAGTTTTGGAGTTATAATAAAAAATTTAAGCAAACAAAAAAATATATTTTACGTGAAAATATTAATTTTTTTTTGTCTTCAAAAATTCAAGGAAAATTGAAAACGGCAAAAATTTTACAGATTTATTGCTTTATCGCAAAACCACATGTAAAAGCAACAAAACGAGATATCGGCCATCGATTGATTCTTTTCGAATTTATTTACAATTTAGTGAATTCGCTCATTTTCACAAAATTCTAGTTTCTAATAGTTGGGGTAATTTTTAATTTTGCAAAAATAGGTTATATTGTATAGGATTTGCCAGGAGGTTTCAGCCGATAAACCCCATATTCAGTCTCATATTCAGTGCACAAAATATGACCGAATTCAGTGTACCAATAAAAAGAAAACGAATGAAAAACCATGGGGATGAATTCGGTCATTTGAATTCGGTCAGTATTTATATATGTTAGAAGATAATTTAACGGACCAAACTCAAATAACCTCGAGCTGTCCGTTTGGAATATATATATATACGTGTTCCTCTAACTCCCATTGGAGCATAGAAGATATAGAAAAAATATTAATTCTACAAAAAAAGGTCATATTGTATGGGAGGTCTCAGAACGGATCGGCCGAAATAGTCCAAATTCATTTCAAAGTGAAATTTTCAAACCTGCTAGTAAACAGAATTTATCATAATTCTAAATTCATACATGTTCAAATAACTAAATTAAAATTACTTTTTTTAAATATTTGTTTTTCCTGTAGATATGATATAATTAACAGAAAACGAAGATAATTTGATATTGTCATACCTACAGAGTGGTAGATATGACAATATATACAAATATGAATGATCAGCGTCGTATTCTGAGTCGACTTGAACATGATTGTCCTTTCGTCCATCTGTCTGTCCTCGCAATTACAGCAGTAGTTTAGAAGATAACAATCTGGAATTTGGCATGCAAGCTTCTATCCAATATCGGACTAAAACTACTTCCACCTCAAATTAAATCTCCCCGGTTTTGGAGCAAGTGCGTTGTTGTACTCAAGGACTCTCCTCGAAATAATTTTACCTATTTTAGTAACCCTGTGCAGTTACTTTTTATAACATCTAAATAATTTATGAATTATGTTTTCAGTGTAATTTTTACTCGTTTATTTTATTAAATTTTTATAATTGTAGCCAAGTCCTGTATATTGTGATAATTCTCCAGAAAAATACTCATTTGCCAAGACCACCACCACCCAAACTAGCTAGAGCTGCGGGTGGTATGGGTGACCTCTTTCCTCTAATGCCAATAGATTCCTTTATCAACTTCACGCCCATAGCTCCGGTGGTAAAGACAGCCAAAGCGACGATAACGGCAACAATGTTGAAACGCATGTTGGTGATAGGAGACACAAACTGTTTAATGAGAAATTTTACTCTGAATTTTCCATCAATAGACCAGGGGTTTTATACCAAAATTTGGTAAGAAAAATTAAATAAAAATTTGCTCAGCTCTTTAAATATGTACCAAGTGAATACACCTGGACAAAAATTGCTTTGTGTTTCCTTAAGTAATATAACAATGAAAAACTATACTTTCCAAAGTATTATTAAGTCAATAATTAAACTAATTTACTAAACTGGTATTGGATATTAAAAACATATTTGTCATATCCGGTCCAATATTATGTGGCAGCAAACTTCAATACAATATCACTAGAAGATACATTGGCCGTTTCAAAACTTTATGTAGTTCATATTTGTTTGAAACTAATAGAAAAAATAATTCAGCAAAAAAAACATAAACCTTAAATTGTAAACACAATAGCAGCTGCCGTATTAGGATACTAGTCAAAATACATAAAATGCGTTTCAACATTGTTGCCGTTATCGTCGCTCTGGCTATCTTTACCACCGGAGCTTTGGGCGTGAAGTTGCCAAAGAAATCTATTGGCATTAGAGAAAAGAGGTCACCCATCAATATTAATTGGTTGGCCATTTTATCTGGTCAATTTTTTAAGTATGATACGATTGTGATGAATTTTTTCTATAAATGCGAAAATATGTATGTATAAGTAAGATTAATGGGTACAATCGTGGAGTAAGACTAAAGATTCCATCTTTCTTGGATGTGCTCTTTTTCACATTTGAAATCAGTGATGATCTGATCGCAAGGAAACAGTAAACTCAATCACTTTAAAAAACATTTAATGGAGTTGTCATAAACAAAATGTATAAAAATAAGTTAAAACACAAAAATAAGCAGTTAGGCCAAAAAAAATTTACTCTTATTTTCAAGACAGGATTTAAAATTAAGGCTGTTATGACTTGTGGCCACAAAATTAAGTTTCGGTGGAACCATTACATGAATAATAATTTATAAAGATGACAAAAAGGTCATTAACCAAAGTGAGACAATAACATAACTTATAACTTGTCATATCTGTCGTACACTTAAAGCATACAATTCAAAAATGTTTAGTTTTGGTATTGTTTTCAAAGTTCTACAACACTTTGAATTTAGTATACGATATGAAAATTGAAATTCTCATTTCTACAAATAAACATTAGGGTGTCCTTATCAAATATTGGCTACAAACTATTTCAACCATTACAAATTTTGAAAAAAAGTGTGCGATTTTGAGGAAGAACCGAAAGAGATAACAAATTATCTATAAAATTATATATACATCGTTGGAAATAATTTTATACAACCACGTAACTGGCTTATAGACATTAGATAGTCAGATCTAAACCGACTGCGTGTGGTTGATTTAGATTTACAGGAATTGCGAGCAATAAGTGAAATTTTTAGAAATCCATTGAAGTTGAATGAGCAAGAATAAAAAAAATTTATTATAGATGAAATTTTTCTCTTACAGATTTGTTCGTGAGAGTCACGATGATCGCATTGACTAGTATCAATTTGTTTAGTGTATTGAAACAATATATCGAAATGCCTATTGAGATCAGAATGTTTTTATTGTTTAAGTTAACGGGCAAAGATAATGCTTTTCGAACTCCGTCAGGAGTTCATCATCAGATCCCTTTGTGAGAAATTGGTGCCCGTTGGTATATCAGCAGCTGAATATATATCTACCATGTATATCTCGTTTGTTTATTTTAACGTAGATTGTCTAGTAAGATCCTGAAAAAAATGCTACTAGTATCACAAAACGTATTTATAAATATATTTTTACTAGCTGACCGGGCAGACTTCGTCCTGCCTAAAGAAGTATTGACTGAAATTTAACTTTTTTTGGTTGGAATAAATCTTCGGGTTGTGTTAGTTTTTTTTGATATTCGCATCGAAATTTAACAAAAATTTTGAGGTATATTAAAACATAGTATAGTTATAATGACAGAAATTTATTGTAATTCTTTTGATAATAGAGTATGTATGGAAGAACCAAAAAAGTGTACATATTTTAATCAGTGGGTCATTCTACACGTGAACATGCAACATAAAGGTGTTCATGCGAAAAATTTGGATTTTTCAAATATGAATAGGCTGTCCCTCAGATTTATTGAATGTCATTGCAAATTTTAACCGAACTGGAAACTGTAGTCATTTAAATCTAACAGCAAATCCGTGGGTATCATTGTTATACATAGTACCAACACTTCGGATCCCTTATATTTTCTGGGTAAATTAATTTAAGAAGGATAACTCAATCATGTATTGCTTCTTAAATCCTATAATACGCGATCAAGGTGTTTGAACGATTTTTTGTGTGTCATAGTACACTCATCCCTCATTATGATTTGACATGTTTGCAACATTTTTTAACTTGATAACTCATGTGCGGTTCTCGGAAAATTTAAATTTTTTGCTCTATTCTGCAACATCCAAAATAGCTGCGCAATACAGGAGGATGCAATAGCCAACGCGATCAAACATTTTGCAAAATCAACAATATCAAAACCCATGGGTGCAATAAGGAAATAAAATACTCCACACTTATTCGTTATTGCTAATATTACACTGTTGTATGACGTTCGTCGATCTAAATGTAATAGAATGCAGATTTGAGAAATATTTAAATTCGTGATTATTCGATTTTTTCTTTTTTTCTGCCTCAGACGTCAGTTACATACACCACTGGTCTCAAAAAATTGCATACTAAATATCAAGACGAATAGTGCTGCAGTCCTTCAGCTATTGCTTTTGGGAAACAGAATTTGGCAGGTCTACCCTTATGCCTGATCACGAATATTGGTGTTTATTCCACATCCTATTTCAAATCCCCCCTTTTCCTTTAGAATACGTATATTAACCTAATTGAATCCACAACAAATTCCATTACCATTCGCAAAATTACGTCCTAAGGACGGAGCCACGCCTAATGATCTAGGCCATCAGATATTGCACTTTTACAAATTAGGTCCTACGAGTAGGGCTATTCCTACTAATCTAGTACTTCAGATACCGCACTTTAACAAATTAGCTCTTGGGGGCGGGATCACGCATTATAATCTAATCCTGCCAGTTTTTGACCTGATAATATTGCATCCACACCTGATTTAAAGTCACTTATTTTAGTAGTACGCCAGATATTGCATTTTTGTTAATAGGGTGGAATGGATTGGCCTCACCTCAGAGACATCAGTTAAATGCTGTAGCATCCACTGAGTTTCAAACAAACTCAATTTAAATCTTATATACATACATAAATATATCATTTGTCTGTGTCATTTGAAAATTCAAATATTGACAAATTTAACATTGACATACTAATTAAATTTTCACAATTTAAAACTTTTGAACATTTTTTGTATGGGAAAATCGAAAATCGACTCAATAAATGGACCACATGATTCAAATGCAATGTTTAAGTAACCTATAACGATCCTCGAAAGATTGTCTTTCTATTGATGCCGGTTTGTTGCACATCGGTTGGGTGGTTTTAAAGTCTATAGTGGACATACGTAGAAACAAATGTTCACTTTTATATATATAGATAATTTAAATTTTCTGTAGTCTAAGACAATATATCCAGTCGTTTGCTTTATTTTTCAATAGAACAAGCTGTGTAGATACGGTTGTAGATGGGTCGAGGGATAACTGCGCCAATTAATAGATGTGTGTCCTTTACAGGATACCATCGGGTCCAGATGGAATTTTGACTATTATAGTGAAGGATTGTCATATAAAAAAAAGGAAAAAAAAAATTTTTGTTCTTTCATTGTCGGCTCCCCTCGAATGTTGTTGACAGCAACTTCGCACTATCAAGTGACGAATTATCGGCATGTCTAGTAAAAAGCTTCTAAAACAGTGACGTTCGCATTAGTCGATAAACAAGTAGGTGCCGTTAGATGTGAATCTAAAAACAGAAAGCGTGTTAATTCACAACAACGTGAGAAACTATCCCATACCTCATTCATGGGGTGTAAAGGGAAATTTAGTTTAAGTAAGTGAAGGATTGTGCTGACACTTTTGTTACTAAATACAACCACTTAACTGGCTTATAGATATTAACTGGTGAGATATAATCGAACTCACTCTTTTCGTTGGTTTTCGGGGTCGCTGACCACGAATCTAGTATCAGATTTTTAAAAATTCGAAGTTTTTAATTTTGGGGTTCCTTCATTTTGAATTTTTCAAAAATGACACCGGATTCGTAATCAGCGACCCCAAACCCCTGAGCATGGAGTTTCAAACGATTTCAATCATTTTGTTTCCTTTTTCTTTTCTGGATTTTTAATAACATTTTTGACAAGTTATGACTTTTTGGTTTGCACCTCGTGATGAAGCATTTCAAAATCTATCGGAATCGGCAAAAAAGTGTAAACGACTTTTTGACACGTAAGCATCCTTTTCACATTCCAGGTCACATAAACTTATATATGGAATGGAGAATGGAAAACAAAACCAAATTAGATATTCGCTCTTCAGAACGGGACTCATACTAGGACCCAAATGAGCTGTGTTGAACGTGGCTGCCGAATTAACCTAACCTAACCTTCACCCTCAGTCTTCCATCTATGTATTAATATCTGTGATAATGAGTAAAATCTGTGTATCATGCCCCTCCCTACTGATCCAAAATAAAAATTTAGTCTATATGTTCATATTTTTAATGACATTACTTTACTTCCATAATTATTATTTACATACTTAAAAGGCATCCTATTCTGTTCTATTGCCAAATTGTCTTGGTTTAGATAACAAATTACCGAAATTTGTTCGTATATTAATAAGCATGCAGTTTCCGAATAATTTCAACAACTTAATTTTCCTTTTAGATCCCACGTAAGATAAATGGAATAAGTTCTAGCCTTTGAGTAAGAATAAATTATTTTATAGTATGCATAAGTATTTGCTTCCGATCAGATCGTTATCACTGGCTTCAGTCTTACTGTACGGTTGTGCCTCCCACAAGGGTGATGTAACAAGGTGTCCTTTGTCTTATGAATACCATTTAATAAAGATAAATTGTTTTTTATTTTTTTATATTTATAGTAAAATTAATCGCTCGTATCATATTTAAAAAATTAACCACGTAATTTGGCCAACAATTTGGGATTGAGGGGTGATCTCTTTCCTCTAATGCCAATGGATTCCTGTGGTAACTTTACGCCCATAGCTCCGGTAGTGAAAACAGCCAGAGCGACGATAATGGCAACAATGTTGAAATGCATTTTGGTGATAGAAGACACGAACTGTGTTTCGAGAAATTAAACTCTGGCAATTTTCTGGCAATCGCCCAGGGCTTATATAGTATATTCAGGCAATTGAATTTATAAATATGTTTGCACTTATAAGCAAACATTTTTTTCTTTACGTTTGTCTAAGGCGGAATCAAACACATTTAGGGTCAACTAAAAAATGTTCTAGTTAATAAATTAAGTTAAACAGGCATGACATACAAAAACATGTGTGGCATTTCCTGTTGTGTTTAATGTGACAACAAATTTCCGTACAATAAAATTTTTATTGGTCGCTTCATTATACATATAGTTGTTCAATTATAATTTAGTTGGCACTTTATAAGAAAGCGCTTAATTCGTAATTTGCGGAAATGGTTGGCAGCTGACAACTAAGTATAATATACAAAATATGTATCAGGAAATTGGGTCTAAGTTGTAGGCTTATGAACGCACAACATGTGGACATTTTTGAATTTCGAAATTAATCCATATGGTGAAGTTAACATATTAACAATAGTAAAGAGTTTTTTTGAGGATCAAAAAACTACTGTTATAGTAGAAGTAAGTTAGTATTTGTCGCTTAACAATTACGATTCACAGTGAAATGAAATATGGAAATAAACTTTCTAAAACAAAGAGAGTAATATTCTATAATATTACTAGCGGACCCGGCAAACCTTGTCTCGCCCCAATCTAATGCCTTTAGATAAACTCAGTAGAGAGTGATATGATAATCAATGTTTTTCGATTAGTTTTCCGTCGCATAAACAAACAACGGAGTCGATTCTCCAAAACGTGAAAAGGCAACGTTCAGCTGACCGAGCGTAAAACAGGGAAATTCGAGATTAATCCCACATACTTCCAACGATTGGCCTTGCTATTTATTGATTGTCTTTGGGGAGTTAGAATGGATGATCAATTGGAATTATCTGATTCGTAAGATAAGGACTTCCTCTTCTTAGAATTTGTTTTTGATGATCGTCGGTTAAATCACATTGTTTATCAGATTCTTGACGGACAACCGCGTACCATTGCTCAATTTCGGTTGATTTAGATTCCGCAATATGATTATGATCGATCCCACCTTCATCTGTAAATTATGCGGCACATTAATCGAGTTGAAAAATTCGGTCGATTGTTGGTCGCATCATCCTCGTCGGTCACGCGGTAAACAAATTTGTACGAATGCAGTTCTCCAGCGATTTGACTTTCTAAAATCTAATTCAAGCCATCAATGGTCTCATTCTTCGCTGCTAGTACTGCCCGGTAATAAATCCAATCGAGATTTTTATAATTTTGTGCAATGTGATGAGTTGCTCTTCCAACGTTGTGATGATTGATATCAATTCAGTGGAAACATCAACACGAATTCGGCCGTTGCCAATTTAGCAGACGGTGGGACGTTCTTTTTAACCGTCAGAAGATTCATCGTCAGTTTCAAAGCGGAATTTGCAGTTCGACTGCCTTCCAATAATGTTTCAGCCATGCCAGGGGATGCAGCGGCCAACGTTATTAGAGATATTGACCGAATTTTTCCCAGAATCAATAAAAAAAATGTCTTGCCTGTCCCACCGGGAGCATCGAGAAAGTAAATTCCTCCGAGAAAGTCAGTTCGTCCCAATTATAGTCTTGCTCTTGTCAGAATTCGCGATAGAATGCATATTGCATTGAACGATTTGGCGCTGGCATTCCCAATGTTGACAGCTGATTGCCGCACATGAGCACGCACATGTCTTCCGTCGAACCCGGCCAATGATCGCAAACAATGTACGAATTTAAATCGCTTTTGAATTTTAGCAAGCCTCCCGAAATGCGGCGCACAAAACACCATCCACAGCACGCAAAGAATTAAAGGATAGAAGCATACACTTTGGCGTGTATGAACTGTGTATAGTCTGACTAATTATTGCACAATAGTTACGTAATCTAAGGTTTGAACGTCTAATAGGTGGCATTAGCCCAGCAAAAAACTCTCCACAAAAAAAACAAAAAAGTCATTACGAAATGAATAACCGCAATCCAAGTGGATAACTTAATTTTCAAACGTAAACTAATTTTTTGAAAAAATTACCAAATATTGCATAGAATATCAATATATATTTTTTATCTAATAATTAATTATCTCGTTAAATTCTCCAACCAACATTTATCCGAAATTTTCCACCTTGACATCGTTCAAAATCTTCAAACCATTTGAAAACAAAACAAAATTTCGTCTATAAAAATATCAATTTTTTTTGCGCTTCGGTACAATGGAAACAAATTTGTCGAAAAAATCCAAATCTTTCTACTTTTTTCCGGAATTTTCCAAGTTTTTCAACAAAATTTTTTTATTTTTCCATTCGAAAATCTATTCGTAACAATTGCGCACATAATACCATACAAAACAGCAATTTTCGAATTTCCCGACTTTTCCGGAGAATTTTCTCAAAATTTTCTATTACATAAACCTGCTCCTGGCAATTACGAACAAATGAAAAAAAATGTCAGCAAAATCGGCCCAGCCGTTCTCAATTGATAAATTACTATACATTTTTGCCACCATTTTTATATATATAGATTAATTTATCAAGTGACAGCTTCTTTTCAAATATTATATATTCTAATGGCATTTTCAAACTCCAAATCATTAAACGGACTTGTCTTGATACTTTTGAATTATTAATTTGATTACCAATTAATTTGAATACCAAAAAACCGTCAGTAATGAAATTCATTCGCCCAATTTAAGAGTACTGCCGTTTATTTCAATATTACAAACAATTATTACGTTTTCTAAGGTACCATAGCTGCAAATGTATGCTGCCTTCGTATTGTAAACATATGTATTAAGATTTTTAGGACTAACGTGAAGTTTATATTACTTAAAAACTAGAAAATGGAAAATGTTCTTTATTTATAAGAAACTTCAAGTTTAATATCGTCAACCACCCGTAGTATTTTCTCTACATATTCAAGTATGCTTTTAGGCACTAATAGAAATGAGCTGGTCACGAATATGAATCGATAGTAACCCGAAAAGCTCCAAAATGTAGACTTTTCTGTTATTGCGGAATGTGGATGTGATTGTAGGTGTGCCAAATTAATATAGATAGCTCACAAATACATTAAACCTGGCTTTAATCAGACAAAAAAATTTGTTTTTTCTGCAATAATGTTGTTTTTTACAAAGTAAATAAATATATAAACATATATAATTTAATAATAATATAAAATTTAATTTTTAATTTTTAATTTTTAATTTTTAATTTTTAATTTTTAATTTTTAATTTTTAATTTTTAATTTTTAATTTTTAATTTTTAATTTTTAATTTTTAATTTTTAATTTTTAATTTTTAATTTTTAATTTTTAATTTTTAATTTTTAATTTTTAATTTTTAATTTTTAATTTTTAATTTTTAATTTTTAATTTTTAATTTTTAATTTTTAATTTTTAATTTTTAATTTTTAATTTTTAATTTTTAATTTTTAATTTTTAATTTTTAATTTTAAATTTTTAATTTTTAATTTTTAATATCAAAGTCCTTGATTAAAGGACCATTGTCTAAGCCATCTGATGGAATTGAGTTTTCTTACGAAATACACAAGTATGCTTTGAAGACAACTTCTGTATTTTCCAGTCCACATAACAATTGCATTAATTAATATATATTTTGCTGTCAATTAAAGTAAATAATGGTCATACGCTCTAATGATCCCCATTCATGGAGAAGTTATGCGGTTAGCAAACAAAGAAACACCACAGCAAAGAAAAGTTTGTTATTTCCAATGAGAAGAAGCTTTCTCTTTATAGTAAGCAGTATAAATATATGACCTCAATTTTAGTCAGTAATATAAAAAAACTTTTATCATATCTTTAGCCGGAAAAAGTCAATATGAAACTTCTTGTGTCTTTTCTACTTGTTATGGGTTGTTTTGCCTGCTTCACCGTGGGAGAAGTTGCTGCTAAACCTGCACCCGCCCAGGATATGGACGTAATGGTACAGAACATTAAAACCATCGCTGATGCTATGCAAATCTTGACTGGCCGACTGCGTGTGGTTGATTTGGATTTACAGGAATTGCGAGCTATAAGTGCAATTTTTAGAAATCCATAGACGTTGAATGAATTAAATAAAAAAATTTTATTATAAATTAAATTTTTCTCGTTTGTTTTGTTACACAGATTGTACAGTAAAACGACGTTGCAGCTACTAGTAGCACGAAAAATATAAAAAAATTATCTTTTTATAATTTTATATTTCCTGGGGTGTAAGACAAAAAATTGTAGTATGATTGCGATATACTGTTAAATACGATACACTGTTAAAGTTGTGTAGATGAGTCAAGGATCAACTGCTTCAATTAATAGATTTGGGTTCTTTATATTGTTGGAACTGGTCCACACGAAATACTGACTATTATGATGAAGGATTGTGCTGGCACTTTTGTTACTTATATGAGATTAACTTTATTTATGGGATATAAAGAGAACTTAAGTTTTGATCAACAAACCCGCAAGCGGATGTAAAACAAGCCATGCTAGTCCAAAGGATTATAAATTAAGAAGTTTCTTCTCCTTTAGTTTGAAAGTTTTGTAAAGAATTATTTAGATTCTTATATTGATTAGAGGAAAGATCGAACCTGTTAGGAGATTTTCGCAGTTTATCTATTGGAGAATTTACTTTAGTTGATTTCTCGTAAATTGAATGGGTCTTTAATAATTCGAGTGCTATAAAGACCTCCCTATCTGGAAGTGTACCCGGTCAGGCGGTGGCAGGGATATACATTATGCTCAGTGAACGCATTGCTTTGGGTCTGTCATAGGCAATAATCGGTTTTTTTTCACACAGACTCTATCAAAAATTAACACATACTCGAAAGTTTTGCTTGATTCAAACCATTTTTTCTTTGATTGAATGTTATGAAAACAACAACGCGCACACTTGTATTACATTCAATACAAAAACAAACACAAGTACAGACAGAGACACAATGTTCAACGATTGTTGGGACAACATTCTCACCGTATACAATTCGATAGCGCTGACGATTCTTGTGCGACCGCGACCTACCACTGCTTTGGACCTGTGAGAAAACCATATCAACCATATTGTCTTGAAATTCGAGAAGAGAGGAGAAGAGTCCACGAGATTTTTACATGAGTCTCGCCGTAAAGGCCTTAACCATGGGGTGCTGATCACACTGGGCATATTATAATGTCCCCTGGGATAACACAAGCAAGCTTGGGCTATCTAGGAATAGGAGAATTGGACAATTTTTGGAGCAAGCTACCGCAATTCTAGGCTCTTTCTTCCAGCCACGTGATACCAACTTGGGTATTTCAGTATGGGTCATACCCCCTTTTGGTCAAAGTGAGGCCTATATTACCACCTCTGCAACTCCACATCGACCCCAAAGACTCTAAAGCAAATTATATTGCTCTTGCCAAAGCTCCTGGAGTAGAGAGCATCTCACTCACATCCCACTCACTTCCTACTTTGGTAATTGCTAATCCCTGGAGATCCCTTATATCATCATATAAGAGACAATCGCATAATACCTGCAACCAGTCTTCAGACGGTACTCCGCAGGTGCAATAAAAACGGTCAGACAGGGTTATATTATGCAAAAAGGCATTTCTCGTTAGCAGAAAACTAAGACAAAACTAGACAGAAACCTAAAAGTATCACGCCCGTTTTCGCTCTCATCCCAACGTGTGTTCCATCTTAGTAAGTAACGTTCTGCGAAGAGCGCCCAACGCTGAGCCCAACTCATACCACTGTCTACTCCCTCAACAAGCCAGTCCAAACCCATGAGTGGATATCCTTTTCTGGACTTGAAATCCGCCGCACGTCGGATAATAACAAGATCCAGGGCGGCAGCACCCATTAAAACATGCAGGGCCTCCGTCGGTACATGCCAATAACACCACTCTCTGACAAGAGAGGGCCTTACGATAGCCGAAAGCAGTTCTCATCCCCTCGTACCACACAGAAGACTCATATGCTGCCATGGCAACAAAGAGACCCTGATAAACAGTACGGACAGCTCGTCTGCTAAGGCTCCAGTCGTTCCTAAACACTCGTCTCAGCTGGCCGAAAGCGCCGACCAGCCTTTTAACCTATCTAAATAGTTCAACCGTTTCAACCCACGGCGACACCCAAATACGTCAGATACGTACGACGGTATGTCATTCTGGTCACAGGAAAATGTCTCCTACAATTAGCGAGGTTACCTCTGCGTTATTTAAACTCATTTTTTGTATTAGTTTTACTCAATCATTACATGTGCATTTTATTTATTGTGTGTGATAGATTTTAGAGATTTCCGTCAATTTTTGCAAATCCAAATTAAGAACCCTCAGCTGTTCGGTAATATCTCTCAGCTCCTCAGAGATAATTTGAACTTTTTTCACCAACACATTTGCTTCCTGGTTTGGGTTAGGATTAGCCTCGGCTCCAAAGTTGAAACAGGCAAGGCAGCTTAAAATGACTACAAGAAATGACACGAACTTCATGTTGATTTACTTAGAGTGCGATAAACAACTATAATTAAGCTTAAATATGGTTTCAGTTATTTATACCGCTGAGATAAGAAGCTTTTTGTTTTTCTTGAACAATATGGTTATGATCGTCATAGGAAACTCCACACTGATATTTGTCGATTTTAGTTTGTTTGGTTTATTTGCGTATAACAATAACTGATGATGCGGTTGAGTTAAAAAAGGAATACAGATATAACTAACGAAAATAGAAATTTGTTTGTCTTAAGAAATATAAAAGAAATAAAGACACAATTGCATTAGTGGTATGAGAAACAGATAAGAATGTGTTTTTTGTTCGTTTTTTGATAAAACAGAGGTTCTCAAATTATTGTAAGACAGGCACTGCATATACTTTTTCAAGTTTGTTGCATTGAGACATAAGGGCATATCATCTTTATACAGCCATTTATGACACTCTCACTTATCGCATACATATCGTCCTTTGTCAACTTGTTCTAATAGTCCTGAAAATATATGAAGTAAAAATAAGCATTTTTTAAAAAGCGGTATATCAACTTTTGCCAAAATGCTACAGGCATGTAAAACTCAAGCAGTATTTCCACCTATGTCCGTTGTTGACTTTGGAATCACTTCGTTAATAAGGTTATATGTAAAGATGGTTTTAGACCACTAAAACTTTGCATTGAGCACATTCCACTTTTATAATACAAAAGTTTTCCGCAATTTTTAAATATGTACGGACAAATAAATTTTGGAATGGGAAGCTACACCATTCAACTGATCTTCTTGAAATTTTGACAGCATGTATTGCTTTGTCTAGAAGACACAATAAGCCACATGCATTTCCGATATAACAATTGGTCGTTTCCACACCTATCCAACTCTATTTTGAAGACCTATTATTCTTAAGCATTGGTATGTATTCAGTACACGTATTCTATGGAATGCCTATACGATCATTTTAACGAACATACAATATTAGGCGTACTATTAACCTGGTCGATTTGAAATTAGTTGTGGATGCATTTAACAGTATAATGCAGGATTGGGTCTAAAATGGGAGGAATTTAATAAGTAAACGTGGTCCCGATCATCGCACTCAATATTTGAAAACGCCATATTCAGAAGACTATTCGTCTTTAATTTGGTATGAATTTATTTGGCTTGATGGGATCAAGGTATATGGCCCTGCCCCTAAAACACCGGGTACCGTTAGTACCCTCATTTCAGAGAGTGGTGTTATCGGATTGTTTGTCGTATGGAGTCGGCACAGGCCCCGCAGGTTTTGACGCATGCTGTTCAGTTGGATTTTCTTATTATTCGTCGTGCAGCAGATTTCAGGTCCAGGAAAGGATATCCATTCATGGGATTGGGCTGGTTTGTAGAGGGAATATATAGTAGGTTGAGCAGTAGGCATATAACTTTTTACAATTTTTGCAAATAGGAAAAATGGCATAGCATAGTCGAATGGAGCATAACAAAGTATAAACTCCCATTATTTCATTTTTTTCGAAATTGCAAAAAAGTTTCCGCACCAATTACTTTTTTTTTAGACCATATAGCTATTCAAGGTTTTCCTACAAAGGTTACGTAATCTCATCAGCTGTTTTTGACGTTTTGCTCTGTTGTTTAATTTCTTCGCAAATCTGTCAAAGTGATTTCAAATACAGAGTTGCCAACTCACAGCAATACATACATTTTTTTAAAATCTTAACTATATTTACTAATTGTAGGCAGATATAGAGGTGGCAGCCCCGGTCCTTTTTGACGTTTGCCCTGAACGACGTCATCTAACCTTGGTTTTCTGATCATACTTTTAACACAAATAATTTCGCCATACTATAAAAGTCATTGTCCGGCTTTACAAAGCAAATGAATGTTTTCTCAGACATTGGGTCAAAAAACCATCAGCTATTCAGGAAGTTCAGCGGAGCAACATCTGCGCGAGCGTGCAATTAAAATTATGCAAGACATTTTGCTATTATGTAATTCATCACATACTTTAAACTTAAAATTTATTTTATACAACAATTGAAAATATTAAAAACAAAAATTAGACTTTTTTTAGAAATCGCGTTTGGTGCGGAACATTTTTGTATCCAAATCACCTAAAAAGGTTATATTTATTACTTGTACAATATTTGCCTCCACTTAGTGGTATGCCAAATTTTTTGTCAAAATTAGTTATATGCCTATTGAGAAGTGTTTTGCGTAGGGCGCTCTTTGAGGAGCGTGTCTTGTGGAGATGCCAAACAGGTTGGGATGAGAGTGATAACCGACGTGCTACTTGTGGGTTTTATTCTAGTGTTAGTTATCTTAGGGGACCCCTGACTTTGAGTTTGGTTTTCTGCTACTTTGCATAATCGTAAGAGAGAACTATCCAACCGCCCTTCGTGCACCTGCCGAGAACCTTCTAAAGACTGGTTGTCCGTACATATTATGTGATGATATCATCATATAAAGGATCTCCAGGGATTAGCGTTAACTAAAGTGGGAAATAAGTGAGATGCTCTTGAATCCATGAGCATCGGCTATAGCAACGTAGAGGTATTTTGAGATAGTTGTAGAAGTGAATAGGCAGGTGTTTTCGGGCTGTTGGATCGGAATGATCCCACAATCTTGTTCTGCCTAATGACGGCTGCCACTGACCGTTGTGGGGAGATCAATAGCAGAACTGCAAGGGGTTAAAACAGGAAGTAGTTTTTTTCCTGGTAAAGTGGGTGGCATGGGATACACAAGTGCCATGTGTCCAGTGCGTGCCCTTGTTCTGCTGTATCTTATTGATGTATTGATGTGAAAGCATTGGTACTCGCGAGTATGCAAAAGTTCCAGTCTGTCCTCTTTTTGCGAATCTTTTTTGTGATCATTAAATCACAAAAAAGGTGACCGTAGTGAGTGTAAAAACTATCGTGGAATTAGCCTCTTACCGATTGCGTATACGGTCCTGTCTAGCATACTGTGTGAACGTCTAAAGCCAATTGTGGAAAACCTGATTGGACCTTATCAGTGCGGCTTTAGACCAGGCAAATCCACGACGGATCAGATATTTACACTACGGCAGATTCTTGAGAAAACCCATGAGAAGCAAATCGACACTTACCTCCTCTTTGTCGATTACAAAGCTGCCTTCGATAGTCCCATCAGGCATCGACTATACGAAGCCATGTCTGAGTTCGGTATTCCTGCGAAGATAATTCGTCTCTGCCGGTGTACCCTTACGAATACCAAATCCTCTGTTCGGATTGGCAAGGATCTACCTGCACCATTCGATACGATGAGAGGTCTTAGACAGGGTGATGGTTTGTCATGCATACTGTTCAACATAGTGATGGAAAAGGTGTTAAGGAAAGCAGCGGTTAACATGTCTGGCACCATATTTAATAAGAGTCACATGCTGCTCGCATATGTCGATGATATCGATATTATCGGTCCAACGATGCGAGAGAAAACAGCTGTTTTCTCATCAGTTGAAAGGGAGTCAGCGAAAATGGGTTTGGCAGTGAATGAGGACAAGACGAAGTTAATGGTATCATCGAACAAAGTGTCCACCCGTTGGGGACGCAGCGTGAACGTTGAAAACTATTGCTTTGAGGTAGTGGATGAATTTATCTACCATGGATCCGCCATGAACAAAAACAACAGTGTCAGCCTCGAAATAAAACGGAGAATAGTGCTTGCCAATGGGACCGGCCGTGGCATAGTGGTTAGAACACGCGACTACCATGCGGGAGATCGCAGGTTCAAACCTGGCTCCAGTCATCTTAAAAGAAAAAAAATAAATAAAATTTTCTTTCATTGTCGGCTCCCCTTGACAGCAACTTCGCAGTATTTAAGCGTCGATTCAATCGTCGTATCTAGTAAGAGCTTCTCAACAGTGACGTTCGCATTCGTCGATAAACAAGTAGGTGCCGTTAGTTGTGAATCTAAAAATAGAAAGCGTGTTAATTCACAACAACGCGAGAAGCTATCCCATACCTCATTCATGGGGTGCAAAGGGAAATTAAGTTAAGTTTAAGTGCTCGCCAATAGGTGTTTCTTTGGACTACGCTAGCACTTAATAAATACCACCCTATCTCGAACCATCAAAGTCCAGCTGTACCAGGTACTAATTTTACCGGTCTTATTGTACGCCTCCGAATCTTGGGTGCTTACACAGGCAGATGCAGCTCATCTGGCGGTGTTTGAGAGAAAAATACTCCGCAAAATGTATGGACCCATTAGCGTAAACGGCGAGTTTAGAATTCGGATAACCCATGAGCTGTACGAGTTATACCACGACATTGATGTCGTCAAGCGAATCAAAGTGCAACGATTACGCTGGCTAGGCCATGTCGTGAGAATGGATGAGGAAACTCCAGCGCGAAAGGTATTCTATCGAAGGACGGCACAAAAGAGGGAGACCGCGACTACGTTGGAAGGACCAGGTGGAGGAATCACTGACGCTGCTTGGTAGGACTGACTGGAGACGGTGCGCACAAGATCGAAGCGAATGGAAATCTTTGATCATTTCGGCCTCTGACTTTGGCACTAAGATATAAATATATATATATGTGTGAAGTTCTTTTAAAGGCTAATAATAATAATAAAAATCACAAATTGGTAGCAGCTTTACTGCTAAACTCCCACCGGTGAGTGTGGACGGGAGAATGGGGAACAAAAGCCACAGGACTTGTAGCCGCCTGAACGGTGGTTTAGGCCCACTAGTGGGGCTATCAGACGAGCTGTGGTTGATACAGAAATTGGGACAGCCCCGCCTCCTTCCGTAAGGATTCTGCTTGCCTTGCAATGTAGTATCAACCGTTCCACCTGCTTGGGATATCAATGTGAAAGCATTAGTACCCAGTATGTAAAAGTTTCCGTCTGTTCTCTTTTTGCGAGCGCATCCAAATATAAGAAGTATGGTTCATTAAATCACAAATTGGTAGCTGCTTCACTGCGGAACTCCCACAACGGCGATTGTTGCAGGTCGCTTGGGGATAAGGAGTTCCTGGATTTGTTCCCCGCCAGATCAGTGGTGTAGGCCCCCTAATGTGGGCATCATGCGGGCTTCGGTTGATACCAAAATCGCTGGTAGAGTTTCCGGGCCCAAGTAAGGAGTTCCATTTTTATGGAATTATGAAATTTTTTGTAATGCGATTACAAGTAGGTGGTGATATTCAAAGAGTTTTGATAGTTTTATAAAAACTTTATTTTGCAACTGATTTTTACAATAAATTTTTTGCAATGCGATTACAAGTAGGTGGTGATATTCAAAGAGTTTTGATAGTTTTATAAAAACTTTATTTTGCAACTGATTTTACAATAAAATTTATTATTTATTTACATTATAATTATTGTTAATGGGGTGAAATGGGGGGCACACCTCAAGAAAATCGCTTGAATGCTGTAGCATCCTATAAGCTTCAAACAAACCCAATTTAAATGTTATGTACATAAATATATTATTTGTCGGTGCCATTTAATCCGACAGTATTTAAATTTCACATTTAAAATTTTTGGATAATTTTTGTATGGGAAAAATCGAACATCTACTTAATAAAAGAATCGAATGTATCTAATGAAATGTTTAAATAGCCTTTTACCATCCTTGGAAGATTCTCTTTCTAATCAAACAAGTTTGTTGCACATCTGTTGGATGGTGTTAAAGTCTATAGCGGCCATAGGTAGAAACAAATGTTCACTTTTATATATATAGATTATTACTAAAAATTTTCTTAACATAAAACCCATTCTAAACTAAAGTTATCATAACCTTTTTTCCGAAACTCAAAACCCCTGGATATTGCAAACGCCTTTTTTAGGTTCTGTACACCAAATCCATTATGTTACCTCTACTTGTGAATTTCACAAATGCTTAAGACCTTTTTGTTGATTGCAAAATTTTCTGTATACATTTTTTGCAACAAAATGCGGTTTCGCGTATACAAGGCATTTACACTCTTTATGCTGAGATACGTCTTTTCTCGATCTCCCTCTTTTCATAAATAAACATAAAAAAGTCAAGTTAATTATTAATATGATGAATTACTTTTTTTTTATTCAAAAAATTTAATTTAACTATCACATTTAAACGCCTTCTTGTTTTATCCTACCGTGGATTTCAAGGTTTTTATATTTAGGGCCATGGGTCTAGCCAATCCACAAATAAGGGCACCAATCAACAGCAGAGCAACGAAGAATTTCATATTTTGAAGTCTTTAAATGGTAACCAATGTTGTTCTTTGAACTTATATATATTGGATCTGAAGTTTTTATACGTAGAGGCGTTTTATTTATACAAAAATGCAAGATATTGAATAATAGTTTCTATTTTTAGTTTAATACTATGCGTAGTTTTCAAAATATGTTTTATTGTGAAAGCTGGGGAAATTTATTTGTAGCATAAGCTGTACTTTGATGACGATCATATAAACTTGAATTATAAATGAGTTGGTATATTTGCATTTAATGTATGTTTATTTTTTTTTAATTGTGGGAACTATCACACAATAATTTTGTTGTCTATTTCACTTAGGAGTCGTATTAATGTGTACTTTTTTATAGTTATCATTATTTCGGTAAATTGGCGTTGTCTGGGGGATAAGAAATTTCAAGTCAGGGAGAAGGTACTAGGCAGGTTTAGTAAAACGCCCACAAGGGTTTGGCGTTCTCAGGCCAAACTTTTTTATGACCTTTGCTCGCGTAGTTTTTCAGCTGTAACTTAAGAACTATTGATAAATTCTCATTTCACTTTTTATAGAATTGTAGGGAACTCCAAACCCTTTGGTTGTTTTAATATACTAACATAGTACCTTCACCTTGACTTAAAATTTCTCACCTCCTGATTGGCTGTTGCACTGTGTTTATAAACCACTAATCTATATATATAAAAATGGTGGCAAAAATGTATAGTAATTCATCAATTGAGAACGGCTTGGCCGATTTTGCTGACATATTTTTTTCATTTGTTCGTAATTGCCAGGAGCAGGTTTATGTAATAGACAATTTTGAGAAAATCCTCCGGAAAAGTCGGGAAATTCGAAAAATCGAAAAATTGCTGTTTTGTATGGAATTATGGGCGCAATTGTTACGAATAGATTTTCGAATGGAAAAATAAAAAAATTTTGTTGAAAAACTCTGAAAATTCCGGAAAAATTCGAAATTTTTTATTTTTTTTCGACGAAAGTTTGCATATTGTTGTATTATTTGATAATTTTGGACGATGTAACTGTGAAAAATTTCGGATAATTATTCCGAAATGACTTTCCGAATTTCAAATAGAAAAATTATCGGTGGAAAACTCAGAAAATTCCGGAAAAAAGTAGAAAGTTTTGGATTTTTTCGACAAATTTGTTTCCATTGTACCGAAGCGCAAAAAAAATTGATATTTTTATCGACGAAATTTTGTTTTGTTTTCGAATGGTTTGAAGATTTTGAACGATGTCAAGGTGGAAAATTTCGGATAAATGTTGGTTGGAGAATTTAACGAGATAATTAATTATTAGATAAAAAATATATATTGATATTCTATGCAATATTTGGTAATTTTTTCAAAAAATTAGTTTACGTTTGAAAATTAAGTTATCCACTTTGATTGCGGTTATTCATTTCGTAATGACTTTTTTGTTTTTTTGGGGAGAGTTTTTTGCTGGGCTAATGCCACCTATTAGACGTTCAAACCTTAGATTACGTAACTATTGTGCAATAATTAGTCAGACTATACACAGTTCATACACGCCAAAGTGTATGCTTCTATCCTTTAATTCTTTGCGTACTGTGGATGGTGTTTTGTGCGCCGCATTTCGGGAGGCTTGCTAAAATTCAAAAGCGATTTAAATTCGTACATTGTTTGCGATCATTGGCCGGGTTCGACGGATGACATGTGCGTGCTCATGTGCGGCAATCAGCTGTCAACATTGAGAATGCCAGCGCCAAATCGTTCAATGCAATATGCATTCAATCGCGAATTCTGATGAGAGCAAAACTATAATTGACTGACGAACTGACTTTCTCGGAGGAATTTACTTTCTCGATGCTCCCGGTGGGACAGGCAAGACATTTTTTTTATTGATTCTGGGAAAAATTCGGTCAATATCTCTAATAACGTTGGCCGCTGCATCCCCTGGCATGGCTGCAACATTATTGGAAGGCAGTCAAACTGCAAATTCCCCTTTGAAACTGACGATGAATCTTCACACGGTTAAAAAGAACGTCCCACCGTCTGCTAAATTGGCAACGACCAAATTCGTGTTGATGTTTTCACTGAATTGATATCGTTCCCTGCTAATTTTTGCAGTTTCACAACGTTGGAAGAGCAACTCATCACATTGCACAAAATTATAAAAATCTCGATTGGATTTATTACCGGGCAGTACTAGCAGCGAAGAATGAGACCATTGATGGCTTAAATTAGATTTTAGAAAGTCAAATCGCTGGAGAACTGCATTCGTACAAATTTGTTTACCGCGTGACCGACGAGGATGATGCGACCAACAATCGACCGAATTTTTCAACTCGATTAATGTGCCGCATAATTTACAGATGAAGGTGGGATCGATCATAATCATATTGCGGAATCTAAATCAACCGAAATTGTGCAACGGTACGCGGTTGTCCGTCAAGAATCTGATAAACAATGTGATTTAACCGACGATCATCAAAAACAAATTCTAAGAAGAGGAAGTCCTTATCTTACGAATCAGATAATTCCAACTGATCATCCATTCTAACTCCCCGAAGACAATCAATAAATAGCAAGGCCAATCGTTTGAAGTATGTGGGATTAATCTCGAATTTCCCTGTTTTACGCGCGGTCAGCTGAACGTTGCCTTTTCACGTTTTGGAGAATCGACTGTGGTTGTTTGTTTATGCGACGGAAAACTAATCGAAAAACATTGATTATCATATCACTCTCTACTGAGTTTATCTAAAGGCATTAGATTGGGGCGAGACGAAGTTCGCCGGGTCCGCTAGTACATAATATATTGAAACGATGTGCGTATGATCAATATAAAATCTGCATAAAATTAATATTACCCATACGTTGTTATATATATATTGAATATCATCAGCTATATTGAGATTTCTAATTATCACAGATGAGACAGATTATATATGACCAGAAATTTTGGGTTTTTTGAGTTTTTGGAAAAAATTTATGAAAAATTCAATAAATGATTTTTATTTTTTTAATGATTTCATCGATTAAATTTTGTCCAACTTAATTTTTAACATAGATATATTAATAGGAAATATTTATTTGAGCCTTTGTTGCAATTCTGCTGAAGTATGAAATGATTAATCAGCGACAAACATCAAGATAAGAAAAACATATAAAACGTCATGAACAGAAAGTTTGACCTGAGAACCCCAAATCCTTTGGGGTATTTTAACTGTACTGACCTAGTATCTTCAACCTTACTTGGAATTTCTCGCTGTCCAGTTTGACAGTTGCACTGTTATAGAGATTAATAATAAAATCTATAAATTGAATTAGTAATACTATAAGCATTTATTTAAATATAGGCACACTGACTCTTTCGGACTATTTAGTCCGAATAGTCGAAAAATATTTTATATTCGAGGGTGGTCTATAAAAATTATCCCACACGCATCCCAAAAAAACCTTGGCCTTGACTGCAGAGAGAACTGTTTTAAAGTTCATTGAATATGATTCAACCATTCGAATCCACTGCTTAGACTGTCCCTTTCATCGTTTCATACAAAGAGCGGCCAAAAATAGAAAAAGTTTTCATAGGTGAATAATAATTGGCACATCTCACAGTCTCTTTTAATGAGACCAATTTCTAAAATTTCGTTAAAATCTTTGAAAGGATTCAAGTACCTCTCTTAGATCCTGAAAATTAAAATATCATAGTGGGCATACCAAAGTTGGCATGTCCATAGATTCCATCAATCTATGACTAATTCTAAAATTTGGCGAATGTCGGACGAAGGATTCAAGGAACCCTCTTAGATCCTGAAAAATTCAATTTCATAGTAGGCATATCCATTGATTCCATCAATCTAAGACTAAATCTAAAATTTGGTCAATTTAGGACAAAGAATTCAAGGATCTCTCTTAGATCCTGAAAATTTAAATTTCATAGTAGGCATACCAAAGTCGGTATATCCATTGATTTCATCAATCTATGACTAAATCTACAGTTTGGTCAATGTCGAACAAAGGATTCAAGGACCTCTCTTAGAGTACACAATCAAAAAAATGACACCGCCGCAAATTTCCGCAGCTGAAATTTACATCATATAATCTGTAAATATTGGTAAACATTTTGCAACAAATTTGGCTGTTAACTTCGATTGACTTCGCAACTAAAACTCTAAGTGAAATTAAAGTCTACACACGAGTAAGTACTGAAATGGGCACATATAATAAATCTATATATATAAAAAATTGTTGCATGTGTGTTGTGACTTCATAACTCACGAACGGCTGGACCGATTTGCATAAATTTTCTTGTATGCGTTTGGGTGGCGCCCCGGGTGATTTATATTTATAATTCGGTCCAATTGGAAAAAGGGGCGTGGCACCGCCCATACAACTTGAAAAACAAAATGGCTGTATCTCATGAACTATCAGAGGTATGAAGATGAGATTTGGTATATATGTTGTTGGAGCAGTATTAATTACAGCCAAGGTGGAAGTGGGCGGTGCCACGCCCCGTTTTCAAAAATCGCTCTAACGGCTTTTCTAATAGACCGATTGATACGAAAATGGTACTGTTGACCTGTTGCTAGTCCCTGGCTATAATAGATTGTGATTGGATAAAGGGGCGTGGCACCGCTGATACAACTTGGAAATCAAAAGTGCTTTATCCCATGAACTATCAGAGGTATGAAGATGAGATTTGGTATATATGTTGTTGGATCAGTATTTATTACAGCCAGCGTGGAAGTGGGGGAGCCACGCCCCCTTTTCAAAACCTCTTTGCAGGCTTTCCCAATAGACAGATTGATACGAAAATTTTACCCAGTGGTACTAATGACCTGTAGATAGTCCCCGGCTATATTTGGTTGTGATTGGATAAAGGGGCGTGGCACCGCCCATACAACATGAAAATAAAGAGGGCTTTATATCATGAACTATAAGAGGTATGAAGATGAGATTTGTTACATATGTTGTTGTTGCAGTATAAATTATAGTAAGAGTGGAAGTGGGCTGTAGCACACCCCTTTTAAAATAAACAGTTATAACTGTCAAAACTCCACAGTATATTGCAGTTCGCCTAGAGATATGAACAGTAAGGAGGGCCAGTTTTTTTATTCGCAAAAATTGTAACCAACTCTACGATGAATTGTTAGAAAATGTCACCAATAAACTCAGTACCAAGTGGTACTGATGACCTGTAGATAGTCCCTGGCTATATTTGGTTGTGATTGGATAAAGGGCCGTGGCACCGCCCATACAACATGAAAATAAAAAGGGCTATATCTCATGAACTATAAGAGGTATGAAGATGAGATTTGTTACATATGTTGTTGTTGCAGTATAAATTACAGTAAGAGTGGAAGTGGTCTGTACCACACCCCTTTTAAAATAAACAGTTATAACTGCCAAAATTCCACAGTATATTGCAGTTCGCCTAGAGATATGAACAGTAAGGTGGGCCAGTTTTTTTATTCGCAAAAATTTTAACCAAATCTACGATGAATTGTTAGAAAATGTCACCAATAAACTTTGTGTGTAATATCAATTCCTAGCTCGCGCTGGGAAAGCTTAATTTAGTGCAGAAAACTTAAATTTTGATAGAAGTGTCTTAAAGCTGAAGTCTGTACGCTTTCAATAATCATGGGGCAACGAACGTCACTTCCAAAAGAAGTTTTGTGAAGTGTATGGTGCATATACTTATCCATCTGAGCAGCAGATAGAAGCCATCAACGCTGTAGACGTAAGTGTGACAAGGGACTCGAATTTATCGAACCGACGCCGTTCTCAGCAACTCGGTCTCTGCAAATGCTGAGGAAAGATCTTGGCCTATATTCATATATCCAACTGGTAGAAGAACTACAACCAGTGGTCGATCAATTGATTTTTTAAATTTATCATGTCATTGCACATTATTTGAAGGAGAAATGATTCCAACACGACGGCATAAATTGTCATACAGCGCGTGAGATCATTACTTTGTAAAGCCAAACGTTAGTGACCGAATTATCTCATAGAATGGTAATACGGGTTCAATACAAAGATAGTATTCGGAAATATTCTTGATCCATGTGAGAAGAAGACCTGGCAAATGAGGTTTTTATGGCTTAAGGCATGAAGCTTCAAACGAAATTTTCATTTTCGGTCAATAGGAGGAGAAGGCATGTCAAAAGTGTTTTTTACGCCCAAAGAGATATTTAGTATACAGACGGTTACCGCTACTACATTGAATTTTGATCTTCAACGGAATGTCTGTTTCCGATTTGTAAAAGATATGACTTTGCTGATAAACTTTTTACCATCGTCATAGAGCCTATGATATTTAGAATTTAAAACAACAACACTTAATTTGTTAACTTTCATGTTAAGGAGTTGCTTGAAATTAGTTACATAAGTTAATAAACTCAACATATCATTATCGAGCTTAAGTACAGTTTTCAAAGTACTTTGTAGACCTAAATGTGAAATATATTACAAGTTAAAATGCAATAGCGAAGCATTGCCGGGCCCACTAGTTAATTTTATAAAATAGACACAGCATGCTGAGAAGTTTTTAATTCTTTTAAATAATAATTAATACCTTTATTTACAATATTTAATTCTTCCATTGTTTAAGTAATCTTTTTTGAAGAGGTTTTTAAGTTTTATTTTGAACCTTCACTTGAAAGTTACTCACGCTGTGAAACAAAATTATTTTCGTAGTCTGCCTTTGGCTGTTACTCTTAAAGAGGACAGGTGGAATAAAGCAAAAACAAAAGTAATTTGAAAGAGCAACATCTATTGTGAGATAGTGTTATTACAGTATTACCCAAAATTTTGACTTAATTTTTTTATTTTTGGCCAATGGGGACGACCACTGTGAGGTGTAGTATTAAAGGACTGGATAAAATAAAAAAATAATGGTAGCCAATTAATCAATAAAAAAATATGTACAGCCATAAAAAACTTACTAAACATCCCGTCATTCACTTTTTACTCATTGATATTTTTATTTCATTTTACTTCCAGGTAAGCGCTTTTATGGAATTTTTTACAATGCGATTACAAGTAAGTGCTGATATTCAACGAGGTTTTGGTAATTTCATAAGAACTGTATTTTGTAATGCAACGGATTTTATTTTAACAATAATTTTAAAAATTTGCTATTTATAAACCTCTCACCAGGTTTTAGTACCGCTTTTTAACAATTTTGTCGCTTCTAAACCAAAATTTGTATTACCTATTTTCTCGAGCCTCGAAACCCCCATTTTGAACAACTCATTTTTTCGCCAATACTATTACTTGTGAGTGCCACATTTTTTACGGCAAATACGCTATTTACTTTTATCAGTATCCCTATTTTATTTATGAAACTTAAATAAAAGTCAAGTAATTTTTTGTGGTGAATTACATTTATTTTATTTACAATAACAACAAATATAATAGAAATATCAATAAGTTGGTATATTTGCATTTTATGTATGTTTGTGGTTGTTTAAAATTGTAGGAACTATCATAGAATTTTTTTTTTGTCTATTTAACTTAGGAGTCGTATTAATTTCTACTTTTTTTTATAAAGATATCATTATTTGGGTAAATTGGTGTTATCTAGGGGATGAGAAATTTCAAGTCAGGGTTTGGCGTTCTCAGGCAAAATTTTTTTAGGACCTTTGTTCGCTTAGTTTTTCAGCTGTAACTCAAGAACTATTGAGACATTTTCATTTTCATCTTCAGCAGAATTGTAGGGAACTCCAAACCCTTTGGGTGTTTCACTATACTGACATAGATCTTTCGCCCTGAATTGGAATTTCTCACCCCCTGATTGGCTTTTGCACCGAGTTATTTAATCACTAATTCACAATATTGGAACGATATGCGTATGATTTATATAAAATCCACATAAAATTCTTATTACTCATACGTTGTTTGTACATATGAAACAAGTACTACTTGCAAACATATGTACAGTACAGTATTTACATAGGTCAGGGTTGACATTAAATATCATCAGCTATGTTCAAATTTCTAATACTCTTAATTTTTTATATATATTAATATACATTTTTTCTTTAAGCCTTAGCTAAAATTCTGCTGAAGTATGAAACGATTAATCAGTAATGGTTCTTGAGTTATAAATGAAGAATTAAGCGAACAAACGTCAATTTAAGGAAATAATGTAAAAGGTCATACAAAAAGTTTGGCCTGAGAATCTCATACACTTTGGGGTATTTTACTATACTGAACTAGTATGTTCACCCTGATTTAGAATTTTTTGTGGTTGTGTAAAGCATAATAATGAAATTGATAAAGTTAATTACTAATACCATGAAAATGTATTCAAATTAAAGCACACTGACTATTTCAGACGATTAGGTCCGAATAGTCTAATAATATTTAATACACTAGAGTAGTCTATAAAAATTATCTCACACGCATTCCCCCAAAAACAAACAAACTCTGTTACTTTCGCGGCAGATGGAACTGTATTTAAGTTAATTGAACATGGTTCACCCATTTCAGTCCACTGCTTAGAGTGTTCCTTTGTCTCATATGTGACGTGGTGGATCCATGTCTTATCCATGATTCCAAATCGACGCAAAAACTCGGCTAAACACTCTGTTTATTTTATTTGATCTTTCAATTCTTCACACCATATTCAGCAAGGTTCAAACTAACCAGGTCTTTTCAATACAACCCCTATATGTATATTAAAGCGTTTGACCATGTCAACATCGGTATACAGCTAATGATTCTTACGACGTTGGTACTGTCCGTTACCTATGATAGACCTATGATTTAACGGGGTATTTTCCGCTCGAACACCGATTCCTTTGCTTGTGTCATAACCCAGAATTCTGAACCATGAATCAAGACAGCTAGAACCAGTTTCTGGTATATTTTGATTTTCTTTCGTCGAAAGAGAGAGCTCTGTCAATAAATCCCTCCCTTAGTCAGTAGTAGCATCTATTCGCAAGCAGGATTCTTCTCTGGATTTCAAGGCTGACGCTATTTGTGTTGTTAATGGTGGAGCCCAGGTAGACAACACCATCTACTAATTCAAATCTATAGCTGTCGAAGACAATTAGATTCTTTGGTAGTTGTAGCATATAACTTTGTTTTGTACTCATTCACTGTTAGACCAACATTTGCTGATATATTCTGTATACATGACAAGGCTGCAGTAATATTCCATAGTTTTTAGCCCATAGTGATGTCTGCATCATCAGCTTACGCAATTAGCATGTGGCTTTTATTGAATATCGTGTCACTCGTGTTTACTGCTGCGCACAGTGGTCGTCCCCATTGGCCAAAAATAAAAAAATTAAGTCAAAATTCTGGGTAAAACTGTGGCAACACTATCTCACAATAGATGTTGCTCTTTCAAATTACTTTTGTTTTTGCTTTATACCACCTGTCCTCTTTAAGAATAACAGCCAAAGGCAGACTACGAAAATAATTTTGTTTCGCAGCGTGAGTAATGAGTAACTTTCAAGTGAAGGTCCAAAATAAAACATAAAAACCTCTTTAAAAAAGATTGCTTAAACAATGGAAGAATTAAATATTGTAAAGAAAGGTATTTACTTTCATTTAAAAGAATTAAAAACTCCTCAGAATGTGGTGTCTATTTTATTAAATAAATTTATTATAAGTGCCTGTTTCAGTACTAACTCATGTGTAGACTTAAATTTCACTTAGAGTTTTAGTTGCGAAGTCAATCGAAGTTAACAACTAAATTTGTTGTAAAATGTTTACCAATATTCACAGATTATATGATGTAAATTTCAGCTGCGAAAATTTGTGGTTTGTTGAGTTACCTTTAATAGAACAAAACTTCCTCACCGTTGTCTTTTTTTGATTGTGTACTCTAAGGGATGTCCTTGATCCTTTGTCCGACATTGACCAAACTGTAGATTTAGTCATAGATTGATGAAATCAATGGATATACCGACTTTGGTATGCCTAGTATGAAATTTGAATTTTCAGGATCTAAGTGAGGTCCTTGAATCCTTTCACAGATTTTAACCAAATTCTAGAAATTGGTGTCATTAAAAGAGACTGTGAGATGTGCCAAATATTATTCACCTATGAAAACTCATTCTATTTTTGGCCGCTCTTTGTGTGAAACGGCAATCACTATGCTGCGCCCTCATTATCATCTCCATCACTATGTTGAAGAGAACACACGATAGGCTGTCGCCTTGTCTTTGGTCTCTTATAGTATAAAATGGCTATGGCTAAGTAAGGTCCTTGCATATCTCTACTGAAGACATCGTGTCAGTCAGCATCATGCAGCAAAGGCATATCAGCTTCGTAGGAATACCAAACTCTGCCATGGCGTCGAGTAATTTCAGCCGTATCGGGCTGTCGAAGGCATGTTGTCCTGCTTCTCCTGTGTCTTGTCCAGGAATTGCGGCAGTATGAATATCTGGTCAGTTATTGATGTAACAATTAGGCTGGATAACACTGGCTTTCGTCTTTCAATTTCAACAGGACCTTATATGCGATGCGTAAATGGCTGATCCCGCTTAATTTTAAGTACACACTTGGATCTCCTTTTATAAGCACAGGACATTATATACTTAGATTCAAACTATGGGGCATGCTTTCGAAAAGCCAATCCGTGCGTGTATGCTCGTTATCAGCCTATCGCCACCGGACTTGAAGAGCTCTGCTCGAAGTCCGTCTGCACCGCGATATTGCTTTTCTTAAATCGGTTTTGTTTGGTGATGGCAATTTAAGCCGACGTCTACATCCTCGTACTCCTGTTTCATGAGCTGACGTTTGTTTCGCTTAAATAGCTGCTTCGCCTGTTTTACTGTCTTCTTGTGCCTTTTCCTAACAGCCCCGTGCTGCAATTGGCTGTTGCGTTGCTCTATTAGTAGCTATTAGTAGCAATTCCATTCTACATCCAAATTTGTACCTATCAGCTTGGCAGATGTAGTAGATGTCATCGCCAGCATTCTTGTCCTTTCCATCACAGTCCGGAATAGCGCCGATGTCAGCCTTGTATTTTTAGCAAATCCGCCAGTCAGTGTAAATCTCTATAGAGAGTGTCCTGATGGTTCAGGTGCATTTCCCTCTAACATTGTCCTTATAACATTTACGGGGGTTATCAACAGTTGGAACCCCCACCTCATTACTTTTTCTTATTGGTATATTCATAGCAATTATAGGACGTTAGGGCGGGAGGCTAGCCCAACCATTAGGGTTCATCGCATGTAACCTGCCGCTATTCATAATAATAATATCACAAAAAAACGTTGCCTAGCAGTGATCTACGGCGGTAGGAGTTTTCGCCATCACTGGTGTACTCGCTGTTTATGCGGCTGCGGTAACAAAGTGCTTGGATAATTTTTTGCCTTTTGTTTTATTGTTTTCTTTTACCGGGATAGTTTGCCACCGCATCAAAAAAACATGAACACAAAAATTAATCTTTGTTGTGAGAGCTTTTTCTATGGTGGTGGCTTAGCACGACAACGAAGAAACACAAACAAAAATATTACGAAGAAGAATACGACGTCGGTGCGATCGCCACTAACATACTAACCGCCTCGCTGTCGATTTGTAACATTTTTTTGCATATGTTTTGGCGACAAATGTTAAAACAAGTTCATTAGGCCGACAAATTTCCAAAAGAAACAAAGAAGTTTTAAAATGTCAGATCATACATTTGTTTTAGACAAAACTATTGAACTTTTTCATTGCACTTTCCTGACCTATAAAGAATGTCTCCAAAAAATAAGCAAAAAAGAAAACGGTACAAATCCACAGCGAGGCGGTTAGTATGTTGGTGGCGATCGCACCGACGTCGTATTCTTCTTCGTAATAATTTTGTTTGTGTTTCTTCGTTGTCGTGCTAAACCACCACCATAAAACAAGCACACACAACAAAGCGTCATATTTTTGTTTTTGTTTTTTTTGATACGATGCTAAACTATTGCAACAAAAAAAGTAAACACAAGAAAGAGCTTTACTCCACCGCATCAGTTTTCGTTCGATATTTCGAACACTAGCGTATGAAAAATACTAAGTTCGGATGCGGTGTACCGGCTGTTGCGGTCTATCGGTTCTGATCTCTGTTGCCTAGGTGCCACCACATTGAGGTTGTAAGACGACTTGAGATGCAAGTTTCACGTATCATCTCTAATGGCGCAAAAAATGATGCTCTATTCAAAATTACATATCTTTTTAATGTGTCAACCCATTTTTGCAGAGAGCTACTGTATGCAAGGGTTCACCCTATAATATCTAGTACTGCCTAGTACTGGTAAAGATTTATTATGGAATAACTCATATAGTAAGTAGCAAAATGGCTGATAGCTCAATGCATACCTTCAGGCTGGGCATTTTACTAATAAATAAAGCTGTTAATTCCCAGCTTTAATTTGACAAAATGTTGCAAAAGTTTCGATGTCTCATACAGATATACAAAGTTTATTGCGAATATTAGCAAACCCTCCCAAACAGCTAGACACGAATCAAACGGTTTTAAAATACATTTGGTAGAATGTTTGACATTTTATACATGGACGTATGATTAATACTAGACTACCAATAAGTATACGCTGCATATCCGTTATGATTGTTTATCGAAGAAGTTTTAATCAATCCTATTAATAATATAAATGTAAATGTCTCTATGAAATTTGGAAGACAGTTGATGTACTTTATGGAAATTACCTTAGGCTATAATTTTTTTTTAATTTTTGACCATACGGGCGGATTGGCAAAACTTATTTTATGAGCTAGGAAGATAAAATTTAATACACATATAGTACTCGGCAACACGAATATGAATATGCAGCCGAAATTTTTATTTTGGACCAGTGGGCGGAGTGGGCGTGGCAAAACATATTTGTAAAGCTAGGGAGACAAAATTTGATATACAGATAGTACTCGGCAACACGAATATGAATATGTAGACGAAATTTTAATTTTAGAGCAGTGGGCGGAGGGGGCGTGGCAAATCAAATTTAATATACAGATAGTATGCGACAACACGAATATAAATATGCAAACGAAATTTATATTTTGGGTCATTGGGCGGAGTGGACGCGAAAGATGGATTTTAGCCCTAGAGAGATAAAATTTGATACACAGATAGTACTCAACAACACGAATATGAACATGCGGGCAAAAATTAATTAATTAAGTAACTATATGCTTACTAGTAAGCTTAGTTTATCAATAAACCTTGTAAGAAGCTTGAGCTTTGAGGTAAAAAGCCTGAGCTTTATGGTAAAAAGCTTAAGCTTTGTGGTAAAAAGGGAATCGTGGGGATAAAATATCCTCCATTCTCATGTTTGATTATCAATGGTCAAATTCAAAGAACTATGCTGGATATCTACTTCACATGCACATGTTTGACATAATTGTAGATATATATACAGCTGATGATGTACCATTGTGCATCAGTTCGTCACAAAGAGGTCTAAAGATGAACTCGTCATGGAGTTTGAAACGCGTCATCCTAGTGCGTGACACACTGAATTTGACCAAAAATATCAAAACTATAAAAAATAAAAAACACTTTTCTGATCTTTAGCCGAATTTGATGTATCATTTGATACACTAACGTAAATTGATGCAAAAATTAATTATTAATTTTGGTACACAGATAGTACTCACCAATACAGATATGAATATGCAGACGACATTTAAATTTTGGATCAGTGGAAGAAGCAAAACTGTGTTTTAGTCCTAGAGAGATATAATTTAATACACAGATATTATTTAACAACACGAATGTTAGTAAGAAAACGAAATGTCAATAAGTCGTCAGAAAATAGTATGTCGGTAAATCCTGACAAAACATCCTCATTTACAGGATGCTAAAACATTTCAAAGGGAAATACTGACAATGATGTCAATACTGTAAATGAGCCTTTATTGTATTCGGCAATGCAGACATGAATATACCGACAAAATATTTATGAACCCTAATGGTTGGGCTTACAATTTATTTCCGATCGGTGGGATGAAGGGAATATGGGAAAAACGTTTTAGGGCTATATAAGGTAATATTTATATACATATAATACTTGGCGCTATAGATATGAATTTGCTAAAGGATGTTTTAATATCGGTTAGTGAGACGTTGTTAGTTTGATCAGGTTAAGGAGTAACTTGGGGTAGCGAATTGTTTACAGAGCGTACAAGAACGACGCTTAAGCTTAGCCCTTTAAGTAGGCGTGCCAAACATATTATATTCGTCATTCGTACATTCGTATTCGTCAATTTAGCAGTAGCGAAGCATTGCCGGTTCCACTAGTAATATTATACAAATATAAAAAAAAATACAAAATAAATCAATCGATGTATAACACAGTGCAACACATAAATTGGTGCCACCTTCGTACCCAGCTATTTTTGAAGTATATACCGAAACTTAAAAAATCTCCAAAGGATTTGACCCCATTACATCGAAACATTTTATTATGGATACTTCAATATTTTCTCCCCAACACAATATTTTGACCATTTTTACGGAGTACTTATTTCATAAACTGTTCGGAATTTTTTCTTTTCGTCTGCGACAAAGTTGTAGATCTAAACCAGAGCAAAAAAAGTCTCAAATAGACCGGCCCGAAAAAATTGCATCTAGTGCATGGAAATTGTAAAAATATGGGAAAAAAGGCTATTTTTTCATGATATTTTCACCATAAAATTATGATTATAATAAGTAATATTCCACATAAATCATACGCCACGGAATACAACGAAATAAATTTTATGGTAAAAACATCATGAAAAAATATCCTCTTTTCCCATATTTTTGCAATTTTCATGCACTGGGTGCAATTTTTTTGGGTCGGTCTATTTGTCACTTTTTTTTTGCTCTGGTTTAGATCTACAACTTTGCCGAAGACAAAAAGAAAAATGTTTGAATGGTTAATGAAATATGGACTCTGTAAAAATGGTAAAAAAATCGTATTGGGGTGAAAATATTGGAGTATCCATAAAAAAATGTTTCGATGTAATGGGGCCAAATGCTTTGGGGATTTTTTTAGTTTCGGGATATACTTCAAAAATAGCTGTTTACGAAGGTGGCACCAGACGATGATCTTAGAAATGTTGCACTGTGTAATATTAAGATACTGAGTGATGAAAAAAATTCATTCTTTAAACAACATGTTTTGGTTTTTTTTTTTTTGAAAGTCAAGGGCTTTCTCAACATAAACAAACAAACAAGAAAGAAATTTAACAAATGGTTTCTCATTGTGAATGGTTGCGAAGTTTTATAAATCTATGCACTCAAGAAAGAATTCTCATTTTATTGTGAATTCTGGTGCTTAAGACTTGATAAACATTTCGACCAAAGTTGGCTGATGAGGATTCTTGGCTGAATCCGAAGCAGCTGTACAGACTGCTTGGCATTATGAGAATATCATTTTGCTATTAACTTCTTTCAAAACCCCTGGTCTTGAGCTTGAAATAAATTCCAAATCTATATATCTTACTAGTGGGCCCGGCAATGCTTCGCTATTGCATATCAACTTGTAATATATTTCACATTTAGGTCTGCAAAGTACTTTGAAAACGGTACTTAAGCTCGACAATAATATTTTGAGTTTATGTACTTATGTAACTTATTTAAAGTAACTCCTTAACATTAAATTTAACCAATTAAGATGTATTGTCGTAAATGCTAATAAAAAGTTCATCAGCAAAGTCATATCTATAGTGCCGACATGTAGATTAAGTTATTTCTGTATGAAGGGCGAAAAACCACTTCTTCCACAAAGCGGAAACAGACATTCCTCTAAAGATCAAAATTTTTTATTTTGATCCGTAGTAGCGTGAACCATCTGTATGCTAAATATCTCTTTGGTCATAAAAAAATATTTTTGTTATGCCTTCTCCTATTGAACGCAAATGAAAATTCCGTTTGAAGCTTCATGCCTTTGGCCATAATAACTTCTTTTGTCATGTCTTCTTCTCACACGGATCAATAATATTCCCGAATACTATCTTTGTATTGAACTCGTATTACCATTTTTTGGGATAATTCGGTCGCCAATGTTTAGCTTAACAAAGTGATGGTCCCACGCGCTGTATGGCATTTTACACCGTCGTGTTGGAACCATTTCTTCTTCAAATAATGTGCAATGACATGATAAATAAAAAAAAATCAATTGATCGCCCACTGGATCTAGTTCTTCTACCAGTTGGATTTTATATGAATGTGGGCCAAGATCTTTCCTCAGCATTTGCAGAGACCGAGCTGTTAAGAAATACGTCGGTTCGATAAATTCGAGTCCCCTGTCACACTAACGTCTACAGCGTCGATGGCTTCTATTAGCTGCTCAGATGGATCATTATATGCACCCTCAACTTCACAAAGAGCTCCATAAATTTGCGAACAGAACGCGCATTTTGAAAATAAATTTGCAAGATTTGTAAACGTTGTTCCTGTTTAGTTTTTGCATGGTGATTTTGCAAAGTATACTAAAAGAAAGTCTATCACACTTCATTAGTATGACATCTAGATTTACACTTAAACCTATCAGAAGTTCTATATGTCAAGAAAAATACCCCATGCATAGGTTATTTACAATTGTTTGCTAATGTTACCTCTGATATACTATAAAAATGTAACCATTGTAGTATAACTACAATGAATATTGCATAATTTTTCTATCTATATGATTTATTGCCGATTCGCTCTCCTGAAAAGTAATTGAAAAATACATACCTGTAAAGTTAATTTAAAAAAAATCACTTTTTTTGTCTGCGCATCCTCAACTGCCTGGTGTACGGACCATTATTTGATACAGTTAAAAAGTTAACTATTGAAGTGCGTGGGCAGCGCCTCGGCACTTTTAACTTATTTAGTTTGAAATAGCCTGATCATTAGGGCGTTAAAGATGTGTTAATCGTATATCGGTATTGGAATGTACGAAGAATTCTTAGTTACTTCAGACCTATGGGCCCCGGCTCTAATTTTTACATACCATTTCAATGTTTGGAGACCAAGACGAAAATAATAGTATATTTTTGTTTTTTTTTTTATTGGGATCCCGCCCTATATTCTGAAAAATGATTTTTACAAATTTATTTTCTGTATGCCAACTCTCAGAGGCCACAACTTTTTAACCAATACATAGATTTGCTTCTCTAATACTTCATTTAGTTTGTTGGGAAGTCAGTTTTACGCAGATGGTCTCAAAAAATATATATCTGAAGTTTTCGGTTTGTGCTCATTTAAAAACAAAAAAAAATCTTTATTTGAAATCTTCATGCTTTCCAACTTTCCAAATTGGCCCACCTTACTGTGCATATCTCTAGGCGAACAGCAATATACTGTGGAATTTTGACAGTTTTAACCGTTTGTTTTAAAAAGGGTGTGGAACAGCCCATTTCCACCCTTACTGTAATTCATACTGCAACAACAACATATGTAACCAATCTCATCTTCATACCTCTGATAGTTCATGAGATATAGCCCTTTTAATTTTCAAGTTGAGTGGGCGGTGCCACGCCCCTTTATCCAATCACAACCAAATATAGCCTGAGACTATCAACAGGTCAACAGTACCACTTGATAAATTTTTGGTATCAATCGATCTAGTAGAAAAGCCGTTAGAGCGATTTTTGAAAAGGGGGAGTGCCACCGCCCACTTTCATCCAGGCTGTAATTAATACTGCTCCAACAACATATATACCAAATCTCATCTTCATACCTCTGATAGTTCATGAAATATATCCTTTTTAATTTTCAAGTTGTATGGGCGGTGCCACGCCCCTTTATCCAATTACAACCAAATATAGTCAGGAACTATCTACAGGTCAACAGTACCTTATGGTAAAATTTTCGTTTAAATCGGTCTATTAGAAAAGCCTTTAGATTGATTTTTGAAAAGGGGGCGTGGCACCGCCCACTTCCATCCTGGCTGTAATTAATACTGCTCCAACAACATATATACCAAATCTCATCTTCATACCTCTGATAGTTCATGAAATATAGCCTTTTTAATTTTCAAGTTGTATGGGCGGTACCACGCCCCTTTATCCAATTACAACCAAATGTAGTCAGGAACTATCCACAGGTCAACAGTACCTCATGGTAAAATGTTTGTATCAATCGGTCTATTAGAAAATCCGTCTGAGCGATATTTGAAAAAAGGGGCGTGCCGCCGCCCACTTTTTGAAAAAATAAAACCTTTTAAACCATCCGGAAGCTATAGCGAACAAAACAAAAAAAAAATTTTGAAAATCGGTCCAGCCGTTTTTGAGTTTTAGCGAGACAACTGCACAGCAATTCATTTTTATATATAAGAAGATTTTCTAATAGACCGATTGATACAAACATTTTACCATGAGGTACTGTTGACCTGTGGATAGTTCCTGACTACATTTGGTTGTAATTGGATAAAGGGGCGTGGTACCGCCCATACAACTTGAAAATTAAAAAGGCTATATTTCATGAACTATCAGAGGTATGAAGATGAGATTTGGTATATATGTTGTTGGAGCAGTATTAATTACAGCCAGGATGGAAGTGGGCGGTGCCACGCCCCCTTTTCAAAAATCAATCTAAAGGCTTTTCTAATAGACCGATTTAAACGAAAATTTTACCATAAGGTACTGTTGACCTGTAGATAGTTCCTGACTATATTTGGTTGTAATTGGATAAAGGGGCGTGGCACCGCCCATACAACTTGAAAATTAAAAAGGATATATTTCAGGAACTATCAGAGGTATGAAGATGAGATTTGGTATATATGTTGTTGGAGCAGTATTAATTACAGCCTGGATGAAAGTGGGCGGTGGCACTCCCCCTTTTCAAAAATCGCTCTAACGGCTTTTCTACTAGATCGATTGATACCAAAAATTTATCAAGTGGTACTGTTGACCTGTTGATTGTCTCAGGCTATATTTGGTTGTGATTGGATAAAGGGGCGTGGCACCGCCCACTCAACTTGAAAATTAAAAGGGCTATATCTCATGAACTATCAGAGGTATGAAGATGAGATTGGTTACATATGTTGTTGTTGCAGTATGAATTACAGTAAGGGTGGAAATGGGCTGTTCCACACCCTTTTTAAAACAAACGGTTAAAACTGTCAAAATTCCACAGTATATTGCTGTTCGCCTAGAGATATGCACAGTAAGGTGGGCCAATTTGGAAAGTTGGAAAGCATGAAGATTTCAAATAAAGATTTTTTTTTGTTTTTAAATGAGCACAAACCGAAAACTTCAGATATATATTTTTTGAGACCATCTGCGTAAAACTGACTTCCCAACAAACTAAATGAAGTATTAGAGAAGCAAATCTATGTATTGGTTAAAAAGTTGTGGCCTCTGAGAGTTGGCATACAGAAAATAAATTTGTAAAAATCATTTTTCAGAATATAGGGCGGGATCCCAATAAAAAAAAAAACAAAAATATACTATTATTTTCGTCTTGGTCTCCAAACATTGAAATGGTATGTAAAAATTAGAGCCGGGGCCCATAGGTCTGAAGTAACTAAGAATTCTTCGTACATTCCAATACCGATATACGATTAACACATCTTTAACGCCCTAATGATCAGGCTATTTCAAACTAAATAAGTTAAAAGTGCCGAGGCGCTGCCCACGCACTTCAATAGTTAACTTTTTAACTGTATCAAATAATGGTCCGTACACCAGGCAGTTGAGGATGCGCAGACAAAAAAAGTGATTTTTTTTAAATTAACTTTACAGGTATGTATTTTTCAATTACTTTTCAGGAGAGCGAATCGGCAATAAATCATATAGATAGAAAAATTATGCAATATTCATTGTAGTTATACTACAATGGTTACATTTTTATAGTATATCAGAGGTAACATTAGCAAACAATTGTAAATAACCTATGCATGGGGTATTTTTCTTGACATATAGAACTTCTGATAGGTTTAAGTGTAAATCTAGATGTCATACTAATGAAGTGTGATAGACTTTCTTTTAGTATACTTTGCAAAATCACCATGCAAAAACTAAACAGGAACAACGTTTACAAATCTTGCAAATTTATTTTCAAAATGCGCGTTCTGTTCGCAAATTTATGGAGCTCTTTGTGAAGTTGAGGGTGCATATAATGATCCATCTGAGCAGCTAATAGAAGCCATCGACGCTGTAGACGTTAGTGTGACAGGGGACTCGAATTTATCGAACCGACGTATTTCTTAACAGCTCGGTCTCTGCAAATGCTGAGGAAAGATCTTGGCCCACATTCATATAAAATCCAACTGGTAGAAGAACTAGATCCAGTGGGCGATCAATTGATTTTTTTTTATTTATCATGTCATTGCACATTATTTGAAGAAGAAATGGTTCCAACACGACGGTGTAAAATGCCATACAGCGCGTGGGACCATCACTTTGTTAAGCTAAACATTGGCGACCGAATTATCCCAAAAAATGGTAATACGAGTTCAATACAAAGATAGTATTCGGGAATATTATTGATCCGTGTGAGAAGAAGACATGACAAAAGAAGTTATTATGGCCAAAGGCATGAAGCTTCAAACGGAATTTTCATTTGCGTTCAATAGGAGAAGGCATAACAAAAATATTTTTTTATGACCAAAGAGATATTTAGCATACAGATGGTTCACGCTACTACGGATCAAAATAAAAAATTTTGATCTTTAGAGGAATGTCTGTTTCCGCTTTGTGGAAGAAGTGGTTTTTCGCCCTTCATACAGAAATAACTTAATCTACATGTCGGCACTATAGATATGACTTTGCTGATGAACTTTTTATTAGCATTTACGACAATACATCTTAATTGGTTAAATTTAATGTTAAGGAGTTACTTTAAATAAGTTACATAAGTACATAAACTCAAAATATTATTGTCGAGCTTAAGTACCGTTTTCAAAGTACTTTGCAGACCTAAATGTGAAATATATTACAAGTTGATATGCAATAGCGAAGCATTGCCGGGCCCACTAGTCTTATATATAAAAATGAATCGATGTGCAGTTGTCTCGCTAAAACTCAAAAACGGCTGGACCGATTTTCAAAATTTTTTTTTTGTTTTGTTTACTATAGCTTCCGGATGGTTTAAAAGGTTTTATTTTTTCAAAAAGTGGGCGGCGCCACGCCCCTTTTTTCAAATATCGCTCAGACGGCTTTAATAATAGACCGATTGATACAAAAATTTTACCATGAGGTACTGTTGACCTCTAGATAGTTCCTGACTACATTTGGTTGTTATTGGATAAAGGGGCGTGGCACCGCCCATACAACTTGAAAATTAAAAAGCCTATATTTCATGAACTATCAGAGGTATGAAGATGAGATTTGGTATATATGTTGTTCGTACAGTTAGAATTACAGACAGGGTGCAAGTGGGCGGTGCCACGCCACCTTTTAAAAAATCACTCTAACGGCTTTTCTAATTGACCGATTGATACGAAAATTTTACCAAGTGGTACTGTTGACCTGTTGATTGTCCCTGGCTATATTTGGTTGCGACTGGATAAAGGGGCGTGGTACCGCCCATGCAACGTGAAAATCAAAAGGGCTATATCTCATGAACTATCAGAGGAATGAAAATGAGATTTGGTATATATGTTGTTGGAGCAGTCTTAATTACAGCCAGGATGGAAGTGGGCGTTGCCCCGCCCTCTTTTCAAAAATCACTCTAACGGCTTTTCTAATAGATCAATTTATACGAAAATTTTACCAAGTGGTACTGTTGACCTGTTGATAGTCTCAGGCTATATTTGGTTGTGATTGAATAAAGGGGCGTGGCATCGCCCATTCAACTTGAAAATCGATAGGGCTATATCTTATGAACTATCAGAGGTATGAAGATGAGATTTGGTATATATGTTGTTGGAGCAGTATTAATTACATCCAGGGAGGAAGTGGGCGGTGCCATGCCCTTTTTAAAACAAACAGTTATAACTGTCAAAATTCCATAGTATATTGTAACAGTAAGATGGGCCAATTTTTTTAAAAATCAGAATCTACGATGAATTTTAAAAAAATTTCACCAATAAGCTTTGTGTCTAAAATCAATTCCTAGCTCACGTTGGGAAGCATGAAGATTTCAGATAGAGATTTTTTTTGTTTTTAAATGAGCTCAAACCGAAAACTTCAGATATATATTTTTTAAGACCTTTTGCGTAAAACTGACTTCCCAACAAACTAAATGAGGTATAACAGAAGCAAATCTATGTATTGGTTAAATAGTTATGGCCTCTGAGAGTTGGCATACAGAAATTAAGTTTTTGAAAATAATTTTTCAGAATATTGGGCGGGATCCCAATAAAAAAATCAAAAATATACTATTCTTATCGTCTTGGTCTCCAAACATCGGAATGGTAGGTAAAAATTAAAGCCGGGGCCCATAGGTCTGAAGTAACTGAATAATTGCTCATTGCTAAAAAAATATCTCTACCTGAAATCTTCACGCTTCTCAGCGCGAACTAGGAATTGATTTTAGACATATAGTTTCTTAGTGAAATTTTCTAAGAATTCTTCGTACATTCCAATACTGGTACACGATTAACACGTTTTTTTTTGACGCGAACTAATTGATTAGCCCTAATGATCAGGCTAATTTGAACTAAATAAGTTAAAAGTGCCGAGGCGCTGCCCACGCACTTCAATAGTTAACTTTATAACTGTATCAAATAATTGTCCGTACACCAGGCAGTTGAGGGCACATAGTAGCTGCACAGCTCAAAACAGTGATTTTTTTTAAATTTACTTTACAGGTATGGATTTTTCAATTACTTTTCAGGATAATAAATCACTGTCATACTAATGAAGTTTGATACACTTTCTTTTAGTATACTTCGGAAAATCACGTAAAAACTACACAAGAACAACGTTTACAAATCTTGCAAATTTATTTTCAAAATACACGTTCTGTTCGCCAAACTTATGGAGCCCTTTGTGAAGTTGAGGGTGCATATAATGATCCATCTGAGTAGCTAATAGAAGCCATCGACGCTGTAGACGTAAGTGTGACAGGGGACTCGAATTTATCGAACCGACGCCGTTCTCAGCAACTCGGTCTCTGCAAATGCTGAGGAAAGATCTTGGCCTACATTCATATAAAATCCAACTGGTAGAAGAACTAGAGCCAGTGGAAGATCAATTGATTTTTTTATTTATCATGTCATTGCACATTATTTGAAGGAGAAATGGTTCCAACACGACGGTGTAACATGCCATACAGCGCGTGAGACCATCACTTTGTTAAGCCAAACGTTGGTGACCGAACTATCTCAAAAAAAGGGTAATACGAGTTCAATACAAAAATAGTATTCCGGATTTTCATTTCCGGTCAATAGGATAAGGCATAACAAAAATGTTTTTTTATGAACAAAGAGATAGTTAGTATACCTATGGTACCCGCTACTACGGGTGAAAATAAATAATTTTGATCTTTAGATGAATGTCTGTTTCCGATTTGTGGAAGAAGTGGTTTTTCGCCTTACATACAGAAAAAACTTAATCCACATGTCGGCACTATATGACTTTGCTGATGCTTTTTATTAGCATTTACAACAATAAAACTTTATTGGTTAACTTTAATGTTAAGGAGTTACTTTAAATAAGTTACAGAAGTAAATAAACTCAACATATTATTGCAGAGCTTAAGTACCGTTTTCAAAGTACTTTGTAGACCTAAATGTGAAATATATTACAAGTTAATATGCAATAGCGAAGGATTGCCGGGCCCACTAGTATATATATATATATATTAGCTGAACGCCATCTCTTAACTACACGAGTGGTGCTTAACAAGTTTATGAGCTTTAGCAAACCAAAATCTGAAGCAGTTGGCTAACTTTGACTTCCTAACTGCCCTTTCTGGGAGTTTCACAAAATATTTCGTATTTAAATTTTGAAACAAAGCATATTTTTTGTTTTATATCAGTTGCCAACGAATCTTATTGTTATGTCTAACATTTATTTAACTTTAGCAGATGTGTTTTAGCACTTAATTAAATAACACATTAATTTATTTTATACCATACCACATATTCGCAAATCGCATAGTAATATTTTAACTTGAAATAAAACATTTGCTTCGTTAAAACAAACTGAAGCAACAACATGCGCGTGGCTGAATGATCGAAAAGTGTGTTTGCTTTTATTTGGGGGCCTTGAAGTATGCGAATTTGTTTTTAAATAACCATTCAACCCCTGCTTTCGTTAGAAGTTTATGGTATGTATATGAATTTCTAAGAATCTATGTTTATTTTAATAACAGATACGATAAAAAAAAGTTGTGTTAGAAACCATTGTGACAGGTGAAACTGTCAAAAAAAACAAACAAACATCAGTAATGTAAATATTTGAACAATATATGAATTTGATTATAAAAAAGTTTAAAGATGTTATTTATTCTGTATTTTGTAATGACTATAGCATAGTCATTATTTTTGTCGGAATAATAAGTTAGCATGGTGATGAAAATCCACCGTGAAGTTGTTGTACAAGATTCTCCAACTTGGTTATTCATTCAAAACTATCTCAACATATCGTTGGTCTACTGCGTAAATTGGCCAACTTCACTTCACAAACATAACATTTATCTAATAGAATATCTAATAACTTTTGTTTCGAATTCACTAGATACGAGTTTAAATTACGACGTGGCGTTAATATACTTGTAATATTTATTTTTATTTAGAGGAAAAAAAGACTTCTCAAAGATGGAAAATGGCTAACCGCAACTAAAGTTGCTCAGCTGACGCAGTATATCAAGGATATGGGGAAAAGCCTAGACTGGTTTCAAGTATTCCTCCAGTAGTTCTATACTGGACTAGTCTACATACAAGTAGCTCTTAGCTCAAGAGCTCTTCGCTATCACATTTCTTTTGAGTACTCGAGTCAATCGCCACATCTACATACATAGTAAAAGCTTTTCAAATAGCTGATGTTCAGGTTCGTAGTTAAACTGTAGGTCCCAATGTGTGAACCTTAAAATGGAAACACACAAATTCGATGATAGGCGCGAAAAACAAACTGTTTCTTATATCCTTTGTTACTATTTCACTAACAATGTCTTTGTAATTGTTAACAAAATTTCATACAACCATCGCGGGATAAGAGTGAGAGTATGTTCTTTAGTTTTTCAAGAGAAACAAACAAAAGCTAGGTCACATCTTTAGGACATAATAGTTGTTAAATGTTGGGACCGGCCGTGGAATAGTGGTTAGAACACACGACTACCATGCAGGAGATCGCAGGTTCAAACCTGGCTCCGGTCAACTTAAAAAAAAAAAATTGCTCTTTCATTGCCGGCTCGCCTGGAATGTTGTTGACAGCAACTTCGCAGTTTAAGTGTCGAGTCAATCGGCGTGTCTAGTAAGAGCTTCTCAAATAGCCACGTTCGCATTCGTCGATAAACAAGTAGGTGCCGTTAGTTGTGAATCTAAAAAATAGAAAACGTGTTAATTCACAACAGCGCGAGAAGCTATCCCATACCTCATTCATGGGGTGCAAAGGGAAATTAAGTAAGTTTTAAGTTGTTAAATAGTGTTTATTGATTTTCTTCGTCCATGCACTCGAATATTTTTATCCTTACCTTATATTATTTTATTCCTTATCGCATGCACTTTTTGGACCCCAAAGCCACATTTACTTGTTACCTTAATGTTGTTAGATCATTTTAGCGTAGGAGCTTTCTAGAATATTGTTTACCTTAATACCAGCCACGTTATCTCAGTTATCGAATAACAACACCTATTCTTCTCGGCAGATGTGAAAGTTAAATAACAAATAACATAAGCTGAACCAACAATATTAGTATACATTTGTTTAAGACTAATAAAATTAAATATTTGTTTAAAGAATTAAAAGTAGTTTTTTAAATATCTTTGTACTAAATAAAAGTTTTCTACCAAATAATGCATAACAAATGAATTAATATATGTTGAATAATTGAAAGAGAAAAATTTATGCAAGTTCAAGGGTAGAAACGACTTGTAACACGAATGTGTTATTTTGTGATGAGGCAATGTTCTGGTGATAGGCAAAGAAAACTATAAATTTTTAATGTTGCAACAGTTATTGCAAGGCAAATGGGCACTTAAATTTGTCCTCTTTGTTATTTTATTTAAAATTAATTAAAAATTTAATTTTAATTTGATAAACATGTTGGTCGTACAAGAAAAATACTTTTTTATGGAAAGCTGGCGTTACCATGCCTTTTTTTTAATAAAGGACCGATTGCAATTATATTTTTTTTGTGTGATACTATTCTTAGGGCCTCTATAATAGGCTACATGAAAATTATAAGACAAAAGGGCGTGGCACCGCCCACACGAACAGAAATTTCAATCGGTCATATCTCAAGAGGCATTAAAGGTATGAAGATGAAATTTGCTACATATGTTACTAATATAAAAAGGAAAGCAATCGATATAGCGGGGAGAAAAATGGGCCGATTGCAATAAAATTTTTCAGAATTTCTATCATATAACTAGTTGAAGACTCCCTAGCCCAACCGGCTAAAGCTATAGCCTTGAAATTTGCCATATAGGTTCCTTCTGCGAGGTAGGCGAGAGAATAAAATAAAGGAATAAAATTTGTACTATCGCCCAGAACCGATAGCTATAGGCAAAATCGCGGGAAAAGGTTGATTTTTTAGTTTATAAAATAGTTGTGCGTGATACTTTTAGGGGTAAAAAGCGACTAACTCTACAATACCGAAAATACTATAGAATTAGAGAGTTACACCAACGGTTTATTTTCGAAATTTTAACTCGGTAGGAATGGGACAATAAACAAGAGAAATTTCCGTTTTGCACTAACGCCTCATCTTACAATCTTAAAATTTGATGTGGATATTTCTCTTAGAAAAAAAAATAGTAAATTTAATATTTTTTGATTAGAATTTTGGAATCGTGATTAAACTACGGCAGTTCTCAATATCTTTATAATAATTTTTCAGGCAGGACGATGTCTGACGGGTCTGCTAGTGATCCATATTATTACTGTGAATGTCGGTCTTAATACTTATTTGTTTGTGACTCAATCACGCCCAAAACGACTGAACCGATTTCAGTGAAACTTGGAAGACTGTAAAGCGCCCCATACACGAATACTGCCGCAGTTCATGCCGATGAATCCCTTGTGTGCGTGTGTGATTGAATTCGATACACACTTATCAATCATTGTTTTATTTTGAATTTTTAAACAGTAACACCCTGGCTATTTCTTCAAAATTATGTTCGACAATGCCGAAAAGGACTGGTACAATTCTATAAATTTCAAACATAAAAAGCTTTTCCATTTCTCCTTTTTATTTTTAATTACAAACAATTTCAAAATTTCGGTGTTGAAATTTTCATAAAACAACTAGCTGACCCGGCAAACGTTGTTCTGCCATACAACTTCGGACCCGCCAAACTTCGTCTCGCTTCTAAGGTAACGAATCCATATAAGCTCCCGGGGGATAGTAAAATACAGTTAGTTCAAGTTTTAATGTGATTTATTTGAATTTAATCGAAATTAGTGAAGAACGAAATGATAAACAATGTTTTTCGATTTGTTTTCCGGCGTTAAAACAAACGGTTTGACAATACGCGAACATACAACCTACGGCTGATCTTGTGAAAAGCAGGGGAATTCGAGATTGATCCCACAAACTTTCAACGATGGGTTTTGCGATTTATTGATTGTCATCGCAAAAGCCAATAGAATGGGGTGTTGAATTCGCTTGAATTTGGAAGGGAAGATCGGTTAAAATAATAGGAATTCATGTGATAAGGAATTCCTCTCCTTGGAATTTGCCCCTGATGAACGTCGCTTTAATCACATTGATGATCAGTTTCTTGGCCGACAAACTCGTACCGTTGCACAATTTAAGATTATTTAGATTCATGCTTATGATCGATCCCACCTTGAGCTGTAAATTATGCGGCGGAGTTCCTGACACATGTAAAAAATTAAAAAATTCTGTCGGATAGTTGGTCGCCTTATTCTCGTTGGTCACACTGTCAACGGATTAGTATGAATGCAGTTCTTCATCGATTCGACTTTGAATAATAACATTCAAGCTATCGACGACCTTGTTTTTCGCTGCTAGTGTGGCCCGTTCAGTTATCCAATCTAGATTTTTATAATTTTGTGTAATGCCGGGGAAAACTTTGGTGATGATTTCCTCCTTTTAAGATGTAAACTCGAAAAAATTTGACGGGAACGTCATCAATCTAGTTGAAACATTAACAGGAATTTGGCCATTACCAAGTACCAGTAGCTGTCTTGACACAAAGATGACGATTTCAGGCATGCGTAAATTTCATAAGCAGCAGTAGATTTTGGGATGACGGGAAGCGTTTGACGAAAATACCATAACCCCACCATATCGTCTCAAATCACCTCGTAAATCCTTAATCGTTCGGTCAACTGCCTCCAAAACTCGTTTATGTGCCATCGTGCATTCATCCCAAATGATGATTTTGCATTCAAGCAACAATTTCGCTGCACGTTGGCTTGTCAACCGTGAGAAGATTCATCAGCAGCTTCAAAGCGGAAAGTGCAGGTCGACCGCGTTTCAACAATGTGGCAGAAATACCAGCGGATGCAACAGCTAACGGAATTTGCGATCTTGACCAAATGTTGCCAAAATCAAAGAAATGACGAATGTCTTGTCTGGGGGAGCATCGAGAAAGTAAATGCCTCCCGTTCCACCGTCAACAACCTCCATCAGCGAATCGTACACTTTCGTTTGCTCGGCATTCAATGGCGGCACCTTTTTCGGACTCTTTCAGTCAGCTCATCTCGATCAATGCTTAATCTCGTTACAATTCGCGATTGAATACAAGGTGCATCGAACGCTGGTATTCCAATTTCGACAGTATACTACCGCACATGAGCACGCACATTTCTTCGATCAGAAGTTAATTTCAACATCGAAATTCGAACTTAAATGGAGAATGAAAAAGAAGTGATGACTTGTAAACAAACCTTTTGTTCTATTGACCATTTTTAAATTTAAGTGATAGCCATCCTCTCCACGACAGAACATCAACGGGTATTGAAGTGCATCATATGACCGATGAGTCATGCCCCAGTTGTTTACCATCCCGACGCTTGAGAACAATATCGGGTGATTCCACACTGAATTGTCCTGCATAGCAACCAGAGGGTTTTTTGTCTCCTCTGATAATGATTTTGTGGTCGTCGGAATGCATTGTATTCAATGGGGTTTTGAACAATCGGAACAATGCGTTATTCTCATGCAGAAGATTTTGAAATTGTTCGATCACTTCGTGTTCAATCTTTTAAAATAATAATCCCAAAGTTTCTAACCATCATAACGAATTTTCCACCTTTACGTCGACAGAAATCATTAAATCAAGGGATACAGTGCAAAATTTCGTCGAAAAATCTACATTTTTCAAGTATTTACGGAATATTTCGAGTTTTTCACCAAGAATTTTTCTATTATCCGAAATATTACAGATTAACATCGTCCAAAATTATCAATCATTCGATAAATTTCAAAATTTCGTCTAAAAAAATTAAATTTGTTGGCATTTTTCCGTAATTTTTCGACAAAAATGTCTATTTTCTATTTTTTTTTTTCTAGTTTTCCACCAAAAATTTTTCTATTTTTCCATTCGAAAAGCCATTTTGGAATAATTATCCGAAATTTTTCACAGTTCCATCGTTTAAATTTATTAAATCATACAATAAAACGCAAAATTTCGCCAAAAAAAAATTTTAATTTTTTAAATTTTTCCGGAATTTTCCGAATTTTTCAGCATAAATTTTCCATTTTTCTATTTGAAAAGCTATTCTGTAACAATTGCACACAAAATTCCATACAAAAAGGCAATTTTCGATTTTTCCAATTTTCCGACTTTTCCGGAAAATTTTCCCAAAATTTTCTTTCACATAAACCTTCTCCTGGCAATAACGAACAACTGAAAAAAAGTTTGAGCAAAATCGGCCCAGCCGTTTTCAATTGATGAATTACTATACATTTTTGCCACCATTTTTATATATATAGAAGATGTGTAGAATCTGACACATTTGAAATATAAAGAATACACAAAGTTCATCTGATTGATAGGTGTTCATTTTGAAAATCAAAACTGTTTTGATTTTCTTACTGCAATGTCTGTGTGACAAATACATTATCATGTTCTCTCAAATTCACAAATACACATATATTGCCGTTCCAGCAGCAGTACTCGTGTATGGGTCGCTTTAGTGTACTATGTGGAAATTACCGTAGGCTATATATTTTTAAATTTTGTATCCTATGGGCGGAGTGGTTTTTTTTTAGCGCTAGAGAGATAAAAGTTGATACCTATAGTATTCGGCATTTTAATTTAGGATCAGTGGACGGAGGGGGCGTGACCAAACTGTATTTTAGCCCTAAAGATATAAAACTTGAAACACAGATTGTACTCGCCAACACGAATAAGAATATGCAAGCAAAATTTTAATATTGGATCATTAGGCGGAGTGGGTGTGGCTAAAATGTGTTTTAGAGAAATACAATTTGGTACACGCATAGTAATCGCCTACACGAATATAAAAATGCAAACGAAATTTTAATTTTGGATCAGTGGGCGGAGTGGGCTCGACCAAACTGTTTTTAAGCCCCAGAGAGATAAATTTGATATCAAGATAGTTCACGGCAACACAAATAAGATGAATATGACCAAACTGTATTTTAGTCCTAGAGTGATAAAATCTGATACATAGATAGTACTCGGCAACACAAATAAGAATATGCAAACGGCGTAATAATTTTGGATCAGTGGGCCGAGTAGGCGACTGTATTGTTTGCCCTAGAGAGATAAAATGTGACACACAGGGAGCACACGATAACACAAATATTAATATACAGACTAAATTTAAATTTTGGATCAGTGGGCAGAGTGGGCGTAGCAAAACTGTATTTTAGATCTAAAGAGATAAAGTTTTACACCGAGATTGTACTCACCTACACAAATACGAATATGCGGACGGCATTTGAAGCATGGATCAGTGGGAGGAGGGGGAGTGGCAAAACTATATTTTAGCCCTACAGAGATAACATTTAGTATACAAATGGTACTCGGCACTTAAGGTTCAGATTTACAGTCAAATTTGTTATTCTCAACTAGTGGGACTCTAGCTCTAGAAGTGACATGGCACCGCCCTCACAAACCAAAATTTCTATCGGTTATATTTCACGAACCATTAAAGGTATGAAGATGAGATTTGCTACATATGTAAATGTTACATGGGGGATTACGTGTGGTAGGGAAATGGACGATGCAACGCCTGAAAAATTATTATGTCGTTCATATTAATAGAATTAATTTAATAACATTTCCATAATCTTTATTTTTTATATTGCTTAACTAGCTGATTATATTGAATGGCAGTAAAAAGGATGATGAAATTTGGAGTGGTTGTCCTTCTCTTCGAGTAAACGTCGGCTAAAATGGATTTTCGGAAATACGTTCTTTTAGGGGTAAAATTACCACTACTGTATAAAACTCGTACGTACCATAACCCAGACTAATCGGCCGATTATAATCGGTAAAAAAAAATCTAAAAAGGGAGAAAAATGTTACTGTCGCCCTGACCAAACGGCTAATTATATAATATTGATAATTTATATGGCTCGATTCCTATAGAATTAGAGGGTTTACGAAATTCATACCTTTTAGGGGTAAAAAAGGCCGAAAAGGAATAAAACTGTTACTGAACGGCTAATAGTATAGTCGGAAAAATTTAAGTGAAGTGCGATATGAAGTAATTTTTCGATATTCGTTCTTTAGATGTATAAATACCGAAAAAGAGATAAAACTGGTACTATCACCCAGACCAATAGAATTGCTCCCTATAGAATTACAGAGCCGCCAGATGGAGTTTTTAAAAATTCGAACATTTCGGGGATAAAAAAGGTCGAAAAGTGATATAACTGGTAACTTTACCCAGTCCAAACGGCTTAAGTTGCTATCGTATATGGGCATGCTCCCTATAGAATTAGAAGGGGTACAAAACCATTTTAGTTGTGCGATCTTTTAAAATTCGTACTTTTAGGGATGAAAAGAGACATCGGTACAATCACTCTGACCAATGGAATAAAGGTACAATCACATAAATGGGGTGTTCATTCGTCTTATGAAGCGATTGCCTTTTACCTGTATTGCATTAATTCTTAAGAAGATATATTGTAAGTACGGGTGAAGCAACGCTAGCCGGGAAAGCTAAAATAAGCTATAATAAGAGAAAAACGATAATAGATATTCATGACCTATGTGTTTTTTCGTTCATATGTTATATGGCATTACGTGAAATAAGTAAGAGTTGCTACTTGTTTTGGATATTATTTTATTATTTAAATAGAATTTTTTGGTAAATTTTTTTATTTTTTTTTTTATAAATTTATTTATAACTGCGAAACTGTTGATTATGCAAAGAAACCATATATTGACACATTAAACATAACATATTATTATTATTCTTAAATTTCGAATTTTTGTTTCAACATAATTGGAATAGTCGTTCTTGAGTTATGCCTCCCTAAAGTTGGCAGTAGGACCTTAAAAGCTTTAAGCCTAAAGCGGCATGGGTTAACATACTCCAATCGTGCTCAAATGTTAGCTATCATAAAATCTGCAAATATTTATCATTTTTGGGTGGTGGCACCGAGAAAATTCTATTATTTTTTTCCCCGATATGTCTTTCGACCACTCTAGTGTATATAGTACTTGGCAATGTAGACATCAATATACCGATAAAATATTTATTTTTGGTCACCGGGAATATGGAGGCGAACATTTTATTTTCTATCGTTAGGCAGTGTACAGATAGTACTTGGTGCTAAAGATATGAATTCGCAGACGGTTTTTATATTTTTTATATATATAATTTCTCACCATTTCTGAATGCGATGAGGCGTGAATATTTTGTATTGCGAATATTGTGATTAACTGTGAATATATTGTCCTGTCCGATCATGGGTAAGTATACGTAAATACTGGATCGCTACGTTTCTTGGTAAGTCAGGAACATTTACCATATTTTTAATTACATTTGTACACGATTAAGCCAATAGCCTTCAACATTTCTTATGCGAATTATTTGATTACATGTTGTTTTATATTAAATTTTTACGATAATTTCCGGCCGGCAGGTGACCGTTTATTATAGCTATAAAGTTTCTAAATTGGAATATATACAGGTGTGTAGCAATTCGTATCCTCTGTATAACTTTGGTAGGCCAAGTCTGATTGGTCGCGGTGCAAGTGACTTCTTACCTCCATCTTTCCTAAGCGATAAGGTTGAGATTTTCCATAATTAGCTGTTTATAAAAGGAACGCCAATGTCGATGGTGGCAGACTTAGCCAGTGCGTTGGCTCTTTGGCTACCATAAATTTTATTTCCTCGTGTCCTTGTAGCCATGTGAGGCAACCGTCGATTGTCTCGATGTCTCCTCCAAGGATGCCCGTTATTTGTGCACAATTATCGATAGGGTTTACACATTCTCCAGGAATCTGACGGTCAATATCTATGATACTGGATTGGCTGCATCGCTAATCTAATAGCCGTTACTTCGGCCTCAACTATGCTACAGTGATCCGGTAGCCTAAATGACGTTTGCAAATTCAACTCTACCGAAAAGATTCCACTGGCCGCTTTGTTCAGCAATTTAGTTACGTCAGTGAAAATGTGGCTGGCATCTTCCTCGTCATGTTCCTAATATATCCTATTTTGCTGTTATAACGGTTTCTTTTAAATGGGGCGTGGCAGAACCGAGTTCCAGTCAGGCTATAATTCATATTGTACCAACAACACATACCAAATTCATAGCAGACCACAGTTTCAGCGCAGATTCCCAAATCTCAGAGAGTTGTTAAGGATCCTTACTATGCACATATGCAACAGTTGTGCAACACGTTTCGTCCATCACCTCTAGAAGAGAGAAGATAAAAGATTCCAGGGTAGTGGAGCGAGTACATTGCTAAATGCTCTCTTTATGTCCGGGAAGGCGACTAGCGTGTACTCCTTGTAGTTTAAGGATCTTTCTGTAAGATCCATTACTGAATGTAAAACAGTTTCCGCCGTGGCAACATTTAGTCAGACGTGGCAGTCTTTTCTTAAATGACAAACAAAATCCATTTCAAATGCTTTTTGCGCACAAAATGTTGCCAAATAATAACTATGTAGTATATTTGTGCCAACGAAAACTTTTGTCGTTATTTAATTGTCTAAATTTGTATAAGAAAAATTTATAAACAATTAATCGCGCAGCTGTTTATTGTGTCAACTAAATTCTTTTGTCGACTTTTGCGATGTTTGTTTGAACTAAAGTGTTTTCAAACTCCAGCTATGGCTTGCCTGTCTAGAAGTACACACTTAGACTTGGTTTAATTAGTCTATGTCAATTCTAAAATTTTTGGAAGAATTATAGAAGAAACGGTATAAATACCCTGATAATGTCGCTTAACATCATCACAGTTTCAGACGTTGTCGTACAGCGTCGAACAGAGAACAAAGCTAAAAATAATGAAGTGCTTAACAATTTCGGCATTTGCCTTTGCATTGGCCTTATTGGGCCAAGTGCCTGCAGGAGGTAAGTAGCAAAGGATATCTAGAATCCTTGAATTGTTGTGATCTAGTGTTTACATGTGGTTCATTTTGTACTGTATTTTTTTCACCCCGCTTAATTATAGTTTTGGGCGGCGTAACCAGCTATAGCTACACCTCTACAGGAACTGGTGTCGGAGGTGTTGGTGGCACTGTCAGCCAGCCTACTAGCTCTTTTGTCTCCACTAGCACATCAGGTAATAGTTAATAGTCAGTCAATTTTAAGATTGTTTTTAACTTACGTTTTTTTTTGTCTTGGCAAGGCATGAACATTGGCAACACTGGTGGTAACTTTGTCGGCACTACGTCCGGTGGTTCATCCGGCATTGTTTATCAGGGCTCTGGCAACATTGTGACCAATGTTAATGGCGTAATTGAGGATGTCCTTGCTGGCGTTGGTCTTAATGATAACGTGCAAATGTTGTCCATTCAAGATGCCAACAACAACTATGTCGGTCACATTCCCGTAACTGCCGTATCCTCTCTCCAACAACTGATCCAACAACTAGGTGGCAAATTCACCATGACTTCTACCGGTTCAGGCGCTGTAGCTGTTTCTGATAAGGATGGCAATGTCGTAAGACAACTGACTGATCAGCCTACTATTAATTTTGTCAAGCAACTGGGTGACAAAGTTACCTATACTGTTAATAAATTGGCCAAGATCATCGACAGTCTGGGCAATAAAATTACCGTTATAGTGGATGCTGCTAATAATGTCATTGACAAGGTACATGGCAATGTCATCCATGTGGCCGACTATTTGGGCTCTAAAGTGGCAATCATTGGTGATAGACTAGGAGTTATTACGAATAACCTGAGCACGTTGTTGGGAGGTGTAGTGAATCTGTCTAACAATTTGTTGCCATCAACCACAATCACAGGTAAATATTATGCCAAGTGTTTAATGATTCCGATGTACTGCTTAACTTTCGTCTTTGTTATTAACGCCAGCTTTTAATTTTCCAGGTGTCGAATTGGTTGGCAATGCTGGCAACGTAGTCGGTAATGTGGTCAACAACGTAGTTGGTCTTGGCAACATAGGCATTACTGTTGGCGGTAAAGTTATGTCCGTCGTTGATGCATATGGAAAATACATTGCCCATGTGCCCGTAGCAGTTAACTCCGACATCGATAGGTTGTTCAACAAACTGAATGGCAAATTCGTCATGAAAGTAACGGCACCAGGAGTAACAACTATTGGCGATAGTAATGGCAATGTCATTCTACAAAAGAACGACCCAGCTTTGGCCAACTTTGTCCAACAACAAGGAGGCTTTGTTACATTTTACTGCAATAAGCTTGGTAAATTGACCGATAATATAGGTAATACCATTATCTCGATACTCGATGCTGCTGGTAATATTGTGGACAGTATCCCCGAAAGTGCCATACAATTCGTCAGTTATTTGGGTAAAAAATTGGCTGTTATCGGTAATAATGTTGGCAATGTGGTTAATAACTTTGGTGGATTATTGAACGGCGTTGGTCAACTGGCTGGCAGTCTTATTGGAGCAGCTGGTAATATTGGTAAGTTGTGTGTGAGAGAGAAATGGCAATAATGTTTGGTAAATGCTAAATGGTTTTTTTTTAAAAAAGGTTTGAACTTGTTTGGCACTGCTGTTAATGTAATTGGCAACACCGCTGGCACTATTGTAAACACCATTGGCAACACCGGCAATACCATTGTCAACACTATAACCACTACTGGCAACACTATTGGAAACACTATCGGCAACACTGTAACCACTACCGGCAACACTATTGGAAACACTATTGGCAACACCATTACCACTACCGGCAACACTATTGGCAACACTGTAACCACTACCGGCAACACTATTGGCAACACCGTTGGCAACACCATCACCAACGTAATCAACTTAACCCTTGGCGACAAATTCCTCTCTGTTCAAGATTCAACCGGCAAATATGTCGGCCATATTCCCGCATCTGTAAATCCAAATATCGATGCATTGCTCACAAAGCTGGGCGGTATTGTGACCATGACCGTTAGTGGACCTGGAAGTTTAAATATCATCGATAAAACTGGCAACATTGTAGGTCAAACAACTAATAGCGATCTGTTCAACTTGGTCAATCAATTGGGAGGAAAGGCCACCTTCTCCTGTAGTATCTTACAACAAATTAAGGACAACTTTGGCAACACTCTTGTAGCCTTTGCTGATGCCTTCGGTAATATCGTCGACAAGTTGCCACAATCTGCAGTGCAATTGGTCAACTACTTGGGTGGTAAGGTTCCCGTACTCGGTAACGATGTCAGCATTTTAGCCAACAATTTGGGTGGTGTGTTGGGCGGAATTGTACAACTGGCAAATAATATCGTTACATCCGTAATCAATATAGGTAAATGCTCTACTATCAGCTAACATGCATTCACGATCTTAAAGTTTTCGCCCATGTTCTGACAATTTTCTTCTTCTTTTATAGGCACCAATGTCATCAACGGTGCTACCAATGTCATTGGCAATATTTTAAACAATGTTGGCCTTAAAGTGGGCGAAACCATCTTATCCTTTGAAGATTCCACTGGCAAATTTGCTGGTCACATCCCGGCTACTTCTCTCCCCGAACTCGAAAATGTGATCGACCAACTGGCCGGTAAAGTCACCTTGATCGTTACCTCACCCGGCACCGTGTCTGTCGTCGACAAAGATGGCAAAACTGTGTGCCAACTCAACGATAAGCCTTTGTCGGACTTTGTCACCCAATTGGGCGGAAAGGGATTTGTTAGCAAAAACAAATTGGGCACGACCACGGACAATTTGGGCAACACCGTTGTATCGATCTTAAATACTGCTGGCCAAATTATCGATCGCATACCAGCCAGTGCTATTCATTTGTTTAACAATTTCGGCAAAAATATTCCCATCATTGGCAACACCTTGTACAACTTCGCCAATAATATTGTGGGCCTCTTTAACGGCATTGGTCAGTTCGCCGGCAAAGTGCTGGGAACTTTCATTAACACAGGTAAAATTGCTTTTACAATCCAATTTTATTTAAAATCCTAATCACATGTTAATATTTATTTTCCAGGAGCCAACGTCATCAACACTGCTGCCAACATCGTAGGCAATGTCATTAATTTGGGCAACAATGTTGCTTTAAATGTCGGCCAAAAAGTTCTTTCCATCCAAGATCCCACCGGCAAATTTGTCGGTCATTTACCCGCTACTGCTGTGCCTGATCTTGCCAATTTGGTCAATAAGTTTGCTGGCACAGTTACCCTGAAGGTCACCGCTCCCGGCACCGTCTCTGTGACTGATAAGGATGGCAAAAATGTAGGCCAAACCACCGACAAGTCAGTCGTAGATTTCGTCAATCAACTGGGTGGCGATATCTATATTACACAAAGTACATTGGGCACCACCACCGACAATTCGGGCAACAAAATTGTATCGATCTTGAATGCTGCTGGCCAAATCATCGACAGCATCCCCGCCAGTGCCATTCATGTTGCCAAGCAGTTGGGTCAAAATATTCCCATCATTGGCAATACTCTATTCAATTTGGTCGGTACTTTGGGCGGTCTTTTGAACGGCATTGGTCAACTGGCTGGTGGTATTGTGGGCACTGTAATTGGAACAGGTATGTTTTTGCTGCTTAGAAGTTCTTAGTTTAAAGCCTTGACAATTATATTCTCTCTCTATCTCTCTCCTTCATTGGCATTAGGCGTTAACATCATTACCAACACTGGTAATGCTATCGGCAGCGTTGTTGGCAGCATCACTGGACTTTCGAACATTGGCGTTAAGGGTGGTGATAACATTTTGACCGTTAAAGATTCTACTGGCAAATTTGTAGGCCATTTGTCCGTTAATGCTTTCCCCGACATCGAAAAATTGGCCATTAAATTGGGTGGCAATATTGGCCTGACCGTAAGTGCTCCTGGCGTCGTTACGGTTACCGATAGCACCGGCAAAGTTGCTGACCAAAAACCCAACCAAGCTTTGGCCGATTTTGTCAACAAACTTGGTGGCAGCTGTATTATGACCGTTAACAAATTGGGCGGTGTAACCACCAGTAATGGTAAAAAGGTCATCAGTGTTGTAGATGCCAGCGGCAATGTTATCGATACCGTCCCTGAGAGTTCCATCAACGTCAGCAACGTCAGTGGCAACAATGTAGCTATTCTGGGTGATGTCTCCGGTTTGTTGGTGAACAGTTTGGGCAGTCTTTTGAATGGCATTGGTCAGCTGGCTGGCTCTCTACTTGGCACGGTTGCAAATGTGATTGGCGGCGCTGGTCAAGTTGTTGGCAATTTGGTTGGTGGTCTTCTTGGCGGTGGCAGCTCCAGCGGTGGTCTCCTTGGCGGTCTGCTTGGTGGTTCCAGTTCAGGTTCTACTTCTGGCAATGGACTTCTGGGCGGTTTACTCTCTGGAGGTTCCGGTTCCGGCTCTACTACTACTACTACCACCACCACTGGCTCCAATGGCCTTCTGAGCTTTTTAGGTTAGGTTGTAGCTCAGCTACGGCGATGTTATGTCAAAATTATAAAAGTAACTCATTTTAAAGAAACAGATAAATTGTTAATGTTATATCATCTTCGAAAATAAATTATACGCGATATTGTGAAAAACGGAAATGTTTTATTAGTCTAATGTGTTAACACCTCTGTAAAACAATTCGAGTGGGCCAACACATAGTTATAGGATGCTAAAGTTGTTATCTAGCTACGATTAGATATTAACTTAAGCGGGAAAGTGGGCGTGTTCTTAAATACCATCTGCACAGATGATATTTGGTTATTTTGCTATTGACTTAGAATATGTTAAAGATTATTACTTACCAGAGTAGAACACTAGCATGAGATTTAATAGAAATGTTGTCGATTATTATATTTTGTTGGAAAAACTCTAAGCCTTTGGTCGATTTCACTGTGATAGGTTGCGTCTATTGTTGGATGAATTTTTGTTGCTGCTGTCAAATAAGAAGAAAAAGATGATGAGGAGGGTTCCGAGAACGAGGAATCAAACAGCATCATTCGTTTTATGAGTTTCCAACAGGGTCTTATATACGTTTTTTATATTTTGCTTATAACAGCGGCCGGCCGTGGTGTTTAGAACACTCGATTACCATGCGGGATATCGCGGGTTCGATTCTCGCCTAAAGTCATATACACTTTTCTTTCATTGCCGGCCCCCTCGATGTTGTCGACAGCGACGTCGCAGTATAAGTGTCGAGATAATCGGCATGTCTAATAAAAGCTTCTCAAACAGTGACGTTCGCATTCGTCGATAAAAAAAAGTAGATGCCGTTAGTTGTGAATCTAAAAATAGAAAGCGTGTTAGTTCACAACAACGCGAGAAGCTATCCCATACTTTATTCATGGGGTGTTAAGGGAAAAAAATTTTTATTTATAAATTATATTTTTTTGTCCTTACACAGTACAATACATGGATTTGGAACTCAATTCTGAGAACTATACGTGAAATTAGCCCCAACAAGAAGAAGTTCTGCATCTTTTGTTTTGTCAAGTTACATGCCATCATAATTTAATATCGATTTGAACTTGGTAAGTATCGTATAGGGGAATTTGTCACGTTTTAGGCTCTTCTATCCCAAAATCATGTGTCGGACTTTTAGGCTACAGCTTTACCTTGTATGTAGCATCCATTTCCTCTCACAGTAATCCTCATCGTACCAGGGATTGTCTGCGTGTTTCGGGCGATTTGTTTGAAATAATTGAGAGAGTTGCTCACAGTAGGCGTTGGCTATCTCGGTGATATACCACTTATTGATGTCTAGCTTCCTTTGCGATTGGTTACGAGCATTTTTAGCAGTACTAAATCGCATAAGTATCTTGGCTGCAAATAGGCGATGATCCGAGTCAATATTTGCATCCGTTGATCCTTAGAGGTCTAGTAGAGTGATGGCACCAGGCTCCGCTAGTCGATCTGCTACTAGTGTGTAAAAAACCAAACCTACACGGCCAAGAGGCAGTCATAATCCAAGCGTAATGGATAGTGGTTCTTCGAAACCAGGTATCTAAAAAAGACTCCCAAGGTCCTGACGGGATAAAATCCTGTCGAAACCTCTGCTTCAGGTGCTGATGACGCAACAAGGCGCCAGTTGGCTGCCAATTCAGCTTCCTTAGTGTCTACAGCTGAGCAAGGAGAAAAGGCGAATAATAATTTGATTCTCTCGGAATCACCTCCCCCCGTCTCAACGGCTTTGACTTTTACTACCATTTCCCCTACACACAAACAACTTCCAGAAGGGTCTTCATTATCAGGGGTTCCGCCTATAAAATAATTATACGGCTCGGTGACAAACCGGCTGACGAGTTCTCTTCAGTGGGCACAATTCCACATCGTTAAAGGAGTTAAAATGGTAGCGTACCTCCTGCGGAGGATTATTAAACTAAACAAAAGTCATCCGATGTAGCGCCTAAACAGCAGCGGTCTGAGAACTTAACCCTTCTAGGATCAAATAGATCCAAATCGTGCACGGACACTACAACGATGGTATAAGGATGTAGCTAAAGACCACCTTATCTGGACGATCATAGACCGGAATAACAGCGATGGCACTCTTTCCTCAATAAATTGGAAATCAGTTGTCGTTTCCCGATCCGGACCACCGCCGCAATATCATGATGTGTGCTGGTATCAGGGAAACATACTAAACTCGTTGCTTGTGCAAATGAACGCTCAGCGCAACTGTACAGGGCAGCTATAGTATTGCTGGGGAGGTTTGACCTTGCTGATGTTAAACAGAGGCCGCGATCTATTGTCAAGATTATCGCTTAACTTTGCGATCATATCGAAATCCTGGCAATTCTTCAATATAGTAATCCTTAGTAACAGGTCAACACAGTAACAGGTCAACACGGCCTGACACATAGATGGCGGTACTAGAATTAATTCCACATGATTTTTAGTTAGCCCCAACCTTTCAAAAAAGCGTGTATACACAGCTGTCAGATCATTAGTTCGTAAGTTATAGCGATTTGAGTGAAGCAACTTTTGTTATTGTGAAAAAATGGATAAAAAAGAAATTTCACGTGTTGATAAAATAATGCTTTTTGAAGGGGGGAAAATACAGTTGAAGCAAAAACTTTGCTTGATAACGAGTTTCCGGACATTGCCCCAGAAAAATCAACCATCAAGGATTGGTATGCTAAGTTTAAACGTGGTGAAATGAGCACCGAAGACGGTGAACGCAGTTGACACCCAAAAGAGGTTGTTACCGACGAAAACATTAAAAAAAATCGACAAAATGATTTTGAATGACCGTAAATTGAAATTGAATGAAATAGCAGGAACTCTAAAGATATCAACTGAATGCGTACATCATATCATTCACGAATATTTGGGTATGAGAAATCTCTGTGCAAAGTGGGTGCCGCGCGAGTTCACTTTTGACCAAAAATAACGACGAGGTGATGATGCGGAGCAACTGCAAAAATGGTATCGAAAAGTTGGAGAGTCGCTATAATCAGTGTATCACCCTAGAATTTTTTCAAAAAAAAAAGATGTTTTACTATGGTAGATCTGGGACTTTTCAATTGACCTGTTAGTTAAGGTTACTAAAGCAATGGAAGACTGCAGGAAGGCTACCATTACACTTAATAGTGACTCACTTTTGCCACTCAGAGGGACACAAAGGAATGTGTCCTATGAATTTGACTCCATCTTCCTAGATATGTGCACAAAAGCGGCGATCAAAAAAAGCCTTCAGCTTAAGGGGGCTCCAACATAGGCGACGATAATACGATTTGTACATCTGTCAACGAAGACTCTAACTCTTTTGCTGTAGATTAGAACGACCTCTTGGAGTCAGACGAAGACCCAGAGGACACCAACATAACTGTCGTCCACACAAAATTAACTCAAAATAAACTATACTTTTCGATTATATTATCACTAGTAGATGCTTTGCTATTGCAGAATTGACTAATATTACAAAATTAATACTAATATAAATTAAAATTGACTCACAGTTATAAAAGCTGTGCATATAACACTTTAAAACATACTCTGTCAACGTTTCCTTAACTCGATAATAATACGTTTGGCTTGTTTTCTTAATGGAATAAATTTAAGCATTGATCTTATACCCTCAGTAAACAATTAGTTACCCCATGTAACTCCCAAATCAGTTCAATCAACAACGTTTTATTTTTTCGAATGTTATATCTCACTATGACCATCTGCCCGCTGATCGAGTACTATTTGTACACCACATTTTATGTCTCTAGGATAAAAATATTAAAATTCTCGTCCGCAATATTGTAATTGTAGGCCGAATCTATCTGTGTACCAAATTTTATTTTCCTAGGGCTAAGATTCGATTGAGGCATGCCCCTTCGACCACTGATTGAATATTTGTAATTGTTGCACTTAGTTTTTATTGTGTTGCATCTTTCGAGGGCTAAAATACAAATAAAATTTCCTCCGCAAATTTGTAATTGTAGTGCCAAGTGCTATATATGTATCAAATGTTATCTTTTACTGATTAAAAATAAAAATGTCCCTCTAATTAAAATTTTGTCTGTATATTCAATTTCGTGTTGTCGAGTACCATCTGGGTAACACATTTTATCACTTTAGCTCTAAAAAAAAGTTTTGCCACGCCCACTATGCCCATTGGGTCCAAAAATAAAAATTCGTCTGCATATTCATATTCATGTTGTCGAGTACTATCTGGGTATCAAATTGTATATCCCTAGCTCGAAAAAAAGTTTTGCCACGCCCACTCTGCCCATTGGGTCAAAAAACAAAATTTCGTTTGCATATTCATATTCTCGTTGTCGAGTACTATCTGGCTATCAAATTTTATCTCTCTAGCTCTAAAAAAACGCCAACGCCCACTCCGCCCATTGGGTCCAAAATTAAAATTTCGCATATTCATATTCGCGTTGTCGAGTACTATCTGCCTATCAAATTTTATTTCTCTAGCTCTAAAAAAAAGTTTTTCCACGCCCACTCCGCTCACTGGGTCCAAAATTTCGCATATTCATATTCGCGTTGTCGAGTACTATCTGCCTATCAAATTTTATTTCTCTAGCTCTAAAAAAAAGTTTTTCCACGCCCACTCCGCCCACTGGGTCCAAAATTAAAATTTCGTCTGCATATTCATATTCGTGTTGTCGAGTACTAGCTGGGTATCAAATTGTATATCCCTAGCTCGAAAAAATAGTTTTGACACGCCCACTCTGCCCATAGTGTAAAAAATTAAAACAATTATAGCCTACAGTAATTTCCATACAGTACACCATCTGTCTTCCAAATTTTATTAAATTCGGTTCAGCCGTTTAGGCGTGATTGAGCAACAGACATACAAACAAACAAACAAACAGACAGACATTCACATTTATAATATTAATAGGATATTTGTATGCATTTTACTATACATACCCAGGTATGTATGCTGTTGAAGTAAGGGGAGCAACTTTGAAAGTGGGCTTTATCTTCTAAACGGGTGATCTAATTCTAATCAATCTAGGGACTATTGCGTAAAATAGTTGTTGCTATGATATCAAGTTGATCCGATTATCCAGCTCAGAGCTATAGTGTTTTGAAAACTCAAAACATAATCATAGTGCTTATAACGGTTGCGTGGGTCGTCCACAGTTGGGGGAGTCTTTTTTTCCTTTTCTTTGTGTTTCTTTAATAGTTTTGTAGTTTAGGCTTATTAGGCCACTGCGTCCGATTATAGCCAAAGCCACTAGGAGAGCCTTTGCGTTGAGCTTCAGTATGTTATGTTACCCACTCCCTAAGACGCTTCGGTGCTAGCATGCAATGAAGGTTGCTCAACTTTGCGCCCAGTGGGGTATTAAACACCCACAACGGAGATTAATTCAAAGAATCGTCCGATCTTTGGCACAGATGATCCTTTTGCTATAAGAACGATTGGTTTCAAGTTTTTAAGAATTCGGTCCATATATACATATAGTCCCCACATATCCTGTAGTAGGGTCAAGCTTTATAAAAGCTACGGTTTGTATCCGATGTCTGTGAAATTTGATATAGACTTATGTTTTAAATAATTTAAATATATATAAATATGTATGTACTTATGTATAAATATACAGGGTGGACCAAAAAGCTGTATACATTTGAATAAGTAGCTGCATAGAGCAATATCGGCGAAGTGGGGCGAAGGCGTTGGAAAGGGAAAGAACTGCCAATAGGAATTCATCATTACAGCGTCATTCCAAGTTGTTGCATATCTAATGCCAAGCGCACACAGAATGCTCACGGTGTCTAATCGACTGGTCGGTATCTTAAGTAACATTCTCTACTACAGGCGCAAAATTCTCCTCTCTGTGGGATGGAAGTGGTATTTTTGGTTGCGTATTATCCAGTAACGTACACTTAGGCTTTGGCAAAAACTTTCACTCCAAAATATCGATATTTCACTTTTCGCTAAAACGTAGAAAAGTCGAAAAAATTTTCGAAGTTTGAGAGAGCATAGAACTTTAAATAAACATCATATGTAATAGATTCTAGTATCTATTGAATCAGTATCCTGTGTACAATTATTGAGTACAAAACTTTAATTGGAAATCGCAAATTTCGAACTAATCTCCGTTGTGGGCTGCTTGGGGGACCTTCAAAGAAAGATTCTGGTTAATCCCAAGCGAATAACGATTAGAAAAAACTTAAAGCCCTCATCCCCCTGTATAGAAATATAGCTGTCGAAAAAAGATTATCTATACAAAATACTCGTATGTAAACAATTAGATATGCCATTACTTTCCCATCTTAAGCACAAATTTCTGTTGACTCTATTACGTATTGTTTAACCGCGTTAGTATTGCGATATTGCAACATGTGCGCCTACATCAGTCTATTGACTTTGCACACAGCACAATTCTTCGTTTAATTAGTCTAAGTAAATTTTAAGATTACCAAAAATCTTTGTTTGAAATGGTATAAATATTGGGGTAATTTCAAGTGAATGCATCACATTTGCAGGCGTTGTGAAGCAGTGTCGCAGAGTAGAACATCGATAAGAAAAGTATCCAAAAATAACCATGAAGTTGTTGAGGACATCTGTTATGGCTTTTGCATTAGCCTTGTTAGGCCAAGTGCCTACAGCAGGTAAGTGTTGACGTAGCACAACAAATATGATCTTGTTATCTGTTAGCTGCACTAGGGCATATTATTTTTTTTTGGCTATTGATGTTTAACAACTACTTTTGTTTACAGTTCTAGGCGGCAAAACAGATGCCACCACTAGCACCAACTCAGTCAATTTAGGTGATTTACCTGTCTCGAAGTCGGCGACCATCAACCAATTGTTAAAAAATCTGAATGGAGTTGGGACCCTGACCCTAGGTGCACCTGGCATTTTATCAGTAGCCGCTAAGGATGAAAAGATTGTTGCCAACGTAAATACGCAAGCTTTAGAAAATTTAGTTGATCAATTAGACGATGCTTTAGAAAATTTGGTCGATCAATTAGGCGATGATGTCACATCAATCCTCAAAGAGTTTAAGAAAGATATTGCCAGTGTAGAAGATGATCTTATTGACGTTGCCGGAGAACTTGATCGTAGGATTAATGATTTATTGCGGCCTTTGTTAACTAATCTTTTGAAAAATGTTCGCGTTGAACTGGAAAGAGATATGATATTGTTACGCTTTAGTCTGAGAATATTACAATAAAATCTTTACGAAATTTCTTGTGCAAATAAGTAGGTTTTGCAGATTTGTTGTTTCCAATAAACTAGTAACAAAAAAACATATGATCCAGAAGAATTTAACTCATTTTTGACTACATCTAGAAATTGCTAATATATACAAATTGGTACATTTTTTAAAGTGTTTTTTTTTTTAACAAAAGTAGGATAATGTTAAAATATTTATATTTGTTTAATGTTCACACGCTTTGGTATGATTTAGGATGAGATGTCTTTGTGCTATTCTTAAGTTTTCTCTGATCCTGCGGTAGTTGGTGTACACACTTAAATCGCCTTTCTTTAGCACATGACATACAACATTCAGATTCTAATCATTGGGTACGCATTCATTGAGCCAAATCGTGTTTATGAGCTAGTGCCAACGTTGCCAACCAGAGATCATGTACCGGTAGACCGCAACCGCAAGTACACCGCATCCGAACTTAGTATTGTTCATACGCAAGTGTTTGAAATGTCGAACGAAAACTGATGCGGTGGAGTAAAGCTCTTTCTTGTGTTTACTTTTTTTGTTGCAATAGTTTAGCATCGCACAGAGGGTTGAAATGTACCAAAGGTGAGGATTAATTCAAAAACTGAAGTTTATCTAAAACTAATTACTAAAATTACTGCTTAAGTAAATTACTTTATTGGCAGTGAGCAGTCGAAGTTAAACAATTTTTACAAATTTTTCGTGACATGGTAAAAACAGAAAATTGAGATATTTCGATTACATATATTTTTTATTATAATGGAACCATCAACTTCAGGTATTTAGGTATATAATTAAATATATATTTTTTTAACATTGACTTTGGAATTTATCTCAAGCTCAAGACCAGGGGTTTTGAAAGAAATAAAAGCAGAATGATATTCTCATAATGCCAGGCAGTCTGTACAGCTGTTTCGGATTCAGCCACGAATCCTCATCAGCAGACTTTGGTATGATGATTGCAAAATGTTTATCAAGTCTTATGCACCAGAATTAACAACAAAATGAGAATTCTTTCTTGAGTGCATAGACTCGAAAAACTTCACAACCATTCGCTATGAGAAACCATTTGCTTAACTTCTTTCTTGTTTTGATTGTTTATGTTGAAAAAGCCGTCGGCTTTCAAACAACATGTTTTGTTGTTGGTTTCGCAACCGCTTATGGCAAGCATTATTTCAGCTTTGCGGCCCGTCGTGCTCTACGTCATCATCATTGTTGTGTTTGTATTTATTCGGTCTGTTTGTATGAACATTGACTTTGGAATTTATATCAAGCTCAAGACCAGGGGTTTTGAAAGAAGTAAAAGCAGAATGATATTCTATATAGATATTTTGTTTAGATAAATGTTTTGCAAATATTTTTAATATTTTTCTTAAAAGTGCTCCATAAATGTTGTATTTTCGATATAAACATTGAGTTTTAAGTAGTTTCTGGGCGAGATCAAGCAAATATTATTAAATGCTCTAATAACATAAGATATCAGCTTATTTATCCAAAAGAAAAATCGAAAAAAGTGCAGAATATGGGGCGGGAGCCCAAAAAAAATAAGCCCCGAAACACGAAAATCGAGGTCAAAGTTGGCGCTAAGGCCCGGAGCGGCCAAAAAACGGGGCCCCTTGGGTTCTATGATGACCCCCATGTGTGTGTACTCAAATGAAAGATATTTTCGAGACGAATCCAACGATGTTATTTTTAAATTCCTACGGGTCTCCTGGAAAAAGTTAGAAAAATTTAAGGAAATAAATGGAAAAATTCTAAAAAAAAAATAGAAAAACTAAAAACCGCGCGATTTAAAAAAAAAAAATTTTTCTGAAAAACCCCGTATAAAATTTAAAAAAATGGAGAAAAATCATGGAAAATTGCAATAATTTAAGGAAATGAATTGAAAAATTCCATAATAAAATGAAATTTCGAATTTTTTTGAATATTTTAAGGTTTTTAAAGGAAAATTTTAAGAAATATTTAAAAAAATTCAAGAAAAAGTCCAAAGAGAAATATGTGAAAGAAAATTGATTAAAAAAAGGTTAAAAGTGGAAAAAATTAATAAAAATATTTAAAAAAAGTTATGTATTGTAATAATATTTGTTTTTTTTGATAAATCCCTTTAAAATATAATTTGTTTTTTAAATTAGAGTTGTAAAAAAATCGCGCGAAAAAATTAATTAAATTAGAGTGGAAATGGATATGTTGGGTTAAGTAGCGCCGCAGTCAAAAATTATTTTTAAAAAAATCACGCGATTAATAATTTTTTTTTGGTATATCCCGGAATTTCTCGGTCCAGGAGACCCGTAGGAACCTAAAAATAACATCGTTGGATTCTTCTCGAATATATCTTTCATTTGAGTACCCGCACCTGGGGGGTCTTCATAGAACCGAAAGGGGCCCCTTTTTGACCCCCCATGGGCCTGGGCGCCAACTTTGACCTACCATTCCGATGTTTGAGGACCAAGACGAAGACAATGGCATATTTTTTTTTTAATCGGGCTCCCGCCCCTATTCTACACTTCAGCCGAAAAATCTTTAAATTATTCTGAAAGAACACCAGTTGCTAAAAACATATGATGATGATGAAGAAGAAAATGATGGTAATGATGATGATGATTATTATGATCATGATGATGTTGATGATAATTATCACAATAATACCTAAAATAGGTTTAAATCCATATAAATGTACATATAATTTTCCTCTAATTTTTTATATAAAAAATTTTTTTTATAAATTTTTTTCAAAAACCGTTTTTTTACAAAATGATGTGTAGTTATTCCAAAAAAATATAAATATCAATAATAATGGGCTTCGCAGAATTAATCCCCAGTTTACCTATGTTTCAAGCCACTGTGCATCGTATAAACAAAAAAAACAAAAATATGAAGCTTTGTTTTGTTTGCTTGTTTTACGGTGGTGTTTTGGCACACAACCAAAAATATGACAAAGAAGAACATGACAACTGCGCCTAGCGATGTGTGGTGGTGGCGATCGGCACCAACATTCATCACATTGACCGATTCGCTGTGGATTCGTACCGTTTTCTTTTTTGCTTAGTTCATTAGTTTTTTTCTACCCTTAGGGATGATGGCCGAAATGTAAACGGCCCTAACAAAACTTTGAATATTTTAGAGAAGAAGCCAAATTTTTTAAATCAATGGAACCTGGTGTGGTCGGAAGTTATATGGAAAAAAAATCAGAATTTTGTCGGTGCCACCTCACAAAAATGATAAGTCTTGAAATACCTCTGAAATATTTAAATTTAAAGGGCGAGATTTTTCCGGACAAAATTTGTACTTTATATACCTAAAAGATTATTATATATTATTGTAAGAGTTGCTAAAATTGATCAGCAGTGTCGTCCATGATTTGATGAAAACTTACTTTTTGATAGATATATATTCTAAAACCGCATTTTTAAGCCGATTGACTGGCATATAACTTTTTGCGTTGGTGTACTGGATGATTGTATCATTAGGTGTTTGGTCTGAGCCATGATAGCACTTTTCCCCTTTTTTATCCCACGATAGCACTTTGTACGAATTTTAAAAAATCACTTCATTTGACTCAACAACCCTATAAACCCTTTGGTCTGGGTGATAGCAACAGTTTTTCTCATTTTCGGGTTAGTCCCCTTAAAGTTTGAAATGCGAAAAACGACTTTGTGAAGGAAGTTTTATAGGAAGTGCGCCAATGAAAATGTTCGCCCTTCTACCTTAAGCCGTTTTATGGTCTGGGTGACCATCACCAACTTTCACTAACACTTTGGGTACAAATCGGTTCAACCGTTTTCGCAATTAGTGGTGACCTCAATAATTTTGATGTTTTAAAGATGTTTATATGTAATATTATCACTGGTGACTAAATGACATTCCAAAAATTAAGTGTATCATAATATAAAGACCGGCAAATGAATAAAAACATAGATCCAATATACATTTTAAGTTTGAGTAAAATCGGACTATCGACTCCAACTCAACAGCGGGTCCATTTGTACAAGAAAAAAAAAATTCATAATAAAACAATTATACATTTTAAATTTCAGTCAAATTGGTTAATTCGTTAAAATTTTCATTATATTTCCACCCTTGCGGCACCTACCGGCTCCATTTATACAGAAACTTTGTTCTCATGATCACTCAAATATACATACTAAATTTCAGTTAAATTGGTCCATTCATTCAAATTTTGATTAAAAATCCAACCAAACGCCACCTACCGGTTCCATTTGTACATACAATTTATTCTGATGATCAAACAAAAATATTTTCGGAATTTCAGTCAAATTGGTCCATTTGTTCAAATTTTGATTAAAAACCCACCCCAGGCGCTGGTGGACCACCCTTAATATTTAGGGGAATGAAAAATAGATATTGGCCGATTCTCAGACCTACTCGATATGCTCACAAAATTTCATGAGGATCGGTCGAGCCGTTACGGAGGAGCTCAATCACGCACCCCGTGACGCGAGAATTTTATATATTAGATTTAGCAAAAAAATGGTTTTTGAAAAATAGATAAAAAAAATAAGAGAAAAATAATATTTATGTATAATATGTATATTATTGTGATAAAAGTTAACATCGTTATCATTATCATCATCATCATCGTCTTCAACCTGATCATCATCATCATTATCATTACTTTTTTTTCTGTTTTAGTTTAGTTTTCCCATAGAGATATTAAAAGTACTACACAGTGCAACACACTTTTTCGGGAGTGAACCAAACCAATATCAAACGAAAGCATTTGACCTCAGTAACAAAACCCTTAACTCCATTTTGCTCCATTACGTCACAATTTTTGTTTACAGTGGTTTGATTTTTTTGGTCAAAAGTTAAATCAATAACTATGAAAAATCATTTGTATTTCATGTCTTAGGAGACATATATTTAAACAATCAGGGGAATATTTTCTCGGAACATTTTAACCCTCTAGCTCCCACCCGTATGGGACTTTTTTGGCCCAATTTTAAAAAACTTTTTAAAAGTCAACTTCTTTGTCAAATAAAACCGACCTTGACGTTTCTTGTTCGACCGACCAGTCGTTACTTTAGACTTCGGTATATGTATATAACCTCAGAACAGGTGTTCTGGAAATGTCGATTATTTGCTGGTGGTTATTTGCTCTAAGCTAATTTTCTATACAAAATGTGTAAACACTGAAACACGCAGCTGTTAGCTTAGACACGCTTTTGTATGTGTTTACCTTTTTTTGAAGTATGTATACTACTTTTTGGAAGAAACGTTTGGCGGAGCGACAGTAAATGCAATGAGTATACATTTTAATCAGCTGCATTGCACTAGAGATTTGTAAAATGAAATGTTTTGAAAATTTCCATTGTTTCTATTAGCATAACCCAAAAATGAAATGATCAAAACTAGTAGTTATCTTGAAAAGAACAAGAAAATTACTTATAGCTATAGTAGTATTAGAATTTGGGCGATATTATTAGAAATTGATACCATGTTGTGGAACAACAAATTTTAAATCGCATTAGAATTACAAAATTATATGTATTATACCGGATTTGTTCAAGTACTTATTTCATGAACTCATACGTTTCTTTTATATTAGTATCGTGTGCTACAGGACAGATGATCTAAGGCATCAAATCACCTGGCCAGTGTTGAGTACATAATGTTCAAAGGGTCATTTTGTTATCATACCAAGTAAAAAATTTTCGATTTCCTTAAAAAAAGTTTTATATGTTAATAAACATATTTATATAAGTATATGCAAAACACAGACTATGTTGATTCAACGTTTGATTTGTATTTTCATTATTGACAGCATCTTCATTTCGGTGACTAAACACTTTCTAATAGTTAAGGATTACTGTGTAAATAATTCACGACTATTTCACAGATTTTTTTTCTGTGACATTGAATTTCAACCACAAGAAATATGCGAGAGGAGCTCACGTCGATGTCGTTGTACAGCTCATGATTCATTCGACGACGGTACTCGCCGTTCACGATGATGGGTCCAAATATTTTGCGGAATATTTTTCTCTCGAAGACTCCCAGAATAGATTGATCCGCTTGTGTCATTACCCAGGATTCTGCGCTATAGAGCCAGACAGGTAGGATCAGAATCTGGTAGAGCTGGATCTTTGTTCTTCGAGAGAGCGCTTTGTCGTTAAATCGCTTGCTTAGCGCTTAGTAGCGGCGGTTTGCGAATAACACACATCTTTTGATTTCGAGGCTGACATTATTATTTTTGTTTATGGCGGAGCCTAGGTAGACAAAATCATCTTCCACTTCAAAGTTATAGTTGTCAACGTTCACGCAGCGTCCCAGACGAGTGGACTCTTTGTTCGTTGAAACAAATAACTTGGTTTTGTCCTCGTTTATCACTAGACCCACTTCAGCCGACTGCTTTTCAATGCTCGAAAAAAAACCGCAGTAACATCTCGCAATCCACGTCCAATAATATCTATATCATCAGCATATGCGAGCAACATGTGGCTTTTGTTAAATATGGTACCATTCCTGTTTACTGCTGCTTTCGGCATGATCGTCTCCATTACGATGTTAAAGAGATCGCAGGACAGACTATCGCCTTGTCTAAAGCCTCGCTTGGTAGAAAATGGCTCTGACAGATTTTTGCCAATTTTCACTGAAGACTTCGTGTCAGTCAGTGTCATCCCGCAGAGTCGAATTAGCTTTGCGGGGGTACCAAACTCAGCCATAGCATCCAACAATTTCTGTCGTATCGGACTGTTAAATGCAGCTTTGTAATTGATGAACAGATGGTAGGTATCGATCTGCATTTCTTGGGTCTTCTCCAGGATTTGTCGTAGCGTGAATATCTGGTCGGTGGTGGATTTACCAGGTCTAAAGCCACACTGATAAGGTCCCATCAGGTTCGCCAGAAGGGGCTTTAGTCTTTCACATAACAAACTACACAGGACCTTGTATTCGATGGGTAAAAGGCTAATCCCGCGATAGTTGGTACACACACATGGATCGCCTTTCTTAAGCACGGAACATAGGACACTCAGATTCCAATCATAGGGCATGCACTCCTTGAGCCAAATCGTGTTTATGAGCTGGTGCATGCATCGTCGATGATTGGTGCGATTTCGTCACTTATGCTGCTTTCGGAAACGAGAAGAGATTGAAAGTGTTCCCTCCATATTTGCAGATCTCCGTCTCTGTCCTTGCAGGTGGGGATCCCTGTTCCAAAACCTTTACTTTTTACCTTTTGGTAGAACTTTCGGGCCTCACCTCTATCCCTGTAGTTTTCGATATCCTGGCACCCTCTTTTCTTCCACAGACGCTTTTTCCGTCTGAACAGGCGTTTCATCTCCCTCCTTTTCACTTTATAACGCTCCGTCACCGCACGCGTTGTCATTGGCTGCAGTTTTGCCTTGTATGCAGCATCCATTTCCTCAGACATTTCGCTTGTCTGAGCGTGGTTTTTCATAACCCAGTACGGTTGTTGCGGCAGTGGTCATAGAATTCGTAATATGCTGCCACTGCATGTCGGGAACATCACAACTAGGGGGATTTGTATGGAGTAATTGAGAGAGTTGGTTGGAGTAGGCATTGGCTATCTCGGTGGTATGCAGCTTTGTGATGTCTAGCTTCCTTTGCGTTTGATTACGAGTGTTTTTAGCACTACTTAATCGTGTGCGTACTAGGTGGTAATCCGAGTCGGTATTTGCACCGCGCATCACACGCACGTCCATAACGCTTGAGACATGCCTTCCATCAATTACCACGTGATCAATCTGATTTCTTGTATTTTGATCGGGAGATATCCAGGTTACCTTGTGGATATCTTTATGCGGGAATCTGGTTCCACTCACAACCATGTTTCTAGCCGACGCGAAATTTACCAGTCTGAATCCGTTATCGGAGGTGTTGTTGTGTAGACTGAATTTTCTGACTGCTGAACCAAGAGAATCTTCCCTTCCTATTTTAGCATTAAAATCTCCCAGAATAATTTTAATGTCATGTGCAGGGCAACGGTCATATATATCCTCCAGGCGCTAATAGAATGCATCTTTGATATCATCGTCTTTGTTTTCCGTCGGGGCGTGTACACAAATCAGCGTAATGTAAAAATATTTCACCCGGATGTGAATGGTGGCTATACTGTCACTTACAGGGTTAAACCGCGAGACCAGGTGTCGAAGTCTCTTGCCGACTATGAAACCACATCCAAATTCTGTCTTTCTGCATGGCAGACCCGTACATCTCATTTCCGTGTTTTCATAATAAATTGTGTTTAAGGAGAGTGGCTTATTAGGCCACCGCTCCCGATCCTAGTTTCTTGGGGCTGCCAAAGCCACTAAGAGAGAGCCTGTTGAGCTTCAGTAACTTTTGTTACCTACTTTCTAAGACGCTTCGGTGGTAGCATCCCGATTAGGTTACTCAACATTTTGCCTTCTAACTTAAGCAAACTTCTAAGCGGTTGCTTTAAAGTCATTGCCAGGAGAATATTTGGTCTAAGTTTAAACAAATATAGTTGTAATGCAAATAACAAGATTTATCACCATTTTTAAAAAAAGTGAAGGATATCTGAGCTTCGGGAGCTTCAATAAAAGTACTTTTTAATACAATATAAATGATTTGTGCTAAACTACAAGTATTTTTTGGTACACTAATAGGACTTTTTGGTACAATATAAAAAATGTTTGGTACAGTAATAATACTATGTATTTGGTACGACAAAATGATATTGGTTTATTGAAAGTAATTTAGCAGTACACCATAAGTTACACTTTTTTTATGTCACTGCGCTATGCCTTCTGGTCGATCCCATACAAAAGGATGGCAGGACAACGATATGTAATCCGCTGTAATACTATCCTGAAAAGTCTTCTGTAGACAAAATTTAGCACGATTTTAATTTTTAATCTATAACGTTTATGCAAAATTGTATCACATTCATGCCATGCCCCTCCATGGATAGTTTCTCTTGAACAGGAAGAAATAAACCCTAACAAAAACTACTAAGTCGTGGTAGTTCGTGGTAATAATAAAAATATTAAGAGATTTCACGATCATAAGCATCTTAACCTTCGGCTTTTATAGTGGGGATAGACGCTGACTATTTATATATAAAGGGTGTCCCAACAAGAACGCAATTTTTAAATCTGGCAACATTCGAAGTGTCATTGTTTGACATTTGAACAATTGTTATTGTTTGCTAGTAGAAGGTACGAGGTTAGTAAAAATGGAGCGCTATACGAATGAACAACGCATTCTCATTGTGAAATTGTTTTACAGGCTACAGTTCGCAAATTGCGATCAATTTGGGGTCACAATAATGCTCCAAAAGAGTCAACTGTAAAGAGATTAATGGATAAATTTGTCGAAACTGGATCTGTTAGTGATGTAAAGACAACAACGCGCCATCGATCAGGTCGATCGACCGAAAATGTCGCAGCTGTACGTGATGATGTCGCTCAAACTCCATCCACCTCAATTCTACACCGAGCTCAGCAAATTGGTGTCTCCAAATCCACTATGCAGCGAATTTTGACAAAAGATTTGCATCTTCATGCATACAAAGTTCAATTGACTCAGGAACTGAGCGAAGGGAGTTCGTTAATTGGGTATTGGAGAGACAACATGAAAATGCTGATTTTGCCGCTAAAATCATCTTCAGTGACGAGGCCCATTTCCACCTTGATGGCTTCGTCAATAGGCAGAATTGTCGCATTTGGGGTGAGGAAAATCCTCGAGTGATTCACGAGAATCAAATGCATCCTCAACGTGTCACTGTGTGGTGTGGTTTTTGGGCTGGAGGAATCATTGGACCTTTTTTTTAAGAAAATGGGGCAGGTCAAGCGCAAACAATCAATGGTGTTCGGTATCGTGAAATGATAACCAGTTTTTTTCTTGCGTCGAATTGAAGAAATGAATGTGGAGGGCATGTGGTTGCAACAAGACGGTGCCACATGTCATACAGCCAGAGAAACAATTCAATTGCTGCATCAGTCATTTCCTGGTCGCCTAGATCGTGCGTTTTAACACCATTAGATATTTTTCTTTGGGGTTTTTTGAAGTCGATGGTTTACGCGAATAAGCCGACGACGACTGAAGCCTTAAAAGAGGAAATTAGACGCTGCATTAATGAAATACCGCAGCATTTATGCAAAACGGTCATTGAAAATTTCATTAAAAGATCGCGTGCATGCCAGCAAAGCCGCGGCGGCCATCTGCACGATATATTGTTCCATACATAACCTCATTCTGTCTACTTTACGATATAATAAAGTTTCATGATTTTTTTTAAAATATCTGTGTTTTATTTAAAATTTTAAAATTGCGCTCTTGTTGGGACACCCTTTAGATATTGTCATATTTATCACGCCTCCTTATGGGCGTTACAAATGAAAGAACAAACTAAATATAGCCTTCTGTCACTTTCAAATGTTTATCATTGAAAATTTAAAAAAAATACATGTTTGAATATTTCATAATTCAATCTTTATTAGAAATTTTAGCTTTAAATTAATTTGTATTGTGCCGAACACATCAATATTGATTAATTGTGGTTTCTATCGATGTAAGGTTCAATAAATTGCTGTAAAATATCTCTTTTCTTCTAACAAAAACTTTAATACACATAGAATAAACCTGATCTTGCTTATCAAATGATCCACACAGATGTTGGTTATTTGCCTACCATCCATGTGCCGTATACATCATATACAAAAAGTATAGCTCCTGCAAAAATGTCTCTATTCAACGTATGTAAACAATAAGACATGCCATTATTTATCCACCTCAAACACAAATTTGCTGTTGACACTACAACTTATTGTTATACCTCAAGTGTTGCGATATTGCAACGTATGCGCCTGCCTCCGACTACCAATTCTGCATGCAGCTCACTTCTTAGTTTAATTAGTCTAAGTAAATTTCAAGACTCCCAAATGTCTTTGTTGGAAATGGTATAAATATCAGGGCAATTTCAATTGAATTCATCACATTTTAAGACGTTGTTAAGCAGTGTCGCAGTGTAGAATATCGAAAAGAAAAGTTTACCAAAAAAAACCATGAAGTTTTTCACAATATCGGCTATGGCCTTTGCATTAGCCTTGTTAGGCCAAGTGCCTGCAGGAGGTAAGTGTTGATATAGCACAAAAAGGATTGCCAAAGGTCACAGATATGACTGCTGTTATCTGTTCCCTAGGGAATTTTTTGTTATTGTTGTCTAACTACTACCTTTTGCTTCCAGTTTTGGGCGGCATTATAAACACAGTTGGCAACACTGCCACAAACGCTATAGGGCAAGTGGGTAACTTGCTTTATCAGCCCGGCGTAGTAACCTCTACCAGCACCTCAGGTACATTTTAATAATTCGCCAGATTTACTAAAAAGGCTTTCGAGTAAGCCATTGCCTTTGATCCAACTTTAACATACTTTATTGTGTTCCTTTGATTGTAGGTTTTAACATTGGCAACGCTGGTAATATACTAGGTACTACTTCGGGTGGTTCTGCAGGCATTATATATCAGGGTTCCGGCAACATTGTAAGCAATGTCAATGGTGTGGTGGAAGATGTCCTTGCTGGCATTGGCCTTAACGAAAACGTGGAAATATTGTCTATACAGGATGGCAATGACAACTTTGTTGGCCATATCCCTGTATCTGCCGTCTCGGCATTCGATAAATTGGGCAATCAACTAGGTGGCAAATTCACGCTGACCTGTACGCCAGCGGGTATTGTAACAGTTGCCGATAAAAATGGTAAAATCGTAAAACAAGTGGCAGATCAAGGCATGGTTACTTTAGTCCGTCAGTTTCATGATAAAATTACACTCACTGTTCATAAATTGGACAAAATAACCGATGCTCAAGGTAATAAAGTCACCGCTATAGTGGATAATGCTGGGAAATATGTCGATAAAGTGCATGGCAATGTTATTCATGTGACCAGCTACATGGGTGCCAAGGTGGCAGTCATTGGTGATAAACAAGGATACATTACCAATAATTTGAGCACTCTAATGGGAGGAGTGGCACAACTTGTCAGTAATATGGGTGAGAACACCATCATTACAGGTGAATATATTTTGAAATACATTTTCAATATTTATGGTAAAACCAACAAATCTGCACGATTTTTGGTATCTGGACACCTTGCATGTGAATTTACACCGATTGTATGCACTCTTTCTCTCCCTCTCTCAAGGCGTTGAATTAGTTGGCCATGTTGGCAACGTAGTAGGCAATGTGGTTGGCAATGTTGTTAGTCTTGGCAACATTGGCATTAATCCCGGCGCTACAATTCTCTCGGTACAGGATTCTATGGGTAAATTTGTTGGACATATACCTGAAAAGGCCTCATCGACTTTCGATGAATTGGCCAAAGAACTTGGCGGAAAATTCACCCTAACCGTTACAACTCCTGGTATTGTGACCGTTACTGATACAGACAGCAAAGTAGTGAAACAAATAAGCGAGCCAGCCATTGCAAACTTTGTCGCACAATTGGGTGGAGAAATGACAATGCTAAAAAATACCCTAGGCAAATTTACCGACAATAAGGGCCAGACCATTATAACGATAGAGGATGGAGCGGGTAAGGTTGTAGATCAAGTGCCGGAAAGTGCCGTCAATGTAGCCAGCCATATGGGATCTAAGATTGCCATAATCGGTGACAGTCAGGGCTATTTGACCAATAATCTGAGTGGCTTCTTTAGCGGCATTGCGACTTTGGCAAGCAATATCATTAATATACCAGTCAGCTCAGGTAACGTATATACGAGAGATACAGGGTATTTCTAACAATGTCTAAACAATGTTTAGATGTGTGAATTATAAAATATCCCAGGACTAATGCTCCCTCGGTTTATAGGCATCAACATAATTGGCAATGGCGGCAATATACTGGGCAATGTAGTTGGCAATGTGGTAGGACTTGGCAATATTGGCATTAATATCGGCGGCAAAGTTTTTTCGGTTGCTGATTCCAATGGCAAATTCGTTGGTCATTTACCGGTGACAGAGAAATCAGCAATTGACTATTTGTTGGCTGTACTTGGTGGTAAATGCACCCTACAATCAACCGCACCTGGAGTTGTGGCAGTCAGTGATCGGGATGGACGACCAATAGGACATATAAATGATCAGGGTATGGCCAACCTTGTTGAACAGACGGGTGGCAGAACTACTATCTACGATAATAAACTCGGCAAAGTGATCGATAATCTGGGTAAAACCATCATCTCAGTGGTGGATATTGCTGGTAATAGTGTTGATCGCATACCGGAAAGTAACATTCAAGTTGTCAGCTTTTTGGGCGATAAAATTGCTGTTATCGGAAATTCCGTAGAGACATTAGTCAATAATATGCCTGGATTATTGAGCGGCGTTGGGGCACTTGTAGGCGGTGTTGTTGGACAAGGGGCAAATGCAGGTACGTACATATGTTAGCTCGTGTTGGTGGCAGTGATATATGTGAAATGAGTAAAGTTATCGCTTGCTAAAGGGCAAGGGAGGAATGATGAAGAGATTTTTAATTGAGATGAGTTTTCACACGGTTGCAGGCCTAAACTTGTTTAATAATGCGGTCAATATTGTTGGCAACACAATTGGCAATGTTGTGAATACTATTGGAGGAGTTGGCAACACCATTGTAAATACCATTGGAAACACTGGCAACACTAACGGAAACATTGTTGGAAACACTGGTGGCACTATTGGAATTAATATTGGAAACACTGGTGGCACTATTATTGGAAATACTGGCAACGCCAATGGTAACATTATCGGAAACATTGGTGGCACTACCGGCAACATCATTGGAAACATTGGTGGCACTATTATTGGAAATACTGGCAACACCAATGGTAACATTATCGGAAACACTGGTGGCACTACCGGAAACATCATTGGAAATAATGGTGGCACTATTATTGGAAATATTGGCAATACTATTGGAAACGCTGGAGGCATTGTTATTGGAAATACTGGCAACACTATTGGCAACATTGTTGGTAACACGGGCAACACTATCGGCAACATTGTTGGAAACACTGGCAACACTATTGGCAACATTGTTGGAAACACTGGCAACACTATTGGCACCATTATTGGAGATACTGGAAACACTGGTAGCACAATCGTCAACACTGGTAACACTGGTACCGTGGGCGGTAACATCGTGGTGACTAATAATGGCAATACTGTTGTAACCCCAGGTGAAACTACGGTTGTCAGCAATGATGGAGGAAACTCTGGTGAAACTACTATTGTAACAAATAATGGCAATACTGGTGGAACCAACGTTGTAACAAATAATGGAAATTCGGGTGGAACTACCACTGGCAATGTTGTGGGCAACGTTATTGATCTTTCAACAATTGGTCTAACCATTGGCGATAAATTACTATCCGTTCAGGACTCAACTGATGCCTACGTGGGTCATTTACCTGTCTCGCAGTCTTCGACCATCAATCAATTGATCACAAATCACAATGGTATCGTGATCCTAACCCTAAGTGGACCTGGAGTTTTAACAGCAGCCGATAAGGATGGCAATGTTGTTGGCAACGTAACCGATCAGGCTATGGCAAATTTGGTCGATCAGTTAGGTGATAAAGCCACACTAACCCTTACAGAGTTGCAGAAAGTAACGGACAGTGAAGGTAATACTTATATCACCATTGTCAATGGAGATGGCAAAGTTGTGGATAAACTGCCACAGACTGCTATACATTTGGGCAATTACCTAGGCGATAAGATAGCCGTTATCGGTGATAATGTAGGTTATCTTAGCAGCAATCTGGGTGGTCTGTTGGGCGGAGTAGGACAACTTGCTGGCAATGTAGTAACTACGATCACAAATACAACTACAACTGGTATGATATTCTTAACCCTCAGAATGTAAAGAAGACTTTAATCTTTAAACCACTAATTAATTTCGTTTCTAGGTAACACCGGCAACGTGGAAGGCTTTGTAACTGGCAACGCCAATGAACTGGGCAATCTTGGTTTACATCTGGGCGATAAACTTCTGTCCATTGAAGATTTATCTGGAAAATTTGTTGGTCATTTTCCCGTTGCTGCCTACCCAAAACTCAATGAGTTAGCTAATGCGCTCGACGGTCAGGTAACCCTAACGGTTTCAGCCCCTGGCATTGTGTCTGTATGTGATAAAAATGGTAACACTGTGGGTCAACTTACTGGACAGGCTATGGTGAACTTTGTTACTCAACTGGGTAGCAAAATCAAAATTACCAATAATGAATTTGGCACTGCCACCGATGATGTGGGCAATACCCTAATATCGGTTGTGGATGATGCCGGCGTTAGTATAGATCGTATACCTGCCAGTGATGTTCATGTGATCGGTCATCTGGCTAACAATATTCCCATAATAGGCCATACCTTATTTGAATTTGCAAATAATCTGGGTGGTCTGTTGAATGACATGGATCAGCTAAGCTGCAATTTGATAGAGACTGGTAATATGTGGCCCTATTTTTTTTAAAAAAAAGTCTGGATCTAATATTATTTCGATTTGTTTGTTTTGATTCTAGGCATCAACAACAATGGCAATGCTGGTAATCCAGGAAATGTTGGCAGTGTAGTTGGTAACCCAGGCAATGTTGGCATCGTTTTGGGTAACTTTGTTGGACTTTACAACAGTGGCGTTAAGCTTGGCGATGACGTTTTGTCTATTGGCGATGCCAATCACAAATTTTTGGGTCATGTTTCAGCCCATACTTTCCCCCACATCGGCAAATTGGATGGCAAAATTACCTTGACCGCAACAGCTCCCGGCATTGTAACGGTAGCCGACAAATCGGGCAACGTTGCTAAGCAAATAACTGACCAGGCTTGGGCCAACCTCATCAAGCAGATGGGTGGTGAAATTCACGTAACCCTCAACCAACTGGGCGAGGTGGCCAGCACTAATGGCAAACATGTTATTACCATTGTGGATGCAAATGATAACATCATTGATGTAGTCGATGAGAGTGTCATACATGTCGGCAAACTGGAGGGCAACAAAGTGGCTATATTTGGTGATTCTACAGGTATTCTAGTCAACAATCTGGATAGTCTTGGCGGTTTATTGGCCGGCATTGGTCAGCTGACTGGATCCGTAACCGTCAATGAAGGACAAGGTGTCAGTAACCTTGCAAGCTGCTACCTTAGCTGTGGTAGACCTACCAACTCCGGCAACGGACTTCTTGGTTCTCTGCTAGGCAGTTTTGGATCTACTGCCAACTATCATCCAGTCACCATCACAATAAGCGGTTCTAACGGCGATAAACTTTTCGGCCGTTCTCCATTGGTGTTTCGTACTCATGTACCAATGGATGCCTCTTATTTAGAGGAATATTAGGCAGGCCACTCTGTTTTTTTTTTTGGATGTGGAATTAACATTTTATTTTAAACTATTTCGACATAAGGAAATGTGAGTAATGTATAGAGTGAGCGAAATAAATTGTAAACGATAACAAAAAATAAAACAGAAGTCTTTTCTTTGGGTTAACCTATTAGGTGAATGCACCCAAATTGAGCTATGAAACATGTCTTATTGATAATATTTACATTATACATAAGTATTAACAACTCGGAGTTCTAAAAAATAGTAGCTTTGATACGATCTTGCTCATCTTAGAACTTAACTTAGAAGCTTTCATACCAAATTTTAGCTTGACTAAACTTTAACTACGGTTGCAAACGCAAACCGCACCAATCTGCTATTGTATCGGAATATAATAGAGTCTCATGATGATTGTGCTCTCTTCATAATCGACAATTCAACTTGTTTACATAACCGTTAAGCCATAAATGGGTTTCATTACTGAAGATATGAAAGTCACATTTGAATCATTTATTGACTTAATATTAATATCTATTAAACTTCTTAAGAACAACTGAAAAGTACTGAAATAATGTATGCTAATGCATACTTTACGGCTTCGAGCCAGTAATGAGAGCTTTAATTTTTCAAACGGAACCTAAACTCTAACTAAGATGCGTGTACATAAAATTGGTAAGAAAGCTTAACGTCACACGGGTAAAATCTTTTGTGATGGGAGGCTTTAATGCAAACCACCTGTACTCTAAAAATTACCAATTGTTGTGGAAGCTTAACAACGTTAAGGCCAACCGTAAAAATTATGGTCGATTGTAAAAATAATTGTAAACAATGACGCAAATTATAAAAAAACCCTAAGGCACGGAGCATAGAAAAAAAGTTCGTCGTACACTTTCCAATATAAAGTAAATTTTTTTCGAACATAGCCTTCCTACCTTATATCGACTGCATTTAAATTCGGATCTTAAATCGGCGTTTTTTAGGTTTAGAGAATAAGATGTTGTTTACTTCATATGAAAATATTCAGCGGATCAATTTAAAAAAAATATAGTTTTCTTGCCGAAAGCAGAGTTACCGATGAGCAGTGCATGGCCCACATTTTTCAAAACACAAGAGCTGCCAAAAACGATCGACTCAAATTTTCATTATTTGATTTTTATTTTATTATACCCTCACTATACGGTCTAACCAAAAAAGAAGTCACAATAGACCCTAGTATTCTTTGAACCAAATTATATTCATGACTTTTTAAGTCGTTTGAGCCATTTACATTTGTCCGTCTGTCTGTCCAGCTGATAATAGACGCGATCGTGCCCAAATTCTGTAATTAGTTAAGATAAAGCAGGAAAAAGTTTTGGAGAAATTGGAAGTCTAGCCACGACCCTTCTGAGACCTCCCATACAAATGTACCCTTCGGCCCACTTTATATATTAAGTAATAATATCAATATATCCAGCGCAGTCGTGACCATATTCTGTATTTAGTAAAGCTGAAGCAGGACAAAGTTTCGGAGAAAAAACTGGATACCAAATCTAGTAAATCTCTCTTTAATGGCAGCACCAACATATATTTATCCATCAGTAGCCGCACGTAGAAAAGTATTCCAATCGCTTCGGTCTTTTGCGCTTCGTACATAGTTCGCCTCAACAAGCTTAAGCTTAACAGCTCTTTCACATAGTCCATTCATCGGAGTTTTGGTCGCCCCCTCCTGCGCCGTCCATCATGTTTATTGCCGAAGACTTTTTAAGCCGGAGCGTTTTCGTCCATTCGTACAACTTGTCCAAGCCAGCGCATTCGGTCTATTTCAACGCGCCTGACTACGTCCATGTCGTTGTACAGCTCATACAGACGGATCTCGCCGTTAACGATGACGGGTCCAAATAATTTGCGTAGTATTTTTCTCTCGAAGACTCCCAGGTAGGATCAGAGTCTGGTGGAGTTGGATCTTTGTTCTTCGAGAGAGCGCTTTGTCATTAAATCGCTTTCTTAGCGCATAGTAGCAGCGGTTTGCGATCAATACTCGTTTTTTGATTTCAAGGCTGATATTATTATTTTTGTTTATGGTGGAGCCAAGGTAGACAAAATCATCTACCACTTGAATTATAGTTCTCAACGTTCACGCAGCGACCCAGACGTGTGGACTCTTTGTTTGTTGAAACAAATAACTAGGTTTTGGCCTCATTTATCATCACACCCACTTCCGCCGACTGATTTTCAATGCTCCACGGCCAATGATATCTATATCATGGGCATACGCGAGTAACGAGTAACTTTTGTTGAAGATGGTACCATTCCTGTTTACTGCAGCCTTCCGCATGATCATCTCCATTACGATGGTAAAGAGATCGCAGGACAGACTATCAGTTTGTCTAAAGCCTCGCTTCGTAGAAATTGGCTTTCACAGAGTGTCATCCGGCAAAGTCGTATTAGCTTCTTAGGGATACCAAACTCAGCTATAACATCCAACAATTTCTGTCGTATCGGACTGCCGAATGCAGCATTGTAATCGAAGAACAGATGGTAGGTGTCGATCTGCATTTCATGTGGGTCTTTTCCAGGATTTGTCGTAGTGTGAATATCTGGTCGGTCGTGGATTTACCAGATCTAAAGCCACACTGATAAGGTCCAATCAGGTTCGCCAGAATCGGCTTTAGTCTTCCACATAACATACTAGGACCTTGTATGCGGTGGGTAGAAGGCTAATCCTGTGATAGTTGGTACACACACTTGGATCGCCTTTCTTAAGCACGCGACATAGGACACTAAGATTCCAATCATCGGGCATACACTTCCTGAGCCAAATCGTGTTTATGAGCTGGTGCATGCACGTTATCAGCTCATCGCAGCCGGCTTTAAAAAGATCTACCGGCATTCCATCGGCTCCCGCAGCTTTATTATTTTCAATCCGAGCAATTGCCATGCTGATCTCGTTTTGGCTCAGTGGTTGACAGTCTACTCCATCGTCGATGATTGATGTGATTTCGTCACTTATTCTGCCTTCGGGAACAAGAAGAGACTGAAAGTGTTCCCTCTATTTTTGCAGCACACTTTGAGTGCCCGTGACCAGATTTTCGTCTCTGTCCTTACAGGTGGGGATCCTTGTTCAAAAACTTTTGCTCTTAACCCTTTGGTAGAAATTTCGGGACACACCTCTATCCCTGTATTTTTCGATATCCTGGCTCTCTCTTTTCTTCCACAGGTGCTTTTTCCGCCTGAACAGGCGTTTCATCTCCCTCCTTTTCTCATTATAACGCTCCATCACCGCACGTGTCGCGTTTGGCTGCAGTTGTACCTTGTATGCATCATCCATTTCCTCTGACATTTCGCGACATTTATCATCGTACCAGTCATAGAATTCGTAATATGCCGACACTGTAAGTCAGAAACATCAGAACTAGGGGGGTCTGTTTGGAGTAATTGAGAGAGTTGATTAGAGTAGGCATTGGCTATCTCGGTGGTATGCAGCTTTGTGATGTCTAGCTTCCTTTGCGTTTGATTACGAGTGTTTTTAGTACTACTAATTTGTGTGCGTACCTTGGCTGCAACTGAGTCAATTCCATCAATTACCACCTGATCAATCTTATTTCTTGTTTTTTAATCGGGAGATATCCAGGCATAGCTGTTAGAACACGCGACTACCATGCGGGAGATCGCAGGATCAAAACTGGCTCCAGTCATCTTAAAAAAATTGTTCTTTCATTGTCGGCTCCCCTCGAATGTTGTTGACAGCAACTTCGCAGTATTAAGTGTCGGTTCAATCGGCGTGTCTAGTAATAGCTTCTCAAAGAGTGACGTTCGCATTCGTCGATAAACAAGTAGGTGCCGTAGTTGTGAATCTAAAAATAGAAAGCGTGTTAATTCACAACAACGCGAGAAGCTATCCCATACCTCATTCATGGGGTGCAAAGGGAAATAAGATTTTTTTTTAAGATATCCAGGTTGCCTTGTGGATATCTTTATGCGGGAATCTGGTTCCATTCATAACCATGTTTTTTGCCATATCGAAACTAGCCAGTCTGAATCCGTTATCGGAGGTGTTGTTGTGTAGACTGAATTTTCCGACTGCTGCAGCAAGAGCATTTTCCCTTACTATTTTAGTTTTAAAATCTTCCAGAACAATTTTAATGTCATTTATGTCCTCCAGGCGCTCATAGAATGCATCTTTAATGTCATCGTCTTTGTCTTCCGTCGGGGCGTGTACACAAATCAGCGTAATGTAAAAATATTTCGCCCGGATGCGAATAGTGGCTATTCAGTCACTTACAGGGTTAAACCGCGAGACCAGGTGTCGAAGCCTCTTTCCGATTATGAAACCACATCAAAATTCATGTCTTTCTGCATGGCAGCTGTAAAAGATGTCACAGTTCTTTCGCCGTGTGCATCCCTGTCCCGTCCATCTTATTTCCTGTATGGTAGTGATGTCAGCCTTGTATTCGTCGAGGACATCCGCCAGTTGGATATAGCCACCATCTCTGTATATAGGTCGGACATTCCAGGTGCATATCCTTAAATCATGGTCCTTATAACGTTTGCTGGGGTCGTCAACATTTGGGTGGTTCTTGTTTTTTCTTTTCTTCGTGTTTTCGTAATAATTGTTTTGTTTAAGGAGAGTAGCTTATTACGCCACCGCGCCCGATCCTAGTTTATTGGGGCTGCCAACTACGAGAGCCTCTGTGTTGAGCTTCAGTAACTTCTGTTACCTTCTTCCTAAGCCGCATCGGTGGTAGCATGCCGATTAGGTTACTCAACATTTCGCCTTCTCACATTTGCTTGTGGATATTCCCAAATAGATAACAACAAGAAAGCCTTAAATTAGAAAATTCCCCATCCGCCACCAGTTAAATTACTATGTAAAAATTTATAAATCAGCCTAATTTTTTAATTGCAGCATTTTTGATGCTCAAACGTTTTAAGATAACAAAATATTATGCCGTATTTAAGAGCAGATCTTCCAGTTTAAGAGAAGTGCCCCCTAATGGTCTAAATTTCACAACTCATTCTACAGATGTGCAGAAAATATTGAATATTTCAAAATATTATTTAACCGCACTATTTTGTATTCCCCAAGAAAAACAACAAATGTTTTGTTGTTTAGTTATTGTCACCCAGATGATGGGTAAACAAAATGATGCGCGTCATTTACGATATTTCCCTAATACGTTAATAACTTTAAATAAAACCCAAGTTTATTTTTAAAAACAATAACAAACCGAACCAAAACTGCATATATTAGTCATAGGTAAAAACAGTTATCTTGTGCCATTGCATATAAGATTGGTTGAGTTGGGTCGACTTGGGCTACAGACTACACATTGGGTGTTTATTTTATTTAAAATATATATATATATAAAATAATGTGTTATGTTTATTATAATAATAATTTTTTAAGCAATTTAATTTTGTGCATTCGTTTACAAATCATATGATTTTACTAAAAGTGATTCATTTGGGGCCGGCCTGATGTTTAGAACTCGCGACTACCATGCTGGAGATCCTGTGTTCGATTCCCGCCTCCTGGCATCTACACTTTTTTTTCATTGTCGGCCCCCTCGATGCTGTCGAGTCAATCGTCAATGTCTAGTAAAAAGCTTCTCAAACAGTGACGTTCGCATTCGTCGATAAACAAGTAGGTGCCGTTAGTTGTGAATCTAAAAATAGAAAGCGTGAATTCACAACAGCGGGAGAAACTAACGGAAAACTATTTTTCTTTGATGTAGACGTGTGCGAAAAGAGCTTTCTCTGTTATTTACTACATATTTAAGCATAATTTTATTAAAATTTTAGCCATTATCTTTGATATAATCTTTTAGAGAGTAAATCTTAGATCTCACATACCCCAATGAAAAAAATGCACAGCAGTGCTATGACATGATCAAGACAACCAGCAAACAGACTTGAAACGCTAAAAGAGGTACTCACTATACACTATAGAGTGAGGCAACTGCATTTCTTGGTTAAGCCAGAATATGTTTAGCTCTGAGTTCAAACTTTTCCAAAGACAGTATAAATATCAATACCATTTGCTTATCTGCCATCACAGTTTGAGATTAAGTCATCATTCAACATCGAACATAGAAACAAATCCGGCAACGATGAAGTTCTATACAATTACGGCATTGGCCTTAGTATTGGTCACAATAGGTGGGGTGCCAGCAGGTAATATTTTATATTAAAAAAAATGAGGAAAAATGTCCAAGGATGCGATTTTGAATTGTAATTAAATTGCCGAGAATTTTTCGTTTCATATAATAAATTTGTTGTTTTTTTCAAAAATTTGTTCTAGTTGGCTCTATACCCAACACAGCTGGATGTGTTGTTTGCAGTCCTGTATGTAGTGCATCCTTCGGTACAGGTATTATTGTATAGATTTAGGTGACTTAGACTGTGGTAATGAACATCTTTTTTTATATACACAATAGGTCTCATTCCATTGGCTAATGGTGTCAACAATGGCCTAAACGTTGGTAATCACGTTTTATCTGTCACTGATTCCATTGGCAAATTTGTAGGACATTTACCTACAAATGACAATTCCGCATTTGGACAGTTATCACAAAAACATGGTGGAAGCTTTACCCTTAAGGTTCCAGCGCCTGGATTGGTTCAAATTTTCGGTCCAGGTGATAAATTTGTGACACAGATAACAGATCCAGGTATAGCCAATTTTGTCAATCAACTTGGTGGATCAACTACTTTGTCCGTGAATCAACTTGGCGGTGTGGTAAACAATCAAGGCACTCAAATATTAACTATTACGAATGGAGCTGGCAATGTTTTAGATCATGCCAGTGGAAATGATGTTCACAAAGTTGGTTACTTTGGAAATCAGATTTTTGTAATTGGAGATGCCGGCAAAAAATTAACAAACAACCTTTATGGGTTACTTGGGGGTGTTGGTAATCTAGCAGGCAATATAGTTAATGCTGGAGTTAATGGCGGTGGTGGTTCTCTGGGAGGCAGTATCGGTGGAGTTAACAATGGAGGAGCTGGTGGTTGGTCACTAGGAGGTGGCGTTGACAATGGCGTTACAGGTAGTAATGGAGGCACTGTACAAGGCGGTTATATCGGTGGAAGCGCTCCTGGCAGTGGGGGGTGGTCACTAGGCGATGGTGTGAGTGGAGGTAATAACGGTGGATTAGGTACAACTGGAGGTAATTTACAAGGCGGTTATATCGGTGGAGGCGCTCCTAGCAGTGGTGGATGGTCACTAGGAGGTCTTAATAACGATGGTTTAGTTAACAATGGAGGCATTTTTCAAGGCGGTTACATCGGTGGAGGTGTTCCTAGCAGTGGTGAATGGTCACTAGGCGGTGGTGCAGGTGGAGCTAATAATGGTGGTTTAAATAGCAATGGAGGCTTATTACAAGGCGGTAATATCGGTGGAGGTGCTCCTAGCAATGGTGGTTGGTCACTAGGTGGCGGTATGAATGGAGCTAATAACGGTGGTGCAACTAGCAATGGAGGCCTTTCTCTAGGCGGTAATATCAGTGGAGGCGTTGCCAGTGGAGGCATAAACGGTGGAGTTGGTACCAATGGAGGTAATTCACTTGGTGGTAGTTACCCAGGCACCAGTGGAAACTTACCGCTAGGAGGTAATACTGGTACAAGTGGTTCCATTGGAGGCACCACCACCACTGGAGGTAGCTCAACTGTTGGCAGTACAACTGGAGGCGGCAGCACTAATGGAAACATAACTAGTGGCGGCAGTTCCGGTAGCATTAGCAACAGTGGCACAAGCAGCAGTGGTTCCGTCACCAGCAAACCCACTACTAAACCTGATGATAATAACAAATTAGTTACTAGAGTGATTTCAGGCCTCCAAAGACCTCTTATTCCGTTATCCGAAGTAAAAGGACGTAAACTCGAAAATGCAAGGACCCTTAAGAATGTATAATTATTATAAAATCTAACTAAAATAAAACATATGAATATTTCTCGAAAATAGAATTAAATAAAACCGTTGAAAGTGTTTTATTTTTTTTTTGTTGTTGTGGGTTATAAAGTGATTGCATAAAATCTAAATTTGTCACCAGAGATTTTGTGACATTTCGGGTACACATCCCCAAATTCTTTAACACTGAAATTCAAAACTGTTATGAAGAAGTTTTGTAGGGAAATGTTTCAGTAAAAGAATTCATAATAGTTGTACGCAAAAATTTAAATTTGGTCAGTAACACAACTGATCCGGTTTTTGTGAAAGTTGATAATATTTTTATACACAATATTTCTGCAAATACAATTTTTAATAACATTCACAATGAGCACGCATATAATCCGATTATCATACGATTATTGTTGGCAACTCTGTTTCGTTCCTTTGTAGGTAACAAGGTTTGTGTCGAGGATTGTTAGGTGTTGTTGTTGTGTGTTTTAATCGCCAAATTCCACCATAGATGGCGCCAGCTGGTTTTGTTGATTTATTTGCGATGTTGATACTTCATTTTCTTTTTTCCTTGGTCCTTGCGTAATCTGAATTTTTGTAGTGGAAGTATCTAGGATAAGTTTTGTTGGATGGAGAAATCGAAAGTATTTGAAAAGAAATTTTTCATTGATGTAGATTTGGCCACTGCCCTGGCCGGAAATCGAACCCGACACTCTCGTTTTGCTAGTCAACGTCTCTTCCACTGACCTATCGAAGGTTTGTTTTTTCAGTTTCTTACGTCTGTTCTATCATTTAAACATCACAAAGCTGCACACCACTGAGATAGGCAATACCTATTCCAAACAACTCTCAAATAATCCAAACAAACCCCCCTAGTTCTCATGTTCCCGACATACAGTGGCAGCATATTGCGAATTCTATGAACACTGCAGCAACGATCGTACTGGGTTATAAAAACCACGCTCAGACAAGCCCTGGTACGATGATGAATGTCGCGAAATGTCTGAGGAAATGGTTGCTGCATACAAGGCAAAACTGCAGCCAATGGCGACGCGTGCGGTGACGGAGCGTTATTAAGAGAAAAGGAGGGAGATGAAACGCCTTATCAGACGGAAAAAGCGCCTGTGAAAGAAAAGAGAGAGCCAGGATATCGAAAACCACTGGGATAGAGGTGAGACCCGAAAGTTCTACCAAAAGGTAAAAAGTAAATGTTTTGGAACAGGGATCCCCACTTGTAAGGACAGAGACGGAAATCTGGTCACGGACACTCAGAGTGTGCTGCAAATATAAAGGGAAACGTTTTTAATTTCTACTCGTTCCCGAAGGCAGCATAAGTGACGAAATCGTACCAATCATCGACGATGGAGTAGACTGTCCACCACCTAGCCAAAACGATTTGGCGAACCTAATTGGTGGCTTTAGACTTGGTTAATCCACCACCGATCAGATATTCACGCTACGACAGATCCTGGAGAAGACCCAAGAAATGCAGATCGACACCTACCATCTGTTCATAGATTACAAAGCTGCATTCGACAGTCTGATACGACAGAAATTGTTGGATGCTATGGCTGAGTTTGGTATCTCCGTGAAGCTAATTCGACTTTGCCGGATGACACTGACTGACACGAAGTCTTCAGTGAAAATTGGCAAAAATTTGTCAGAGCCATTTTCTACCAAGCGAGGCTTTAAACAAGGCGATAGTCTGTCCTGCGATCTCTTTACCATCGTAATGGAAATGATCATGCGGAAGGCTGCAGTAAACATAAACAAAAGTCACATGTTGCTCGCGTATGATGATGATATAGTTATTATTTGAAGTGGATTGCCAGATGTTACTGCGGCTTTCTCAAGCATCAAGCATCAAACCAAGTTATTTGTTTCAACGAATAAAGAGTCCACTCGTCTGGGACGCTGCGTGAACGTTGACAACTATAACCTTGAAGTGGTAGATGATTTTGTCTACCTTGGCTCTGCCATAAACAAAAATAATAATGTCAGCCTCGAAATGCAAAGACGAGTATTGATGGCAGACCGCTGCTACTATGCGCTAAGCAAGCGATTTAACGACAAAGCGCTCTCTCGAAGAACAAAGATCCAGTTCTAACAGACTCTGATCCTACCTGTCTTGCTCTACAGCGCAGAATCCTGGTTAATGACACAGGCGGATCAATCTATTCTGGGAGTCTTCGAGAGAAAAATATTCCGCAAAATATTTGGACCCATCATCGTTAACGACGAGTTCCGTCGTCGAATGAATCATGAACTGTATGAACTGTACAACGACATCGACGTGGTCAAGCGCGTTCAAATAAACCGAATGCGCTGGCTTGGACACGTTGTACGAATAGACGAAAATGCAAAAGACCGAAGCGCTTGGAATATTTTTCTACGTGCGGCTACTGGTAGATAAATTTCTGTTGTTGCTGCCATTAAATAAGAAGAAGAAGAGGGTATGACAATATATATAGATATATATATATGATCAGATTCGAATTCTGCAAGATCGAGCGAAAACTACAGCCACCTCCCATACAAACCCCTCCCTAATTGGGAGTGTCCGTCTATCTTCCCTCGCGATCGCAGCCTTAGTTTTAGAGCTATTGAGCTGATATTTAGTATGCAAGCTTATATTGTATAAGCTGAAGTAAAGTTCTCAGATCACCAAGATCGTATGGGGTTTGTCCGTCTCTCTGTACCCGGGATTAAAGCCGCAGTTTAAGAGCTATTGAGCTGATATTTAGCATGCAAGCTTCTATTGTCTAAGCTGAGGTAAAGTTCTTAGATCACCATTATTTTGAAAACAGTAGAGGACAATTTAAAAATGAATCGTGTTTACTGTTTTGTAGAAAGACTAGCCGATATATTTGTCAGCCCAAGGATAACACATGTCGAACTCCGAACAAAGGATCTTCTGCCTAAGATTAGTGATGATTTGATTAATTAACATTCTTTTTATATTTATGAATAACCACTTACCAGATAAGCATCCAATATCTACTCGATATTGAATGGATTTTTCAACATATTACTTTATTCGAAAATCAATTGCTTTCCTAAAAAACCACAATAAACATTTTACTTTGACTTTATTAATTGTTCTTAATTCTTTACCAAAACTCTCTGAATATCACCTTACCCTTTACACAACCTTAGCATCATATCAAAACTTTAATAACAATTAGACCTGTATCTGTAGTTGTCCCCCCTGACAAAGCATTCAACTAATTACGAACTTTTCTCTTTCTATTTGCAGCTCAAACAAACACAGCAATAAATTAAATCCTTTTGCGATAATACAACAGAACAATGCAATTTCGAATCAATTAAATTTCGGGCCTGCTGCTTAAGTTAAACTCTGTTTGCCAGCAAAAAACAAGAGGAAAACAAAAACGCCTCGCGACTTCACAAAAGCCGACCATGCGTCTGGCAAAATTTTCGACGCAAAAACAATTAAAATCAACAAATCAACAAAAATATGAACAGCAGCCACAACAGTATCATGAGTGGACGGCCAAGGGTCAAATGGGCGGATTTGGCAAGGTTAAAGAGTTAATATTGAAGTTATACAACAAAACAAAAAATAAGAGAAAAAGGAATTAAAACAATAGTTAAGAAGTTAGGACTAGCTAGGAACAACAGCAATTACTGACTAGCATTTATAATTTGCTAACAAGCCCTTGTAGTGTACTTTACTTTATGTTTTTTTTGTGTTTTCGTTTATCTTTTTTGCAGCGTCTTAGTGGCACCCTTAGCATACTCAGCAGCAACAACAGCGGCAGCTGTCGCAGCGTTGGCGCAGCCACCGTCAACACGAGTGCGATACAGCAACGCAGCAGTTTCGGCAACGGCAGCTGTATATCGTCGTCGTCCACGAACAACTCATGCGCGAACAAGCGACGTAAATCGAAAACGTTCAAGTGTTTCAGTAGCACAGTGTTTCGCTGTTGTCTTCCTTGTCGCGGGGGCAGCAGCTCAGCAGCCCCCGCTACAAGTCCACCCCATACGCCCGTGCCGCCGGCATCAGCAGCGGCCGTGGACAACAGCTCAGTGAAGCGCAAACGCTCGGGTAAATCTTCGCTAGAACTGTCAGAGGGCACCGAATCTTTTGTAGCAGCGGCCGCCGCAGCCGTCAAGAAACACTCATTAGCCGATACCATTGGCACCTCGGCCACCACGCCCATTTCCTTGAAAACCCTGATCAACGACGAAGAAGAGTTGGATCAACAATTTAGCGCCGCCGACATAGCAGCTGCCTCCTTGGCTTCGGGTATTTTGCCACGCAAGGCCGAGCCGGAAACACTTAGTGACACCAGCATTTCGCCCACAGTTGCAGCATTGCAGACAGCCGCCGCTGGAGGATCAGCTTCGGCCAGTTCCCTACTCTCCACCACGACCTCATTGTTGTCGGTGAACACAGCGGTAGGAGGAGCTGCTGCTGCCCCCACCGTCACCACACAGTCATCGCCCACAACACCACCGAACACCAGCACCACCAACAGTTCCCTCGCCAATCAGGTCGCCAGTGCGGGGACAACCGCGACCCCTACGCTTGTTACGGCATCGGGAGGCCCGAATACAACAACTACAACTACCTCGACACCATCGCGTTGTTGTTGTCCACCGCCACAAACCTCGCCCTTGCCACACATCAAAGAAGAAGAAGAGTCTGAACATCAACTCAATCGCCAATTCAGCGCCAATTACGAAGAGGACACAGCGCATCCCACAGAACCCACCTCAGAACGCCAACAACAGCAGCAGCAATCACAAACCGATCAACTCTCTCCCTACGCCGCCAATCCCAGTGGCAGTAGCGAAAGCTGTACTTCGCTCTCGGCCAACGCTGCCACAACATCTTCCACCACAGGTTGTACCAACCAAGAATTTACCACCTCGACACCATCGCCCCGTATCAAGCACAAATTTCGCAAACAGCACAAATCGGGCTGGTCTCGCATTATCTTAGCACCCACTAACATAGCCGGTGTCACCAGCTGCGGTGCGGCCAACTCAAGCGAGACACTTGCCTCGTCTTCGAATAATAGCAGCAGTGCGGCTACAGTCAGTGCTGCCGGTGCTGCTCATACACGTTTAGCATCGTCGTCGGCCTCAGCTCTAGGGGCACAACAATCGAATAGTTCACAGCTATTACCTGCCAGCAAAATGCAAGCGGAGCAAGGATCCATCGGTGATCTTCAGAAGTATCACAGTCGATACTTGAAGAATCGTCGTCATACTTTGGCTAATGTTCGGTAAGTGAAGATGAAACTGATGATAAATAAAGATAGATAACATTAGCAATTATATACATTTAAGTTGAAATATTTTATTTGGTACTAATTTTATCGCCGCTACTTACACGGGGAAGCATTGATTGTTAATGTAGCGTTATACTGGTGAAAGAGTAGTTAAGAAGATTATTCCCTACATATGAACTGAAATAACACACAAACACCTCCTCTTTATAATATATACTCGATACACTCTTTCTCGTATCACTTGATACTAATCCTCATCGCAAAGGTGTTGCATAGTATTATTAACCGTCTCTTTAACTGCTTGCAAATTGCAAATAAATATTCCCATTATTCTTTAATCCGCTAACAATCTGTTATAAACTATATTAACTGCCACATAGTTCATTTAATTACTTGCAGAATCTAAATTACTCCGCTGACTACCCGTTGCAATAAGACACTGTTCAATAATTATCCCAGCGATTAAAAGGACAATTAACACAGTGTCGTTTTTATGCTCCGATTTCATTATTATTCATTAGTTTGAAATGTAACTCTATTTAATCTCCCCTCTGCACCTTCAGCAGAATCACATTTCTACGCGTTATCTTGCTAACATAGATAAACACTCCAGGCTAGCTGTGAACTAAGCATCCTGCGAAGGATGTGTATGGCAAGTCAAGAAGGGGAAAAATTAATTAAGTGAACGAAAGGATTAGCTGAGGGAAAGCAAAGCAGCGAAGAGAAAAATTATAATGTAATTACAGTTGTAGTTACAATACCAACACAGAACATTATCGTAGCAACTAGAAATTAACAATAATATTCCATGCATACGGCTGAGATCCGAAGGCTATGCGAATAAACATCAACTAGGCCATCTTGACAGGCTGCTAGTTATGGGTTTTCTGTGATGTCTTCTTTAATGGAAAACACCTAGAACATTTGCATTGTAAAGATACTGTTGGTGGTTCATCAATAAAAGAGCAAAGCTTAAGGGCAGAAGAATACACCTGGAGATTTTATCGAAAAAAAAAAATAAAAATTCAAAATTAAAAATTAAAAATTAAAAATTAAAAATTAAAAATTAAAAATTAAAAATTAAAAATTAAAAATTAAAAATTAAAAATTAAAAATTAAAAATTAAAAATTAAAAATTAAAAATTAAAAATTAAAAATTAAAAATTAAAAATTAAAAATTAAAAATTAAAAATTAAAAATTAAAAATTAAAAATTAAAAATTACAAATTAAAAATTAAAAATTAAAAATTAAAAACTAAAAATTAAAAATTAAAAATTAAAAATTAAAAATTAAAAATTAAAAATTAAAAATTAAAAATTAAAAATTAAAAATTAAAAATTAAAAATTAAAAATTAAAAATTAAAAATTAAAAATTAAAAATTAAAAATTAAAAATTAAAAATAAAAAATTAAAAATTAAAAATTAAAAATTAAAAATTAAAAATTAAAAATTAAAAATTAAAAATTAAAAATTAAAAATTAAAAATTAAAAATTAAAAATTAAAAATTAAAAATTAAAAATTAAAAATTAAAAATTAAAAATTAAAAATTAAAAATTAAAAATTAAAAATTAAAAATTAAAAATTAAAAATTAAAAATTAAAAATTAAAAATTAAAAATTAAAAATTAAAAATTAAAAATTAAAAATTAAAAATTAAAAATTAAAAATTAAAAATTAAAAATTAAAAATTAAAAATTAAAAATTAAAAATTAAAAATTAAAAATTAAAAATTAAAAATTAAAAATTAAAAATTAAAAATTAAAAATTAAAAATTAAAAATTAAAAATTAAAAATTAAAAATTAAAAATTAAAAATTAAAAATTAATCCATTAAGGCCCGACCATATTAAGAGACTCGATAGACAAAAATAGATATTATATCTGAAGTCCCCATGGTCTAATAGCGAAAACGCATCACTGGGCCTTAATGAAACGTTGAAATTGTTACAGGAAATATATGAAAATAGGAAATATATTGTGAAAATAAGAAAAATTATTTTTTATTTATATCGAAAAATATACGATTTATTTACTTGCGCCAACTCTCTTCGATCGAGGTGTTTTCGAAACTGTTGTTTCATAGAATTCTTTGAAACACTGGGGATGAAGCGCACGTCTCCATTTGGAACATTCGTAGATCGACTGACCTGTACAAGTCTCTTATGCACACCGTATCCTTGTGTGTCCTTTTATAATGTTGTGGTCTAAAGAGTCAATTCGCATCACTCTTTGAAGACATGTGAATAAGATCACAAACACATGGTTGCATTGGAACTAACTTAAAATGACGACAGAACCAACTCTACTTATGAATCATAAGTAGTTTTGGTATTTGGAAAATTTTTCCAGAAGTTGCAGAAATTTTACGAAATCGAAAAAAAAATCGCATTGGCAAAATTTTCCCAAAGTGGCGCCTATGAGCAGTATTGTAGTATTAACTCTTAAGTTTTTAGAAACATGTTGATAATCGCTGTAGCCCTAGCCGTTTTTTTTCTTAAGGTTTCCTACAAAATGCGATGTGTTATCGCATCGCTTGGCCTTAATGGGTTAAAAATTAAAAATTAAAAGTTATCGAGTGCCGATAAATTGCAAAAAATCGGTATAAAGAATTATCAAACCAGCTACTTTTCCAAAAACAATATTACCTATTAGTTGACCTTTAAACCTCTTATTTAATATTAATTTTAACACAATATGCTAATGATTATTTTTTCTTTAAATTCTACCAATTAATTTTATGACACCCTATTTTTTCTTTCTAACGAGTTACGCTTATGAACATATCCTCATAAATGTCTTTTTCAAACTATGCACTCATTCATCCATTTCAATTTCATACCAAGGTTATCGCCGCTACACATTAAAGCTCAACAAATTTATAAAGTCAACCGTAGAGGTCCATTCTATTTATTGATTGATTCCTTTTAGTTTGATGTGTTCGTGTGTGCGCGCATTTATAATGTGCGCTGGTATATGTATTCCAGCAAGTACTAGTACCGTCATAGCAACCCACTTCCCATCTAATCCCTAGACAATAGTAGTTCAGTTTGTCTCGTCGACTTCAACTCCAATTTTAGTGTTACTGCTATGGGGGTCCTTTGTTATAGACCTTTGTAAGTGTAACCTTTTTGTGTTGCATCCCTTAAGTAGATTTAACAAAAGCAATCAAATTACATTGTCTCGAATATGACCTTTTTTTGTGTGCAAAATGTCGGGGTTTCAATGGGATAATGATTCATGGAATACATATTCTAATGAAACTAAGTGATGATGACTAGGGATTCCTGAGGGCCAGCCTAACGGGCAAGTTTAACGTAAGGATGTGTAGGTTAGTGTTACATAGGACACATGGAGAAAAGTGTGTAACAAATACTAAACATGTACCGTATTCATTGTCAATCAGACTGCGTAAAACGTTAAATTGTTCTTCGAATTTTGGACTTTTGATAAATTTCCTGATTTGGGGCTGTGCGAAAATACTCTATTTGATGTAGGCATCGCGCATCACTTTTTCTGTGGAATTTGTCTCTAAAATACACAAATCCATTTTCATTGCAAGCCATCGTATTTAGAAAATTTATCATAAGGTCTTATTTAATATGAAGTTCCTTTAGAGAGAGACCGACCGTGGGTGGCACGATGCGTAAAATCAGGGTTATATTTCTGCCCCAGTCATTCACATTTCTTTCAACGCCGGTCTCTTTAATGTTGTCGATAGCAACTTCGCTCTAAAAGTCTAGTGAAAGATTATTCAACAGCTGACGTTCGGACTCGTCTTAAAAAATTAGGTCCCATTATATTAAATCTGAGCTTGAAAACACATTTGAGTTGGTACCCTCTTCCACACACTATTATGTTTTATTCAGCTGCTCACTCTCAATGCCTTATAACATCGCCAACTAATACGCCCTTCTTATAGTCACTGAATTTATAGGCCAGTTTTTTTTCCCACATTTCTCTGAGTGTTTCTTTCGTAAAACTTTAATCACATTGTCAGTCAATCTCAAACGAAATCATAATACATACAATCCTTGAAAAAACCCACAAGAAAATCATCTAAGATATGAAATAAATATCCAAAGAATATAATGAACGTAACATAAATGAAGGAAACGGGATTTTAAGGGGAAAAACTTTTTGTACTGAAATGAAACATCAGACAGTTTGACGTGGTGGAAATGGAGAAGAAGTACAAGAAGAACACCAGCAACAGGGAGCTACAACAAACTTTGTTTCCTGTTCAAATATTGACATTGTTATATTGTAGCACTCACGTACTTTCCCCTTGAGTTTGCTGTAATCTTTAAGAAGGACATTCATATGAAATATTATCGTATTCCCTGACAATATCGTTCGTAAGGAAGTATATTTTTTAGAGTTGTAACACATATTTGAACACGTTTTGTGGCTTGTGCGTATGCTTGTGCGTATGTTATGCGAATACAGATGAATATAAACTACTGGGACACTATATTAGGTTAGTATGCAGTTCTCTTAATAGTGTGTTAACTTTTGTTATAGAAATTATATGAACGTTGAAGGTTCACTTGCTGTCAAAGACATATGTTATGTTATGTCTATAACATAACTCTTAATACGATAGCCATGGCACTATCAAACTTGGGAGTGGACGTGAAAGTTAGGAGACTTGGGTCTGATTTTCTTCCAAAGGGATATATCAGGGCGGAATTAAAGTCGTCAGACTTAAATAGATTTGTCAGTAGGGGTAATCCCCAAGGTGGCGTTCTGTCGCCCCACAGTATGCAACCTCGAGTTGAAATGTTCTCCATCGGGAAGGTATGGAAATTGTAGCAATATGTGACGGGGTGAAGTTTATGTTTACACTCAGAGACATGCTTCAAAGAAACCTTTTTACTATGGCATAATGGGCTGGCGGAAATAGTTTCGGAATAATTCCAAACAAGATCGGCTGGTTTTGCTCACCAGGGTGTATAAGATCCCATCTGTGGAACTTATGTCCCTGGGGATACTGATATTGGATATTAGTTCGAAATATAGGAAAAGAAGCTGAATTTCAATCTCAACATCCTATACAGGTCAAAAAGACCACAGTGCCACCATATGCATGAAAGAGGGAATTAGGGAGGCAGTAAGGCTACTTCCCTTATAGTCTGGTGGAAACCCCTGCAAAAGTCCAAATACTGTAGTATACTAGATAAGTTCTACTGACCACCCCATTCCAGTGCAATAAATGTTGTCTTGCATTTGTTACCCCTGGACATGACTAGTATTCATAATGACAGTAAGATTAAAATAGCTGTCGCATTGGTCGAACAACAGTTATGGTCACAGTGTAATCTTTAACATGATGCCAGACACAGCTGGCTTCGGTGACTAATCTGATACTTATACCAGGTACAGATGCACTTAAATTTAGAACTCCTGGGACAAGACTTTATGTCGACGTCTATACTGTCGGCTAAATATTAACTAATCAAGTAGGTTTCGGGGTCTTCTTCAAAGAATAAAATAAAAAGAGCTTAATTTCCCTTTACACCCCCTATGAGGTTTGCGATAGCTTTTCGAGTTGTTGTGAATTAACATGCTTTCTATTCTTAGGTTTACAACTAACGGTAATTACTTGTTTATCGACGAATGCGAGCGTCACTGTCTGAGAAGCTTTTACTAGACATAACGATTCTCGACATTTATACAGCGAAGTGGCTGTCGACACCATCGAGGAGGCCGGCTATAAAAGAAGAATGTAGAAGACAGGAGTCGGGAATCTCACCACGGACCTCCCGCATAGTAGTCGCGTCCCAACTGACTGACAGTCTATACTGACGGCTTTAAAATAACCAATCAAGTAGGTTTCGGGGTCTACTCCAAAGACCTAGGTCTAAATATAGCACAAAGACTATCTGATTTCTATAGTGTATACCAAGGTGACATTTTGGCTATCATAGAAGAGGCAGAATGGATGATATATAAAGTTCTCACCACAGTGGGGGTAAACACATTCTACGTCAACCAAGCCGCCGTCAAATATCTGAATTCTGTCTTTCTGAACTCATCATCAGCTCTAGATTGCCGCATACCTCTCAACATGATGGCTGAGTATTTCATCATCCACACACACATAGCACCCAATGCTGTTGCTATCAAGACCCAAAGTTTCATTACTTTTGTCCGTCACGACGGTGTACTGTATTATTGAAAGGCAAGCAATTAGTGAATTCTGCAGAAGCTGTTGAAATTGAGGGTATAAGGAGGAGTCCATAAAACACCAACTCTGCACTTACCCTCATCTGATCTCTTTTAATACTGGGCTCTTATTTCTTTAGGGACTTATGTGTCTTCCTGAACCCAGCATCAGCTCGAGATTGCCGCATATCTCTCAGACGGCTCAGTATTTCATCATCCACACACACAAGGCACACACCGGTGGACCATTGTCACCAATGCTGTCGCTATAAAGTGCCGAAGTTTCATGACTTGTGTTCGTCATGACGGTGTATTGTCTTATTGGAAGGCAAGCAATGATACTAAAGGTCGCAACTGTTACATTCTGTTGTGGAAATCAAGAGAACGACGAAAAAGGAGTCCATAAAACACCATCTCAGCACTTACAGACGGGTTTCAATACTGGGCTCTTATTTCTTTAGCGACTTATGTGATCAGGCCGATTTGATATTGGCCGACTTAGTAGCTTTTTGAGTCACTCAGGATGGTCCAACTAGGGAATCTATGGATCTTCACTAATTTCTGTGGTATCACAATGGTTTTTAAAGTAAAAGCGTGTCTAATTTTCAGACTGATACACTAACGTGACCTAACCCTCAGTTTGGAACAAAGCATCCGAAGTTTGGCGAAAAGTTGTGAATTTTAACTAATTTGTTTTATCATAAAGCGATCTTACTCATAGATTCCTAACTTTTAAGTAATAATTTGACGATACATAAACATCCAATTGACAATCTGCTTGGAAGTAACGAGGGGTAACATAACTTTTTTAAGACCTTGTATTGTTATTTCAACTCTAATTTGTACACCCTTCACCACGCGCATGCACAGACCGAAGTATATATATTTAGTTTGTTCTTCCATTTGTAACGCCCATATAGTGGCGTGGTAGGTATCACAATATCTATATATAAAAGATCAGCATCGAATTCTGAGTCGACTTCTCTCCCTTTTTGGGAGTGTTTGTCAGTCTGGCCACCCCGAAATTATAGCCGTAGTTTGTTCTTCCATTTGTAACGCCCATATAGTGGCGTGGTAGGTATCACAATATCTATATATAAAAGATCAGCATCGAATTCTGAGTCGACTTCTCTCCCTTTTTGGGAGTGTTTGTCACTCTGGCCACCCCGAAATTATAGCCGTAGTTGAAGAGCTATCGCGCTGAAAATTATGATGCAATTTTGTATTCTCTAAGCGGAGGTAAAATTCTAAGATGAACAGGATCGAACAAAATCTACTCCCCTTCCATACAAACTCCCCTTTTTGGGGTTTCCGTCTGCCTGTCACGCGATTACGGCTGTAGTTCAAGAGCTATCAATCTGAATTTTGGCACGCCTGCTTCTACCTTCCAAAAAGAGGTTAAGTTCAAAGATAAGCGATATGGTACAAACATTATTCTCACCTCCCGTACAAACTGCCCCATTTTGTGGGTGTCCGTCTGTACACCTTATTTTAAGCGTAGTTAGGGATATAAGATAAACAAAATTGGATACAAACTACTCCCACCTTCTATACAAGCTTCCTCTTTTTGGGGGCGTCCGTTTGTCTGTTTCCGCATCTAAAGCAGTGAGCTTCTGCATAGCAGAATATAAATATCTTACTAGATTTCCTTTGCCACAGTTTGCAATATTTAAACTTTGCTACAAATATTTAATATTTAAGCTTCAATCATTTGACCCCACGTTGTGTTATGTGCTGCTGTCTTTATTGCCATATTTTCTGTTTTGATTCTCTAAGCGTTATGTATGGTACGCTCAATGTATATGATTATGAGTAAACTGTATGATGGAGTGATAGAGATAAATCATCATATGGTTTATGACTTGAAGTATTTGGTTGCCTGTATGTGGTTCCGTTCTAGTGGTGTCATTTTGGGTGATAACATCGATCATAATAATAAGGACAGTTGCCATTTGATTTAAGTCCCATGGCGTTGTGATAAATCCCGATGCGGAAGAATTATGTTTCAATTAATGTGGTTCTTGTTAAGAAGTTGCAGTGGAGGGAGAGGAGGCCAAATGTTCGATATCACTCATTTAATTTGCTTCAAATTTGATTGTAGAAATCCACTAAAGCAATTTAATGTCTCCCAAATATAAAGAAATGTGAAGAGGCAAGCCATGACTGTGTAATGTATCCTTTAACAGATCTTTATATATTTATATTACATTTTTATTGTATGGTTGCGTACTTTTATAGATCTTTTCAAATGTGTTTAGTATATTTTAAGTTCAACAGTAATTTCTGTTAACAGATGGCTAAATGTTTATAAGGTTTACGATTTGAATATACAAATTATAAAGTAGATATCAAGTACTGTGTTAATATCATCATTATATGACACATTGTGTTTCACGGCAATTTATTTTTCCATGGTCGTCTCGAATTCGAATTGTCTTGTGGACCTTTGCAGTGTTGTAATTTATTTGGACACATTCTTTACAATTATCTAAGCAAACGTAATTCGCCGTTATATTAAACAAATATAACATCAGACTTAATATCTCTTTGGGAGCACAACTGCCATAACAATCACGGCAATATCTTACAAAACCATAGAACAAAAAAAGAAATTTTCCTAATTCCTTAACATGTCTATATGGACTCAAATCCATTGTGTTGCTACAAGAGTTGTGTTGTCGCAAATGCTATCATTATTATTATTGCCAATTTTGTTGTATCTTCCTAACAAATTATATCAGACGAATGATGATATGTATTTTGTTGTAATATTTACTTAACTATTGATTGAATAATTCCATTTAGTGTGGCAAAAAAACTAATAATATTTCGATTTGTTGCATATGATATAAAACAACAAATGTAATATGATCTGGTTAATACATAACGTATGATTGTTATATATTCGATTATGGCAATCAAATATAAATCATACGTATTCGTTTATTGACATAAGAACGATGACAATATTACACAATATATTGGATGTTGAATGTGTTGGTGGTAGTTGGAGTTACGCATCTTAGTAACAAAATCTATTAATAACTTTTGCTACACTATTGCTGAGGATAAAGGCTAAAGTGCAGTTGTGGCCTTCAGTAACCGTTTCCATATGTAAAATATGGGAAATTTATAACTTACATTAAAACCAATGTCAAATAATATTTATTTAGTTTATTTTAGAAAGATATTTTTCATTATTTTATTATTGGATGACAATAAATGTACAAGCTTTTATATTAGTATACCGTTTTTATCCGATTAACAATTTAAATTATCTGAATTATTAACAAAAACAAATTTGTTTGGTTATTCATATATAAAAAAATTTCTATATTTTCCAACTGAAAATTTAAAAAAAATTTAATGCAAATAATATCGTTTAAGTCTTCGTCTTTTTTACTGGCAGCAACAACAGAAATTCATCTATCAGTAGTCGCACGTAGAAAAGCATTCCAAGCGCTTCGGTCTTTTGCGCTCCGTAGATAGTTCGTCATACCAAGCTTACTTAACAGTTCCGTCACCTGGTCCATCCATCGGAGTTTTGGTCGCCCCCTCCTGCGCCGCCCATAGAGTTTATTGCCGAAGACTAGAGTGTTCAAATACCTCCTTTTTTTTAGAAACCCGGTTTTCGAGTTATTCGAAAAATTGATTTTTTAGAAAAATAGGATTTCGAATACAGCATTTGAAAGAAAACCGGTTTAACCGGTTTTTTCGGTTTTTTCCTAAAAAGTTAAAAATATTTATAAAAAAAAAAATTTGGTTTAAAAAAATGCATTTATTTAGTATGTAATATCAATACACCCAATGCGATCGTGCCTAAATCCTACACTTAGTAAAACTACAGCAGGACAAAAGTTTGGTAGAAAAAACTGGAAATCTAGCTACGCCCCATGTGGTACCTCCCATTAGGTACCACCCACTTTAGAAATCGTTTAATATTATTAATATATCCAACGCGATCGTGACCAAATACTGTTTTTAATAGGGCTCAAACAGGATAACATTTTGGAGAACCAATTTGGAAGCATAGCCACGTACATACCTGCTGGTACCCCCCATACAAATGCACCATTCCGCCCACTTCAGAGATGGAGTAGTAATATCAATACACTCAACGTGATCGTGTCCAAATTCTGTATTTAGTAAAGCTAAATCAGGATAAAGTTTTTCAGTCTAGCCAGGCCCCATCTGAGACCTCCCATACAAATGTACTATTCCGCCCACTCTATAGATGGAGTAGTAATATCAATACACCCAACGTGATCTGTATTTATTAAAGCTAAATCAGGATAAAGTTTTGAAGAAAAAAACTTTAAGTCTATCCACACCCCTTCTGGTACCTCCCATACAAATGTAAGTCGGCTTACCAGACTGAAACTTTCTTACTGGTTAAAATAGTATTTGATACAGAAAACACGCGCTCATTTATTGTGGAAGTAGGGTTTATTGACTAAACAGCGTTTAGAACGATGTTAAGCTTTTCTGTCCTTTTATTAAATCTATCGATATAGTTGAAATCATCATATAGGCTTGTGTCATTGCAGTTTGTTTTCACTGGTGGATTTTGGATGTTATTTATTGTCCTGTTTAAATCGTTGCAAAGACTACCATTAGGAGATTCCCCCGTCTCACAATCTGAACTGTTACTAACATAGACTCAGCCGTTGTTGGGGAAATTGCAGGATAAAGTTATTTAAAAGCTCGTTAGCAAATTCCATCGTTTCCGCCTTTTTAGACTACTTTACACAGGAGTAATACATATAATTAGGGTATTCAATGTTTGTAAACGAGAATGTTTTTAGAAGCTTTTTAAAGTTTTAAAATTCAATTTCAAATTAATTTAGAAAAACCTTTATACATTTTATAAACAAGAATGTTTTTAGAAGCTTTGTAATATTTTAAAATTCAATTTCAAACTAATTTAAAAAAACCGAGTACCCGAAGGAAAAAACTCGGTTAAACCGGTTATTCGAAAATGGCATTTTTGCAAAAACCGGCATACGGTTTTAAATAAAAAAACCGGTTTACGGTTTTTCGGTTTCGGTTTTGAACACCCTACCGAAGACTTTTCGAGCCGGAGCATTTTCGTCCATTCATACAACGTGTCCAAGCCAGCGCATTCGGTCTATTTGAACGCGTTTGACCACGTCAATGTCGTTGTACAGCTCATGATTCATTCGACGACGGTTCGACTCGCCGTTCACGATGATGGGTCCAAATATTTTGCAGAGTATTTTTCTCTCGAAGACTTCCAGAATAGATTGATCCGCTTGTGTCATTACCCACGATTCTGCGCTGTAGAGCAAGACAGGTAGGATCAGAGTTTGGTAGAGCTGGATCTTTGTTCTTCGAGAGAGCGCTTTGTCGTTAAACCGCTTGCTTAGCGCATAGTAGCAGCGGTTTGCGATCAATACTCGTCTTTTGATTTCGAGGCTGACATTATTATTTTTGTTTATGGCGGAGCCAAGGTAGATAAAATCATCTACCACTTCAAAAATATAGTTGTCAACGTTCACGCAGCGTCCCAGACGAGTGGACTCTTTGTTCGTTGAAACAAATAACTTGGTTTTGTCCTCATTTATCACCAGACCCACTTCACCCGACTGCTTTTCAATGCTCGAAAAAGCCGCAGTAACATCTCGCAATCCACGTCCAATAATATCGATATCATCAGCATACGAGAGCAACATGTGGCTTTTGTTAAATATGGTGCCATTCCTGTTTACTGCTGCTTTCCGCATGATCATATCCATTACGATGTTAAAGAGATCGCAGGACAGACTATAGCCTTGTCTAAAGCCACGCTTGGTAGAAAATGGCTCTGACAGATTTTTGCTAATTTTCACTGAAGACTTCGTGTCAGTCAGTGTCATCCCGCAGAGTCAAATTAGTTTCGCGTGGATACAAAACTCAGCCATACTTACTTACTTACTCAATTTCCCTTTGCACCCCATGAATGAGGTATGGGGTAGCTTCTCGCGATGTTGTGAATTAACACGTTTTCAATTTTTAGATTCACAACTAAAGGCACCTACTTGTTTTTCGACGAATGCGAACGTCACTGTTTGAGAAGCTCTTACTAGACACGGCGATTGACTCGACACTTCATACTGTGAAGTTGCTGTCAACAACATTCGAGGGGAGCCGACAATGAAAGAACAATTTTTTTAAGATGACTGGGGTCAGGTTTGAACCTGCGATCTCCCGCATGGTAGTCGCGTGTTCTAACCACTATGCCACGGCCGGTCCCATACCCATAGCCATAGCATCCAACAATTTCTGTCGTATCGGACTGTCAAATGCAGCTTTGTAATCGATGAACAGATGGTAGGTATCGATCTGCATTTCTTTGGTCTTCTCCAGGATTTGTCGTAGCGTGAATATCTGGTCGGTGGTGGATTTACCAGGTCTAAATATCGTTTAAGTATTTTAGTATTATATTCTTTTGGCAGTTATTCACATCCAGGTGCCATTATTTAAACAGTAAATATTTAACATACAAACACAACTTTAAAAACCGTTAAATTAATTCTCCTGTCTGTGTATAAAAAATAAACACTCCTGAGTTAAAGCTTTCTTATACAATAACGTATCTTCTCTTAGCGCCACATAAAAATGTAAATTATTTAAGCCTGAGAAGTAATAACATTGCCGCATCGTACGGTTGTGTTGTTATTTCTGTCGATTCGTTTAACAATCACATAAGGTAATGCATAGCAACACCGTCCCGCTTTGTATAGCAACAACAAAAAGTTTGAGAATCCTTAAATGAATTAAGAAACTGTGCAGACATATGGTGCGATTAAATTCCTTTTTTTGATTTCTTTTCATCACGCTTAAGAGTGTTTATCTCTAATTTCGCTAACAACTGCCTGCAGAGAAAAAAAAATATACACAATTTCGTAGGTAGGCAGTATGGTATTTACAACGGGTAGGAAAGAACAAAAATTTGTCTGTGAAAAAGGCTGTTTAGTTTTTAACAGTAGTACGGTACTTAACTACTGTACTGACATTTGTCTTTGCAATGGTAATTTGATTTAATATGCAATAGTACAAGGTGGGGCAAATAAAATAAAATAAGGTCCAATCAGGTTCACCAGCATGGGCTTTAGTCTTTCACATAACATACAAGGACCTTGTATGCGATGGGTAAAAGGCTAATACCGCGATAGTTGGAACACGCACTTTGATTGCCTTTCTTAAGCAAAGGACAAAGCGCACTCAGATTCCAATCAACGGACATGAATTTCTAAGCCAAGTCGTGTTTATCGCCGCCAGCTTTAAAAATCTCTGCCAGTAGTCCATCGGTTGAGGGAGCTTAATTTTTTTAAGCCTTGAGATCGGCGTGCTGATCTCGTTTTGGCTCGGTGGTGGATAATCTACTCCGTCGTCTATGATTGGTGTGATTTCGTTACTTATGCTGCCTTCAGGAACGAGTAGAGATCGAAAGTGTTCCCTCCATATTTGCAGCGCACTGAGTGTTTGTGACCAGATTTCCGTCTCTGTCCTTACAGATGGGGATCCGCGTCTCAAAACCTTACCTTTACCTTTCGGTAGAACTTTCAGCTTCATCTCTAGCTCTGTTGTTTCCGAAATCCTGACTTTCTCATGCTGCCTCAGACGCTTTTTCCGCCTGAACAGGCGTTTTATCTCTCTCATTATAACGTTCCATATCTGAACGCGTCGGCATTGACTGCAGTTTTGCCTTGTATGCAGCATCCATTTTCTCAGACATTTAGTGACATTCATCATCGTACCAAGGCTTGTCTGAGCGTGGTTTAGCAATATATATATATCAACCCAAGTAACACCAGTGTTGATAGTTGTAGATGTTGATGTTGTAGAAATCCGAAAAATTATGTCACCTAACGACAGGATCGTCGGAATCGGCGGAGTTTGCTTGCAGTAATCGTCAGAGTTGGTTTAAATAGGCATTGAATATCTCTGAGCTATGCACTTTTGCGATGTCTAGCTTCCCGTGCGTTTGATTTAGTTATAGGCACTACTTTATCTCGGACGTACCTTGGCTGCAGTAAGGTAGTGGCTGCGCAACACACGCATAACGCTTGTGATGTGCCATCGATTGATTATCACAAAATCAATTTGGCTTCTTGTCTTTTGATCAGAGGATAGTCAGTATACCTTGAGAATACATTTATGTTGGAATTTGGATCCACTCTCCACCATGTATCTTGCAGAGGCGCCAACTTAGTAGAGAGTTCGGACATTCCAGGTGCACAACCTTAAATGTTCGATTCTAGGTTGTTAGAGCACGCCAAAGCTTCATGAGAGCCGTTGTTACTTTTGCTTCCTACTCTCTCAGACACTTAAATGTTAGCATGCCATTCAAGTTTCTCAAAATTGCGTCTTCTTACATTTTCTACTATTGAACGGTAGCGTTTCTACCGAGAAACATATTATCTACCGCAAATTTTTCGTAACTAGAAAAATTACAAGATATTAATATAACTTTGTTACTTGAATGTTTTTTGTGATATTTATATTCATATATCATTATTACACAGCCCCCGCACCGTCTACCTTCGATTTGTTTATTATTATTTTCCAAACAATTCCTATCATCTCCTTGGGCTTCATCAACAATATTTTATCAGGTGTCTGCTGAATGTTGCCTTAGCCATATCACATTTTCTGGTTAACACCCACAAAGTCTTTTAAACATTTTATGTTAATTTAAGCGTTAAGCTTTTGAAAGCACTTCGCTGGCGGATATAAAACTTTGAAAAGATTAGGTTTCATAACAGTTCAGCGTGTGCACGTGTTAGAACATGAGAACGAGTTATTTTCCACACATATGAGAGATGGTGTGATATGAAACTGAGGCAAAATGTGCAATTAACTCTTATTGTGTTAAGAACAAAGTTGTATGGCGGGAATTTTTTTACGTCAAGTTTAATTTTAGCGATTTCATGCAATTTTGGCGAAGAATAATTGAAGATTAAGAAAAATGTCATTAAAAGTATTATAATGCAAATGTCTATGCATTTAAAAAAGTTGCTGAATTGCAAGGAATTCCATGATAATTTTTCTAAAGAGAAACATCAAATTTAAATAAAAAATATTGCCATAAGCATCTAGAATGTGATTAAGGATTCAAACCTCAGATCGATTGTTTATTTTGTATTTAGGTTTGCTCATCTCGATAGGAAGATATACAATTTTTTAGAAGGAATAAACAGGTGTGTCTTGACATTCCGTATAAAAGTGTCTTAGATCTATAGTTAAATGTAAAACGTTTTGTGTAAACATTTAGCTTGAGGATCCTTTGACTTGACAACCTTTAAGTAATGGTGAAAGTTGACAAATAGAGGTTGTTATTTTGCTAAACAAAACTCTCAACGCTGGCTAACAAGAAATAATCATTGAAATAATGCAACTTTATTTTAATTATCCTGGAAAGTGTAACGAATCTATTTTTGATAATTATTTTTATTTTTAAGCACAGCCAGAGGTTGCTGTAGCTGCGATTACAGCCTTGGATTAAGAGATATCGAGCTGAGATTTGCTATGCAATCTTCTACTCTCTATGCAGAGATTGTGTTCTAAGATAGGCATGATCGGTCAAAAACTACTACCACCTCCCATACAAACTTTTTACAATACTCTCTTAAATTAATATTAAAAAGACTGAAGTATCGCGCATATGTCACATTCTAGATTCTAACATCACCTTCTTGAACTTTAATACAGTCTAATAGACATTCTTAATTCTCTGCTACATCTTATATTGGTTAACTTTAACAGTACATAAAACACTTACCGAATATCTAGTAAAAGAAAAACGCCACAAATACAAATCATGAAAAAGACTATAAAATATGTAAAATAGATTTGCAACCAAACGAAATTTCCAATGACAAACGTCAATTTAACCTGTCATCCTGGGAGAAGTAAAGCAAAAAACTCGATGCAGTATATAAAAATGTCTTTGTGATGCAAATTTTAACAATTCAACATCTTCGACACAAAAGGAAATAAAATGAAACATTGCCAAATTAAATAAATGATTTTATGCAAAACTGACAGAGATGAGCAAAGAAAACATTTGTGATTATATTGTCTTATTGTGATTCGCCCCATCAATGTTATATCTGTATGATTGATTGATACGATTGATTGATTGATAGATTGATGGTGACAAAGACACGAAATCTTGTTTGCAAGGAAATAACACGTCGCTGTATAAAACAAAAGATACATATTATGCAACATGTCGCTTCAGATATCCGCCAGCAATTCCTCCCGAAGAGGGGAAATATGGTAATCAATAATAATATTTGCGTTAGTATTACGTCAAGCGTTTAACACTTGAAAAATGGTTCGTAGTAATAGTAACGTAAGAACGGAAAGGGAATATCTTCATTTGTATATACATTTCGGCAAGCAACAATTTTAATTATTATTAAAAATACTTGAACATAAATGAAAGATAACAAACTGTTACTGAAGCGTTTAAAAGCAGATATAGGGGGTTTAGAGAGTATATATGCCTTATATTTATTGACTCACTGAAGGCAACCAACGGTTCAATAGGCATTTGTTTCAGAACTTTAATTCTTCAGTCGTAGTATTCATTTACTTTCTATTTTGAATCCTCTCTATATTCCCGCTCTCTTGTTCCTTCCATTGACGTTTTATCCACATAAAAGACCGGTACAACTGCTTAACTTTTTGATTGTGACGTTCCCTAACAACTTGTGTTACAATTGGCTGTAGCTTTTCTCTGTATACTGTATTCTATTTCTCAGATACTATGCGGCAATCTTCGTTGTACCAATTTTTGTGTGAGCGTGGTTTCAGGAACAGGAACATCGGAACTAGGGGCGTTTGTTTGCAGTTAGTAAGAGAGTTGTTTGAAATAGGCATTGGCTATCTTTGAAGTATGCAGCTTTGTATAGCTCCTGTTAGGATCGGTTCAGAGGGACAGCTACCCGTAGGCATTAAGTATTACGGAACCGATGTTAATTCTTTTGTATCAACTTTTAGTTAATTTGAAGCCTTAACTCTATCTCATTCGACAATTAGAAGTCATAGACAGGTGACTCAAATGAAACCAGTCCTATTGTACCAGAAGAAACACTAAGCCCAAATGTTTTAGAGTCCAGTAGTGATAATTGAATCTAATAGTAAAATTAAATGATATTAAAACCGAGTCAGAGTCAGATTTCGCAATTAGGAAAACTGTATTTTTCCAGCGTGACACTAACTGAGCAACTCTTTAAACATGATCACCCGATTAAGGCACACGCGCTTGTATTAAACGAAAAACAATATCAAACAAAACAATTAAAGAAAAACAAACTTTTGACATGACAAAGCTAAATTATTATTAACAAATTGTTTTGCTATTAAGCAAATATTTGAAAACATATATTTATTATGCGAAATTCCAGTGACGCTGTTAAAATCGTCATTGAATACTAATTCCAAAATACTGTCACAATTTGGTATAAAACCTAGCTAATCATAATTCAAACAGTACATTCTTAAAACCACAACCAGTGAGCATACTAACTTTCTGCTTCAATATGAAATTATCGCACGTGCTTGTGTTCTTTGGCATCTTTGCTTTGTTGTGTGTTCACATACAAGCAAGAGATGACTCAAATTCCAATTCCAATTCCATTGAATCTGGATCAAATGAAAATTCCAATGAGTACTCACCTATGGTAGCAACTAGTCAACAAAAACGAAACGCTGCCGCCAAGAGAAAGTTGCAAGCTAAAAAGAGGGCATTGGCTAAGAAGAAGGCTCTGGCTAAGAAGAGAGCTGCGGCCAAGCAAAGGACTCAACAGAACAGAAAACGCAGAGGCTGATGACCAAGTTAGCTGCTTATTTCAATCACGAATTTTAGTATTTCTTATTTCGAATACAAAATTAAATATCTTGAAAATAGTAAGAAAAAAAATTAAAATATATTGTACACAAATACATCTGCAACGTTTCAAAAATTAATATTTCTCTTTGCATCTCATGATTATCATATGGGAGTGAATATGGTGCTTGAGAGAGTTAACATTCCTTTTTGGCTTACACAACGGGGCCTACAGTTTAAGGTCCGAACTTCAAGAGTTGCACCTGAAATCTGTTGTCCCTAAAAATTATAATAATCTATCTATATTAGACCGACTCACCAAATAAAGTACCTTCAGTCCACCCCCCAAAATGTACCTTAGCTTGTTGTATGATGAACCCCTAAAAATTTCGAGTCTAGGATAAAGATCCAGTGACCTGGACCGTTTTTAAAAATGGTATTTTTGGAGCTTTTCAAAGTTTTTTTATATTTAACTAAAGACTATATGCGCAATATTAGTATCACACGAAAGGGTTTTAAAAGACGTATCCAATGGTATGAAAAACATTCCCACAAATGTCCTTAGCAAGTCCTGTTTTCAGGAAAATGCTGCAAAAATATGGATTTTTAAGTTTTTAGTGGCGACATTTTTCTGAATTAAATGTCAGATTTTAATATATTTATCCTTAGTCGACTTATCTTATCGACTTATCATCTTTATTTTAGTGTAAGCCGTACATCTTTAATACAGGTTTCTGATCTCCACGGCAAGACATAAATCGTCAACTAAATTATTCTTCAAGTAATTATGCCTTGTCTAAATAGGAGTTTCGTTTCTCGCGAATTAAGTAGCATTTAGTTCAGAAAAATGGGCTCTATGAAATAAGGCCCCAAGAAATAAGGCCCCAAAACAAAAATGCAATAAAGCCCCAAAAATTTGTTCAGAAAACAACAACAGTGAAATTTGCGGTGTTATTTCATTTTTGTGGGACTTTTTTTCATTTTTGTTTTGGGGCCTTATTTCGGTATGAAATAAAGCCCCAAAATTCGAAAATGAAATAATGCCCTAATCTCGCAACTCTTATTCTGTGACATTATTAAAAGACGAATGCGGTGGGGGGGCACGCCCGTCGTAGTCAGTCTCGCAACTCTCTCTCTGTCATTTTTCAAAGTCAATAAACAAAGCGATGGGGGGGGCCTCCGCCCCCCCCCCCCTTTCTTTTTCACTTCTACTACCCCTCCCACACGTACTTAGCCTTTTTTTTACTTGAAAGGCTTGCCCCAAAAATGGGGCATTATTTCATTTATGAATTGGGGTGTTTTTGCATTTAGTTGGGGTCTTATTTCATTCTTGATATTGGGGCTTTGTTTCATAACGAAATAAAACCCCATTTTTGGGGCTTTATTTCATTTTGGATTTGGAGCCTTATTTCTTGGGGCCTTATTTCATAGAGCCAGAAAAATGTCTCTACTAAAAACTTAAATATCCGTATTTTTTGCAGAATATCGCTGAACATCAGGACATTTGTGGCCATGTTTTTCATACCGTTGGATGCCTCTTTAAAAATTCTTTCCTGTGATACTAATATACTAATATTGCACATATTGTCTTTAGATAACTATCAAAAATCTCTGACAAACTCAAAAAAATACTTTTATTCAAAACGGTCCAGCTCACTGGATCTTAATCCTAGGCACGATTTTTTTTGGGATCCATCATAAAATAAACCAAGGTACATTTTGGGGGGTGGACCGAAGATACTTTTTTTGGCCCCATACAAAATAAGTCGCTCTAATCTATATATATAAAAGGCTTGGGTGACTGCTGATCACTCCCCAGGCCAAACGGCTAAAGATAGAACCTTAAAATTTTGAAAATATGTTACTTTTATGACTTAGGGACGCACTAAGAAGGGATTTTTGGATTTCGAACTTCAAGAGGGTAAAAAGGGAGTGGCACCGTCCCATACAAACCGAAATTTGATTCGGTCATATCTCTCGAGCCATTAGTGGTATGTGGATGGTGGCTGCGGTGGCACGCCCCTTTTGAAAAAATCGTCTTATCGGTCATATTAATAGACCTGCAAATGACATTTTTACAGTGGGGTACTGTCCATAGGGCCTAAATCATAGGCTTTATGATAAAATAATAAAACAAAGAGGCGTGGCACCGCCCACACAACACAAAATTGCAATCGGTCATATCTCGCCAGCCATTATAGATATGAAGATGCGACTTGATAAATATGTTACTGGTACAAGGAAGATTACGTCTCGCTGGAAAATGGGCGTTAACACGTCCCTTTTGATAAAATCGTATTATCGATCATATAAGACTGATTATGTTCCCAGTCCAAAATGGCTTAAGCTAGAGCCTTGTAATTCGGCATGAGGGTTCCTTCTATGGCTAAACTAGAATCACGACAATTCATAACGGCATTATCCCTATCGAATTTAAGAGCTGCTCGAAGAGATTTTTCGCAATTCGTAGTTATAGGAGTAAAAAGACCAAAAATGGAATTACACTGGTACTATCACCCAGGCCAATCAACTATTGCTGCAGCCATTTTCCGAAATTATAACTTTTAGATAATTAAACGGGAGAAAAGGTACAATCCAATTAATTGGGGTTACTATTAATCTTTTGATGTGGTTGTACGATAACATAGTTTTAGGAAATTCATATCCATTATCCTTTAAGCTATATAACTTAACATTTATTTACGTATCTTTCTAAGAAAAATTGCCCAAGAAACTATGGGTCAAAAATCAAAATCGAATCCCCTGGTTTTACCGATAAACTTTTCGTATTGGGAAAAAATCTACAACAAGGCCCACAAATGCGCCGGAATAGCCCCTAGAGGATTCAAATGTATGAACGACCATCAGTCTTTTTTGCCTCCTAACATTTTTCCAAACATACCTACTTCCCATCTTCACCACTTAAGGGGGTTCCCATACAGACTTTTTTTTATAAAATTTGTAGAAATAGCGCTTACTGCCTCGGAGTCGCCGCTAGAAGAGTCAAATGTATGACCAGCCTTCAATATTTTTTCAACCCCAACAGTTTCTCGAAACACAACTGCGGTGATCTGACCAAATCAGTTATGTATATTTTTTCAGTTTTTGAACACTTTTTTTGTCGTCCATCGACCCGGAAATGCCTTTTGTGATATATTGATTTGAATGGAAGTTTGAAAGATCAGTAATATATAGATTTTATGAAAACTGGTAAAAAAAAATCTCGTTTTTTGGCTCTCTTTAAAATAATTAAAAAATACTAGCCGGTTTAGTCGGCGCAGCAACGATATAATAATGATCGGCGACGATTTCTGAGTTAATTTGAAAATGTCCGTCTGTCTGCCCCCGCGAATACAGCCGTATTTTGAGAGCTATCGATCTAAAAATTTGTAAACAAGCATCTTTTATCGAAGCGGAGGTTCTAAGATGAGTAATATTGAAAAAAAACTACACCCACCTTCCATAAAAACTGTCCCTTTTTTTGGGTTAAAAAATTAAAGAAACATGAATTGGGTTATTCACGATCTTAAGAGGCGTAAAGTGTTTTCAGTAATCATATACATAAATAAATTGTTATTACTATATTAACTAATACTGTAATGAGTTGCCAAATTTGTTGTAAAATTTGATAACGGTGTAACACTGCCTGTCAGTAAAAAGCTTGACAAAAAATAAAACACAACAATGTAGTGACTTTTATTCTGACCGCCACAGTTGTCAGTATATGCTATAACGTGAAACACATTCTCAGGCAGAGTTTATAAACTTTAACAGGTAAGATATAACTTTATGGTCACGTGAAGCTTGGCTTTCATTCCACATATACATATTGGCGTCTCCCCAACTCCGGACGCAAATATTTTAACACAGTATTGTCCACATTATGTTAGTTATGCCCACCAACTATGTAGACTTACAACACTAAAAAAAATGGTTCGAGTTGGTGCCAAGTAAAATGTATGTCATACCAGGGTGCAGTGTTGGTACCATTCATTTTTGTGCCAAACATTGTTTTCACTATTTCTTCTGCAATTTTCTTTATCTCACCCAATTTATAATATGTTTGCATAGCTTGGGTGCCACTGATCTCTACACCGTTTCATTTATATAAGCACGAGAGAATGACAAAATGTGTGCCAAGAATACAGTTAAAGTATAACTGTTCAAACATGTGCATGTGTGAAGAGTAAACGATCAAACCACACTCGTGCATAGGTATACCCAAGTACACGAGAACCCAGCACATGTACGAGTATGTAGCTACAAGTGATGGTTGTTTTGGGTGCTTGTTATACTTGTCAAATTTCTATTGCTATTCCGTAGATTATGGGATACAGAAGTACAGGAGTACTCATGGTACCCGTAGTGCTTAGAAGAGTTGACGAATGTAAGAGCGATGATTTATGATGATCTATGACTCATAATTAAGTTGAGTCTTGCTCGCTTCTGATTTCGTGTGCGTCGAGAGAATTTTGTATATACTTGTGTGAGAGAAAAGAAAGTAAGTGTGGGTAGAGGTAATTTTCGTTATAAAAAGAGTGTAAACATATTTATTTCAACGCAAATAAGTGTTTGAGAGCATTCTCTGTTTGTTAGTTAGAAAACCTCACAAGTATACAAATTATGTGTATGTGCTTAAGTATACTGTATTGCCGAGTACTTGTTGTCATTCTGTGATAATGTTGTAATTGTTAGCTTCTCATACATAAACGTGAAACAATACACAGCACAACACAAGATTTTGAGACTCAATTTTTAGAACTGCACGTGAAAGTAGCCGCAAAAAAAAAAGTTCTGCATCATACGTTTTGTCAAGTTACAGGCCATATTTATTAAATATCGATTTGAAGTTAGTAAGTATCGTATAGGGGAATTTGTCACGTTTTAGGCTCTTTTGTTTTAATTACCATGAATATGATTATCATAAGTAATATTCCACGTAAATAATACCCCACGGAGTACAATAGTTTTATTGTAACTGCTACAAAATAAACCCAGTTCATTTTATGAATGAAAACGGTAGCACTGCCGGCGATAAACGGTGTATGGAGCACTTTGAACTGAGCACATACAATTTGTTATTGTTATATATGAAAATTTACTATAGTTGCCACCAATTTTCATGTTATTCGACCCTTATGCCCGTATCTTACATACGGGGCGATTATAACGCTCCAAATATCAAGAAGTAAGTACACGTCATCAGAGAATGTCTCGAATATTTAACATATTCATTTCACACAGTTTCCATAGTTACCAAATGTTACAAATTGCTATTTGACTAAGAGCTTTTTTAGCGCCACCTGTTTTTTTTTTAATAAATATTGCCTCCGTATAAAAATGATTTCTTAAGGTTTTATTAATCTATACCTGTAGAAACTTCTCTCGTGTGATACTCATCGTATGTTGAATGATTTTATAACAAAATAAATATTTCATTCGTGTTAGCGACATCTATAGTCAGCAATTGTGAAATACACCTTTTGGTCTGTATCTACAATAATAAGCTTTTAGATTTTAAAATGCAATACCAAAGCTGCAAAAGCTCTGTAGCTATTAACATGGAAAATATTTTCCTTGTTATGGTAACAGAAACTTCTAACAAGAAGCAAAAACATCATTTTGGGATAATTTAACAGAACCACACAACACAACAGGGCTGGAATAAAATAAACACATATGAAGTACATATATGAAATATATAAATGTATATATATTTATATATACAAAATTACCTTTTTGAATTGAGGAGCTAATTGTCTTTATATGTTTATTACTTTTGTTTAAAAAATCAATTGGTCCATTACAGAGAAATAAAATAATATATAAAATTTAAATGTATAGCGATGCTAAGGGAACAACATATTATCCTTTTTATATCCTTTTATATAATGAAGAACAACTAAATATGAAAGTACGCTTTATGTAACAATATATTAATTTTATTATTCATAACACCCTGCAACAAGTTTTTGGGCGCGGAAAAAAATCCGTCACCTCGGACCTTTTTTTATGGCCTGGTAAAGTTTTCAGTTTAACCTAAAATAGTGTATAAAGAGTAGTTCAAAAAATTTTACTTGGGGTTCACAAATGGCAAAAATTCATATCTCATACTTCTACTAATATTTTAGTAAACCAGCGACCCAAACTAATTAGCTTATCTATGTTTCTTATGACTTTAGTGCATTTTCTATATTAAATGTCTTCAATGGATTTTACCGAAAATCTTTGTGTAGAACATTTTAACTCTCTGTTTCGACTCTTTACCGAGTCCTATTCGTCCTTATTCTGAGAAAAGTCAGAAAAGTACCTTAAAAATTACTTTAGCACATTCATATGTTCTACAAATACGTTGCTTAGAAAAATGTTAGTTTCATTCCACAATGGAATTATACCAACCCCAGACTATGACCTTAATTTTGCTGCACAGCGTTTACAGCCTCTTTATATAACAATTTACATTTATATAAGATGTTGTCTACACGAACTTAAATCGCGTAACGCATCTCTATGTAGCCAAAAAACATGCAACCATTTCCATCCCTATGAGATTTCGTAAACATAAAGCTTTCCTTTCATACATAACAAAAGCTTTTGCATTTATAATACTGTTTCTACAACAGCTACTTTACTGTTAGAAATTGTTATGGAAAGCTTAAAAGAGACGAACTTTCGCTATTTGACTCTAGTGAACAGCAAAGACATCTACCTAGTAACAGGTTGTTCTATAACCACATACAAGCAGACACATTTTTAACAATTTAGTTAAATATATGACAAACTTTATTTGCTATGACAAGTAGTTACTTTCTTATTAAAATGTAATGAAGATGGTATCATCCCCTCAATGTAATTATAGCCTATGTGTTGTAGAAAATATGCTATTATATGATATTGCCTTATTGAGAGGACGATATTACTACTTTAGTAATAAATTTATATAACATTGCTATTACAACTATCTATAATTGTCCCATGTATGCATATTAGTTCCATAAGGCTAATTGCCTTCAAATACTTTAAAATCCTTTTCATTTGCTTTCCCCACCCAGCACAACGCAACAAATTACATTGTCTACCGCCTGCTATGCTCACAATCAGGTGTTGACGATGTCAATACATATGTTGCCTACATAAATATCCACCTTTTCGCCGGCAAAGACAAACATTATTACAAATTTTCTTCAGAACGCTACTGTAAGCCAATGATAACACACATAAAGAGCGAGCATCCCCCATTTGTCATTCGCATAAATTCCTCTTAAGGCAAATGATGAATGTGTCAAAAGGATTACGATAGCATCGTCGTAGTTTAAGGCGTTTTGTATTGAAATGCTTAAGCGACAGCCTTACCAATGGTACGAAAGGTTAGGACTAGTGCAATATGAAAAGGTGCAGAGAGTATATGACTTGTGGCAAAAAGGGATGTGTGTGTGTGTGCTATAGCGACACAAACAGACCTAAAGTTTGTGAACGGAAATGTTAATAAGTTTAAAGTTTCTAATTGTGTTAATTTGAAAATTTTTGTAGGCTGCCCGGAATACATCTTGTAATTTATTTAACGTGTTAAAGAGAATAATATAGTGAGAAAATAAACGAGGTGTTTAGCGACTCTTAAAGCTGCAAAAAATGAGAGGAACATGTAAAGGGTGTCCCAATAAGAACGCAATTTTTAAATCTGGCAACATTCGAAGTGTCATTGTTTGACATTTGAACAATTGTTATTGTTTGTTAGTAGAATGTACGAGGTTAGTAAAAATGGAGCGCTACACGAATGAACAACGCATTCTCATTGTGAAATTGTTTTACCAGAATAGTGAAAGTTTTGCGGCTACAGTTCGCAAATTGCGATTAATTTGGGGTCACAATAATGCTCCAAAGGAGTCAACTGTAAAGAGATTAATGGATAAATTTGTCGAAACTGGGTCTGTTAGTGATGTAAATACAACAACGAGCCACCGACCATGTCGATCGATCGATCAGGTCGCAGCTGTACGTGATGATGTCGCTCAAACTCCATCCACCTCAATTCGACACCGAGCTCAGCAAATTGGTGTCTCCAAATCCACTAGGCAGCGAATTTTGACGAAAGATTTGCATCTTCATGCATACAAAGTTCAATTGACTCAGGAACTGAAGCCAGCTGACCATAGACAGCGAAGGGAGTTCGTTAATTGGGTATTGGAGAGACAACATGAAAATCTTGATGGCTGCGTCAATAAGCAGAATTGTCGCATTTGGGGCGAGGAAAATCTTCGAGTGATTCACGAGAAGCAAATGCATCCTCAACGTGTCACTGTGTGGTGTGGTTTTTGGGCTGGAGGAATTATTGGACCTTTTTTTATGAAAATGAGGCAGGTCAAGCGCAAACAATCAATGGTGTTCGGTATCGTGAAATGATAACCAGTTTTTTCTTGCCTCGAATTGAAGAAATAAATGTGGAGGGCATGTGGTTCCAACAAGACGGTGCCACATGTCATACAGCCAGAGAAACAATTCAATTGCAGCATCAGTCATTTCCCGGTCGTGTTATTTCGCATTTTGGAGATTTGAATTGCGAAACGGTCATTGAAAATTTCATTAAAAGATCGCGTGCATGCCAGCAAAGCCGCGGCGGCCATCTGCACGATATATTGTTTTATACATAACCTCATTCTGTCTACTTTACGATATAATAAAGTTTCACGATTTTTTTTTTTAAATATCTGTGTTTTATTTAAAATTTAAAAAATGCGCTCTCGTTGGGACACCCTTTACTATTTTTTTTCGCGTTTCTATTGATATTATTGTAGAGTACCCTAACATTGCCTTAATGAAGTCTGATTTGTGTACTCTCAAATTTGTTGTTCACTGCCCACTGCTGTTTGAGTTCAAGGTTCATGTTCAAGTATTAGAGCCACCTACTATGCATTCTATTTATATAAAATATGAAAACAAATATTTTCTGTGGGCACAGGTTGAATGTTCCTAACTTATTTGTTTACCCATTGATTACACTATGTAACAATATTTTTGTCTCTGGGTTGTAATTGTTATTTCCTAGTCAGTTAGGTCCCAAAAGTATAGAAAACAGCTATTGTCGCAAGATAACTTTGCTTTTGTGACCATGGCAGCGCTTATCTGCGTGCACACTACAGTGCACACTGGAATGGTCACGTGAATGGCCACAACGTACTGAATTCACAGTGGGGAGGAACAACGTCAAGTGGCAGCCCTTGGTGGACCCCCAGAAGGTACTGATGCCACCAATCCACATCAAACTGGGTCTTATAAAGCACTTCGTCAAAGCTCTCGACAAAAATTTTTCAGCGTTCAAGTACCTACAAGACTTGTTCCCTAAGCTCTCTGAGGCGAAAGTTACAGTAACAAAAGCAAAGTTTCCGAGGAATATTAGGTGGTTTCCATACTTTTAAGACATAACAGACTAGGAAATAACAATAACATCCCAAGGACAGAGAAATTTTTTATTTTTGTTACATAGTGTTATCATCAGATATACCTTTTTCTCGTGTAAATGCACATCAGGGGGTAAATAAACAAATGTCAGATGTGGTTCTGCCACATTAAACAATTTTTAATGTATTCTACGCACAAAATTCCATTTGTATACAAAATAATAACATTAGTAAATGGACCGATCACCACTAATATTACCCTAATAGACTTAGCTAATTATACATGGCAAATAGCCAGCCTATCATTAAGAAATGAAATTTTATAACACACATATTATGTTTCGATTTTAATAGTGCGTGATACATTACAATTATATGAGCGGAAACTAAAAATAACACAGTACAACTAGGGTGTTCAAAACCGAAACCGAAAAACCGTAAACCGGTTTTTTTATTTAAAACCGTATGCCGGTTTTTGCAAAAATGCCATTTTCGAATAACCGGTTTAACCGAGTTTTTTCCTTCGGGTACTCGGTTTTCTTTAAATTAGTTTGAAATTGAATTTTAAAATTTTACGAAGCTTCTAAAAGTATTCTTGTTTATAAAATGTAAAAATATTTTTGTAAATTAATTTGAAATTTAATTTTAAAATTTTCCAAAGCTTCCAAAAACAATTTCGTTTAGAAAACGTTTAAAGTTTTTTCTAAATTAATTTGAAATTTTATTTTAAAATTTTACAAAGCTTCTAAAAACATTCTCGTTTACAAACATTGAATACCCTAATTATATGTATTAGGACAGGAAAATATCACCTACAAGCTAATCCTTTGTAAAGTAGTCTAAAATGGCGGAAACGATGGAATTTGCTAACAAGCTTTTCAAAAGACTTTATCCTGCAATTTCCCCAACAACGGCAGAGTCTAGAACAGTTCAGATTGTGAGATGGGGGAAGCTCCTAATGGAAGTCTTTGCAACGATTTAAACAAGACTATAAATAACATCCAAAATCCATCAGTGAAAACAAATTGCAAAGGCACAAGCCTATATGATGATTTCAACTATTTCGATAGATTTAATAAAAGGACAGAAAAGCTCAACATCCTTCTAAACGCTCTTTTGTCAATAAATCTTACTTCCACAATAAGTGAGCGCGTGTTTTCTGTATCAAGCTTTATAAAAACGAAACAGAAGAATTGACTCAAAAGTAAATTTTCTAGTATATTGATATCATTACTCGATTTCTAAAGTGGGCGAAGTGGTACAATTGTATAGGAGGTACCAGAAGGGTCGTGTATAGACTTAAAGTTTTTTTCTTCAAAACTTTATCCTGATTTAGCTTTAATAAATACAGAATTTGGGCACGATCACGTTGGGTGTATTGATATTACTACTCCATCTCTGAAGTGGGCGAAATAGTACATTTGTATGGGAGGTCTCAGAAGGGGCGTGGCTATACTTTAAAACTTTATCCTGATTTAGCTTTACTAAATACAGAATTTGGACACGATCACGTTGGGTGTATTAATATTACTACTTCATCTCTGAAGTGGGCGGAATGGTGCATTTGTATGGGAGGTACCAGCAGGTACGTGGGTAGGCTTCCGAATTGGTTCTTTAAAATTGTATCCTGTTTGAGCCCTACTAAAAACAGAATTTCGTCACGATCCCGTTGGATCTATTAATAATATTAATCGATTTCTAAAGTGGGTGGTACCTGATGGGTATGGGAGGTACCAGATGGTGCGTAGCTAGACTTCCAGTTTTTTCTCTAAAACTTTGTCCTGCCATAGATTTACTAAATGTGGGATTTGGGAACGATCGCATTGGGTGTATTGGTATTACATACTAAATAAAGGCGTTTTTTTAAACCAAATTATTTTCTTTTATAAATATTTTTAACTTTTTAGGAAAAAACCGGTTAAACCGGTTTTCTTTCAAATGCTGTATTCGGAATCCGATTTTTCTAAAAAATCTATTTTTCGAATAACTCGGAAACCGGGTTCCTAAAAAAAGGAGGTATTTGAACACTCTAAGTACAACACATAAAAAGAAGAAGTTTTGCATCATATCGATTTGCTGTTACTAAGTATCGTATAGGAGATGTATCGTTTTGGGCTCTTTTATTATATTGTTATATGGTGGCGTATGATTATCATAAGTATTATTCCACGTAAACCATCCGCCACGGAGTGCAACAGTTTTATTGATATTGCTAAAAAAAAAACCCCAGTTCAACATCATTTGATGAATGGAAAAGTGAAACTGTTGCTTATGTAGGGAAACATTATATGAACAGATTAAAGGATATGTAACTCTTAAAATCGTTATTAAATTATTATGGCATGTATCTTGACTAAACGAGTGATGCAGAACTTCTTCTTTTTGGGGCTAGTTTCACGAGCAGTTCTCAGAATTTAGTTCCAAATCAAAGGGCTGAAAAATGTTGTACTGTCTAATCATCTGCTATCTACTTAATGATTCTTCGACTATAGCGAAACGAATAAGGTAAAACCATCCCTTTTCAACACCAGAACAAAAATGTTTTAGTTTATTTATTTTAAAACGTGTTTAATTTCCGATAAGGAAATCTTATAGAGCACTTTGTAATGTTTATCTGTTGGACATCAAAGCAGCTTATACTATGAAGCTATCCATAGCCGCATTTACTCTTTTGGATAATATTTCTCCAAGTCGAACCCTTACCGTGCGAACAGAGGAAGCCATCACCGCAGTAGACGTGAGTATGACAGGAGACTCGAATTTATTGATCCGATGCCGTTCTTTTGAGGAAATATCTTGGCTTTCATTTAAACAAGATCCAACTGGTGCAGGAAAGCCAGTGGAAAATACATTTTGTCATGCGTTCGGTGTATGTGCTAAGAATCAACTGAACCAGATTTTTATCGTCAAATCATTTTTAGCGATGAGGTTCATTTCTAGCTTAACTCGTATGTGAACATGCAAAATATTTGTTAATGTAGAGAATCTAATCTTCATGAGACTTTTGAGATTTCACTACATCCCAAACAAATCTCTGTCTAGTGCGGTTGACATACCCAAGGCGTCTGCGGCCTATTGCTCATTCGTGTAATGACCAAATGCATTTTGAAGTTTTTGGGAATCCCATTATATATATAAGGGGTATATAACGGACACAGCTTAAGCCTATATGGCAAATTAACATCAACTATTAAGGTAATTAAATTTTCAGCTCAGATACCATTTGTAAAAATTACGATAAAACTTGTTATTTCCACTACAACTATACTTTATAAAACTTTGTGCGGTAAAAAAGGGGGCGTTTGTATAAGAGTTGGACGTTACTTATAGCCTCTCAAATCTATTTTTTGTCGAAAATTTTTAATTGAAATGCCTTATACTGTGATTGCATTTTTATATGACCTGAGAATATTGTTATAAATTTGTTAACCCCCAAAAAGAGAAAGTTTTGTATGGGATGTGGAAGTAGTTTCTGTCTGAATATGTTCATCTTAGAATTTAACCTGCTCTTAAAGGATCGAAGTTTGATACTAAATTTCCACACTTAAACTAAGGCTATAATCTCGTGGGTTGTAAGAGAGGGAGTAAGTTATGTCCGATCTTGTTCATTTAGAACTGAACCTCCGCTAAGTAGTTGGAAGCCCGTGTACCAAGTTTTAGAGCGATAGCTCTTAAACTACGATAGTAATAGGGGATATAGACAGACGTGCATCATACTCATATTTGATCATTACCTCCCCTTATAGGATAGATATTTGCATACTTAATTTTAGCTCTGGGACCGGCCGTGGCATAGTGGTTAGAACACGCGACTACCATGCGGGAGATCGCAGGTTCAAACCTGGCTCCAGTCATCTTAACAGAAAAAATAAATAAAATTTTCTTTCATTGTCGGCTCCCCTCGAATGTTGTTTGACAGCAACTTCGCAGTATTAAGCGTCGATCCAATCGTCGTGTCTAGTAAGAGCTTCTCAAAACAGTGACGTTCGCATTCGTCGATAAATAAGTAGGTGCCGTTAGTTGTGAATCTAAAAATAGAAAGCGTGTTAATTCACAACAACGCGAGAAGCTATCCCATACCTCATTCATGGGGTGCAAAGGGAAATTAAGTTTTTTAAGTAATTTTAGCTCTATAGTTTGTTAACTTCGGCTAAAATAGCCGGGATAGATCCTTAAAAAAGGTTCAATTTGTATGGAAGGTGGGAGCAGTTTCTGCCCGATTTTGCTTATTCTACAGCTTAACTTTCAGTTTGTATACCAACTGTCAGCTTAATTGCTCTTAAACTAACGCTATAATCGCGGGGACAGACGGACAACCCCAAAAAGAGGGAGTTGGTATCAGAGGTTGTGGTTGGTTTTGACAGATCCTGCTGATCTATGAATTTAATCTCCGCTTGAGGGATAGAACATTGCATTCCAAATTCCAGATCGATGGCTTGTAAACTACGGCTGTGCTAGTGGAAACAGAGACGAACACCGGCAAAAAGGAGGTGTTTGTATGGGAGGCGGGAGTGATTTTTGTCTGGTCTTGTACATCTTAAAAATTAACATTGGCTAAGGGGTTGGAAGCTTGTGTATTAAATTTCAGAGCGATAGATTTAGAACTATGGCTGTAATAGGGGGAAAAGATACATAGACGCACATCTTACTCATCTTTGAACGTAACTTCGCATTATAGGATAGAAACTTGCATACTTAATATGGGAGTTAATAGAAGTTATTTCTGTTCGACTTTTCTTATCTTAGAAATTATGCTCCACTTGAGGGATCGAAGCTTGCATTCCACATTCCAGATCGATCGCTCTTAAACTACAGCTGTGATAGTGAGGACAAAGACGGACACCAACAAAAAGGTGGTGTCTGAATGGGTGGAAGGAGTGGTTTTTGTCTGATCTTGTTCATCTTAGAACTGAACTTCCGCTAAGGGGTTAGAAGCTTGTGTACAAAACTTAACCTCCGCTAGAGAATACAAGCTTGCAATTTCAGCTCGATATCCCTAAAACTACATCAGTAATCGCCGGTCAGACAGACAGACGCTCACCTTTAAAACGACTCAGAGTTCGGTGCTGACCATTTACATTAGGGCGGCAGCGAAATGTGTGGACGACGGAAATTAAAGTAAGATCGGACAACAATTTCCCGTGCCCCAAAGAGGTCAGGTTTTAAGTAATTTCCATATTTCGTAACAACGATCGATTAAGATAATGTATTTTTTTCTCGTGAATATGTAACAGTTAAATATTAACGTGTATGGGCGGCGTCTCGACCTTCTTGGTACTTCACTGTTCTGTAAAATTTTCTGGACGATCAAACTATTATTATGACTGTCTTCTTTTAAATGGGGCGTGGCACAGCCCATTTACACCTTGGCTGTAATTCATACTGTACCGAAAACACATAAAACAAGTGAGAAAGTTTCAGTCGGGTAAACCGACTTACATATACCCTCACCGTCAGTAAAAAAACATAAAATTTGCTTAACAAAATACAGGATTTGAGCACTTACTCTTTGGGTGTATTGATATTATTACCCGATCTCTAAAGTGAGCGGAAGGTACATTTGTATGGAAGGTACCAGAAGAGGCGTGGCTAAACTACCAGTTTTTTCCAAAACTTTATCTTGATATAGCTTTTCTAAATACAGAATTTGGGCACGATCAAGTTAGGTATATTGGTATATTTCTCGATTTCTAAAGTGGGCGGAATGGTACATTTGTATAAGAGGTACCATAAGGGGCGTGGCTAGACTTCCAGTTTTTTCTCCAGAGCTTTATCCTGCTGTAGCGTTACTAAATACAGAATTTTTCCACAATCGCATTCAATTTATTACTCGATTTCTAAAGTGGGCGGAATGATATATTTGTATTGTGGGTACCAGAAGGAGCATGGCCATGTAGCCCATTTGTAGTAAGTAGTTTTGGAGAAATATTAGCCCATGCTAAGTTTCAAAACCTTTTGTTGCTTCTTTCGAACAGACAGACGGACAGACCGTACTTTTTTTGGGCCATATCAAATGATATATACCATCCTACCTTTCTTTCTACCTCCTAATTTTCATAAAATACAGCCGTTTAAAGTTTTAACTTTTATACCACGCCTACTGATTCGATCCCGCCCATTTGTTGTTAAATCACGAACTTTGCTACCAGATAGATCCACACAAATTTTCAAGCGATTGAAGAAACAGTCCCCCGGATATTGGGGTTTCAAAGGGTCTCATATATACTTAATGTATCAAAAAGAAAAGTACCCTATTTTCACCGTCGACCACACAGCTACATTATGTGAAAATTTAAAAAAAAGTCTGTCAAACCGTTTTCGAGTCTATACGGTACTAAAAAATGCAAACAAAGACATAGTCATTTTCATCTATATAGATTTGATCTTTGATCTCTATGTCCGATTTGAGAAAATTCTGTACATTTTATAACAGCTGACACTATATTCCGCTCGAAGATTATCAAGAATCAATAGTTTAATTTTCGCTTCCACCCTAATATACATTGTCATACCAACCACGCCTCCTTACACAGTACAGCATTTTTCAGCTCATTGATTTTGGACTCAATTCTGAGAACTGCACGTGAAAGTAGCCTCAAAAAGAAGAAGTTCTGCATCATTCGTTTCATCAAGGTACATGCCATAATAATTTAATCTCGATTTGAAGTTAGAAAGTATACTATAGAGTAATTTGTCGCGTTTTAGGCTCCTTTGTTTGACATAAATCGAGAACCACTAAACCGATTTAGCTGAAACAAATTAAAACAAATTAAGAATTACAATGCCTTTTATCTGTTCATATAACGTTTCCCTACATAAGTAACAGTTTCACTTTTCCATGCATCAAATGATTTTGAACTGAGTTGATTTTGTAGAAGTTACAATAAAACTGTTGTACTGTTGTACCGTGACGTATGATTTACGTGGAATATTACTTATGGTAATCATACGCCACCATATGGTATAAATGTTATGTCAAACAAAAGAGACAAATTCCCCTATTCGATACTTACCAACTTCTAATCGATATTAAATTATTATGGCATGTACTTACAAAACGAATGATGCACAACTTCATCTTTTTGGGTCTACTTCTACTTATAGTTCTCAAAATTTAGCCTTTATTTGTTTGTGTAAAATTACCGTGCTCATAGATGACTGCACAGCATTAGTGGCATTGACTTTGTTTATCTCTTAATCCAATGCCATGGATTTCTGCTTTAGACTTTGGTATTCCTCTTTTTCTACTACATTAATTCCTTTTGGTTACATTTTCTGCACACACACACACACACAAAACTCTTCCACGTTTACAGAATATCTCTGTAACGAAATCGACATCGACGATTTTCAAATACACAAAGCTACTTCCATGCTCAGTGACAGTTTCATGGGTAAGAATTTCCAGGAAACAACAACAACAACAAAAACCAAAGAATAAATAGTTTGATACAAATCTATTTTACAGAGCTTTGATGATTAAAACGCCAAAAGAAGAAATTTGAGCAGACAACAAACAGCAAAAGTGATGACAAAACTACCTTGGGGGAGTTTGGGGGGAATGACAAATCAAAGGTTTTCAATTTCAATCAGTGGCCATGGTAAGCTAAAGCTAAAGCGAATTGGAAAAACGGACAACGAAAACCAAAACCATTCACAAAAAAAAGATAAAAAAAAATAAATAAACTTAAGAGTAGTATGGCTATTTTGGCCAAAGGACACAAGGAACCGCCGCACCTGGGCAACCTGGGCCACTAAAGGACAAATTGAAAAATATGCTTTGCTTAATGTGTATAACAGTATTTAAAGATACCCTGAATAATACCATTGACTTTTTAAGGATATAAATGTTACTTTAGCAGCATGTTTAAGTTTTAGAGTTTTTTTCTTGCAACAATTTTATAACATTTATCTTTATCACGTCTCTTTTGCTTTCTTTCGTTACAGGTAAGTCGTTACGTTTTCAATTTACTTATGGATATCCTTCATCACATTCATGTAAGTTTAATGCCTTTTAAATCGTGTTAGAAGAAATCTTTCAGAGAATTTATGAAATATTTATAATGTTTTTCAGCTGCTGGTCTTTTCAGCCTGTGTGTGTGTATTTTTGCAAATCACTTACCATGTTAATTTTTTTTGTGGTGTGGGTGTGGACAAGACAGACTTTGTTCACACCAGTTTCTTTTGTAAAGAAAGTTGCGAATCATCTGGAAAAAATATGAAAATAACTTTGCAGCCAGACAGTCTCCCTGTATATAGGCAATAGTAAATTGATTGATGGACTACTGTGAAAAGTATGCATTGTCTTTGGTGGCGCAGTATTACAGTTAAGATAAATGGTTGCATACTTTTTGGGGGTAAATTAGAAATGTGCTAACATCTGATGACGTGTGCAAGAGGATAATGGTTTGCGTTGGCATGTACATAAGGTTATGTTTTTGATTTAAAGCCCTTAATCTTTATTATTGCTCGGTGGCAAATTGTGCCAAGTAACAAATTATGATTATGCAAATTTTCCGTGTACAACTTTATTTATCAAATTTTCACATTGTAACAAATTATAGTTGCTGCTTCTGTAAACTCTTTAGACATAGTCGATGTGTTAAATATTACGCTATACATGGTTAAGCTTATATAAAAGCAAAACAAAAAACTATGTGTTGCTTCTTACATCTTGTATTTCGTTGGAATATTTTTTACGACAGAAATGATTAACTCCGCTGTGGGGATTCATTTTTTTTTGCGTCTTCCTTTCTTTTGTAAATGTGTTTTATTATGAAGTATTTGTGTTATAGGCAAGAATTTATCATTTTCTGTTTATGAAATATTTTTCTCACGTATTTTAATATTCTATCTTGAATTTGTGAAATTTCAAATTTGTGGCACGTACAGATTTAAAATATAGTTCGGTTTTTTCTTTCGTTTGCCTCTTAAATTCTGATCGTTGGCCTTTGGTGTTACATTTGGCAGTGTCAGCATCAGCATTATGGGAGTAAAAATGTAAATGTGTTTCCTTCATTGCACTGATTGAGTTTTGCGATAGCACTTTTCATCTATTGCAGTTTATCTTGTTCATAAGCATTTACAAAAAAGCAGATTAATATATTAGTATACAAGCCCAAAGTGTAGTATACTTTTGGGTGATTAGCTGTGATACAAATTTCCTTACAAATCACATAAAAATGAGCGTAGATAGGAGATATTGAATACATATTATTACTATAAGAATTGCTCCATAGGTTACAAACACCTTAAAAAAACTTTGACCTATGAATTTTATATCCTATTTTTAGAAAATTTTGCTTTTTTGGTGTGATTCATTTATAAAATTTTTTTAATTTTCAATAAGACTTAATATATGTTTGTATGTCAGAATCTTTACTGTGGCCCACAAAACCATTCTTATTCTCATTAACAAAATAGCAGATTAATATATTAGAATACAAGCAAAAAGTGTAGTATACTTTTGGGTGACTAGCTGTGATACAAATTTCCTCACAAATCACATTAACATGAGCGTAGATAGGAGATTTAAAATATATATTGTTACCATGAGATTTGTTGCATGGGTTATGATACAAACAGATCAAAAAACTTTGACCTTTCATTTCTGATTTTCATAAAATGTTGCCTTTTTTAGTGTGATTCATTTATATCATTTATTCATATTCATTTTGTAACATTCAATAATGCTCTTAAAATAGTTTCTAATGTCGAAATCTTTACTGTGACCCTCAATGACATTCTCTGACATTTACTTCTCAAAAGATAACTTCATTTAAATATTGGCCGCGGCTACGCCTTAGGGAGTCCACTCCCAGAGTCGAACTTCGAAATATGCTTTCCAGCATTACCACCGTTATCGTGCGAATTAGGCGAGTTATAGTCAAGTTCTAAGAAAGAAAACATAGTTAGCTCACCAAAAACTCTTGTTACGGCGATCAATTGACTGGTTGGTCTTGGTACTAGTGGGCTCGGAGGTCTATTATGAACAGAGCACATGTTTATTTCAAAAGCTGATTTTCATTATACATCTAAATAATTTCGAGGGGTTGTCATTATGTGGGTAGTCCCGTAATAAATTGCCAACTAATACTAAATAAAAATTGGGTGACAGATTGACATAAGTCACACGTGATCTGTTGCAAACAAAATCGGTTTTAAAAAACCTCTAAATGAATCGTGCGTTACAAACTAAACAAATTTTAAATTATATTACAGAACCAGTAAGAAGGTTTCAGTCCGAAAACCCGACTTACATATATCCTCACCCTCAGTAAAACATATACTTTTCTAATATATTGGTATTAAAACTCGATTTCTAAAGTGGGCGGAGTGGTACATTTGTATGGAAAGTACCGGAAAGGACGTGGGTAGACTTCCACATTTTTTCTGCAAAACTTTAACCTGATATAGATATACTAAATACAGAATTTGGGCATGATCGCGTTGTGTGTGTTAACAATATTAATCGTTTTCTAAATCGGGCGGTACCAGATGGGTATGGAGATACCTGATGGGGCGTGGTAGACTTCCAATTTATTTTCTCCAAAACTTTACCCTGCTATAGCTTTACTAAAAATGTCGCATTGGTTGTATTAATAATATTAATCGATTTCTAAGGTATCAGAAGCATATGGACGTACCAGATGGGGCGTGGATAGACTTTCAGTTTTTTTTTCTTCTAAAACTTTATCTTGATGTAGCTTTTCTAAATGCAGAATTTAGTCACGTTCGCGTTGGGTGTTTTGATATTATTTCTCGATTTCTAAAAGGGGCGGAATGATGTATTTGTATGAGAGGTACCAGAAGGGGCGTTACCATGTAGCCCATTTGGAATACCGTAAGTAGTTATGGGGAAATGTTAACTCGTGCAAAGTTGCCAGACATTTGATTGCGTCTTTCGAAAGTTATCGTGCGGACCAGCCGGATAGTCAGAAGGACAGACGGAGAAACGGACGGACATACGGACATGGCTCAAACGACGTAAAAAAGTCATGAATCGAATTTGGTTCAAAGAAAATTGGGGTCTAAATTTGACTCTTTCCAAGTGTTACAATTTTGGGTCGTATCAAATGATATGTACCCTCCCACCCGAATATAGGTCATGACCCAATAAATTCTGTCTCTACTGTGGAATTCCTGAGAATTTTTTCTCGTGAGTCTATACCAGTTTAGATATATCGCAAAACTAAAGCAGTAAATATCATACAACAAACTCAACAAATCATAGCCCACTTTTAGGCATTCTTCACATTTCTTAAACGCAGACCGAATATATAATAATTTAGTTGTCATTCTATATCAATAAAGTCATATCTAAAATCTGTGGGCGTAAAACTCATATATTGAATTTTCAACAACTCATTACCCTTCATTAAGGTTTTGTGACATTTAATTAGCTCATATAGTATACTTTCAACAAATCATTGCCCATCTTAAGGCATTGTTAATATTTTATTTCTTTGTCCACTTAATGCAACAATTTTTTACAAATAAAAAAAAACAATTTAGTCGTGATACCGTACCAGTATATCGTGGTCCGGGGATTCATGTGCTCCATACGCCATTTTGACAATTTTGAGTTAATGATGCTAACTTATTATTATTGATACCAAATTTTTCAAATCTGCAATCCGGACGACTATTTATGAGGCCCTATGCTCCACTGGGACAGGGATGCACACGACGAAAGAACTGTGACATCTTTTACAGCTGCCATGCAGAAAGACACGAATTTGGATGTGGTTTCATAGTCGGCAAGAGACTTCGACACCTGGTCTCGCGGTTTAACCCTGTAAGTGACCGTATAGCCACCATTCGCATCCGGGCGAAATATTTTTACATCACGCTGATTTGTGTACACGCCCCGACGGATGATAAAGACGATGAGATTAAAGACGCATTTTACGAGCGCCTAGAGGAAACATACGACCGCTGCCCTGGCCACGACATTATAATTGTTTTGGGAGACTTTAATGCAAAAATAGGAAGGGAAGATGTTCTTGGTCCATCGATCGGTAAATTCAGCCTGCATACCGACACGTCAGACAACGGGATTAGGCTGGTTAGCTTCGCAACGGGAAGGAACATGGTAGTTAGTGGAACCAGATTCCAGCACAAAGATATCCACAAGGCAACTTGGCTATCCCCCGATCAAAACACCAAAAATCAAATTGATCATGTGGTAATTGATGGCAGGCATGCATCTAGTGTCATGGACGTGCGTGTGATCCGTGGTGCTAATATTGGCTCGGATCATTACCTGGTTGCAGCCAAGGTTCGCACAAGATTGAGCAGAGCGAAAAACGCACGTAACCAAACACAAAGAAAGCTGGACATCGCGAAGCTGCAAACCCCAGAGATAGCTACTGCCTACTCCGACCAACTCTCCCAACTTTTACGACACAACGCCTCTACTTCTGACGTTCCCGATACACAGTGGCAGCAAATTGCGCATTCCATGGCAACCGCCGCAACAACCGTGCTAGGATATGAAAAGCGGCGCTCAGACGAATCCTGGTACGATGAAGAATGTCGCATAGCGTCTGAGGAACAGGATGCTGCTTACATGGCAACGCTACAGCCAATTGTAACCCGTGCTGTTAGGGAACGGCATAAGGAGAAAGTAAAACGGGCGAGACAGCTATTTAGGCGAAAAAACGTCAGATGAAGGAACGGGAGAGCGAGGATATAGAGCGATACAGGGATAGAGGTGAGGCCCGAAAATTTTACCAGAAAGTAAGAGCAAATGGATACGGTAAAGGCCTCCCCACCTGTAAGGACAGTGATGGAAATCTGGTCACGGATACGCAGAGTGTGCTGCACATATGGAGAGAACACTTCCAGCAACTGCTGGTTCCAGAAGGCAGCGCACGTGAAGTTATCACGCCAATTGTCGACGACGGCTTAGATTGCCCACCACCAAGTCAAGCCGAGGTAAGAAGAGCAATATCGCGGCTGAAAAACAACAAAGCAGCCGGTGCCGACGGTCTGCCCGCAGAGCTCTTCAAGTCCGGTGGCGAGGAGTTGATAACGAGCATGCACCAGCTCCTGCGCACGGTTTGGCTTAAAGAGTGCATGCCCGACGACTGGAATGTAAGCGTATTATGTCCTGTGCTGAAAAAAGGTGATCCAAGTGTGTGCTCCAACTACCGCGGGATCAGCCTTTTACCCATCGCATATAAGGTCCTGTCTAGTGTGCTATGTGAAAGACTAAAGCCAGTGTTATCCAACCTGATGGGGCCTTATCAGTGTGGCTTTAGACCTGGAAAATCAACAACTGACCAGATTTTCACACTTCGGCAAATCCTGGAAAAGACCCAAGAGAAACAGATCGACACGTACCATCTTTTTGTCGACTATAAAGCTGCCTTCGACAGCCCGATACGGCAGAAATTACTTGAAGCCATGGCTGAGTTTGGAATTTCAGCGAAGCTGAAACGTCTTTGCGGAATGACGCTGACTGACACGAAGTCTTCAGTGAAGATTGGCAAGGACCTTACGGAGCCATTCTATACCAGACGAGGCCTAAAACAAGGCGACGGCCTATCTTGCGATCTCTTCAACATTGTGATGGAGATGATAATGAGAAAAGCTGCAGTAAACACGAGTGGCACTATATTCAACAAAAGCCACATGCTACTCGCGTACGCTGATGACGTAGACATCATCGGTCGAAAACTGCGGGATGTGACTGCAGCCTTCTCAGGTATTCAGAAGGAATCAGCAAAAATGGGCCTAACGGTGAACGAGGACAAAACGAAGTTATTAGTTTCAACGAACAAAGAATCTACTCGTTTGGGAAACTGCGTAACGTTGACAACTAAAATTTCGAGGTGGTAGATAATTTTGTCTACCTAGGCTCCGCCATCAACAAAGAAAATAATGTCAGCCTAGAAATCCGGAGAAGAATCCTGCTTGCAAATAAATGCTACTACGGACTAAGCAAGCGATTCAATGACAGAGCTCTCTCTCGACGAACAAAACTCCAGCTATACCAGATACTGGTTCTACCTGTCCTAATGTATGGCTCAGAATCCTGGGTTATGACACAAGCGGATGAATCGGTTCTGGCGGTATTCGAGAGAAAAATACTCCGTAAAATATATGGGCCCATCATCGTTAACGGAGAGTATCGGCGTCGTATGAATCATGAGCTGTACGAGCTGTACACTGACATTGACGTGGTCAAACGCATTAAGGTGCAACGGTTGCATTGGCTAGGTCATGTTGTACGCATGGAAGAAAATGCTCCAGCTCGAAAAGTCTTCGACAATGAACTCGATGGACGGCGCAGAAGAGGGCGACCTAAACTCCGTTGGAAAGACCAGGTTACTGAGAACCTTACAGAACTCGGTGTGACTAACTGGAGAAGAAGCGCAGAAGATCGAGGCGCTTATAATATTTTTCTACGTGCGGTATATAATCCACTGGGATTGCATAGAAGTACCAGCTAAGTAAGTAAGTAAGTAAGTAATGCTCCACTGGGAGTGAAAGCAATTAAGAAGAAGAAGTTCCAGTAAATATAACCACATTTGAAATTGAAAGAATTTAACCTCATATATTAATCTTTTTAGGAAATTATTGCCCACTTTTAGGCATTATTAAAATTATACTTGTTTGTCTCCTAAAAACAGCTTTAATTGACTAGTTAAAAAAAAACCAATTACTTAATTGTGACTCTATACCAGTCTATCCACCCACATCTCATATGTAAGAGTAAACCTCATTAAAGTCAAATTTCAACAAATCATTGCCCACGTTTAGGCATCCTTAACATTTAATTTCTTTGTCCCCTAAATGCAGTTCAATTTGAAAACAAATTTCATTTTAAATAAATCTAATGGTATTCTGGTAAGGAAAAAATAATGTGACCTCACTCCAGGCAAAAGTCATTGTTATTATTTTTTTTTTGTGCTGCTACATGTCATACACGTCCAATGCTCCTTTCACCAGCACCCTCCTTAACAAATCAGCACCACCCTCACTTATAGCAAGTCCGACAAATATTTGTAAAGAAAGTGCTCACGTCACGAATGTTCGACTTACGACACAAACTGGTAATTGACATGCAAAATAGGTATTTAGAGAAAGTTGGCAGAGAACGAAAGCAAAAACAGAAAATATCGATTGAATCAAATAAATAATAAACCTAAAATTACTTGAGTTATTTTCCTAACAGGATTTTCTACACGACACAAAAGGAGCCAATATTGAAACGAAACGTAAACGTAAACAATTAGACAAAAGGGGTTTTTACGGTCAGATTTTAGGTTTCAAATGAATTTTATTAAAGAGCAGATCTGCCTTTGTTTTGCAAATTCTCTGATATCAATGAATTTTTATTTAATTGTTTTGCTCAATGCTCTGTTTGTTGTGCTTTTATCGTTTACATTTTATTTTATTGTCACTTAATTAAAGTTCAGCCCCACTTGACCCTTTGCTTTGCTCAGACTGTGGTGGTGTTACTTAATGCTGTGCGTGACAATGACATAACTGTTCGTGTTGTTGTCATTTGAGTGATTTGTTGTCATCAAAAATGCAATGAATATTTTAAAATGTAATCGAATCAAGGGCAAACAGAATAAATATGTTGACAGTTTGTTTAGAATTAAATTTAAATCGATTTATCGATTACGAATAGGGAACTGAAGGGAGATTAGTTTTATTTAAATAAATATAATTACGAAGGTGGTGCTGGGAGTCTATAAACTTTAAATGTAAATTATGTTGAGATGTATCGGTATTGCAATTTCTTTTGAATAGTAGACACAGTTTGGAGGATATTCTTTATGCCACTGCCTAAAAAAATCATACAGATCGGCAAATTAGGGGCTGCAATTTTCATCAACTATGAATTGCGATAATAGAGCCATGGATTTCCACTGCGAAAGAACTATAACATCTTTTATGCCAGTGCACAAAGACTAGAATCTGGATTTGAATTAAAACACATGGCTTTATATACCCGAGATAGCCAATGTCCATTCTAATCAACTCTCTCAATTAGTGAAAACAAGCGCCGCTAATTAAGATTATTCAAATGCACAAGAGGCAGTATATAGTGCATTTAAATATCACTGCCGCAACGTCCATATTTGGGTATGAAAAACCACGCTCAGTTCGAATATGATGAAGAATGTTGCGTTATATCTGAGAAAAAAAAGCCGGATACAATGCAACACTGCATCTTATGGGAACGATTGAGGCAAGGGAATGATATAAGGAGTGGGATTAGATAGATGAAATAACATTTCAGGCGAAAAGAACGTCAATGAGAGAAAAGAGAGAGCCAAGTTATCAAAAAATACAGTGGTATAGGTGAAGCCTGAAAGTTCTTCCAAAATTTAAAAAGCAAAAGTTTTATAATAGGGATTCCCACTAGCTGAATGTTCTGCAAAATTTGGAGGCAACATTAACACCAGGCTCAAAAATATGATTTGGCTAAAAGAATGGCTAAACAAATGCATGAATTGAATTTAAGTAATATATGTCCTATGCTAAGAATGGCGATCTTCAGGTCATCTATTAATACATCACATACAGGTGACGTGCAATAAAGCCATATGGCCTTATTTCCCATTCGATTGTGAAATACGGCCGTATGGCTTTATTGCCACAGGAGGTATGAAATAAAGCCATTATGGAATTATTTCACCTTGGAAAATTTTTTGAATAAAATATGTATAGTACGTTATGCTAGTCAAGCTGCATAAACAGCCTCGCTACTCTCTCTACCACTGTTTTTGTCCATAAGTCGATAAACAAAGTGTTGTACTAGGGGGCACGCCCACCCCCAATTCATCAACTTCATCAAACTTTTCATTACTTCATTACTTCTAGTAAAATTTTTGAATGGTATGGCAATATTTCCACTTTGATCGGAAATTCAATATGGTGTTATTTCACAACCATGCTGGTAATAAAGCCATATCGCCCAATCAAATGGGAAATAAGGTCATATGGCTTTATTGTACGGCGCCTCGCATACAAGGTCATTTTCTGTAAAAGACTAAAACTCCACTTAGTTAACTAACCTTATAAAACTTTATTAGTGTGACTGTAGGCCAGTATTAGACATCATATAGCCTCGCGAGGCTTGAAATTATCATATTTTTCACACAGACACAATCGGCAAAACATACACGAAGCTGTGTTTGAATCAAAGTAGTCAGTCTTAGAACAGTCTCTGCTTGAGTGTTGTGAATGCAAAACAAAGCAGGCTTCTCAGGAAACAAAACGCTCAGAAATCGGTACGACGGTTGGCAAAATCTTTCGGTATAGAAACCGAAATCGGGCTGAAGTCGTTACTAGAAACAGATTAAAATCTGTTGTATGTATGACATGTCGTACCGATGTCTGAACGATTTCTGAATGTAAATCGAGGGGAATTCTGAAGGGAAATTAGACGCGTCGTTCCGAATTCGTTTCGATATCTTAACAAACATCTGAAGTAATTCGGATGTTCTTGCCGACGTGTCTTACTGATATCTGCCCAAAGTCTTTGGGAAAATATATTCCGATAACGGATTCAAAATCGGACCAAAGTCATTACTGAAATCGTTTGGGGTGGTTGACACGAAATCTGACCGACGGAGTTAAGGGAATCTAATGTAAGAGATGTCATATCGATGTCTGAAGAATTTCTGAATGTAATTGTAGGAAATTCGTTGTTTCTTTAATAACAATTTGTTGTTCCCTTCGACACAGAGTTCCGAAATCACTGCGAACTCGATAAGATATGTCGGACCAATATAAATAAAATGTCCCTTCAACGAGTCGTAGAGAATTCTGTACGATAACGTTAAGAAGAATTTAGAAAACGTGCAGACGTGTCGTATGCCAGCCAATGCCGGAGCTTTTGGTTTGCTGGGTTGCCTCACATTCGCATACACACTACTATCAACCTATTAAATCCACAACCGATCAGGTATTCAAACAACAATAAACCCTGTAGAAAACCTATAAAATGTAGATCGACATAAAACATCGTCTTATCGGCAAAGCTGTATTCAACGTTTGGTATCTTAAAAAAAAACCTGATTTCCCTTTACAACCCATGAATGAGGTATGGGATAGCTTGTTGCTGTGAATTAACACGCTTTCTGTTTTTCACAACTAACGGCACCTACTTGTTTATCGACGAAAGCGAACGTCACAGTTTGAAGAGATTCTAATAGAAATGCCGATTGACTCGACACTAGACTGCAATGTTACTGTCGACAACATCGAGGTGGCCGGCAATGAAAGAAAAATGTAGATGACTGACTAAAATTGATCGCAAACAGTTGCTACTATGTGCTGCGCAAACGATTAAATGACTAAGTGCTCTCGCCACGAACAAAAAACAACTATACCGGACACTAATCGTACCTGGTTTGCTTAAACATAGCCTAAATAACCACATTGACATAGTTAAGCGTGTCCGAATAGATTGAGTGCGCTGGCTGGGACATGTTGTTAGGCGACAAAAACTTTGTTGGATGGAAGCAGGCGATGGAATTATTATAAAAACATCGTTTGACAAACATTCTACTGAGTGCAAAAACCGAAGCGATTTCCGTCTGTCTCTACTCAATATTACAACGACAGTTTAAGAGCTATCGCTCTAAAATTTGATACGCAAGCTTCTATCCTCTACGCAGAGGTTAAGTTCTTGCATGGGTTAAACTACCAATACAAACACAGTCTTTTTGGGGGTGTCCGTGTGTGTCTAGGTTTGCAGTCGTTATTAAAGAGTTATCGAGCTGAAATTTGATATGTACGCTTATATCCTCTAAATAGAGCATAAGTTTGAAGATGAGAAAGATCGGACAAAAACTGCTCTCATGTTCCAGACAAACTCCGATTGAAGGTTAAGAGCTAGAAACTACTGCTACCTCCCATGCAAACCCCCATTTTTGGGAGCATACAAAAAAAAATGTATGTGATCGACAAAAATAACATCCTCTTCTTACTTCCCTTTTGTGCAGTACAAAATTTAATGAAATATGGTTAAAGTGCATAGTTTATCAACATTTTCACAAATGGTCAAATATATCTGAGATTTGGCATAATATTTACCTAAACGTTGTGGAAGATTTCATTTTTTTTCTTTCAATTTTGTGTATTTTAAAAAATTTTTCTCCAATGGGACTTTCATATGATACGGCGCTATCATAGACTTTCCGGCTTTTTTTTCGAAATTCACTACCATTTATTTTGTGTCACTTCCTTTGTGTGTTTCTTTTCTCCGAATTGGTTTTATTATTGTCTTTGTTCAACAATTTCACAAGTTTCTTTTGTCGTTGCCTGTTAAAGTTATTATTGAGATGTGAGCAGTAAAGCATAACTTTTTCTAAAGCTAAGCTAAGAAAAAGTTCGCAGCATCCTCTCAGTTTAGTTTGTTTGTTTCAGCTTTTGCCTGTTTGCAGAACTGGGTTAACTTGCTAAGAAGTTAAAAGTTGTTGGAGGAAACTAAACAGCCACGAAGAAGGCTTTGTGCAATGTTTTCGTAGGAAACTTGCAAACAAAGAGAATATATGTTAAATGAGATTTAAATGTAAGTTTTAAAGCAATAAAAGCTGTAAACTAAACAAGTGCTGAAAGTACAGTATGAGTGTTAAGATACGAGGGGTGGTTTAAAGGAAGGCAGTTACAATTCGGGTGTTTCTATTTTGAAATGTCTTTGAAAGGTAGCCAACATATCGAAATGTGTCATACATATCGATTGACTTGACTACTTAAAAGTTGCTGTCAACAAACAACCAGGGGCCCGCCGATCAAAATAATGTAGATGGCTATGACAGGGCTCGAACTTGGTCACCCGCATGATAGTCGCGTGTTCTAAACATCATTGTACTGCATGTGCCATTTTGACATCTGACTGTAGATGAGGAATCTTTTACTTTACTTACCGTCCTTAGTAACATTCTATATTTATGTATGTTCCTATGTATATACAATAAAATAGCCACAATATTTTTGCCACCAATAAAACGTGTTGAAAAACTTATTAAATGCACATTCTGTCTGCTAACAATAGCCTGACAATTGTTCTCACCGCCATATGTAGCATTGTAACATTGTAAAATGACATTCGGTAAAGTAGACAAAATGACACAGACACGTCACAATTGCTGGCACTTGTGTGCACAACAATACAGCCAGACAAACAAATCAAAAACAGAAAAACAATATTGAAACCAAAAAATACAAAAATAACCAAAATAAAATACATACATATATATTTACACTTAAATATGTTATATATGTATACTAAAAATAAATTAACACTTTACTCATAGCATAGCAATGTACACATGTCGTAGAATGGGTGAGCAAATGTATTTTAGGGTCATAGATATAACAAATGTGGTATTTTTTTCGCCAATTCTATATCAAATATTAGGAAGGCTTGCTTGGGTTGCATATGGCAAATTTCGGCTGCAGTTAATTGTGTTACATTTACGGTATCATCATCATTTGTACGCGGGTATCACACTGCGCATTGTGTTAATTGTGTGTAAATATTTTGACATATGGTTCCAATGTCTAATGCCAAATATTCTGGTATAGTTGTCTTTCTTTTGGCAGATTATTACAGTTGAGCCTCATTGCAAATGTTGTGTTAAATTGGGGTTTTATAAAATCGTAATAGCTCATAACTTACAAAGAGGTCATTGTGCACACTCTTGGCTATTACATAGATTGCTATGAAAATAAGACAATGTAAAATACCACTAGGTTACAAAATAACGATACAAATTTAAATAAATTTTATGAACGGAAAGCTTTTGAGCTACAAGTGTTCATCTAGCAAAACATTGAATTTCAATGCCACTGAGAATCACTGCAACTTTTGATATAAATAATACTGAAAATTTTCGTTTAAACCAGCGAATTTAAAGTGGGGTATCATAAATATATTTCCATGAACGGTAGTGTACGAATGATATATAATATAACTAGCGGACCCGGCGAACTTTGTCTCACCCAATTTAATGCCTTCAGATAAACTCAGTAGAAAGTGATATGATAAACCATGTTTTCGATTAGTTTTCCGCCGCAAATTCACACAACGAAGGCGCTTCTCCAAAACGTGAGAAGGCAACGTACAGCTGACCGCACGAAAAACAGAGAAATTCGAGATTTATTCGCGATTCGCGGAATGGATGAACAGTTGGAACAATGGGCATTCGTGATATAAAGACTTCCTTTTCTTTGAATTTGCCCTTGATGATCGTCGGTTAAATCACAACCGCGTACCGTTGCACAATTTCTGTTGATTCAGATTCCGCAATATGATAATGATCGATCCCACCTTCTTCTGTAAATTATGCAGCACATTAAGCGAGTTACAGAATTCGGTCTGATTGTTGGTCGATCCATCCTTGTCGGTTGCGCTGTAAACAGATTTGTTAGTGATGAGTTGTTCTTTCGACGAATTGAACTCGCAAAAATTTGCAGGGAACGATATCAGTTCTGTCGAAACATCAACACGAATTTGGCCATTGCCAAGCGTCAGCAGTTGTCTCAAGAATTCAGAAGACGATGGGAGGTTCTGCAAGGCGACTTTCATGTTCGTGGTCAATTTCAACTTGTTGAACAACAACAATTTTCAGAGCTCGTTTATTCGCCAACGTGCATTCAACCCAAATGGTGATTTTGCATTCTCGCATCAATTTAGCTTTTTCCAAATTCTTGGTCATTGCGTACTTTGGCCTTTCAACCGTGAAAAGATTCATCGAAAGTTTAAAAGTGGAATTTGCAGTTCGACTGCCTTCCAACAATGTGGCAGCGATGCCATAGGATGCAGCGGGCAACGTTATTTGAGATCTTGACCGAATTGTTGCCAGAATCAACAAAAAAAATGTATTGCCTGTCCCACCCGGAGCATCGAGAAAGTATATGCCTCCCATTTTATCGTTAACAACCTTCACCAGCGAATCTTACACGGTCTTGTACTCGGCATTTAACAGCGACATATTTGTTCGAACTCTTTCGGTCAGCTCACCTCGGTTATAGTCTTGCTCCCGTTAAAATTCGCGATCGAATGCATCTTGCATCGACGTATTTGGCGCTGGCATTCCCAATGTCGACAGCAGATTGCCACACATGAGCACGTACATGTGACTCCGAATAACGCAAACAATGTACGAATTTGAATCGCTGAAGCAGAAACGGTCGCTTCGGCGAGTCCGCTTTCGAGCACAGTTAAATTTTGGCAAGCCGCTCGAAATGTGGCGCACAGAACACCATACACAGTACGCAGGTAATTGAAGGATAGCAAAGAAAGAAGCATACATCTTGGCGTGGATGAACTGTGTATAGTCTGATTAATTATTGCACGATATTTATGTCATCTAAGGTATGATCGTCAAATAGGCGGCATAAGCCAAGCGAATAACTCTCCCTAAAAAACTACAAAGTCGGTTCGGAAGAAATGCCCGCAATCGAATCGGATAACTTAATTTTTCACAAAATTTCGTCGATAAAAAAATCAATTTTTCCCTAAGAATATTCTATTTTTTCATTCGAAAAGCCATTCCGTAACAATTGCACTCAAAATTCCATGCAAAAATAAAACAATTTTCGATTTTTCCAATGTCCCCACTTTTCCGATAGCTTTTCAAATAATTTTCCAACCAACATTTTCTATTTTTCTATTCGAAAAGTCACTACGGAACAGTTGCACACAAAATTTAATACAATGCTATTTTCATCAAACCAAGCGATTCAATGCAAAATTTTATCGAAAAATCCAAATTTTTCGAGTTTTTCCGGAATGTTCCGAGTTTCCCACTGATAATTTTTTCTATTTTTCCATTCGGAAAGTCATTTCGAAATCATTTTCTGAAATTTTTCAGAATTACATCATCCAAAATTATCAAATCATGCGATAATATGCAAAATTTCGTCGAAAAAAAAAAATTTAACTTTTCGAATTTTTCCGAATTTTCCAACAAAATTTTTCTGTTTTTCCATTCGAAAAGCCATTCGAGCAATTGCACACAAAATTCCATACAACAAAGCAATTTTCGATTTATCTTATTTTCCGACTTTTCCGGAGAATTTTCCCAAAATTTTCTTTCACATAAACCTTCTCCTGGCAATCACGAACAACTGAAAAAAAATTTCAGCCGTTCTCAATTGATGAATTACTATACATTTTTGCCACCATTTTTATATATATAATATAGATTTAATTTAGTGTTTTCTTTAAAAAGTGTCTTTAAGTATTCTTCTACTTCATATTTTTTTCTTCTTTGGGTGAAACAGTAGCTTTTCATCAACATATATTTTGTTTTCTGTTGAAATCGTCCCATCATGTTTGTAAAACAACTACTTAACCTGGTACATCCCTCAAAGTTATGGTTGCCCGCTTTTGCGACACCCTTCGAGTTTATAGCCGAAGACTTTTCGAGCTGTTGCATTTTCTTGCAGTCGCACAACATGTCTCAATCAGCGGATGCATTCTATTTGAATGCGCTGCTTGCGTTGCTTTAATTCTATAGCTGATACATTTTATGAATCATACGACGAAGGTGAATTCCGTTAACGATAATGGGTCCAAATGCATTCGAAGAATTACTGTCTTCGGAGTATATCAATAACATATTGGTTAGCTTGTGTCATTACCTCAGATTTTGCTCTATAGGTCAAGACAGGTATGATCAGGATATGGTACAGTTGGATTTTCGTTCATCGAAAAATGGGGTTTCCCGTGTAAAAAAGTGGAGATCCAATTGGATCTAAATATATCTCAACAGATCCGAAAAATAGTTATATCTAATAAGATCAGAACTTTTTTAATTGTATCTAATTAGACCTTATTCGATCCTAAATTTGTCCTAGTTACATATCTAATTAAATCTGATATCTATACAGATCCAATTATATCTGGTATTTTTAATTGTGTGAAATTGGGTTGGATGAGAGCTTGTACTTCGGATGGTGATATGAATAGAGCACAGAAATTGATTAATTTAATACGATATTAGGCAAAATTGACAAATCTCGAATCAGATAAGATCTATTTAGATACAACTATCCCAGCACTGATCTAAACTGATCCAATTACATATAGCCAATTTTAGATTGTGATTAGATCCAATTGGGTCTACACTTTTTTCGACGGGTTACCATTAAAATGTTTGTTCAGCTCAATCAATACTCGTCTCTGGATTTCCAGGCTGCATCTATTTTTTTGTATTTACAACGTAGGCAAGGACAGATAAGTCAAAATTATCTACTTCTTGTATGTTGTAGTTGTCGATGTTTACGCAACGCCCTCTCTGTTTTTTGAAACAAATAACATGATTTTGTCTATATGTATCTCCATGCCCTCTTTAAGCGACTACTTCTCAATACATGCAAAGGCTGCAGTTATATCTTGTAGTTCTCGGCAAATAATACCTCTATCGGCGTATGCAAGCAGCATGTGACTTTTATTACAGATGGTACCAGTTGTGTTTACTGCAGCTTTCCATATTATCATCTTCGCCATGATATTAAAGAGATCTCATGAGAGACTATAGCCCTATTTGAAGACTCACTTAGTGGCATATATCTCCGTCAGATGTTTGCCTAACTTTTTTCAAAAAAACTTTCGTGTAGGTCAATGTCATCCCGCAAAGTCGTATCAATTTTGCGAGGATACCAAACTTAGCCATAACATCTAATAGTTTCTCTTGTATCGGAATGTCAAATGCAGTTTTGTGATCGATAAACAGATGGTAAGTGTCGTAAGGGTATATCTTGGGACTTCTTCAGCTTTTGTCGTAGTGTGAGTACCTGGTCGATCGTGAATTTGCCCGGTCTAAGGCCACACTGATAAGGTCCAGTCAGGTTCGGTAGGATGGGCTTTAGTCTTTCGCATAATACACTAAACAGGACCTTGAATGCGATGGGCTAAAGGCTGATAAAGGCACACACTTGGACCTCCTTTTTTTATGCACAAGGTATAAACACTTCGATTTCAATTATCCGACTTACATTCCTTGAGCCAAATCGTGTTTATGAGCTGGTGCATGCATGTTGCCAGCTCATCGCCGCCGGCTAAAAAAAGCTCTGCCGGTAGTCCATTGGCTCCCGCAGTTTTATTATTTTTAAGCCCTGATCTCGTTTTGGCTCGGTGGTGGACAATCTACGACTGGCGTGATTTCATCACTTATGCTGCATTCGGGAACGAGTAGAGATCGAAAGGTTTCTCTCCCCATTTGCAGCACACTCTGCGTGTCCGTGACCAGATTTCCGTCTCTGTCCTTACGGGTGGGGATCCCTGTTCCAAAACCTTTGCTGTTAACCTTTGGTAGAACTTCCGGGCAACACCTCAATCCCTGTAGTTTTTGATATACTGGCTCTCTCTTTTCTTCCACAGATGCCTTTTCCGCCTGCACAGGCGTTTCATCCCCCTCCTCTACTCATTATTCTGCTCACAGGACTCCTTATCATTGGCTAAAATGTTGCCTTTGATGCATAGCACATTAAGTTAGACAATTTGCGACATTCCTCATCTTACCAGGGCTTGTCTGAGTGTGAGGGGTTTTATTATTCGCAATATGCTGCCAATGTGTGTCTTGAATCACGGAACTCGAGGTGTTTGTTTACAGTAATTGGGGCAGTTGGTTTAAATAGGCATCGGCTGCCTCTGGAATATGTAGACATGCGTTGTCTAGGAGCTTTCGCGTTTGGTAACGAGCGTTTTCTTGAGTCTTAAGTCACGGAACTCGAGGTGTTTGTTTACAGTAATTGGGACAGTTGGTTTAAATAGGCATCGGCTACCTCTGGGATATGTAGACATGCATTGTCTAGGAGCTTTCGCGTTTGGTAACGAGCGTTATTAGAACTGCCTAAGCCGTAAGTACCTTGACTGCAACTTTGTGGTGATCTGAGTCAATATTTTCACGACGCATCAGCTAACCAGTCTGAATCCGTTATCAGAGATGTTGCTGTGTAGACTTTAAAAAGCATCTTTCCTTTCCATTTTTGCATTAAAGTATTCCAGAACAACTTAAAGGTGCGGTGATATATTTCCTTCCGGCGCTCATTAAATGCATCTTGAGTATCAAAATCTGTGTCTTTTGTTTCAGTGTGTGCACAAATCAGGGTTATATAAAAATATATGGCTTTGATGCGGATAGTTTACATGGTGGTAGTGGTCATTTGCATGTTCGAACCGTAAGACCAGATGAAATCTCTTAGCGACTATGAATACTCATCCATACTTATGTCATTCTGCATGGCAGCTGTAAAAGATGTCACAGTTCTTTCGTCGTGTGCTTAGCTGTACCGTTGATCGCATTTCCTGTATTTCGGTGTTTTCAGCTTTGAATTTGTCGAGATCACACGCTAATTGGATGGAGGCACCATCTCTGTAGAGAGTTCGGGCAATCAAGGTGCATATTCTTTAATCATTGTCCTTATAACATATGGGGGGTTAATGTCTCTTTAATTCTGCGTGTTTTCATAATAATTGTTTTAGTTTAGGAAGAGTGGTCGATACTAGTTTCTTGTGACTGCCAAACCCGCTAAGAGAGCCGCTGTGTTGAGTTTCAGTAATTTCTGTTACCTACTCCCTAAGCGCCTTCTCGCATTTGCTACCTCTGAACAGATATGCAATCGCATGAGACCAGATGTAGAAATTTCTTAGCGAATATGACTCCAAACTCATGACTTTCTGCATGACAGCAGTAAAAGATGTCACAGTTCTTTCCTCTTGTGTTTAGCTGTCCCGTCGATCGCATTTCCTTTATGGCAGTGATGTCAACCCTGTATTTGTCAAGGACATCCGCTATTTGGATAGAGGCACCATATCTGTAAAGAGTTCGGATATTCGAGATAAATATTCTTACATCATGGTCCTTATAAAGTTTGCCGACATCGGCAACATTTAGATTCAAGTGTTTTATTCTAAGTGTTTTCATAATAATTGTTTTAGTTTAATGGGACTGACTTATTAGACCTCAGGAACTACCCAAATTCACAAAAGATAATCTCCCATAATCCTGACCATTATGCACACGAAAATACAAATGCCATAGGATTCATATTTTGACTGTTATCTATTGTAATATTAAAATCAAGGATTTTTTTTAACAACATCATTAATATGTATAAATAATTTTTTTACACAAAAGCTTGTGTTTTATTAAAACATATTAATTTGTATTAGCATTGGCATGATAGCAACTGTATATCGTCATTGCAATATTCGCACAGCAAAAGTAAATATTTCATGTTTACGTTTTTTTTTTTGTTATATTTTTTACTGAAAGTCAATTGTTTGCATATACTGGACTTTTTTCTTAAAACAATGTAGATTAATTTGCTACATCAAATAGTATTACAGTAATGAGCGGTATGTCTATAAATATTAACGCAACATGGACAGGCTGTTTATACAGTACACTCAAGGAATAAAATGTGTGTCTAAGAAATGGTACTAAGAACTAATACTAAAAAAACATCTTAAGTGTTTTAAGAAAAAAAAAACAAGAAAACTAAATAATTTTTGGAACTCTCATGAGGTTTTAGTTGACTTCTTAAAATAACCTTTCTAAAAATATGTTTTTGCCGCAATTTTAATAACCTTGCAAAAAAAAATCACCGCATCATCGTTCTCTGAGTGTAACGGACAATAGGTATAACGTATATTACATAACACCATGGCACCAATTAATTATCTCCTATAATTTTTATATTTACTATACCTCTTTCCTTCTCTTAGTTCCATAAATCCACCTCAATGTGTGAAAAATTGCACTTAATATCCCTTTAAGCCAATAGAAATAAAAATCGGATTACTGATATTTTATTCATTACCACAATAAATTGATCCTATTCAGGTTCTTGCAGTCAGCAGCAGGTTTCATTATGTGTTGAAGTTTTATTTGTTTTAGTTATTGTTTGTATAGTCGAAATATCCATTTATGTTTATGATTATTGTTATTATTCAATTTTATGTGGTTGTGTTAAATGTGTAAACAAACACATGTTGCCATATAGTTGGTTTTTGTTTCACATCCGTTTCCTGTGCAAGCAAAGCATTACAAAGAACGTTACAGAGTGGGTTTTCATATTTTTCTAAGGTAAAAGAAATGTAACATTTTTATCAAGGCAACAATATTTATATATTTTGGTTGTATTTTCTCAGAATTATTTACCATTTCACAGTTACATTTTCAATGTCATATATTTTGTGTGACTTTCATATACACTTGAAAAATCTTAACAAATGATTCTTGTCACACGTGATGTTATGCTTTAATTCATAGCACATTTTCATATCATATTTCTTTTGAACTTTTTGTGATAACCTTTTTTGCGCAGCCATTTATAGTTTTAAATACAAAAAATGCTTTTGAAATAAACATAACAAAAAAATATAATAACATGATAAATATCAAAAAAATTTAAATGCCATCATGTTAGGATTATGTCTCGAGTGACACACACACATATGCTTGCAACAGAGCTCTAAATACTTTTTAATGTTTTTTCACAATTGTTATGTCCATTGGCTACTTAAACTTATACGACACAGTTTTACCTAACCTTTGACCTTACTTAAGTCCTTTAACATGAATCTCAATCACAATGTCGCTCTATTGAAAAGGGTTTCTGACCCTTAGCTTGAGGTTTATTCTGAATTTGATAAGGATACTACAAAGTCATAACATTAGCTCTGAAATTTAATAATCTAGATTTGGTTATTTAACAGTCTTAGGTGTGAAGAGCGAAATATGTTATGAAAAAAATAGATTTTAAAGTTCCTTTAAAAAATTTCATACAAAATAATTTTCTTTCCTATCATTATTTATGTATGCAGACATTTTATTGAAATCTATACCCCAACCGCCGTCATACATCCACAATTGCAAGTTCTCATCTCTATCGCAATCAAATATTAAGATTTTGACCTAATTACCCTTGAGAGGAGTATTTGTACACCAAATGATAACAACAACAACAATAACAAAACACTACCCAAACTAATATTGCATTCTAACGAAGTTTAATCAATGTGCCTCTAAATCAAAATGCTGTCAGCTTCTTTGCCTAAAACTCCGGGAAACTTTAATATTTACACGCACACACATACACATTTGATGCATATTCAACACAGAGTGTGCGCATTGGAACAGCTGCTGCTGGAGTTGTGAGTACCAATCGACGATTTGTCAAAATAAAAAAACAAAAACTAAAATGCAATTTTCAGCCTTTTAACTAGAAACTGACATTTGCAAATGGTTTTGTTTGATTTGCAAATATATGTTAGTATTTGCATTTCTGCTAAAAATTGTTGGATTTTTAGTGCAAAGTTACTGTTTGCTGTTATGCACAGATAGATAACTTGGCTGGCTGTTGTACCACTTCAACGTTTGTTGAATGCACCAAATTGTTGACAACAACTAAATGAAAGTGAAAGCTCAGTGTGCCATGTGGCGAATGTCCTGCCAGTTTCCTTTGTTTTTTGCTGTTGTTTATAGGGCCAACAACACTACTGCCACAAACCAACTGGTTGGGGGAGTTTTGTTTACATTATTTGCGTGAATGTATGGGTGGGAGAGAGTGTTGGGCTCTGTTTTGGTTTGATACAAGAAACGACCCGGTACTACTCAAACTTCGTAAAACATGTATTGGGGCGAACATGTTGTGTGTGGCGGGGAAAGCTTTTTCGCTTGGCTTTGGAGTAGAGCAAGTGAGAGTGAAAGTAATTTTGTTGATTCGGAAACTGGCAGATAATTAACGAAATCGAGGCACTCTTTGTTATTTACATAAGTATGATATGTACCAAGTTCAATGGACACAAATTAAATATGTTCTAAGGGAAAGTGAGAATGGAAACTCATATACACCTAACATATTTTATATCTGTGGCTCAAATGTTTTACACTAATTTACACTAATTTAATTGTAGGGAAAGCTATCGCCACTATTAACCCAGCAAAATATTTTGTTGCAAAGAAACAATTACAGAATAGCTTTTACTGATAAGTAACAAGTTCCACTTTCGGTTGCACAATATATTATTTTTGTTTGAAATTGTCCCAAAACCAACATGTTCTCCTAGAACCTGTTATGAAATGAATTGCTACATAACTGAATTACATTTGCTGTTTTTTGAAATTTAATTGGTTTTCAATTGGGTGCTAGTTCGAAATAGATTTTAACTCAGATTTTTGAGTTTTTCTTAATAAATACCCTCTAAAAAATACTTATTTCGAATATGAATATTCATTTTCTGTTCTACGGAATCTGTGGTGCAACATGTTGTATATAATCGGTTATATGGAACCAGAAACAGAATAGAAAGTCGATTAAAAAAGAAACGATTCTAGTATCAATACCATTCGCAACAAGTTCTGAAAAATTTTCCTGGGAATGGTTCCCGCTATGCACTGACGAACGTACTGGGTTATCAAAAACCACGCTTCGACAAGCCCTGGCATAATGAGGAACGTCGCGAAAAGTCTAAATAAAACATCTGTGCGTACAGGGCAAAACTGTAACCAATGACATCGCGTGCAATGACGGTGCGCTATACTGAAAAGAGCAGGGAAATGAAACGCCTCTTCAGGCTAAACAAGCGTCTAGGGAAGAAAAGAAAGAACCATGATACCGAAAATTACAGGGCTAGAAATGAAGCCCAAAATTTCTACCAAAAGATAAAAAGAGATCCCCACGTGTAGGGACAGAGATGTAAATTTCGTAACGGACACGCAGAGTGTGTTGCAAATATGGAGAGAACACTTTTGTAATCTGCTCGTTACCGATGGCAGCATAAGTGACGAAATCACGGCAATTATGATGGAGTAGATGGTGCACCACCAAACCTAAACGAGATCAGCACGGTAATTGTACGGTTTATCAACAGGCCGGCGACGATGAGCTGCAACGTGCATGCACCAGCTTATTAACACGGTTTGACTAAAGGAATGTATATCCGATGGCCTGATTATTGAAATATGAGTGTTCTATGTCCTGTGCTTAACCCTAGAATGGTAAACATATTTTTTAGCACTTAATGGTAAACATCGCCTGTGAGGCAATTTTAAAAAAAAACGCACATTTCACCTGCGAAAAAATCAAAATGTATTAAAACAAAAACATATTTATTATATACTAGCTGGCCCGGCAGACTTCGTCCTGCCTCCAAATTATTGGAAAAGATGTTGAGGGCAGTTGAAATCTAATAACGATTGGTTTATTACTTTGGCCTCGGAAGTATTTCAATTTAAAGGGCGAGGTTTTCCCGGACAAATTCTGTACTTCATTTATCTAAAAGATTATTATATATTATTGCTAGAAATGATAAAATGGATTAGCAGTGTCGTCCATTATTTGATAAAAACTTATTTATTGATAGGCATATATTCTAAAATCCAATTTTTAAGCCGATTGACTGACATATAATTTTCTGCGTTGGTGTACTGGGTTCTCGTACCTTTAGGTTTTTGCGAATATCCAAAAATACATTAATTTGGCTCAACAACCCTATTAACCGTTTGGTCTTGGTGATAGTAACATTTTTTCCCATTTTCGGGGTTGTCCCCTAAAAGTTCGAAATGCGAAAAACCACTATGTAAAACTCTCTAGTTCTATAGTAAGTGCGCCAATGTAAATGTTCGCCATTCTACCTTAAACCTGTTTGCGGTCTCGGTGAACATCTACAGCCCATTCCCAACTTTCACTGACATTTTGGTGCAAACCGTTTTCGCAATTAGTGGTGATATCAAAAAATTTCACATCTATTTTTATATATAGACTTCTCACTTATTTTGATGTAAAAAAAATGTTTATATGTGATGTCATCAATCGTGACTAAATGACATTCCAAAAATTAAGTGTATCATAAGCTAAACACCGGCAACTGGTTCCAAACATACATTCAAAATTTTCTCATGCCAAAAAAATCATATATTTTAAGTTTAAGTAAAATCGGACAATCGATATAAATTTTCGAAATAATTCTACCCAGCCAAATCAACTGTGGGTCCATATACACAAAAAAAATTCTCATAATAAAATAAATATACATTCTAAATTTCAGTCAAATTGTTTAATTCGTTAAAATTTTCATTATAATTCCACCCTAGCGACACCTACCGGGTTAATTTATATAAAAATTTTTTTCTCAAGGTTTTACAAACATAAATACTAAAGTTCAGTTAAATTGGTACATGCATTCAAATTTTTGATACAAATACACCTCAGCGCCATCTACCGGGTCTATTTGTACATACAATTTTTTCTGATGATCAAACAAACATAGATTCTGAATTTTAGTTAAATTGACCCATTCGTTAAAATTTTGATTGTAAACCGACCCCAGCGCCACCTACCGGGTCGTAAAATCGGACAATCGATATAAATTTTCGAAATAATTCTACCCCAGCCAAATCAACTGTGGATCCATATACACAAAAAAATTCTCATAATAAAACAAATATACATTCTAAATTTCAGTCCAATTGTTTAATACGTTAAAATTTTCATTATAATTCCACCCTAGCGACACCTACCGGGTCAATTTATACAAAAAAATTTTTCTAAAGGTTCCACAAACATAAATACTAAATTTCAGGTTAATTGGTACATGCATTAAAATTTTTGATAAAAATACACGCCAGCGGCATCTACCGGGTCCATTTGTACATACAATTTTTTCTGATGATCAAACAAACATAGATTCTGAATTTCAGTTAAATTGACCCATTCGTTAAAATTTTGATTGTAAACCGACCCCAGCGCCACCAACCGGGTCCATTTGTACATAAAATGTTTTCTCATGATCAAACGAATATCCATTCAAAATTTCAGTTGAATTGGTACATGCATTCAAATTTTTGATATAAATCCACCCTAGCGCCACCTGGATTTGATTTTTTTCAACACAAACAATCTACGGAAAATTTCGAATCGAATAAAAAAAAATCAGCCAAATCGCTGCAGCCGTTCTCAAGTGATGGTATGACATACGTGGACCATTTCATTTTTATATATATAGATTTGGTTACAAAAATAAAAAAAACAATTCATTTTTTAAATAGCTTAAACATTTTATAGGCGTATTTGTAGATCACATATTTTTTTAGATTATTTGAAAAGATCTTTAACAAAAAAAAAAAAAAAAATAAAAAAAACACAGCTTGAAATAAAAAAAACTTCTAGGTCTTCTAGACCTGAGATCTAATTAACGTATAAAAGACTAATTCACAGCTTAAAACTTAAAAATAATTGTTGAGACTAAAATAAAATTTGTGGTTTTTTTACCTAATTTTTTTTGTCGCATTGCCAACAGTTTTGTGATCTGTGCTCTAAGCAGTATGTCTGTGCCCAAGCTCGTACAACACTCAACTAAGTTGGCACGTGTAATGGCAGAAATTATACTATCCTAAAATTCATGTATATAAGAAAATATGAAAATAACCATGATCCCAACTCCCAGTTAAAGTACTAATGGTTTTAATTTTCCATCCCTGACATTTCTATTGTCACTGTTCAATCTTACCATTTCACTCAGAATTGAAAGATACCATGTATCCCATGTATGTTTCAAACCGTTAACGGTAAAATGCACTACAGTAGAAATGCGTGGGCGTTAACTTATGCGTAGGGATTACACGCACAAGCATAGTTTAGTACACGCACTTACACTACATACATTTTTCACTCAAATCCGATAACGACATTTTTGCCTATCTGCAGCTTGATTCGTGGTGATCAAGTGCAAGGCAAATTCTTTTCAAAATTGGCAGCAGTGAGTTAAGTTCACAAGAATTAAAATATTGGAAAAAAAAAGTGAAAAGTGTCAGAAAAGAAGTTTTCATATATAGTTCTCTTGTCATAAGTGGAGATCTTAAAAGTAAAATCCTTTTAAAGCGGTGTTAGTGGGTAAGGATATTTTCTAAAGGTAAAATATAAAATTTTTTTATAAAAAAAGTGTTATTTTTAGTGTTTTTTTAAACGATTAACCTGGAAGGAGTACGCACGATTTATTTTATTTGTCCCGATCAATAAAATTGTGCTAAGTTTCTACCCAAAGCAGAAGAAAAGTAAATCTGGAAAAAAAGAAAAGGGTAAATATTTCTTATCAAACCTGCTACCACGCAATTTGGTGACTGTGTCCGTTTTTTTTTTCTTAGTTTTCCTCAATTTTACCGTCTCTCGAGTCTTACATCGGCCACAAGGGCCTACGCGACAGCGTGTGTTGCTAAATTGGACCGAGAGACATAACCTTTAAAGGAGCTTTGTAAAATTCCCGCATCACGTTACGTAACGTAACCATTGCTCAGCTTCAACAAAGAGTTTTCTTTTATTAGTTCAAATTGAACCACAAAGTTAGAATTATTCTTAAAGTAAACTAAATCTCTAAATTTCTTCAAAAAGTTAAAAAAAAAAAGAAATATATACATAACCTAATTCACTAAGGCCTAGATTATTAGAACTAAAAATTATTTTTTTTGTAAAGTTCTTACAGTTAAACTACAAAAAAATAATACTAGTTATATTTAAAATTTAATTATGATTTTTTTTTTTTTTTTTTTTTTGAAAATTTATACTCTGTATTTGAATTTGAATTGAAAAAAAATACTTAAATTTAAAGTTAGTTGAATTAAATTTAACTTTTAACAGTCTAGCAACACCAAAACCTTATCTATAAGATTCGAAACATTTTTTTTAAACATCTCAACATTTTCCGGGAATTCATCTTCAAACTACGCTGGAAGGCCTTCTCGCATCGTTGGATGAACCACCACCGAAAAGAAAAAAAACTGTAAGTGAGAAACCAATGTACTCTAAAAACAATTAATTTATAACTTGATATAAGTTTGACAAACGAAAATGAGTAAGAGAGAGATATTTGCGAATGTCTCTTTCGTTTCTTTCCTAAACCTTTGTGATCAGGTTTTGTTGTTGTTGTTTGTTTTTTTTGATATTTTTGCTATACTAAGAAGTTGTTAGTGTTAAAAATTCTTCTTTGCTCATTATTTTTATGTTTTATTTTGATTATGTTCTTAATAGAAAATAAACCAGAGAAAAGAAAATGGTAAAAATGAATATGGAATAAATTTCTTTGGTATGTAAAACACAGGGCCGGCGGTTAAAGGTTTTGCTGAAGGGGGTTTTTTGTAAAAAAATGTTGCCAATGAAAAATCCAATGGATGGGTGGGTTTTGAGGCCTAGAGCTTTCACATCTTTGCTCTAAACGATTTTTTTTTTGTATGAATATGTGTGTTAGTCCGTTTAAAGGAGAATTTGTTAAATATTTCGGGTAATGGGCCATAAAGCGCGCGTGATAATTTTTTTTTGTAATTGTTTAGTATGTTTTGCGGGACAAGAACCCAGCCCACTTCTCCGTTACAGAGTTAGCTTGCCGAGCACGCGCGTACCGTTCCAAAAACGCTAGTATCGAACAACAATGTATCCGATTCTTATCGTGTATATTGTATGTTTCTACACACGAGAGCACGTTTTGATACGAGTGAGCGATCAGGAAATATCGCAAAAAAAAATAAAGTGCTTCGCCTCACAGGCGATGTTTACCATTCTCTTTTTACCCATCGCATAAAAGGTCCTGTCGAGTGTGTTATGTAAAAGGCTAAAGCGCATCCTAGCGATCCTCAATGATTCTTATCAGTGTGGGTTTAGACCTGGCAAATCCTCGACCGACCAGATATTCTTACTTTCTTAATTTCCCTTTACAACCTATGAATGAGGTATGGGATGCTTCTCGCGTTGTTTTGAATTAACACGCATTCTATTTTAGATTCACAACAATAGGCACCTACATGTTTGTCGACGAATGCAAATGTCACTATTTGAGAAGCTTTTACTAGACATGCCGAGTGATTAGACACTTGTACTGCGAAATTGCTGACGACAACATCGATTTGGCCGGCAATAAAAGAAAAATGTAGATGACTGACATCCCTCATTTTAGTCACGTGTACTAACCACTATGCCAGATATACGCACTACGACAAATCCTGTAGAAGACCCAAAAAATGCAGATTGACACCTACTATCGGTTTATCGAATACAAAGCTCTATTCGAAAAAAATTATTAGATGCTATGGCTGAGTTTGGCATCCCCGCGAAGCTGATATGACTTTGTGGGATGACACTGACCCACACGAAGGCGTCAGTGAAAATAAGCAAAAATCTAACAGAGCCAGCAAGTCTTTAGGCAAGGCTATAGACTGTCATGTGATATCTTTAACATCATAATAGAGATGATCATACGGAAGGCAGCAGTAGTAGCATGACTTCTACTCGCGTATGCCGCTGATATAGATATCATTGGCCGAGGTCTAAGTAATGTTACTGCGACCTTTTCAAGCATTGAGAATCAGTCGGCAGATGTGGGTCCAGTATAATCAAATTCGTAATGTAGATCAGCATAATAATTAACATCACTGTTAAAATAATTTTATAATTATAAACAATAACACAACGCAACAAATTTTTTAATGTAAAATTTCACGCTGAATTCAAATCTGCTCTCAGATATGTGGAAAGTAGAACAGTTTTTTGATACCGACTTCTAGTTAGTTGATCCTTATGTAAAATATCATGCTGAATTCAAATCTGCTCTCAGATATTTGAAAAGTAGAATGGTTTTTGAGATATGGTCAAATTTCTATTTTTAGTGTTTTGAAAAAAGGTAGCTCTACTTAAATGCCATTTTCTCTGGTTGTAGTTCACCGATGTTTGCAAACTGTGACGAAAATATAATAAAATTATTTTTTTAAAAAAACGATAGCTGTTTAAAATCCAATCATAAATGAGAAAGTGATGGCACTTCAAAGTTGGATTTTTGTAAAAATTTTAATGATTTTTCAAGTTTTCGCTGTCTTTAATTAAGTTTTTTCCGTGTTTCCGTAAAAATTGCTCAGGTTTCAGACAACTACATGATAGAATAATATGTTACAAAAATTTTTCTACTTTTCAAATATCTGAGAGCAGATTTGAATTCAGCATGATATTTTACATAAGGATCAACTTATTAGAAGTCGGTATCAAAAAACTGTTCTACTTTCCACATATTTGAGAGCAGATTTGAATTCAGCGTGAAATTTTACATTAAAATGTATTATTAAATGTCCCGGATACAGAAACTTTTGAAAATTTTTGTCATAGTGTAATAATTCGATCATTTCGAAACCTCAAAACTCACACATTCCAGTAATAATAACAAACATATAATTAACAAAATAAAGCTGTTATGTTTTAGGTGACATAAATACAAATTAAAAAATGTTTGCTGTTAATTCAGATAAATTAACTTAATCACTTTCAAAATAATTGCCACAAATGCCAATTTTTATTTCATTTCATTAATTTCACTCACAATCTCTCTCTTTCTCTTTTATCGACACTGAGGTTACCTTCCCCAGCCATTTAAATCTATATTTAAAAATATTGTTTTTAACAATTCTGCTCTGTTAAACTTGATTGCTATTGCCCCGCTCCCCCCTTAACAACCACCATAAATTGTGTGTGAGTTGTAAGTTCCCTTCATACAAGTTCAGTACACCTCGAACATCAAACACTTTTCTAGCCGAAGGTACATCATACACGCGCTCGTTTTATTATTTGTGTGTTTGAGTGTGGGTGTGGATGTGTGTGCGAGAGAATTGTTTGGGTTCTTGCAGGTAAACACATGCGGAAATTTAGTTGCAAACCATTCGTCGTCCAAGAAAGCACTCGATGTTTTTATTTTCAAAAAATTACTAGATGAAAATTATAAGACCGTGTTTTCATCAGCCGTGAGTGATAGTGAATGACAGGTCTATCATTGAGCGTTTAGAAGCGTCAAAATTTGTTACAACTCGTCAAAGTGAAAAAAAATAAATATCTTTCTTAATTAATAAATTAACACCTGAGGAAAGAAAGCGGTGTGCTTTTCGCAGGGAGGTAATAGAAAAACACGCGTGCTCGGTACGTCAAATTTTTGAATAGCTCGCAGAACCCCGGGTAAGGGTCTGCACGAGTGTGCGTGAATGTGTGAGTGCGTGAATGTGTGAGAGAAAAGTGCTAATTTTATAAAAAATAAATAAATCAAAAAATAACCGTTGTTCTTATTATACCAATAGCCATTGTCTTCTGGGCCGTTTAAGCGGTTATTAGCCTTAAACTTTCGATTTTCAATGCTATCTAGTGTGGATACGACGATGTATAGCATTGAAAGCAATTGTGGTGTTAAACAACAAAGTCTTGTATAGAACCCTCGCCTTCATCGAAATGTCTTGGATCGAAGTGTTGTTTGTTCAAGTGTTGATTGTGTAATCTGAGATGAGAAAATAATAATAACAAAAATAATAAAAGAAAATAAAATAAAATAACAGAAAAAATACAACAATGTTTCATACTTCATATACTTCTTGCTGGTATAGAAATATTTTATAAAGTATTAAATAATAAAAGAAAAAAAATGCAACAACATTTGACATACTCCTTGCAGGTATAGAAAAAATATTATGAAGTACAAAAAATAACAAAATCAATTAGTAGTAGGCACGAAAAGTAATTACTGTGAGAAAGAAGAAAAAAATTATACATATTTTTTGTTTTTGTTTACCATAAATTGTGGCGTTTAATGCCACAGCACAGGTCTCAGTGAAAGTAAAATGGAAAAACAAACAACAACCAAATTAAAAGTAAAAAAAAAATCGTTGTAGATAAAAATGAAAAAAGTTTGTGGCCAATATATTGCGGCAAAGCCGAGGCGCAACTTAAAGATATAATGTATAATAAAACGATAAAAAAAATATAATAATTTAAAACAAATTATGAAAATTTATCCTTAAATTTGTGGCTTAAAATATTGGAAGTTTTAATTTAATAGTTTAATTTAGATAAGTTTATAGAATATTTCAAAGTGTTTAAAAATGTGGTTTAGAACAAAAATATTAGTTTTAATTTTGACATAAAAATTAATTTTTGTATAGACAGAGCTTGAAATACACGTTTTGTTATAAAAAGCTATGTATTGTTTAAAAGAGGCACGACTGTAATATGATAGATGCCACGAAGTGACTAATCTCTTATTTACTAACCTAAATCACAAAATTCTAATGAGGCGGCAACAAAGATGTTTTCTCCCAATTGGATCGGAATTAGCAAATAAACTAGATAATTGAGCTAAAAAATGTTAAACTAATGTGAAAGTGCAGTTTTTTTTAAAAAAATTTCATCATTCCCATCTTTTTCTCTATTATGTTGACACAGATGCCACATGTAATGTTATACATTTCCTGGAGCATACGTTACGTCATTACTCAAGAGGCAGTTAATGCTATGTTGCTTGGATATCGCTTTGCACCAAAATTTCGCGAACTGCACCCAATGAGTTGTCGGAGGTGTAACATGTTGTCCCATTTTGCTGAAGTTTTATTAACATTATTCTTCTAACAGATATTCATGCATCCATTGTCGCATGAAGAATATAAGTTCAGGCGCTTGGGTCTTTGGCGCTCCGTAAATAATTCGTCACACAAAGTTTGGATAGTGATGCTCTCAACTTTAATCCTCCAACGAAGTTTGCTCCAGCGGTGTTGTCCATCGAGTTTATTTTCGAAGATGAGATCCGAATATCTTTCTCTCGAAGATTTGCAGAACAGATTAATTCGCTTGTGTCATGCTACTTGTGATTATGAGGACCGAATAGCATTCTCTCGAAGATTTGTAGAATAGATTGATTCGCTTGTTTCATTACGCCGTATTCTGCGCTGTAGAGCAAGAGATGTAGGATAATTTTCTGATAAAGTTGACGGTTTGCGATCAATGATCTCTTGATTTCCAGGCTGACATTATTATTTTTGTTTACGGCAGAGCCATGGTAGACAAAATCATCTACCACTTCAAAGTTATAGTTGTCAACGTTCACGCAGGGTCCAAGACGAGTGGCCTCTTTGTTCGTTGAAAGAAATAACTTGGTTTTGTCCTCATTTATCCCCACACCCACTTCCGCCGACTGCTTTTCAATACTTGAAAAGGCCGCAGTAACATACCGCAATCCACGGCCAATGATATCCATATCATAGGCATACGCGATCAGCATGTTACTTTTGTTAATAATTGTCCCACGATCTGTATTACAATCTTAAAGAGATCGCAAGACAGACTATCGCCTTGTCTAAAGCATCGCTTGGTAGAAAATTGCTCTGTTAGATTTGTGCCTATTATCTTTGAAGACTTCGTGTCAGTCAGTGTCATCCTTCAAAGTCGTATCACTTTCACCGTATTAGTTTTTTTCATATCGGACTGCCGAATGCAGCTTGATAATCGATAATCGACAGATGGTATGTGTCGCTCTGCATTTCTTCGGTCTAATCTGGGATTTGTCTTAGTGTGAATATCTGGTCGGTCGAGTCCAATGTAAACAAAATCATTTACCACTTCAAAGTTATGGTTGCTAACGTTTACACAGCTTCCCAACCGAGTAGTCTCTTTATTCGTTGAAACAAATAACTTAGTTTTGTCCACATTTATCACCTGACCCATTTCCGCCGACTGTTTCTGAATGTTTGAAAGACCGCAGTAACAACCCGCAGTAGTCGTCCAATGATACATATATCATCGGTGTAAGCGAGCATCATGAGATTTCAAAGACACAAAGAGAAGGAAGACTAATAGTTTATAATTTCAAAAATTTCAAAAGCTGAGTTATCTCCTTTCACGAGCCGAGGATTCTTTGTATAGGAATTATTTTTGAACTTAAAAAATAACGGCCAAATGTAATTTTTTTTTGCAAAGAATAAAAAAAGAAGATAATATAAAATAAATATTAAATAAGAACAGTAATGTTTATTAATCATTATGCTAGAAGTTCTGCAATATTTCCATACAAATATATTCTCATTAAGGTTTTAAATTCGGATATTCGCGTAATACTTTTTAAAGATTGTGGTAAATTGTTAAATGTAAATTTTATATCATAAAATTATTTCTATGAATCCGCCGAGGGAAAGGACTTTGTTCCTAGTACTACTGACCAATTATACCCCAATCAATGCTTTCAGCTGTAGATTAACATTACCCATTCAAAAAACTTACTTGTTAATCATTAAATGCCAACGTCACTGTTTGAGAAGCTTTTACTAGAAGTTGCTGTCGACAACATCGAGGGGGCTGGCAATGAAAGAAAAATCTAAATATCTTGAGAGAGGAATCCAACCATGGATATCCAGCATGGTTCTCGCGTGTTCTAAACGTCATGCCACGGCCGGTTTCAATGTCCCCTAAAATAGTCGACACAAGTGGTGGCCAGGAGACACTTCACCCCAGGTTTCATTCAGGATACTTACTTATGTGGCGGTAACATAGATATTTTCTATATGGTAGACCAACAGTTTTGTGACATTTCAAACGATAATAGAGAAACCTACTATTAGATGAATTCACAAATTAGCGGTTTTTTTTAATTAAATCGCTCATTGTGGTCCGTGGTCATTTTAACACTGCTACAACGTAAAGCGGAAAGTTTTCATGAAAAGTTGTCATAAAAAAACACTTAATTTCCCTTTACACTCCATGAATAAGGTGTGGGATAGCTTTTCGCGTTGTTGTTTTAGATTCACAACAAACGACACCTACTTGTTTATCGACTAATGCAAATGTCACTGTTTGAGAAGCTTTTACTAGACATGCCGATTGACTCGACACTTACACTGCGAAGTTGCTGACGACCACATAGAGGGGGCCGGCAATGTAAGAAATTGTATTTTTATTTTTTAGATGACTGGAGCCAGAAGTGGAATCTGAAATCTCCCGCATAGTAGTCGTGTGTTCTAACCATCATGCCACGGCCGGTCCCTGGAAAGGGGTTTTATAAAATCTCCTGCATTTTCTTTGCCAATAAGTTCTTTAACTCCTCAAGGCATCACTTTTTACCCCAAAACTTCTTGAACTGCAGCTAATGAGCTGTTACAGTTTCGATTGGCCATGCATTCTACCCCACTTATCCCTACATGCGTACTATCTTTAATGACCCTATGGTAAGCGAACGCCGAACCACCGAGTAAAAAATGTATGCGCACGAAAGCGCATCATGGCCGTGACATGATGGTTGACACACTCGACTATGATGAAGATCCATAGTTCGATTCCTGTCTCTATCATGGGTACATAATTAAGTAACCTTTTCATGGGGACTCATTTCATTAGATCGACATGATATTTCATACAAAAATAAGATATGACAAACTGCATTGCTTAGGGTTTGTAGAGAAAGAACAGATGGTACCCTAATAATTAGTGATTTCACCACCTACGTTCTAGAGGTTCATGACAAGATCACGGTCGTTGATCCTAAATCATTGGAGCAAAAAAGTCATGTTGCAATATATCATTCTGTATTCACTGTAATAAAACCCAAACTAATTTTTCAAACAATATTTTATTTTTATTTGTGACATTCTAAGCTATACATCAACACAATAAAATCTTTCAACTCTTCTATCGGAAGAATTCTTTTACGTTACCTCTATCACTTTACCTTTCTCCAGTTTCACTGCTGCAAGTCTAGAATTTTAAGAACCCATATAATTCAGCCACCTACTTAAAACCAAACAAACGCCATACCAACGTAATAAAGCCTCTATCGCTTATTACACACATATAACACAGAGTTTCGAAATACTAAAACGCAAATACAAATCATCTATGCTTGTACTTTTAATACAACTCACATTCCAATACGTATCTAAATGTTAAATATCTGTGATTATTCCGAACAAAATCGTTATCACTCCGGATGTTTGAAGAGTGCTCCAAAATTTAAAGCGCATTATTTATTTTTATGATTAATTTATAAATTAATAATTAACATGAACTTGTATTTTGTTGCTATTTATTTCATTGTGTCTGAGTAGACATTGTATGCGTGGGCGCACCGTTGCCCCGACAACAACAATAGCGTCTCTTTGTACGTTGCTGCTTAAACAGTCGCCGCTGTTATATTTACATTGATTTCCATAAAACGCAAACGCAACAAACAAAAGCATAAAGCCGCAAATCTTTCTACCACTCAGTACACCGTTGCTGGAACTCAATCTAGGCTTGCTACCTTTTTGCGCGATTTTATTGTCATCTCATTAATTAGCATCTAGGGGAAATATTATATGAAACTCTACCATTTGTTGGTGTAAATTACAATTTACGATGTTGCCTTAAATGGTGCGGTTCAGGGTGTCTGTCGTTGTTGCCGCTGATGTTATGATGCTTGTGATGACGATGACGCCAGTGTTGGCGGTGGTGGTGTTGATGGCTTCACTGAAGGTGATAGTGTTGGTCTTGGCATAGCGCTCTTGACGCCATGACCGCTGAATGTTCGCATTTAGTGTTATTATTGTTATTACGATCTGACTCAGTTTCAATTACTTGGGATTATTTTACTCCGTTAATTTGTGATTTTATTTAATCTTTTAAAAATTCCCTTCTGTTGTGTAGATAACATCTTGTTTGGCTTTTATGTATTCTATGTTTTCCTATTATGGATATTACGTTCGAAAAAAAAAGAAACTTCAGTTGTTGGCGGAGTGGGCGACGTGTGCGGTGACTGTTATTATTTTCTCTTTCTAGCTTTTCCCCAAAATAACGCAATTTAAAGTTTTCCCATTTCGAAATGTTTTGCAAACAAATGGGAGTTGTTGCAAATTAAATGAGACATTTTGTAGAAGTAATCATATGTGTCTGTTGTTGGCGTTGACTAAAGGGAAACAACAAAAAGTTTTTAATTTTAATCATATGAGTTTGCAGCATTTGGGGAATAGACTTTTGTTATTGAGTATCTGTTTGTTAACAATAAAAAAAACTCTCATTAATATAAATTAAGGAATACAATTAGATGGAATGTTGATTTTCGCAAATAATTTAATCAGTTAATGGTTCAATAGGTATGAGAAAGACTGTTTATTTGTTATAACTCAGTAGCAGAAATTCCGGTCACGTTTTCATTAAGAAACGTTTCTACATATTGTTACGGAAAAGTGGTTTGGGTATCAACGAAATTTTCAAGGTATATTAAATATTTGATATAACAATGAATAAGACATTTTTTGGTGATGTAAATATTCCTATGCCATTTGAAAGTAAGTATTGTACAACTTTCAAAGGGGTTGGTGCTATGTGGGTACAGTAAAATGTTATGGTCCTCGTAAGTTTATATTATTTTTGGCCAAAACTGTTTGGAATAAGATCTAAAAACAAGTGTTTTAGTCCTTCCGATCTAAATACTGAGTTTGGAATTTTGTAGAATGGTTTAACCCCATATCTGCAATGTTGATAGCTCCAATACCCTCACCCTTAGGTATGAGGGTGTATATTATATGATACGCGAAAAAGGGTAATGCATTAACGAAGACGAGTTGACCTCCTAGTATCTTAAGGCCAAATTCGTTTTATTACTGTTTAAGACGAATAAGACATGACCGTCATTCTAGCTGGTGGCCACAATAACTCGAACAATCCTCCACTGATCCTTATTATTTATCAGCTTTAAAGGTATTCTAAGTGAAGCTATGCGATTGTAAATCAGCTTTAAAGGTATTCTAAGTGAAGCTATGCGATTGTAAATAGGCAGAATAGTCTCACCCCTTCTGTTACCTCTCAAACAAAATTACCAATTTTTAAAAGAATTATATATTTTTTTTTTTACTTTCAAACTGGAAACTGGAGGATATTTTAACTATGTAGGTTAATAATCTTACAAAAGTAGGCAACACCCCTTCTAACCAAAACAAAATCCCACACCTCTTCTACAATCACCCATACAAATGATCCATATCATTTTTATAAGTACATAAGTAAAACGCTTATGGAATACTGACACAGATGTGAATATGAACTATATAGGCTGACCCCTTCTGTTTCCACCCACAAAAGATGACCTATTTCTGGATCTATATCCATATTCTCCCATACTTTCCAATCGGACAATTTGAGAATATATAAACATTGTCAGGTTAATAACATTATAAAAGTATGTAAAATGTTAGAAAACTGAAATCTTTGCAACGCCCCTTTTGGTACCCAGCATACAATAGACCGAATTCACCCTCATATTTTGCGCAACATGTACTATAATATTCGCATAGTAATCAGCCTGGTACCTTCCTATTACTTCCAAACGGATAACTCGAGGACTTTTGCATTTTTGCAATTATCTTTTAACAGTGACAACCCCTCATAAAACCGAAACCTTTGCCACACCCCTTCTGGTACCTCCCATTCAATCGACCGAGTTCACCCTCATTGTTTTGCTTACATAGATTTTTTGTAAGTACACCAAATTCAATCGTATTTGGGTAAGAAGCACGTTTATGTAATTTTCGCTCAGGAATGAATATGGATTATATCGACCGACCCAATCTGGTACATCCCTTACATAATGACCTGTTTTTGGAAAGTTACTATTTCTCCCATAACTTTCAAATGGACAACTGGACGATATTTGAATTCGGTCTGTTTAGAAAACCGAAGTAATTGCAATACTTTTTCGGGTACATCACATACTAATGACCCAATTCACCCTGATAGCTTTACATGCTGATCTTTCTTGTAAGTTTACTGAAAACAGTCAAATATTTATCAAGATTAATTCTTGTTTAGTTTTAACTCAGGAGTAAATATGGACTATATATGCCGACGCCTTCAGGTTCCTCCTATACAAAATGACCTACTTTTGGAAATTAATATCTCTCTCACATCTTCCAAACCAAAAACTGCTGGATTGTTGCATATGGTTAGTTTAATTATCTTGTCATAATAGGTAAAACCTTAGAAAACCGAAAGATATGCCACACCCCTTCTGGTACCTCCCATTCATAAGACCGAAATCGACCATATTGTTTAACATGCATATCTTGTTCTAAGTCCACAGAATTCAGTCGAATTTTGCACAAGGTAATCGTTTATAGCAGTGGTAGGCATTCCCGAACGAACGCATACAACAAAATCGTGGTCTTGTGTGCAGTCGCACAAGAAGCGTTAGCACTTTCGAATTGTAAACAGTGCAAATGTTGTACTCTCCCTAAAATTTAACATTGTTTCTCTGTCTATACTTGTGTCTGTTTTAGTGTTGAATGAAAAACAACACTAAAGCATATGCAGACTGCTTTGAATAAAACGTGTGAATCGTCGATGATGTCTGTTTGAAAAAACGATTATTTTCGGCCTTGCACGGCTATGATATACCTTACACTGAGTTACACAGTGCAACACATGATTTTGGGATTCAATTCTGAGAACTACATGTGAAAGTAGCCCCAAAAAGAAGAAGTTCTGCATCATTCGTTATGTCAAATTACATGCCATAATAATATAATATCGATTTGAAGTTAGTATCGTATAGGGGAATTAGTCGGGTTTTAGGCTCTTTTGTTATATTATTATATGGTGGCGTATGATTATCATAAGTAATATTCCACGTTAATCATACGCCACGGAGTACAATAGTTTTATTGTAACTGCTACAAAATAAACCCAGTTCAAAATCATTTGATAAATGGAAAAGTGAAACTGTTGCTATAATTATAGTATTAAACGTGCCCTTACGAATAAAGACTAGACATGTCCTGCTGCTTCTACTGGTGCATCCTATACAAATTAACCATAAAAGATCTTTTCGGTACCCACCTACAAAATGAATTGAATTTTTTTACAGTGTAACTACATTTCTGTAAACATCTGGCCCCACGACCAAAAGTCCAATCTCAAATTGATTACGTTGCAAAAAGAGCATGGTAGTTACGTGTTCTTAAAACTATGCCACGACCAGTCCCATATCAGACAAATGGTGAGGGTATTTATAAGCCTGTTCTATACTGGATATTGTTCATATCTCAAAATAACTCTTTGTCTTTGCCAAAAACTAATAATCCCCCTTATTTAGTATGTCGTAGTCACGTCGAATCTTTGCCATTTTTAAATTTGACGTCGCTGATGTCATTTGTGTGACTGGAATACGACTGCCTTGTTCCTATTATGTTCTACTTCATCAGCTGATGAAAGATTTGTCTTTCTGTTTATTATTATAAATTTTATTCAAATAAAAAAAATCGAATATTGTCGAAAGTTGGCTACGACATACGTTATAAGATGGATTATAAAAAATTCGTACCAGTCAATTTTAAATCGGTTAACTTGTTGTGTCTGGTACTCCGAGTTGTCTATTAAACGACATGTGTCTTGTACGTTCTCATCTTTGTAATAAAGTTTCGGTTCAGTTAGCCTATAACTAGATTGCATGATAAATCACCTCCCGCTGGAAGCTCTCTCATATCCTATACATAGGATGCAAATTCATTTGTCTAGCAAATGGTAATTTAGTTCCAAAACATTCAGTACATTTTATTGATTTTTTTACATTTCTATAAATTTGGTTTTGTTTATTTTTCTCTAAAAGAAAATTTGACAACGAAAACTTGAAAAAAATGTTGTTGATGTCTCTTGATTATTTTTCGTATTAACTCAAGTTTCATATATTAAATTTTCCTAGTCAAATGCCACACTGTGCGACGACACCTCAACACGTTGTCATTTCCTTAATCCTCATTTGAGTGACAAGTAAATTTTATTACCGTGTATATTATTGCCCTGTTTTATGTAGTAATTGTGTGTATTTAATTTTAGTATTTCTACAGCGATTTTCATGGCAGACATATTTTCACGTATTTTATGTGTGAAATTTGTCATTTTGTTGTTTTTTTTCTCTACAAGAAAATGTGCCAACAAAAATTGTACGAAAATTTTGTTGATGTCTAAAGATTTTTTTTTCTGGAGGTCATATGAAATTTTGTAGGATTTCAATTATCTATTTAAAAGAGTTTAAGTCATGAAAAAAACAAAACAATAATACAAACAGATTACTAACAGTTTATTGTTTTAGTTGTTTGTATACATAAATTGTTTAATTTGTGTGTTTGAGGAAAAGAAAATACCGAATAATGGCATTTTGTTGGTTACTGTAGGGACATTTTTAAAATGATGGGAAATACAAATTTACAATAGATTAAATAAAACCATATTCTTTAATTCTTGATATAAATAATTTTTTGTCATTTTCCAACAAAACCTAATTTCTTTCGAAAATAATTTATTTACTGTTATTTTACTTGACATTTTATGCAGCTTTCAATAACAACCACTTCTTAAATATCTACGAGCCACTTTTACCCTATAATTAATCTATTAATACGCCCCAGATTAATGCCACCATAGTGCATCTTTATCATCTACGCTGCTGTAACTACCTTCATAAACAGCATGAGTCTTATCGTCGTCCTTATTATTATTACTATTATGTGTGCAAAGGGTAACAACAATAAAAGCATCCGCATATCTTATCCTGCTGCTTCTTCAACCAATCGCACGCACACACATACAGTCTCAAGTGTCTGTTGCATTCGTTTCTCTTTTGTGCTGCTCTTTGTACATCGACTGCCTTACTGTTAACCAAAGTGCTAAATACTTTGGTCTTTGCTAAAAGCTTTGCTATTAATTGCACTGAGTTTTAAAGTGTTATTGCGATATTAACTTAACACTGACACAGAGGCACACACTTACGCACTTGCACAGAAGAGATATCAACCAAGCGAAGAAAAATTGTCTGAGAATTATGTTAAATGTAATGTAAAATTACATTTTTATTTATCACATAATTAATTCTAGATTATGCTGAGGAGGAAGGGCTGTTTTTAAGGATACAGTATTGCGGAAATTATATTATGCAAATGTTGTCAATGTTATGGATAATGTTGTAGGGTAATCATTTGTGTTGGCTAAAGGGTGTTGTATAGCAACTTAGTTTGAGATATTTGGTAATTGCAGTGTTATGAGGAAAAATAGATTTAGTATTTCAGCACATATTCTAAGCTTTTTGTAGAAATGTTGACTCTTAGAGGATAACTGAAACAGGACGGCTAGACTAAGGAAAAAGTCTTAAATTAATTGGCACAAATGTCTCAAATGAAATCATTGTTCCTAATGGGAGGGTTATAACTAACGGTTGCTGACGTTTCACATGTAAATACAAAATATTTCATTCAGAAATTATTGAAAAAATATTAAGTTTTGGGAAATTGGCTCATTTGTATAGGAGGCACAGTAAGGACTGCAGAACACGTCCGATTTGTATTCGTCAGTCAACGTTCAATAAACGATTACCTTGACAGAATTTAGAGTACGTAAAAAACAAATTTATGCATGTGAAACTATATATACAAAACTGGTATAAATTGGGTCACTTGTAAGGAAGGTATCCGAAGTGGCATAGCTATTGTTAAGGTTTTCTAAGATTTTACCTTTTGTTACAAGATAATTAGACTAACAAACTGCAAAAGTACTGCAGTTGTCTGTTTAAAGGGTATGGCAGAAATATAAATTTTCGAAAGGGGCGAAAAATTAAGTGAATCCGGCTCGAAGGACCAAATGAACGATTATATTTTAATAAAAACAACCGTCCCGAAGGAGTAGTTATGAAAAATATGAACTTACTTGCTAACATTGAAAATAAATCTTAATTTACCTAACCTAACGATAGGAAAGGGAAGAAATTGTCCATGTATCATAATAAGCGGCCACACAAGCGCAGCATGACTGTAGGAAATGCAACGCCTTATCAGCGTGGAATATTCTATACTATATATACACTATTGCCCCTGTGTGTATGGTTTCCCTTATTTCCTGCCACATTCTGGTGACAATTCATTTATTTGTGTTAATAACGGAACACCACACATAACAAAAATAGAAAACCCATGTTCAAATCTGAACATTAACTGTTTTTAAGGGTTTTGTCTACTTTTATATAGTTATTTATCTGACAACATTTTAATATCCTGGAGTTTTCGGTGTGAAAGTTATAAGAGAAATATGAATTGTTCAAAAATATGTAGTATTTTATGGGAGTAGTCCTATGGGATTATATACCGCACGCAGAAAAATATTATAAGCGCCTCGATCTTCTGCGCTTCTTCTCAAGTTAGTCACACCAAGTTCTGTAAGGCTCTCAGTAACCTGGTCTTTCCAACGGAGTTTTGGTCGCCCTCTTCTGCGCCGTCCATCGGGTTCATTGTCTAAGACTTTTCGTCCATGCGTACAACATGACCTAGCCAACGCAACCGTTGCACCTTAATGCGTCTGACCACGTCAATGTCAGTGTACAGCTCGTACAGCTCATGATTCATACAACGCCGATACTCTCCGTTAACGATGATGGGCCCATACGTTTTACGGAGTATTTTTCTCTCAAATACCGCCAGAACCGATTCATTCGCTTGTGTCATAACCCAGGATTCTGAACCATACATTAAGACAGGTAGAACCAGTATCTGGTATAGCTGGAGTTGAGAGAGGGCTCTGTCATTGAATCGCATGCTTAGTCCGTAGTAGCATTTATTTGCAAGCAGGATTCTTCTCCGGATTTCTAGGCTGACATTATTTGCTTTGTTGATGGCGGAGCCTAGGTAGATAAAATTATCTACCACCTCGAAATTAAAGTTGTCAACGTTCACGCAGTTTCCAAACGAGTTGGTTCTATGTTCGTTGAAACTAATAACTTCGTTTTGTCCTCGTTCACCATTGGACCCATTTTCGCTGATTCCTTCTGTATACCTCACATCCCGCAGTTTTCGACTGATGATGTCGCATCATTAGCGTACGCGAGTAGCATGTGGCTTTTGTTGAATATCATGCCACTCGAGTTTACTGCAGCTCTCCTCATTATTATCTCAATCACTATGTTGAAGAGGTGACACAATATACCGTCGCCTTGTTTTGGGCCTCGACTGGTATAGAATGCCTCCGTAAGGTCCTTGCCAATCATCACTGAAGACTCCGTGTCAGTCAGCGTTATTCAGCAAAGACTTATCAGCTTCGGTGGAATACTAAACCCAGCCATGGCTTAGAGTAATTTCTGCCGTATGGTGCTGTCGAATGCAGCTTTATAGTCGACGAAATGATGGCACGTGTCGACCTGTTTCTCTTGGAACTTTTCCAAGATTTGTCGAAATGTGAATATCTGGTCAGTTCTGGATTTACCGGGTCTGAAGCCACATTGATAAGGCCACCACACACACACTCGCCAGGACCTTACATGCAATGGGTAAAAATCTGATTCCGCCGTAGTTGGAGCACACACTTGGGTCACTTTTTTATTAATAGGTTCCAATCATCGGGCTGCATTCGTTAAGCCAAACTGTACGTAATAACTGGTGCATGCTTGTTATCAGCTCGTCATTGGACTTAAAGAGCTCTGCCGAAAGCCCGTTGGCACCGGCTGCTTTATTATTTTCCAGCCGCGATATTGCTCTTCTTACCTCGGCTTGACTTGGTGGTGAGCAATCTAAGCCATCGTCGACAATTGGCATGATACTTTCACGTACGCTACCTTCTGAAACCAGCAGTCGCTGAAAGTGTTCTCCCCAGATATGCAGCACAATCTGCGTATCTGTGACCAGATTTCCCTCATTGTCCTTACAAGGACCGTTGTCTGACGTGTCGGTATGCAGGCTAAATTTACCGATCGATGGACCAAGAATATCTTCTCTTCCTATTTTTGCATTAAAGTCTCCCAGAACAATTTTAATGTTGCGGCTAGGTCAGCGGTTCTATGTTTCCTCTAGGCGCTCGTTAAATGCATCTTTAATCTTATCGTCTTTGGCTTCCGGGGCAAGAGCAAAAATCAGACTGATGTATAAATATTTCATACAAACTCCCCTTTATTTGCGGTACAAAATTTTTATACAAAATATTTGTAATGCAAGTAACTAGTTTCATCACCACTAAGCATCGGAATATCCAAAGATACGTAATTACTGGGTTTTGTTGAAATGTTACCTTTTGAAACATATTTAAACCATATTAAAACATAAATTTGTCCGTCTTCGACAAAATATGAAATTACCTCAGAAAACTGATTTAATTTTGTTAAAACCGCTGCGATTATTTCTTGTATATTAATAATTTATTAAGATTTCTCTTTGTTAAAGCTCTTCAATTTCACTTTGCCTGGGCGACAGGTCAATTGCCATCGCTACAGCAATTTAATGCCGAAACACAAAGGACACAAAGTATAGTTGAGGTCTACTTGAATTGCTTAAGTTGTATGAAAATTTTTTTCATTGTTCACATTTTATATCTTCTTCGGTTTTGTTGTTGATATTCTTTGCTTTGTTATATTTTGTAAAGTGCTACTTTAGGTTTTGAGGGTGGTATGCTAGGGGTAGACTATTTAGAGTACAGAACTACAAATATTTTGGGGGAAGTAAAAGTTTGGATTTGGATTAAAAAGCAACTAGAAATAGTTAAGTTCCTGAATACGAAACTGTGTCCTGATGGTTATGCAAATATCATGCTGGTACACCTGGGATGAAGCCCTGTCACTTAAAATCTAATTTCCCTTTACACCCTATAAATGAGGTATAGGATAGACTCTCGCGTTGTTGTGAATTAACACGCTTTCTGTTTTTAGATTCACAACTAACGGCACCTACTTGTTTATCGACGAATGCGAACTTCACTGTTTAAACAGCTTTTTCTGTCATGTGGGCCGGCAATGAAAGAAATATGTATACGACTGGAGCCAGGAATCGTACCATGGATCTCCCGCATTGTCGTCGCGTATTCTAACCATAATGCCACGGCCGGTCTCGGCCCTGTTACGGTCTTCTAAATTTCTTTGAACGGGCACCCCCTCAGTGTTGCTGACATTTTATGAACAGTCAAATCTATCGGCATGTCTAGTGAAGCTTCTAAAACAGCTGACTTTCGGATTCGTAGTTAAACTGTAGGTCTGCTTGATTAGGTTTAAAAATAGAGGCTCTCCTATAGTTGTTTTGATTAATTGGGCTTGTGGTTAATGTTTCATTTTAATTTTTCAATATTTCGTCTTTTATCATAAGACATTATCAGGATTGATAAAGTTTGCGTAACAACACTAATATGGAGCTAAGCTGTGTAGCCATGCACTTTCCTCAGCGATTGGCCGGGTACTCTATATCTGTCATTCATGGCATACAAAGGCAAAATAAGTTGTTTTTTGTTTTAAATTCGACTTTTGTTTAGAAACTCTTCAGGACTACTTAGCTTTATCCGACTATTAGGTTAGACGCCAAGATAGCTCTCTCAGATTTTAAACGAGCCATTACTTGGTTCATTCCGTAGTCCTCCTATGTTTTAACAATAGGTTTGTGTTTATCTTCCCCGGCCATGCCACGCAACATCTCAACAGCCCTTTAATTGACCTATTTTCACACAATTAAGCATTTCTCTTCCTCGTGGTGCCTATCAGTCTTTTCGGTTTATTTATGAATATAATCATTTGTTTATGTAATATTCCGTTGAAGGATAAAATCGAGCTCCATCCTCAGTGCACCATATAAAAAATAATTTGTTACTTATTTCGTATTTTTTATCCTCTTTTTATTTTTATAATCACTCATCATAATTTATTAAGTAACCCAATATAATACATAACAAGGGCAGAAATTTCATATCAGCGAAAGGAACCAGTGAAGTGAATATTGAAAAGAAACAAAAAGGAGACCAACAAACAAAAAAGACACATAAACAAAATATAAAATCCATAATAGCCGCGAAGATGGGAACCAGTTAAAAAAGAAATATATAATGTAACCCAGACCCAGAAGGTAAAAGGCAAAAAGCTTAAAATGTTTTCATAACCAAAGGCCATGCCACAGTCCGCCCTAACGTTGTAAAGTTAACAAGGATCAGTTTCCCTGTGTGTTTGTGTGTCCCGTCAACTCTTGAAGGGATTGTGATATACGTATATATATAAAGAAAATAATTATGAAAGGCTAAAGTAAAACGGAAAAGAGAAATTGTGAAATGTTCAGTGAAATTTGCATAATTTATTGCAACACATCGAAAAAGGTCACAGCGTAAAAGTGAAATTGTTTTAAATGTGCTGAAGAAAATATTAAATGAGGAATGAAAAAAAAAAATCAGTGAATTTATTTATCTTTTCATTAGCAGGTGAATACATGTGAGCCGAAATAAATTATAATCTGTTAAAAAGTCCCCAAAGAAATCCCACCACCACCAACAACATCAAGATCTACAAAGCAGTAAACACCAAAGAAAATGAGAAATCGTATAAATTAAACAAAAATATTATAAAAAAAGGAGTAAATTATGTGTAGAGTTGTTGAAATTTAAGCCACAAGAGTTAAAATTGTCAAAATATCTGCATGTAAATATATACCAGATATTTGGTCGAAAAGTGCACAAGTGTTAAAATTAATTTTATATATTTGGTGTTGAATATTAAACGAAACTCAAGACGCAGTTTTTACATTTTGTTGAATTTATACATTCTTACATTTGGATTTTTTTGGAATCTGACAAGGTAAGCTTTAGGTTTTTTAATATAACTTAAATTTTCTAAGGGCAATTCCATGTAAAAAAAATTAAAAACTAAAAATTAAAAATTAAAAATTAAGAATTAAAAATTAAAAATTAAAAATTAAAAATTAAAAATTAAAAATTAAAAATTAAAAATTAAAAAATTAAAAATTAAAAATTAAAAATTAAAAATTAAAAATTAAAAATTAAAAATTAAAAATTAAAAATTAAAAATTAAAAATTAAAAATTAAAAATTAAAAATTAAAAATTAAAAATTAAAAATTAAAAATTAAAAATTAAAAATTAAAAATTAAAAATTAAAAATTAAAAATTAAAAATTAAAAATTAAAAATTAAAAATTAAAAATTAAAAATTAAAAATTAAAAATTAAAAATTAAAAATTAAAAATTAAAAATTAAAAATTAAAAATTAAAAATTAAAAATTAAAAATTAAAAATTAAAAATTAAAAATTAAAAATTAAAAATTAAAAATTAAAAATTAAAAATTAAAAATTAAAAATTAAAAATTAAAAATTAAAAATTAAAAATTAAAAATTAAAAATTAAAAATTAAAAATTAAAAATTAAAAATTAAAAATTAAAAATTAAAAATTAAAAATTAAAAATTAAAAATTAAAAATTAAAAATTAAAAATTAAAAATTAAAAATTAAAAATTAAAAATTAAAAATTAAAAATTAAAAATTAGAAATTAAAAATTAAAAATTAAAAATTAAAAATTAAAAATTAAAAATTAAAAATTAAATTTAAAATTAAATTTGAATTAAATATGAAATAAAAAAATAAGAAAATAAAATTCAATATTAAATACTAACTGTTCAATTGATTTTGACATTTATATGGAATTGCCCTTAGTCATTGTAAACTTTATACAAAATTGTCTCCTTTATGTTCAATGGAAAACCCAAAAACTATCAACGCAATAATATGCTTTTATAATAAAATACATTGTGTATGCGTTTTATATTTTCTCTATTTACAATTGCAATAAATATAAAACTTTAATAACAATATACAACAACAAAAGTACCTAATTCAATTGCTCTCCATATTTAGTAAATATGATGCCATAATACCCTTGGAGTGCTTTTGAAAACCGATATTTAAATTAAATTAAATAATTACTCATTCATTCGCTGTTACTGATGCAGCTGCACGCAAAACAGACACATATAAAAATGCATCTAGATAAATATGCATAGTGTTATTTAATTATCGCAAAAATAAAGTACATATAAATAATTAAATGTGGCAGTGAAATGAGCAAACAAAATGTTATGCAATGTTGCCAAGGTAACATGTATGGAATGAATTGTTTGCTCTGTTGCCACTAATTTTAATTTTAGTATTTTGGATTGTATTATACATTTTCATAGTAAAATGTTTAGCATCACTCAGACGAGAACGAGAGAAATGATATGTATTTGTTTTTAAGATGACATGTCTCTGGCGTGAAAATTTCATTTTATGAAAATAGTGTAACCACAATATGTAATGAGTACACGTGTTGTGGTTACAGTATTACTATGTAAATCTAAATATAATTATGAAGGTTGACAATTGAAAGGTTTAATGCTTCATGCGAGAAATTTTAATAATACAACAATTTATGAATTTCATTTTACATTCGTTTTAAACACATAAGCCCTGTGGAGTTTACAGGGATTTTATTTATAAATAAAAGCATGGGGTAATGTGATATCAGTTTGTTTTTTGATTGAAATATTATGTATTTTATTTGAAAGGGCGTTTTATTACAATCGTATATGAATCGGGTGGGCTTACTATATATTGCTGGTTACGTTTTTAAATAACATAATAGAGGTATGATTTTAAAGGCTGAATAATGCAGCTACCCTCAATTTTTTCTCGTATTCGCAGTTATTTAGAATGCTGAATTTTTCGCGACAATAAATCTTTTTCACATTATCCCTATCAATTGTATTATACCGAAATTTAGCTCCCACCATTAATTGTACCTTATTAATTATTGTACTTTTAAAGGACAGTATTACGATGCTATGTCACGAATTTGTAAAGTTGCTCTAACCAACTATATAAACAATATCATAAAAAACTGTACTCTCAATGTTCTAGTATTTTTTTAAAGTTCATCAAATGTATATTCATGTGCATGGGGGAACTATGGATATGTTGTTAGTTTCCGGCGAACTATAAAACTGCTAACTCAAGTTTTTACAAAACACCAAACAGAAATAGAAAAACCAGGAAATCCCTTGGCTTATTACATGTCAAAGGGAATGTAATTGGGGATCATGTTGGGGGTAACATTGCATGAATGGAAGTTGGTATTAAGCCAACAGTACGAACATTTTGTATGACCCCTTCTATTGCAATATATACTCGGTTGTTCACAGTTGTGTAGTTTGTTGTAAACATATTCACAGTAATTTAATAAAATTACTTTATAGATTATGTTTTTGGTCAAACGAGTTAAGGAATTTATAGTTATATGTATAAAAAGCATATAATTATAAAGTTTTTACATACATATAAAATTTGAGTGAAAAAATTTCAATATTTTTGAGACTGCATTGTAATAAACTTAAATTTTCGGTCGGGTATCTACAATAATTCACTTAATTTACTATAGGCGGCGCTGTCTATCACATGGGTCTATCAATTGGATACCATTGTATTATTATTATTATTCAAAAATTATTATTGATTCCTTTTGTTCCTATAAGGACCATAGGACCTCAGACATAGATAAAGATAATTTACAAAAAGTTCTCATTCCATACAGCAAGATATTATGCAGCATTGAAGAATTTGTGCTTTATTTGCTTTTATACGGTTAATTGTTTACAGGCTTACTTTAATAATAAAAAAAATCTTCAAATAAAACATAAATTTATGTGAAAAAAAAATATGTAAAATAAAAATGGCTATATGAAATAACTTCCAATGGAAGATTAACGAAATAAGTCACAAAAAGAGGCATTAACCTCTTACGACCTTGCCTGATCTTCATCTAATTCATGTTTTCAATTCCAAGCGCGTTATTTTCTTTTGTGTTTCGTAGACACTTCGTCACACCAAGCTTAGATAACAGCTCCTTTATCTGGTCTATCGAAGTTTTAGTAGCCCTCACCTATGCCACCCATCGATTTTATTTCCGGAAACTTTTCGAGTTGGAGCATTTTCATTCATTCGTACATGGATGGCAGCGCATTTGTTCTAACGCGCTTGTCTACGTCGATGTTGTTATATAGCTCATGGTTCATACGACGACGGTACTCCCAGAATAAATTGATCTGCTTTGTCATTAGCCAGGATTCTGCGCTCTGGAGCGAGCCATCTAGGATCAGTGTCTGGTAAAGTTGGATCTTTGATCTTCCACAGAGCGCTTTGTCATTAAATCGCTTACTTAGCGCATAGAAGCAGCGGCTCTGCGCTTTTGAGAAAGACAAGTAGGATCAGTGTCTGGTAGAGTTGGATCTTTGATCTTCGACTGAGGGCTTTGTCAGTCCATCGTTTACTTAGCGCATATCAGCAGCGGCTTTCGATAAATACTCGTCTCTTGATTTCCTGGCTGACATTATTATGTTTGTTAACGCCAGAGTCTAGGTGGACCAAATCATCTAACACTTTGATATTACAGTCGCCAATGTTCAGGCAGCTTTCGTTGAAATAAATAACTTGGCTTTGATTTGTCCTCATTTATCAATCGATACATTTCTACCGACTGTTTCTTAGTGCTTAAAAGGCCGCAGTAACATTCAGCAGTCCTTGGCCAATGATATATATATCATCCATATAAGAGATGGGATAGTGTTGTATGAAGATCCTTAGAAATAAGATTTGGATACGGCTCACCCTCTTATTGAGGTTGAGAACAAAAAATCATGAGCCAAAAAAATGGGAGAAGTGAGGTAGGGACCGGCCGTGGCATAGTGGTTAGAACACGCGACTACCATGCGGGAGATCGCAGGTTCAAACCTGGCTCCAGTCATCTTAAAAGAAAAAAATAAATAAAATTTTCTTTCATTGTCGGCTCCCCTCGAATGTTGTTTGACAGCAACTTCGCAGTATTAAGCGTCGATTCAATCGTCGTGTCTAGTAAGAGCTTCTCAAAACAGTGACGTTCGCATTCGTCGATAAATAAGTAGGTGCCGTTTGTTGTGAATCTAAAAATAGAAAGCGTGTTAATTCACAACAACGCGAGAAGCTATCCCATACCTCGTTCATGGGGTGCAAAGGGAAATTAGGGGCAACTAGCTACACATCCTGCTCAAAGGTGGTAGGTATTTATAAAAAATTCCCAAGAAGCCTCGCAACTGCCTTTGGAGTCGCCAAAAAAAAGGGTAAAATGTATGATCGACCTTCTCTGTTTTTTTTCCTCCTAGTTGCCCTAGAGGAGTCAAATGTATGACTGGCCGCCAATATTTTTGCAACCCCAACAGTTTCTCAAAACATATATACCCTTTATCTTCAACCCTTAGGTCCCCATAATTGTTTTTATTTTTTATAATTTTTGTTTAATGAAATTAGGTCCAGCCGCTCCCATGGTGCCCCATAAAGAGGTTAAATGTAATTTGTACTTTTTCAATTCCTTCAACTTAAATAAAATAATTAGGTAATACATTTTACTTCTCTAGGGGCACATTTGGTGCAGATAGATCTAATTTTATTAGAGCCCCCACGGGTTCAAGATAGGTGGTAGGCATGTTCGGGAAAAATTTTAAGATGGAATAATTGGTAGGGGTTAGTTGCAGGAATTGTTGTGGATTTTTTCCATTATACGACCACATTTTACCCCGAAGCGCAGCCATTTGTAACTACCCCACCACCCCCACTAGTTGGTTTCCCCACATTAAATTAGAGGGTTAGCCATATCGAAATCGAAATTCCTGACTATCTCAACCCCGTCGACATACGACGGCGGACGCCCCCCCCCCCCATCACTTATTTTTAGACTTATGAAATATGACAGAGAGATAGTTACGATACTGACTTCGACTGATACTGAAATAAAGGGGGCGTGCCCCCCACCGCATTCGTCTTTTAATAATGCTAGATTTGTTTAGAAGAATATTTTTTTGGGGTATTTTTCATAAATTTTGTGGGTTATTTTTCATAATTTTTGGGGAAAATTTCGTTCTTGAGTTTTGGGTCATTTTTCATTTTTTTCCGCCCAATTTTATTTTGGGTAATTTTTCGTTTTTTTTTTTTGGGGCATTTTGCATTTGGGGCATTTTTCATAGAGCCAACACACAAGCCCTTGTATGCGATGGGTAAAAGGCTAATCCCGTTATAATTGGTACACACACTAGGATTACCATTTTTAAGCACAGATTTCTTATCCCTGTTCCCTCCATATTTGAAGCACACACTACGTGTCCTTAACCAGATTTCCCTATCTGTCCTTACAGGTGGGGATCCCTGTTGCAAAACCTTTGCTTTTTACCCTTTGATAGAACTTTCAGGCTTCACCTCTATCGCTGAAATTTTCGATGCCCTGTCTCTCTCTTTTTTTCCATAGACGCTATTTCCGCCTGAAGAGGCGTTTCGCCTCCTTCCTCTTCTCACTAAATCTTTCCATCACAGCACGATTTACCATTGGCTGCAGTTTTGCCATTTCCTCAGGCAATACGCCGCATTCCTCATCGTACCAGGGCTTGTCTGAGTGTGGTTTTTCATAACCCAGAGCGATCGTTGCGCCGGTAGTAATAGAATTCGCAATATGCTGCCACTGTGTGTCGGGAACATCTGAATTAGGGGGTTCATTTGCAATAATTAAGAGAGTTGGCTGGAATAGGCATTGGCTATTTCGGTGGTATGCAGATTTGTGATGTCAAACTAACTTTGCGTTTGGTTACGAGCTTTCTTAGCACTACTTAAATGAGTGAGTACCTTGGTTGCTACTAGGTGGTGATCCGAGTCAATATTTGCACCGCGCATCACACGCACGACCCCGACGCTTGAGACATTCCTTCTATCGGTTATCACTTGATCAATCTGGTTTCTAAAATTTTAATCGGGAGATATCAAGGTTGCCTTGTAGATATCTTTATGTGGGAATCTGGTTCCACTCACAACCATTTCTATTCTAGCATTAAAATCTTCTAGAACAATTCTAATGTAATCGGCAGGGCAGCGGTCACTTATTTCGTCCAGGCACATAGAATGCACATTAAATGTTCTAATCTTGGTCTTTCGTCGGGGCGTGTACAACCAACCAGGCAAATGCGAATACAAAAATATTGTGTATCTCTGTTCCGTACCGATGTCAGTCTTGTATTTAGATAGAGGCACCATCTCGGTAGAGAGTTCGAACATTCCACTTGTATATCCTAAAGACATGGTCATTATAACGTTTGGCAGTCGGGAGTCGTCAACATTTGGGGCGTTCTTTTTTTTACTTTATATCTGTTTACATAATAAATATTTTATTTTAAGATGAGTGGTGTATTAAGCCACCGCGTTCGATCCTAGTTTCATGAGGCTGGCAAAGCCACTTAGAGAGTTTTTGTATTAAGCTTCATTAACTTTAATTACCTACTCCGTAAGACGCATCGGTGAGAGCATGCCATTAAGGTTGCTCAACATATTGTACCTACAAGTAATTTTTTGTATCACTTACCATACCATCGAAAATGAACGCAATAAACTAAATGAATTTAATGGTAAAAAGCTCTTTGAGTTTAATCCCTTGACTAAGTACCTGTATATCCCTGAATTGAATCATCCATAGTAAATAGTATTTTAATCGAATTTTTGATTTACACAAGGACATAAATAACACGCGTGTGCGTGTGTGTGAGTGTTGTTTATGGCTTTTTGTTTCATTGAGCGGATTATATAAATTATAAACAGATGCATTAAAAGCAGCACACACACACACATAGTCGTATAATAACTGTTATTCCTGTGCTCTGCAAAATGTTACTACTATTACTTTGTTTACAGCAATTTATGACTGTAAATGATGCACAATACACCAGGGAGGCATAAATAGAAATATTGACAGTCAAGGCAATAAAAATACAAAATGTGTTACCATAGAGCCGTTTGCCAAGCGGAATGAGATAATGTGACGTAAAACGATTTATGGGGTGGGGGAAAATATAACGATTTTTGTTCTCACTTTGAAATAGAAAAATCGTCTACGAGTAAATCTTTATGCTGAAGATATAACTTGGAAAGATACTTCATAGATACTTCAAAATCCCTTACAGATGCGAATGAGTAATATATTTCCTATTCATATTATATTTAAAGGCAAGATTTACATCAGCATCCCTTCTTTAAAGTTTTTAAAGGGCCATTCATTGGGCTTATGCGGCCATTTTCCGCCTGGCTAAAAATAGTTCACCTAATACATGACACATATCTGTAAACCCCTCAACTCTCAAAAACAAACATACCCACACTTTATTTGCCGTTGTTTGTTTTTCCACCATTATCACCCACTCTGGGGACATCATTAGACAAAAATACAAAAATGCCTACAACATTATACTTTTTTATGAAACCCTACACACACACACACACACACACACATATTCCTACATATTTTAAATATTTTCCACACAAATAACAAAACATAACATCTAAAAATCTCTATGTCCTCGTGTAGACAGAAAAAAGGAGCAAACAATCAAAAACCTGTTAAATTTAAATATGTTTGCACTTCAAAAGATCCAAACAATGCTGATAGACAGTCGGTCGGATAACCAATCAGGCGTAAATAACGCCTGGGGAACTGGCCAACAACCACCACTGCCATCAGCGCCACCACCACCACCATCGATGTTTCCTTCATCTAAAATAGCTACTACTGGGTATAGATTAAGCCATGAGCGCAACGACATAAAGAAATGGTAAAAATAAAGAAAACAAAACCACCGACAACAACAGCAACGACAATGACAGCAAACGACAACAACATAGATGTGAACACATAAACGGTTATTAGTTACAACGACCCCATAAGGTTCAAGCACAAGGCCCTGTAAAATGCCACAAGTTCAACAACAACAAAAGAGGGCAGGAATATACTACTTGTATTCATTCGTATTTAAATACCAGCTCGTATACATATTTTTTGTTCCCTTTAGCTTAGCATGAATCCCAGTAGGGTTTCACTGGGAAAGCGGAAAAATTGTTGAAAGAAAATAATGCTGGGCTTTAGCTTTAGCATAGAAGCTGCAAGAGAAAAAGCGGAAGATTAGGTTGTTTGTAGACGGAATTAATAAAAAGTTATTGCATACAAAAACGCTGCCTCCACTGTTGTTTGGTATATGTGGTGGGTCACAAAATAGCTTTCTTAGAAAATAGATTTCTTAGAAATTTATAATATCTATAGATGCCTACAGCGTTATTGTAGGGTAAAACGATTGTGTAATAAATATAGAAACTGATGTTTTAGTAGAATTGAGGTTGCCAAATTAACCAAATGCTAAGTGAAGACATTTGAAAAATTACAAAATTTTGAATTCGTATAAATACTTTCTGGTTTGTGTAACAAAAAACTTAAAGCTGTTTCCCCCTTTCATCTTACGAATGAGATATGGCACAGCTGCTCACATTCAAATGGTTAACACGTTTTATTACACAGTACAACATATTTTAGCTCATTGATTTTGGGACTCTATTCTGAGAAAGTTCTGCATCATTCATTTTGTTAAGTTACATGCCATAATAATTTAATATCGATTTGAAGTAAGTAAGTATCGTATAGGGGAATTTGTCACGTTTTAGGCTGTTTTGTTTGACACAACTTGAGAACCACTAGTCCGATTTAGCTGAAACAAATTTGAAGAATTAGGAATTACAAATCCTTTAATCTGTTCAAATAACGTTTCCCTACATAAGCAACAGGTTCACTTTTCCATTCATCAAATGATTTTGAACTGGGTTTATTTTGTAGCAGTTATAATGAAACTCCATGGCGTATGATTTACGTGGAATATTACTTATGATATAGTATCTATGTTATGTCAAACAAAAGAGCCTAAAACGTGTTAAATTCCCCTATGCCATACTTACTAACTTTAAAACGATATTAAATTATTATGGCATGTAACTTGACAAAACGCATGATACAGACCTTCTTCTTTTTGGGGTTACTTTCACGTGTAGTTCTCAGAATTTAGTCCCAAAATCATGTGTTGTACTGTGTTATTAGACTTACACCAACCAACAGGTGACTTATTTGTTTAGTATATATCTGCAATGAAAATGTTTATCTTGTATTTTTTTGTGTTAAACAACTGGTTTACGAGTCATAACTCATAAAAGCATTACAAAGCCCATGAGGGCTAAAGATAGTGGGCCAACCGGCTTGCATCCGATGGAACAAATTTTTGCATGGGTATTACTTTGTAAGGTCAATCTTTTAGAAAATGCTCGGAAAAAGGAACAAATACCACTTTTTGTTATATGGATACTCCTAATTTCATAAAGCCAACTCTGCCACCCTCCGAAAATCTTCGGTTAATCCCAACACTCATATACAATTCAAGTAAACACCCAATTAGCATTTAGATTATTTCATTATGTTATATGACATAACACAACAACACACCAAAAACGTATAACTTACATTCATTTTACCGAGTAGTAATTATTCTAGTTTGTACACTTGCAAGGCGGTAACATTGTGCAACATATTGCCTATAACTTTCTGCACTTGAAATTAGAAAATTGTGTATGTGTGTGTGTGTGTGTAACAAAACTATAAATCTTTCTATATGTTATGTAATAGCACATAATCCTAGTTGGGTTTACAACACCACCACTGTCACAAACACACACACATCCAAATATACTATATTATCCTTATGCTATAAGATTTGCCTGAATTGAGTGTTTTGCTCCTTTGGTCGTTTGGTTCCTTATGGGTTTTGAACAAATGCCTTCTGAGTACCACACATATGATACGAGTATTTGCTAAGTAATGGATGACTATGTGGTATTATCTCAACATGACCTGGTTGCTGCACATGTCAATTGCATTCCAATGTTTATTTTTCCCGTTTTGCCATTTGCAGCACATTTTCATGCTCTGTTGAGGCTGTATGTAATATTTGTTATATGTGTGTGTGTGTATGTGTGTATGTGCCACTATCACATTCAATAGCTCTCAGCACTCAGCACTCAAGTACCAAATTAAAATTGCACTTTTGTTCAGTTTGGTAGAGATTTAATGGACCTTGCGAATGATGGATTATTAATTCATTACAACACACATTTGATCGAATCGCAACGATTTTATATAATTGAAAGCGTAAGGAATGGATTGATGTGGAATATATATTTTTTCTTGTTGTTGTTGTTATTTCTTATTGCACTTTTAATTGGTAATCTCGGATTACACAAAGAATAAAGTGGATTATGAAACTTAAGGAATTGTACATATCGAATGGGTGGATGGGGAGGGGGAGATGGGAGCGGTTAAATGTCACGTTGCGGGAAATGTATTTGCGGAGCAGCTGTGTGAAAGTCGTAACAGACAAGCGCTGAAGGGCATTTTTTGACTATAAGATGAAAGTTGATATCAAAGAGTGTGGAATTTAAAGAATTATTTTAAAAAAATTAGTCTTTAAATATATTTTATGTTTGAAATACTATTTTCGTTAGAAAACACCATTTACTACAGAAAATACTACTTTTTAGGAAGATACTTTTTTTTAAAGGAAAACACAACTTTATGTCGAAATGCTACTTTCTGTATAAATACTTTTTAGTTATTAAATACTATATTCTGTATCAAATACTATTTTTTTATAGAAGATTCTATTTTCTGTATAGAATTCTATTTCTATTAAGAAAATATATTTCCTGTAAAAATACTATTTTTTGGAAATGTAGCTTTCTTTGAAAATATTAGGTTTTCTGTTAAAAATACCATTTTCTGTGAAAAATTCTACTTTGTGCGAAAAATATGAAACTATTCAATTGAAACTATTACTCTTTGCGGAAGTACTATTTTCCGTAGAAAATAGTATTTTCTGTAGAGAAAATTATTCTCAGTAGAATATGCTATTTTCTGTAAAATAAACTATATCCGAGCAAAAAATAATATCAAATACTACTTTTATAGGAAAATACTATTTTCTACGGGATATACTATTTTCACTAGAAAATACTATTTTCTGTGCCAAATATGTACTATAATCTGTAGTTAAATACTATATTCTGTTAAAAAGCCTATTTGCAGGATAGTATTTTCTGTAGAAATTACTATTTTATGTTAAAAATAGAACTTGCTGTGGAAAGTTCTACTATATGTAGAATATTTTATTATTTTGAGAAAAATGCTTTTTATTTATCGAAAACAGTATATTCTATTAAAACCATATATTCTATACAAAACAACATTTTCTATAAAAAACTATATTTTCTACAGAAAACTATATTTTCTATGAAAAATCATACTTTCTATTGAAAACATAACTTTCTATGAAAAACTATATTTTCTATGGAAATCATAATGTTCTATAGAAAAGTACATAAACTATGGAAAACATAATTTTCTAAGGAAAACAGTAGTTTCAACAGAAAACCATATTTTTGTGGAAAACAGTGGTTTCTATAGAAAACCATATTTTCTATGGAAAACATTATTTTCAATGGAAAACGGTACTTTCTATCGACAACAGTTTTTTCTATGGAAAACAGTATTTTCTATGGAAACCCAAATTTTCTACGAAAAATCTTACTTTCTATGGAAAATTTTTCATAGAAAACCATATACCATTGCGTATAGAAAATTTTATTATTCCCTCACCCATAAGGATGAACGTATATTTATTATTTGATACGAGAAAAGGTGTAACGCATTAAAGGAGACGAGTTGGATCCCAGGTAATTTAAGACCAACCTCGTTTCAGGACTTTTTAAGAAAATTGAGTCATGTCCGTCTGTCTGGTTGGCTAGCTGGTGGGCAGAAGTAAATCCTCACTGAACTTTATGAAAATGTACCAGTACTAATATTTTCCAAAACAAAGTTGTGATACTGTAATTAGGCAGAATAGACCCACCTCTGCTGGTAACTACAATAAAAAATCTCCGTTTTTTGAAAAATTTTGTATTCCCTCATGACTTTGAAACGGACAACTGGTGAATATTTCTTGTCTTACTACGCTATTAAAAATTGCAAATTGAAAATTTGACTCAGATTTCATTGTCGAAGACTTTTCAAGCAGGATCCTTGCGAGCCACGCTAACAACATGACCTAACCAACGCAACCGCTGTACTTTAATACGTCTGACCACATCAACATCACCATATAAGTACAGATCGTGCAGCTCATGATTCATTCGACATCGATTCTCTCCGATAACCATGATAAGCCCATAGATTTTACGGAGTGTTTGCCTCTCGAATACTGCTAATTCATTTGCTTGTATCATATCCCAGGATCCTGCACCATACATCAATTCGCAAGCAGGAATTTTATCCAGATTTCGAAGATAAAATATAAAATCATAAATAGACAAAATTATACAGTTGTCTACGTTCACGCTGCGTCACAAACGAGAAAACTCTTTGTTCGTTGAAACTAATAAGTTTGTTTTGTCTTCGTCCATTGTATGTCTGAGAAGGCTGTAGTCACATGCCGCAGTATTATTTTAGACTCACACAACGGGTCCTACAGTTAACACGTCGATTGACTCGACACTATTGCAAAGATGCTGTCGACAACAGCATATAAATATTATGTAGATGAATAAGACTGGAATTAAATCCTGGTATCCCGCATAATAGTGGCGTGTTGAAACCATCGTGTCACTGAATGCTCATCTATCTATATATATAAAAGGCTAAGGTGACTGACTGATCACTCCCCAGCCCAAACGGCTAAAGCTAGAACGGCTAAAGCTTGGAATGTAGGTCCCTTTAACGACATAGGCGCGTACTAAGAAGGGATTTTTTGGAAATTCGCACTGCAAGGTGGTAAAATGTTCATGGCACCGCCCCATACAACTCTAATATTGAAATGGATGTATCTTTTAAACCATTATAGGTACGAAGTCGAGATTTGGTACGTATATGGGACATATAAGAAATAATATTTTTTTTGAGGATAGACACGCCGATTGACTCGACACTAATACTGCGAAGTTGCTGTCGACAACATTCGAGGGGAACCGACAATGAAAGTAAAATTTATTTTTCTTTTTTCTTTTAAGATGACTGGAGCCAGGAGTTGAACCTGTGATCTCCCGCATGGTAGTCGCGTGTTCTAACCACTATGCCACGACCGGCCCGAGGGCGGTGCCATACCCCTTTTAAAAAAATTGTTATATTGGCGAAATAAATGGACCTATTGCAATTATATTATCTTTGTGCAATTCTCTCCATAGGGCCTCTATCATAGGCTACATGAAAACATAATTAGACAAAGGGACGTGGCTCCGCCCACAAAAACCGAAATTTTAATCGGTCATATCTCAAGAGTGATTAGAGGTATGACGATGAGATTTGATACATATGTTACTGATGCAAAGAGGATTACCTCTCGCTGCAAAATGGGCGGTGCTACGCCCCTTTTGAAAAAATCGTTATGTGGGCGAAATGAATGGACCGATTTCAATATATTTTCACTTTGTAGTACTATCCGTCTAGGCTATATGAAAACATTATTATACAAAGGAGCGTTGCACAAACACACAAACCAAAATTGCAATCGTTCATATTTTACGAGCCACGTAAGGTATTAAAATGAGTTTTCTTACATATGGAAATGATACATGGGAGATTACGTCTCACTGGGAAATGGGCGGTGCCGGTCATATTAATAGAAATATTGTAATAACATTTTCATAATTTATATATTTTAAATTGTTTACTGGCTCTAGATAGGAAGATGAAATTTGGGATGGTTGTTCCCTTTTGCCAGTAAACTTCAGCTAAGAATGGATTATTGGAAATTCGTACTTTTAGGGATAAAAAAAGAATGAAGTGGCACAATCACTCAGACCAATGCGATATAGCAACAATCACTTAAATGAGGTGTTCGATCATCTTACGAAGCGTTTGCATTTTATCTGTACTGCTGAAATTTATAAGAAGGTTTATTGTAAGAACAGGTGAAGCAACGAGAGCCGGTAAAGCTAGTATTTTATATATAGAACACAAATATGGAAAACAATTGTTTCTATTGTATTCTTTTGTACAGAACATCTTGATTGTAATATTTCATAGATTGCCATTATGTGTCAAGGCGATTGAAGATAGTAACTTTGTATTTTGATTATTTTTTAAAAATGAAATAACTTTTACCATTTGTTGATGTGTCGGCAAAAGTGAACTAACGGCAAACTACTAAAGAAACCTAATTTAAAGGCAAACATTAAACTATTTGCACAAATATTACTTATTTTTTACATATCTATGTTCAAAATAAATAACAAATCACAAAAACCCATTAACAAATACAATCCGCTATACCTACAATGTTTGCTCTCTCCCAATACTCTAGAGTTCAATTGAATTATGGTCGCTGGCGCTATATAGAACTACGCACAGCCAAACAAATATTTACATTGAAACCTAAAATACATGTTTTTCTTTTCAATTTCATTAAACCAAAGCCATGCTATGTTAGACATTATTAATTTAATGTGTATATACGTATGTTTATATATATATACATACATATACTACATAAAGATTTATAGAGTGCCGACGGATGCTCTAGAAAGATATATGAGTATTGTATAACGGCAATAATGTAATACAATGAAAAAACCCGCGTTAAATAAGCCGATATTTAAACAAGTGCCTGCTGGCAGTTCCAAAGAAAAATAACCTCATAATATTTGTTTGGTTTTCGCTTTTTTTTCATCCTACAGAGAAATGAAATGTTAAATATTTGCTTTAAGCTATGTTATATTAAAGAAAATAAAAAAAAAAACATTTATATATAACGAGATGTGCTACGTACGGAATTATGTCTTATATTTTCGTTCTCGTTTAAAAATTAATATACGAGTATAAGAGAAGCAAAAGCTTCTCATGTTACTTTGTATTAATCAGTAATGAAGTGAAAATAAGGAAATGAATTTACAACTTTGTAGTAATTAAGATAGAAACACATTTTCCTACTCTCATTTTGGGAGCAGATGTGGGAGGATGAATTGATATGTTCGATGTATTGCTTACCAATCAATAAATTGCATATGAAACACAGTAGTATAATACATTTTGTAAGTCAGATCAATTCGAAAGTGATAGTATGGAGTGTAATTATAACTGAAAAGGATGTATTAAAAGGATTCTTTGGAATGTATAAAAACAATGGTAATAAGTTTAACTATGATTGATGTATTGGCTTCAAATATTTATATTTTATGGCAGGCTAAAAAATCACAATAAAGATGTCTCATATGTATTTGATCGCTGGATCATACATAGTTTGATTTCCAGAAATATTTATAACATAATGACACAAATATTACATTCGACTCTACAATTTTGTAGGTCATGTCTTAACAAATTGTTTGTAAAACTGCCACAATTTCTTAAACAACACACCTAAACCATTAGCACACTTCTAGCCAATAATGGTAGATAAAAAGCGTGCGCCCACATTAAATATTGCACCATAACTTACAATACCAACAACATTTTCGAATCCCTCCCATATACAGCAATTGATCATAAAAATCCAAGTCAAGCAATAGAGACAAGCACTAAAAACACACAAATCACTTGACAAATCATAGATAACTGCGCGAATGTCATATAAAATGGAAATTGATGAAGGCAAAAGGAAAAATTAATGTTCTACATTTTGCGATAAGAAAACTAATAAAGTGACAACATTTTCTTTTGACCAAGCACTCCTCCACTCTTAATGTAGACGACGGGTACTTGAAGATATCAAGCAATGTTGTTGTCACTAACGCTTTACAGGTTAGTTTGGTTGTTAGACAAACAGAAACACACAGCTATGATGTAGTGCAACTCATTGTTGGCAATACCAAACCTAGTTAGGTTAAAAAATATCAATTGACACTCTTTAGTAATGATATCTCTGAGAACCAGCAGCGGCGCTCCAACAACAACACTGGTAGCGTTCAAACACGCACACTACCAGTTGTCAATACCCAACAGATGTTTTCATTGTTAGATTTCTTATCGAACATGTTGTACAAGATGTTGTTTGACTGTCGGTAATAGCTGATGTAAAGTGTGTATGGCGATGGTGATGAACGATGATGGTGGTGTGCGGTCTGAGCTGCTCGTGGCCGTGCCCATCCGTACATTTCAATCATTCGTTCCGACTGCACAATGGGCCAATACAACACATTGTGCGGTGACAAAGTGTTTGATGGTTGTGTGCACGAGAGTTAATTAATTGGCCTCATCAAGTGCCGTTTAAAATCGAAAACTGTCGCTGAGAGGTCAGTAAGGTTAGGCCTACGCATAATGTTTCTATGGGTCACGTGTCTTTTGTGTACACACTCAGTTGTGGTCAGCTATTGTTAGTTACATCCTGTAGATATAGGCGGCAATTGTTTGCGTGTATGTATATGTATAGACATTGTGTTCAATGCGAGGTGACGTTAAAGTGTAATTGAGTTATTAATTATGTGTATCGTTGATGTTAAGGAGTTGTTGTGATGATCAGGCAGGCACTGCAAGATATTTCATGGTTAGAGTTGTTGCTTAATATGTTTTTAAATAAGATGGGCAAAAATGCAGAAAATGGGGCGGGAGCCCAAAAAAATGCCACTCCTCCCCAAATACGCCCTAAACCACAAAAATCAAGGTCAAAGCTGGCGCTAAGGCCCACGGGGCCCCTTGGGTTCTATGATAACCACTCATGTGTGGGTACTCAAATGAAAGATACTTTCGAGACGAATACAACGGTGGTTGGATTATTAAGTTCTACGCGTCCCCTGGGCCGAGTAAGAGCCATTTAAATTTCCGGGATATACAAAAATAAATTCAAAAAATATGAAAAAAATCATGGAAAAAGTTAGAAAAATTTAAGGAAATAAATTGAAAAATTCTAAAAAAAAAATAGAAAATCTAACAACAATTTTTCTGAAAAACCCCGTAAAAAATTAAAAAAATGGGGAAAAATCATGGAAAATTAGAATAATTTAAGGAAATGAATTGAAAAATTCCATAGAAAAATGAAAAGTCATCAAAAATGTGTGAAAATTTTAAATTATTTTGAATTTTTAAGGTTTAAGAAAATTGAGAAAAAATTTAAAAAAAAAATGAAGGACACAAATGGACAATTTTAAGAAATATTTAAAAAAATTCAAAAAAAAGTCCAAAAAGAAATATTTGAAAAGAGAAAATTGATTAAAAAAAGGATAAAAGTGGAAAAAATGAAGAAAAATATTTAAAAAAAGCTATGTTTTGTAATTTTTTTTTTTTTTTTGATGTATCCCTTTAAATTATTTTGTTTTTTAAATTAGAGTTGTAACGGTTGAGATGGTTGGCGTAGCCGCAGTCAAAAAGTGATATGTCTTTTAAGGCTTTTAGAAAAAATAGTTGATATGCCCATCAGCTTCTTTCGAACTTATGATAATTGGACATATCCATTTTTGCCATAATGGTGAGATATATTGGAAAAAGCTTGAATAGCGCTATTAAAATTTATTTTCAACCCATCTGTATAGAGGTCTATATATTACACAGTGCAGCAGTAAAACTTGAACCAATTGAGACCGCCAAAACCTGAAAGCTTATGATGGTAGAAGAAAACCCCTAGCTGGGTTTTGAATTATTAGTTAAGGTTTTTTTATAATTCATTTTTGAACTATTCGAAATTTTGATGTCTCTCTTTGGTAAAATTTTAACTCTTAATCAGATCTAAAAATTTAACCTTCAGATAAAATCAAAAGCACAACATAATCTCACTCGAAACAACAAAAATGTAAAAAAATCGTCAAATTTCAGATTTTTTTTGTTTTTTGATTTATTTCTATTTTGTATCTATTTCATTTTAAAAAGCATAACATTTTTAATTTCGATAAACGTACAATTGAAAGTGATTTCTTGACAGTTTTGCTGATTTGAGTAAGATGTTATTGTTTTCTTGATTTTATTGGTCCAAAAGAAATAATATTTAGTACGGAAATTATACTCAGCAATGCAGACATGAATATGCTGCCGACATTTTAATTTTCAAACTGTGGGTGGAGGGGGCCTGGCAAAACTTCATTTTAGACCTAAAGAGATCAAATTTGGTACACAAATAGTACTCAGCACTACAATTACAAATTTGTAGACGAAATTTTTATTTGTGATCCGTGGGTGGAGTGGACGTGGCCAGACTGTATTTAAGCTCTAGAGAGATACAATTTGGTACAAAGATAGTACCTCGTCGATATAGGTTCAAATTTCGATAAGTGGGCGAATGGGGTGGAAAAACTATATTGTAGCCCAAGAGGTCTTTGCAAACACAGTATTTATCTTAACTCAACAGAAGGATGGGGGTGGCATAGTACTCGAATGAGGGCGGCCAAGAATTTTTTTTTATCCCCAGTAGCCATTCATCATATTATCGGACGATTCCATGGTGTATACACGGCAATCTACATTTGTCTGGCAGCTTATAATATATATTCATATCAAGACTCGGATATCTGGATACCATAGCATACCCTCTCGTCCAACTTTGATCCATCCATGATTAAACGGATACTACTGATATTCGATTAGACCTAGGTACAGAATGCAGTGGTCCGTTTTTATGAGAATTGAGTTGTGCAGTAGTTTAGCATGTTCAGATGCAGCGGCAGCCGAATCAGGCATGATATCAAGGTTCAGATATATAAAATGACACTAAGTGTTATACCTGACGTTGTGTTCATTTTTCTACTTACACTATTTAAAACGGATCCTATAGATGCGGATAAAACTGAAGAAACAAGTGGTGCGCTCGATAATTTAGGTATGAGATTACACACAATAATATGTTATTGATTTGACCAGGTTGAGGAGGTACTTGTCATGATGAATTCTATACAGAACGCATAAAATCGACGCTTTAAGTAAGACACTTAAGTCAGCAAGTTTAACATATTGCGGGTATTGTCGAGCTGGGGAAGCGTCCTCAAAGTACGTTAAAACCAGTACAGAAATTTCAGTCAGGTTAACTGACTGATAAATACCATCACCCAATATAAGATATTGTTTAAGTCTTGGGGGGTAGCAGAATGAATGTGACAAATAGTTAGGTTTTCTGAGGTTTTGACTCATTACAATATAAATTAACTGACCATATTTCATTATCCCCCAGGTGTCCGTTTGAAACCTATGGGAGAAATATTAATTTTCCCAAAATAAGTCATTTTGTTTCGTTGGCACCGGAAGGGGTTAACTGATATAGTCCATATTTATTCCTGATTCAAATTTGACTGAATTCAGTGTACTTACAAAAAAAGATATGTACTATAAGGATGAATTCGATCATTTGTATGGGAGGTACTGTAAGAGGTGTGCCAAATAGGAACAAGGTAAATTAACCGACCAATTTTCATTACCCTTCTAGTGTCCGTTCGGAACCGATATAGTCCATTTTTATTCCTGAGTCCAATTTTATAACATTTTTTCCCAAAATTTTACTGAATTTAGTGTACTTACAAAAAAGATATGCATTAAAACTATGAGGGTCAATTCGGTCATTTGTATTGGAGGTACCAGAAAAGGCGTGGTACAGGTTTCGGTCTTAGGGTTTGCCTACTTTTGCAAGAAAAATAAAGTGTCCAAATTTAAATATCCTCCGGTTGTCTGTTTGGAAGTTATGAATGAAACATTAATTATCCAAAATTTGGTTATTTTGTATGGGAGGAACCAGAAGGGGTTGGGCTGTATTGCCCACTTATAATGCCATTATTTCGTTTCGAAAAATATTAATACTCGTCTTAGAGTTTTGAAACGAATTTGGTCTTAAAATATTTGGGATCTAACTCGTCTCCTTTAATGCGTTACACTTTTTTTTCGTATCAAATGATATATACCCCCCTACCCGTAGGGTGAGGGTAAAAATATGCAGCATTATAGCAGGGAGGCTATTATATGTTATATAAGGTTTATTGTTTAAATTTCGTCAGCCATTCAATAGTGATTCATTGCCGGGCCCCCAAACTACTCTTTACATCTTATGAATGAAGTATGGGAGAGCTTCCCACATTAGAGTCGTTCAGACGCTTCTATTTTCAGACATACTCAATCAGTTTTCATACAAGTCCGAACGTCAACTGTTTATGAAGTTTTTACTAACCTCTACTATTGCGAGGTGGCCGTCGAGAACATCGATAGGTCCGCCGAACAAAGTACTGTGGATGACCAAGACAGGGATCAATCTCTGGTCTCCGCCGGCATGATAGTCGCCTGTTCTAACCATAATGTTACGGTCGGCCCCAAATTAGTTGTGAGCAAATTTAAAAGTATGGCAACAATACAACATTTTTAGAAACTAGAAACCGTTATCTTACTTATATATAGAAAATATGTACTACAACTACACTTTAAATTCAATGAGTACAGCATTTTTCCTTAGTTTCGTAGTAAAACTGCCTGCCTTTATTTTACCGAATTTTTGCCATGTCCCGTACCACTATGCATTCACAAAGATTGACATTTTATACAATGATAGCTATCAATAATAAATAATAATAATATTATATATTAATACATGTAGTATATTTGTTCTAATGTAATACCCAACTGAATCAACCAATAACATTTAATATAACATCTATGAATTGTCACTATTTAGCCTTCGATATCGTACATTTGTTTGCCTTAAATTGATTTTATTTTAGGGGGAAATTGTCATATTTTTCGTGTTTGTGTGTGTGTTTGACAATTTTGACATGCAGTGTCATATGGCTGTGCATGAGCTACTGACACATAAATCGATTATTAGTGACATTAATTAATTTTTGAATTTGACACACTTATATTTTTTACCTGTCATTTGCGTAGTCTCTTCAAGATCTCTGCAAATGGTCACAAGAAAACTGCTGTTGTGAAATATTTGCTGTGTGAATAAGAATTTTTTGTGGCTATTCATAGATGGTGGCGTTAAATAACTTAAATGTAGTCCACAGTAGTTCAAGGCGAATTGTTAAGGCACTACTTGGAGGGATTTACATAATTTTCCATTGTTATTTTATTGTAAAACAGTATTTCTCTTAAGATCTAAAATATAATATTAATTTAAGAGATGGTTATGTACAACCTTACATCTAGATTATTATTACAGATTTCAAATAAATTATACATAATTATAATAAAAAGTGCATTCAAGAAAAGGAAAAAGTTAAGAAAAACCTTTATTAAAATATGAATTTTACTTTACATTGGATTCTTTAGATTAGAAATTAAATTGTTTTCATTATGGGAACACAAAATGTAAAAATTGTTTGAAATACGAGAAATATTGGTTTTAATTAGTTCAGTTCTACTCAATTCATGGAGTCTTCGAGTGCTAAAATACCGAGGTAAATTAAGCATTAGCTTTAAAACTTTATTTTGACAAACTTGTATATTCTTAATGTGAGTTTTGGCACAGACACCCCACACAGGGCAGGCATAGAGAGCTATAATTTACATAATGTATAGAGTATAATAATACATTAATACAGCCAATTAATACATAGGACTCATTTGGTGTCATACCAGCATAGGTTCCCAGCAGCAAAAAATGGGACTTTGCATGCCTTCTTACAGGCCTGCAAAGGCAGTCAGAAGCCCTATCCTTCAAATGCAGTCTTCATTTCAAATTAACATAGGGTGTCATAGGCAGGCAAGGCCTGCACATTCCCTTTCTCATTGAAGGCGTTTCAGTAGGCATGCCTAGTATGTCCTGCTTGGAGTCCTAATAACAAGGGCCTTCTATGAGGCATTGCTACTGCAGACCAGCTTGCAGGCCTGCAAAAGAGCATTTATAGAAGGACTTAAATAAAAAAAAAACATATGCGAATTATTTCCATATTAAATGATTTCCTACTTTTTATTCATTTTTAATACAATATTGTTGATACAATTTGTAATAACTATTTTTTTTAAACATCAGCACCAGGAATCGAACTCGCGACCTCAGTACTCATAGTTGGGCATGCTACCTACTCGGCTATCACGTGGTTTTCATAAACAACAGCATCTGTCTTACCTTCCCTTAAGAGGCCTGCCAACAGGCCTAATCGGAGAAGTGACAAGTGCATGGCTATGAACGTCAATTCTGCCTTCTACTAATAGGACTGTCAACAGGCCTGTTTAAGGCAAGAAAGTTTGAATGCCCTTTGAGAACATCTATGGTATTTTTGTGGGGTACACAGTAGGGCTGCTCACAGGCCAGTTTTAAGAAGGGAAAGAGGCATGTCTGCGGGATCTATTCTCATCCTAGTAAGAGGCCTCATTGCAGGTCTCATTTGAGAAGCGAAATGTGCATGGGTATGGAATTTTTTATAAGGCTTAGTGAAGGACTTATTATAGCCTGTATACATGCCTGGAAAAGGAAGGCGTATTTGAATGTCAACAAAATGCCTTTGAAGGCATGTTTGCAGGCATATTTTTACAATGCCTCGTCTTTTCCGCTGCTGGGTTAGGTTAATTCCACAACCACGTTCAACTCAGCTCACATAGGTCCAAATATGTGTCCCATATATCATTCTTCATGTTGTGTAAACAATTCATATCAATATCTTTTATACAATCTTCTTGAGAGCCATATTATTTTCTCTATTCTTTACAAGGTGGAGTCTATTGCAAACTTTAGATGCATTTATCTCGGAACTGATTTTTTTGAGTTATGTTAGTCTTGCACTAAATGAGTGATATGATCACTGATCCATTCGAAATTTTTGAAATTATCACTATTTCATGGTATCATGATATGTATGTCTAACCATATGTTTGCATATGTTAGTTAGTTGATACAACACTTTCAGTTCACAGTTTTAATTTAATCAAAATATATTAATCAAATAGTGCTAACATTTTGTTTGCCTGAAGTAGGGCAATTTTTTTTATTAATCATACTGTTCTTACACTTTAAACAGATAGCGCCCGTGGGTTTGTCACAGATAAGATAAAAATTGTATATTATACTCGGTCGTATTTGTATACAAGGCAATTACAAAAGTGTTTATTATTATCTTGGTTTATTTAACATTTGTATGTGTTTTTTGATATGCATACTTATAAGTGTTGCCGAGATTTCTCTGAAGATTATCAAACGGATTGGGATTTTTTTTGTGTATAAACATATTTTGTTATCTAGTGTTAACATGGTGGAAGATTGTAGTTTAGTGTGACAGACATACATATATCGACAGGTATTGGGACCATTGTCCTCTGCTATAGTATTTATTATACCATTACACTAAACCTATAAGAGATAAATAAATATAATGTTGTTTGTTTGTATGTCCGCTTATAATTTATTAGCTTATTTATAATCGAACTCTATTTATCTCTGACGAACTTTTTTTAATAGAAAATTTTTTTAAACTTTAACCTCTATGTTACATACTCTGTGTCAAATTGATGATTAAAAAACTTTAAATCGTGATCAAAAACTTTTTACATTTGTTTTAGTTTGAAAATACAAATTTGTGTATCGGGCACTGGCCACAGGCAAATACCAAAGTTTGTTTAATAGTGAGTTTCATAAATCGAATTTTACAAAATCTCTCAACCATACGAAAATAAAATCAATTTGATTGGTTAAATTTTAAAGTTTGGAAAATGTCATGTAGGTTTATTTATTTTAACAATTTCCAATTTATGGAAATGCAAATTGCGTTTACATTACTGTTTTTTTGTTTATGGAATTTTGTGTGCGCAGTTATACTATATATATATATATACGCATATACTAGTGGCAATGTTTCGCTATTGCATAGTTGGAGAATATCTATAAAATTTATTTTAGTATAACATATCTCACGAAATTTCCTCGATTCTGTATGTTGAATAAACTTTTTTTTTTTTTTTTGTTCAGTCTTTTATTTTGCGATCTACATAATTCTTATAATCGATGGTTAAATGTTAAGCTTACTAAGTTATAAGGCTAATTACAAGCGTCATTGTTAGCACTTTCTGAACAATTCATCGCTGCTTAATAACTCCATAACCTGACCAACAAAACAAGGTTTTTTATCTTCAAGTGTTAAATATCTATGGCTCTATGACGGGAGCCGCCATGGCATTGTGGTCAATAAACATTCGACTACTATGAGGGAAATGCGCGGTTCGATTCCTGTCTCCAATCATCTACATTTTGTCTTTCATTGCCGACCCCCTCAATGTTGTCGACAGCAACTTCGCTGTATAGTGTCGAGTCAATCGGCACGTCTAGTAAAATCTTCTTAAACTGCGACGTTCGCATTCGTCGATACTTAATTCACAACAACGCGGGAAGCTATCCCATACCTCATTCATCGGGTTTAAAGGGAAATTAAGTTTTTTTAGTGGTAGTTAAAAGTTAAAAGCATATTCGTATTTGTAAGACCGAGTTCTGGGGTCAGCCCACACACACAAACACGACTATCGTGAGTGAGATCCAGGATTCGATTCCTGTTTAAGTTGTTTACATTTCTGCCATCGGTGGCCACTCGTTGTTGTCGATAGGAACTGAGTTAAGTAAAAGCTTCTCTAACAGCTGATGGTTGCATTCGGGTATAAATAAGTAGGTGCCGTTGTATGAGTCTTAAAAAGGAAAGCGTGTTAGTTCACAATAACGCGATAAGCTAACCCAGACCTCATTCATGGGGTGTAAAGGGAAGTTGTTTTATTTTTAAGTAAGTGCCGAGTACTTAGTATGTATCTATCCAGCCCTCCATAAGAAACCCTTTTACCACGCCCATTCCACCCAATAATCTTAATTAAAAATTTCTTCGGCAAATTGTACCTGTAGTGCCGATTACAATCTGTATAACAAATTTTATTTTTCTAAGCCTACAACACGTTTCTGCCACGCTCTCTGCTACACACCACTGAGTGAAAAACAACTTTCCTTATTTCAAATTTAAATTAAGACTTCGAGTGTATTTTTTTTGTCTGTATTCCGCCATAAACAATAATAATAATGTCAGCCTGGAAATCAAAAGACGAATACTGATCGCAAACCGTTGCTATTATGCGCTGAGCAAGCATTCTAATGATAAAGCCCTCTCTCGACGAACGAAGGTCCAACTCTACCAGACACTGATCCTGCCTGTATTACTAGACAGCGATGAATCCTGGGCAATAACGCAGGAGGATCAACCTATTCTGGGAGTTTTCGAGAAAAAAAAGACTACTCAAAATCTTTAGACTCATCATTGTTAACGGCGATTACCGTCGTAGAATGAATCATGAGTTTTATGAGCTGTACAACGACATCGATGTAGCCAAGCGCGTTCAAATGGACCGAATGCGCTGGCACGTTATACGAATGGACGAATACGCTAAGCAATAAACTCGATGGGCGGCGCAGGAGGGGGTGACCAAAACTCCGATATATATATATACTTATACGTGCGGCTACTGATAAATAAATTTATGTTGTTGCTGCCATTAAAGAAGAAGAAGTATACAAAATTTTATGTTTCTTGAACTAAATGAAGTTGTGTTACGCCCCTTTCGCCCAGTGATCTAAAACGAAAATTTTGTCTGCATATTTGATAAAATTTTAATACCGCCATACCCCACAGTAGGATGGCGTTATATATCTTTGTACAAAAACTGTAAGAAGTAATCCTACATCATTAAATGTTAGCGCCGATCACTATAGTTACTAAATTAGAAAAAAAACTCGAACTCCACTGCCTACTACTAATACTATCCAAATTGATTTTTTCGCATAAAATGTTTTTCCATTTCTTCACCGGACAAAATTGTATAAAATTTGGTTTTTGCACATGCGCCAAATTTCATATTCTGGAAAATTTTTGGGCAAATCGGGTTATATATTAATAAACTAGTGTATAGTAGCGTAGCCATTTTAGACTTAAGTCCAATATAACGCAAGTCTCTCTAGATGGCCAGAATGAACTCACTATATCCGACCTATATAGAAACTTTTAAATTTTTGTCAAAAATTTAATATTAAGAAAAATTTTTCAGCCGACTTCCTATATGGACGAATAAATTAATAAATTAATAAACTATTTATAATAGCTATAATTTGACATTGGCCCAATCGACGCAAGTCCCTCCAGATGGCCACCATGAACGCACTATATTTGAAATAAAGAAATTTTTAACATTTTGTCAAAAATTTCATATTCAGGAAACATTTTTAGGAATACAGATTATAACTTATTCAACTAGTATATAATAGCTATTATTTTCCAAAAGTCCGATAGACGCAAGTCTCTCCAGATGGTTACCGTGGACGCACTTCAACCGAATCTGATATAAATTTGTAACATTTTGTCAAAAACTTCATAGTCAGAAAATTTTTTGAGGACAAAAGTTTATATCCTATTAAACTAGTGTATAATAGCTAGTATTTGGCATTAGTACAATCGACGCAAGTCTCGTCAGATGGCCACCATGGGCGCACTATGTCCGTCCCACATAGAAATTTTTAACATTTTGCCAATAATATCATATTCAGGAAAATTTTCAGAAATTTTTTTTTGGGTAAACAAGGTTTAGTATATTAAACTAGTATATAATAGCTACTATTTGCCATAAGTTTGATATACGAAAATCTTCTCCGGAAAAAATTTCAATCTTTATAACTTAATTGTTCAGACTACCCTTTTATATTGTTGCTCCATTAGGGGGTGAATATGGGGTTTGATGTGTTTGGGAAAAATGTTAAGAGGGAATAATGACTGCGGTCGGACACACTTTGAACCTTTTAGGAGCGATTCCGTGGCAATTGCGGGGCTTGCTGTGGATGTTTTCCCCAATACGAAAAGTTTCTCTAAAAAAACCGAGGGCTCGATTTTGATTTTAGAACGATGGTTCCTTAGGAAAAGTATTTGGTTGTAAATATTGGTTACACAATAAATAAGTAATTCAAGTTTTGCAATGATTAAGTTTTTATATAGTTTTATAAAGCCAATATATACCGATACTGCACCTGACCATGTTCATTGTAGTAGTCCATCAAATTGTTATTTAAATGTTGAACATTTTAATTTATTTTAGAAGTATTGACTTTCTTTTTAGTAAAATTTTCCTTTTAATTAATTCAAAACAATAGATTTTTCTCTTTGCCATTTTCCATCAAACTGAGTTATTTTGTGAATAATTTGCATATTTGAAATTGTTTGCCTAACTGTGGAATTCACTGTACTCATGCTCATGCTCTCACCCAATTAAATATTATTTATATCTATGCAAATGTAAATTTTTCATGTTCATTACATTGATTTATATTTAAAATTCCCAAGAAATACACAATTAATTAGAACATACTTCTATTGTGGTTGAGAGTAACTCAACCGAAGAATTTAATTATTAAATATTTTTATTTTATTTGCCTTAATAATCATTGATTTATATAGGTTAAAATGACTTTACATGGGAACAACGCAATTATACTGTGATATAAAAAGCCCTTTTATTACGTTGTTGAAAACTAAGACGCTGCAAATTATCAATATCATTTTTAAGGGGTTTTCAATGTTACTGTATAGCAGTGGAAGGCATAACCCAGAGGCGAAAGGAAGGACCTAGAAGGCCGTGTATAACGCCTTCAAGAGCAGTTAGTAGGCCTTCCCTCTGCATTCACTCTAGCTTTCCAAATAACAAAGGGTATAGTTGGGAGGCAAGGCCTTCCATCATGGCTTTCTATAAAAAGGCCTAATAAAAGGGCTGCATACACATAAAAAAGGACAAGAAAATTAAGAAACTATGAAGTTGCTTAACTTCAAATCGTTTAAAGTATTTAAAGATATTTTTTACTTCTATATATTTTGCTATACTTACACCTTTTTTCCCACGACAGTAAAACTTCATCTCATAGTCATTTCATAGTCATCCATGCTACCATCTAACCGATGAAGATACTTTCGAATCGTGTGACTGAAACTAATCATAAACTGTTTAGAGAAAAAGCACACGAACACCTATCTCGTTGCATTTTCTTTTGATGCCTTCTACGAGAAGCGAAATGGAATGTGTATACACATAGAATGGTTGAATAACAAATCATCGAAGACCTTGATTAGACCCCTTCTCAAAGTATGCCTGCATCATTGGTCTTTAAAGAATGAAGTGAACATGTTCTCAAATATTTCAGAAAGGAAGGAGAAGACCAGCTTTTAGGGATGTGAAAACAAGGCCTTGATGACATAACGTCTGAATATCTCAGATGGCCATGTCTCGTACCCGCTTGTAGTGCTCAATCGTGCTCTCTTGTTCTCCCAGCAATCGTTGAACACTGTTTCTCTGTCTGCACTTAATCTTGTGTCTTTTTTTGTGTTGAATGCGTAGCAAGCATGTGTGGTATTGCTTTAATAACACTCAAGCAGTGACTGACTGTTTCGAGAGAAACAAAATATTCGGGTACATGTGAATTGCGAATAGTATATGTGTATCGCGATCACTGCTGTATAGTATGTAGGTGGTGCTATGATTGTCTGACTTTAAGGAATTGTGGAAGTAAGTTAGTTACTGTTATATATTATATATATATGTGTTCCTCTAACTGTAGCATAGGGGTATGGGACATTGCTCAGAGGTGGAATGAGACTGATTGTTACTCACTTGGGAGTGACCAAAATCGATTCCTTTGTTGCACTGTCCATGCAGCTAACTACTTACGGTCTAAGACCAAGTATTCCCCGGGCAATGACTTTTAAGCAACCGCTTAAAAGTTAGCTAGAGTTAGAAGGCATTACATGTATCCTGAATGGTCAAAGAGACGAAGCATGGTTGCATTGTGGGATTTGTCGCTATTACCAATCTAGGAGACGAGGGTTAGCAACCCACATCTTCTGAAATCTAAATTCCTAACGAATCTTTAGTTACTGTTGGTTTCTGCTTATACCTTATTCTGTTATACTTTCACTCTGCTTGATATAGTGTAATAAATAACACTAAGGAAGTTGAAAAACTCACAGCGTTAATTTTACAACTTTACCTAATAATGACACAATTATGACATTTTTGTATGTAAATAGGAATTTCGATCTCAAAATCGACACTCGAGGCCATTGCTCCTGAAAACAATTTAGTTAGTGTCTTTTTTGAACTCATCGGCCTGGACCGTTCTTAAGTGTTATCATTTGTTTACCTTAGTGTGTTTAAAGTGTATCAATGTCGAATGTCGATATGCTTTTTTATACTTTGACTACACTTTAGTATTACTCTACGTTTCCCTTAAAACTAGCCGCTCTCGTAAATTGCACAGTGTTATTTTTTTCGCCACCTCCATTCCACCCCTCTGTGCGGGGTCATAACTTTAGCAAAAGAAAAGATGCCCCCTCCCCATACCCTGCAATTCTGTGAAAATATTTTCATTTGCTTTAATGATGTTGATTCTTTTTGCAAAATGATAGACGATGTGAAAATTCTTGTTATTGTTTTTAACCCCATAAGTTTAGAGCGTGGCGTATGGTACACCGGGTGTACCATAAGAAATTGTTTTTATTTTTGGTAAAATGCCAAAAAACTTTTTTTTGTTTATCTGTCTCTGGCCAATGGTTTCGTTGTTTCTCTTAATGGTTAAGGTACCGACAAGCACTTGTTATTTTGTGGCCAGCTCTCATAGTACCCCAAATAGTATGGTGTACCATGCGGGGGAGGTGGCGAGTGTAGACCCCACTCGTGCTGTGAGCACATGGTTGAAATTCACATACCCTAAGTTTGTCCGCCAGTCTTTTAGTCTATAGTAATCTTTCTGTATATGCTTTATTGTGGTTGCCTTAGTTCTCCTTAGTTCTTAGTTCACACATTTTGTGTATTTGCAACATTTTCTGGGGAAAATTGAAAACATTATGCGTATGACATGTTCATTTCACTTATTTTGACAGAAATAATTTTAAGTGTCTATATATAAGCGTTGTGTGCTCGACATGCGGTAACAATTTTCATATGGATATTTCATAAACAAAAAAACAAAGTTTTATTCAATGAAAACAAAGTAAAAAGAAAAAAAAAATAGGAAATAAAAAAAATACAAATAAATTGTTATAAAATATGTAAATTTGAAGGGTATAAGGTTTTGATGGAAGCGCTGACAGTTTCCTTCTATTAAATAAATAAAATGTAAAGAAACAAGGTTTTATTGCGAAATGTGTGAGGTTAATAAAAAAATAACGCAGTAGGGTGTTTAAATGAAGTCAACATTGAATTCTCTTTAGATCTCTCAATATTTGGGCGGAAGATTCAACCCAGTAAGAAATAAATATAAATAAATATTTTACTTGACATTTTGATCATATGAATTTAACCAAAGAAACGTTTTTATATAGAAAAATAAAAGTACTTTCGTAATAAGGTTAAGCAGTCAAAACACTATCACCCTATAGTGATATGACCTCTTGTATTCACTGTTATTGGTGCGAAAATCAATAATAATTGATTCTTAATCCTTTCGTAACCCCAAATATGGATTTACATAATATTTTCGATAAGTACTTAAACACCGGACCGGCCGTGGCATAGTGGTTAGAACACGCGACTACCATGGGGGAGATTGCAGGTTCAAACCTCATCTTAAAAAAAAAATGTTTTCTTTCATTGTCGGCTCCCCTCGAATGTTGTTGACAGCAACTTCGCAGTATTAAGTGTCGAGTCAATCGGCGTGTCTAGTGAGAGCTTCTCAAACAGTGACGTTCGCATTCGTCGATAAACAAGTAGGTGCCGTTAGTTGTGAATCTAAAAATAGAAAGCGTGTTAATTCAGAACAACGTGAGAAGCTATCCCATACCTCATTCATGGGGTGCAAAGGGAAATTAAGTTTTTTTAAGTAAGCTTAAACACTCAGCTCTAGCTTACTGGTTAATAAAAAGCTAATGTAATATAAATGTAAATATATTGCTTTTAGTTTATTCAACATATCTCATCATTTCTATCATATGTTAGTAGTAATAAGTCGAAAACTTCATCCGTCTTTGTTAGTATGTTGTTTGCTTAAACCTTCAAAGAAAAGTCGACTTAGAACCAAAGACAATTAAAAATAAAATTTTGTTTAACCACCCTAATGTATTATTGTATGACAATGTAACATATTGCATACATTGAATTGTATAAGCTATTTACATGTTAAAGAATTACAAAGATTTCTTAAAAATATAAACCTAACCCCTTAAAGTATGCCACTCTTTATTATATTCATGAATACTATGTTCAGCCTAGAAAATATGCAATGCCAGCGAGTGAAATGTGTGTTTTTTATTATGAAAACGCCAAACGCATATCAAAAATTTTCCTGCCTCAGTTCATAACAAAGTATTTTCCGCATGTTCACGTATGTTATAATCAAGAGGTAAACTCAAAAATTCAAATGCTGTTACTAGAATTTGAAAAGCTATCATCGATTCGTTTCAGTCATTCATTCATTTTACTCTTATAGACAATAGACATTCGCTGACATCTAAAAATGTTCTTTTCCTTAAACATGGTCCTTTGTGAAATATTTAACTTTAAAGCAAATCAGTTGTGTTGTACTGCACATATGCTAAAAAATTATGGCATAGGACTTTACCGTTAACAACAAAATATGCAAAAACGTGCAATCTTTCATTTTGAAGCAAATACAACTTTAGAAAGTTTGTCAAATTGAAACAATAAACTTTAGCCAGTACATGCTGAATATGTATGGACCACCTTAAGTGCGGCTACACTGAATAAGGAAAAACTTTTGCTAGTCAAACTTGTTTTTATTTTAGACAAATTTATTAAAAGCTCATACATACATAGTTGTGCTTAAGAACCACATACATACTCTTGATAGATGAGTTTGATTACACAGTACAACACAAGATTTTGGGACTCGATTCTGAGAATAGCATGTGAAAGTAGCCCCAAAAATAAGAACCCGGCTTCTAAATAGTTGATCCTTATATAAAATTTCATGCTGAATTCAAATCTGTTCTCAGATATGTGGAAAGTAGAACGGTCAAATTTTAATTTTTACTGTTTTGAAAAAAGGTAGGTCTACTAAAATGCCAATTTTTAGTTTCTGATTTTTTATCCGTTTTTGATGACCAAGGGCAAACAATTTTTGTAAGAAATTATTCTATTAAGTAAGTGTCTGAACAACTTTTACGGAAACTCGGAGAAAAACTTAATAAAAGGTAGCGAAAACTTGAAAATTCATCAACAATTTTACAAAAATTACAACTTTGAAGTGCCATACCTTTGTCATTTATGATTGGATTTTACAACTATAGTTTTTTTAAAAAAAAATTATTATCTTTTATTTTTGTCTCAGTTTACAAACATCGCTGATCTAAAACCAAAAATTTTATATCTCAGATATCGTTCTACTTTCCAAAAATCTGACAGTAGATTTGAATTCAGCGTGAAATTTGTATTAAAATCAATTATTAAATGTACCGGATACACTTATGAAATTTTGTGACATAGTGTTATAGAGTAAATTTTTAGACTAACCTTGTTTAACGACAAATCCGGAAATCTGCTGTTTGAGAAGTTTTTGATAGTCTACTCAGAATTACTGTGGACCACATAAATGAACTGACTGTGACAGGGAACGAGTGATAGTCGCTTGTTCTTACAATCAATTCACGGTCGGACAGAGTTTTATCTGTATAAATGCCAGTGGCGGGCAAAGCCGGACACAAGAACACAACGATAAAAAGCACCAGCGCTGTCGATTTGTACTCTCCCAACAATCGTTGGATATTGTTCCTTTGTCACTTCTTGTGTCTGTTTTTGTGTTGAATGTGAAAGAAGCGTGTGTGGTGTTGCTGTCAAAACACCCCGGCAAAAACTGACAATTTTGAATAATGTAAAACTTTCGAGTACGTGCAAACTACCGATTGTTTCAGTCTGAAAAACGGTTATTGCCTGCCTCGCAAGGCTATGCGTGCATTCCTTTACTCGAAAATAAATATTCCGTCTGTTTTACCATATTATAAGTCCAAGTACAGTTTTCGTTTACAAACTCATTTTGTGTCAAATACTATCTGCATATTAAATTTTGCCTCTCTAACCCTAAAATCATCTTTGCCATGCCTTCTTCGCCTACTATATGAAAATAACACTTTCGTCTTCATATGATTGGCTGTTTTCCTACCTCTACCTGTTTATTAAACTTTATCTCTTTAGGGCAGTGGTAGGCAAAATCATACCCACACAGCAATGTGGTGTGCGGTCGCATAAGAACGCTCTTCAGCGCTGTCAAATTCTACACGGTGAAAATGTTGTACACTCCCAACAATCGTGCTCTCATGCTCTTCCAACCATCGTTAAATATTGTTCCTATGTCATTACTTGTTTTTGTTTTTGTGTTGAATGTAAATCAAGCGTGAGTAGTGTTGCTATCATAACACTCCATCAAAAACTGCCTGCTTTGAATCAAACAAGGCTTTCGAGTACGTGTGAATTTCTGATCGTGTCTGTGTGGAAAAAGCTATTATACCCGACCTCGCAAGACTAATGGATGCTGAATTACTACCACTGATCGAAAATGAATATGTTACCTGTATTGCCATATTTTAAAGCTCGAGCACTTTCTGGGTATCAAATATTATCTCACCAATCATAACAAATCTTTCACCACGCTGCTTTGTCCAATATTCGAAAATAAATTTTTTGTTGACATACTAATTGTATCTTTCTATTCTTAAAATCATCTTTGCCTCGCTCTATCCCCCTAACATTTTCATCTTCATATGCAAAGTTGTGTTCCCTATTTCCACTTATGTATCAAATTTTATATCTTGAGAGCAGTGGTATGCATAACCGCTCGCATCGACACAACAATATGGTGTGTGGTCCTACAAGAAGCGACAGCGCTGTCGAATTTACCTCTCTAAAAATGTTGTGCACTTCCAACAATCGTTGAAAATTGTTTATCTGCCTGTTTTTGTGTCAAAAGCAAAACAAGCGTGTGTGGTGTTTTTTTCATAACACTCAAGCTGAAACTGAGTGTTTTAAATCAAACGAGTGAATTGCCGTTCGATGTTGTGTGAAAAAACGACTATTGCTGGCCTTGCGAGCACAGCTTATCAAATATAAAAACTTTGTCTGCAATTTTTTGTATTTGTAGTGGTGAGTACTATCTATAAACCAAAATGAATTTCTATTGGGCTAAAATACAATTAAGCCACGCCCACTCCGCCCATTAATCGAAAATAAAAATTACATATGCAAATTTGCAATTGTAGATCCGAGGGCTTTCAAATAGAATATCTCTTGTGCAAGAAAATAGTTTGGCCCCACACCCTCCGCTGACTTGTCGAAAATAAAAATTGCATCTGTAAATTGGAACCTATAGTGCCGAGTGCTATCTATGTATGTATATATATGAAATTTTATTTACCTAGGGCCAAAATGTAGTTTCACCACGACCACTCCGCCCACTGATCGAATATTAAAATTTCGTTTTTAGAATAGTAATTGTACTGCCGAGTACTCTCTGTATACCAAATTGTATCTCGCTAGAGCTAAAATTAAGTTATGACACGCCCACTTCGCCCACTGATTAAATATTAAGATTTGCTTGGCATATTCATATATGAATTGCCGAGTTGTAACTGCGTATTTAAATATATCCTTCTAGGGCAAAAAAAAGTTTGGCCACACCCCTTCATTTCGTCTAAAAATTTGAAACCATTGCGCAGAGTACTATCTGAGCACCAAATATTATTCTTCCTGGGCAAAACAACAGTTTCTTCACACCTCTTCGCTTGCTGATCAAAAATAAAGATTTCATCTGGAAATTTCAATTTTCAATTTCGAGTGCCATCTTTCACCAAAATTTTAACTCTCTTGCGCTTAAATACAGTTTTGACACACCCCCACCGACCCTTAACGAAAATAAATTTCTTTATCACTCTAGGGTTACAATATAGTTTGGACGCACCTAAGCCGCCCACTGATCGAATGTTAATAAGATGTCTGCAAATACGTATCAAATGGGCTAAAATACAGCTTAGCCACGTCAACTCCGCCCACTATTCAACAAATAAAATTTCTCGCCTAGAAATTAGTAATTGTAGCGCCAAGTAATATCTGTGTACACAGTTTTATCACTCCATGACTAAAATATAGTTTCGCCACGCCCACTCCGCCCACTGATTAAAAATTATGCTTTCCTTTGCATATTTATATGAATATTAATAGAGATTGCTCAATACAGTCCTCTTGAGGGTTATGGGCGTGGGGCACCTTTTCAATGAAATAATTCTTTAGAATATTTGCAAACTGAACTTTGCTGATTATTTCAAAGCCTCACGCCTATCACCCTCAAGAGGACTGTAATCAGCAAAGTTCAGTTTGCAAATATTCTACAGCATTATTGAATTTAAAAGATGAGAAATGTGTGATATGTTCCATTTGATGCTTTCATTGAGGTACAAATTCGAAATAATTTCCATTCACCCTGTTCACATTCTAATTGGGCAAAATCATTGCATACCTTTGTGCGAATTCCTTTATGCTACGTTATTTTTTCTTGTATAGCCCCTAAACTACAGCGTGCATGACATGAAATTTGAAACAAAATACACTTAGTGACATGAAAACTACCATTAACATTCTCTGTCTATAACTGCCAGTTGTGTTGTGAATAGGCCTAAGGAAATTTATGTACTTGCAGTTATATAAAACAAAAAAAAAACTGCTCAACAAAACCAACAGCAATAAAATAATCACATACAAACAGCCCTAATCTAGGCAACAATTACTAAAACTCTGCAAAGAGGAGTAGAAAAACTTTGTTAAACTTATTTATATAATGTAGTTATAAGAAAACCTCTAAAGTAGGCAATGAAAAAGTAAAACTATTGTTAGTATTGGTCATGAAAAATTCCATTATATGGTTAGGCCTTTGTTTGCAGAAAGTTTTTGGGCCGTACTAAAAAAGGAAAAGTTTTACGGAAGCCCAAACGTTGATGGTCACACTCAATATGGTATCAAATAAAAGTAAAACTTCAAAAATATAAATATAACAGAGAATATTATGATCAAGGCCACAATATATGACCGTTATAGGGAAACATGCTTAGTAGGAAAATGTGAGGTTTCTGTGTAAAAAAAAAATGTCTAGCTTAACAGGAAGGAAAGAAAGATATTTTTGCTATGGTCGAAATGGCAAAATTCGTTGTATTTGTGTGTTGGTTTTCGTTTGTCTTATATTTTGTGCAACTTTCTGTGCATATCAAAGACGAAACTATTATAAAAGAGTTTTCTATGAACTTGACATAAACAATTATTTTTTTTGCTATATACTGTTTAACTTTGAGCTAACAAGGTCGTTTTCCCCATCATCAACAATAGATATTTGCCTTCACTTAGCTGGTATAAGAGTATGCATAATTTTGAACCTAGTCTATTGAAGAAATTTTTATTTTATTTTGAATTTCTGACGAATTTCTTTTAAGCATTTCTACACTTAGAAGTAATACGATATTTAAGTGATTTGTAGAAAAATTCTTACATCATCCCCTTAAAATATGCAAGGAATTTAAGGTACTGTTAAGCCTTGTGTATATGCTTATATTCTATTTGTGTTCCAACCTTTTAACAAAGAGTTGCATTAGTAAGCTTGAAGCATTTGTTAAGAAAAACACATTACAAATAATAATAAAAGAGAGTATGAACAAAGGGTTGGCCCACATTATACTACTACATTTGCTGGACGTTGCTATGAAAGTTGCAACATCTTGGTTTTTCCCTACTAATCAATGATATTATTATTTACACAGCAGTTGTTAGATAACGAATTGAATACAATGAGTTGGTTTTCTTTTCTCAGTTGATGGACAATTGATAAACAATCTTAAAGTTGTATATTATGTTGATGGCAAATTTCAGTCGGCACTTCAGCTTAAATATATTAATTTAAGATAATAATTGAAGTGAGATTTCATTTTATTTATAAAGTCTATTGAAAGTCTATGGTTTTGATTTGATTTTTAAGGGTATTAAATAAATCATATAAAAATATAACACATTTAGTTATTCAAATTAATCATCAGACAAATATTAAATATTTGAAGATTACATTTCTGTGTTTCTTTATCATTTAAAAGTTTAGATGTTATATTTTTCAATGGTTTATTATTCTGTGACATACAAGAGAGAAAAAATAAGTCAAATATTAAATTAAGCCATAAAATAAACTTACATTTTTTACCATTAGTCTATTCTCATACCCCTTTACAAAGTCCATCGAAGTCATTGTGTTTAACAATAAATCATCAGAAAATATTTTCCTAAACATTATTAAAAACTCATCATCAGTAAAAAAAAATCCTCGTTAAACTCATTTATTCTTATAAGGGTTTTGATAAATACATACACATTTCAAAATGCAAAAAGTTTTCCTAGCCATCAATAATACAAACAAAAGCAGAAAAAGTTGAAACCAGAGACAGACAGCTATAAATGTATTCTTTACAGTCTTGTTGTTGTTTTGTTACCAAAGCAGCCAAGGTTACACATAAAAATCGAAGTTTTAAAACTTTTTGTATCTCATAATGCAAATAAGGGCGGCTACAAAGGGCATTGGGCAAACAAAAAAAAAACACTTTAAGTTAGGCGAAACGAAAAAAAAACCAAACAAAGTTAACTCTTTTTTCCCCCATTTCAATTTTCTTTATGCTTCATGCGCTTTATCTTCTTCGTATAACAATGTAACTTTTTTCCTCCTCTATATATTTTTCACTGTTGCACATCAGCTTTTTAATGGTCCTTAAGGATTTGGCGTAAAATTGTCATTTTCATGAAAATTAAAGTTGTTGCTAAGAATGAAAAGTTTTGAAAATATATGTAACTTATAAAAAAATGCTTGCACAAATAGGAAACAGGAAGCAATTTGATGGTAAAAGATTGACATTAAGCCCTTAGATGTTTTTGGCAATTACTGGACTATTGTTGTAAATGGCTATTGTGTGTGTTGCTGAGTGATTATTGAGCAGAAAAATGTGTGTTGCATGAATATTGAAGACGAACTTTGAGTGGAATTTTATTTCAAGCTTCTGAAAGGATGTAATTATACCAAAAAGTAATATAGTAGTATCAAGAAGCACTTTAATTGTATCAAGAAGTACTTTTTTTGTATGAAAAAGTTCTTTTATAATTCCTATGAGTACTTTTATTGTACTCATGTGTTTTATATGAAATACTTTATTTTGTACCAAACAAGATTCTTTGGTTGTACCAAAAAGTAGTTTTACTGTATACAAAAGTGCTGGGTGGATCAAAAATAATTTTACGTTTTAAACGCCGATAAAAACAAAACTAAATAAATGATATAAAATGATCCATATGTTACCTTGATTATTGTGAGACTACTGCAACCTGGTATAGATATTTTCACCGATGGCTTTATTGGTGTTTCCCTTAATTTATTAAGAGACACTTCGATGCTGTAGAAGTGGCTACGAAGTGTCCAGTTAATGTCACCTCTATTCGCGGTGTATATTTACTCAAACATTTTGCGAACTACATCCAGTTAGTCGTCAAAGGTGTTGCATGTTGCCCTATCTAGCCACGACCTTTGATTAAAACCACTGAAATTCTAAAGGTTTGGAGAAAAGACTTCAGTACCATGACAACATATCGTTATGTAACGCTGTTGTGGACAGCAATATCGCAATAAAGTGTCGAGTCAATCGGCAAGTCTAGTAAAAAGCTTCTCAAACAATGACATTCGCATTCATCGATAAACAAGTAGGTGCCGTTAGTTGTGAATCTAAAATAGAAATTCACAACAACGCTAGAAGCTATCCCATATCTCATTCATGGGTTGTAAAGGGAAATAAAAACAGTGATTGGCATCCCATAGCCTCGCGAAACTTTCAATAATTGTTTTTTTCACGGCCATGATCGGCAATTCACGCTTACTCGAAAGTTTGCAGTCAGTCTCTGGTTGAGTGTTAGAAAAGCAACGCACAGACATGATTACAGGCATAGAAACAATGTTCAACGATTGTTTGAAATGCATGTGAGCACGAGTTTTGGGAGAGAATAAGATTTTCACCGTTTACAATTCGACAGAGCTGAAGCTTCTTGTGCGACCGCACACCATATTGTCGTGTGTGTACGTTCTGTTATGCCTATACAAAAGTATGGACATGTAATAAACGATGCTGACTGCAATGTCTTTTGTTGCCTCAATTTAGGTTTCGTGGCACTACTATATTGGAAATTTTGCTTCATTACGAGCCGATTTTGATAGATGTCCTTGTCGAAAAAATGTCTTGTAAAGCTAGTGAACCTTTCTAACAGTGCTTACTTAGTTAATTTCCCTTTAGACCCCATGAATGAGGTATGGGATAGGTTATCGCGTTGTTGTGAATTAACACGCTTTCTTTTTTCTGATTCACAACTAACGACACCTACTTGTTTGTCGAGGAATGCGAACGGCGCTGTTTGGGAAGCTTTTACTAAACATGCCGATTTACTCAATCGAATCATGGATCTCTCACATGGTAGTCGCGTGTTCTAACCACTAAGCCTCGGCTGGCCTCATCTTCCTAACATTTATTTTGTTTATTTCCTGTACCATTTAAATTTTCTTAGGATTTAAATGTAAATCTTAGTGAAGAAAGTAATTTAAATATATTATGGGTATAATAAGTACGCATGGTCGCTTTCAGGTAAAAAGTCTAGGTTGTTCATAAACAAGCGCCCTTGCACGATCTACGTTTTTTGAATCTCTTAGTTCTACGTAGACTGGATCATGGTTGATTCATTGTAGAATCTGTCTCTTAGAACTTCTGCAAACATTTTCCAATTCCATTGTTCGGCAAATTACCTACATTAGAGATGAAGGAACTCACTCATATTTTGAAGACTCTTGTTGTTATACCTCACACCTACTTGCACGATATCGCCCACCTGTCGACTATTTACACAAATTAGTGGGATATATATTTACAAACCCAGGTTAATAGTACGCCAGATATTGTATGTTTGTTAATGGCATCGTATGGGCGGGCTACGCTTGATACATTTGAACTGACCTAGCACAATTGTGCCACAATTGGATGTCTATGCTGTAAACTGTGCTATAAATGTTAAGCAGTTAAAATTAGTATACAAGTAAATAAAGTGCGATCATTTCGATTCCGGCATCAATTTTACTCTAAAGTTCGACTACCAAGTCATTGGCATCTTCATATTTACTTTAATTGAAATTTTCCCGAATACCAAAACCGAGACCATTTATCTAAGTGCCCCACATCATAGTGTTGTCTAACTTCATTCAACATTTGCTTGTAGTAGATTTAGAGGAGAAACAGTTCCATAACTACCGTGCTATGATGGCTTGAAATCGAGAATATCATGCGCGAGACAAGAGTTCGCATCAGTCGGGTCTAGTAAAAGCTCCTCAAACAGTTGAAAGTTCGGATGCGTATTTAAACGTTGTGTGAGAAATCTGTGAACCATTTAAAAGTAAGAAACTCCCACTTATCACTTTCATGCTCTGTAAAAGAAATATAAGTAATTGAGTTGTAGTGCAATATTCAATTTTTTAGATTTTTTAAAGATTCAACATTCACTACTTACACATTTGTGCACATATTGTGTATTAAGCCTAAAGTCTGTGTCGTTTGTGTTTTTATTTTTTCGAATATATTCAGCCAAATCATTTCTGCTTAAATTGTGTGTTTAGCCTAAAGTTCTCCAAAAATATACTTCAACAATGGTTAATACATTTCTATAGAAGCCGCATGTAAATGATGTAAATGTAAATTGTATCATTTCCATACACTCTATAAAATTTGTCATGTTTTATAAATAATTCAATAAGTTTCTGTTAACAGAACAGATGAGTCCTTCATGAATCGAAATTAGAATTCAATAAGTATAATTTGGCTGCACGTGTGCGTGGTTTACAGTTGCGTGTAACCCCTAATGGATTTTGATTTTGTATATAACATTTGGTATCTTTAAAATAAATTTGTCGGCATATTTAGCATAAAATTGTTTAATCAACGGTTGTTAACATACATAAATATTATTGTTATTGCATATGCAGTGGATAAAACCGTGATATTACACAAAAGTATGCGTTTTTAAAGCTATTTGGCTGGATTTGTCCTTCGGTGGTATGACAAAAAATTTACCTCTTTAATGATTTGTTAATTTTACCATACAAGTTGTTAGAATACTAGTATATGAATATCCAATGAAAGACTGGGGAATCCAACAACTCCTTTTGTTTTAAGTATATGTAACAAAAAAATGTAGACAAAATCGCCTTTGAAATTGTTATCCTTTTTCATGAATAATAATGGTTCTCAAATAAATATATTTTATGGCTCTCACCATCCCATTGGGTGGATCCATTCTGTTGCAATTATTCTTGTTTTTATAATTTTTTATTACTAAATGCTCTTACTCATGTATTGATCATATATGTTCCTATAGATATCATGTGAATGTGTAATTACATACAATTTCTATACATACTGATAGAATATTAGTTCTTGAAAAAAATTATGTAGTATCAGTATTTTTCAATTACAAATATTATTCAACAATACAATATATACCTCTACTCTTCCATGGTATCCCACTTAATACCACTTAATCCTATCACTGAAACACAAAAATTTTTCATAATCTTGCCAACTCCAGTGTGGTTAGTTTGGCAGCCAGCATACACATTGTTAATGGGCACACTCAAATTTGTGAGAGTTCAATTTTCTGAAACTGATACAGACACGGTCAAAGTTTAGACAAACAATTTGGTTTAATACACTTTGAGCGACCCCCTTCCAACCCCCCGCAGTTTAACATACATATTAAAATTCAATATGTTGTGCATTTAATTTGATTTCCTTTTTTGTTAATTTATTTGTATACAATATGAATTTATTAAATCATCAGATTCCGTTATTGCACTAAATCAATTCGTAACTATTGGTAGAGTAGAGTTCATGTTATACCTGAAAATATGCAGAATTGGATTGATTTTTTAGTTGTTGTTGTTGGTTTTTTAAAATCACACTGGGATGCCTGCAATATTTGATTGGGTTGGATTTAATTGGATTTTATGCATTGAAATGTAATTTAGAAAAAAAAAATTAATATTGTTTGTTGAGTTTTAAATCTAACTTCAATTGTAGACAAAAACACAAAAGAAATGGGGTTGTGTAGTAGGCAATAATAGAATTGTTTTTTCTTTAAAATATAACATGACGGAATTTAAAAAAAATGCTCCTATATTTTAATTTCCTAAGGTTTAAGAATTAGCTAAACTAAAGGCGGATTATAAGGTACGTTATTGTGCGTATAATGCTATCTGAATATTGCGTTTGTACGAAATAGTACCGCAAGTACGGCAAATATTCAAAAGTAATTATGCGATAGAGAGGAATGGGCGGTTGAAGTTTGTTGTGTTTTCCTGAGCGGACAATTTCGTGTGTTTCAGTTGGTGTTCTAAAAAGTTTCATAGAAAACTAGTAAGAAAGTTTAAGTTGGTATTACTCGATTTCTAAAGTGGGCGGAATGGTACATTTGTATGGGGGGTACCAAAAGGGGCGTGGCAAGACTTTCGGTTTTTTCTCTAAAACTTTATTCTGTTATTATTTTACTAAATATAGAATTTGGGAACGATCGCGTTGGATGTCTTGATATTATTATCCGATTTCTAAGGTGATTCCGCCCACATTTGTATAGGAGGTACCAGAAGGGGCGTGGCCATGTAGCCCATTTGCAATATCGTAAGTAGTTTTAGGGAAATACTAATCCATGCAAAGTTTCAAACCAATTGCTTGCGTCTTTCAAAAGTTCCTAGCCGTAGGGTGATAGTATAGAAAGTTATCGTATGAAGTCATATATAGAGTGATTCAAAAAGACCGCAGATTTTCTTTTACAAATACAACACACTATTATTACTTTAAATTAATTTTTTTTATATTTTTTCATATTCTTAGTCTATGGCATTTATGTCTTTAAAATCCACAAAATGTAAACCATAACTCTTCTGGCAACAAAGGAAGCTCTTATTAAAATGTTCCACTACTTTATGACATAGTTCAGTATGTGTATTATCATCCTTCAGCTCTTCTCGAGGTTAATTGACAAAATTTGATGTAGATAAAGAAGTCCAATGGTATCAAATCTTATCTGCCCTCGCTGTTCAGTGTTAAAATGCATCCTGGGCACTTCTTTTGCAAAAGAGCCATCCAATTCAGGTCATTCAAAGTTTGTTGTATAGTAAGTTATTGTGGGTACATAGTTTGATCTTCAATGAAACCTTACTTAACGGCAATGTCGACACAGTTTGACATTCTCAGCCGTCCATATTTATCAATAACGATAGTTCTTATGCAGCTTAAAAAAACAGCCGATCTTTATATATAAAAGGCTTTGGTGACTGGCTGATCATTCCCCAGCCCAAACGGCTAAAGCTAGAACCTTGGAATTTGGAATGTAGGTTCCTTTTATGACATATGCGCCCATTAAGAAGGGATTTTTTGAAATTAGGACTGCAAGGGAGTAAAAAGGACTCGAACTTGAAATGTCTTTATCTCATGAACCATTATAGGTACGAAGAAGAGATTTGTTACATATATTGGTCATACAAAATGAAGTACTTTTTTTAAAAGATAGCGATGCCACGCCCCTTTTAAAAAATCGTTATATTGGTCAAATAAATGAACCTATTGTAATGAAATATAGTCAGACAATGGGGCGTGGCACCGCCCATTTGAAATTTTCAATCGATCATATCTCAGGAGCCATTAGAGGTTTGAAGAAGAGATTTGCTACATATGTTATTGGTATAAGGAAGATTACGTCTCGCTGGAAATTGGGCGGTGCCATACCCCTTTGAATAAACTGTAATATTGGTCGTATTAATGGACCGATTATAATAAATTGTTCACTATTTCCATCATTTGACAAACTGATCACTCCCCAGGTCCCCCGTGACCTAGGTGAGGGTAAAATAGCCAATAAAAGAATAAAACTAGTACCATCGCCCAGAACCAGAGCTGCTAAAGGCTGAATCGCGAAAATAGGAGTGAAGGGGCTTTTCGAATCATCATATTATCATCCTTCAGCTCTTCTCGAGGTTAATTGACATGGACTAAAAATTTGATGTAGATAAAAAAGTCCAATGGTATCAAATCTTATCTGCCCTCGCTGTTCAGTGTTAAAATGCATCCTGGGCACTTCTTTTGCAAAAGAGCCATCCAATTCAGATCATTCAAAGTTTGTTGTATAGTAAGTCATTGTGGGTACATAGTTTGATCTTCAATGAAACCTTACTTAACGGCAATGTCGACACAGTTTGACATTCTCAGCCGTCAAACCATATTTATCAATATCGATAGTTCTTATGCAGCTTAAAAAAAACATCCGATCTTTACATATAAAAGGCTTTGGTGACTGACTGATCATTCCCCAGCCCAAACGGCTAAAGCTAGAACCTTGGAATTTGGAATGTAGGTTCCTTTTATGACATATGCGCCCATTAAGAAGGGATTTTTTAAAATTAGGACTGCAAGGGAGTAAAAAGGACTCGAACTTGAAATGCCTTTATCTCATAAACCATTATAGGTACGAAGAAGAGATTTGTTAGATATATTGGTCGTACAAAATGAAGTACTTTTTTAAAAAGATAGCGATGCCACGCCCCTTTTTAAAAAAATTGTTATATTGGTCAAATAAATGAACCTATTGTAATGAAATATAGTCAGACAATGGGGAGTGGCACCGCCCATTTGAAATTTTCAATCGATCATATCTCAGAAGCCATTAGGGGTTTGAAGAAGAGATTTGCTACAAAGGTCCAAAATGGGATAAAACTGGTACATTACCGAGACCATGCCACTAAAGCTATAATCCCGAAAATTTAAATGGGCATGGCATGCTCCTTATAAAGTTAAAAAACTACACCAAGGGGTTTTATTGAAGTTTGTACTTTAAGGGGTAAAAAGGCCAAACAAGGGATAAAACTGGTACTCTGGCGAGATCAAACATCCAAAGGTAAAATGACTTGTGCCATACATACAGGGGTAATAGAGGTTCGTACTTATACGTTCGTACAACCAGACCAAACAACAAAAAGATAAGCCGTAACCTGCACCACCATCCACGCCAGTCAACTAACGCGAAATATCTTAAATAACTTTCACGTATAAAAAATAAATTTATAATGTTTGCATTTTAACTGTATTGCTTTTAATCTCAATAAGAGATTACCGCAAGCCGGTAAAGCTAGTATGTTATGAACATAAAATTTTAATATTCTTAGAAATTAATTTACTTGACCGATGAAGATGAACATCTTAGTATTCAATTTGTAGCACATTTGAGCACTTCCTCAAAATTAAGTTATAGGATTGCAAAAACGTCCTTAGTTCTTGCCTTAAGCCAATGTTAAAGTCGCTGGTGATTCACCTTAATCCGAATTACTTCTGGATAAGTAATTATAATTATTTTACTACTACTACTCGATTTTTGTTTTTGCTGAGTTTGGTCATTCTATGCAAGCTAATTTTTGTTTGTGGAATTAGTGGACACTTACAGAACGGAATTTCCAAATTTCCCTAATGCTCTGAAGTTTAGTTGTTGGTTTGTATGTGAAATGTAACTGCTTCAACACAGTATACTGTTTTCATTCTTAGTCAAATAATGGTATTCTAAAATAATAATTATTAAAATCGTTTCAGTAGTTTCTAAGATTACCCGTTACAAACATTTGTCATGATAACAATTTTTTAAGTAGGATAGATGATAGTGACAATTCTTACCGCCATTGAGCTTACCTAGAAAACCAACACTAATAAATCTACGCTATACATATAAACAAGTTTTAAAGAGCCTTTTTGGTTATTAATAAATTTAAAATCTTTTCAAATATTATATTACAGCTATTCAATCACACCTGCCCATCTTGAGATTATAACGACTAAAAAATTACTTTATTTAAGTTAAGATTATAAAATTCAAATTCGGAGCGGCAGTGGCATAGTGGTTAGAACGCGCGATTACCATGCGGGAGATCCGTGGTTCGATTCCCGGCTCCAATCATTTAATTTTTTTTCTTACATCTATAGATGCGAAATCAACCAAAAGGATGCATATTTATAAAATTCGAATTTACAATAGTGCAAATAATTGTATTATTAAATATCACAAACTACTGAAATTTATTTGGCTTACCTTGTGCATATAGAATATAAATCGTACTAAATGTTATTTTAAAAAACTGTTCTACACGTAACGAAAAACGTCATAATTCCCTATGCAGTCAAGCAATCTTCTTATTAATTAAATGTTTATATTAGTTGTGACACATAAAACATTCCCATTGTTTTTTTTTATATTAAATTAAAACATATTTTTTCTGACATTGCACAGTGGTTGCCGTTTCATACAAAGAGTGGCCAAAAAGAGAAGGAGTTTTCATAGGTGAATAATATTTGGCCCATCTCACAGTCTCTTTTAATGACACCAATTTCTAAAATTTGGTTAAAATCTGTGAAAGTATTCAAGGACCTCTCTTAGATACTGAAAATTTAAATTTCATGGTAGATACACCAAAGTCGTCATATCCATTGATTTCATCAATCTATGACTAAATCTAAAATTTGGGCAATGTCGGACAAAGGATTCAAGGACCTCTCTTAGATACTGAAAATTTAAATTTCATGGTAGACACACCAAAGTCGTCATATACATTGATTCCATCAATCTATGACTAAATCTAAAATTTGGTCAATGTCGGACAAAGGATTCAAGGACCTCTCTTAGATCCTGAAAATTTTAATTTCATAGTAAGCATACCAAAGTCGTCGTATCCATTGATTGCATCAATCTATGACTAAATCTAAAATTTGGTCAATGTCGGACAAAGAATTCAAGGACCTCTCTTAGAGTACACAATCAAAAAAAATTACTCCGAAAATGGTGAGGCCGCTTTGTTCTATTGAATATAACTCAACAATCCGCAAATTTCCGCAGCTGAAATTTACATCATATAATCTGTAAATAATGGTAAACACTCCACAACAAATTTGGTTGTTAACTACGATTGACTTCGCAACTAAAAGTCTAAGTGAAATTGAAGTCTACACACGAGTTAGTACTAAAATAAGCACATATAATAAATTAATTTTTATAAAATAGACACATCATGCTAAGAAGTTTTTAATTCTTTTAAATAATAGTTAATACCTCTCTTTACAATATTTAATTCTTCTATTGTTTAAGCAATCTTTTTTAAAGAGGTTTTTACGTTTTAATTTAGGCCTTCACTTGAAAGTTACTCACGCTACGCTTAAAGAGGACAGGTGGAATAAAGCAAAAATAAAAGTAATTTGAAATAGCAAAATCTATTGTGAGATAGTGTTGCCACAGTATTACCCAGAATTTTGACCTAATTTTTGTATTTTTGGCCAATTGGGACGACCACTGTGCATTGTTTGTCTACATGCTGTGTCCAACTAGAACCAACTACCACATACATACCATACACATTAAGCCAACGAACAATGCAGAATCTAAATCTTAAATGAAATTAGATAAGAGTTTTTGTTCAGTTGCTGTTGTTTGTTTTTTTTTTTTGTAAATTAAATTTCACATAAACAATATGCTGTGTTCACCATACAAAAAAAAACAAAAACTCTGGCTATGGCTTAAAGAGGAACATATTTGAGGTTCGTAAATATATTTTACTGGTTCTTTGTCATGTACATCTGCGTAAGTGTGTGTTTACTTCACCATGTGCTGTAGATGGGTAATTTCTAATTTTCCTAAAAGGTTCCACACATCATGGCTTTGGTTGTAAAGCCATATTTCACTCAAACTGGGTAAGCTGTTATACTGTGCTTTTCCATATAACAAAACGAAAATGTTCATTAACGTTTGTGTTTCAAGAAGAGCCCTAAGGATTTTGGTTTATGTGTCTTTGTCTTGTTTGGTAGAGATTGTATTATTCTTTGCCGAGCAGTAGAATAGCAGTGAGCACAGTTTTGGTAAATTTAAAGTGCCTGCACTTTTATGGTTGATATTTTGTCAAGGATTACTTGCATTCACATATCGGAAGCTATACATTTGGCAGTGGTAGATGAATTATTGTTTATATTAATTTTTGGTTAAAAATCATGGAGATGAAAGAAGGAGGAGTTATTATTGTATTAGGTTTAAAAAATAAGTACTTATTTGTTTTATCTTCAAATGCCCTGAATGAGCTATGGGAGAGCTCTTTGCATTTGTGTCAGTTATGACGCTATGATAATAGGACCTACAGTTTAACGATAAGTCGGAACTTTAGCTAGTTAAGTAACTTTTACAAGACAAGTCGATTGATTTCACTTCTCAAAAGTTGATGTCGACAACAATGAGGGGGCGGCCATTCAGAGAAATTAAGAAGTTATTGACAGGCCTCTAACAAGGTCTCCCGCATGTTAGTTCTTTGTTATCACCATCATAACACGGTTGGTCCGTGAATAATGACAATTCCTAACACGGACGTCATTTTCTTATGAAATCCTTAAATCAGAACTAATCAGGTACCTATGTTGCCTGTTTGATGCCTTAACAAAAAAGTGGTTACCTTTTTTATTTTTATTATTATAATTATACCATCACCCTTACGGACGGGGGTATATATCATTTGATACGAGAAAATGTGTAACACATTAAAGGAGATGAGTAAGACCTCAAGTATCTTTAGACCAAATTCGTTTCAGGACTTTTTAAGACGATTGAGCTGTGTCCATCTGTCTGGTTGGCTGGTGGGCACGATAACTCAATTAAATCTTAACTGATTCGTATAAAAATTTAACAGTATTAATAATCTTCAAAACGAAGTACTGGGATTGTAAATGAGCAGAATAGACCCACCCCTTCTGGTACCTCCAATACAAAATTACCAATTTTGGAAAATTAATATATCTTTCATAACTTCCAAACGGACAACTGGAGGCTATTTAAATTAATTATATTGTAAAAGTAGATAAACCCTAAGAAAACCAAAAGGCGCAAAGGTGCCACACCCCTTTTGGTATCTCTCATACAAATGGCCTAATTGGCCCTCATAGTTTTACATACACATCTTTTTTGTAAGTACACTAAATTCCGTCAAGTTCTGCGTAAGATGCACACTTATAAAAATTTGACCCAGGAACAAACATGGACTATATCTGTTGACCCATTCTGGTACCTCCCATACAAAATAACGTATTTTTGAAAAATTAAGATTTCTCCCATAACTTTCAAACAGGCTCCTGAGGGAAAATGAAATTTGTTCAGAAATCCCAACTTTTTGAAACACGCCTCTGGTACCTTCCATATAAATAACTAACCGAAAGTATTGGGTGATGGTATTTATCAGTCAGTTTATCTGACTGAAATTTCTGTACTGGTTTTTATTGTCATTACTATCACTACCTCATTATATCCTTCAAGGTGCGCTAGCATTGACCAAAGGATGTATTTAGTTAGTTCTTCCATTTGTAACGCCCACAAGAAAGCTCGTGAAAATTATCACCGTCGAATCCTAAGAAGATTTAATGTCCATCCGTCCGTCTACCCCCGTGATCGTAGTCGTAGTTAAAGAGCTAACGAGCTGAAATTTGGTACGAGATTAAGTTCTACTCCCAACTCCCATTCATAAAAACTTCCCTATCAAGCTGAATTTTTGTTTATTCCTCAGTTCTAAGATAAGCAAGATCGCACAAAAAATTCTTCCACCTCCCATACAAACTGCCCCTTATTAGATATGTCCGTCTGTCTGTCTCCGCGAAAACAGCCATAGTTTAAGAGTTATCGAACTGAAATATGCTGTGCTGGCTCCTATTATCCAAGCGGAGGTTAAGTTATAAGATCATCAGGATCGCACATAAGTAACATACTCCCACCCCACACAAACTGCCCCTTTTTGGAAGCGTCCGACTGTCTATCCCCGCGAAAACAGACGCAGTTTAAGAGATTTGTTGCGCCAGCTTCTATCCTCTAACCAAAAGATATGTTCTTAGATGAAAAAGATCGGACAAAAACTACTCCTACATCCCTTGCAAACTTCCCGTTCCCGTTTCAAATTAATAAAAAAATATTGTCAGCTCATATAAACAATTCAAGCTCATTATTGGACATTTCAGTAGTAGTAACAAATTACCGACAACAAAGGGATGTAGTCGGCTGAAAGTAACGTCCACCTTTGATACAAACCCTATTTGGTGTTTCAAAATAAAATATAATTGTAGTACAAATAACTAGTTTAATCACCATTTTTACAAATGTTAAAGAATATCTGAGCTTCGGCATAGCCGAAGATGATTATCGCATCTACTTTATATTTTAGATCATTGTGAAAATTTATTGTGTGTGTCTGTGTATGGTCTAGAAGCATAATAAAGAGTGATTCATTTAAAGCTTTTATTTTTAATTTGAAATAAAGTACTAAAAATGGAATTGGATGTCGTAATCTTTATGCTAACCCGAAAGTATCGTCTGTGGCATTTACTTATTAAACAAAACTTGATTCAAATGGTGCGCTCGATTACGCCGGTCTACTAGGTCTACTACTAGAAGATCCAACTTTCGATCACTATTTCCAGCATTGCCACTGGCATTTTGCGAATTAGGCGTGTAATTTTGTCTTTCAAAGTCTTGAATCGTAGCTGCCTTATCGACAGGACTTTTAACTTCACATTTCCAAAAAGAAAAAAATCCAGAGTTGTGATAGGACCAAATAATTTCTCAAAAATGCCATTGTAACGTCATCACTTTGTGTGTCGTAGTATAGTTATGCTGAAACTAAATATCGCTAACATTACGGTCTTTTAATTACAGCAACAGAAGATCCTTTATCACGTAGCGCCGGCTATTGGCGGTCCTGTCTCATTTGAGGCCAATGTTCTCACCCTAAATAGTGTATTTTTGTAGCTGTAACTTTATATCGAGCATGTCTTCGGGTTGCCGAACAGGCCAATTCAGGCTTTATTGTTTTTTGACGCAACCATTGTGCCAAAAAGTCACCTTTCACAAAGTAAATTCGTTGTAGTAACAGCGGATCTTCATTAAAGCGCTGCAAGGTCCATTGCATGAAATTAAAACGGATGTTCAAGTTTTGTATATCGTATTCTTGTAAAATTCACAGAGAGACCAAAATGCAAATGGATGATGACTTTCGCTCACGTACCATCCACTAATTTGGACTGAGACTCAAGTTGGTGGATAGTATTGGCAGTAATGTACTCAGAAGGTAGATAACACTATGACACAATTTGATGGTCATTGTCTCGGGGGTGAACCAAACCAATATCAAACGATAGCATTTGACCTCAGTAACAAAACCCTAAACTCCATTTTGCCCCACTACGTCACAAATTTTTTTTACAGTGGTTTGAAGTTTGATTTTTTTTGTCAAAGGTTGAATCAATTAATATAAAAAATCACCTGCAAAAGTACGTTTGGGGTATTTCATGTCTTCGGAGACCTATATTAAACCAATCAGGGGAATATTTTCTCGGAACATTTTAACCCTCTAACTCCCTCCCAAGTGGGACATTTTTGTCCCAATTTTGAAAAACTGTTTAAATGTCAACTTTGGACGGAGGTCAAGGATTAGAATCTTCGATAGAAATATTCTCCGGCAAATTTCACTAAGAGTCACCGAAGACATTTAACCTCTACGAGTCAAAGGTTCCAATATAAAATCAAAATGAAATGTTACTGAAATGTTAAAAAGTCTATTTTTGAGCAAACAGTGCAACGCACTTTTTCGGGAGTGAACTAAACCAATATCAAACGATAGCATGTGACCTGAGTAATAAAACCCTAAACTTCATTTTGCTCCACTACGTCACAATTTTTGTATACAGTGGGTTAAAGTTGGATTTTTTTTAGACAAAAGTCAAATAAAAGAAAATGAAAAATAATGTTTAAAAATATGTTTGGGATAGTTCATGTCTGCGGAGACATAAATTAACATTTTCAGAGGAACATTTCATCAGAACATTTGAACTCTCCAGCTCCTACCCTTAGGATACATTTTGAAAAACAGCTTAAAAGTCAAATTTCTCAAAATGTTCAAAATGGGTGGCAGATAGAGGGTTAAAATGTTTTGAGGAAATATTCCCCGGAAAATTTTAATGTAGGTCTCCAAAGACATGAACTATCCCAAATCTATTTTTACACATGATTTTTCATTTTCTTTTATTTGACCTTTGTCTAAAAAAATCCAACTTTAACCCACTGTATACAAAAATTGTGACGTAGTGGAGCAAAATGGAGTTTAGCGTTTTATTACTCAGGTCAAATGCTATGGTTTGATATTGGTTTAGTTCACTCCCGAAAAAGTGCGTTGCAATGTTTGCTCAAAAATAGACTTTTTAACATTTCAGTAACATTTCATTTTGATTTTATATTTTAACCTTTGACTCGTAGAGGTTATTTGTCTTCGGCGACTCTTAGTGAAATTTTCCGGAGAATATTTCTATCGAAGATTCTAAGCCTTGACCTCCGTCCATAGTTGACTTTAAAACAGTTTTACAAAATTGGGCCAAAAATGTCCCATTCGGGTGGGAGCTAGAGGGTTAAAATGTTCCGAGAAAATATTCCCCTGATTGTTTTAATATAGGTCTCCGAAGAGATGAAATACCCCAAACGTATTTTTACAGATGATTTTTCATATTCTTTGATTCGACTTTTGACCAAAAAAATCAAACTTGAAACCACTGTAAAAAAAAATTGTGACGTAGTGGAGCAAAATGGAGTTTAGGGATTTGTTTCTAAGGTCAAATGCTATCGTTTGATATTGGTTTGGTTCACCCCCGAAAAAGTGTGTTGCACTGTGTAATCGGTGATTTTTGTTATACTGCTGAGTAATTTGGAGACGTTGTTGCGGTGTGAGTCTTTTAATGACAATTTGCCAGCAACACTGTATATAAGCAATCTAGAAGCTTGACCCCAGTCACTTATGTTCTGTGAAAAAAACATATTAAAAAATTTCAATGAATCACGTTATACATACCAGGCCCCTTGTGCTTTTAGGCTGTGGCGCATACAGAACTTTCATCATTTAATAATAGATTTCATAAGAAGTAATTTCGTTGATCAGTTGAAATAAGTTAAAGTAAATTGTGCAAATTTTTCTTGTTTTTACCTTTTAAATAATGTCGCATGTTTGACCTTTAATAAACACCCAACTTACAGAACAAAAATACTCTTCTTTACTTAGATTTTAACAATTACTATAAGATTCCTTAGTTTAGTAGTTATTATTCAAAAGTGTCACAAGAAAACTCGTTACTAATATAAAGGAATCGCACAATTATTTTCTCTTTATATGCAAAAAAAAATATGGAAAATTTTGCTGCAAGTACAACGATAAGCAAACGTGCAACTCTTGTAAAATAGGTACATTGTAACGTTCATAATAATTTGACAGTTAGTTATGAAAAACTTTTCCGACTGCCAACTCAGCAAATATCCAGCTTGAGTATCTTTAATAACACTAATGCTTTCGTTTAAGTACTTAAAAGTTTACACATTTTATTTATTTGAACTGCACTGTAACCATTTCGGATGAAATTTGTGCAAAGCACAAACAAAAAATTGCAATTAATTTATACTATCAAACCCCTCACTCCATTTGCTCTTGATATTCTGCCCTCCTCTTCTTTCAATTATAGCACAAAAAGTAATCATCCTTATGGCACTTGTGGTATTAACTTTTTACGTTTCGCTTCTGTTTATTCGTGCACTTAAGAAGCTTTAGCAACTCCTCAACTTGAATGGTCTGGGGGGGTTTTATTTTTTTTTTCGCCCTCTACATTTATATACATATAAAATGTCACGGTTGACAAATAAAACCACATTTTATATTTAAACACATAATAAATATTAAAAATTGTTTAACGTCACACACTAAGTAACATGGGTATTATTAATAAGATAACTTGTACCCTTATTTGACATACGAATGATAACGTAAAGGCAATCAAAGTCTTTACACACGAGTTGAGATTATATATATAATATTTGTATTTCTCTTATAAAGTTTTTCTTGTTGTCATTAGATTTGTTATAACACAAACAAATATATAGAGGGATGGGTAAGGTTTAGTGATTGGGTGATTCAATGTTTTAATGACACGAGGCAAGAAGGTTAAAAATAGATACCGGCAATTATGTGAGGTAAAGTGTGTCATGCCACGTTAATTGCTAAGACATCGATGAGGATATCCTAATTAGTTGTAATATGCTAATAATAGTAAATGGTGGGATTAATTAGCGCTTCTTATGGCAATGAATGAACGTGAAAATAGCAACAAGAATACAAATAGGATTTATATATAGAACAATGTGTTACAATTTAAGGTAAATCAATTTAAAAAAATTATGTTGAGGGACATACTAAATTGAAACGTTTTTTCTGATTAACAATGTTCGAAAATAAGGCTATGACTTGGGATGTGGTATGGTAAAGAATGCCTAGAATGTAAAATTCTACAATTTTGTTGTTGCCGTGTATATATATTATACTAGTGGACCCGGCAATGCTTCGCTATTGCTTAATTGTCGAATACCTATAATATGTTTGGCATGCCTACTTAAAGGGCTGAGCTTAAGCGTCGTTCTTGTACGCTCTGTAAACTATTCGTTATCCCAAGTTACTCCTTAACCTGATCAAACTAACAACGTCCCCCTAACCGATATTACAACATACGTCAGCAAATTCATATCTATAGCACCAATTACTATCTGCATACAAATATTACCTTATATAGCCCTAAAAACATGTATATGTTATATTCATGGCTCATTTATAGTACTGACATCATTTCCCTTTAAATTTTTTCGACAAACTTTCTCTGACGACTTATTGCCAAAATGTTTGACAAAATAAATTGACGCAGTGTAAATAATCCATAAAATTGACTGACACAGTTCTTCAATTCTTGCTCTTTGCTTCAATAACAGTATTTTTTGACAGAAATAAAAGTACTTTTTGATACAGTAAACATCATATTTGGCACAATTTAAAAACTTTTTGGTGCAATAATAGTAATTATTAGTAAATTTAAAGTATTTTTTGGTACAATTAAGGTTCTCTGTGATACAAATTATTGTTCTTATTGTGCACAATAAAAGTATCTTTCAATACAATAAAATCTACTTTTTGGTACCAATAAAGTACTCTTTGATACCTTAAATGTTTTTTTTAACAATAATTGGCTGAAACAGTTTTGCCACGCTCCCTCCGCCCACTGGTCCAAAATGCCATCTACATATTCATATTCGTGTTGTCGTGTACTATCTAAGTGTCTCTAGGGATAAAATACGGTTTTCCACGCCCACTCCGCCCACCGATCCAAAATATTAATTTCGTTTGTTTATTTATGTGCGTGTAGTCGAATACTACCTGTATATTTCATTTTATGTCTCTAGGATTTAAATACAGTTTTGCCACGCCCCCTTCCCCCAATAATGGATAATTTAAATATCGTCTACATATTCATATTCGTGTTGTAGTGTACTATCTGGGTGCTAAATTTTATCTCTCTAGGGCTTAAATACAGTTTTGCCACGTCCACTCCTCCTACTGACCCAAATTCAAAATTTGTTTGCATATTTATATTCGTGTTGTCGAATGCTATCTGTGTATTAAATTTTATCTCTCGAGGACTAAAATACTGTTTTGCCACGCCCCCTTCGCCCACTCGCTCACTGATCGAATATTTAAATTCCGTCTGTATATTCATATTCGTATTGTCGAGTACTATTTGTATACCGAATTTTATTTCTGTGGGGCTAAAATACCGTTTGGTCACGCCCTCTCCGCCAACTGATACAAAATTTTAATTTCGTCAGCATATCCATTTCGTGTAGCCGAGTACTATCTATGTACCAAATTTGATTTCTCTAGGGCTTAAATACAGTTTTTCCACACCCCCTCCGCCTATTGACCCAAAATTAAAATTCTGTCTGGATATTCATATTCATGTTGCCGAGTACTATCTGTGTATCAAATTTTATCTCTTTAGCTCAAAAAATATGTTTTGCCACGCCCACTATGCCCATCGGATCCGAAAATAAAATTTCGTCTGAATCTTCATATTCGCGTTGTTGAGTACTATCTGGGTATCAAATTTTATATATTTAGCTTTAAAAAAATTTTGCCACGCCCACTCCGCCCATTTGCCCAAAATTAAAATTTAGTCAGCAAATTCAAATTCGTGTTGTCGAGCACTATCAGGGTATCAGAGTGTATCTATCTAGCTCTAAAAAAAGTTTTGCCACGACCACTCCGCCAACTGGTCCAAAATAACAATTTCGTCAGCATATTCATATTGTTGTTGTCGAGTACTATCTGAGTATCAAATTTTATATCTCTAGCTCTAAAACATTTTTTGCCACGCCCACTCCGCCTATTTGGTCCAAAATTTAAATTTCGTCTGCATATTCATATTCGTACCAAATTTTATCTCTCTAGCTCTAAAAAAAAGTTTTGCCACGCCCACTCCGCCCATAGGGTAAAAAATTACATAATATATAACCTATAGTAATTTCCATATAGTACACTTACTATCTTCCAAATTTCATTGAAATCGGTTCAGCCGTTAAGGCGTGATTGAGCAACAAACAAACAAACAAACAGACAGACATTCACATTTATAATATTAATAGGATTAATAGGATATAGGTCATTACAATTAAGCCTTTGATTTGTCTTTTCAGGTGACTTCACCTATTTTAACATTTCAATTTAAACTGAGTTAATACAAATAAAGTCATACGGGATTTCGGGAAACAACAAGGAAAATGAGCGAACTGAAATTGTCGTACACGACTTGTTTATACAGCTTCGCATAGCTTGTATTTAAACACTTGAATGTGTCTACAGCTAGAAGAAATTCACTTATATTTATAAAATGTATTAAATTGATATTGTGGGGAAAGTATGTAACGGCTAAACTCAAGAACTAATGAACCGATTTTAATATTTCTTTTTTCAAGTTATCACTATTTGGCGTAAGAAGAGAATAGTATACTTTGTTTTACTCTTTTAGCAAATTTTATCCTAAAACAAGTAAATAATTTAAAAATAAGAGTGCAATTATGTGGATTGTTTATAACGGACGTTCACCTAATCTACTGAATCGATTTTATTTATTTTTTGGTGATATGGCCAAATCTAGTTAAGGGAGAGAATAGTACACTTTTTTAATTTGTAAAACTTATAAAGTTGCTATTTAAAGAAATGTATGTAACGTTATATAGCACTCAATTCTGAGAATTCTGCATGTCGCCCTAAAAATAAGAACTTTTGCATCATTCGTTTTGTCAAGTTGGCTGCATTTATAATTTAATAGCCCTAGGAATTTTTTTGCTCAAGGTGGACTTTTAGTAATTTTTCTATATTTTTTAACACATTTATATCTCGGTGTACCGTACGTTATATTTCTTTTGTGTCTGAAGCAAACTTGTAGATATTGAATAGGTACCATAAATTTTACTTTTTAGTACAACATATTGTACTTTTTGGTACCATTAATTGCATTTATTGTTACAATATATTGTTTTTTTCATACCAGAAATTGTAAATTTTACTTTTTGGTACCATAATTGTACTTTTTGGTATTATTAATTTCACGTTTTGTTACAATAAATGATACTTTTCGGTACCATAAATTGCACTTATTGGTACAATAAATTTTACTTTTTGGTACAATTAAAGTGGTTTTTGTACTTTTTGGTATTACTAAATTACTTTTTGGTACAATTTATTGTACTAGTTGGTATAATTAAAGTACTTTTTGTTATAATAAATTAAAATTTTTTGATTTAAAAGGTGAAAAATGGAGAAAAATTTAAAAATATTTAAAAGGTGTTAAAAATCCACAACAATTCGTATGACCATTTAATGAATACAGCCAACTTGACAAAACGAATGATGCAAAAGTTGTTATTTATAGGGCTACTTTCACGTGCAATTCTCAAAATTGAGTCCCGAATCAATGAGCTGAAAATTTTGTACTGTATTTTAAAAAGAAAACTAAATATAGTAAACTATTTTCTTCCATAGCTAAATAGTGATGTTTACAAAAAAAAAAGGTAACAAAATTCAGCTTAACAGTGTAAGCGTTTATTCGTTACATACTTTCTTTACAGATCTCCGCGATTGCACTCGTAGTTTAAAAGCTATCGAGTTTAAAATTGTTATGCAAGCTTCTATCCTCTAAGCGGAGGTAAAATTCTAAGATGAGCTAAATCGAACAAAAACCACTCCCACCCCATTTTGGGGGTTCTCGTGCGTCTGTTCCGCGATTACAGCATTTGTCCGTTACATACTTTATTTACAGGTCTCCGCGATTGCAATCGTAGCTTAAGAGCTATCAAGCTTGAATTTTTTATGCAAGCTTCTATACTCTAAGTGGAAGTGAAGCTTTAAGATGAGCTGATTCGAACAAAAACTACTCCCACCCCATTTGTTCCACGATTACAACCGTAGTTTAAGTTCTATCGACCTTAAAATCGGTATGCAAGGTTCTACTCTTAAAGGGGTGGTTAAGTTCTACGATGAGAAAGATTGGTCTAAATCTATGCCAATCTCCAATACAAAGTCTCCCTTTTGTGGGTTTTGCATACTTTTTAGTGTTACCGCGTCTACAGCTGTAGGTTAAGTTATATCGAGCTGAGATACCATACCAACAACCTTCTATCCTTTTAGTGGAGGTTAAGTACTAATATGAGCAAGATGTCTGTTTCTGCGATTGCTGCCGTAGTTTAAGAGCTATTGAGCTGAAATGTGTTATGCACGTTTCTATTCTTCTACTACTTCAACCTTATTGGTGATGTCCGTATGTCTGTCTCTACGATTGCAGTCGTATTTTAAGAGTTATAGAGCTAGAATCTGTTATGCAAGCTACTACCCTTTAAGCGGAGGTAAAGTTCTAAGATGGGCATAATACCAGGTCACGAAAAAAATTCCTAAAGTCGTGGGCAAATATTAAAAATAATCTCGAGACAACTTGAAAAATACAATTTTTTTTCTCCCTTACTCCCCGAAAAACATTTTAAATCCGTTTTTTATCCCTGTTTTTTTTTTTGTTTAATCGTAACATACAAGACATCGTTGTAAAGGTCTCGACGAAGACTTCATTTGTCCTATTGATGTCGCTGACGTAGGACATCATTTTATAATTATGGCCTCATTTAAAGCAGTTGCTACCCCTAAAATTTAAAAATATTTTTTCCAAGGATTAAAGCCATTTAAAAACCAAGTATGAAGTTTTATTCAAAAGAAAAAAGTTACGTATTACAAAATGTATTTACAGCATTAACACAAATATTTTATTTTTGAACAAAACTGTATACTTCCAAAGCAAAATGTTCTTGGTTGTAAAGGTCTTTAATCCTACATAAATTATTTTTGAATTTAAGGGTTGAAACAGCATTTTGTGAGACCTTCATTAGAAAATGATGCCATACGTCAGTGACATCTATATAACATGTGTAGTACTCTTCGAGACCTCTATAACGATATCTTGGGTATTGCGATTAAGCCACAAACAAAACAGCAGCGATAAAAAACCCAAAATATATTTTTCTGAAGTGGTCTTCAGGTGATCTATAATATTTGCCCTCAACTTATGGGAACCGACCCGGTCTAATGAGCAAAATTCATAAAACAACAACTTAAAGAGAATTGGGGTTTTCACGGTCTTAAGTGGCTGGAGAGTTTGTAGTCACAATATAAATAATTTGTTTTTGCAAGTTTGTATGTGTTTTGTTTTTGTAAGTATTTTAAATTTATTTCAAATATTAAAATTATCAAAAATTATCCAATACTTGGCAAATAATTATGATCTTTAATAGCTCTAAAATTCTTTTTTTTTTGCAAATTGATGATAGTTATCTTACTAGTTACAACAAATTTTTCTTAACTTACATATATGTAAGAAACTATTCAATATCTCATTTATATACTTTTTTGTGTTTTTCATAAAACTCTGAATATGTTTTCGCATTTTTGAAATTAAAAGCTTTCCGCGAAAGTAGTAATTCACCTTAATATTTGTTAATCTAGCTAATAAACATTACCAATATATCCAACATTACCAAGTAAGAACTTTCATAGATAACTTTTCACGTGCATATGTTAATTTATGAATAAATCTATATTATTTCCACATTTTGGTATAAATTTGCATTGGCTGTGTTTATATTTACGTTTAATTTTAACCAGACAGTATTCCACCATACACAGCAATTGGCTTAGGCCAGTTTTCTAAAGACTTTCCAAAAAAAATTAATTAAATTTATAATGTTTTCTTATGTATTATCCATCTATCACTCAAATTGATCTTAAATCTTTATCAGAGATAAACAATTCTTTATATGTTATGTATTTAGTAAAAGATTTCGCGGTAGGTTAATGCCTCGTTTCAGTAATAAAAATATCATGTAGAATAATGTTTGTTTGTGTGTGTTTTCAAATGTTGTGCGATTTTTGTTTATTATTCCATTTTGTGTGTGTGTGTGTTTTTTCATAAACAACTTTTTTTATATCATTTCTAAAAATTGTTCTACTATGTCATTTTAGCCGTCTATCACTCACTCGCTGTTTACCTGTTTAATTATCATGAAATATCGAAAAATGTCTTCTGTCTAATAATATTATGTCTTCAGACATGCAATGTCTTTACTGTGGCTGTATGGCTTCAGTTCATCTTCAATAGCTGTCTCATATCTCTAATATTAGACAACGTCATTGGTATTAAATATAGTGAAATGCCATGAACTTTTTCATATGCTTCGCAAGACATCATTTATTTTGTATTAGCAAAGTGTCTGGCTGTATATTGATGACGTAAAAATGCAATAGCTACTGAATTCTTTGTCTGGCTTGTGACATTATAGTGACATTTGAGAATACCACGTTTACAACTCTTAAACAATAGAAGTTCAATGCCATTGATTGATGTGTAACACCGTATGTATTGAAATACATTGCAAAGCTGTAAAGAGATTTGGTATTCTTTTGTGCAGCATCCTAACACTTGACAGGAGATTTTCTGCCATCTGTCATAGTGTAACATAAATTTTATTGAAATCTACTTACGCTACATGCATAGCTGTCAACACAGACAGTTAAATCATTTTCGACACTTATATGCAGGTATAATGTAATTTATAGTTCAACACTGAACAGCTATTACTGGAATTAGCAAATTAAGTTAGTATCCTTAAATTGTTTAACATTTTTTTCCAACCACCTCTATATAACTTTGTTTCGTTTCAATGAAAAACTATTTGACTGCAATATATCGTGTCATTCCCATGTTGATGGCAGTGGAGCGCTAAAATTGTATATGCCTTATATACTATAACTCTTTTTTTTTTGGCTGTTGCGTAAACTTTTTTACTCTCGGTCTCATAACAAAGTAAACAATTTCTGACACTTTTATTAACAGCATACACTCATACAGAGGGGGCAATGTAATAAAATGTGTTTTTTTTTTTGCAGTGAGTGGCAATGATAGAGCAAACATAAAATAAAAGCCTCTACAGTGAGTTAGGTTAAAATTTCACAAAAAACATAAAGGATGTTGCATTGAATATGAAATGTAAATAGACAAAAAATTTAAAAGTGTGATGGTGCTAGTGATGGTGTTTTGGCGAATACCGACATAGCTAACTGTCTAGATAGCTTTCAACATAACTACAAATTTTTATAAAAATTTCAAATTTATACAAAATTGCAACATACATGAGTACGTACCAGAAAATGTATCTATTCATGATGATAAGTCAATACTTTAGGTATAATAACCAAGATGTACTAAATATTTTTATACTCTTCACCACGCACCAAATCACCTGTTTGTCCTTCCATTTGTACGCCCGTCAGGGGCGTGTTAGGTATGACAATATATATTTCTAATGGTCACTTTCGATTTCTAAGTCAATTTAAAGATGTCCGTCCATATATAATTCTTAGTTTTTATATATCATATATGTATTATTAGTTTACGACCAACTGCTGTGCATTTTAACTATTTGAACCACTTTCTCATAGTACCTCATTATGCAGTTGATCAACGTAATATTTGTTTAGATTTATTTTTGCAATCTCCACGTGTGCAGCATATCGCATTAAAAAGTTTTTTTTTTATGCACAAAGCTCTATAATCAGTAACACCCTTAATTAGACTGATGTACAAGCAGACTTCTAAGGGCACTCAATTCAATATTGGAGTAGTTAACCAACTAAAAGGGAAAAGTGGGGGTGACCAGCCACTGGACGACCGTTACCCATGGACACGATAGTTTTGTTTTATTCTTGTTTTAAAAACAAACTACATTTATAAAGTTCACATAAATTTCACCCATACACATACACTCACTTCCGTTTTATGTTTGCTTGACAACTAAGTACAAAATATAGTGCATAGTTTTAGGCTTAACAGCAAATGCAATATTCGTGTAATACAATTATGAAAAATACAGTTTTTATTTATTGCTTAAAGCATCTCTCATGTTGCAGTACGCACACACACACACATCAGAACACCTCAAACACCCAGCGGCGGAATTTGAGAGGCCTTCCTCATATAATGCATGCAGTAGTCATTATTTGAGAATAACATTTCAAATAAGGAATACAGAACGCATGATTTTTCATCAGATTTAGGCATTTTATGGACTGACCTGCCAGAGACATGTAAAAAGAAGGCAGAGGGATTTCATACACATCCCCTCTCGCTTCCAAATAACAGGGGTATTGCATGCCTTCTAAATGGAAAGAATTGTTAATACGTTTTTTTTCAACTTTTATGAAGGCCTGCCAGAGGCCTTTGAAAAGAAGGCTGAGGGATTTCATACACATACCCTCTCGCTTCCAAATATAAGGGGTACTGGATGTCTTCCAAATGGAAAAAATTGTTAATTTCCGTGGAAGGGGTTTTTTTAAACAGTGTATCGTTAGTTTCAACCACACAATTCGAATGCATCTTCATAGGCTAGACAGTAGCATGGCTGACTAACAATCACGAGGTAGTGGGTTCAAACTCCAGCAATGTTTACTGTCGTTGGAAAAAAATGTAAGTATAGAGAAAAATATATATAAGTGAGAAATATCTAAAAATAACCGTGCGCTCACAAAAAAACTAAATAATTTGAGTGTGCACTGTAAACTTTCAGTTTTATTTGCAAGTCATTATTTTTTCATGTGTATGCTGGCCTTCCATAATGCCTTCTAATAGAAAGCATCCATAGGGCCCCTATACAGAAAGTTTCCATGAGGCCTTCTAATAGAAAGCATCCATAAGGCCTTCTTATGGAAACCGGCGACGGAAGGCCTTATTTTCCAATGTCACGCAATGTAAAAAAAGAAAGGAAGAAAGAAGGCCAAGGAAGGCATACCGGATCCAAAAGAAGGCCTTCAAACTCATGAACGAAGGCCTTCCTTCTCATGATTTCCGCCGCTGGGCAGTAGCAGTTTTTCTTAAAACACACACACACCCACACAGCTTATAAGAGAAAAATTAAGTGTGTTAAACTGATAAGAGGATGGTGCAATAACGTAATTGCTTTGTGCCGCATTTTTCCAGGATGCAAACAGAAAACTTAATGTGGTGTGTATATTTTTTTTCCTCTAGGCATTTTTTGGTTGTATGTTTTTTAAAAAAAGTAAAAAATTAGAATAAGAAAGTGCAAACGAGTCGCACATGAAGATAGACTCCTTTAATATGTTTACAAGTAGCAAAAGCGAACCAGATTCCTTTATTTTATCATTGTTATTTTTTTTTTGCTTTCTGGACAAAAATCATAAAATTCGCCCTAGAACTTTATTAAAAAATGCCCAAAAAATAAAATTATACAGTACAACATATTTTAACTCATTGATTTGGGACTCAATTTTGAGTTTTGCACGTGAAAGTAGCCTCAAAAATATAAACTTCAGCATCATTAGTTTTGTCAAGTTGGCTGCATTAATAACACTGTGAGACAAATGGTAGGGGTCAGTGATCGGAAAGGGTTCAATCTACTGGGAAAAGTTATATCGGTAAAAAACATATGATATTCATACGCCACCATATAACAATATAACAAATGAGCCTAAAACGTGAGATATTTCCCTATATGATAGTTACTAACTTCAAATCGATATATTTCGATTCCTAGTCGTGACCCAGCGAAACGCCACCTATAACTTGTTTTTGACCGATATAACATTTCCCGTTGGTTTCATCCCATTCCGATTTTGACTGTCGCATAGTGTAATTTAATGGCCATACAAATTGTTTTGCTCAAGATGGAATATCGTTTCAGTGTCTGAAGCAAAAATGCAAATATTGAATAGAAGAAAAAAAATGCAGAACAAACCTTCCCGAAAAAAATCCACCCAGAGCCTTAAAATTTGCAAATTTTGTGCCATTAAACTATGGGTTTGAGGACATGAGCTCAGGGTTTTCTCTGAACGATATTTAATTTTGTTCTTTTGCTTCAGATTTATGACCTTATTTTGTGATAAGTGAAGTTAGTGTTGCCTTTATAAGGAGAAAAAAGTTATTTCGTTTCTTTCGCAGAAAAAACTTAAATTTACTCGCCTTCATACACACATACACAGATGACAAACGGCATCTTGTGTCTAAGGAAATTTAGGCGGTGCGAGGAAATTTTGTTGAAACTATAATGTCATAGCAATTCGTTACCGATAACACCCCATGACAGACAATTTTTTCGACAGATTCCTTGTGTCTGAACGCACCTTTACATTTACTTTCGTTATACTGACTTACGTATGAGTAATAAATAAAATTCCACATAACTCATACGCTCTGTCATGGGTTAGCCTCATATCGTCACATAATATGCTATAACCTTAATAAATAACTTTTTGCGACAAAATATCGTTTAACCCACAATTTCTATTATCCCTAAAATTCAATTTATCCCTAATATAAGGAGATATAACATAGAAAAGGTGCTAACATCCACCTTGATCAAAACAATTCATACGGCCATTAAATTATTAATGCAGCCAACATGACCAAACGAATGATGTAGATGTTATTATTTTTAAGGCTGCTTTCACGTCCAATTCTCAGAATTGAGTCCCAAAATCATGTGTTGTATTGTGTTATGTATAGCCGAAAGTATAACAAAAATTGCCCAAACTGTAGTAACGAAATAAATTACTCAATTAGATGGAAAATTTTGTAGATTATATGAAAAATCTGCAAAAAAAATTTAATTTTTATATAAAATCTAAATAAAATAGTATTATAAATTATATTATTCATTACACAGTATTTGCAGGGACTCAGTTCTGAGAACTGCACGTGAATGTTTCCCCAAAAAGAAAAAGTTCTGCATCATTCGTTTTGTCAAGTTACATGCCATTATATTTTAATATCGATTTGAAGTTAGTAAGTATCGTGTAACTGCTACAAAATAAACCCAGTTCAAAATCATTTGATGAAAGTGAAACAGTTGCTTATGTAGGGAAACGTTATATGCACAAATTAAAGGAATTGTAATTTTTTAATTTTTTTAATTTTTTTAAATTTGTTTCAGATAAATCGGACTGGTTGTTCTCGAAATATGTCAAACAAAAAAGCCTAAAACGTGACAAATTCCCATATACGATACTTACTAACTTCAAATCGATATTAAATTATTATGGCAGGTTACCTGACAAAACGAATGATGCAGAACTTCGTCTTGTTGGGGCTTTTTTCACGTGCAATTCTCGGAATTGAGTCCCAAATCAATGAGCTTAAAAATATTGTACCGTATTATTTGATATTATACCAGCTGACATCAAAATAAGTGATAATAATGTTTATACTATAGCAATATTATGAATATTTGTCCATGACTAAAGCCTCTGAAACATTCTTATTTTATTTCTTTTGGCACTATTAAGTTTGTATGGGAGTTGCCAATACCAGTTTGAATATGAAACTAGTAAGATAAACAGATACATCTCTTAACTTAAAAACATAATTTTCCCTTTGCACCCCATGAATGAGGTATGGGATAGCTTCTCGCGTTGTTGTGAATTAACACGCTTTCTATTTTTAGATTCACAACTAACGGCACCTACTTGTTTATCGACAAATGCTAACGTCACTGTTTGAGAAGCTCTTACTAGACACGACGATTGAATCGACGCTTAATACTGCGAAGTTGCTGTCAACAACATTCGAGGGGAGCCGACAATGAAAGAAAATTTTATTTATTTTTTTCTTTTAAGATGACTGGAGCCAGGTTTGAACATGCGATCTCCCGCATGGTAGTCGCGTGTTCTAACCACTATGCCAAGGCCGGTCCCCACAGATACATCTCACCATTTGTTAAAATTGTGATAAAAAAATTATAGGAATATTCACTATCATAAGGTCAAGTACTGCAGAATTTTTGAATTTGATTGCAGAACGCAAATTAATTATAATTACTACTGCAAAACTCTAGACAAATTCTTGTTATATGATTTTTTTAACCCAAAGTTAATATTATTTTTAAAAATTATTTTACCAAAGAAGTATTTATTACTGTATAAAAGAGTACTTTCATTGTACTAAAATTTACTTTTATATTAATTGTTCCATAAATGTCTTCATTGTATGGAAGAGTACCGAATGGTACTTTGACTCTATCATAGAGTATTTTATTGTATCAAAATAGTACTTTTTTGTACTAATTAGTACTTATTTGTACCAAAAAGTACTTCTTTCTATCAATAAGTACTCGATTGTACCAAAAAGTATCAGAAATTACTCTCCTGTATCAAAAAGTACTTTTATTGTATTAAAAAGTGTTATCCTCCTTCACCATCTTAGTATCAATTTTGTAGCACAACTTAGCACGGCTGTAAATATAATTGAGGGGTATGCAAACAAAAACTTCTTCCTTGCTATGACAAGCCTATGTTAACATCATTGATGTTTCGTTCAAACCCAAAGTACTTTTGGATCAGGAAGTCTACCTATTTTACTAATTCTTGGTAGGCTGTTCTTTAGAGGGGTATATTAAGCATTTCTAAGCAGACCACAAAATATTCAAGTAAACTCTGTGTTTACGGCCCAGAATATTACAATAGCAAAATATTGCACGGGAGGTATACTGGGTTGGTACTTTTGTGCCAAAAACAAATATCTTTTCAATTTAGTCCGATAGACAAAGCGTAAAAATAACTGGTGTGGATTATGTTGACATGTGGTCTTCGTTGATACTATCTTTGCATCGGTTTGTTTTGGCTTCTCAATTCATTGATGGAGCTTTTAACACTTAAGGTTTGTGATGATAGTAGAGAAGTCACAGCAACGGGTGTAGATGAGATAGTTTGGCAACTATCGAAATAGATATCCGCTCTGCCAACTGTCAACAGAAACCATTTCACACAACTCTTGTAAGACAAACTCAATTCGTAATAATTGCTAATAGTAAATGATCTTTAACCGAACTATAACAATAATTATAAATAAATAATGAAAAATGCTCGTGAATTGTTAATATCCTATTAATCCTATTAATATTATAAATGTGAATGTCTGTCTGTTTGTTTGTTTGTATGTTTGTTGCTCAATCACGCCTTAACGGCTGAACCGATTTCAATGAAATTTGGAAGATAGTTAGTGTACTATATGGAAATTACTATAGGCTATATATTTTGTAATTTTTTACCCTATGGGCGGCGTGGGCGTGGCAAAACTTTTTTTTAGAGCTAGAGAGATAACATTTGATACCCAGATAGTACTCGACAACACGAATATGAATATGCAGACGAAATTTAAATTTTGGACCAAATGGGCGGAGTGGGCGTGGCAAAAAATTTTTTAGAGCTAGAGATTTAAAATTTGATACTCAGATAGTACTCGACAACACGAATATGAATATGCTGACGAAATTGTTATTTTGGACCAAATGGGCGGAGTGGGCGTGGCAAAACTTTTTTTAGAGCTAGATAGATACAATCTGATACCCTGACAGTGCTCGACAACACGAATTTGAATTTGCTGACTAAATTTTAATTTTGGGCAAATGGGCGGAGTGGGCGTGAAAAAACTGTATTTAAGCCCTAGAGAAATCAAATTTGGTACATAGATAGTACTCGGCTACACGAAATGGATATGCTGACGAAATTAAAATTTTGTATCAGTTGGCGGAGAGGGCGTGACCAAACGGTATTTTAGCCCCACAGAAATAAAATTCGGTATACAAATAGTACTCGACAATACGAATATGAATATACAGACGGAATTTAAATATTCGATCAGTGAGCGAGTGGGCGAAGGGGCGTGGCAAAACAGTATTTTAGTCCTCGAGAGATAAAATTTAATATACAGATAGCATTTGACAACACGAATATAAATATGCAAACAAATTTTGAATTTTGAGTCAGTAGGAGGAGTGGACGTGGCAAAACTGTATTTAAGCCCTGGAGAGATAAAATTTAGCACCCAGATAGTACACTACAATACGAATATGAATATGTAGACGATATTTTAATTTTACATTATTGAGGGAAGGGGGCGTGGCAAAACTGTATTTAAATCCTAGAGACATAAAATGAAATATACAGGTAGTATTCGACTACACGCATATAAGTAAACAAACGAAATTAATATTTTGGATCGGTGGGCGGAGTGGGCGTGGAAAACTGTATTTTATCCCTAGAGACACCTAGATAGTACACGACAACACGAATATGAATATGTAGATGGCATTTTGGACCAGTGGGCGGAGGGAGCGTGATAAAACTGTTTCAGCCAATTATTGTTAAAAAAAACATTTAAGGTATCAAAGAGTACTTTATTGGTACCAAAAAGTAGATTTTATTGTATTGAAAGATACTTTTATTGTGCACAAAAAGAACAATAATTTGTATCACAGAGTACCTTAATTGTACCAAAAAATAATTTAAATTTACTAATAATTACTATTATTGCACCAAAAAGTTTTTTAATTGTGTCAAATATGATGTTTATGTATCAAAAAGTACTTTTATTTCTGTCAAAAAATACTGTTATTGAAGCAAAGAGCAAGAATTGAAGAATTGTGTCAGTCAATTTTATGGATTATTTACACTGCGTCAATTTATTTTGTCAAAAATTTTGGCAATAAGTCGTCAGAAAAAGTTTGTCGAAAAAATTTAAAGGGAAATGATGTCAGTACTATAAATGAGCCATGAATATAACATATACATGTTTTTAGGGCTATATAAGGTAATATTTGTATACAGATAGTAATTGGTGCTATAGATATGAATTTGCTGACGTGTGTTTTAATATCGGTTAGGGGGACGTTGTTAGTTTGATCAGGTTAAGAAGTAACTTGGGATAACGAATAGTTTACAGAGCGTACAAGAACGACGCTTAAGCTCAGCCATTTATGTAGGCATGCCAAACATATTATAGGTATTCGACAATTAAGCAATAGCGAAGCATTGCCGGGTCCACTAGTATTTAATAATTCACAAAATTACAACAATAATATATGTTTACCTCATTGCTGCATAGACTATTTCGTCCCCTTAATAAAACAATAGTGTATAATTTTTTTGGTGTTTTGAGAAAATCGAATTTAAAGTTTTCGTCAAATCGGATGTCTATGAAATTTTCGAAGAAGAAATTATACACTATATTTTCCAATAACCTTTTGACGCACTTTGTGGAAGTAGATTTCGACGAAATTTTGACCAGGCATAGAATCAATGGTGGAGATTCTAAATATGCAATAAAAAAATAATGGTGTATGAGCACATACACTATTGTTATATTGAGGGGACGATTTGAGGGTATGTTGATATTTTGTTTAGTTTTTCAAATGTATGACGTTTTTCGATATCTTTACTGTAATCAAAACCACAAACGCAAATATTGCCATTTGCTAAAAATATTGAAAAGAACATTAGCCTACAATCAAAAGGGAACCACCGCCAACCGGCAAAAGACTAATTGACTACATTGAAATCTATAATTAATGTACGTCATTTTCGTATCATTTCTTGCACCACCTTAAAAATTATATAAATATCTTTAAATGTCATAATGCGAATGTTTTTAATTTTTCAAAATTTAAAACGATGTTTATCTCAACGCAATAAATTGAAATGTCATGTGCTCTATTTATAGACACACACACAATCACACACACAAGTGTATTTACCTGTAATCGAGTGGCTTTCTTCGTCCTCATACAGACGTAGTACACTATCGGATGTACACTATAGCTCGTACGTACATACATATTTATAACAACAAAATTATTAATCATCTGCAAGTGTCTGATTACACGGGCCCCCACATTTCGCGTACGATGGCAGTATTTACCTAACCAATAAAACCACAATCGAAGTCGCAATTAACAACCGTCATCATTATTGTTATTTTTGTGATTAGGCAGCGGTTATAAACATTCATTGTTGGAATGTCACATCATCATCATCATCTAGAAATAAGATGGGTTGCCGTTGCCATCGTTGCGTGGTTATTGTGCCATTTTAATTGAATTAATTACCATTGAAATGATTGGGAGAGAGGGTGTGGGTGTGTAAGAGAGTGAAAGTGATATCCTGCTGGAGAATTAAAATCTTTAAAATTTAAGGAGATTATTACAAGATGGCTATGACAGACAGGAGCGGTGGTTGCCTCGTGGTTTACTGAGGATTACGAACAAATGTTCATCATTAAACATATATCACTTATGATGGGTATATAGATCCCACTGAAAGCTAAAACCACTGCCGCTAACTCATTAATGTGTTGTTAAGAGCAACTATTAAAAGTCCAATAGTATATCTATGTGATAATGTTATATACGCTTGATATAAAATAATTGTTGCAGATTTATCAATTTTTTTATATTAAACATTTATTTCTTACTTTTGCCAGAAATTTTTATTTAAACAATAAAACACTACATATTGGCTTTCGTGTAGACTTTTCGAAATAATATTTCGATATCGTGAAATTGCACTAATAAGTGAATGCCCAAATTGCCTTCTCAGTTACATTACATGATCATATGTAACAATCCATGGGGTATTAATCAAATGTCAACTAATTGAACTCTCGATTATGGTGAGATTTACCATGGCAAGGTCCAAAGGTCGAGTTAGCGTTTTACGTTCATTCTTTCTTGTGCCAACACCGAAGAAACTGGTTTGAACTCTAAACTCTCTAAAGTAATTCTAAGTCCCATTTAATCATCGTCAAAGTGAAAAGTAAAATCAAAGTCCATAAAAAAATAACAATTTTGTTGACGGACATTTATTTAATTGGATTTAGTCAATTCCATAAAAAAAAGAGGAAACTCAATTTAATGGGAATATGTTCTATCACCAAATATATATCATCGACAATAAAACCCGATAAATTCGGTAAGAATTATAAGTGAATGTAGTGACACAACATGATAATAAAAAAATTATATTTTATAGGGTTTTAGTATCAGACTTTTTGTCGACGCAAAAGTCTAAAGTCCTATGTGCCTGTGTGGAAATTATAAGTTTTAATGTGCAAATCCCAAGTGTCTAAATTGCCAAAAACTCATTGCCAGTAATTGGACAAAATTACATCGAGTTAATGATCATTAAGAGCAACATTAAAATCAGCACTATTCATCTTCGCAATTGAGAATATTAGACCACATGGCTTACGACATTAGAATGCTGATAATGATCATCATCTTTCCCCTCATTTGACTCAAACTCCAGATCATACAACTTACGATACGCTCACCTAGTGTTACTGTTAACAATATTATTCTCCTAACAGTGAGAACTCACGTGAGAGTTAACTGATGATAACCAACAATATCGTAAAAGAGAGAGCTTAACAGAGCTTTACTCACTTACAATTACATATCGATAATCAACGCTAAATGTGTAAAATATAACATTGTAATCTTTTTAAAATAATGAAATAATTCCCCTATTTTTGTAGTTAACATATCTATCCACTTAACATTTCTTTATACGGTATAAACATTTGACAACTGAATTTTGTATACAGAAGCGAATATTGTCGTGTTATGTTATGAAACATTAAGACTTAGTTTAACATAATTATTACATAGCATGTACCAAATATCATAATTAATGTGCAAGTCTGACTTAATGTTGATAATTGTACTATTTTAAAAAAAGGATAAATACAAATATTAATCTCTTTCTTATGAAAATTTTACAGAGACATAACCGGATGGATTGAGCTCAATGCATTTTCGGAGTCAGCAACGATATTAAATTTGCATTGTTACACACAAATAAATTACACATCATCAAGTCATTCAAGCACATCATCATCCTTACATAAAAGAGGATTTCAGAATGTAAGCCATTATAAACAAAATAAGACATGCGATCGTTTTAAATATAACACAGAAAGGTATAAACTAACTTTATTTGACGTTAAATATTATTATTTTCACTTCATTTATATTATAAATCCAATTAGCGTATAGCTTAACGAATAATTATGAATTTTTTTTATTTTTAAGATACTTTTATTTTAATAAATGAGATATAAAATGGTTGAAATGAAATAAGTAATCTTTAAGTGAGGGGACGTTAAACATAAGTATTGGGATGAAAACGTAGGTAGCAAAGTTCAAAAGGGAGTGACCGATGAGAATGTTGTGTGGATACGAGGTCACTATAGTGCAGCGGTGAGGGAATCCCATATGTGTCCCAATTGATCATAAGATCTGATCACATAATCAAATGGAAATATTCGTATGATTTTTTTGGTTTTGTTCCTGTTAGTTTCTTACTATTTAATTTGTTCTGTCTTCACCAAAATCTTGGAATGTGTAAGATTCATTCTTGAGTTTCAGCATTATCTTTAGTATATTCAAAAACCCCACCCAATCCGGCGAGCTAAGCCCTATTTCAAGCATTCCAAGTCCGAATATCCTAAAGTAGAAAAGGAAATACAATTTCTAACAATTATTAAAACAGGCTGTTACATAATCATACAAATTCACAACTAAAGATTTAACAGTTTTGTATTATCTGTGTTGTTTAACCAATTTTTTTCTTTGTACAAACATCGCCACTCTGAATAGCTTAACATCTATTGATATCCAATCCAATTTCATGTTATGTGCCACAAAAATCACCAATTTTATATATGTATTATCGCATGTAAAAACGAGTTAACAGATTTCCCCCAATAATTTCACATATTTTCACAACCCCCCATGTTGAACATATTTCCAGTGAAGTAATACACTTGTTTGGAATTATTTCGGTAAAAGGGAACGTCAGTATAAATATGAATTCTGACAGCTGCCATCGCTCTCTCCCTAACATACAAATATAAATCACAGTATAGTTTCCCACCGCCCTACCACACGCAATATTTCAATTTGACTTTTACATATGCACAAAGAATTTCAAAGAATTACTCCCCCCTTGTTTGAATTTTCAAAGTCGCAAGGGGAAAATTCGAGAAAAGATTTTCATTCAGTGCGGTTTACACTTTGATCCCCTTCATGAATTTTTATATTTTTTCATAAATCATTAATGTAATATTTTTGCTGTTGCTGTTGAAAAATTCCCTTTGACCATATGGAGGAGGAGCATCTGTTGGGTGTTGAAATATTATTGCTTTGATTTTTACAATGGAGTTATGTGTGGCAAACAATGTATAAAGATAATTGAAGGGTGTTGTGGTGGAAAGAATCTAAGGACTTTAACTGATTTCATGGTTTTATTGTTTTTATTTAAGATAGAAAGATAGAAAATTCAAAGTGACTGTATAATAAGATAAATAGTAATCTGGACATATTATATAATTTACTAGTGGACCCAGCAATGCTTCGCTATTGCTAACTTGATGAATACTTATAATATGTTTGGTACTTGATAACCTGATTAACTAACTAACCATGTCTCAATAACCGATATGCATATCTATAGCACCAAGTACTATCTTTTCCCAATTTCCCTTCCGCACACCGATCAGAAATAAAACGTTTACCTTCATATTGGAAAATAAATATTTGGTCGGTATATTCATGTCTGCATTGCTGAGTACTATAAATGCTCATTTAAACTACTCCCATATACAAGAAAGAAGATCGTACTGAATGAAATAACTACCGTGGAATAAGCCAATTACCAATTGCGTGCAAGGTCCTTCCACGCTTAAGTACGTCTAAAGCCAATTGTAGAAAAACTAATTGGGCCATATCAGTGCGGCTTTAGACCTGGAAAATCTACGGAGGATCAAATATTTACCTTACGGCAAATCCTGGAACAAACTCATGAAACGTAGAACGACACCAACCACCTCTTTGTCGACTACAAAGCTGCTTTCGACTCTCCTAGAAGGAATAGGCTTTATGAGGCCATGTCTGAATTTGGTATTCCTGCAAAGCTGATTCGACTTTGCAGGTGTACCTTGGACAACACCAAATCCTCGGTTAAGATTGGGAAGGATCACTCTGAACCATTCAATACAGAAAGACGTCTCAGGCAGGGCGATAGCCTGTCCTGTACACTATTTAATCTAGTTATGGAGAAGGTGTTGAAAAAAGCTAGTGTCAACATGTCTGGCACCATATTCCACAAGAGCCACATGCTACTAGCCTATGCTTATAATATAGACATCATTGGCCGAAATCTGCGGGATGTAACTGCAGTTTTCTCATCACTAGAAAAGGAGTCAGCAAAAATGGGTTTAGCGGTCAACGAGGACAAAACAAAAATAATGTTTTTAACGAACAAAGATTCCTCTCGATGGGGACGTACCGTGAACGTTGACAATTACTCTTTTGAGGAACTAGATGAATTTACCTACCTCGAATCTTCCGTCAATAAGAAAAATAATGTCAGCCAAGAAATCAAGCGAAAAATAGTGCTCGCCAATAGATGTTTTTACGGACTTCGGCAGCACTTTAGTAACACCACCTTATCTCGAGATACGAAGAAACAGCTACGCCAGGTGCTAATTTTACCCGTTCTGTTGTGTCCTGCCGAATCATGTGTGCTTACGACAGTGGACATACACAACCTGGGAGTATTCGAGAAAAAGGTACTCCGAAAAATATATGCCCCTATCTGTGTCGACGGCGTGTTTCGTCATCGAATGAACCATGAGCTGTATGAGCTTTACCACGACATCAACATAGCTAAAAGAGTCAGAATCCAACGACTACGATGGCTGGGTCATGTTGCCAGGATGGATGTAAATGCTCCAGCGAGAAAGGTGTTTTTTGAAGGCGAACCTGAAAGATGGCGCAGAGCAGAGAGAACCAAACTCCGTTGGAAGGACCAAGTGCTTGGCGACGTGCCACCATTTGCTATGACTAACTGGAGAAAACACGCAGAAGACCGAAGCGTGTGGTATCTTTAATACTTCAGGCCTCAAATTTATGAACCAGATTCGAAAGTTGTCATGGGCCACTTCAGTATGTAAGTAAGAAAGTTTGCTTTTTTGCACTGCAGGCTATGGCGGCACTGTTGGTCGAAGAGAGTGGAGCACTCTCTGGCTTATAGTGGCTGACGAGAGATTTGTATTCGTCTGCCTTTTAGTTGCCATCGGTGCCGTGACATAACCCCACACGGACATAATCCCCAAAACGATTTTGGGGCTTATGTCCGGGCAACATGTCGGACATAATCCCCAATGAGGATTATGACCGAATTTGTTGTTGTTTTTAGTATTTCAACATATGAAGAGAACGATTTTAAATATTGCTATTGTAGCGAGGGACGAATGCGGTGTTAGTTAGTCTCGTTGCATACTTAATCTGTCTCACTGCATCGCGTGACGAATGCGGTGGGGGGCACGACGTGCAGAATATGGGGCGGGAGCCCGATTAAAAAAAAAATATGCCATTGTCTTCGTCTTGGTCCCCAAACATCGGTATGGTAGGTCAAAATTGGCGCTCAGGCCCATGGGGCCCGGGGGGGTTCAAAAAGGGGCCCATTTCGGTTCTATGATGACCCCCCATGTTCGGGTACTCAATTGAAAGATAATTTCGAGACGAATCCAAAGATGTTATTTTTAAGTTCCTGGGCCGAGTTAGAGACATTTAAATTTCCGGGATACACCAAAAAAAAAAATAATTTTTAAAAAAAATTGCGTATTCAAGTAATGGTAAAGCATCGCTTTGCAAGTAATGAAAAGGTTTGTGTTTATTGACTACTTACAGGGGCGTGCCCGCCACCGCATTGGTCTTGAACCATAATGTGTTCAAGGCAAGGACACTAATTACGGCGTATGAGGCGGGGGGCGTGCCCCTCACCGCATTCGTCTTGGACCCTGATGTGTTCAAGATAACTAAACTAATTACATTTTTCAAACTTTTTCCAAGATTTTTTCACATTTTTTCAAATTCGTTTTGGTATATCCCGGAAATTTATATATCTAACTCGGCCCAGGAGACCCGTAGGAACTTTAAAATACCACCGTTGTGTTCGTCTCCAAAGTATCTTTCATTTGAGTATCCACACATGGGGGTTATCATAGAACCCAATGGGTCCCTTTTTTTGGGCTATAACTATCCTTGTATCAAATTTTATCTCTCTAGGACTAAAATACAATTTTGTAACGCCTCCTTTCCCAATGATCTACAATTAAAATGTCGTCTTTATATTTATATTCCTTTTGTCAAGTACTATTTGTTTACCAAATTTTATCTCTCTTGGGCTAAAATACAGTTTGGTCACGCCCACTTCTCCCACTGAGACAAAATTAAAATTCCGTCTGCATATTCATATTCGTGTAGACGAGTACTATCTATGTACCAAATTTTATTTCTGTAGGACTAAAATACAGTTTTGCCACACCCCCTCCGCCCACTGATACAAAATTAAAATTTTTGAGCACTATCTGTCCACCAAATTTTATCCCCCTAGCTCTTTTAATATGTTTTGCCACGCCTACTTCGCCCACTGGTTCAAAATTTAAATTTCTTCCACATATTCATATTCGTTGTGCCGAGTACTATCTGTGTACCAAATTTTATCTCCCTAGCTCTAAAAAAATGTGTTTTGCCATGGCCACTCCGCCTACTGGCCCAAAGTAAACATTTCTTCCGCATATTCATATTTGTTGTCCGAATACTATGTGGGTACCAAATTTTATCCCCCTAACTTAAAAAAAAGCCATGCCCTCCCATAGGGTTCAGCGGTTTAGGCGTGATTGAGCCACAAACATACAAACAAACAGACATTCACACTTATAATATTAAAGGATAGGATAGGATAAGATTTACCCTTGATTAAGCATTAACTACCTTCTAATTGAATTTTCCCGCTATCTACAAAAAAGAAAGTAGATAAATATGGTTAGTTTAATTTTTGAGTACTTATACCAAAAATTTTAAACATAAAGTGGTAATTTCAATCACGTAACGTTTATATTTTATATGATACTAAATTCTGTTACAACCTTGGCATTGTGACTTTTCAAATGCCTTTTCTATAACAGTTACACGTTGAGAGAAATATTCAATTAAATATTCTCACTTTGTGGCAACAATTTTCCACAGCAACCTTAGAACCCACCTTATGTCTCATTGGAAAAGTTCACCTCCATACAACACAACTTAAATCTAATACAAAGAATAGAAATTTCCTACAAAAATATTAACAATCCCTTTAAACAATATAAACCTCCATAAATTTATCGCAATATCTTGCCTGGCATTGAAAACCCCACCGCCAAATGATCCTTTGCTCATGTAGCTTCTTGTAATCCCCCAAAGAATTTTGTTTTTCGCAATATTAATAAAAGATGAACAAAGTACAGATTTGTCTCCAGGGAGAAGATGCACGTTTTGATTTGAACTTAAATGTAAGGGGTTAAAAATCTCAAATTTGTCGCAATCTCAGGATGAACGTATACATGTACAGTTGTTGTGTTTGCTATTTCGCAGTAGTTATGCTGTTGGTTTTGTTGTTGCTGTGTGCACAAACAAAAGGTTAATAAAAATGTCACATTAACAATAAACAACAATATCCTATTAGATTGTAAGAGACATTTATTTAGTAAAATCGTCGCTCTATGTTGATGCATACAAATAAACAGACGTACAAACTATCGTACACACACACTCGCAGGCACACATGAAGACCTCAGTTACATATATCCTGCCTTGTTGAAATATTCTCTCCCACAAGGCAGCAACTAGTATAAGTGAGCTGAATAAATGTACGCTATAGTAAGGAAACAAACAATTGGTACATCTACATCTACTCTACATAAATATACGACAAAGAAAGCAAGCCACACAATTGTAATGGGCTGTATGGGAGTGTGTGCCTGGTGTGTGTGTGTGCCATGGCTGAAAAAGCACAAGATGTTAATGATGATCATCATCACGACAATGGTGCCACCCAGGCTGTAAATCGCATAGTGGTGTATACTTTTGGTGTAATATTTCTACCTCTTATACATAGTTCTCGTTTTTATTCGCATGCATTGCAGTTGATTTAAAGAGAATGTTTCGCTATTGGCTGCTAAAAATTGCATTGCATTGTATACAAAGGACAAGGCAATCATTGTTGCCACCACATGAGTTGGTTGCACCCATACTAATATATACACCAACGTATGTATTCACGTACGCGTACAACACAAAAGTTGGCTAAAAACTGCCAGCGACACATCGCTTGCTGCACCCTGAGATGTACAAAATGACAAATAGCTTAAATGCACACAACGTGGGGCATGGTGGTGGCAACACATGCAAACTTGCACTTGTACAAACAGAAGCCGCTTCGCGCACTTCTCATCTACAACAGCTACAATCCTGTGTATGTTGGTGGTGGGAGGGACATTATAATTTAAGCTCCCTACTTGGTACATTGTGTTATGCAGTTTTTCGTTTATTTAAGCAGATCTGCATAAGTAATGATTTTACAGCAAATGGAATATTCGCTTTTGACTTTCACTTGCAAGATAATTGGAAAAGTTCAATGTGAAATGACAGTTAATATTTTATAAATTTTAATGGCGCTTTGGCTCCAAGTTGTAGAATAATAATATGCCAACATATTGATGGCATTTTTTTTTTTGAAGTCACGTCAGACAATCAATCTAATGCATATTTTTAGTAAAAGACATGATGGGAATGACATTTTATTATGTGGTTGGGATGTGTCTCTTAAACTTAGACATAATTGAGAAATTGTTCAATTAGCAAAATTGTGAATAGTTATAATATTTTGTATAGAAACTAATGAATACTAGCACGAGTTTTTTACTGCACTGCGATTACTTTCTTTGGACAATTTAAGCAATAATCATTTGTTATAGTCTTTACAAGGACTTGAGTCCTGTGGTTTGCTGTTTTCTTCCCATAAAGTATGAATGTCTTAAAGTCTATCGAGTGTGTAATATTTAGTCGTTGTTTTATTTGTATGTGTAATTAAAGTGCAACTTAATTCATAGATAAATTACAGTAAAATAATTAAATGAGTAATGATGATTAATTAAAATCTACAAAATTCACATTTTGAGGTATCTGATAAGGGAACTTGGAAGCGAAGTATGACAGAGCTATCTCAGTCTATGATTACGTTTTTAGCTTATTAAACGCAATTAATATTAAAAAAGTAATTACTAGACATCGAAAACACCAAAATATCGATTTTTAGCTATAAAAGTTAGCTTTTATGTATTTTACGTCAATAATTTTTTTTTGTGAATTTTGATCGATTTAACGATCAGATGTTAATATCACTAACGTCAATAGTACATAAAAGTACGTATTTCTTACTTAGTAAGTATTACTTATGTGGCCCATTACAACATACGAACATGGTTTATAAATTAAAGGCCTGAAGTATTAAAAAATTCCACACACTTCGGTCTTCTGCGTGTTTTCTCCAGTTAGTCCTACCAAATGGTGACACGTCACCAAACACTTGGTCCTTCCAACGAAGTTTGGGTCTCCGTGCTTTGCGCCTTCCTTCAGGTACGCCTTCAAGCACCTTTCTCGCTGGAGCATTACCAGCCATCCTGGCAACATCCAGCTACGTCGATGACGTAGTAAACCTCATACAGCACATAGTTCATCTAATGACGCAACTAGCCGTATAGCCGTATATATTTTTCGGAGTTTTGTCCGATTTTGTAAGCACCCACGATTCGGCAGCATACAACAGAACGGGTAAAAGTAACTCCTGGTATAGCTGTTTCTTAGTATCCCGAGATAAGGTGGCGTTACTATGGTGCTGCCCTAATCCATAAAAACATCTATTGGCGAGCACTATTCTCCGCTTGATTTCTTGGCTGACACTATTTTTCTTGTTGATGGAAGGTCCGAGTTAAGTAAATTCATATACTACCTCAAAACAATAAAAAAATCAACGTTCATGGTACGTCCCCATCAAGAGGACTCTTTGTTCGTCGAAATCATTATTGCTGACACCTTTTCCAGTGATGAGAAAACTGCAGTAACATCCAGCAGATTTCGGCTAATGATGTCTATATCATCGGCATAGGCTAGTCGCATGTGACTCTTGTGGAATATGGTGCCAGACATGTTGACACTAGCTTTTTTCATCACCTTCCCCATAACTATATTAAATAGTGTACACGACAAGATATCGCCCTGCCTAAGACTTCTTTCTGTATTGAATGGTTCAGAGTGATCCTTACCAATTTTTACCGAGGATTTGGTGTTTTCCAAGTTACACATGCAAAGTCGAATTAGCTTTGCAGGAATACCAAACTCAGACATGGCTTCATATAACTTACTCCTTAGCGGAAAGTGGAAGGCAGCTTTGTAGTCAACAAAGAGGTGTTAAATGTCGATCTGATTTTCATGAAATTTTTCCAGGATTTGTCGTAAAGTGAATATTTGATCCAACGTAGTTTAACCAGATCTAAATCCGCACTGATAAGGTCTAATTAGTTTTTCTACAATTGGCTTTAGACGTTCACACAATATGATCAAAAGAACCTTGTACACAATAAGTAATAGGTTTATTGCACGGTAGTTCTTACACTCACTACGATCTCCTTTCTTGTATATGGGACATTAACAGACTGAGACTCCAATCTGCGGGCATGCTCTTCTTTAGACAGATGTTCTCCATGAGCTGATGCATGCTCATAATCTCGTGGCATTGCGACATTCAGCATCGTACCAGGCATCATCTTTTCACGACTTTGAGTACCCTACGCTTCTCGCAGTCCGATCTATGGAGTCGTCTATATATTGTCACTGTGAGGTAATATTATCAGGGGTTTGGACATTCCGTAGCAGTTGAGTTAGATGGTTGGAGTAGGCGTCCGCTACCTCTGTTGCCTGCAGTTTACCTTTGTCCAGCTTTTGTTGTGCCTTGTTTCATACATTTTTTGCCATGCTTAGCCTTGTGCGTACCTTAACTGCAGTAAGGTAGTGATCGTAGTCAATCTTCGCATCCCTGATCACTCGTACTTTCAGAACACTCGATGCGTGCCTTCCATCGACTACCACATGATCTATCTGATTCCACGTCAATTGATCTGGAGATAACCATGTTGCTTTACGAATGTTTTTATGGCCAAATCTAGTGCTGTTAACTACCATATTTCTTGCCTCAGAGAAATCAATCAGTCTAATGCCAAGTGTAGAACTTCTTTAAAATTTAATACACCGTTCTCAGCAACTCGACCTCTGCCCACACACTACTTGGATAATTTTGAGTAAAGATCTTGGCCTACATCCATATCAGATCCAACTGGTGCAATAAATAACGCCAGCGAACCATCGACTTAATTCAAGTTTTTCAAATAGGAACTATTTTAGAATATGCTTTTTCACCGGCTTCCCGATTTAATGTAGTTTATCCTCCAATGTAGGACGACAAATATATTTCGAATCACATATGACCATCTCATTTGATCTCAGTATAGAGGTATGTGAAATGTTGACCTATCTTTCATTTTACCATTTCACGCTTTACAATTGTTATAGCCAATGAATTGGTCTTCTTGTATGGTTCCCGCATAATGTTCCAATTCGTATACATGCAACATTATTGCTATAACGCCAATACACATTTGCAAACATAAGGCAATCGGTGGAGAAGTAAAGGCCTTCGACAAAAGGCCACATGTAGCACAAAGACGTTTGTTGAAATTATGTTACTATTATCACTCGGTTGACCTGAAAGAAAACTCTATGACAGACTTTTTACCACATTTTGATCGGCGGTTTCCTCTTTGTTGTTGACAGCGGCTGCCGGCGTGTTCAATAAAGCTTACGTTCGGAATTATCGTTAAATTGTAGGTTCATTTATGTGAGTCTTAGAATAGATTAACCCACTCAAATGCGAGAAGCTCTTACATATTCTAACATATTCATGGGAACCTCCAATAATTTCTGGTCAGAAGTTTAGCCCTATTACCAATAAACTTGATACACCAACAGTAAAAGGCCTTTCTGCAGATATCCTTAAAAAGTATGCCCCTGAAATACATGTTCAATTGCTATAGCCGTGGCGGTACACTTAAGTCCTGCAAAATTGAATGTGTAAAAGAGTTTTGTATTGCATGAAATTCCACAGTCCCCATTACAGTCAAGGTTCGCTTCAAACATTTCATACTATTTTTAAGAATATCAATGAAAATGTTAATTAAATCTACTATTCATCATAAGCTTACTGACACCTGGGTAATGGTTTCATTTAGCGTTTTACAAATCGAATTTCAAATGAAATCCCTAATGAAGAAGAAGTGAGTTTATGAAAAGTGTTTTCTCAAAAAAAAATTATCGATATGTGTATTAATGTGAAACTGTAGCATACTTTTAGGTCGTTTTATTACTTTCAGATTAGGAAGACTGTTTGGCCGTTTAAAATATTAGTTCTCAATTAATATTGATGTTTACATCATGACAAGATTGAAACTTGTATTTCCGAGAACCAATAATTAAATTGTCGTCGAATGTATGGCTCTCTTCCGGATGAGACAAATTTAACAAAATATGTTTAACACGGATGGATTGAATGGATCAGTTATTCGAATATATTACTGTAACATTTGCCCAAATCGAGCCACCACTGTATTTCTAATAACAATCTTGTATACTTTTATTATGCCCATTGTGTGCATTATGTTTCCCTCGCATGTGTTTTTCTACAAATACCAAAGTTGGAGTGTGTGTGTGTGTGTGTGCTTGTGCATATCACACGCTCGCACTCTACAGAGGAAGCGATAACAAGTTCCGCTTTGTTATACCCAATACAATAGGAAAAAAAATACGAAAAACAAAAAGTTTGAAAAAAAAACAACATTATCATTATTATAAATTGCTTTCATTTCAACAGGATAACCAGAAGGATATCGATGGCAACAGCGTGTAAGGCCAAAACCAATACAAAGGATACACTGTACTGTATCTGTAGATGTAGGTAGATAGCTATCTACAAATTGTTGAGTATTTAATTGATTGCAAGACAGTTAAATAAAAGATAATGGAAAATTGTAGTAATTGATGAAATAATATCTATAAAAAAAAGATAAAATTAAAGACGAACGAAATAATTAAATCTTTATATATCGTCGCTGAGCCGACCAAAACAGTTATGTGTTTTTCAATTCTTTTCAGGAGAGCCAAAAAATTATTTTATTTTGGAACATTTCTTTACACTTTACTGATATTAATAACTTATAAACCAATCAAGATATCGCGAAAGGGATTTAAGGGCCAACGGACGACCACAAGAGCTTTAAAAAAATTCAATAAAAAAATTTCAAAAATTACACATAACTGATTTGGTAGACGCAGCGACGATATATAAAATAAGGTCGTCCTATGTTCGCCATTTTATTACTTGAGAACTACTCAACCGAAAATAACTTGCCGTGACAGCCAGTTCAATATAAATAGATTTGTTAGCTACAATATTCATATAAAAACAATAATTTAAGTTAAATTTCACCCACAGATATTATGTTTATTAAAAATTTGGCAATGGAATGTTGCTTAACCTCCATATTTTTGTATTGCCCTGCGGCATAGCCCCCTTACTGTGCTTTATACGTGAATGTCTTCGATTTTGTTTACACACTTCACACACTATAAATCCCAGGCCACAGCTATTGTTATGACATTAGAATTTTTGTACTTCATTGCAATTTCCCAGAATTTGATGCAGCATCAACACAAAGTTTTTCCTGCTTGAAATCATGCAGCTATTGACACTGGCTGTGTGTTAAACAGAATTGCAAATGAAAATGAGATATCTTTTGCATGAATTTGAAAAAGTCTTTCCGAAAGTGTGGTTATATATGTGTGTACTAGGGCGGGTCGATTTAATAATCGCCCATGGCTCAGTGAAAATCGTATTCTAGGGATCAAAATAAGAAACTTTGCCGAAGGAACCATACCTCTAAAACGAATTCTACTACCCCCAAACTGTTGACTTTTGTCCCGTAGGGTCAAGTTTTGAAAAATCCCACTTTGACCCATTTAGAGTGCCCCAATCGAGTTCGCACTGCTCTCTAATGTCGTCGCCATAACGAAATTGCCCAGACTTGAAAGCAAAAAAGACCTCAAACAGTAATTTTTTTTATTTTCTTTTATAATACTAAGTTAAATTAATTTTTTCATTTACATATGTTCTGAATAAATAAATTTCTAAAGAGAAAAAATAAATAAAATAATAAAAATAAATAAAATAAATTAAAAATAATAAAATAAAGTTCCAAAAATTGTGATTTTTTGAAATGTTTGTATGGGGAACCCCCCAGGGGAGTTCCAGGGGGTGTGCCACTGGCATGGGTGGATCGGCCCTCCAAAGTTAGTGGGGGTCGGTCATACATTTGGACTCGATTGGGGTACTCTAAATGGGTCAAAGTGGGATTTTTCAAAACTTGACCCTACGGGACAAAAGTCAACAGTTTGGGGGTAGTAGAATTCGTTTTAGAGGTATGGTTCCTTCGGCAAAGTTTCTTATTTTGATCCCTAGAATACGATTTTCACTGAGCCATGGTCGATTTTTTTGCCTCCCCACAAATCGACCCGGCCTAGTATGTACCCTTTCCAACATATGTGTTCGTGGAAGACTTTGAGCATATCGAATATTTCACAAGTGCTCATCAGTTTGCAACCATTTCCTATGAAATATCCAACTGAACTCTGTTGTTTGTGGTTTTCCATAGAGTCCTCTTAATTATGGCAATATTAGTATATATGACATGGCGATGGCAACAACATGTGTTAATAGCATTTGTCGAACTTGTTAAATTTTCAGATTTCCCTTTGCTATATGTTTGATGTGCATAATTACTTAAATCATTTGTAGAAAACACGCTTTACTATAATGACAGGTGTCTATTTTACTAATTTATGAATCTTAGATATGTTGTCATTTTTGTTTTATTGACTAACAATCAATTAACTTGCGCACATTCTCTTTGCATCCCATGAGAGAAATGTGGGAGAGCATTTTACCACTGTGTATGATATCATTGTTTATGCTTAGGACAGATTTAGAGAAAAGTAAATGATTTTGTTGTTTACTATTTGAAGGTGATGTGTACATCCTAAGGCGTTTCCAGTATAAGTTTTAGACATTATTTTAATTATTGATAGACATTAACATTAACTAGGTAAAAAATTAATTTTGAAATCGGTATGTAACATACATCATGCAACTCGTTTCCCTATAACATAATCAAATATCTATGAAAACAAAAATTCGTATATATTTTCTTAATATCTATATATATAAAAATGAAATGGTCCACGTATGTCATACCATCACTTGAGAACGGCTGGAGCGATTTGGCTGATTTTTTTTTATTCGGTTCAAAATTTTCCGCAGATTGTTTGTGTTTAAAAAAATCAAATCCAGGTGGCGCTAGGGTGGATTTATATCGAAAATTTAAATGCATGTACCAATTCAACTGAAATTTAGAATGGATATTCGTTTGATCATGAGAAAACATTTTATGTACAAATGGACCCGGTAGGTGGCGCTGGGGTCGGTTTACAATCAAAATTTTAACGAAAGGGCCAATTTAACGGAAATTCAGAATCTATGTTTGTTTGATCATCAGAAAAAATTTTATGTACAAATGGACCCGGTAGATGGCGCTAGGGTGGATTTATATCGAAAATTTGAATGCATGTACTAATTTAACTGAAATTTAGTATTTATGTTTGTGGAACCTTGAGAAAAAATTATTTGTATAAATTGACCCGGTAGGTGTCGCTAGGGTGGAATTATAATGAAATTTTTTACGAATTAAACAATTGGACTGAAATTTTGAATGTATATTTGTTTTATTATGAGAATTTTTTTTGTATATATGGACCTACAGTTGATTTGGCTGGGGTTGAATTATTTCGAAAATTTATATCCATTGTCCGATTTTACTTAAACTTTAAATATATGATTTTTTTGACATGAGAAAATTTTGAATGTGTGTTTGGAACCAGTTGCCGGTGTTTAGCTTATGATATACTTAATTTTTGGAATGTCATTTAGTCACTTCTATTTAACATCATAGTTATTCAGAAGTCTATATATATAAAAAAGATGTACATTTTGATGTCACCACTAATTGTGAAAACGGTTGACCCCATTTGTCCCAAAATTTCAGTGAAAGTTAAGGATTGGCTGTAGATGGTCACCCAGACCGCAAAACGGCTTAAAGAAGAATGACTTACTTTTATAATGGCGCACTTCCTACAGAATTAGAGAGTTTCACAAAGTGGTTTTTCCCATTTCGAAATTTTAGGGGACAATAACGAAAATAGGAATAACTGTTGATATCACCCAGACCATACGGTTAAGGGGGTTGCTGAGCCTAATGAATGCATTTTTGGAAATTCGTACTCCTTAGGATAAAAAGGTACAATCACCCCGTACACCAACGCAGAAAGTTATATGTCAGTCAATCGGCTGGTTTTAGAATATATGCCTATCAATAAGTAAGTTTTCATCACATCATGGATGACACTTCTGATCCGTTTTAGCAATTCTTATAATAATATATAATAATCTTTAAGATATATAAATAACAGAATTTGTCCGGGAAAACCTCGCCCTTTAAATTGAAATATTTTAGAGGTCAAAAAAAATAAACCAATCGTTTTTAGATTTCAACTACACTCAACATATTTTATTTACATAAATATCACATTGACTACTGAGCAGCATTTTTTATATTTTCCTTATTTTCCTTATTAGCTTCTTTTAATGAGCAAATGGTCCTATATGCGCTGCCCTGGCCATTAACATTGGTATATTGGTTTGCACATAGTTGCCGGTGAAATAATGGGCAAAAGGTCCCAAAGCAAATATGGCAACATCATCTGAGCCATGTGTTTCCGATTCCAGGGGTACGGTGGCCATGTATTTTCTTTTGGGGTCTGTAAAATCTGCATCACTCAAATCTTTGCGTCCTTTTTTAGCTGAAAATGTTTTATCGTAGCCCGGTCCATTGGCATAAGAGAGTATGGTATAGGGTAGACCATCGTCAGCCAATTCATCGCTGAGGCCCAAAATGTCGGATTGACGAGACTGAAAAAAAGGGAAATAGATAATATGAAATTGATGTCGAATTTTTGAGTGAAATTTGTTATGATAAATATTTGAATTATAACGATAAAATGACGATTGTACATAAAAATTGAGACTCTCTAAGTCCGTGAAAATTGGGGTGAAAATTAACGTTGGTTTGTGGTATTACAAACTCAAGTTCTTCAACTGAAGCTATCGAGCTAAAATTATATATGCAAGCTTATATTCTGTTAGCGGGGGTTAAGTTCTAAGATAAGCAATATCGGACAAAAACTGCTTCCACCTCTCATACAAACTCCCCAGTTGCGGGGGTCCGTCAGTATGTCCCCTGAGCGTAGCTCAAAAGCTATCGAGCTGGAATTTGGTATGAAAACAGAGGTTAAGTTTTAAGATGAGGAATATCGGACAGAAACTCCACACACATACTTTACTACCCCCCCCCCCCCCTTTTCGGGGGTGTCCGTCTGTCTGTCCCCGCAATTACAGCCTTTATCTTCTAAGCAGATGTTAAGGTCCACGATAAGTAAGATCAGATAAAAAATTCTTCCTCCGCCCATGCAAACTCCCACTATTGGAGGTGGTCGTCTGTCTGTCCCCCCGATTACAGCCGTAGTTCAAAAGCTGCAGAGCTGAAATTTGGTATGTTAGCTTTCATTCTCTAATCGGAGGTTAAGATGTAGGATGAGCAAGATCGGATAAAAACCACTCCAACTTCCCGTACAAACTCCCCCTTTTGGGGTATGTCCGTCGTAGCTTAAGAGTTATCGCGACATTTGGCCATCTAGCATACAAGCTTTTATGCTTCAAGAGGAGCTTAATTTCTAAAACGAACAATATGGGACAAAAACTTATCCCACCTCCCTTACAAACTCATGCTTTTTGGGAGTGTCCGTCTGTCTGTTCCCGCAAATACAGTCGCAGCTTAAGAGCCAAGATGCAGAAATTTGGTATGCAAACTTCTATCTTCTAAGTGAAGGTTAAGTTTTAAGATGAGTAAGATCGGACGAAAACTTCTGTCACCTCTATTACAAACTACCCTTTTTTTGGGAGTGTCCGTCTGTCTGTTCTGCGATTACAGTCGTAGCTTAAGAGCTATCGAGCTGAAATAAGGTATGTAAGCTTCTATTCTGTGAGCGTAGGTTATGTTCTAGAATGAGCTAGATCGGACAAAAAGTCGTCCTCCCTCTCATACAAACTTCCATTTTTGGGGTTGTCCGTCTGTCTGTCCTCGCGTTGCAGCCGTAGTTTAAGGAGCTGACATTCGGCATACAACCTTATATCCTCAAAGTGCCGGTTAAGTTTAAAGATGAGCTAGATCGGACAAAAAAAACCCCTCTTTTCTGTTATGTCTGTCTGTCTGAACTCGTTGTAGGTTAAGAGCAATCGAGCTGAAATAATATATGCAAGCTTCAACCCTAAGCGGAGGTTAAGTTTTAAGACAAGCTAGATCGGACAAAAAGTACTTCCTCCTCTAATACAAACCCACCCCTTTTGGGAATGTTCGTCTGTCTGATACACCGATTTCAGCGATAGTTCAAAAAACTATCGAGGTGTAATTTAGAATGCCAGGTTTTAAACTCTAAGCGGAGGTTAAGTTCTAAAATGAACAAGATCAGACGAAATTACTACCACCTCCTGTACATACTCCTCCTTTTTGAGGGTGTTCGTTTGTTCGTCACGTCCGATTACAGTCATAGTTCAAAAGCTATCGAGCTACAATTATTTACGCAAGTTTCTATCTAGCGGGTTCAAAGATAAGCCAGATCGGACAAAAACTTACAAATGAAAGCTATGTCAGCTTCGCGGAGATAATCTTCTTACTAGCTTTCCTTCACTTTTTCATTAAAATTTAAATTTAAAAAAATATTTCCAACAATTGTCTTTGCTAAATATGATTATAACTAGTACTTAATTCCAACTTACCGAATAACCATTAATCGTCATTGTATGCGAATGATCCGATGTCGTCACAATCAGCGTATCCTCTGCGGAAGTCATGCGCAAAGCCACCTCAACAGCCCTATTGAATTCTTCCGTTTCTTCCATACTTCTGCGGGCCCTAGTATCATGATGAGCCATATCAATTTTAGCTCCCTCCACAAACAGGAAGTAACCCTTGCTGCCACTGCGTTGCAAGACTTTCAATGCCGATTCAGTCATTTCACTTAACGATGGTATATCATCCTCCAAATCTAAACGTTCTAAATCACCATGATAGGGACAATGGGAAGGGGCAAACAGACCCATTAAATAATCAGTATTTTGTACATCCAACTGCTGCAGATCCTTTTTATGCCATACATAGGCAGCTTTTTTATTTTCTTGTCTCTTAGTGGCCAACCATTCTTCGATTAGATTACGACCATCGGTACGATTACCGGGTATACCAGTCTCATCGAATACGCTCTCATTAATAAAATTTCTTCTACCACCGCCTAGGATAACGCGTAACTCCTTACCCACCGACCATTCTACGAGTTGACGAGCAATGTCTACATTTTCCTGGGGATCACATTCATTTTCCACAATTTTGGCATCATTTTCCCATTCACGATTAGCTGTGTGCGCATAGACACCAGCAGGAGAGGCATGAGTTACCCGTGCAGTTGTTACCAAACCTGTCCACATGCCAGCGTCTTGTGCCCACTTGGCTATACTCTGGGTATGTAATGACTCATCTTGGCCCAAGTCACAGTCGTAGCGGGGTACTTGGGCATTTACACCTATGGTGCCATAATTACCCTTGACTCCCGTCAAATACCCCGTGGCAGTGGAAGCTGAGTCGGGCACTTGTTTGTCGACGCAGAAAGTCTTTGACAGGCCTACGTAGGGAAACTTTTCGAAAGCCAACTGTACCGAGGCATCTCCCAGGAAAGAACGGGCTGCAGTCAAGGTATGCACGGACATACCATCGCCCAGGAAGAGTATGATATTTTTAGCTTTATTCGTATTCAAGTTGGCCTGCTGTTGCAGCTTCTGCTGTATATAGTGCTGAGCATTATCATACCAATATTTGGAATCTAATTCATCCAGATTTGCATGCGCTTTTTTGTGTACCTTGACCGGTTGCAAATGGGGATGTGTTTCTGCTAAGGAAATAATTAAATAAATCATTAAATATCTACAGATAACACCTCCACTGTTATGGTTAAATGATATGGGCTTGACCATATACAGCTGTTGTTATTCACATCAAATCAACACAAGAACTTTATATGGCTCTTTATGATATTTATTTCGCCGTCCGTTAAGTTTAAATTTAGATCATCGCTAGTCTTAGTCTGCTCCACACAACTTACCTATCGTTTTGGCTACTGCCACACTGAGCATTGCCAATGTCAATGTTAACAAATGCATTTTAATATTTTGCTTTTGTTTAACTAATAAAAACACGTTTCTTTCACGACTCTATTCGATTTGCGGGCCAAGCGGTCTGCCGCCGTGTGAAGCAAATTAATTGTAGGAGCTGTTATAGATTCGAGCACTAATTGCTAACTGTTTGGATTTTAACGACACTTGGCGGTTTTTATAAATAACTCAAAGTGCAGCCCCCATAACGTAAATTGTTTTTGTGTGTGTGTGTGTGTGTGCCTAACTAAATATTAATCGTGTGTTTTTGGATCTAATCTTATCTCACACCGAATCTGTTTTGACTACTGAACACAAAATGTTGTAAAATCATTTTGCGACAATAGTGATTGGTGATTTTTGATTTGCAATTCGTCAAAAAGCAAGAACACAGAAGTCGTCGAATGATAAACAAACATTGTTGTGGGATTTTACAGAAAAATGTGTAAGGTGACCACTGGTTGGTAAAATCAAGGTGGATAAGGTAAAACTATAAAAGTTGATGGCAATCAAAGATTGATTGATAATTTAAGGTTTGTCTGCAAATATGTATCTGTAGCAAAGACATAAAAATGTTAGGACTCTGTTTGTTTGAATATTCCAAACGTAACTCCAAATGCGATGTAGATGGCGGTACCATGAGATGGTGTTTTAACAGAGCTAGATTGTGATTTAACAGAATTCCATTTCATGGGAATGGAAGAAATTGTGCTTTGTAAACCAAACAATTGCTACTTTGACTTATTATTCATTTTATTTTTGTAGTATTTGTCTGTTTTCTTGTGTTTATTTTTCTTTTCCGTGTGATATTATCTTAATATTGGAATAATACTGGAAGTGGACAGAGGTAGGCCATCTGTTGGTAAATAGAAAAATGTATTTAACAGAGTCTTAACACCTTTATGTCTTTGTCTGTAGTACCGAGTACTATTTGTTTGCCAAATTGTACCTCTCTAGGGGTACAATATGTATTATGGCTACGCCCTCTGATCGAACATATGTAACTGTTGTGCGGTGTACTATCTATATATCAAGTTTTATCTCACTGGGGTTACAAAACAGCTTTACCACGCCCCCTCCGAAAATACAAAATTCGGCTGCAAATTTCAATTAGTTCTACCGAGTACTATCTGTGTACCAAAAATTATCTCTCTTGGGCTACAATATAGTTCTGCCACGCCCCCACCTGATCCAAAGTTAGAAAAGTTTCACTTCACCATTCATCAAATGATTTTGAACTGGGTTTATTTTGTAGCAGTTACAATAAAGCTGTTGTACTCCGTGGCGTATGATTTACGTGGAATATTACATATGATAATCATACGCCACCATATAACAATATAACAAAAGAGCCTAAAACGTGGCAACGGGTGTGTCTATACGATAATTAGAAACTTCAAATCGATATTAAATTATTATGGCATGTTAATTGGGACCGGCCGTGGCATAGTGGTTAGAACACTCGGCTATCATGCGGGAGATCGCAGGTTCAAACCTGGCTCCAGTCATCTTAAAAAAAAATTGTTCTTTCATTGTCGGCTCCCCTCGAATGTTGTTGACAGCAACTTCGCAGTATAAGTGTCGAGTCAATCGTCGTGTCTAGTAAAAGCTTCTCAAACAGTGACGTTCGCATTCGTCGATAAACAAGTAGGTGCCGTTAGTTGTGAATCTAAAAATAGAAAGCGTGTTAATTCACAACAACGCGAGAAGCTATCCCATACCTCATTCATGGGGTGCAAAGCGAATTAAGCTTTTTTATGTAATTGACAAAACGAATGATGCAGAACTTCTTCCTTTTTGGGGCTACTTTCACCTGCAGTTCACGTGCAATCATGTGTTGTACTTGTATATTTGGCTGATATTATAACATTAACTTAATATAATACAAACTTGTTATTGTACTGCCGAGTGCTATCTGTGCATTAAATTTAGTGTTCTAGGGCTTAGAATCAATTTAAACACGCCCCCCCTTATCGAGAACTGTCTAGATATAAAATTGCATCTCTCTAACTCTTAAAAAAAAGTTTTGCCACTACGCCCATTAGGTCCAAAATTAAAATTTCGTCTGCATATTCATATTCGCGCTGTCGATTACTATAAGGTCATCAAATTGTATCTCTCTAGCTCTAAAAAAAGTTGTGCCACACCCACTATCCCAGCTCATTGGATCACAAATTTAAATTTCATCTGCATATTAATATTCGTGTTTGTCTGCATATTCGTATTCGTGTTGTCTGTTTCTATCTAGAATCAAATTGCATTTCTCTCTAGCTCTAAATATTAAATTTTTGACCCGGAGTGCCACGCCCACTACGCCCATTGGATCCATAATTTTAATTTCGTCCGCATATTCATATTCGTGTTTTCGAGTATTATATGGGTATCCAATTGTATTTCTCTAGCTCGAAAAAAAGTTTGCCACGCCCACTACGCCCATTGGGTCCAAAATTAAAATTTCGTCTGCATATTCTTATTCGTGTTGTCGACTACTATCCGAGTATCAAATTGTATTTCTCTAAAAAAAAGTTTGCCACGCCCACTACGCCCTTAGGTCAAAAATTATAATTTTGTCTGCATATTCATATTCGCGCTGTCGAGTTCTATCTACGTATCAAATTATATCTTTCTAGATCTAAAAAGTGTTTTACCATGCCCACTACGCCCATTGGATCCAAAATTATGATTTCGTCTGCATATTCATATTCGTGTTGTCGAGTACTATATGCGTATCCAAATGTATTTTTCCAGCTCTAAAAAAATTTTTGCCACGCCCACTACGCCCATTGGATCCAAAATCAAAATTTCGTCTGCATATTCATATTCGTATTGTCAAACTCTATCTGGATATAAAATTGTATCTCTGTAGATCTAAAAACAAGTTTTGCCACACCCACTACGCTTATTGGGACCAAAATTTTAATTTCGTCCGCAAATTCATATTCCCGTTGTCGAGTACTATATGAAAATCAAATTGTATCTCTCTACTAAAAAAAAGTTTTGCCATGCCCACCCATACCCTTGTACACACTCACATAAAACACGTTGCCACAATTTTACCACATGGCCACCTTAAAATCTTCCAAGACTACAAACAAACATTAACTTACACTAGCTGGACTCATATAAATAAATGCTTCACGTGAATAACACGATACTCTCTCTTCCTTTGTTAGTCGTCCAAGACATCATAAATTAATGGGACCCGGGGAGATAAGCTGTGTGTGTGTCTTAACAACAACCGACAAAAACGTGGCGATACCAAGTGTATACCATCCGCATATTTATACTATTTTGCTAGTTGGTAGTTTAGACTCGCCACTGATTTTTGCACTTATAAATAACACAACAACTACAACAAGTAAATAGCAATAGCTAAATTTATGGTGAAACCCCCATAAACAACAACAATAGCAAATAATGGCAAATTGTAAATTTGGCAAAATCAGCACTTTGGTCGAGTGATTTAAAACGTTTTGGCCAACACGTGATGTTACTCGACGCAATGAATTTGGGTCCTCCCATAAAAACGGCGGCGGCGGAGAGAGAGAGAGAGAGAGATAGAGAGCTATATGCAATATATGTCATAAAGAAATACAAGTAAACGCTTATAAAAGCTATTCGCTTGGGAGAGTTAGCATTTAGTTAACTATTTGTGTTGGCCCAAAGATGTTGTTAACACGGCTGCGTAGAGACGCTTTGGTGGTGTCACTTGTGTTGATATTAACGTTGCGGCCAAGTGAGTCATTGCTGTGTCAAGAGGACGATGAAGATTGCCGAGAGGATCAAATGCATCCCGACATGAGTGACCATTCGGTGAATAGACGTTCAATACCCAGTGAAATGTTGAGTGAATATTGGCTAGACAATGGTGAACGCTTTGTGGCCTACAAAGATGCCACTGCCCATTTGCCCCAAAGAGGAAAGGCCAAAAATATTATCTTCTTTTTGGGTGATGGCATGTCTTTGACCACGCTGGCGGCTACCAGAGTCTATATGGGCGGTGAAGAGCAGTCGTTGTCATTTGAAAGTTTCCCCGCTACGGGGCTATGCAAAACCTATGCCGTAGATCGTTTGGTACCCGATTCAGCTTGTGCAGCAACGGCCTTTTTGTGTGGCGTCAAGGCGAATTATGGTACCCTGGGTGTCAATGCCCATGTCGAGAGAGGTGACTGTGAAGCCTCAAAGGATGCTGCACTGCATGTGGACTCCATTGCCAAATGGGCTTTGGATAGCGGTAGGGATGTGGGCGTTGTTACCAACACTCGTGTCACTCATGCCACACCGGCTGGCCTCTATGCTCATGTGGCAGAGCGTGATTGGGAGAATGACAAAAAGGTTAAGAATGACTGTGGTAAAAATTCTGGAGTCGAGGACATTGCCTTACAACTAATGCAGGGAGATGTGGGAAGTCGCCTCAAAGTCATTTTAGGAGGAGGCAAAGCACAATTTTTAGATAACTCTTACTACGAAGAAGGCAAACGACGAGATGGACGCAATCTTATCGCAGAGTTTCAACAGGAAAGTGTCAATAACGAGTATGTGGAGACTAGAGATGAGCTCATGTCGGTAGATGCCACGAGCACCAAACGTTTGTTGGGTCTCTTCAATGATAGCCATATGAAATATCACATGAAGGCCATGGATTCGAAGAAAAACAAACAACCTTCTTTGGTGGAAATGACCAAAAAGGCTATTGAGTTGCTGGCAACTAATGAGAAAGGTTATTTGCTATTCATTGAATCGGGACGCATTGATACCGCTCATCATGACAACAAAGCTAAATTGGCCTTAGATGAGACGGCGCAACTAAGCGAGGCAGTAGAGCTGGCCAGATCTATAACTGATGAAAGGGATACGCTTATTGTAGTAACCGCCGATCATTCACATACAATGTCGGTCTCAGGCTATGCTGTAAGTATTGGGAAAGCGTTTCTTTTAGCAAATACCACATGTTGTTAATGTTCTTATGTAATCTATAGACTCGCAGTAATGATATCTTTGGTGTTGCCTTAAACGGAGAAGATGATCTACCTTATCTGACGTTGAGTTATGCCAATGGTCCCAGTTTTAAACACTTCTATGATACTAAGAACCATCAACGCTTTGATCCCTCCGAACAAATTGAAGATTTTGATTTGGATATTGATCTTCAGTTTCCCTCAACGGCTCCTATGGAGTCGGAAACTCATGGTGGTGAAGATGTCCCCGTGTATGCTTCAGGACCATGGTCTGACTTGTTTAGTGGTGTCTATGAGCAAAGTACTTTGCCCTATCTTATGGCATTTGCTGGCTGTTTTGGGCCGGGGCAGCAGGCTTGTCGGTCATAATGTGTTAAGAAATGTGTGAATAAAATGTGATATCTGTGATTAAGTGATTATGACTGTAGTTATAAATTGATTAGGTATACAATTAATGAATAATACCCAGTGGCAGTGAAATGACTTTGATATAGATTAAAAATCAGTTGGTAATAGTAAAAAAAATTGGAATTTCAACAACAAGAAGTTCTAAAATATATTTTTGTTTAAAAAACACAAGAGTATTGTGAAATGTTTCCAATAGTGCCATAAATTTAAAAATAGATTAAATGCCAGCTGGTTGGTTGGTAGTAAATAAATAATAATTTCAATAACAAACTCTTAAATTTTTCCATTCCCTGTGGTGAGAAATTTATAATGTTATTGATGTTCCGCGATTGTTTTGGTTATAATGAAGTATCATGTTTATTTTTCTTTTTGCCACTATTTATTGCATTATTTATGAACTTTTTATTAGAAGAAAAAAAAATACTTTCTTATGCAATAAAGGTACTTGCGGGGAGAAAAACATTAGTAGAGAAAAAGTACTTTTTGACATAACAAAAGTACTTGTTGGTATTACGTTAGTACTTTTTGGTACAATAAAAGTACTTTTTGGAAGGATAAAAGTACTTTTGGTGGACCAAAAGTAATAAAAAGTACTTCTTAGTCGAACAAAAGTATTTTTTGATACAACTAAGGTAGTTTTTGGAACAATAGTAGTACTTTTTAGTAGATAACAAGTACTTTTTATACAACTAAAGTACTTTCTGGTACCATAAAGGTACTTGTTGGTACCACTTAAGTAGTTTTTAGTAGAACAAATGTACTTTTTGGTAGAATAAAAGTACTTTTGAATAGAACAAAATCACTTTTTGGTACAATTAAAGTACTTATTTTTACAATAAAAGTACTTTTTTTAGAACTAAAGTACTTTTTGATACAACTAATGTAGTTTTGGTACAACCAAAGTACTTTAATTAGAATTAAAGTACTTTTTGCTACAACTAATGTAGTTTTCGATACAATAAAAGTACTTTTTAGTAGATTTAAAGTACTTTTTTATGCAACCAAGTATTTTTTGGTATCACAAAGGTACTTGTTGCTACAGATAAAGTACATTTTGGTATAAAAAAAAGTACTTTTTGGTAGATTACAAGTAATTTTTGTTGCAATAAAAGTTCTTTTTGGTACAATAAAAGTACTTTTCAGTAGATTAAAAGAACCTTTTTGATACAACTAGAGTACTTTTTGGTACTTGTTGGTACAACTATGCACCTTTTGGTAGAACAAAAATAAATTTCAGTACAACGAAGGTACTTTTTGGTGCAATAAAAGTACAATTTGAACAATAGAAGTACTTTTAACTACAACAAAAGTACTTTTTATGCAATTTAAGTACATTTTGGTACAATAAAAGTACTTTTTGGAACTATAAAACTTCTTTTTAGTAGCATAAAAGTACTTTTTGACACATAATAAAATTTTTTTGGTACATTAAAGGTACTTCATGCTAAACTATAGTAACTTTAGGTACAACAAAGGTACTTTTTAGTAGAACAAAAGTACTTTTTCATACAACTTATGTACTTTTTGGTACAACAAAAGTATTTTTGGTGCAAGAAAAGTTCTTTTGGTAAAATGAAATTAGTTCTTAGCAGAATTAAAATACTTTTTGACACAACAAAGGTACTTTTTGGTACCAGAAAGGTAGTTGTAATTACTACTTAAGTACTTTTTGGTACAACAAAAGTACTTTGTAGTACAAAAAAATTATTTTGTATTACAATAAACGTACTTTTCGGTAGAATGAAAGTACTTTTTATTAGAACAAAAGTACTTTTTGATACAACTTAAGTACTTGTTGGTACAATAAAATAATTTTTAGTTGAACCAGAGAATATTTGGATGTAAAAAAGTAAATTTTTTGGTGGGATAAAGGTAAATTTTTTAGATTAAAACAACTTTTGGACAGTATAAATTTACTTTTTAGTAGAATAAGTGTACTTTTTGATTGAACTAAAGAACTTTTTGTAAAGTAAATGTACTTTCTGATATAACTAAAGTACCATTTGGTACAATAAAAGTAGTCTTAAGTAGAACAAAACTACTTTCTGATGTAACAAATGTACTTTTTGTACAATAAAAGTACTTTTTAGAAGATTAAAAATACTTTCGTATACAATCAAATAACTCTTTGTTGCCATAAAGGTACTTGTGGGTGCAACTAAAGTACCTTTTGGTACAATACAAGTACTCTCTGATAGAACAAAAGTATATTTTGATGCAATTAATTTAGTTTTTGGTGAAATGAAAGTACTCTTTTGAAGAAAAAATTTACTTTTTGGGGCGATAAATTTTCTTTTTGGTACAAGAAAAAAACTTTTTGAGAATAAAATTACTTATTGGAACTATTAAGGTACTTGTTTGTGAAACGTACTTTTTTGTGCAATAAAATTACTCTGTAGTAGAACAAAAATACTTTTTGACGCAATATATGTACTTTTTGGTACTATAAGTTTAATATTTAGTTGAATAAAAGTACTTTTTGATACAACAAAAGTCCTGATTAACAGAACTTAGGTACTTTTTAGTACAACTAAAGTATTTTTGGTACTCCTAAAATATTTTTGGTAAAATAAAAGTATTTTTGCAATAAAGGTACTTTTTGTTAGAACAAAAGTACTTTTTGATACAACAGAAGTCTTAATTAGTACAATAAATACACTTTTTGGTACAACTAATGAATTTTTGGTGTTACAAGAAAAATAATTTTTGTGCAATTGTAATTTTTTGGTGCAAAGTATTTGTTTGTAGAAAAAAGTAAAAAAATATTCTTACCACTAATATGTACAGTAGACTGGCCATAGCGTTATATAGAAAAAATTAAAAATGTGAAATCCAAAAGTTTTCGCACTGAAAAATATGAGGTTGGGGATAAAAATAATTATGCATATATTTTTTTTTTTTTTTTTGGTTCCGAGTACCTCCGGGTTGAGCCCAAACTTTTATTATATTACCCATTTAGGCTGAAGTGCAGAATATGGGGCGGGAGCCCGATTAAAACCAAAAATATGCCATTGTCTTCATCTTGGCCCCCAAACATCGGAATGGTAGCTCAAAGTTGGCGCTCAGGCCCATGGGGCAGGGGGGTCAAAAAAGGGGCCCCTTTCGGTTCTATGATGACCCCCCAGGTGCGGGTACTCAAGTGAAAGATATTTTCGAGACGAATCCAACGATGTTATTTTTAGGTTCCTACGGGTCTCCTGGACCGAGTTAGAGCCATTTCCGGGATATACCAAGAAAAAAAAAATATTTTTAACTAAATTTAAAAAATTTTAAAAAAATTTTTGCGTGCGGCGCTACTAAACCCAACATAGGTGTACCGTCATTTCGCCCAAAAACAACCATGACATATCGCCCAAAACATGTCATTTCGACCACAAACCTAACTACAACATGACATATCGCCCAAATGCTATGACATAAGACCCAACTCAATTTTTTTGGGCGAAATGTCAGACTCATGACGACGGCACGCGCTGCTGCATACGTCGCAGTCAGTCTTGTACTCTTGCCCCCGCATTAGGGGGGCGTGCCCCCCACCGCATTCGTGTTTTAATAATGCCAGAGAAAGAGAGAGAGTAGCGAGTCTGACTACGACGTATGCGGCGAGGGCGTGCCCCCCACCGAGAGAGAGAGTACAAGACTGACTGCGACGTATGCAGCAGGGCGTGCCGTCGTCATGAGTCTGACATTTCGCCCAAAAAAATTGAGTTGGGTCTTCTGTCATAGCATTTGGGCGATATGTCATGTTGTAGTTAGGTTTGTGGTCGAAATGACATGTTTTGGGCGATATGTCATGGTTGTTTTTGGGCGAAATAACATTGGGCGAAATTACGGTACACCTATGTTGGGTTTAGTAGCGCCGCACGCAAAATTTTTTTTAAAATTTTTTAAATTTAGTTAAAAATAATTTTTTTTCTTGGTATATCCCGGAAATGGGTCTAACTCGGTCCAGGAGACCCGTAGGAACCTAAAAATGACATCGTTGGATTCGTCTCGAAAATATCTTTCACTTGAGTACCCGCACCTGGGGGGTCATCATAGAACCGAAAGGGGCCCCTTTTTTGACCCCCCGGGCCCCATGGGCCTGAGCGCCAACTTTGACCTACCATTCCGATGTTTGGGGGCCAAGATGAAGACAATGGCATATTTTTGGTTTTTAATCGGGCTCCCGCCCCATATTCTGCACTTCAGCCTAAATGGGTAATGTAATAAAAGTTTGGGCTCAACCCGGAGGTACTCGGAATCAAAAAAAAAAAAAAAAAAAAATATGCATAATTATTTTTATCCCCAACCTCATATTTTTCAGTGCGAAAAATTTAACTTTTCAAAAAAATTTCCACTATGGCCACTCTAATGTACAGCCACTATACCAAATTTTAACAAAATCGGAACTCTCAACGAAAAAAAAATATAGAAATTCTTAATTGTTAATAATATAAAAATTTCTTTATTGATTTTCTTAGGAAAGGAATAATTTTTTGTCAAAACGAATGTGACTTCAAACAAAACTCATACAAAAACTTGATAGAAATTCTTGACTGTAATATTATAAAAACTTCTTCATCGATTTCCTTACGAAAGCACTAGTTGTTTCAAAACAAATCTGACTTCAAAACCAAAGAGCTGAACTAAACACTGTTTGTCGGCTTCGATTTTTTATGCAACTTTAACTTCAAATTATACCTCAAATAATGTTTTTACGTTTTCAAATCATCCTGTATTTGTTTTTTTTTTTATAAATTTCTTAGCTAAGCATCCGCACGCTCTTAATTATTACCAAACATCGCTTATATCCATACAACAACTTAATTCATCGTTATAAACACTCTTGACACTCTTTAGATATTTTCACACCAACTGTCTAAACAAATCGAACGCAATCGTTTAAATAAATTTAAGACTTAAATCAAATTAACACCTAATAACGGCTGACGGTTAGTACGGATATTCAAATTGATGCGAGGAATTCCCCTTACAAATGACTCCGAACATGCTTGGTGTACGTACATTGGTTTGTTTGTTTGTTTGTTTACTTGTTTTTCAAGCGAACCGACGATGACAATGATGAATGAACCAATTGAAACGTAAAACATATCTGTGTGTGTGTGTGTGTGTGTTTGTTCTCTGCTCTCGTCTCTCGGACAAACAAAATATTCATAAATTCAAAAATCTGCCTACAAACCGATGATGAATGAATCCAATGTCAATTGTAGCCAATGCAAACAAATTGCTGCCAAAACTGTTGTATATTGTGCTGCTGCTGCTGCCATTTGCTTAATGCGTTTTTTAATGATCATAAAGTGATTAATGTTTGATGTCTGACATGAACGTTCATTTTCATTTGGAGCAAATTGCAAATCTCTATGGATGTTCAACTAGATTGTTTAGAGCATATTCGGTTGCTAGCTGGTGTGATAATTGAGGCGGTAAAATTTAATTTTCCTTTGACTGTGGGGGCATTTGTGTAAATCATGATAATTGATCGTGGGAGGATTAATCGCCATGAGAGTTGACTGTAATATTAAAAATTAAATGCAGTGCGTCTGGGTAGTGATACTGTTGAGTTTATGATGATTTTTTTGGAGGTATTTGTAGACATAAGGCATATCAAAAAATAGTTCTTTATAGAATAGTGACTTGATTTGTAATATTTAAATAGATTAATTCGAAATCGAATTATTGGAAATACTACAGGGTGGACCAAGTGTTCGTTCACATTTCGCACACATTCTACTAAAGAGGCACAACTCAAATTATGTCATTTTCGAATTCACTTGTTTGAACGGTTCATCATACACGAACCTACCAGTTCTAAAAGAAACTAGCATACTTTTTACTGTACTTTTTGTAAAAACAAGAAAAAGTAAGTGATCTCTTGTAGAGCTGGGAGATACGTGTAGGATGAATCGTTTAAACAAGTAAATTCGAAAATTACAAAAATTAAGCTGTGCCTCTTTAGTATAACGTGTGGAATATAAATCGGTTGCTGCAGCTCAGACGGGGTGAAGCATAAAGGTTTAGCAAACGCAAGAGCAGCTAATAAGAATGCAGTGCCATGACGTCATTCAGCGCAGCATAACGTTCGTTGTGCGTACTAGAGCACTATCATTACTCATAACATCATATGGCATAGAATAAAAACTTCATAGATGTATTTGTGTAATTGTTCAGAAAATGGTTGCAGAAGTCCGGGAATACAAATTTATCAATGAATCAAACACCATCCGACCTATCTAGAAATTTAAGGGATCGAAAACGTGTAAGACCATCTGTTCGCAAACAACCTAGACTCTCAACTTGAATTGTCATAAATGTACCCTGATCGTTTTTCAACAATATTCCTCACAAAGATTTACACTTATATCTTTACGAAATTCATTTGGTACAGAAATAAAAATCTCAAGGTCATGCTCACAGGTATCAGTTTACAAATGAAATTATAGAGAGGTCTACTAGACCCAGAAAACTGCGACACGTTCACCTTTTTGGTCAGGTCCAAAGACAAAATTGAAGTTATTAGACTGACACTTAATCTTAAGTTAAGCATCATAACCTCCTACAACCATCCAAAGTTACTGTAAGGGTAGCTGTGCCAGCATAGGTATAATTGGTCTTTTCTTGTATTAAAATCAAAGAGGACCTTTTGTTACAGTGTATATAAAAGGGTATATTGCCCCACTGCAAAACTTATTTACTCCAATTATAATGATTTGAATCACTGACCGTAGTACAACATACCTTTGGATAAAGTTTGAGAAAAATTTGTGCAAAAAGTAATGTCCAGTAGGATGGATTGCATGGAAATTCTTAGTAACGCCTAATCCCCTAATTTGGTGAGGTTTGGAGAACAATTTCAAAAAATGGTGGAGGTGTGGTAGGGGCAAATGCCTGTGCATCGTGGTCGGAGTTTTTGAAGCTAAAGAAAAATTCCACAACAAGTCCCGTAATTACCTCGGATTAGTCCCTAAAAGGGTATAATGTATGACCGACTCCCACTAATTTTTCCCTCCTTAAATGTTTCAAGCATACTAACCCATATCTTGACCCCCTTGTTGGACTCCCATACAAATTGCAATATTTTTAGAATTAGCTGCCGCCGCTCTAACCGTTCTAAAAGTGCCCTACAGGAGTCAAAGCGATGTCCGACCCCCATGCACCGTCATACCCTTTAACTAATCCGTTAGGAAGTCCTCATAAAAAAAAAAAAATTAATTTCCCTTTGCACCCCATGAATGAGGTATGGGATAGCTTCTCGCGTTGTTGTGAATTAACACGCTTTCTATTTTTAGATTCACAACTAACGGCACCTACTTATTTATCGACTAATGCGAACGTCACTGTTTTGAGAAGCTCTTACTAGACACGACGATTGAATCGACGCTTAATACTGCGAAGTTGCTGTCAAACAACATTCGAGGGGAGCCGACAATGAAAGAAAATTTTCTTTTTTTTTTCTTTTAAGATGACTGGAGCCTGGTTTGAACCTGCGATCTCCCGCATGGTAGTCGCGTGTTCTAACCACTATGCCACGGCCGGTCCCAGGAAGTCCTCATACAATTTTTTAATTCTTATATTTTTTTTTTGTGAAATGGGCTTCTGCTTCTCCCATGATGCCTCCTTGAGGAGTAGAATATATGATCGACCCCCAATAATTTTTCCCTTCCAACATTTTTCCCGAACAAACGTTAACCCTATATTCACCCCCTACTGGGCTCCCATACAAAATCTAAATTTTATAAAATTTGCTACCAACTGTAAACGCTCCAAAAGAGCCCCTTGGAGCGACAAATGTTTGACCGACCCTCAAAAGTTTTGCGACCCCAAAAGTTTCTCAGAACTTATCTATTCCATATATTCACTCCGTAAGCTGCTCCCCATCCTATTTATTTTAATTTTTTTATGAAATCAGCTCTTACCGCTCCCTTCTCATGGTGCCCCCTAGAGGGGTAAAATGTATGACCGACACCCGAACGGGTCTTTATTTCATTTCTAAAAAATCCATAAAGTTGGGGAGATGTTTTACTTTTATTTGTGTTTATATTTTATTGTTACTTAATTTCGAGACATTGTTTCCCCAATTGTGGAGCTTTCCTTCATGTTTTGGTGTCTATTTCATAGAGCTGCATTCATTTTGTAGCCTCCTGTCCCATTTTCCATCTGCGAACCGTCAGTAAACAGAAACGGAGTCACCATAGAGGGTCCTGTCGTCATTCAATTGCGATCTTTCCAGAATTTCATTTTCAAATTTACAAAAATCCACATGTTTTGTCAAGAAACCTGTAAGAGGTGGAAGCTGAAAAAAGTCGTCATTACCCAAATCCGAAGAATATTCTCATGACCATGTGTGGATTATAGCCACTCGGGCCGCAATAGCCTTGACGTACAAGTCCCGGGGGTGGAAATCACAGGAAATTGCAGCCATCTTGTGAACCTTGCTGAGCATTACTCTTATTTAGGTCCTTCCACTAAACCAGTTATAATTGGCCGGACTACCTCATTACCATGCCAAATTGTGACTGGGTGCCCAGCTCTTACCTATAGAATACCGGCACGCATAAAATCCATTTACATCCCTCTTTAACCTTTCCTCGATATTCCTTGCTTAGCTAGCTTCTGATCGAGAACAACCCCTAGGTACTTGGCCTCAGTTGAGAGCTTCAATTAAACACCATTCAGTTCCATTGGACCGGGAGATTCTTTTGTACTTTTCGGTACAAAAAAGTACTATGGTACGAAAAAAAGTACTGTGTGCCGAAGTGTACATTAAAAGTACTTTTGATACAAAAAAGTACTCTGGTACAAAAAAAGTACTTTGTGCTGAAAAGTACAATAAAAGTAATTTTGTTACAAAAAATGCTCTGGTAAAAAAAGTAATTTGTGCAGCAATAAAAGTGTTTTTGGGCCAATAAAAGTACTTTTTGGCATAAAAAAGTACTTTGGTACAAAAACAGTACTTTGTGCCGAAAAGTACATTAAAAGTACTTTTTGGTACAAAAAAGTACTCTGGTCCAAAAAAAGAAATTTTTGCCGAAAAGTACATTAAAAGTACTTTTTGGTACAAAAGAGTACTCTCGTACAAAAAAAAGTACTTTGTGCCGAAAAATACATTAAAAGTACTTTTGGTGCAAAAAAGTAATCTGGTCCAAAAAAAAAGTACTTTGTGCAACAGAAAAGTTTTTTTGGCTCCTGGCTCGCGAGCCTTCACTTTCTGGACTCTTGGCTCGCGAGCCGAGAGCTTATTTAAAATTTTGTGGCTCCTGGCTCGCGAGCTGAGAGCTCATTTACAATTTTGTAGCTCTTGGCTCTCGAGCCAGCTCTTTATTTGGGCTCCTGTCTTGCGAGCCGAAAGCTCCTAGCTCGCGAGCTAATAGCCAATTTTCAAGAAAAGAGCAAGCCATTTCGAACCCTCGTTAAAACTGCCTTATCTGAGCAAAACGCACCAAGAAATGTATAAACAAAATACACTTAAACAAAATATGTTCAAAATAAATTCGAAAATGTTTACATTTCTCTTACTCTACGTAACAACGAGTATTTGTTATTCAAATGAGTATTTACCCGAAATTAGATAAATACCCGGGTATGAAAGTGCATATAAATGGGTAAATACCCAGCGTTGGGTAAATAATTCTGTTTCCTGACGGGTCACCCACAGGTCATGACCCATTGTAGCAGCTTTCCACATTTCTCGACAAAATTGCAAGGTCTTAAAATATTGTTTTTAATTACACTTAATTTCCTTTTACACCGCATGAATGAGGTATGGGATAGCTTCTCGCGTTGTTGTGAATTAACACGCTTTCTATTTTTAGATTCACAACTAACTGCACCTACTTGTTTATCGACGAATGCGAACGTCACTGTTTGAGAAGCTCTTACTAGACATACCGATTGACTCGACACTAATACTGCGAAGTTGCTTTCGGAAAGCCGACAATGAAAGCATAATTTTTTTGTTTTTAAGATGACTGGAGCCAGGAGTTGAACCTGTGATCTCCCGCATGGTTGTCGCGTGTTCTAACCACTATGCCACGGCCGGTCCCAAAAAAAATATTGTTCATGACTCTAAAATCCCACTGTACCTCGTACTCGAGATATCCCCAATATACCCTTTTGTCTGTGGATACCATAAAAATAAAGTTTTTTACAGAAACACAGCAGTGTCTCTTGAGAAAATAACGTAGCGATTTTGAGGAATGCAGAGCATTTTACGTAACTCTTATCAGTTCTGCTTCATAATGCAGCAGTGCCAAATAATCAAGGATTACATGTTGATGATGTATTTTTCTATAAAATTAAATCCGTTTTTGTGAACTTCAATAAAAAGTGAACAGTAAGTATTCATCCCATTTGTCTAGGTTTTCATTTACCATCGTTTGAAAAGTAAAAAGACTTTTGGTCCACCCGGTCTAGCACCGTCAGATTTATGAAAATGAAAATGTTTGCATTATTAAAACGCATCTTCATAACGATATGTTGTATAGTTTTTTTAATACGTTTCGTTTTACTACAATGAGTATGCCATTGAATTTTCATGCAGTTAAATGAATCAATTTCGCTTGTCATGGATAACACAGACTGTGCTCACTTTTGTATAATTGGCTCGTTGTGTTTAATGACGACTGGTCATCATGTCAACTGTGATAATAAAATGCTCGTGTGACCATTGTCACATTCATGTGGCTCTTCAACACGTGTGCGGCATTTGAAACAGTTTTTGCTATTGGTAATTGAACTACATTGCAGCAGAAATTTTTGCGTTTCCGACTGAATATAGTCCAATGCCTAAGTATCAGGATTGCTATCAATGCACAGAGAAATTTTTAAATTTTAAGAAATTTAAATGAAATCGTACATATAAGTAAAAGTGCAATGTTTTCAATATGGTATGACATGCCAATTTGTTTTAATGAGGATTTTATGTGATATTCAAACCCTTAATATGTATTCGATTCTATATGATTGTAAGTATGGTATGATTTCGTTTATAGTATCTTATGATTTTCAACATTTTATCTTAAAGTATATTTTACACATATTTTTGCTGTAGCATTTCATGCCAAGCTTGTTGATATACCTTTATCGTGTACAAGTGCAATCAAAGTTTAATACAAATCTCCCCTCCCCCTCAGCTGGTGTACACATTTGTAATTACAAAATGTCAGTTACTAATTGATAGTTCGACATGTTTTGTGGATTCTTAGGAATTTACACAAGTTCCTGCAGGTAATTAAATCGTCATTAGCAGATTTCCACTAGGCGCATGTGTGGAAATTACTATAGGATTGCAGTAATTTAAAGGATTATTTGTGTTTAACTTTAAGATGGACATTGTGTGAACATTGCAATGAATTGTAAACTGCATGGCCCAAAAGATTAAGTGGAGCAAATTAAAGCAATGTAATAACACACATGTAATGTCTTTTAAAGTTCTAATTAATTATGCAATTATATCTTAACAAATACTATTTAATTAATTCTTAGAATGCGACATAGTTTACTGTAATCAATAGCTCAGATTGTAGTTTAACTAGACTATAACTTTTCACAGTTTTCTTATACTATAATTGGCATTTACATTTTACCCTCTCCTACTGCAGCAATCAATTAATTTTCATTATTATCTCTATCTATCTTAAATTAAAAAATAACAATTGAAAAACGGAAAACATTAAACTTTACGAAACCTACGATGTTTCAACTTTTAATTTCTCCCTCAAATACCTTTAGTTTTGTCGTTCGTTTAATGTAAACGACACAAACGTGGTGGAAATGGTGGAAAAGCACAAACATTGACTGTGTGTGTAATTAAAAGGGGGAAAAGTTTCGACTGAAATGCTGGGAAAACAACCAGACTCTGCTATATATAGTAAACATGGTTCATTTGACAAACTTTTGCCATAAGCGATTTCGGCTAAATTGCTTGCTGATTGGTGCCAAAGGCGATACTGAAACATAAAGAGAGTTGAAGCAATATATACTAGATTTCTGGTAAAACCGCAGATATATTTTTTTGCGACACTCAACCACACAAATTAAATGTATGCAGATTTGTTTTTTAACCCACCCAATTGCTTTATTGTGTTTTTAGTATTAAGCTGAAATCAATACTGTTCTCAATTTGTAATAAGCTAAATAAAATTACCTTTAAATGTTCAATATACCTCGAAATCACAATTGATAAATAATTCAATTACTCACAAACACAAACACACAAAATCATTATAACATATTTAGCACAATAAATATATAAACATCAATGCTTCCACCCAAACAAAGTAAAGGCAAACTGACTATAAATATTTGATAAACATTAAAAAAAATCGACATCGACAACCGTAAAACATACAGGACCTTACATCTTTTTTTGTGATTTGTTAATTGTAACGACAATTTTTTTGCTAAAGAGCCCCAAAGTATGCTTGAAAACATGTAACAACTGACATTGGGTAACTCCAGAGAATACTTGTATACATATGTGTTGTGATATCTACAAAAGACAAACACGGATGTACATATACATTCTACATATGTGTGAGCACACAACAAAAGCTTACATATGCTTTCTGTGTCATCCCCACACACACACACACCGACTCAGCCTACCACAAACATCTTCAAGGCATTATTGGAACAGACAAAACAACCTTACACACACAAACACACACACACAACGATTGACAATGGCAACTACAGCAACGGAGACGGAAACATGCCTATTATGTTGTTATCATAAGCCCTAAGTATACTTGTTTGTAACATGCTATATACGCATATAGTATTTTTACACATATCTATATATTGTTGTGTTTTTCAACAATGTAAGTATCTTTAACATAACATCCATAGCAAGAGAGCAAAGAGTCTGTCTGCGATGCAAACGAAAAATAAAAAAAAGCAGCCCCAGTAACATGAGCCTATTACATAGTCATCAGTGGCACAGGAAAAAACAATTTAATACGATATATCAAAGAAAACAAACACTAAGGCGGCTTACAATATTTTTGTTATTGAATACTACAAAAGTGTAAATAACAAACTCGTGTAATATTAGTTGATATACTTGGCTTAATTTTTTCATAAAAAAACAAACAAAACTAATTATTAATTTTTTGAATTTGTTTTCTATATTGTTTTCTGACAGTGTTGTCCACTAAGTTGTTGATCATGTCTTATGCTTTTTTGCTTTTGCTTTTCATGTTTGATGTTACGACTTATGAATTATGTTCATTATATATTCTATGGTTGCAGTGAAATTTTTCCAGAATCAATTAGAAATTCATTTTCGAAAATTATATTTCAAGGTTTTCGCGAGAACTCATATAGCATTTGTTTTGAAGTTCCCAGCTGGATATGATATTTGCCATGGCTCCTCATTATGTTAAAGTAAATTAAAAATATATAATTAGTATAAACATAGCTGGAGGTGTAGGTAACTTCACTGTGCTTTAAGTGTTGGGTAGACGGTTCCCTTAGGTGGGTATATAATGTACTAAGTTAGAAACAATTTTTCATGTGTGCCTAGGAGGATTTTGTGTGTTTTTGAAGTTTGATATTGCTGTTGTTTTTCAAGAACATCAAGCACGTTGACTTCAGTTTTGTTTAAGAACATTTACATATTCTTGTCTTTTGTCTGTTAGAAGCGGAACGATAGCACATCTAAGCAAACAGACAGTTTTTTTTATTATTATTTCTTGTATTAAAAGTAGTAAAAATATGAAATATATTAGAAATATTAAAACTATTACAAATATTACAAAAATTACAAATATTACAAATGTTACAAATATTACAAATATTATAAATATTACAAATATTCTAAATATTATAAATATTACAAAAATTACAAATGTTACAAATATTACAAATATTATAAATATTAAAAATATTAAAAATATTAAAAATATTAAAAATATTAATAATAATTCAAATATTACAAATATTACAAATATTAGAAATATTTTATATATTAAAAATATTAAAAATATTAGAAATATTAAAAATATTAATAATAATTCAAATATTACAAATATTACAAATATTACAAATATTAAAAATACTAAAATTATCAAAAATATTACAAATATTAAAAATATTAAAAATATTAAAAATATTAAAAATATTAAAAATATTAAAAATATTAAAAATATTAAAAATATTAAAAATATTAAAAATATTAATAATAATTCAAATATTACAAATATTACAAATATTACAAATATTACAAATATTAGATATTAGGAATATTAAAAATATTAAAAATATTAAAAATATTATTAATATTAAAAATATTAAAAATATTACAAATAATAAAAATAATAAAAATAATAAAAATAATAAAAATAATAAAAATAATAAAAATAATAAAAATAATAAAAATATTAAAAATATTAAAAATATTAAAAATATTGAAAATATTAAAAATATTAGTAAAATTACATTCCACTCAAGAAAGCTTAGCTGAAAAAGTTTTCAATACGTGGAAAAAAGGGGAATTGTGGGGAAAGACTTTCCTCCATTATCAATATAAAATGGTTAATTCATGGATTGATGCATGGACATTAGGTTGATTCTTATTTGGCAAAAAAAAAATGTTTTTGGAATTTTTCATGGGCCAAGTTAAAATTTTATTAAGACGTACAAAAAAACTCTATGTGAATTTTTTTAATTTTTTTCTTAAAGGTTTAGGGGTCGCTACCGGGGTTCGAAATTCAAAATTTTACCGTCATCCTGAGGGATAAGCTGAATAACTCGGGTAAACCTTAACTGATCCTTATGAAAATTTTTCAGTATTAATAATTTCCATAACGAAGTAACGGAATTGTAAATGGGCAGAATTGCCCCACCCCTTCTGGTACCTCCCATACAAAATTACCTATTTTTTGATAATTAATATTTCTCCCATAACTTTCAAACGGGCAGATGGATAGCATTTAAAATTGGTCAGTTTAATCACCTTTTAATAACAGATAAACCCGCGGAAAATCAAAACCTTTGTCACACACCTTCTGGTACCTCTCATACAAATGACCGAATTGACCTCCATATTTTTACCTATATATCTTTTTAGTAAAAATACTGAATTCAATAAAATTTTGTGTGAGATGAACACATGCCAAAATTTGACTCGTGAGTGACTATGGACTATATAGGCCAACTTCTTCTGGTACCTCCCATACAAAATTTGGATTTGCCTTTCAAGTTAATGTGTTCAATATTTTTAAAAACTAGAAATTCTACCTCTTACTCCCAACAAATTTAATCCTCAATAAATGCCACAATCTCTTACATATCAAAACGTCAATGTGGGAATCAAATCCCCAAATCTGTGCTTTAATTTAAGTCACTAAGCTAGTAACATTTGATTGTTGTTTCAGCTTTCGCTAGGGGATTTTAACTTTAAATGTATTTTTAAAAATAAAATTAAATTTAATCCACATGCACATGTTGTGCTCTAAGCAAAGCATCACACATCATAAAAGCAAAACAAAGCAATTATTTTAAAAATCACAAATATATCACACTACCCACAAATGTGGTGGCTGTCTCCAGTAGCAGCACCCAAATGTCACCCGTTAGTTATAACAAGCATGTCATAAAGAATTTATCTAAAGCTGCGAGCATTAAATTTAATAATTTCTGTCATAACTGCTCTTAAAATAATTCTCAGTGAAGCATTATAAAATGTATTAAGCAAAAAAATATTGCCTACCTTTGGGGCATTAACAAATACAGCATACTTTTAGTCTGGAGACATCAACGCTTACACATGTCGCAATGGCACATGGCCCATCAACAACACAATTTAGGGTCTACTTAATTAAATTATACAATAAAAATTCATTATATTCTCCCTTTAAACGAAATGGTGAATGTGAAAGGAAAACAAAACAAAAACCAAAACATATGTGAATGACAAATAAAGCTCACTCAGGTTCAGGAAATCACGCATCAACATACCAGGATAAATAATATATTATATGCTTTTTATACGATGTTTTACATATCCTGTGAAAATGACATGACATATCAGATACGTTGCGCCAAATGATTGCGAACTGAGGAAAAAATAAAGTCATGAATAAATAAATGTCTGGGAAAGCGTGTGGCATGAGGAGGCTACATCCCCCGCACGTCTATAGGATTTTCTCTTCTTTAAAGATATAATAAATTGTTGACACTAATCTTTAAGTTAATACCTATACTGTACGGGAGCGTCTACAAAATATCTATACAAGTTCATATTATTTTGGAAGTATGTATATATATACAACACTACATTGAGTGTAGTATATGTGCTAGATTATAAGCTTTAGCTTCCTTCATACAGATAAGAACATGTGCGACCTTATTTTGTATACAATATTGTTAAGATGTACATTAGGAGAACATTCCCAAAAAAAAAACATTACCTGTTGTGAACTTATAGTTGGGCAAACAGAAGGTGGTATGGAAAATCGGTTAAAAAAGTCCAGTTACGTATGTATATTAAATATTTTAGGCAGAGTTAGTGTCATGGACTCGCGTCGTGTTTTAGTTTTTGACTAATTTTTTTTCCTGTTTGAAAAATTTTTAGTACATTTTTTATATTTTGTGCTGCACATTTTGTTTTCGTAAAATTATCCACCAACCTCGTTTACATCAACAAAGTAATACATATTGTGGCAACTTTTACTAGTTACCAGATGCCTGAAGTAATTTCGTACAAGTAATATTGTTTGCCTTAACGTACAAAAACTGCAACTTTTTGCCAACATATATTCAGAAACATGTCTAGTATTTCAGTCAAAACACTGCCAAGATAGCAACTAAAAATTATAATTAATATACACAATTTTAATTGGCTTTAATCTTTTAACAATTTTCCAGCAATAACATTGCTAATTTTCATCCGAAGTCAAAGACTAATTTAGAAAATCCTTTCTTTACCCTTCCCCCTGACTTATTTGTTTTAAGCTGAAAAACGTTTTTTTATCACAACTTTCTGCACGTTTTCCCAGTAATTTTCTCCCTCTCATAAATTGCGTTTACTTGTTTCCAACGGGTAAGCGCGTAGCGACTGCTTGTCGTCCGGGTAATGGGGGCATGTGCGCAAATTTTGTTCACATCAACACGTGTGACTTTTGAGAAAAGGCAGGAATCTTAAGGTTAGGATGTTTTTTCTTTCGCTTGAGACTTTAGTTTAATATACATTAGGGAAGAGTGCTGGCTTTTTGACGGAAGATGTGTTTTAATTAGAGGATTACTTTTGTTGTGCTAAACAATTTTATGTACTGTATGCATAGCAGGCGAATGGCTGAAAGGAGGACAAAAAGAAAAATACAATGGGTTGAAATTAAAGTGTTAGTAGTAAAATAAGTTTGAATGTTAAGAAAACCAAAATAGTGCATATCTTAGGGGGCTATTCATTAGAAATTATGTTAAATCATATTAAGGAAAAGGCTTAATTTAAAACAAAATAGTGCATATCTTAGGGGGGTTCCATTAGAAGTTAAATAAAATCTTATTAAGGCGCAGTTTTAATTTGAAACCGTTTAGAGATTTGATGGTAGTTGTAGCGCACAATAAATATCTGTCATATAGATGCTTCACAAAATCAACACTACTAGACATGTCTTACATTGTCATATTTTGTAAATCATTTAATTACACTGTGCAATAGTTTGATAGCATTTGGCCTCATAACAGTGGTTTGAAGTTTGATTTTTTTTTAGTCAAAAGTCGAATCAAAGAATATGAAAAATTATGTGTAAAGTTACATTTGGGATAGGTTCTATCTTCGGAGAACTATATTAGAATTTCGATAATCGCCCTTTCTCGACCACTCATGCATCCGTTTCGTCCTTATTTCGAGAAGTCACAATGGAACCTTAAAATAGGACTTTACAACATTCAAATGTTCTATATCAGATGTCTTCAATGAAATTTAACAAGAATTTTTTGTAGAACATTGTATATCTTCATCTCGATTCCTTACGCGATTTTTTTGTCCTTATTTCGAGAATAATCAGAATAGGACCATAAAATGGGACTTTACAACATTCAAATGATCTATAAAAATGTTGCTCAGGAAAATTTCCTTAGGGAGCTCTAAGACCAAAAATCGATAGCTCCAACTTTTACTAAAAATTTGATCTCATTTCAAAACACTGTGTGAACAGCGACCTTAAATAGTCATAGAATCTATGTTTCTTATTATTTTAGTGCATTTTCAATATCAAATGTCAGCAATGAAATTTAAAGATGATTTTCTTGTGGACCATTTTAACTCCCTATCTCGACTACTCATGTATAATTTTTTAAAATAGAACTTTAAATGATCTTTTAAAATGTTTCTTAAAAAATTCTACTTGGGCAGCTCTAAGACCAAAAATCGATATATCCAACATTTACTTATCATTTTGTCTCGTTTCAAACACTGTGTAAACAGCGACCTAAAATAGTCAGAGTATCTATGTTTCTTATTATTTTAGTTTATTTTCGATGTCAAATGTCAGCAATGAAATTTAAATAGTATTGAAGGATGGAACATTTTATCTCGACTACTTACGTGTTCTTTTCGTTCTTATTTCGAGAAAAGTCAGAAAAGCACCTTAAAAAGGGACTTTACAACATTTGAATGTTCTATAAAAATGTTGCTCAGAAAATTCTACTTTGGTCGCATGAACAGCGACTTAAAATAGTCACAGTATCTATGTTTCTTATTATTTGAATATATTTTTGATATCAGATGTTTTGAATGAAATTTAACGAGTTTTGATGGTTGGAACATTTTAGCTCTATATCTCAACTCGAGAAAAGTCACTATAGAACATTAAAATGGGACCTTACAAAATTTAAATGTTCTATACAAATGTTGCTCAGAAAATTTTACATAGTGATCTAAGACCATATAGTGGTTAGAACACGCGACTACCATGCGGGAGATTGCAGGTTCAAACCTGGCTCCAGTCATCTTAAAAAAAATGTTGTTGGCTCCCCTCGAATGTTGTTGACAACAACTTCGCAGTATTAAGCGTCGATTCAATCGGCGTGTCTAGTAAGAGCTTCTCAAACAGTGACGTTCGCATTCGTCGATAAACAAGTAGGTGCCGTTAGTTGTGAATCTAAAAGTAGAAAGCGTGTTAATTCACAACAACGCGAGAAGCTATCCCATACCTCATTCATGGGGTGCAAAGGGAAATTAAGTTTTTTTTTTAAGATCTAAGACCAAAAATTATACTGCGGAACAGTAACAAACGAAGTTTCTGTCCCGCATTGTAAGCGAGCGATATAAGTACTTAGAATATCACGCGTGTGTAATGTAAAAAATATCGTCCACTCATTACAACATCGATTGAAATAGCACCTACTGACATCGCCACTTACTTTGTAATCAGGCGTGTTATCAAGCCCGCTTTAAACTCCGTTTATAACGTAATTGCAACTGAAATGTCACATACTGACATCGTCGCTTACTTTGTAAGCGAGAGCGCACCGATTAAATGGTCTATGACATTCCTATGCTACATTTAAGGAGAAATATAAGCAAGAGAGTCATCGCTGGTTGCTACTAAATATAGCTAACATCAGCGATTAAAAAGTTTGTACTTTTCGCTGGGTTGCTAAAAGCATCGAGCGCAAACATATCTGTTTCAAAGCCAATTATAAAAAAATATCGTCCACTCATTACAACATCGATTGAAATGGCACCTACTGACATCGTCAATTACTTCGTAATCAGGTGTGTTATCAAACTCGCTTAAAACTCCGTTTATATCGTAATTGCAAGTGAAGTGGCACTTACTGACATTGTCGCTTACTTTGTAAGCGAAAGCACACCGATTAAATGGTCTATGACATTCCTATGCTAAATTTAAGGGGAAATATAAGCGAGAGTGTAATCTCTGGATGCTACTAAATATATCTAACATCAGTGATTAAATAGAGTGTATTTTTACCGCTAGTTCATTGAAAGCATAGAGCACAAACATATCTGTTTCAAACCAAATTATAAAATGTAACTGTTCTCTTTGTTAAAATTATGGTCCACACAAGTACAAAGATTCTTAGTAAGTACCCAGTGGTAAATGAAACGAAGTACTCATTAAGTAAAGGGCCTATGTCACTCATCACTGTAATAAGTAATATGTATATGTATTCAGTAATATGTATGTATTTATACCATTGGGTACTTAATAATACTTACTTATCATTACATTATCTGGTGCCGACTACCATCTGTATACCAACTACAAATACACTGATCGAAAATTTTTAGTTGTTGTGTCAAGTACTATATATATATCAAGTTTTATCCCATTAGGGTTTAAATTCAGTTTTTCCTGAAGATTACTATCAGTTTACCAAATAATATCTCCTTAGGAGTAAATTATACATAGATTTCCCACGCCCAATAATCGACAATTAAAATTTCGTCAGCTTGTATCTAATTATATTGTCCTATCAGAATATTATATGTTGTTTTTATTACTTAACTACAGTTTGACCACGCCTCCTTCGTCCACGGATCGAATATAAAAATGTTTTCTGCAAATTTTAATCAGCCCTGTCGAGTACTATATATATATAACAAGTTTTATCACTTAATGTTTAAATACAGTTTGGCCACGCCTCCTTCGCCCACTGTGAGAAAATTTGAAATTTCGTCTGCAAATTTCAACCAGTCCTGACGAGTACTATCTATTTGTATATTAAATGTTATCTCTCTAGTGCTAGAATACAGTTTGGCCACGCCCAAACCACCCAATAATCGGAAATTAAAATTTCGTCTGCATATTCATAACTGTGTTGTGGAAAACTGTAAGGATATCAAATATTAAATATCTGAGACTTAAATAGTTCGAACACTACATCTCCGCCCACTCATCGAAAAAATTTGGCTGCATATTTGAACATAAAGTGTCGAGTACTATCCGTGTCCGAAATATTATCTCTTTATCTCTTAAAAAATAGTTTTGGCACGCCCTTGGACTTCTTTTCTACGTGCGGCTACTGTTTTGTACAGCAATTTAGGGCAAATATGAATTTTAGATAAATTGGGAAAATAATAATCGGACTATTATGAACATTTAAAAAAAATAGATAGTAAATGATTTGTTTTGTTATATTTAACTCTTAATAAAGTAGCACCTACTATGATCTAATAATTTACATCAATCATACTCAGATCACAATTTAGACAATTAACGTATGATTAATATTAAATTATTAATCATACAACCCTTGCACGCTTCGAAAATTGCCCTACGTATTTTACAATTGAAGAGAAAGCAATAATTGCAGCAGTATCAAATTATGTCTGCCTATTACTTATTTATAGGGAGATATCTTCACACATTTGATTGTATTGCGAAAGGAAGTTATAATAATTACTATCTAAACTTTCTTTATTGTATAGAGTATTCTGATGTACATTTGAAATCACTTTTAAATTGATTCGTTTTCTTTCAAAATTTCCAAGAATATTACTGTACTTACAGCCATATGAATAAGAAATTCTACAACAATGTTAAACTACACTATAGTTTGCATTCTAAAATAGTTGGGCTGTCTTGCTTTCATACCCTTGCAGTTGTAATTATTTGCCATCTCTTTATTTGTCTCTTGGCTCGCTGTAACGCAACCTGTGTGGTTTGTATTTTTTGTTTTTTGTTTCCAATATCTATCAATGAAACTTTAATGGTTTTGCGGTTTCTTGTGAAAGGTTAATTGAAACGTAAAGTAAAAACAAGGCAAAATACAAGAAACGCACAGACACAACCTTCTTCATATTGTATTTCCTTTGAAACGCCTACACACACACACAGAAAATCGATATGCCACACAAAGAGGCCAGGGAATGCCAAACGTAAAATGAAATAAATTGCATTATAGCAATCATAGCAAACAGCTAAGGTATGATAACAGCTAACCGTTGATTGTAATTTGACATGTGTTTTTAACAACTGACTGGTAATTTACTACCACCCTTATGCTGTTGCACACTTTTTGCCACCCTTGTGGCAATCTTGTCAGTCTGAATACATTGAACTTTTCAGCCAAAACAATTTTCAATTTTCCCATCAGAAACAGTTACAACTAACACAAAATTGTTGCTGTCAATATCCGCTGCATGTGGCCCAGCTCCATCTGCCAATATTTGTAAAGACCTGCAGGCAACAACAGCTAAAAACAAAAACAACAAGTACTCCCACCTAAGACAGGACAAATCTGTTATTAAAACCGCTTCAGGTGCTTCTGCGTATGATGATGATGATGGCGATACTCGTACCAACAATGATGATGTTTTTGTAGTTTCTATTGGGGCATTGGGCTATTTGAAATGTGGCTTATTCCTTTATTTGCGCAAAGTGTGCATTTCTCCTTTGGGCCTGCTGTTGTTGTTGCGGATAAACAAAACTGTGCCAGAATGGAATTTCCCTGTATACCTTTTAGCCACTCTTCGGTTTTATTCCTTTTTCCCTTGTTGAGGTTGTTGTTGTTGTTGCTGTTGCTTATTGTGGCAACAACACATGGTTGTGAGACTTTAAACTTGAACCTGGTTATGAATTTCAAACTTTATTAAACAGCACAACAATTTTGCATAAAAAAGGAGCTGGGAGCAGAGTTGGGACGGGGGGAATGGCATGCTTGAGGTTAAGCAACATATCAAAAAGTTAGATTTTCTGTGAAACTTGAACGAAAAGAAGAAAATAAAATAAATATTCATGGCCCAAGTTGTGTGGCCTTATAACATATTTGGAGTTTTGTTTGGATAACTGAGAAGTGGTGTTTATTGTAAGGGTTGCCAGAAGACCGTTACAAAAGAAGAAATAATATTGTTGGCTAGATAATGCGATATTATGGGTATAACAGCAGAAAAAATATTTGCTAGATGTGAGTAATAACAGATAGAAAATTACAAAAACTGATAATGATAACTTTACAATGACACCTACTGACATCGTCACTTACTTTGTAATCAAGCGAGTTATCAAGCTCGCATACAACTCTGCTTATAATGTAATTGCAATCGACATGGCACTTATTGACATCTTCCCTTACTTTGTAAGCAAAAGCGCACCGATTAAACGGCCTATGACACTCCTGTGTAAATGTAAGGCGGAACATAAGCGAGAGGATCATCGCTGATTGCTACTAAATGTAGCTGACATCAGCGGTTACGTAATGTTCGTTACAAACATATAGTACAATCATATCTGTTTCAACGCAAATACGATACGAGCGGTATATGACACGAAGTACCTATTTAGTAATCCATGACATTAGTATGACATTGTAATCGAGCGATCTAAGTACTTAAAATGTCATGCGTGTTCACTCATTATAACTCCGAATAGAATGCCACCTACTGACATCGTCAGTTACTTGGTAATCAGGTGTGTTATCAAGCTCGCTTTAAACTCCGTTTATATCGTAATTGCAACTGAAGTGGCACTTACTGACATCGTCGCTTAATTTGGAAGCAAGAGCGCACCGATTAAACGGCCATGACACTCCTATGCTAAATTTAAGGGGGAATATAAGTGAGAGAATGATCGCTGGTTGCTACTAAATATAGCTAAGGTGTGGCCATCCTTCGCCCACGGAATGAAAAAGTATTTTGTCTGCTAATTTCAATAAGCCCTGCCGAGTACTATCTATATATCAAGTTTTATCTCTGTAGAGTTTAAATACTGTGTAGTTACGCCCCCTCCGCCTACTGATCTAAAATATAAATTTCGTCCGCATTTTTCAACCAGTCCTGCCGATTACTATTTGTGTACTAAATGTTATCTCTCAAGGGCTAGAATACAGTTTGGTCACGCCTAAACCGCCCACTAATCAAAAATTTTAATTTGCTCTGCAATTTTGAACCTAAAGTGCCGGGTACTACAGTGTATAAAATTGTATATTTCTAGGGCTAAAACACAGTTTTACCACGCCCACTCTGCACACTGGTCAAAAACTAAAATTTTGACTACATATTTATAGTTGTGTTTTTAATGCAATGTAAACGATGTTTGTTTTACAATTGATTGTACTTTATTCAAATCACAATTTTTTTTTAAAATATTTGGTGAGTCGCTTCCTAAAGTTCACTCATTAACTTATACATAACTTAATCAGAATTGTTTTTCTTGTTAGCTATGTGTGACTTTGTAAAAGTTCTTTAAAAACATTAATATGCTTCATCAGCCATTCCATTCAAATATTGAATCGAACCAAATCTGTTTGTTGAACCTATAATTTCATTATCCTCAGTCATTAAACATGAGTCTTGATATTTCAGTGAATGGAATGACTTTGCTCAGCATAGAAATATTGTAATCGTTTATTGTTTGTGTATTTTAGAGTCTAGACCGGGTCGGTCTTCATTTGTGGCTTCATCATAACATACAAGTTATCGGTGTATAAGTCTCGAAGAGTACTAAAATTGTACTATAGATGTCGCTGACGTACGACATCATTTTGTAATGAATATTTGGCTTTGGAAAGAATACAGTTTAATTCAAAAACAAAAAAGTTACCGATGACAAGATGTATTTACAGCATTATTACAAATATTTTTTTATGTAGGTTTCATTATTATCGCAAATTATCACATACTTTATAGCCCTGACAGAAAAAAATAAATAAAAATGATTCCATAGCTCAAATTGTTGCATACTTTTAAGCAACATTGAATATAATGTTAGTAACGGATAGCGATTAAATAAATATTATTCGAAATATTATACGAAACCACAGATTATAAAAAATAACTGTATCGTCCGGCTTAATTTAGGTAAGCATTCCCATATCCATTGCATTTGTATGTTAACCTTAAGGCGCTGCATTTCCTTTAATTTACAAATGTAAACATGTCTGTAAAGTCAACTTAAGCAGCCAGCAATGGTATTAAAAGTTAATCTTGCTAGTGGAGTAACTTTTATACGACATTAGTTTGTTGCCAAGTTGCATAGTTACTAAACTACGTATATTATATACCATTTATACATAGGCTTTGCTTTATATACACTATATATACAACGACAAATGTTTGTTAACTACTATAATGACCTTTCGATTAAATTAGGAGTTTTGAACAGCAATGTACCTTGTTACAAAGTTGTCGAGCATTTAATTGTGTGCCAGTTGATATTATACACATAACTTGTAATGTAATATAATGTGTAACTAAATAAGTTAAGTTAATAAACATTTTGCGAATTTTCGCTCAAAAGTAATTGCATTTTGTATACAATCCTATGGCTGTAGTGAGATTATATTAAACATTTCACTAATCCAATTAGAATGCAATTAAAAGAACTGTTTATTAAATTTACAAATTATAACACTTGCAAAGAGTATACTTGTAGCTAAATAATGACAAAAAGTTAAGGTTAACAACACTAACGCAAATGGGATATAATTTATAATGACAGCTATAAAACAGTGGTGATATATTAAATTTAAAGCATAAAATTAGGCTGTCGGAGTTGTGCAAAATTTAAAGTTTTCTTTATTGAGGCATAATATGAGGCTGTCGAAGTTAAGCAAAAATTGTGTCTAGGGCATGTCACATAAAATATTTATAATGACTCCAATAGAATATTAATGTTCATGCATGCTGTGTTAAATTTAAAGCATAATTCTAGGTTGTCAGAGTTATGCTAATTTTAAAGCTTGTTATTTATTATATAAGCATAACATTAGGCTGTTGAGATTATGCAGAATTGTTGCCTATTTTTAGGGTGTGCTAAATTCAATTTAAATTCAATTTAAATCAGACTGTTGTATTCCACATTTTATTTCATTCGTAATTTCTTTCGCCACGTTATAAATCATTATTTAAATTGTTCCCAAATGCCATCATTAAACTTAATATCCTTTTGCCATTTGTGCTACTGCATACATGAACTTTACATACAATGTCACTTACTATGGCTTTTGGCTCACAAACATACCACAACATACATACAAACAGTCAATATTTATATTGACAATTTTAAACGAATTTAATTTGCATTTTGAGTTTTCGAGAGCGAAACGATGAAGACCCCTTTGGAATGGTTATATTGCTTTTCTATTTTTGCAACATCTCTGTTCATTCTATTCCGCTAGCTAGCATTCATTACGGTCTGTGCGGCAGCACATCCCTTGTGACATAAACGCCATTGTTGTCATCACTGATTATCAGAGAATTTTAATAAAGACTGTCATAACATTGTGTTTGTCCCATACTTGTGATGCCACATTTCGCTTCAAGGTTTCTCATTTCATTTCATTTACTATGTGGTACATTAACTGATGTTCAGTGGAGATTTCATTTGGTGGATTGCAGTGCAGTGAAACGTTAAGAATTGTTTACGTAAACCAGTTATCAATATCATAATGATTCCCGAGCTGTCTCGCTGACTGTCCTCTCTCTCAGGCATTGTGCAAATGCACAAAATGTTTCCTGGGGCATTTTACTTTTTGCAATGCAGATGAAGTAGAAAATTGAAAAGTTTCAATATATTGTCGAGGGAGGAAACTGGAATAACAATGAGAAAAAAATGAAAGAGAAAGAGAGACAGTCATACAAAAACTTTTGTATATCACTATTTATTTACCTTTTCGTTTTGTGGTGAATATTTTGAGGAGACGAAAAAAAATTATACTTTATAATAGGATGATGAACAGCAGTGAAAACAATTTAAGTACCATAAAAGTTTGATGGTACACTTTTGGCTATATTAAATACGGAAAAGTTTCGTATTTGTTTAGGAGAATAAATACTGCTGAAAATTACGAAATTGAGCAGAATTGTTGCTGCAAATGGACAAGTGAAAACGAAATAATTGCATACTTTTGAGCGACAACTTTGCAGTTAACTGTGATTGACATAATGAAAATGTAAACCAAAAAATTTAAATGAATAGTATTTTTTGATAATCAGATAAATAAGAAATTTCTCGTAATTTGAAAATGACAGCATATGTTTTTATCTATAAATTTGGTCTTGAATAGCCAACACAATCCATCGCACAGCATTCGAAAGCGTTATTACAAAAATTTAATAAAATTTAAAGATTTCATAACGTTTCAATATTCCCAATGCGACTATAATAGCTTTTCACATATCGTTACCACATTATTTTCGCCATTCTACAACAACTTTCACATTTTATTTACCCACACATACATACAAAACCAAAAATCTATTGCATACTTATGGGGGCAACTTATGTATGTATTTGCTCAAAACTATAAAAGCATTTCTCTCAATATTTTTATAAGATTAAAGGGTAATATAGTTATGGCATATATTTGCACACAATTCAGCCCATGGGGAGAATATAATAAAATATTGCATAATTCTAGGAATAAGTAAAGTTTAAAGTGAATACAAACATAGCATAGTCATATTATGTAGAATAAAATACCAACAAGAACTTATAGTGAAGTTTTGTGCTGTTGAAACCTCTATAGACTAAACTTTAAAAAATATAGGATTTAATAATAAAACTTTTACTTTGCAGATACAAAATATAAAAAGAACAGCTAGTTTTGCAAGAAATAATTATAAAAAATTACTATATTATACTCTACTTTACACAGATTAATATCTAAGAAAACAAATTATAAAAATTAATATATTTTTCTCAACATAAGACAGATTAGTATCAAAGAAAACAAATCATACAAAAAAAAACACAAATTACGATTAATTTCGAACTCGCTCTAGATCGCAACCAGCGATTTTTGCCGCAAGCTGTTTACTAATCGAAGGCTCAGTTCTTCAATAAAAAAGCTTTATCAATTTTAACTTAATTTCCCTTTACACTCCATGAATGAGGTATGGATCAAATCTAAGATAGCAATCAACAAATTATTAAAATCACAACCTACATTAAGGCATTAAAGCACATTACTAATATTACAACTCAACGCTTACACAATTTTGGGTTTTCCACATAAAGGAGGCAATTTTTCCATTACATAGTAAAGGAAACAAATTGTCTTATATTATTTCCCTTATTTCCCCTCTTTTTCTTTTAGATATTTTCAATTTTTACATAAATTTATCTCGTTACCACATTATGCTTTAAAGCCTTCGAGAGGCCTTCTGCCAACGTAACGCCAAGCAACCACAAACTATTTGTACATATTTATTCGTCATTGTCGTTGTCGTCGTAAAACTAAGTAACAGACAAAGCTAGTCAACAGCAACTGCAACCAAAGTTACCTACAACAAAGCCAACGAAAGTTTCTTATTGCCACAAAAGAGCCCATATTGTAAGACAAAATACGCAAATTGACGCCCTCGTCTCATCAATATGTCCAACGAAAGTAATACCTCACCACCGCAATACATTGTGACCACACCCAGCGAAGCAGACGCTGACGAGGAACGTTCCGAGGCTGGCCTAGATGTTGCCGATGCAGCCACCACTGCTGCAACCACAGTGGTGGTTGAACATCAGCAACATCAACAGAGACGTGTTGTTAGTCAAGTGTCCCGACAAATAGCCAGCCGTTCGTTTTCCATAGCCTCTGCTTCAAATTCCATTCTGGAGGAGGGTTCACTAACAGCAGCCGATTTACAACTGCTGCAGCAGCAGCAACAGTTATCGCAACAAACAAGTCAGCAACAAGTCTTCACATCGCAAAAAACCATCTCGTCCAGCACCAGAAGTCAAAGTCTACAATCATCATCGGTGACCGGAGCCCCAGGAGAATTATGCATACAAATCGGAGGCAATAACTCACTGAACACTTCCCAGTTGGGTCAACAGTTGAAAGCCCTATCGAGCACTTCTATAATGGCCAATGAGCAAAGATCGAGCTTTATGCAAAAAACATCGTCCACTTCGTCGAGCACGTCCAAATCAAAGTTCCAAAGTTTCCTACAGCAACCCGACACATCGTCGAGTCATCCCACCAGCTCTGGCTCGGGTACATTTCTGACGGCTCATCAAAAACATGTCCGACAATTTGTACGCTCGACCTCGGCCCACTCTGAGGCAGCTGTGAATATGGGCTCTTCGGGTAGCAATCGTCCCGATAAATGTATACGTAGCGCCTCGACACAAATCGATGAACCCTCATCCTCCATTATGGAAGCTGGCGGTGGCAATGTAGAACATTTGTCGGTCAGCACCAGTAAGACAGGACTGCATCAATCATCATCGATATTGATTTCGAAATCGGCTGAAACCATCGAAATGAAATCATCATCGGCCACAACATCGGCTGGTATGCGTACCCAGTTGACCTTGTCGGGTGGTCTGTTGGCACCACCGAATCGTAAGATAACGATTTTAAGTCCCATACATGCTCCACCTGGGTTGCATGATATGCTTAAGAGAGCGGGACGTTCACCGCTGTCGCCACGCATCAGTTTTCCCGGCAGTGAAGCAGATCTGTTTGGGTAAGTTTGGAAGGGGGGATAATAATAAAAATAAATAATACTCGTAGTAGCAAAAATATACAGATAATCTAACAGTTACATTGTTTTTAGAAGACAAAAAACTGCAGATATTAGCACTCTTTGAGATCGATGGTTACATATTATGGTTAGATCGCGTGATTATTATCAAATTGACTTGAAACTAACCGACATCTATATTAATAACTCCCACAAAATGGCCCTATGTCCCTCACAGGAGTGAGAGGTATAAATATATATTCTACAAAATGTAGCATACTTTAGGGCTTGTTAAGGTACGAACATACTTGCATATTTTTGTGGGCAAATGTGCGTCTAATCCATTCAATTGTTTTTTTATCATTCTACACTTTTAGAAAGATTAGCGATAATACAAATTACTTACCTTAATAGACGAATTAAAAGAAAACGAAAACTGTTCTTTGAGGTGTTAATATTACAGCTTTTCTGTTTTCGCCAACCATTGTTCGTTGCAACATTACCATTAACTGGCTGTTAAATTGCCAATTTTCATTAAACACCGCTAAACATTTTCCATACAAACGCCCACATTCACAAATTAGCTGTAGTAGTTTTGCACATACGCCACGGAGCGCATAATAATAATCACACATTAGCTGTAGTATGATTGCACATTTGTAAGGGCGTCACTACAAAAGCGGCTAACGAGTATCAGGCACATGTTGAAATCCATTGGTATTATCATAATTGAATTTTGGGCGTTGTTAGACAGAATCATTTTGCATAATTATAATTTCAATAGACAGGATGATTTTAGGTTTTATACCGTGTCGTTTGTTGTAAGGAAATGTATTAGTTACAACTGCCGGAATTGATATTCCATAATTTTGTGAGCAACAGACACTTTGACAGTTAATGGGCATACTACAAAATTGTTCATCAAAGGGTCCATTATAAGTTCATAAATGCCAAAGTGAGAGTCAATGCAAAAACTTAAAAATTTACTTAAATTTTTTTAAATCAAAGTACAATTTTTTAAAAAAAAAACTATAAATGCACTTTTCATATTTAGACATTCGTATATGCTAAACTGAATCATAAAATTTTTGCAATTGAGTTGTCGGAAATTACGCAGTACAATATTTTTCAGCTCATTGATTTGGGACTCAATTCTAACATCTGCACGTGAAAGTAGCTCCATAAACAAGAAGTTCTGCATAATTCGTTTTGTCAAGTTACATGCCATAATAATTTATTTTAGATTTGAAGTCAGTAAGTATCGTATAGGGAAATTTGTCACGTTTTAGGTTCTTTTGTTTGACATAACTCGAGAACCACTAGTCCCATTTAGCTGAAACAAATTTAAAAAAATTAAAAATTACAATTCTTTTAGTATGTTCATATAACCTTTCCCTACATAAGCAACAGTTTCACTTTTCGATTCATCAAATGATTTTTGAACTGGGTTTATTTGGTAGCAGTTACAATAAAACTGTTGCGCTCCGTGGCGTATGATTTACGTGGAATGTTACTTTGATAATCATACGCCAAAGAGCCTAAAACGTGACAAATTCCCCTATACAATACTTACTAACTTCAAATCGATATTAAATTGTGGTATGTAACTTGACAAAACTAATGAAACAGAACTTCTTCTTTTTGGGGCCACTTTCACGTGCAGTTCTCAGAATTGAGTCCCAAAATCATGTGTTGTACTGTGTTAGGAATGTTAGGAATCTCTTAAAGTACGACTCTAAGAAATCCCTTTGTATCGCACTACTTCTCTATAAGATTTATGATTCTACCCTAACCGCTTGGCATAGACTGTAGTAGCAGTTGTAGGAAGCATGTCCATTAGGGCGGCAGCGAAATGTATGGACAATTTTTTTAGCGGAAATTTAAAAATGTTTGACCAGAATATTTTGTATTCTTCTTCTTCTTAATTGGCAGCAACAGAAAAGAATTTCAAGCGCTTCGGTCTTTTTCGATCCGTAGATAGTTAATCACAGCAAGTGTATATAACAGCTCTTTCACCAGCTCCATCCAACGAAGTTTTTGTTGACCTTTTCTGCGCCGTCCATCGATTTTATTGATGAAGACCTTTCGAGCTGGAACATTGTCATCTAATTGTACAACGTATCCAAGCTACTGCATTTGATCTATTTCAACGCGCTTGACTACGTCGATGTCGTCGATGTACAAGTCGTACAGCTCGTGTTTTATTCGACGACGATACTCGTCGTTAACTATGACGGGTCCAAATATATTGCGAAGTATTTTTCTCTCGAAATGCACAGAATAGATTGATACGCTTGCGTCATTACCCAGCATTCTGCGCTGTAGAGCAAGACAGGTAGGACCAGAGTCTAGTAGATTTGGATATTTGTTCTTCGAGAGAGCGCTTTGTCATTAAACCGCTTGCTTACCGCATAGTAGCAGCGGTTTGCGATCAATACTTGTCTCTTGTTTTCTAGCTACACATTATTATTTTTGTTTATGGCGGAGACAAGGTAGACAAAATCATCAACCACTTCAAAGTTATGGTTCTCAAAGTTGACGCAGCGTCCCAGACGAGTAGACCCTTTGTTCGTTGAAACAAATAACTTAGTTGTGTCCTCATTTACCACCAGACCGACTTCCGCCGACTGCTTTTCAATGCTCGAAAAGGCCGCAGTAACATCCCGCAATCCACGGCTAATGATATCTATATCATCGGAATACGCGAGTACCATGTGACTTTTATTGAAGATTGTACCATTCCTGTTTACTGCAGCCTTCCACATGATCATCTCCATTACAAAGTTAAAGAGATCCCAAGAAAGACTATCCATCGATTTGGAAAGTGGCTCAGTCAGATTTTTGCCGATTTTCTCTGAAGACTTCGTGCAGTTCACATGGGTCCTAGTATGAGTCCCGTTGTGATACCATTTTCAAATTTTCGCACCAAATATTCATATTCTGGTAAGTCATCGTCGCTATCAAGCCATTTCGTTGCTCTGTTGAAGACATGGATGTTCCGCAAATCGCTTACTGATAGACAGGTACTGTTTAGAAGTGTCCGATGACCAAGCTTTTCATACCTCAGGTCACCAAAAGCAGGGCAGTGACATAGAAGATGCTCCGTGGTCCCCTCTTCTTCCTCATCATTGCAGCTTCTACAAAAAATCGTTGTAGGGTATTTCAACGTCTTAGCGTGTCTAACAACCTGCCAGTGACCGGTTATTACAGCTATGATGTTCCTCAGATGGAGTCTGGACAGGTTCACCACAAACAGCCTTTGTAGGCTAAATTTGTTTGGTCGACGTGCAAGTGGGTTCTCCAACCCATCTCTCCTTACCAATGAGGTTCAGTTTCCCCGCAATTAACTGTTTCCCCCATGTGAGACGGATTCACGGTTGTAGAGGCCCTTGTCAGTGTATCGGCGCTTTCGTTACCATATATGTCCCATGTCCTGGAACCCATGTAAGGGTAAACTCAGACATAGCATATAATAGTTTCTGTCGGTCGTGGATTTACCAGTTCTAAAGCCACACTGATAATGTCCAATCAGGTTCGCCAGAATTAGCTGTAGTCTTTCACATAACACACGAAGCAGGACCTTGTATGCGATGAGTAAAAGGCTGATCCAGCGAATGTTGGTACACACATTTTGTACACATAGGACATAGAACACTCAGATTCCAATCATTGTGAATGCATTCCTTGAGCCAAATCGTGTTTATGAGCTCGTGCATGCATGTTGTCAGCTTATCGCCACCGGCTTTAAAAAGCTCTGCCGGCATTCAATCGGCTCTCGCAACTTTATTATTTTTATGCTTGCTATCGACGTGCTGATCTCGTTTTGGCTCGGTGGTGGATAATCCACTCCGTCGTCGATGATTGGTGTGATTTCGTCACTTATGTTACCTTCGGGAACTTTGAGTGTCCCTGACCAGATTTCCCTCCCTATTCGTACAAGTGGGGATCCCTATTCCAAAACCTTTTGGTATAACTTTCGGGCTTCACCTCTATCCCTGTAGTATTCGATATTGTGTCACTTGATGTAAATAATATATGACAAAAAAAAAACATAAAATCGGACAACTATTACAAATGCCTCAAAGAGGTCAAAGGTCAGGCTTATAGTCAGGCTAATTTTCGATTTTTCTCGTAAATATGTAATAATTACAAATTGACGTGTGTATGCGGAGCCTCGGCCCATTTTTCTATTTTGTTTCTAAATTTCATGGTCATATTTCTACTATACTGCGAAGTTTTCAGGACGATGTAACGGATTCTTTCCTACTTTCACCCCGGCTGTAATTGATAACTTAGTACAACATTTTTCAGTTTATTGATTTGGGACTTACTTCTGAGAACTGCAAGTGAAAGTAGCCCCAAAAAGAAAAAGTTCTGCATCATTCGTTTTGTCAAGTTACATGCCATAATAACTTCAAATCGATATTAAATTATTATGGCATGTAACTTGCCAAAACGTATGGTGCAGAACTTCTTCTTTTTGGGGCTACTTTCGCGTGCCGTTCTCAGAATTGAATCCCAAAATCAACATATACACAATATCATCTTTATATCTCTTAAGTTCTTAGAGCCTTTAAAAGTTTCAAGATTTATACCACCCCCACTGATTCGATCTTGCCCATTTTTGGATAACAAACTTTGCTGCCAAATGCATCCACACAAATATTCAAGGCGATTGGAAAAACAGTCCTCCAGATATTGCGGTTTCAAAAAATACGGTCCATTATGCGGGGACACGTCCACTAGATGTATCAAAAATCAAAGTACTCTATTTTCACAATCGACCACACAGCTAAATTTGGTCAAAAATTCAAACGATCGGTCAAGCTGTTGTAAGTAACAGTAGGGTACTAAAAAATTCATAAACTAATTTTCATATATATAGATTTGACCTTTGACCTCTTTGGAATGAGGCTTTAAGTCGTCCGATGTGGCTTAAATCGATTTTGCTCAATATTTTATAACAACTGATATAATATTCCGCTCGGGCATTACTGAAAATCCAAAAACTTTTCTCTTAATTTATTTTCTATTCCACAAATCAAACACAAAATCCATCAATATAAACTGAGTTTGTATGACAATGTTTAATGTTCGAAAAACTTCAGTATTTCATCTTTTGCATTAAAACATGATAACGGAAGTAAACGATTTAATGATTTTCTTCACCACAACTAAAATGGCGCTGCTATCGTATGTGGTGCAAGTCAGCATGGATTTAAATTATAATTATTGCCCTAATGGAATTCCAATTACAATAATTAAATAACTATCATCATAAATATAAAAAACTTAAACACAACCCATCCCTTAATGGCTTTACATTAATTAGCCTTATCTGCATAACTTGTTTAATATTTCTAACTACTTGTACAATTTTCTACAACGTTATTTTTTTTCAGAATACATATAAAATAAGTTCACAGCATCTACGATTAGCAACTCTACATATCAATAACAACATACTGTCCGCATGTTGCTATGGTGAATGTAGGGCAATATCCTATGTATGTATATAAAGTCCATGTCCTCCATGGCATAACAAGTTCTGGATTCTGAACAGCTTATGTATTTATAACGCATTTTATTATACCATTCGCGCTCTTTGCATGTACTCAATTAGCATACTGTTAAATACTATTCATGCTGTGGTTATTTCGAAATAACACTTTGTGAGTGAGTTTGGGTGCAACATTCACACACAGGACGAGAACGAGGCTAATAGGATTTGTAGCAATATGACCGTCAGTGACTGCTGTTTAATACATTTTACATTTGAAGGGCATTTTGAATATTATATTGCATCCATACATTGCAATTACAATTAACATTTTACAATAGTATGAACGGACGACTACTTGATAAAGGCAAACATTTCTGCGGTATCTGTGGTAGAGATTTACAAGGCATTATAACTTACTCTGTCGTATTAATATAAACTTAATAATAATATACTACATTTTCAAAACTCACTTAATATAATTACAATTTTACTCTTTGCAGGTAAGTTTTGTTCGTTGGAATTAATAAAACACTTATCGTTATAAACTGTAAGTAAACTGACACAATATTAAAGGACTACATATGTATATTAGACCGGGTCGGTCCCCATACAAAAATTTTTTTTCTCCAAAGTCGAGGGCAAATATTAAAGATCACCTCGAGAAAACTTCAAAAAAAAAATTTTTTTTCCTCCCCCACCCCCGGAAAAACAGCCAAAATCGTTATTTTATCACTGCTTTTTGTTTGTGGCTCAATCGTTAAATCAAAGGCATCGGTGTATAGGTTTCGACTACACATTTGTCCTATAGATGTCGCTGACATACGACATCATCTTGTAATGATGGTCTCATTTAGAGCAATTTGTACCCCTAAAATTTAAAAATATTTTTACCTAGGATTAAAGCCCTTTAAAAACCAAGAACATTTTGCTTTGGAAGTATACAGTTTTATTCAAAAACAAAAAAGTTACGAATGATAAGATGTATTTACAGCATCAACAAAAACATTTTTTTATGTTGTTTGTATTATTATCACAAATTATTGCATACTTTATAGCGCTGATACAAAATGTTTATAAAAATGATTCTATACTTTGTAGCTCAAATTGTTGCATATTCATTCATTTTCATTCATTTTTAATCTAGTTACCGACGATATATAATTTGTATTACAAATAAAATCCCAAAAAGAGCAAAGATATGTATGTAATTACAGCAAATATTGGCGCAACTAAAGGTCCGTTCACTACTTTCTAGTTTGGCAATAATTTTTCATTTCGATTAGTCATTTCCAGCGCTGATCCACTTACATTTCGCACAAATGTTGAGTGATGCAAATTGCATGGGAAGAATACAAGTGCAAAATTAAGTCTTTACTTTATTATTAATACTTCCATTGTGGACCAGGTATCTTTATAATTTCGTTGCTTGAATATTGGTAACGCTGAATATCTTCTGCCGCATGTTTTAAAACAATGTTTGCGCTAAAAAGTATGCAATAACTTGTATTTAATTTTTTTCGATATCGCTTAGAAGTATGCAATAATTTTCTATAATAATGCAAACAACAGGAAAAAATATTAGTGTTGATGCTGTCAATACATCTTTTCATACGTAACTTTTTTGTTTTTGAATAAAACTGTATACTTCCAAAGCAAAATGTTCATGGTTTTTAAAGGGCTTTAATCCTAGGTAAAAATATTTTTAAATTTTAGGGGTAGAAATTGCTCTAAATGAGACCATCATTACAAGATGATGTCGTATGTCAGCGACATCTATAGGACAAATGTAGTACTCGTCGAAGCCTATACACCGATGTCTTTGATTTAACGATTGAGCCACAAACAAAGAAACAGTGATAAAAAAACGATTTTGGCTGTTTTTCCGGGGGGTGGGGGAGGAAAAAAAATTTGTTTTTTAAGTTATCTCGAGGTGATCTTTAATATTTGCCCTCGACTTTGGACATTTTTTTTCGCGACCCGGTCTAATGTATATCTACATTTTTTAATTTTGCAATAATATAAAAAATATATTAGTGAGTTACTGTTAACTTACAAATTTGTACGCCATTTCCCCATCATCAACTTTTAAGATTTTAAGTCTCAAGAGAAATTTAGAAACCCTTGAGGCATAACAACAAACAGCAGCAGCAAACGTGGAATATTTAAATATTAACCAAAAGCTTTAAATTATTGAAGCATACTTTGAGGTCGATAGCGTAACATATTTGCGTACGCTGCTTGCTCCATGGAACTAATATAATGATGATATTATTATTTCATGGACGACGACGATGAAAACTTTACAACTGCTTGCAGAACAAAATTCCTCACACACACACAGAGGACTAACTTTATGTACGTGTGGTCGTTGCTTGGTGGTGTTAGATTGAATGGTTGGTCGGTAGATTCGGTGGTTAGTTGGTGTGGTCTTGGTTTGTTTATAACCAAATTTGCAATCTAAGCCAACAACAATACTGTTTATATTGGGCCACACACAGTATTTTACTCCTTTAATGTTTTAAAACATTTTGCTGTGTGTGGCCCCAAATTTTGTTTCACGGTTTGTGACCCCAAAAGATTAGTTTGCTTATTGAAACATTTTATGAATTCCGTTCAAGGCTCAACCTAAAAAGTAATAATGACAGAGCATCGTGAAAGATAGGAACAATATTTAAATCATCCACCGTAATTAAAGTATCCATTTATATTTGAAGCATCAGCAACTTCATTTTATTTATAACTTTTATAGGGATTGGCTTAAAGTTCAATAATATGTTTTAGTCTGTTTTTTATTTTTAACTAGCTGGCCCGGCAGACTTCGTCCTGCCTCCAAATTATTGGAAAAGATGTTGAGTGCAGTTGAAATCTAATAACGATTGGTTTATTACTTTGGCCTCGGAAGTATTTCAATTTCAAGGGCGAGGTTTTCCCGGACAAATTCTGTACTTCATTTATCTAAAAGATTATTATATATTATTGCTAGAAATGATAAAATGGATCAGCAGTGTCGTCCATTATCTGATAAAAACTTATTTATTGATAGGCATATATTCTAAAATCCAATTTTTAAGCCGATTGACTGACATATAATTTTCTGCGTTTTTGGTCTGAGCCATGATAGCATTTTGCCCCTTTTTATCCCAAGGATTGCGAATATCCAAAAATACATTCATTTGGCTCAACAACCCTATTAACCGTTTGGTCTTGGTGATAGTAACATTTATTCCCATTTTCGGGGTTGTCCCCTAAAAGTTCGAAATGCGAAAAACCACTATGTAAAACTCTCTAGTTCTATAGTAAGTGCGCCAATGTAAATGTTCGCCATTCTACCTTAAACCTGTTTGCGGTCTCGGTGAACATCTACAGCCCATTCCCAACTTTCACTGACATTTTGGTGCAAACCGTTTTCGCAATTAGTGGTGATATCAAAAAATTTCACATCTATTTTTATATATAGACTTCCCACTTATTTTGATGTAAAAAAAATGTTTATATGTGATGTCATCAATCGCTAAACACCGGCAACTGGTTCCAAACATACATTCAAAATTTTCTCATGCCAAAAAAATCATATATTTTAAGTTTAAGTAAAATCGGACGATCGATATAAATTTTCGAAATAATTCTACCCAGCCAAATCAACTGTGGGTCCATATCCACAAAAAAAGTTCTCATAATAAAATAAATATACATTCTAAATTTCAGTCAAATTGTTTAATTCGTTAAAATTTTCATTATAATTCCATCATAGCGACACCTACCGGGTTAATTTATATAAAAATTTTTTTCTCAAGGTTTTACAAACATTAATACTAAAGTTCAGTTAAATTGGTACATGCATTCAAATTTTTGATAAAAATACACCCCAGCGCCATCTACCGGGTCCATTTGTACATACAATTTTTTCTGATGATCAAACAAACATAGATTCTGAATTTCAGTTAAATTGACCCATTCGTTAAAATTTTGATTGTAAACCGACCCCAGCGCCACCTACCGGGTCGTAAAATCGGACAATCGATATAAATTTTCGAAATAATTCTACCCCAGCCAAATCAACTGTGGGTCCATATACACAAAACAATTCTCATAATAAAACAAATATACATTCTAAATTTCAGTCAAATTGTTTAATACGTTAAAATTTTCATTATAATTCCACCCTAGCGACACCTACCGGGTCAATTTAAACAAAAAAATTTTCTAAAGGTTTCACAAACATAAGTACTAAATTTCAGGTTAATTGGTACATGCATTAAAATTTTTGATAAAAATACACCCCAGCGCCATCTACCGGGTCCATTTGTACATACAATTTTTTCTGATGATCAAACAAACATAGATTCTGAATTTCAGTTAAATTGACCCATTCGTTAAAATTTGATTGTAAACCGACCCCAACGCCACCTACCGGGTCCATTTGTACATAAAATGTTTTCTCATGATCAAACGAATATCCATTCTAAATTTCAGTTGAATTGGTACATGCATTCAATTTTTTTTTTTTCAAATCCACCCTAGCGCCACCTGGATTTGATTTTTTTCAACACAAACAATCTACGGAAAATTTCGAATCGAATAAAAAAAAATCAGCCAAATCGCTCCAGCCGTTCTCAAGTGATGGTATGACATACATGGACCATTTCATTTTTATATATATAGATATGTTTTGGGATTTTGGGGGACCCACACATCTAGTTGAATAGGCTCCACGAAAAGCCCCCCAATGAAATAACGCCCAAACGAGAAATGAAATATTCCCCAAATTTTTTTCATACATTTTTGGGTGTTACTTCATATAAAATAACTCCCAAATTTTTTGGGCGGTTTTTCATTTATTTTTGGGAATTATTTCATTCCTCATTTGGGGTTTTCAAATTATGAAATAATCTCCAATGAAACAACGCCCAACAAATTTTTGAAATTCGGGGCTTGTTTCATGGCGTGTATAATTTGGGTGTTATTTCATTTTTTATTCGGGGGTTATTTCATTTTTAAAGCTGTCGGTTTTTGGGGGTTATAATTATATATTTATATAAAAATAGGCCTTTTACAAGAAAAGTTTAAGCCTGTGAAAACATTACAATATCTTTTATATGTTTACAGATATTTCCATTTTTCATATTGACGGAGAGAAAATCAAGAATACGCTACGAGCATTTTTTCATTTTGAGAATGATATCTAAGAATGGAAATTTTTTAAATTTGTAAGAGTTCTTCAGAAGGAGTAATTCACTAAAAGCAGAGAGTTTGACTTTCTTGTGAACAGTGGAGGTGGTTGTGTAAAGGCCAAACGTAAAAGGCAAATTGTCTTCCGAACTGCAAAAGTAGAGCAGGGCTACAACGATCTACGTTCGAAGTTGGGCTAGCGATTGACGACTACCACTATTTAAGGCGATATACTTTTACAATGTAGCGCCTTAAGTGAATGAGAATTTCAATGGGCTTACTATGAATTGCTCACACTGAGTGCTTATACCAATAGTAACGACAATTGCTTATGAGCTTTGTTAGTGTATGAGTTAATGTATGACTAAATTCAATTTATACACTAATTTGTCTCGTTAAAGTTATTGTTTTCAATTGAAAATATAGTTTTCAAATAAGCTAATTATTCTATTTCTAACAACACAGAAAAATGTAAAATTTCTTAAGTTTCCATTGCAGTCTATATAGGCTTGCGTTACTTTCTGACTGGCTGATCACTATCCAGTCCAAAATGGTAAACCTAGGTTCTTGAAATTTGGCATGTTTGTTTCATGAAAAGAGATTTTTGGCACCTCTAACTCAGGTCAAAAATTCAGATGGCCATATCTCATGAACCATTAGAGGTATGAAGATGAGATTTGGTACATATCTTAGGTTAGGTTAATTGGCGGCCGCCTTCAACATAGCTCCCTTGGGTCCTGGTATATCCCATATTGTGATATCATTTGATAATTTTTTAAAGTTGTTCTTAAGCTATTTCTTTGCTCTGATAAAAACATGAAAATTCCACAGATCGGCTAATGACAGATAGGTATTGTCTATAAGTGTCTGCTGACCAAACTGTTAATATCACAGATCAATTACACAAGGGAACAAAATTGAACTTTTTGAGTGTTGTTTGGAATTCTATAGCAGTTTTTTACTAATTTGAGGTCGCTGATTTTAAATCTAATCTCCATTTTTCTCCATCAGCTCGAATTTTTTAGTTACAGGTACTAATCGTATTTTCGCCTTTTTTCCAAAAAATTATAGTTCAAAAAATCATAATTTTTTTTTTTTTCATAAGCCGGATTTTAAAATTTTGTTTTTTTTTTAAAGATATCGTTGTTACCTTTAAAACAAATCAAATTTTTAAATATCACAAAAAAAATGACTGAGTAAAGGCTCATTTATTCAAAAAAAAAAAAAAATTACAAAAAAAATTACACATTTTAATTTTCTTCACGCTGAAATTTTCTGGTACAGTGTAATCAGTAAGACACCTCACATTTATTAAGTCCAAAATCGCATGATCATAGTTTCTGTGCCTCCATACTCTCATAGTGTATAAAGGCATTTCGGTGTTCGCCTTAATGTCCGGTGGTAACCAGTTTTGGATCGTAAACAGTGCCATAGTTGGAGTAGTTCTAAATGCCCCGGTTATCATGATTACCACCAGTCTTATAATGCGCTTGAATTTCAGTCCTTGGGTTGCACTTTAATAACAAAATCATATAACCAGTTTACGTTTCTGAGTTTGATTCCCCAATTAAGGCTGATTGCCCTTGTGTAGCTGTATAGAGCCGTTACCGCTTTTCTGGTCCCGACCATAGTGTTCAGAAATGCGAGCCCAATTAGTTTGGGTTTGGCAAATTGAGGAATTTGGTATTTCCGAGTACAACGCACCCGCTCCGTTTTATCCGGGCTTACAGCCAATCCACAGCTATGACACCATTTTACTAGAAATTTCAGTGCAGATTCCAAAATCCCACTAATTTAGGATCCTTACTGGTAACTATAAGCGCTACGTCATCCACATTTTCGACAATTGTGCAGCAAGTCTTGTCCATCGTCTTCAGAAGAGTTTTCAAGTTGAGATTCCATAGTAGTGGAGAGAGTAGTCCTCATTGTGGAGACCATGAACCTTAGAAATATTTTAAACAAACAGACTCGATACAATGCGTCTAAAGTTTTGGAGTTTAGATGACCGCTGGTTTAACATCCAATTGTTTGTTTGAGTCATTTAAAGATGCAGGTTTAAAATTGTTAAAAGCTCTCTCAATGTCCCAGAAAAGAGCAAGTGTGTATTCCTTGTAGTTCAGGGATCTTTCTAAGTATAGGATATGAAAGTTGCGTCCCTTAGGAAAACATGAATAACTTAACTATTTGTTAACCGATTTTTACAAACAAGTATGCGTTTAACTCGTGAAAGCGTGAACTTTCTGAATGAAGTAGTAAACATTAGGGTGTCTTTATAAAAAAGGGGCTACAAATTTCATCAAACTTAAAAAATAGTGAAAAAATTACAAAAGTTTAATATTTCGTGGCAAAAAACAAACAGATATGACAAGTTACCAATCTATATATATAAAAATGAAATGGTCCACGTATGTCATACCATCACTTGAGAACGGCTGGAGCGATTTGGCTGATTTTTTTTTTATTCGATTCGAAATTTTCCGTAGATTGTTTGTGTTGAAAAAATTAAATCAAGGTGGAGCTAGGGTGGATTTATATCGAAAATTTGAATGCATGTACCAATTCAACTGAAATTTAGAATGGATATTCGTTTGATCATGAGAAAACATTTTATGTACAAATGGACCCGGTAGGTGGCGCTGGAGTCGGTTTACAATCAAAATTTTAACGAATGGGCCAATTTAACTGAAATTCAGAATCTATGTTTGCTTGATCATCAGAAAAAATTGTATGTACAAATGGACCCGGTAGATGGCGCTAGGGTGGATTCATATCGAAAATTTGAATGCATGTACCAATTTAACTGAAATTTAGTATTTAAGTTTGTGGAAACTTGAGAAAAAAGTTTCCACAAACTTAAATACTAAATTGTCGCTAGGGTGGAATTATAATGAAAATTTTAACGAATTAAACAATTTGACTGAAATTCAGAATGTATTATGAGAATTTTTTTTGTATATATGGACCTACAGTTGATTTGGCTGTGGTTGAATTATTTCGAAAATTTATATCGATTGTCCGATTTTACTTAAACTTAAAATATATGATTTTTTGGCATGAGAAAAATTTGAATGTATGTTTAAAAACCAGTTGCCGGTGTTTAACTTATGATACACTTAATTTTTGGAATGTCATTAAGTCACTTTTTTTAACATCATAGTTATTCAGAAGTCTATATATAAAAAAAGATGTACATTTTGATGTCACCACTAATTGTGAAAACGGTTGACCCCATTTGTCCCAAAATTTCAGTGAAAGTTGAGGATTGGCTATAGATGGTCACCCAGACCGCAAAAAGGCTTACAGAATGACTAACTTTTATAATGGCGTACTTCCTACAGAATTAAAGAGCTTCACAAAGTGGTTTTCCCATTTCGAAATTTTAGGGGACAACAACGAAAATAGGAATAACTGTTGATATCACCCAGACCATACGGATAATAGGGTTTGCTGAGCCTCATGAAGGCATTTTTGGAATTTTGTACTCCTTAGGATAAAAAGGTACAATCACCCAGTACACCAACGCAGAGAGTTATATGTCAGTCAATCGGCTTAAAAATGTGGTTTCAGAATATATGCCTATCAATAAGTAAGTTTTCATCACATCATGGACGACACTGCTGATCCGTTTCACCAATTCTTATAATAATATAAAGTAATCTTTAAAATATATGAAGAACAGAATTTGTCCGGGAAACCTCGCCCTTCAAATTGAAATATTTTAGAGGTCGAAGAAATAAACCAATCGTTATTAGATTTCAACTACACTCAACATATTTTACAAAAATTTGGAGGCAGGACGAAGTCTGCCGGGCCAGCTAGTATAACTATAAATATCGTTGGAAAGGCCGCAGTCTCTTCTTTCTAAATCCTAGTGACGGTTTCAACGTAGACTTTATGAGCTATTTAGGTTGCCTAGACACGTTCAGATTGGATTGATATGTTCACGAAAGTTGTTTATCTTTACCAGCGAACAGTGTTAGAGAAAAATTTGGACTCCTTCAAAGTAATGCTCAAAAAAGTGAAAAAATAATAAATTCTTCTAAAATTTTTTTTGAAAAACGGCAGGAATAACCAACCTTTTTGACATAATTTGTTAATAAAGTTAGTGCGCAAAACTCCCAGCTACATTATTGCCGAATACAGTTTAGCGCTATCACGAACTGTGAGTTAGCTGTTGGACAAAAACTGATGACACCCTTTTTCATAGGGCTCACTGATTTTGAGAATCTTTAAGGACCCATAAAAAAAAATTGGTCACCAATCTTGCCAAACTGAGTATAGGGTTTTATTACTCTTCGATAGTAGAATCAAACCTATCCTGTCACGTTCTTGTATTTTTTTCACTGTTGCACTGTGTTATCGAATGTAAAGCAGTTTTCGTAGAGCATGTCTAGCCTTAGATAGTGAATATCTGATGTATACATCAATTATTCTTCCCAAAGTTTTAAGTAGGGAGAAAGGTATGCAAATTGGTCTAAAACCCTATGCCTTGGTATGGGATGCCTTACTTCCTTTATGTATAAATACAATTCCGTAGGTTGTCCATCTTGTTGGAATGTGTTATATATTTCAACAGGCTTTAAAGATTGCCGTAATCCAGACCATTAATAATATAGTACAACACATGATTTTGGGACTCAAACTGCTGAACTGCACATGAAAGAAGCCCCAAAACGAAGAACTTCTGCATCATTCGTTTTGTCCAGTTACATGCCATAATAATTTAATATCGATTTGAAGTTAGAAAGTATCGTAAAGGGTAATTTGTCACGTTTTAGGCTCTTTTGTTTGACATAACATAAATACTATATGGTGACGTATGATTATCAGAAGTATTATTACATGTTAATCATACGCCACGGTGTACAACAGTTTTGTTGTAAACGCTTCAAAATAAACCCATTTAAAAATCATTTGATAAATGAAAAAGTAAAACTGTTGCTTATGTATGGAAACGTTATATGAACAGATTTAAGGAATTGTAATTCTTAGTTTTGTTTCAAATTGTTTCAGCTGAATCGGTCTAGTGGTTCTCGAGTTATGTCAAACAAAAATACTTATCGATATTAAATTATTATGGCATTATGAATATGTTTTTCATTGTTCGGTTTGAGATCTGTTTCTATTATCGCTAATAGAATTTGTTTTACAAGAGCTGTGTGAAATGTATTATGTTGACAGCTGGCAGGGCAGATAGCTATTTCGATGGTCGCCAAACCATCATCATCAGTGCCGTTTGCTGTGCCTTCTCCACTCATTATCACAACCTTAAGTGTTAAAAGCTTCACACAATCAATGTGAAGCTCACACACACCGGTGCGAAAATGGTATCAACGAAGACAACGTCAACATAATCCACACAAGCTCTTGTCTATGCTTTGTCCATCGGACAAAATTGCATAGAATTATTTTTGGCATCAAATGCCAACCCAGTGTACCTCCCGTGTATGTATTCTCTTGTTTGTTATAGTCGATCTATACAGAATTATGAATATGTTTTTCATTGTTCGGTTTGAGATCTGTTTCTATTATCGCAATTTTGTCCGATGGACAAAGCATAGACAAGAGCTTGTGTGGATTATGTTGACGTTGTCTTCGTTGATACCATTTTCGCACCGGTGTGTGTGAGCTTCACATTGATTGTGTGAAGCTTTTAACACTTAAGGGTGTGATAATGAGTGGAGAAGGCACAGCAAACGGCACTGATGATGATGGTTTGGCGACCATCGAAATAGCTATCTGCCCTGCCAGCTGTCAACATAATACATTTCACACAGCTCTTGTAAAACAAATTCTATTAGCGATAATAGAAACAGATCTCAAACCGAACAATGAAAAACATATTCATAATTCTGTATAGATCGACTATAACAAACAAGAGAATTATTATGGCATGTAACTTGTCAAAACGAATTATGCAGAACTTCTTCTTTTTTGGGGCTACTTTCAGCTAAGGCTACAATCACACAAATTGGAATGGACAAAACTCGTCTAGCCACTCAGACCACAACTCAAGCTAAATCATTAACAATTATTCACTTGTAATTTATATATTTATGTAATTGATTAACGCTTCCAATAGCCACGCATACATAATAGTAGCTCAAAAAATCACTGTAATCAATTTATAACTGCTATTTAATTATTTAAATTATCTGTTCAATCCATAACCACTGATTACTCATTAATGCATAAAGCAGAGGAACAGCTTTTGTCAGTTGTCATAACAATAACGAAAGTTCATCAAGCTTATTTTATATTATCAAGTTAATAGCAAAAAAAAAAAACAAAAGAAAATAATATGAATTGAAATACAATTATCAAATAAGAGTAAAATTAAACACATGGCAACACATTAGCGACACTCACAGCAGCATCAATTTTAATGGTAATGGTTAAGTGTATGCACACACACACATACATTTAAACGTAAAACACAAAAAAACCTAATTACGTTTGCTGCAACCATAGCAACTGTCATTCATTGTTGGCACCATAAAACTTTGGCTTACATATGAAAATGCCACAACGATTGCATACTGACGTCTCTAATGTCTGTCGCATGATGTACGAGTATATGGCATTTGCATGATAATGAGTATTCAACGCCTAAAAGTATGTTCTGTATGCAGCCATCATTGAACAAGTGAATGAGTGATGAAACATTGAAAACTATAATTTAACTTTTAATCACATGCCGTTGAATAATTTTTTCCGCATATTCACTAGTGTGACCATTGGTCGAGTTGGTACATTTTTCTAAATTAACATTCAGTACAATTGTCAACATAAATTATACGAATCTCGTACATGGATCAGTGAATTGAAAATTTTCACATTGAACATATTTTGTGTTGGTCAAATAACGATGTGGCTCAAAATTCAATTTTAGCATCGTATACAAGTGTCATTCTGGCAACATTAAGTATAACTAAATCCACCAACGTCGAAGGACTAGACATATTAACCAATAATGTTACCCATGGCTAAGATAGATTTTCAATTTTAAACATAATGACCACCCTAATAATCTACGCATTTCAAGCATCTACGTCATTCGTTTACTTTTACGACTGACAATGACGCATTCAGATGTTACCGGTTTGTTAGGGAACAACCATTTTCCTCTTCAAAATGATTCTTCCAGCATATTGTTTGAATTTGAATCATGCCTGTTGGTTGTTTGAACAAAACTTCACATCACCAAGAAATCACGTTTCGAGTTTTAAAAAGACATTAAATAAATTGCAATGAAAAATCACCTGTCAGGCAGAGCACAATCAAATGGAGGAGTGATGATATAGTAAAGGTAGAGTAAATGATAGTAATGGCATAGATTTATGCACACTTAATATGTCATTGTAGTTTCGAAGGGGTATATTTTAGCTAAGGACTAAAAAAACTACCTTTAAGAGGAGCAGTTGAAGGAAACGGACAATTTCCGTTGCAATTACACATACACATAGAAAGACAGTTTTTGTGGTCATATGTACATTATACACTTAGCCAATTCAATTGGCCATGATTCCTCGGAATGACAATGGTTTAGTTACCTAATTTGTATACATTATTTCACACATTTATATCGCTATCCCTCGTATAGTGTAGATTTAATACTATTACGTACTCTACATTTCCTTTGTTATTAATTTATTCGTCTCCTCTTTGTAGTCTTGTTACCTTTAACCGATGATTAATGTGGTACATCATTGAGCACAAGGGTTAGCAACATTCAACAGCAGCACATTTACCTGACTAGAGCTTTTATGCTATTACCGTGGGACAAAAAAAGTTTACAGATGTTAGGAAGAAATGTGCACAATATATAAAAAAAAAAACATTAAGTAAACTTTCATATCACAGTACAACTCAAGATTCTGGGACTCAACTCTGAGAACTGCAGGTGAAAGTAGCCCCAAAAAAAAGAAGTTCTGCATCATTTGTTTTGACAAGTAACATGCCATAATATTTTAATATCAATTTGAAGTTAGTAGTTATAGTATTATATGGTGGCGTATGATTATCATTAGTAATATTTCACGTAAATCATACGCCATGGAGTACAACAGTTTTATTGTAACTGCTACAATATAAGCCCAGTTCAAAATCATTTGATGAATGGAAAAGTAAAACTGTTGCTTACATAGGGCAACGTTATATGTATGAACAGATTAAAAGAACTTTAATTTTTAATCTTTTAAATTTGTTTCAGCTAAATCGGACTAGAGGTTCTCGAGTTATGTCAAACAAAAGAGTCTAAAACGTGACAAATTCCCCTAAACGATACTTACTAACCTCAAATCGATATTAAATAATTTTGGCATGTAACTTGACAAAACGAACGATGCAGAACTTCCCCTTGTTGGGTCAACTTCCTCGTGCAGTTCTCAGAATTGAGTCCCAAATCAATGAACCAAAAAATGTTGTACTATGTATAAATTATAATAAATGCACCATTTATGGGCTCTCTTTGTTGCTATAACGAATTGTAGTTAGTGACTGTCGATCACATTGCATTTTTCCCTGACTCTATTATCCTGATCCAATAATATAACCGGCATTGGCCGACTTTTTTCTATTTAATATTGTATTGTACATTTTGCTTTAGCTTTTACATTGTCTTATCTTCCCTCAACCTATTAGGCATAATTTCACTGGCCTTGACCGACTTTGTACATTGTACTTTTGTCCTTTTTTCTTCCTTACATGCACAACGATAAATTAAATTCCATACGCCAGACTTGACTACACCGACATGGCTTTCCCTCTGTGTAAAACGTGACAAAATGTCAGTTTGTACAATGACTTACCCCAATTTGGCGCCACTGTGCATCCGTAGCCCCATAAACTGTCACGTACTTTAAACATTGCCACTAACATTAGTTGCTTGTATTTGTCATTGTCATTGTTTTATAGCATTGAGCATATTTTATGGTAACTTTGCCGCTGTTGTTGTATATTTGTAAAACTGTAGTGGTTCATGTCCATGAGTTTGCTGCTGTGTTATCTACTCAGAACCATTGTGCGATAGAATGTTGGTCCTTTTCTTGGCTTATCGCTAAGAAAAGTCTTCGTCGTTTGCCTGATTAAATCACTTGCTATGTTTACAATTTGTCCCTTGTTTCCTTAGAACTTACTTATGAGTGTGTGTGTGTGTGTTTCTGGGTGATTTCCTTTGGCTACCTATGTGTATCTTCGATTATACCTAAATATGTATGTATGCGCTGGCGGTATGTTCAAACCTTTAAGTGTGGTTAATTATGGTACATTAATTACTGTGTACATTTAGCGATAAACACGTTTACGCACTCACACACACACACACACCCATAAATACTGCCGCTAGAAAGCATTTGAACATAATTACTAACACTACCAGCACCACGACCGCAAAGATGCTGTTGTGCGTTATTGGGTTCGATGCTGTGAGAGGAACACAGTAGAATGAAAGTACTTTAAAATTTCCCTATCTGTTTTTATACCTATAAATCTATTTCTTCGAAATACAGAGTGGAAATTTGTTTCGAATATAAATCTCAACACAATTTTGAAACCAAAAAGAAAAAAAATCTCTTTACACCCCATAAATGAAGTATGGGATAGCTTCACTCATTCCATTTTTAAATTCACAACTATCGGCACCTACTTGTTTATCGAAGAACCGAACGTTACTGTGTAAGAAGCTTTTATTAGACATGCCAATTATCTCGACACTTATACTGCGAAGTTGCTGTCGACAACATCGAGGGGCCGGCAATGAATAAATAAATGTAGATGACTGGAGCCGGGAATCGAACCACGGATCTCCCGCGTTGAAGTCGCGTGTTCTAACCATCATGCCATGGTCGATCCCAATAAACCGTCTCTTAATAACATAGCACAACATTTTTCAGCTCATTGATTTGGGACTTAATTCTGAGAACTGGATGCGAAAGTAGCCCCAAAGAAAAGAAGAAGTTCTGCATCATTCGTTTTGTCAAGTTACATGCCATAATAATTTAACATCGATTTGAAGTTAGTAAGTATCGTATAGGGGAATTTGTCACGTTTTAGGCTCTTCTGTTTGACATAACATAAATACTACATCGTGGCGTATGATTATCATAAGTAATATTCCACATAAAGCATACGCCACGAAGTACAACAGTTTTATTGCAACTGCTACAAAATAAACCCAGTTCAAAATCATTTGATGAATGGAAAAGTGAAGCTAAAGAAGATATAAAAAACAGGTAAAACAATCCATATTTCAAACTCTGGTAGCAAGTATATAACAATCTAATAAACTGCAACAACAAAATTAAGCACACACACAAAAAAATTCCTTGTTAAAACAAAGATGGTATCTTTGAAAAGTCTCCAAAGACATATACTCTTTGTTTCAAAGAAAATTTTCTTTTGGACTCGAAATGGGTCTGGGATTTTTCAAAATTTGATCCTACGGGTCAAAAGTCTGGATATCAGAATTCGGTTTCTCGGGCAATATTTCTTAAATATTAAATATTAAATATGTCTTGTATGAGAATTTTTGTCCAACGAGAGAGAGTCCAGTCATTGGTCCATAATTTTCCTACGAATGTCAAGGCTAATTAACTGTTTTATTGATGGTTTAGCCTAGGCAGAGAAATTGGTTGTCAACGTTCACGCAGCATCCCAAATTAGGAGATTTTTCGTTTGTTTGATTCCTTCGGTATACCTGAGAAGGCTACAGTCACATTTCGCAGTTTTCGGCCGGTAATGTCTATCGTACCACTTGTGTAGTGGGAGCACACACTTGGACTACATTTTTCAGCACATGCCATCCCAGTTCTGATAACTGCAAAAGGAAGAAGTTCTGCATCGTTCGTTTTGTCACGTTACATGCCATAATAATTTAATATCGATTTGAAGTAAGTATGCATCGTATTGAGGAATTTGTCACGTTTTAGGTTCTTTGTTGTTATATTGTTATATGATGGCGTATGATTATCATAAGTAATATTCCACGTAAATTATACGCCACGGAGTACGTCAGTTCAAAATCATTTGGTGAATGGAAAAGTGAGAATGTTGCTTATGTAGGGAAGCGTTATATAAGCAGATCAAAGGAATTGTAATTCTTAATTTTTTTAAATTTGTTCCAGCTAAATCGGAAAATATTTAGTGTACGTTAAAAACATTTTTAAACAACTCTATTTGTTTTAAAGAGTAAGTAAAATAATAATTTTGTTTATGACCTAGGCTTAACCATTACCAAATTGACTACTAATTATTTTCAGTGCGGATTTGAAACACAGAACTACTTCTCTTAAAAAAAATACAAACAGACTTATGCTTTTGTAATATTATCATCGTTTGATCTAAGTTTCATATTGCTAAATAATGTCTATTGAGTAAAATACTTAGACAAATTACCATTCCCCAAATCACTGTGCTCCATTATTGAAAATGTCACCCCAACTCCTATTTGTTGCTGCTCTAGTAACAGCAACTCCATTAGTTTGCGCCTGACGTTTAGCCGGATGATGCCGTTGGCCATGTTTTCTTGTTGCCCAAATTAATCAATTTCTGTATATATATATATATCCACCGCGCTATATCACAAGTATAAAATGGATGAACCAGAGACAGCAAACCATACCTTTCCTCAAAGCTGATGGGGCATGCGACCCATTATTTGGCTAAAGGTAATGGGAATTTCGCTTGGGCATAAATGAGTAAGCTGCAAAAAGGTTGATGTGATCACTTAGTGTACCACATTAAATAAATGGGGTTTTGGGGCAGCAAATATTAAAATTTGTTTGTATTTGGCATACAAATTATAATTTTATCTTTAAATTTGACTTAGTTAAAAGTTTTGGACATTTCAATTAATTCAATATATAGCATAGGAGGGGTAAAGTAGTGTTAGTGATGTATAAAACAAAACTGACGTCTTAGTAAATAGTTGATATTAATTAATCGATCTATAGGGAAACAAAAAAGAAGTGGATAAAACTGTAATTGGATTACCACATTCTCTCATATCCCATATAAAGAAATTTTTATGGCTAAAGGCATGATGCTTCCAACGGAATTTTCATTTGCGGTCAATAGAAGAAGGCATAACAGAAAAGTTTTTTTATGACCAAAGAGATAGTTAGTATACAGATGGTTCACGCTACTACGGATCAAAATATATAATTTTGATCTTTAGCGGAATATCTGTTTCCGATTTGTGGAAGAAGTATTTTTTCGCCCTACATACAGAAAAAACTTAATCTACATGTCGGCACTATAGATGTGCCTCTGCTGATGAACGTTTTATTAGCATTTACAACAATAAAACTTAATTAGTTAACTTCCATGTTAAGGAGTTACTTGAAATTGGTTGAATAAGTAAATAAATTCAACATATTATTGTCGAGCTTAAGTAGCGTTTTCAAAGTACTTTGTAGACCTAAATGTGAAATATATTACAAGTAAATATGCAATAGCGAAGCATTGCCGGGCGCATTAGTCCCATATAAAGGGGAATTTTTCACGTTTTAGGCTCATTTGTTTGACATAACTCGAGAACCACAAGCCCGAATTGGCTGATTAAGAATTACAATTCCTTTAATCTGTTCATATATCGTTTCCCTCCATAAGCAATACTTGCACTTTTCCATTCATCAAATGATTTTGAGCTGGGTTTATTTTGTAGCAGTTACAATAAAACTGTTGTACTCCGTGACGTATGATTTATGTGGAATATTACTTATGAAAAACATACGGCACCAGTAGTATTTATGTTATATATGTATGTCAAACAAAAGAACCTAAAACGTAACAAATTCCCCTATACGCTACTTACAAAGTTCAAATCGATATTTAAAATTATGGCATGTAACTTGACAAAACGAATAATGCAGAATTTCTTCTTTTTGGGGCTACTTTCACGTGCAGTTCTCAGAATTGGGTCCCAAAATCAATGGGTTTATTTTGTAGCAGTTACAATAAAACTGTTGTACTCCGTTGTGTATGATTTACGTAGAATATTACTTATGATAATCATGCGTCACCATATAGTATTTATGTTATATCACACAAAAGAGCCTAAAACGTGACAAACTCTCCTATACGATACTTACTAACTTCAAGTCGATATTAAATTATTATGGCATGTAACTTGACAAAACGAGTGATGCAGAACTTCTTATTTTGGCGGCTACTTTCACGTGCAATTCTCAGAATTGAATCCCAAAATCATGTGTTATGCTAAGTTATATAACAAACATTAATGAAAACATATAAGAAAATAATAAGACATATATTCGTTATATGTACTTTCGTATACATTATCATGAGAGTGGGTCAATCTTTTTCTCGATTAAGCGGTTGTCAAAATCGTAATCTACGATGAATTCTAAGAAAATTTTCCCAAGAAACAATGGGTCTTAAATCATAATCGAACTCCGAGTTATTAACGAGAAACTTTCCTTTATGGGGAAAAAATTCACAACCAGCCCCGAAACTGCCCCGGAACCGCCTCTAGAGGGTCCAAATAAGTGACCGACCCCCAGTTATTTTTCTCACCCCATCTGCACTCCCTAAGGGGGTTTCCAAACATACTTTAAATTTTGCTCCCAACGCTATAACTGCTCTAAAGTAGCCCCGAGAAGAGTCAAATGTATGACCAACCCCCAATATTTTTGCAACCCCAACAGTTGCTCATATAAGTTCGGTCGCGCGGTTATTTATATACATTAAAGTGTGTCAATTTGTATGTAGTCAAATAAATTGCACCAATCGGTTACTAAAATCGTAATCGACATTGAATTATAAGAAAATTTTCCCAAGAAACCATGGGTCTTAAATCAAAATCGAGCTCCCAGTTATTATGCAAAACTTTTCGTATTGGGAAAAAAAATCCACAACAAGCCCCGCAACTGCCCCGAATCGCGTCTAGACGGTTTAAATGTATAACCGACTCCCAGTCAGTTTTCCTTCTTAACATTTTCCCCAAACATACCTACTCCCATCTAATACCTAGAGGACTCAAATGTATGACCGATCCCCAATGTTTTTACAACCCGTTTTTACACCCTTCAGGTGTCAGCCATACAATTTTATTATTCTTATATTTTTTTTATTATTAGTCCCATGGTACCTCCAGAGGGGTAATATGTATAACCGACCCCCACTAGTTTTTCCCTCCTACCCATATCTTAACATTCCAAGGAGGCTCCCATAAAAAATACTCTTATGTATGTACTGGCCTTTTATGTCAATCATATTTAAGAAATCCCAAACATTGGGTTTTGTTACGTTTGTGACCAAATGTTTTCTAGTACTAAATACTCCTCCTGTTTATTAATGCTGATATTAGATTGCACTTATATTTTTCCTATTGAAACGTTTTTATTATTTCAGCATTGATTACTCCACCCCCGCTAGCATCCATTGCAATCCAACATCATTTTAATTTCGTTAATATAAACTTTTCAATATCGACTCCATCTGTGTTAAACAAACTCCATAAGAAATTTCTATACATTAGATTCGTTGCCAAAAACAAGACCAAACAAAACTAACACAATGAACAAATAAAAGTATTGTGCTAATCATTCTTATTGAGCTTTCTTTGAAATTAAAACAGTTACACCCACGTATTGAATCAATGACTTAATTAATTAACCAAATTGAATCTACTTTAAAAGTGCTAAGCGTATAATCAATATACCAATGTTCAGTCATGATTGAGTTTAAAGTAATGAAATGTTCTTTATTGAAAGTGTTGTGCTCACAAATTCAAAATCCTTAATCACATTAGCCAGAAACACAATTATAATCATGTTATGTGTAATCAATACTCTCGTACATAGAACCATCATTTCTTAACATGAAGCATTACATATAAAATTAAGACAAAATTAATATTACGTATACGTAGGGGTTTTAATTGGAAATTAGTAATTATACGCTACACCATCTTTATAACTCAGCAGTTACAATCAATTCCTTATAATTCTTAGAACTAATAACATTTCATAGAAATTGTTATTTTGAAAACTTTACGTAATTGTGATTTACACAGTACAACATTTTTCAGCTCATTGATTTGGGACTCAATTCTGAGAACTGCACGTGAAAGTAGCCCCAAAAAGAAGAAATTCTGCATCATTCGTTTTGTCAAGTTACATGCCATAATAATTTAATATCTATTTGAAGTTAGTAAGTATCGTATAGGGGAATTTGTCACGTTTTATGTTCTTTTGTTTGACATAACCCGAGAACCACTAGTCCGATTTAGCTGAAACAAATTTAAACAAATTAAGAATTACAATTCCTTTAATCTGTTCATATAACGTTTCCTACATAAGCAACAGTTTCACTTTCGCATTCATCAAATTATTTTGAAATGGTTTTATTATGTAGCAGGTACAATAAAACTGTTGTCTTCGTGGCGTATGACTTACGTGGAATATCACTCATGATAATCATACGCCACCACATAACAATATAACAAAAGAGCCTAAAACGTGACAAATTCCCCTATACGATACTTACTAACTTCAAATTGATATTAAATTTGAATGGCATGTATCTTGACAAAACGAATTATGTAGAACTTCTTCTTCTTTTTGGGGCTACTTTCACGTGCACTTTTTAGAATTGAGTGCTAAAATCGTGTGTTGTACTGTGTTATTCTTCTATCCACGTTTTGGTTTAAATTTTTACATTTCAGTTAGTTGTTGTAAGATTTCTTCAATTTCCACATCCTCTATTCAGCCGGAAATTATTCAGCATACAAACCGCACATTTCTAATGTAAACACAAATAGGCGAGGTTACTGTCAAAAGTTTTGTAAATTACTGTGTAAATGAAAAGCACAACACCAAGTTTCAGCCAAAAAGATGATCGTTATATATTTTGCTATGTATTTTATACATATGTTAAAGATTTCCAACATTTTGTCATATTTCATATCATATACTCATATCAACAAACCTTTGCTACAGCCCTCGCTAAATCGTCCTAGCCTAGCCCTGAGTAATCATTTTCAAAGTCAACACTCTGACATATACTCACAAACCCCTAGAAGCACACTAACACACTCACTTAGCAACCTATAAAAATCATATTAAAAGACAACATAAATATCAAGACGTTGTGTTGTTTGTTGTTTTTTTAACGTAAGTGTGTCTGCGTACATTTACCATTTTGTATACAAAACAAAAGTTTATATAAACAAACATGCTATGTATATAACGTATGTCTTATATACGCTATGTGTACACATAAATTTTATTACTTTTTTGCGGTAGGTAAGTGTTTATTTACTGCAAGAACAACAACAACACAAGTAGATAGATCATGTGAATGTACATACGTCGTATATGTATAAGGATGTGTTTGAGTTTGTTGTGAGCAAGGCGCGTTGTTGTGCCTGAGAGGGATGGTGTAAATGTGCATGTGTGCGTTTTGTGGTGTAATAAATTTATGATTATGTGTCGTAATTTTTGCAACTCAGACAACGTTGTGTAAATAAACTTTGGCCAATATTGGCAACATTGATGTGCGGTGTATTTGACAGGGTTTACCTAAGCAACACACATGTGGTTGCGCTCGACGGTAACATGTTAAATTGACTTTGTATTAACTGGGTTAGTCATTTATCCCTTTAATGACGAGAGCGAAATAATGGAAATTTTTTATAGATTTTGTCAGTGTACATATAAATTAGTTAAAAAACAAATTTTACATAAAAAAAGTAAGACGAAAAATTTCAGAAAAATATCCATTTTACTGGTGTTATGCCGACTGTGACCATATGGTAACAGCTTTAAAACAGGTAAATAAAAAGAACCAAGTACAAAATAATTCATGCAATTCGTTTTGATGATATTTCATATTCCTCTCAAATATCAAAAACCAAAATTCTTTAATATATCAGTCTTTAAGCAGCCAAAAAATATTCTTGATATGGAGTGACTTTTTATATCCCTCCATATTGCTGTTTTGCGTACATGTGAAAAACACATTTTCAATGATCCCCCACGCTCGATACTGATGTCTGATCGCATAGCGGTAAATCAAGAATGAAAGATCAAAGCATGCTTTAATGAAATCAAAAAAGAAAATTCTTGACATTTATTTTTATTTTATTGCGTGCAATATCTAACGCTGTCGACGTTACCATATGGTAACAGTCGTCACTAATGGGTTAAGGAAATTACTTGGTAGGGCTCAGGGACAGAGTAAAATAGAACAATACCAAGACCTAGAGAGATTGCAACTATGTAACCTTATTTTATTGCATGACGAAATACTTTAAATTATAGCTAATATTATACAACGGTGGAAAATAACCAATTACCTCAATATGTCAATACTCAATATTTGGGTTTGTACAATCTTTTTGCGAAAGGTCACCGTGATGTTTTTTCAGGCCAATGTCGCGGGAAATTAATTACACCATTGACCGCATAGAGTTGAAGGAATAAGTTAGGTCGCGCGGTTATTTAAATATATTAGAGTGGGTCAAATTGAATGGAAATTTACCCAAGAAACCACAGGTCTAAAATCAAAATCTAGCCCCCGGTTTTAACGAGAAACATTTCGTATTGGGGAAAATATTCACAACAATCCCCACAACTGCCACGAATCGCCCCTAGACGAGTTAAATGTATAACCGACCCCCCGTCATTTTTCACTCCGAACATTTTTTTCAAACATTGCTATCGCCCATCTTCAACCCCTAAGGAGGCTTCCATACAGAAAATAGTTTTTTTTACTAAATTTGCTTCTACCCCTCTAACTGCCTTGAAGTCGCCAGTAGAGAGGTAAAATGTATTACCGACCACCAGTCGTTTTACCCTCCTAATAGTTTTCCTCAACATACCTACCCCACACCTAATGGGGCTCCTATAAAAATAAACCTTTTTAAAATTTGCTCCCACGGCTTTAACTTCCCTAAAGTTGCTCCTAGAAAAGTCAAATGTGTGACCGCTCCCCAATAATTTTGCAACCCCAACCATTTCACAAAACATATCTACCCTTTATCTTCAACCAATAAGGTAGGCCCCATAAAAAACCGGTTATTCGAAATTGCCATTTTTGTAGAAACCGGCATACAGTTTCGAAGAAAAAACCCGGTTGAACGACTTTCGGTATCGGTTTTGAACACTCTACTTTAGACCTTGAAACAGATTCGATTCATGACTTTTTAAGTCGTTTGAGACATGTCCGTCTGTCTGTCCGTCTGGAAAGCACGATAATTTTCGACCAATTGATTTGAAACTTTGCACGGGTTAATATATCCACGAAACTACTTAGGGTTTTGCAAACGGGCAACACCGCCACGCCCCAGTTGGAAGTCCAGTCAGGCCCCTTCTGGTACCTCCCATACAAATGTATCTTGCAAATTGCAAATATTGTTTGGTGAGCGTGTATGTAAGTCGTTTTAACCGACTGAAACTTTGGTACTTGTTTTATAATTGTTTTACAAAATCAGCTCCTGCTGCTGCCTCCTAAAGGGGTAAAATGTATGACCGATTCTACTAGTATTTCCCTCCATAAATTTTTCCCGAACATACCTACCCCTTATCTCCACACCCTAAGGGGGCTCGGTCATACATTTGACTTTTCAAGGGGCACATTTAGGACAGTAAGAGCGGTGGGTGCCAATTTTTATAAAAAAAAAATTCTGTATGACAGTCCCCTTAGGGGGGAAGATATGTTAGAAAAAAAAACTTTCTAGGGGTCGTTCATATATTTTAACCCTCTAGGTGCAATTCCGGGGCAGTTGCGGGGCTTGTTGTGGATTTTTTCCGCAATACGAAAAGTTTCTCCTTAAAAACCGGGGGTATTATTAGGACAGTAAAGTAGCTGAGGCTACTAAGTTTGACTAATTTTATCGAATGAAACTTTCAAACAGTTGTCATTTATCGCCTTTTTCTATAAAAACTCCTCCAAAACTCCCAGTTTCTGACCATATAAAGGTTGTCTCATCTGTGATATCCTGATAACTGGTCATTGCTGATGAAATTTAATGACGACCAATTGCAATTTTCTTAAATTTATTTTTAAATAACTTTTGACCACTCTAACGTATACTTATACGTCCAACGTATGAGTAATATTAACTTTATGCGGATTTAATATTAATCATACGCAGTTTATTCTAGAAATGAGGATTTATGTTGTAATAATAATATTAACATTTTTTAGAAGATTTCATTTGATAAAATTTGTCCAACTTGATTGTTTACAAGTGTTTATTAATACAAAGGACCGGTCGTGGCATAGTGGTTAGAACACGCGACTACCATGCGGAAGATCACAGGTTCAACTCCTGGCTCCAGTCATCTTAAAAATAAATAAAATTGTCTTTCATTATCGGCTCCCCTTGAATGTTGTTGACAGCAACTTCGCAGTATTAAGCGTCGATTCAATCGTCGTGTCTAGTAAGAGCTTCTCAAACAGTGACGTTCGCATTCGTCGATAAACAAGTAGGTGCCGTTAGTTGTGAATCTAAAAATAGAAAGCGTGTTAATTCACAACAACGCGAGAAGCTATTCCATACATCATTCATGGGATTTAAAGGGGAAATATGTATTTTTTAATTACTTTTCAGGAGAGCGAATCGGTAATAAATCCTATAGATAAATGCCCGTTTCTGTTCGCCAAACTTTGTGGAGTTTACGGTGCATATCATCCATCCATCTGAGCAGCTAATAGAAGCCATCAACGCTGTAGACGTAAGTGTGACAGGGGACTCGAATTTATCGAACCGACGCCGTTCTCAGCAACTCGGTCTCTGCAAATGCTGAGGAAAGATTTGGCCTACATTCGTATAAAATACAACTGGTAGAAGAACTAGAGCCAGTGAACGATCAATTTATTTTTTTATTTATCATGTCATTGCACATTATTTGAAGGATAAATGGTTCCAACACGACGGCGTAATATGCCATACAGCGCGTGAGATCATCACTTTGTAAAGCCAAACGTTGGTGACCGAATTATCTCAAAAAATGGTAATACGAGTCCATGTGAGAAGAAGACATGGCAAAGGAGGTTTTTATGGCAAAAGGCATGAAGTTTCAAATGAAATTTTCATTTTCGGTCAATAGGCAGAGAAGGCATGACAAAAGCGTTTTTTTCTCCCAAAGAGATAGTTAGTATACAGGCGGATACCGCTACCACATTGAATTTCGATATTTAACGGAATGTCTGTTTCCGATTTGTGAAAGATATGACTTTGCTGATGATCTTTTTACTATCGTCATAGAGCCTATGATATTTAGAATATAAAACAACAACACTTAATTTGTTAACTTTCATATTAAGGAGTTACTTGAAATTAGTAACATCAGTTAATAAACTCAACATATCATTATCGAGCTTAAGTACCGCTTTCAAAGTACTTTGTAGACCTAAATGTGAAATATATTACAAGTTAATATGCAATAGCGAAGCATTTTCGGGCCCACTATAAATTGTGTAGGTATTTTGAATACATAGTAACCTGCTACTTTGGGATACTGACCTATTTGAAAATGCCGCATTTATGGCGCTGTCATTTTTTAAATGACTTTCGATTTTAATTTCAACTCATATTTAAAATGAGTTGAACCTGACATTGAATAGCATTTGTTCTGACTTTACATGATTTTAATGACCATTCATATTAACCGCATCCCCTGATGTGCCACCATTTCAATATTTATACATATATATTTGTTATTCATATCATTCATATTTGTTAAATGAAAATCGCTCAGAGATTTTTTTTTAATTTTTATTCGAGTTTTTTACCTCTTATCGCCATTTTCACTTGTATTTCTGTTTTTTGTTCATGTTTGTCTTTTACATTGCATGAGAGGTTTTTCATATGCACAAATGTTAATTAATACACATTCATATCATGTAAGCCCTCAAATATAGGAGGGTTGTGCAAAAAGTTTGACAAAACAACTTTCTATATTTGTAGTAAAAGCGCATAATTGAAATGCAGCAAAAAAAATTTTTTGAACAAGGATTTTGATTTAAAGGCTTTCAAATTTAAAATTACTAAGAAATATTCAGACTGGAAATTACGCTTTTAGTCAATGGTAACATATCCGAAAACCTCTATGAATACTAATATTTATGTGTTGATTTTTGTTTAACAATATGATACACTCCAAAATCTTCAAACGCATTAGCTTATGAGCAATCATACGCTTCAAACTTTTTTCTTCTTCTTTTTACTTATTTTTGCTTACCATACATTTCTCCAGCTCACCTGTAGTTGTACTTTATCCAAATCTCTCCATCTTATTCTCTACTTTGACGGTGTTTAAATTGAGTTTTGTAATAAATCATATTGTACTCCTGCAGTATATTAATATACATTGCTGCCAGCTCCTTTATGTAAAATAAACTACACTAAAGAATGTGGCATATACGTAGGCGCTCAAACACATAGTTTTGTGAAATAAATTCATTTCACAAAATGCACGACAGCACAACCACAACTAACAAGGTTGTCCGTAATATTGGCATGTTATTTGGCTTATATTGAATTTTTGTAGCTACAATTAAATTAATGCATACTTTGAGGTATAATTTGGGGTTACTTGTGGGGGCAAGATATTGAAATTTATGTTGTGTACAATCATGTAGCACTTGATATGTTATGTAGTTGCTCTATAATTGCTAAAGCTTTCAAGTCTCGCATATAGTATACTTGTAGGCGTCTTGGCATGTAGTGTTTGTATTAGCTACTTTATTCATTTGATTGCAAAGATGCGTAAAAGCAAATGCATAAATTTCATAGTAAAATTGAAACATAACAATAGCCACGTACGTGTACGTGTTGTAATAACAACAATAACTGCAACTGCAAATGCACACAATTACTTACAATCAGCAGGCATGTTATTTTTGTAGCAATGCTATTTTGACATACTTTTATACAAATAATTATTTATTTTAGCTAAAAGCTATATTAGATATAGAAAATATGTAAATGTATGCATGGTCACATATACAAATATGTTTGTATAATTTTAAAATGTATACAAGAAAAATCTTTAAACTATTGCATGCTAGCAGGTGTTTGTATAGTTCTACAATCACGTTCGTTTATTTCAATTCCAAATTGTTATTTTGCATTAGAATCATAGAGGTAAAATAATAACTATTTCAACGAAAAAGGCATGCATTGTTTGTTGTTTGAAATTTCACAAAACAAACAGTAGCTGATAAAAGCTTTTATACAAATTGTTGCATATATTAAGGCAAAGTGTGTTTTTTTCACTTTCTTGTTAAGACATGAAAGTATATTTTAATAATTGCAATTATTTAAAAGCAAATTTGTAAATGTATGTTGTGGAAAATGTTTAGAATGTTATAAATTTGATAATGTTTTAACCTAAAGCGAAATTGGAAATTTATAAAAAAGTAATGTAGAACTTTTATTATTAGGACTAGTAGTAAGTGCTAAGAATTTACCTTATAATTTCAATATAGTACAAAAAAATAAACATACTAATACTATGGCAACGAATCTTATGGAAGTTAAGTGATCTTTACGAATCATTGAATTTCCTTTAAAATGAAATTCATTGGTTAATGCATATTTAGCATATTTTAGGAAAAATAAATGTTGTTGCATATTTAAGCATTTAAGCATGTTTTTGTTGCATATTTAAGCTTTTTAGATTAACAACCTTTTACAAAGTAAAACCCATTAACTGCAGTCACTTTGATAAATCTCTATAAAGAATGTAAGAGATGTAAAAAGTTCAATTAAACAAAAATAATTGAAAATTAAATTAGAAAAATTTAAAAAAATGGCATTCATTCATTAGTGCATATTTATCATAATTTTGGATAAATAAATGATGTTGCATATATAAGAAAATATTACAATAAATGCCTGTATTTGTGGCATAGTTTATATATATTCACAAAGTAAAACCCATTAACTGCAGTCACTTTGATAAATCTCTATAAAGAATATAAGAGATATAAAAAGTTCAATTAACCAAAAATAATTAAAAAATATTTTTTTTTTGCTGTCTTTAATTACACTATGAATTAAACTTGATCTCATATAAGTAATTAGCAGCGTTAATTTTACTTAAATTTGTATCCTCACTTTATGGTTTTGTTATTATTCATGACTATTTTATATTAATTGACAAATTGATTTTTCATTTTTCATGTTGTTTGCAGAATTACATTCTCATTTTATTTTTAATATAATTTTGAAAATTTTTCACTTGAATATCTTATGGGTTATTAGTGCATATTTTTGAATTTTAAGTGCATGTTATATTCGCATATTTTATATTTTTTTGTGTGCATAAAATTCTATGCTCTGCTATCTTATGGGTTTTTGGTGCATATCTTTGAATTTATGTATATTTTGAATTTATATATTATTGCATGTTATACTCACATATTTTAGAATTTTTAGTGCATAAAATTCCATGCACTGTTAATAACAATTATAACTTTCTTTTTTTTGCAAAATTATATTTCTATTTTATTTTTAATACAATTTTGAAAATTTTTGTAATTGCATATCTTATGGCTTTTTAGTGCACATTTTTTTAATTTTAAATGCATGTTATGTGCGCATATTTTAGATTTTTAGTGCATAAAATTCCTTAACCTGTTAATAACAATTAAAACTTATTAATAAACAAAAAAAAATAATTGACAACTTGATGCCCATATCGGCTCCCGCCAACTCTCACTACCTTTCTCACTGGACTCCAAAAGTACAACTAATTAATTTGTATGCAATTAGCTGATATTTGATATCGTAAGGTGTAATAAAATATTTTTTTATTCAATGTCAGGAATTGCTTTCACCTACTGAAATAATATATAGTGCAAGTGAAGGATCTCATTATGATGTGTTAGAAAATCGGTGCAGCATACTTTGTGGTTCAACATAATCTCCTTCGATTATCGCAAATCTCAAAGTTCTCTAAACCACAAAGTATAAATTTTCCCACGGCTATTTTTAAGTAATTGATACCTTCATATATTGGTTTTAGTCTATGCCATGTAAAATCTCTAAGCATGACTTAAAGCACGCCTTTAGGCGCACATTGTAAACTTTTAGTTTGTTTACACCAGCGGAGATTGTTTTCGTTGAGAGAAAAGTTGTTTTACCTTATTGGTACAATATGATTCATTTAGTAGAGAGTTTGTTTTTAAATTTTAAATAAAGATCTTAAATTACAACTAGATGTCGCAATCCTTACTATGACCGCCGAATGTCCAACATTTGATTTTTTCAGCATTGTCACCGGTATCTTGTAAATTGGCTTATTAATTATATAACCCCATACAGAAAATCCTTGGTGGCCGTCTGACAAGTCTGAAACGCGATATAAGGTGTTTACCAAAATGATTTCTCAATATAAACATTGCAAGGCAAGCTGTTTATGTAATTGTCACTGACATCATGAGCATTAACTGCAGCCTACAAAAATTCCGTTATCTTGGTGCAGTATCACCCACCATTGAAAGTTATGTTCTCCTCAGTCTCATTTCTAACGAAATACTGACCGATGATTCCACCAGCCCATACATCCCATTGAACAGTAAATTTTTGTGGATATAACTTTGGTTCGAGAATCTCATCGGATGGCTCATTAGCTCGAATGAGCCAATTTGGTCTATTGACGAAACAATTAAGGCAAAAATGTGCTCAGTCACTGAACACATTTTGCGCGAAAACAGCGGGTCAGCAGTGAACTGTTGTAGAGCCTTATAATAATGTTTTGGAGACGTTTTTGGGAGTGTGTGGCCTTCCAGAACAAATTGCCAAACAATGTAGAATAAAAATTAAATATCAGCTTGACATCAGCCATGCGTGATCTGTTACAGAATAATGAATAAAAAAGAATCCTCTAAATGAATCACCCTTCACATATATAGATCCTAGCGCTAGAGGCGCATTCTTATACAGGTATAAGCTAAACAAACTAAAAAAACCACCAGAAAGAAAATTGTAGTCTGGAAAACCGACTTACATATACCCTCACCGTCAGTAAAACTATAAATTTTCTAGTATGTTAACATTATTACTCGATTTCCAAAGTGGGCTACGTGGTACATTTGTATGGAAGGTACCAGAACGGACGTGGCTAGACTTTCAGTTTTTTCTCCAAAACTTTACCCTGTTTTAGCTTTTCTAAATTCAGAATTTGGGCACGATATATTAATAATATTAACCATATTAATCGATTTTTAAATTAGGCGGTACCACATAGGTATGGAAGGTACCAACAGTTGTGACCTCCCAACAAAGTTGTGTTTTAAGCTTTTTTTTTTAATTGGGCCCAAAATGTCTCATACGGGTAGTAGCTAGAGGGCTAAAGTGTTCCGAGGAAATATTCCCCGGATAGTTTTAATATAGGTCTCCGAAGACTTAAACTATCCCAAATGTAGTTTTACATATGATTTTTCATATTCTTTGACTCGACTTTTGACCTAAAATAACAAATTTCAAAACACAATAAAAAAATTTGGGGCATAGTGGAGCAAAATGGAGTTTAAGGTTTTGTTACTGAGGTTAAATGCTATCGTTTGATATTAATTTGTGTAATTTAGATTTTGTTGCTCAGGGTTATGGGAGTATATTAAGGATTTGTCAAACTCTAAAATAACGCTATGCAAAATTAACAAACCGACATGCAATTTTTAAAAATTCATATTTCGAAAAGCTTTCCTATGAACTCAACAGCGTGTAAAGTTGGTAACAATGGCAGAATTCTCCCAAAAGATTGTATAGTATAATTTACACTTTAATGTCATATATAATAGACACCGCTTACTGCAACCGCAATAGACTGCGATGATGTAAATGTATAAATGTTACATGCAAGTTCTAAGTAAACATACAAATACACACTTAGGTAGTTTACTTACTTTATTTTAACTACATTCTCGACGACATGCCATTCAGTATGCTGTCCATTAAATAAAACACTGCAAGACTAACTTGAAAATGTCAAGTGTTCAACTATCACTACAACAAGACAACAGGTAGTCCACCTACCTGTTCTGCCTTTTAACTATTGATGTCAAGTTTACACTTTACGTTTTACTGTTGTAGACAACTTTTATACAAGACCCTCTTTTAAATTTTACAACTTTCTGCATTTCGTTACATTCAAAATTCTGCCAAAAAAAATTCTTGTTGCGTGGTCTACACTTACCGGTAATCCTATCTAAATACCACAAATGTGTTGCATATGTTTTGGGAGCTTTTATCGCAAAAAACTGTGGCATTCTTTTTATAGTTATTTTTCAAACAGCAAAACGTCCAACCTTCTATTCGTGGCTTACCAACAAATCCAGTAAATTTGTTATTCTACAAAGAACCTGAAAACTGTGAAACTTTTCTGTTGTTTCAGTTGAAAATGCATTTTTCTCTGAAAGCAAAATAAACGCAATAAAGTTTAGCTAAACTTTCGCTGGCATCATAAAAGTAATATGAGAATGCCAGTTTCAGTGTAGTTGTTGAAGAAATGAGAATAATTTCATTCAAATAAACATTAAGTTGATGATGGAAAAAAACAGAAAAAATATATTGGTGCATAAAGAAATCTTAAAAGTTTTAGTCGTTGATTCGTCGTTGCCTTTCTGCTACTACTTGCACAACGCGAACATTTTTCCGAGAATACTAAATTAGCTCTTCGTAATCTTTCCTTGACTTTAGTTTCTAACAATTACCTGGCACTGAGCGCTTGCCAATCTCTATCTTTGAAAGTTAATTAATAATAGTCAATGCGGTGGTTATTAATCTCCTTGAGTTTGATATTATCAATGCTTGGTTGGAAGTATTGCTTACACCATCTGACAACTGATTCTATTTATAAGCTGCTAAACAAAAGCGGAAATATTATGAACGATCTGCATTCCTTTTGTAATGATTTTGAGAATACGAGAGATGATTATAACAGCCTTACGCATTGTAACACATACAATACTATGATGTACTTAAGTTTCAATCAGTTTTAGCAAAAGGATTTAATAAGATTCAATGAAGAAGGTATAATGCCATGTTGGCTAGAGTTTATATTTCCATTGTCTTTATGTTTAGCCATTTTTTCAATTATAGTCGAATTGCATAAGGTGACTTATGACTTTATTTATTAGCATTTGCGTTTTATCATCAGCTAAATCATAATGAGGGAAAAATAAATATTATAAGCTTTAACTAAATACATGGTTAAAGCTACATACAAAGTAGGTGAGACTTTATTTCTCACTTTTACTTAAATGAAATGCCTCTTGTAATCGATTGTATGGTTTCATATGACCTAAAAGTATGCAGCATTTTAGCGGTGACAAATATTGATGACTTGTTTTTACGGCAGTAAGAAATGAAAAATAGTATGACACCAATGTCCAACTCTTTTAAACATAAAAAAAATATTTACAAACTATCAATAAAATATATTGCCGTGATCAACAATATTTTTTTTACAATATCTTTACATTAGTATATATCTTCAATATAATCCTAAAACGGCAGCAATTCAAATTCAACCCTTGTCTTCTCTGCTCGTTAAACGCAGCACCACTTCTCAACCCATTACATTTTCTTTGAGGTTTTCGAGTGTAATTAAAAAGTTAAATCCACCATGACAATTTGCCTGTGCTTTAATCGCCCTCTACCACTTTTGTGTTCGTTTTTTTTTTATCGATTTCGCCATCTCTCTTTATATGTACGTTTCCTTTGCTCTAACTCTATAATATTCGAATCATTGCGCCTCAGTTGTTTGCTATTCTTTACCTTGTACGTCCTTGTTATAATATCTTTCACTCTTTGTCAACGGGTTTTCCGTCCATTTACACTTCAATTACTGGCAGTATCTAAATGAACTTTAAAAAACAACTACATACCACATTTTCAGAGTAAAAGATATTTTTTCAATTTCATTAAAGTGGTGAATAGCCATAGATTTAAAGAATGTTGCCTACCTTAAGGCTTTAATAACCAATTACTACATAAGGGAAACAAATTCAAAACAGAAAAGATGGACAATTTTGTTTGTATTATATTTAAAATATTGTGAGAACATTTAAAAGAACAGTTGTTGTACAGCTTTAATCGAAATCTAGCAACAACAACAACAGACGAAATCCTTGCCGTATTAGTGGTTTGCTAACTCAGCTAACCTAATTTCCAACTTGTGTTACAGGATTGTAGTGTGGGTTTTACATTTTTCTCTCTGGAAACGTCATCCTACAGCTTTGCTCGACGTTCTTTGGTGGCTGAGCGTAGGTAGGAGGTATTGGTGGTGTTGTTGTTGTGGTTCGATGTATTTCAGCTTTGTTGCTCGCCCCCTTGTTTGCCGTGCTGCACACAGTAACCTTAGAGTGTAGAATATTTAGAAGGGAATTTGGGTAAGTAAATACCATTTGTTGGGAAAATGCAAATTCAGCTGTTGCACTAGACAAACTTGAAAGAAATGACGAAAATACTTTAGTGAATAGGGCTTAGTTAAATGTGCGAATAGTGCGAATGAAAAGGTGGCATTTACAGGGAGGCAAAAATATGCAATGCAACAAGTCAGCGGGCAATAGTCTACGCTGTGAGGTAGTGTCTTTGGATAAGCTTTCGATGAAAAGAGTTTTACTTCAAGTTTTTTAATTTGGTTTTCATATAAAGTTTAAGTCATCTATGAAACTGCACTGTGCAAATTTTGCCAAAGCCGCGCGATTTGTTTTTTGTTATGATAGCTAAAACAAACATTTATATAATAATGGATGGCAGAGTTTAGACGAGACCGAACGAGCTGCCAAGACGACCACTGTAGCGTTCGACACAGTAGTGTTACGAACATTCTCAATATGGTATTAGCTGAATAAGAGTGAGCCAGATAAACTGATGACTTTTCAAAATATATCATAAATATTTAAAGTACTTAAAACTTACACAATATTTTAAATTTAAAAATATTAAAAATATTAAAAATATTAAAAATATTAAAAATATTAAAAATATAAAAAATATAAAAAATATTAAAAATATTAAAAATATTAAAAATATAAAAAATATTAAAAATTTTAAAAATATTAAAAATATTAAAAATATTAAAAATGTTAAAAATATTAAAAATATTAAAAATATTAAAAATATTAAAAATATTAAAAATATTTAAAATATCGTTCTTGATTTTATTTATTGTTGATCTGTAAAGAATTATGATATTGTCATAGTTCGGTTTGAGATCAGTTCTATTGGCAATTATTTATTATTTTATTGAGATCAGCAATAAACTATGAGAATATCATAATTCTTTACAGATCAACAATAAATAAAATCAAGAACGATGAATACACTGAAGGTACACAGAACGGGGTTGGCACTTTGTCAACAACAAAACTCCTGTGCAATTGTGTCCGATGGACACATGCATAGGCAAGTGCTTGTGTGTGTATTATGTTGTCAAGTTGTGCGCTTCGAGGATGCTTTCTTCGCACCGGAGGAAAAAGTTCCCATTAACTTTGAGATACTTTCTTCCATTAAGGTTAGTGATGATAGAGGAGAAGGCACAGCAAAGGGCGCTGACGAGACATTGTAGTTAATGTCGAAATGACGTCATACGCCTAACCTGCTGTCAACATAATACATTTCACAAACTCTTGAATAAAAACCTATTGGCAATAATAAATAATTGCCAATAGAACTGATCTCAAACCGAACTATGACAATATCATAATAATTAAAATATTAAAAATATTATAAATATTAAAAATATTAATAATATTAAAAATATTAAAAATATTACAAATATTAAAAATATTAAAAATATTAAAAATATTAAAAATATTAAAAATATTAAAAATATTAAAAATATTAAAAACCGAACAATGAAAAACATATTCATATTTCTAACAGATCAACAATAACAAACAAGAGCATACATACACGGGAGGTACACTGGGTTGGCATTTGATGCCAAAAACAATTCTATGCAATTTTGTCCGATGGACAAAGCATAGACAAGAGCTTGTGTGGATTATGTTGACGTTGTCTTCGTTGATACCATTTTCGCACCGGTGTGTGTGAGCTTCACATTGATTGTGTGAAGCTTTTAACACTTAAGGTTGTGATAATGAGTGGAGAAGGCACAGCAAACGGCACTGATGATGATGGTTTGGCAACCATCGAAATAGCTATCTGCCCTGCCAGCTGTCAACATAATCCATTCCACACAACTCTTGTAAAACAAATTCTATTAGCGATAATAGAAAACTGATCTCAAACCGAACAATGAAAAACATATTCATATTTCTAACAGATCAACAATAACAAACAAGAGCATACATACACGGGAGGTACACTGGGTTGGCATTTGATGCCAAAAACAATTCTATGCAATTTTGTCCGATGGACAAAGCATAGACAAGAGCTTGTGTGGATTATGTTGACGTTGTCTTCGTTGATACCATTTTCGCACCGGTGTGTGTGAGCTTCACATTGATTGTGTGAAGCTTTTAACACTTAAGGTTGTGATAATGAGTGGAGAAGGCACAGCAAACGGCACTGATGATGATGGTTTGGCAACCATCGAAATAGCTATCTGCCCTGCCAGCTGTCAACATAATCCATTCCACACAACTCTTGTAAAACAAATTCTATTAGCGATAATAGAAAACTGATCTCAAACCGAACAATGAAAAACATATTCAATATTAAAAATATTAAAAATATTAAAAATATTAAAAATATGAAACATATTAAAAATATGAAACATGTTAAAAATATTAAAAATATAAATATTATTAAAAATATTAAAAAGTAGTAAAAATACTAAAAATATTAAAAATATTAAAAATATTAAAAATATTAAAAATATTAAAAATATTAAAAATTTTAAAAATATTATAAATATTATAAATATTAAAAATATTATAAATATTATAAATATTAAAAATATGAAACAAGTTAAAAATATGAAACATGTAAAAAATATTTAAAATATTCAAAATATTAAAAATAAAGAGAATAATACTACTATTATTGAACTTTCTTTTGCACTTCTGTAATTTATTGTTTAAACATAATAGCTAACACATAAAATTTTTTCCGTTTTTATCTTTCTGACCACTATTTGGATAACACAGGATGCCTGCAGAGAAAGCGTAACTTTTATAAGCTACTGTACACAATGTGTTCAACATTAACCACCTTAAGCCCTCCCACTCTCTTCTCTTTAGTACTTTGAATTATAACCTACTTCAAAACTTCTCACTGGGTAACTAATGACACCGTAGGTACATCAAATACTTCGTAAGACAGTTTCTGCATATTAGGTAACTTTTTTTTGTGCCCTTCAAACACTCACTACTACGTGAATTGTTACAGGAATATGGTGCAACGTCAACTCGTTGTCGTAGTCCTTACAAAAGCCATCACGCTCGATGCCAATATCGTAATCATCAACGACATGAAGTGGCTGTTGAACACATGTACCCACATATTTGCATACTTCATTTAAAACGCCAGGTATTTGAGAACAGCTCATGATTACCTCAAGAGAGTGTGAGAGAGAGAGTGAAGCAGTATGAGATAGACTGCCAATCAGGCTGCAGCAGCGGTAAAAAAAACAACTTCTATGCAATGCAAACTCTTGATGGCACATGTTCAAGAAAATACTTAAATTCCCGTCCAACAATGTAATGTAGTATGTACTTGGATATCGATATGAACTTTTATCATATCGATGTGCTATGCAGCTAAGAGGATTAGACGTAAATGATGCGTTTCAAAAAGTTTTGCTGGGTTAAAGCCTTTTATCGCCGCTAGTAGTCTGAAGTAGTAGACCGAACGAAGTGCACTCAAGTAAACTTCATCGGGATGAACATTTACTTTCGTGTCATTGCTGACAACCCATCACAGAGCAAACATTATTTTAAAAAGTGTAACACAGGAACTTGCAAACCAACAGTCAACATGCCGGAAACGTGAGGATTTTACCTCACGTGGCCTTCTCCTACGGCTGCGGCATTAGGAATGTAGCCAACTATAGCTATCAGATTAGCTCAGGGACATAGATTTCACTTTTTATGGGTCACTAGGAATAAAGGACATTAAAATGTATTTAAACGGCAACAGCATTGGCCAGCGTTTGTGTACAAAGTTAATGTGATATCTACCAAGAGTTGGAAATGTATTGTTTTCTAATTTAGTTTGTATTCATGCGTTATCTTATGGCTGTACCCATTCGTGCCTTATGTTATTTCACGCTAAAGCATCACGAAACAACATAATAGTAAAATGAAATGTTTTACGTTTATGCTCATTTAACAATAGTTGTATTTGTCGGTCTTGACCTGCAGTTCCTACAACTTTAGCTGCAGTATTTCTTAACTAGTAGCTAAGCTTCACCACTATTGTAATAGTCGTTAATTATCTTTTTTTCTTGGTGTCTTAAGATATAAAAAGTGGTAATTTTTTTCAACTTGTTTCTCTGGTATATCTTGCTTTTTTATTTACACAAAAATGATTTAGATACCAGTAGCTAATTCCGGTAATCGAACAATACAATTTAAAAATCTTAGTTTATGCTGTAAAACTTTACGAACCACAAACAAAATTACATGAAAAATCTTAAATGTTGATAGCAGATGGCGCCCCTGTACCTGCTACGACATAAAAAGTTTCCACCTTACAGATATTTTTATAAATCTTTGCTAAAGCTCATCTCACACAATCTTACACACGTTATCTCTTGTTATATATGAAACACCATGTAGCCATAAAAGCTTCCCGATGTAACATCAAAGCTTTTGATATCTTATACCCGTTAGAAAGTTCAACAACTTTCAGGTGTGTGTATACAGTAATTACTCTATGCACAGAAAAATTATTTGAAACCACAAGTATATTCCGTCAAGGCGTTTCTTGAAATATTTGGCGTAGTTATTCCATCCCAATACCAACCCTGTACCCTTGATTTGAGTCATTGTAGAAGTGACGAAGTGATTATCCAATTTGTAAATAAATTTGTTCAAAACGATTTTCTATTAAAACTTTGATGATTCTTGGATTTTTTACTCTTTTGTGAGGGAACTGAATTAAAGCTTTTTACCTTCAATATATTTGAATCCCTCAGAAACTTAACGATACTTCAATTAAGAGTGAAAAATAGCTTTTAGGAACTGTACGGAACTTATCGAAATATAAATAAGTATCTAGAGAAATTTCATAGGGAAGCAACTAAATACTCTTGGATATAATACTAAAAACAGGGCGACATTTGGCTATCAACAATTTTCGATGTAGTAAATTTAATTTTACGCAAGGTAAGCACAGCAAAGACACAATCCACATAAAAATGTGTTACGAGCCAGAAACCGGGACATTGTTTACGAAGGTGTTCCGTGTTGGGCCCGGCCGTATATAGGATATAGGATATAGGATATAGGATATAGGATATAGGATATAGGATATAGGATATAGGATATAGGATATAGGATATAGGATATAGGATATAGGATATAGGATATAGGATATAGGATATAGGATATAGGATATAGGATATAGGATATAGGATATAAGATATAGGATATAGGATATAGGATATAGGATATAGGATATAGGATATAGGATATAGGATATAGGATATAGGATATAGGATATAGGATTTAGGATATAGGATATAGGATATAGGATATAGGATATAGGATATAGGATATAGGATATAGGATATAGGATATAGGATATAGGATATAGGATATAGGATATAGGATATAGGATATAGGATATAGGATATAGGATATAGGATATAGGATATAGGATATAGGATATAGAATATAGGTTACTAGTGGATATAGTAATAGGATATAGAATATAGAATTTAGAATTTAGAATTTAGGATATAGAATATAGGATATAGGATATAGGATATAGGATATAGGATATAGGATATAGCATATAGGATATAGGATATAGGATATAGGATATAGGATATAGGATATAGGATATAGGATATAGGATATAGGATATAGGATATAGGATATAGGATATAGGATATAGGATATAGGATATAGGATATAGGATATAGGATATAGGATATAGGATATAGGATATAGGATATAGGATATAGGATATAGGATATAGGATATAGGATATAGGATATAGGATATAGGATATAGGATATAGGATATAGGATATAGGATATAGGATATAGGATATAGGATATAGGATATAGGATATAGGATATAGGATATAGGATATAGGATATAGGATATAGGATATAGGATATAGGATATAGGATATAGGATATAGGTTATAGGATATAGGATTTGGGGTTGTAGGTTATAAGATTTAGAATATTATTTTTCAATGTTCGCATTAGTTGAACTGAAAAATTCGCTACTTCGAAAATGCGAATGCCAACAAATTATGGTGTAATCCCTTAATTTCCCTTTTTACCCCATGAATGAGGTATGGAATAACATCTCGCTTTGTTGTGAACTAACACGCTATCTAGTTTAGATTCACAACTAACGGAACCTACTTGTTTATCGACGAATGTGAACGTCAGTTGAAGAAGCGTTTACTAGACATGCCGAATGTCTCAACACTATACTGCGAACTTGATGTCTACAACATCGAGGGGGCCGGCAATGAAGAAAAATTAAGATGACGGCCGGCCCCAATCCCTATTAATGTTATAATTATCAGTATTTATCTGTTTGTTTGAGTGTGTGTTTGTGCCTCAGTGACGAGTTACTCCAAAGAGTTATTATTCAATACCCAGGTATTAACGAGCACTATAAATACAAATTTTCAGTCAATATGTATTTATTTTTTTTTCTGTGCTCAACGAGGGCGTGGAAATCTGTCCTTAGACCCAGAATGCTAAATTTGGGATAGCGATGGTATTTGGGACTATAGATTTAAATTTGCAGAAAACACTTTCGTTCAGTGGGCGTGGCAAAACTAGAATAATAAAATTTAGTACACAGATAGTAGCCGGCGTAACAGATATGGATATTTAGACGAACATTCTGTTTTCGATCAGTGGGCGGACGTTCTTGTGTGTGATGGTGAACATTTAACTTTCGACCAGAGGTCGGAGGGGGCAAGGTAGATGTGTTTTTGTTATTTTCCATTTGCGGGCATAAGTGCGCGTGGCGTAAGTCGGCTAGAGGTATAATAACATATACTACTCGGCATTTTGTATTTTGGTCAGTGAGTAAAGGAGTGCACAGTGGGATGGCTTCAAACATTTAAGTGCAAAAACTATAAGGAGTGTTAGTAGAGTTATCAAACTTAGGGCCGGCTCTCCCTCCCACAACACTTTTTTGATCGACTTATGAAAACAGACAGAGAAAGAGAGTGGAGAGTCTGATTACGATGAATGTTCGTCTTTTATACCAAAAATTACCAAAGGTGAGATACCATAATGACCTTATTTCACTTCATCTGTGGTAATAAACCCATATGGTAGTAAAGCAATATGGTCTTATAAACTATTCGAAAAGGAAATAAGTTCATATGGTATTATTACCTACGGCACCAAAAACTGTTTTTATTTTAAAATATTTAACTATGTTCCCATCTCTGACCCACAAAGAACATTTCGAATTTGTAGTAATCTCTGATTTAAAATTGTATTCGAAACATTACCCACAACCCAGAAATTATTTGTAAATTCCACAGTGTTGCCTTCTTTGTAAGACATGCAGTTAAGTGAAAATAATCTCCCACAATGTTTCTTCGCAGAATCATACAAATGCAGCCAGCGAAGAAATCCCAGCCAACTTAAGAACACCAATACTACTTAATAATGAAACTGATCAGCAACAAAGAAAATCATCTTAAATTAGAATGAATAAAAACAATCCAAAATTCCGTAACATGAACACAATTCAACAATTTGCATCAGTTCTATGTGCTACTGCCCCAAGCCCCATAACTCATTGTCTGACTACCGCATATGATTTAGGCACAGTGGGGAGTCATTGATGATTGAGTACACAAGATGGGGACGGTAGCACACATTGCAAAAAAGAAAAACAACTAGCAATTTTCACAAATTCACTTGCACACATGCACAACACTCTGACACAGCAAAACCATAGACCACATGGAAAATATCTCAAAAGAAAAAACTTTTTAAAGTTTTTTTCACCACTATTGAGCATGATGTACCCGCTCTTACTACTTAACGCCCTTACCATCTCGATAGCTTATGAATCTGAAGTGATGGCATATAAGTCTGTAATGGACCAATATGATATGAAGTAGGCATGCGATACATGTCTACGCATACGTATGGTCAATAGCACCAGCTACGGTCAGTTTTACTGAGAATATTTTCCCATTTTGAATTCTATCGCCCCAACCGCCCCACTTCCTTGTACACATGACCTTCAGATAAGAAGTATTTTTGTGGGGGACACAATGAACAACAGCAACAACAACGTCAGCAGTAACAACAGCAACTAAGTTGGAAGTAATCTTTCGATTTGGTTGGCAGCAACTGAACCATGTGGGACTTATTGAATAGTGTTTAAAACGCAGCAAAGCTGTTGTCGGATTTGGCTAAATATTTGTTGGATAATAAAAGCCATTGGCCATTGATTTAAAGGTCCTTTTTGCCCTGTGTTCGATTATTGAGTGACACACGCACACGTTTACTGTAAAAAGTTTATGAATTTTAAAGAATGTGTCAACAGGGAGGAGATGACAACGAGGAAATTTTGAAAGATAACTTTTAACTGGGAAATGGACTATAGGGAATGAAATGACTGATTTGTTGCTAACTGTGAAAAATGTACAATCATAGTGCTATGAATGTTTCATTAGGCTAATATTTAGTTACAGTAATAGTTATATGCACTTTCATTTCAAAAATCGGAAACATGGTAGAAAAACACTTGTCACAAACCTATTCCTGTAACATTTTAAAATTATTTCCATTTCGTTGGAGATAATTTTATTTAATACTAGTGGACACAGTAATGCTTTGCCATTGCATAGTTAACGGATGTAAAATATTAACAAAGTGTAGCATATTTTAGGGATCTGACTTACTGTTATAACTGCTGTATATGCCAGTACTATTTGTTTATTGTGTTTTATTTGTATATAGAAAAAAAATTAACAAATTCCGTCTTTTTATCCATATCTTGAGTGTAGATAACTTTCTGTGTATCAAATAGTGCTAAAGTTCCCTATTTTCTACAAACTTTTGTCTCGCCTGTGTGCTTGTCTGCAACATTGAACTTAGGTACACATCTAAATTGATCCCCTGGGATGATAAATTCGTTATTTACGGCTTGCTCAATTCAGTGTGATATGAACATTTCAACGAGCGGAAGCTCTAACAAATTATCAATCAACTGTCATCTGAAATTGAGACGAGAACCAAAGCATTGATTTGAAAATCAAAACCAAACACAAGTCCTTATGCTGTAACATTATACACTACGGTGGTAAGAACAAATGAAATTTAAAGAATAATAATGTTCAACATTATTATTATTGAATTATAAATACGAAACACGTATAACAGAAAAACATAATATCTTACAGTTACAAGCAGCGATATGAACTTAGCAACAAAGTAAATTGTTGGTATATTAGGTGATAATATTACTATAGATGCCTGAGATGGTGATGCAGATTTATGTCATAGTCCCTCTGTACGGGCTACAACTTTCCTGTCACTCAATGATAAACTTCAACTTAAACGAGGAGTGAAAAAAAAACACTTTCTAAAAATATTTTATTACACCAACATTTCAAGCACTGAATTCACAAAATTCTGACTGGTTGCCTTGACTACCAAATTTCTTCAACAATTACTTAATGTTTCCACTTTGCCTCTCCTTCAGACGTTAGCAACCTCAATGTACTGAAGCATCATCAACGTTATCATTGTCGTCGTCATCAGCATCGTCATCATCATCATCTTTATAGACATGAATGAAATGAACTTTGACATTTATTTTAAACGAGATTTCGAAAAGTATAATTTCGATATTTCCAAGAACAATATGTGGGTACAATTACAGGAATTATAGATATGTACTCGTATCACCTTAGCACGATACTAAAATCTATTGAAATTTATATGCACACATTTGTGTACATTAAAATGTATGTACCTTAGGGTGGCACAATGTTGTTGGGTATTATAGTTATTACAGTGGAGCTTCTGAAAGAGCACCACATAAGGGTAATCTAAAAAACCTGTTATGAAAATATCGATTTTGGAACGGTTTTTTGGCAAACCGTTTCCAAACCCGGGTTTTGAATTTACAATAAGTTCCACAATTTTATCGATGCAGATGAATAACCGGAGCACAAACTTTAGTTTTGGTAACTTATTAAAAAAGAACAAAAGACACAATTTACGGGAACTTTAAAATCCCGGTTATAAAAATAACGATTTAGAACCGAGTATGTGAAATACGTTTTAATAATAATTAGGTTAAAATTTTGGCGAAGTTAATTAATAAAGCTGGTTATAAATGAGTACAAAATCTGGGTACTTTAAACAGCCGTTTATGAAAGTATCGATAAAGAACCGGTTTTTTGAAATGCCATTTCCATATCCGGTTTTGTATTTACAATAATTTCCACAATTTTATCGATGCCGATGGAACACCGGTGCACAAACTAGGTTTTTGGTATACAATTAAAAAATGGTCACAAAGCTCAATTTACGGAATCTTTAAAACCCCGGTTATGAAAATAACAATTTAGAACCGGGTTATTAAAACAGATTTTACATTCTAATTTAGTTCTAAAATTTTGCCAAAGGCAATTAATAAAGCCGATTATAAATGAGACCCGGTTTTTGAGAAAACGTTTCCCAAAACCGATTTTTCCATTTTCCAGTCAGTTCATTGAAAACAGGTTTTACATGTAAATTAAGTTCTAAAATTTTGTCTACGTCGATTCAAAAATCGGGCTCGTAATAATAACAAAAGATGGGTCATTTCAAGAACTGTTATGAACATATCTATTTAGGATCGGTTTTGCGCAAAGTCTTTAGCCAAATAAGGTTTAAATATACTAAATAAAGTTCAACAAATTTATGTACTTCAATAAAAAAAACCGGTGCTTAAACCCGGTTTTTGTAAACCAACTTAACAAAGTTGGTTCGACGTCTATAAAAAGTCGGCTATTAGAATGTTATGTAGAAGGTCGTTTCCTAAACCGGTTTAAAGTATAAATATAGTCCCACAATACGTCTATAAAAAGTCGCCTATTAAATGGTTAGAAGGTCGTTTCGTAAACCGGTTTAAAGTATAAACAAAGTCCCACAATATTCGAAAAAAATATACCGGTTTTTTAAACAGATTAGAAATACGAAGAGCTCCTTATAGTGGTCATTTTATGAAACGGTTAAAAAAATTTCGATTTACAACCGGTTTTCATTTCATTCATTAATGAAGTTGCAAAAAACGCAGAACTTAATGACCACAAAATAGGGTAATGTGAAAAATCGAACATAATCTTTGAAAACAGTTGTTATATATCCCAGTAGGAAGTGTCTGCAAGACATCGTTAAGGATAGGTGCACGACCATAGTAAATCGTTGATGACACGTAGGGGACCGTCCATACAAAACGTCGACGAAATTTTCATACAAGTGTCCGCTTTGTCATGCACGAACTGATGAGCGACAATGTCGGTCAAATTGTCGTTGATGCCTAAATAAGCGACATGTCGCCCACACAATCATGCACGACATAATGACCGACATTGTCGGTCAAATAGTCGTTACCAGTGCTTAATAAATTTAAAATAACAAATTGAAGTAGTTTTATTGAAAACGTGCGATACATGAACCGTCACGCACTGCTGTTTCTAACAAACTGAACATTTTTTGCTTCTACTTTCCTCTCTTCAATTTTATGTCGTTATTGTCCCGCGACATTAAACATTTTTGTTTGATGCACGACAACATTAGTATTTTGTCGGTCAGCTTGTCGTCAACCGAGTGTTTTGACGACAAGTTCAATTTTGTCTTGAGGACAGCGTTGACGACAAAGTCGTGTATGACGATACTTCCTACTGGGATAATATGAGTTCCAAAATTGGATCGACGTCAATAAAAAATCGATTCTTGAGAGGAAAAAATATTGATTAAATATCGGTTATTTAGCAGGTCGTCCCCCAAACCGGTTTAAAATATAAATAAAGTTTCACAATATTGTCGACGTCGATAAAAATATACTGGTTTTTGGAAACCGATTTGAAATACGAAGTGCACCTATAGTGGTCATTTTATGAAACGGCTATACAAGTTTCGATTTACAACCGGTTTTATACATTAATGAAGTTACAAAAAACCGGTTCTTAATGAGCACAAAATAAAAAACCGATTGTAACGGGTTTTTACGGCTTTTTAAAGCGGTTTTACATATAAATGTAGCCGAAGTGGACAGTAAACCGATTCTTAAATCCGGTTTTTTTAGGAACCGGTTCCCAAAACAGGTTTAACACATAAATTAAGTTTTTCAATTTAGTCGAAGTCAGTAAAAAAAAAGTTTTAAAACAGTTTAATTTACGCGGATTAACAAAAATATCACACAAAAATTTTGTTACACTATTTTTATGACGTTAATAAAAAACCAGTTCATAAGCCCGGTTTTAGACAATTGAGTTGTAAGGAACGAAGAATACAAATACTGGTAAATTGACAAACCGGTTATGAAAATATCATAAACCCGGTTTTTTGCAATAGATTTGTAAGATACGACATTTTGTGTTTAACAGATAAATGAAGTGCGAAAACCTTGTCAATATCTACAAAAAACCGGTTTTAAATCTTAAACATTAACACAAAATAGGGGTAATTTAAAAAAAAGTTACAAATATGTTGATTAAAAACCGTTTTTTTTGGAAACCGGTTTCAAAACCAGTTTAACACATAAATTAAATTTTATAATTTAGTCGAAGTTGTTAAAAAAAATCAGTTTTAATAGAGTTTTATTTAAAGGTTAAATAAATGCTCGATGAGCTCAAAACTAGGATCGGAAAATATTGTTTTTTAACCGGTTTTTGGTAGTCGGTTCAAAATTCGATATTACACAAAAATTAAGTTACACTATTTTATGGACGTTAATAAAAAACCAGTTCAAAAGTCCGATTTTTGGCAATTGATTTGTAAGAAACGAAGAATACAAATACTGGTAAATTGACGGACCGGTTACGAAAATATCAATGTAGGACTTGTTGTTTGAAAACCGATTTTACATAAAAATTTAGTTCCACATTTTCGTCGACGTCAGTAACAAAAATAGTTTATTACCCCGGTTTTTTGCAATTGAATTGTAGGAAACGACGAATACAAATACTGGTAAATTGACAAACCGTTAACGAAAATATTGATGTACAACTCGTTATTTTGTCGTAAATTGACAAACCGTTAACGAAAATATTGATGTACAACTCGTGTTTTTTAAATCGATTCTACATACAATTATAGTTTCATTATTTTGTCGACGTCAAACATAACCTGTCCCTAAATATGAATTTTGGAAACCGGTATGTAAAATACGATGAACACAAATACGGTTATTTTGTAAAACCGGTTATAAAAATATCGTTTTAGATGTTATTTGTAGAAAGCCATTTAACACATATAAGTAAAGATACCCGTATTTGTCGACGTTGAAAAAACCGGTTCTTAAACCCGGTTTTAGGAGTTGTACATTAGGCGAATGTAAGCGATGAAACGTAATTCCATACAAAAGTGTTATTCGTGCAGGGCTCCAAATATTAATTTTGAGCAAAATTAAATTAATTTTTTGACTCTTCTTAGACACTCAGAGAGTGCTCTTTAGTTGATTTCGCACGTCTTCGTAGATTTGACTGTGGTATGGGTGTGAGCGTGTGAAATGCATCCCTGGAACACAAATCTTCAATAAGTATATCTTTGTATTTCTTTTTTATTATAAACATACGCTTGTTTTGAAATATTATATAGAGTAATTTTTTTCGCCCTAACTAAATGAGCACTCGTATCCATACAAAATGCCAGCATACCATACCTGTGGTATACTAAACCCAACGCCCATCATGCTGTTGGCAACCCCATCATTGACTAGAATTCGTTCTCTTCAGTCAATTTTCCATCATTCAATGCAAAGTATAATTTATGCACAGAGGTATGTCAACAATTTTGGAATGTATTCCAATTGATCTAAAGATGATGATTATGACGGTGTGGAGGAGAATAAAAATGGAAACAGCAAAAGTGCAGACCAAAAAAACCACAACACCTCGAAATAAATAATCGATTTTATAGTTAAATAGTTAAATGGAATAACGAAAAGTTTTTTATGCAATCTGTAAAAAAAAAGCTCTGGGAACTACAAAAGAAATACACATAAGGACAATATAGTGAAAAAACTAAAATATCTATAAGAAACTTGGGTAACCAAAACCTTAAATATATGAATAAATTTTCTCTGTAAGCATTTAGCATTTGTTCGAATTATCATCATGTTTGATACCTATATCCTTTATCTAATTGTGAGCGGCACTCTTGTGAACTCTTGAGGTCCTTAAATAATATAAAATTTTAATTTGTTTGCTAAATGACTGGTCATGGTACAACAAAAATATCTATGTATAAATTTGTCTCTGTATCTATATATACTAGATACAGACCCCTACCGCTTTTATAATTTAGTAGTTATGTGTGTGTGTGTGTATGTGTTGGAAAAAAACTGAACGTAACCATACTTTAATGGCTTTATCAAGCTAAAGCTAAGTTCTATTTTAAACCTTGCGGACACAGAGTCCATCTCTTACGCACATTTATTTGTTGCACGCACACACACACACACACAATGCGTATAGTTTACTTATACACTAACAGTCCACCATGGTGGACTACAGAAATACCCAGAAACATTTAAACACCCATATACATACACATTGTATAGAATATACACAGATGATAACAATTGGTCTATTTAGATAGCACAATGCTTTAAAGAACGAAGAAACATAATTTTATGTTTTAGGTTGAACAGGTTGTGGTGTGGGTGGAGGTTATCTTTTATTTTTATAACAAACAAAGGCAGTTACATCGTAAGTGACCATTTTCAATATATAGAAATTGAAGACCAGTATATAATATTGGTATCAATGCACAAGAGTTAGAATGTGAATACGATAGCTTAAATTTATTGAAAGTTACAAGCAGCAAGTCTATGTGTAATAAATTTGTAATCTTTGACAAAGTTTGGTATTGCAGAAGTTTAAATTGTTAGGACGAATAGATTAATATTAACTGCCTTGTGGGGACCAGGATTCGATCCTTGTCATCTACATGTCTTTGATCGGCGGCCCTCTGTCTGTTGCCAACCGAATAGATTAAAATTAACTGCTTTGTGGGGACCAGGATTCGAACCTTGTCATCTACATTTCTTTGATCGGCGGCCCTCTGTCTGTTGCCAACAGCATCTTCGCAGCAGTCAAATCAAGTAAGGTCTTCTCAAACAGCTGACATTCACATTGGCTGTTAAACTGTAGGTCCCTTTGCGTGAGCCAAAAAACAAAAGCGCGTTAACCTCTCAAATGTAAGAAATTCAGCAATATCTCATTCTTAGAATGTAATATGCAAAAATTATAATACAACTAGTTTTAATACAATTGACTTTTCGATGTTTATGCTAAAATATGATATTTATGATATTTATGATATTTATGATATTTATGATATTTATGATATTTATGATATTTATGATATTTATGATATTTATGATATTTATGATATTTATGATATTTATGATATTTATGATATTTATAATATTTATTATATTTATGATATTTATGATATTTATGATATTTATGATATTTATGATATTTATGATATTTATGATATTTATGATATTTATGATATTTATGATATTTATGACATTTATGATATTTATGATATTTATGATATTTATGATATTTATGATATTTATGATAATTATGATATTTATGATATTTATGATATTTATGATATTTATGATATTTATGATATTTATGATATTTATGATATTTATGATATTTATAATATTTATGATATTTATGATATTTATGATATTTATGATATTTATGATATTTATGATATTTATGATATTTATGATATTTATGATATTTATGATATTTATGATATTTATGATATTTATGATATTTATGATATTTATGATATTTATGATATTTATGATATCTATGATATTTATGATATTTATGATATTTATGATATTTATGATATTTATGATATTTATGATTCTTAAGATATCTATGTATATATGACATTCACGATATTTATGATATATATGACATTTATGATATTTACGATATTAATGATATTTACGATTCTTAAGAATATGTGTGTGTGCATAAATATTTATGATATTTATGATATTTATGATTTTTATGATATTTATGATATTTATGATATTTATGATATTTATGATATTTATGATATTTATGATATTTATGATATTTATGATATTTATGATATTTATGATATTTATGATATTTATGATATTTATGATATTTATGATATTTATGATATTTATGATATTTATGATATTTATGATATTTATGATATTTATGATATTTATGATATTTATGATATTTATGATATTTATGATATTTATGATATTTATGATATTTATGATATTTATGATATTTATGATATTTATGATATTTATGATATTTATGATATTTATGATATTTATGATATTTATGATATTTATGATATTTATGATATTTATGATATTTATGATATTTATGATATTAATGTATTTATGATATTTATGATATTTATAATATTAATCATATTAATGATATTTATGACATTTATGATATTAATGTATTTATGATATTTATAATATTTATGATATTTATGACATTTATGATATTAATGATATTTATGATATTTATGACATTTATGATATTTCCGATATTAATGATATTTATGATTCTTAAGATATCTATGTCTATATGACATTCACGATATTTATGATATTTATGATATATATGACATTTATGATATTTACGATTCTTAAGACATTTATGATATTTATGTGTATTTGATATTCACGATATTTGTGATGTGACATTTATGATAATTATGATATTTATGATATTTAAGATATTTATGATTTTTATGATATTTCTGATATATACGATATTTATGATATTTATATATTTATATTAAATATTATAATATATTATATTTATGATATTAATATGTTTATAATATTCACGATATTTATGATATGATATTAATAATATTTATGAATTAAAGAATATTTACGATATATTATATGATATTAGAAATATTGATAATATTTATGGTATTTGTTATATTTATTTATGGTATTTATGATATTTGTTATACATATGATATTTCTGGTATTAACGATATTTATAATATTTGTTAAGGATATTTATGATATTAAGGATATTTTAAATATTTATGTTACTTATGATATTAAAGATATTTACAATATTTATGATATTCATGATATTTATGATATTAATGGTATATATGACATTTATAATATTTATGATATTTTTGGGATGATATTCATGATGTTTATAATATTTATAATGTTTAAGATATTTATGATACTTCTAATATTTACCATATTTATGATATTAATGTAATTATAATATTTTCGACATTTATGTAATATTATTAATGCTATTTTTAATCTTGGTACCATTAATGATATTTATTTTATAAATGATATTTAAGATATTAAGATATTTATAATATTTTTGATATTTATGTTATTTGTCATTTATCATTTTTTATTTACTATGTCATATTGTTTTAATACTTTTACATTATTTTTCACATTTCAAATTGTCTGTTCCTCCTTCCTCCTTTTCAATGAATTTACAACTTCAATATTATTTTACCAACCCCTTAAAATTTTACCCCATTGTGACTTCATCACATCATTGGGAATTATTTGCTTTGCTCGAAAATACATCACTGCATGTGGTCAAAAAGCTTTTAGTGCATTTCGGTATTTCAAAACTGTGACAAAGCTTTCTGACCCTCAGTAAACCCTAAATCAAATGATAAGAAACCAAAAAAATCAGTTGCAGTGAGAATCACAGAGACCGGAGAGACCTTCAATTGTTTTGATAAACAAAACGAAAACAGCAACAAACTGCATACAAGTGAGCGCAAGAATTCGAGAGATAGAGAGAGAGAGAGAGAGTATGCGCTTTTGTTATCCCCCAAGTGGGGATACAAATAAATCGAGCATGTTTATATATTAACAAAGAGCGACATGTATGCAATTTTGAGCGGAGAGAGTTTTAATTGTTTTTTTCTGCTCAGTTTGTATTGTAGGTGCACTACATTAGTACTAATGCAATTTTCCTGGGACAGCTGTTTTGTAATTGCTTTTAGGCTGCCTTTGTTGTTGTTATGATAGTTGGCATTTACTATCTCAGCAGCAGCAGCAGCACAAGCACTATACAACAGAATGTGAGAAACGCGCGCATATTGTGTATTTCAGAGAGCCTAGTTAACTTTTTAGGGTGGGGAAGGGGAGATTGGGTTACTCGCATTGCCACAACAATTGAAGGTATGTGAAATGTTTGATGTGAATGGCTGGCTGGCACGCCGACTAGCTAGCTGACTGTGACTGCAGTTGTGTGCTCCTTCAAATGCTCACTCATGAGCTGATGAAGATTATGAAGTGGAAAAATGTGTATCGCAAAAAAACCAACAACAGCAGAACGAGTACGAGTGAGCGCACCTAACGTAGTAGTATGAATTAAAAAAAAAAGAGATGAGGGTGTTTGCGGTTGTTGTTGTTGTCGGTTAGTGAATACCAACAGCAACAACAACGCCTGCGACAACATATGGCCGATTGCAATAGAGTTGCCAATGTTGGTTTATTTTTGAATAAGCGTAAAATATGTCTATAGTTTGGTTCAAGTAAGAAATGTATGGTCATTATAGGAAAATGACTTAAATCGGCAGTGCTGGCTATGTCACAATTTAAAAACAAATTTCAGGAAAACAAATTTATATGGCGATATGTACCATAAATGTAAAATAGAATTCGGTTAAGTGAAAATCTATATTTAAGTAAATTTTGATTGTAGTGCGTGACAACGACAGTACAGTGAGTAATCAATAGCATAGTTGATTAAACTTGTGAAATGTTGGGAGTTGAGTTAATTTAATTTGAAACTTGAAGATTTTCGGATGTAATGAAAACATGTTTTTCATGATGTTCTTCTAATATGTGAGCTAGTATGTTTTAAATTTCTTAAGGAATTCCCTGAGGAATTTGCTGGCCGATAATCAAATAAAGAAAACGTCCAATTCGTACTTTTTTATTTATACCTATATAAGAATTTTCCATGTGATAATTTACCGCCATTCAAAGTTGACTTATGTTTTGGGAATTTGTCATATAAAATATTAAGGCAAAATATGGTGAGTTATAACTAGAGTGTTCAAAAACGAAAACCGTCTAACCGGTTTCTTTTCTCCGAAACCGTATGCCGATTTCTTTAAAATTGCCAATTTCGAATATCCGGTTTAACCGGTTTTTTGATGTCGTTTAACCGGTTTATGTTTCACAGAACATTGCTAGGTGAATTATAGGTAAATCGGAAAAGAAGTTGTTTTTACCTATTCGATATTTTCTCAAATCTCAAAGGATGCTTTTATTAAAATTTTCTTATGCAATACGAAAATTTGTTTGGAAAATGCTGTTAGATGACTGTTTCCTCTCGTCTTTAAATGGGTGGGATGACTTCCGTATTCATATAAAAAAAACTTTCAATTGTCACCAATTGTCATCCAATCGCGAAAAAGGACTATGTCACTAAGATATAGTTGGGAACTCATCTTGTACTGGCTAGGAAGTCTTCCATAATTAGATGAACAAGTTTAAATGCAGTTATCTCCAAAACTCTCGATCGCAATAAGGAGTTTAAGTTATGATTACCATACAATAGTTTGGAAATAACCCACTTACAGTCGGGATCTAATTTTGAAATAGATTGGAATCTCACCTCGAAATAAGTATGAAGCCGTCGATATACATATGAAAAACTTTGTGCCTTAATTTCCTATGCTAAGGGCCCAGTGGTAGAAAGGAGGTTAATTTGTGGCATAAACAAAACATAAAAAGAACTACCACCGATTTCGATCCTGGACATAATGCTTAAAGCTAAACCGACAAAAGCATCAAAACTAAAGGTGCTTGTAGAAGAGTTCCTGACTTAAGAGCTGATTGTGGATTTCTCTATTGTAAAATCTGCAGCAACGTTACTGCAGCAGACCGTAGATTTCAAGTGAAACAACATGTGGAAAGTCGTAGAAGTCGTTCCGGTAGACTCTCAAAAGAACATGATTTTCAAGAAGAGCTGTGCCGAGCTTTTGTGTCTGCTGACATTCCACTTTACAAAATGAGAAATCAAAATATAAGATCACTTTTTGAGGAACCGGCTGTGGCATAATGGTTAGACCACGCGACTACCATACGGGAGATCACAGGTTCAAAAAAAAAATTCTTTCATTGTCGGCTCCCCTCGAATGTTGTTGACAGCAACTTCGCAGTATCAGTGTCGATTCACTCGACTTGTCTAGTAAGAGCTTCTCAAACAGTGACGTTCGCATTCGTCGATAAGCAAGTAGGTGCCGTTAGTTTTGAATCTAAAAATAGAAAGCGTGTTAATTCACAACAACGCGAGAAGCTATCCCATACCTCATTCATGGGGTGTAAAGGGAAATAAAGATTAAGTATTAAGTTTGAGGAATACACGGACTACCAAGTGCCATCCGAAACAGTTTTTCGAACTAAACATTTGAAAAATGTATACCACGACTGCATGGACAATATACGAGCAAAACTAAAAAATCTTTTTATATGGATCTCAATCGATGAAACTAAAGATGTAACAAGCAGAAATGTGGCAGACGTTATAGCAGGCGTATTAAGTTCAGACAAGGAAATTGCAAGTGAGAAAGTTTTACTACATACAGCAGCCTTGGAAAGGACGCCATGTGACGGATGCAGTTCCATGCATGGTAAAGGATATAGTAACATTTTATCTCATGGTCTCCATTGATTGTGTTAATTCTAGAGTGGAACTTTTTAAACAAACGTTTCCAGTCTTCCATTACCTCCAGAACCAATAACAACACGATGGGGAACATGGCTTGAATCAATTAATTACTATGCCAACAATTATGAAGACATTTTAAAGGTCCTAAGTGCATTAAACGATGAAGATGCACAATCCATTAAAACTGCAAAGGATGTATTGACAGACCTCCAAACTAGATCTGACTTGATTTATATTGCTTCAAATTACAGTTTTATTGCAAAACATATTAAAAATTTGCAAACATCAGGTCTTACGCTTATTGAACAAGTTCAGGAGTTTGAAGACACTTTAAATTGATTGATAACACATGGGAAATTCAAATACGTAATCAAAATTTTGCCATCAGGCATAGTTTTTTGGTTATTTGAGAATAAGTTTTGTTTTCCATTAAAAATTTGTATGGAGGCGATTGTTTAAAAAATTTAGTAAAAACAGGTGGCAACATCAGCAACATGCCTTTTCGGCTGCAATTATCGCCCTATTCTATTTTATTATCACCTTATTCTCTTTTTAATATTCTAATATTCTAAGTAAAATTGGGATGCAACATGTCCTTAAAAGTGCGTTTTTTGCCTCTTATTTGGATTTATTTTATTTAAATTCAAATAACTAAAAAACTGTGCCTTATTAAAAAAAATCTGAAAACATATTTAAAATCATTATATTAATAACCATAGTAATCACAATTCAGATACCCAGAAAAATATTCGCTGACAGCTCTGGAACATTTTAGGACACTGCAAGGATATTCAGCATAAGGTAAATAAAAAACTTTCCTAACTTGTTGTTCTAATTTTTCATGTTTTAAGCTCTACTAGTATCGGTTATTGTGTTTAGAAAGTATTCTGTTGGATCAAATAGAGTTTTCATTACATTTATGCAACATGTATTTTAATGCAACATGAAGAATGCTGAAAAAATTTAAATCAAAATAACTAAAAAACTGTGCCTGATGAAAAAAAATCTGAAAACATATTTGAAATCATGATATTAATAACCATAGGAATCATAATTCAGACACCCAGAAAAATTCAAAATATTTTTTTTTGTATAACAGTGTAATCTACCGGATTCCGATATTAATTTAATAGCAACAAAATATGCAATCAAATTATCTGCGCCAACATTAACATCAAAAAAAGATGTAAAGGAAATAGGAAATACTGTCCAATTACATCTGTGGATGTTGAAAGATTGTTCTCAATGTAGAAAAACATTTTACAATAAAAGACAACATCTTTTGTTCGATAATTCATCTCAATTTGTTGTAGTTTAGTAGTTTAGTAAAAGCAATCTCAAATAAAATGTTCAACATACAAAAACAACGTGATACTTAATAAAAAAAATATGAAAAAAAATTGTGTGACTTCAAATTTTTAGAGCATGTATTTGTTAAATATTTCATATTTCCGGTTGCCCTGGTTATAACTAACGGTAGAATTTAAATTAAACAAAAAAAATTTAATTTAAATGGCCAAATATTGTGCTTTAATTGCGTATAATTCAATATAAAGTTTTTTGTTTTTGTCTCAATAAAATAGGTGGTTTTTAAAAAGGTTCAACAATTCACGTAATTTCAAAATTTCTGATGTTTCTTGGGCTTAAACTTAAATCGGATACAGAACACATCTTAAAATGGTGGTCGATATTCATATAAATAACTTGAATTGCCTTTATCACATAAACTAAGCGCCCAATAGTTTAAACCAGGTTAATTTGTGATCATATCGATACCTTTAAACTTTGCTTAGTGTAATAGTAAGTTATAGTAAAAAAAAAACGTTCAAAGTGTCAGTAATATAGATTTCTCTTAACTAGTGTTTGGATTCACTAATCAACCTGAGAATTAAATGGGATATAATTTAAAGCAAACCGAATTCAAAAAAAATATTCTATTTAATTGAAAGGAAAGTATACTGAGTCAACTTACTTAACATACCTTAAAATTAAGGTATTAGTGTTCATAAATTTTCATATGTATTTCATATTTAATTTCATATTTAGTATCTTTACGGTTTTTTACAAAATATGTTATTCGAAATTGTGTTAAAAGGGTAAATTTTGAATACAATCGAAACCGGGTTTCTGAAAAATGTCAGTTTTTGAACACTATCGGCCTTATTCAAAAAAAATTCTAAAGTAGGTATGAAGCGTTCTCTAGCTAAAGTATTCTTCAGCTCTAAAAAACCTTTAATAAAAAATTGTATTCCTAAACGTTTTTTTCAGTACTTAAGCTTTATGTGTTCCGGTGGCAACGCCGACTGTTATTGGTCGTTACTGATGTATAAAAAAAGCTTTATAGTCGGATACAAAAGCTTTCTAATCGGATACCAAATATGTATTTGCACTTACAATAAACTATGAACATTTCTGTAGCTCAATTTTTCATTGACTACGATTCTTATGACGATAAGAAAGACGTTAAAGTAAAAATTGTATTAAAAAATTTTATTTTCTTTTCCTTATGTTAATATAATATTCGGATACCGATTACATTTTTTTCTAGTTTTGATTGTTTATACATCACGAATATTATTTCATTATTTACAAATTATTTTTGAAGAATTTTGGAGAAATATTTTTTAAAATGGAATTCATGAATGAAAAGTGTCTATTTAGATACTTTTCTATGTGCGCGATGATTAAGAAGAAAATTTCCTACACAACGAATGCACGCAACAACTCTTACCAATAGAAAAAATGCAGGAAAACTCAAAATAAAGATCTCAAATTTATGAATATAGAATAAATTGTACAAACGTCAAGTAATAGCATGCTTAAAGTGGAGACAACCCTACTTTAACTTATTGAAGATGTAAATCGTTTATGAATATTGTTTTCTCAAAATTTGCTTAAAAATGGCTTGTAAATCTCTTATAAGTTTTTATGAATAAGGCCGTATGACTGTTTACATTTATTGGCGAATTCATTAATACTTTCTATAAAAGCATACCTATACAACCAAATTTCCTATTTCCACAAGGAGGCAATTACGATAATGATACTCGTACATAAATTATTTCACTTAAAAATCGTTCAAATTCATTAACTCAGAGAGGTTTGCATTTTGGAGAGAGCACATACGGTCATATAGGGTTATCAGCCAGTTCACCTGACTGAAATTTCTGTGCTGGTTTTCTATCTAAAGCTACCATTCAAAAAAAAATATTTAAAAGCTATCAATTCACCCTAATGAAATATAAAGATCAGACATAAAATATACCTTAATTTAGTATAACATCTTTAAATTTTTTTATTTTTATTTTAATTTTAATTTTGAAAATTGTATAATTTATAAAAAGTCATATTCTTCCAAAAATAAGAATTCCCCACCAGTTGTGAAATAAACCTCTAGTAGGGATTATTAATGCATCGATGAAATCAAATAACTCCCAAAAAAAATAAATTGGTTAAAAAAAGTACATACAAAAGTTATTTCATATGAAATTTTTTCTACTTTTATATGAATTTATTGTTGAATGGATTTATTTCATTTATATTTTATTTACAACAAGCCGACTATTTCCTCCAGTTTACCCAACCAAGAACTTATATATCATACCTACTGCAGCCCCCTTCACAAAATCTGTTGCAGTGTTAAAACATTAAAGTGCTATAACTGGCAACACTGCCAGTTACGATGTTACTCTTGTTGTTGTTGTTGGTACTGTTGACGCTGCTGCTGCTGCCATCGTCGTAATGTTTTTGCTGTTGCTGTTTTTCTTTGCCTATTTTCCTCCATAGACAATTGTGATTGCTTTTCGTATGCAAGAGTGTGTGCGTGTGTGTGTTGGTGTGACGGCTTGTACGTGTCTCAATGTGTGAGTTTGTTTTTTACTTTACTTTTGCGTTTAGTTTAGTATTGAACAAAGCAGAAGCTGCTTCCACATTAGTACAACACTTACTACTAACTGCTGCTGTTGTTTGATTTGAGAACAGCAGAGGAGGCCAACAACACGAATTTATCATTGCCGCCACCTCCGTCACCAAAAAGAACCCACAATAAAAACAACAACGGCAACGACGACAACAATAACAACAAATACTACAAAGTAATCCAACATATTTCTACGTTCATCATCATCATCATCATCATAGTCAGCAGTATCATCAGTCTTCTTACAACATCCGTCTGTTATTTTTGGCGTTTTCTGCTTTTCCTTCTATTTCAGTTGTTGTTGTTGTTGTTTTTGGGTGCTCGAACCCCGTTGTATGACGTTGCGTTGCGTTGCGTTACGTTGTGTTGTGTTCCGCTCCGTTCATAAGTTCGTACGTTGTCCTGTGTCGGTCGTTCGGTCGGTCGCTTTATGTTCGGTGCTCTGTCCCAAGTGGTGCTCCTTGTGCGTTCGCATCCGCAAGTATCGAATCGTTTTGTTGGTGGCAATTTACGGGATTTGCCTCTCGTTTTTTACGGCTGCCCATCGCACACAGTAAATGTGACAGCTTTTTACTACTCATAGCAAACGTGCGTGTGCGTGAGTGTGTTACAACGCGTCGCGTCTCGTCTAGTGAATGTGAATTAGTGGTGAATGAAGAAATAAAATAGCAAAAAAAATATAATAAAGTAAAAATAAATAAAATAGCAAAAAAAATTACAGAAAATCAGTAAGTACCTACATAAGTGACGGCAATTAAAAGTTACCAAAATGCTATAAGGTGAATAATTGTATGGCCAACAACATAAGAAATTACAAATTTATTGTATGAAAAATATCAAAACGGAAAACCCTAAAATATTTAAAGAGAACCCATGCTAGTGATTAAAAATTTGGGTTTAGATAACAGCAAAGTTTAATGAACCTAACGCATCTAATCAAATTGCCACAAAACTGGCAAACATTTAATTGGTGATGTCAACAGAATGTAAATGTTAATGCAAAAATATTAATATCTAATGCAATCGTCACAGACAATACAATTTGTGTAAAGCTGTCAATGGGGCCATAAAATTTTGTGAAATTCTCCCAGTGCTCAAACGACAAACAACAACTGCAGCCACCAATGGAATCATTGAAATTCTACGGAAAATTACAATAATTTTACGATGGAATCTAGACAGCAAATACAAAAAACAAAATCTATGAGAAATTCGCGCTGATAACAATTAATTCTGGAGGTTTCGGCATATGCAAAGTTTTGTGATAAAAAATGAGTGAGTTTGTTAAAGCAATCCCGGAATTGTGTAAATGTTTTTTCTATGAAATATTAAAGAAAGTGAGAAATTTAAAAACGAGAAACAAATTAAACAGGAATAATGATTAACTAAAAACCATGCTTAGATACAACATAGATTTGTGTGTAATGTGCAACAAACATAATGGAAACTAAATTAGTGAAGCAATAATTAAATTAATGTGAATGTAATGCAACAACAGTGAGAAATTGCAAAGCTAAACGTATTCTTTATTACAAAGGTGCAATGAAATTATAAAACACGCGATGCAAGAAAACTGATAAAAAATTAAAAAAAAAATCCCTTAAAAAGCAACCAAACATAATAACAAAACCTTAAAAGAACCCTACAAAATAACATCAGCAAAATAAATGTTCATAAAGTAATGAAAATGATGAGCATTCACAAAAAATAGCATTCCATTCAATAACAATCTGGAAATAGCAGAAGTAAATAGTTTCTCCTTAAGTGAAGGCTTCTGAAGTTTTTCAATCTACTTGATGAATTTTTTCACAAATTTGTACCAGGTCCGCTGATAAGGATTCGTGGCTCCCTGGCAATACTTGGCTATTGCATAGTTGACGAATATTAATTACACACTGCTACATAATGGAAAAATTTACACAGTACAAAATTGTTCAGCTCATTGATTTGGGACTCAATCCAGAGAACTGCACGTGAAAGTAGCCCCAACAAGCAGAAGTTCTGCATCATTCGTTTTGTCAAGTTGCATGCCATAATAATTTAATATCGATTTTAAGTTAGTAAGTATCGTATAGGGCAATTTGTTCAATTTAGGCTATTTTGTTTGACATAACTTGAGAACCACTAGTCCGATTTAGCTGAAACACATAAAAAAAAGATTACATAATCCGTTGTTATAACGTTTCCCTGCATAAGCAACAGTTTTACTTTTCCATTCATTAAATGATTTCTAACTGGGTTTATTTTGTAGCAGTTACTGTTGTACTCCGTGGCGTATGATTTACGTGGATCATACGCCACCATATAGTATTTATGTTATGTCAAACAAAAGAGCCTAAAACGTGACAAATTCCCCCATACCATACTTACTAACTTCAAATCGATATTAAATTATTATGGCATATAACTTGACAAAACGAATGATGCAGAACTTCTTCTTTTTAGGGCTACTCTCACGTGTAGTTCTCTGGATTGAGTCCCAAAATCATGTGCTGTAGGGTGTTGAAGGAACTTGTGAAGTAACCTAATGTATGTCGTAGGCCGAGTACAACATTAATCTGTATACCAAAGTTTCCTAACACCCTCTAAATCTTGATTTACGGTTCAAAATACGGGTTTCCGGGACTTTCTTCACTAATGAGTTGATTTCTTAATTAGTTCTGAACCAATTTTTAATTTAAAACAGTTTTGAACAGAAAAATCTCAGACCTCTCAATGTTGTATTGTTTATTTTCTTCTACTGTTTGATTAATAACTTAACCAATTGTTTACCGTTTTTTGTAAGCAAATACGCGTTTTTGTCATGACAGCATGCATTTTATGAATAAAGTAAAACAAATTAGGGTATCTTAATAAAATAGTGGCTTAAAGTTTATTGAAGCCTAAAATAAAGTAAAAAAAAAAACTTATAAAGTTTGCAATTTCGAGGCAAAAACAGACAGACGTGACAAGTTATTTAAAGAACTATATATACCGACTATATATTGGACCGGCCGTGGCATGATGGTTAGAACACGTAGCTACCATGCAGGAGATCCCAGGTTCGATTCTCGCCCTAAGTCATCTGCATCCTTCTTTCATTGCCGGCCCCCTCGATGCTATCGACGGCAACTTCGCAGTAGAAGTGTCGAGTCTATCGGCTTGTCTAGTAAAAAGCTTCGCAAACAGTGACCTTTGCAATCGTCGATAAACAAGTAGGTGTCGTTAGTTGTAAATCTAAAAAAAGAAAGCGTGTTAATTCACAATTACACGAGGAGCTATCCCATACCTCATTCATATATACTGTTGGCAAGATCTAATATTCTTTTTTCCAAAACTGTTAATAAATCAAAAATTCTTATAGAACGGAGTGGGTTATCAGTTCATAAGTGATAAATTAACCGAAAAGCACCATTTTGAACCGTAAATCAAGATTTTGAGCGATACAGATTCCTGCAGTACTCGATCAGTCGAACACTATTCATTAGGTCAATCCCCAAGTCCTAAGTGACTGTAGCAACGGGTTATTCGAATTTTCCAATACTTACGAACTTTGAATCTTAAAAAAAGGATCAGCTCGGATTTTGATTCAAGTGGATTTTTAATGTACAATTGACCCCCAACAAAACCCCATTAAACGTTTTTGTTGCCATTTTAGGTCAACCCATTCGTCATTCAGGCGAGGTGTGTCAGGTACGAAAACCGGCAAAAAAAATATTTTTTTTTTAAAAAATTCAAAAGTTTAGTTTTTTTATTAAAGCCTATTATTGTATTGAAAACATCAATTTGGATAGAAGTGTCTTAAAGCTGAAGTCGGTACGCTTCCTTTGAGATATAACACGATACATTATCTAAATGATTTGATTTCGGAATCATGGGGCAAAAAACGTCACTTCTAAAAAATAAAAAAACGGAGATACAAAACAAAAAATCCTTTTATCTTATAAAAAGGATAAGATGGGATTTTGATTCAAGTGGATTTTTAATGTACAACTGACCCCCAACAAAACCCTATTAATCGTTTTTGTTGCTATTTTAGGCCAACCTATTTATCATTCAGGCGAGATGTGAGAAAATATAAAATTTTTGGAAAAAAAATAAAAATTAAAGACTTTCAGTTTTTTTCCGCAAAGCTTAGTTAAGACCAGAAAACTTAAATTTGGACAGAAGTGTCTTAAAGCTTAAGTCCGTACGCTTCCAATGATACATAACATGATATATTATCTTTATGATTTGATTGCGGAATCATGGGGCAAAGAACGTCACTGCTAAAAAAAAGCGCAAAACGGAGTAAAAAATGAAAAATCCTTTTATCTTCAAAAAAAGTATCGGCTAGGATTTTGATTCAAGTAGACTTTTAATGTACAATTGACACCCAACAAAACCCCATTTACCGTTTTCGTTGCCATTTTAGGTCAACCCATTCGTCCTTCAGGCGAGGTGTGTTTAATATTCAAAAATTCAAATTTATTTTTATTCATGATAGTTTTAATTTTGCGACATTACGTTTACAACGTTATTTACATATGCCAAATGCAACGCAAATGTATGACTAGGTCCAAGAAACATCAGAAATTTTCAAATTATGTGCATTTTTGAGCCACTTAAAAAAACCCCCCCTATTTTATTGAAACAAAAACATAAACTTTCTAGAGAATTATACACAATTAATGTACAATATTTGTACAATATAAAGTACACTAATAATTATATATTGTTTAAATATTTTATATGACGAATAACCAAAACATAAGTCAACTTTGAATGGCTACAGCATAACGGTAAATTATCACATTGGCAAAATTAAAAAAAAGGTACGAATTTGACAGTTTTATTTTTTGAATTTCGGCCAGAAAGTTCCGATTTCCGACCAATGTGCAATGGCTACTAGATTTTATTGATGTGAGAAAGAAGGTTTACTGTCTGGCATTGAAAAAATATTTGATGAGAAAGACGAACAATACAGAAATTAAATATTTTAACTTTCTTATTTCCACTTCTTCATTGACTCACACACACGGGATCAACAGTTTAACAACGATTTCTAATTTTAACTATTTAAAAGACTTAAACTAAAAACTCACACTACTTAGAATGTTGCTATCGACAACACTGAAATAGCTAATTAGATACAGAGTTCGAAAAAAAAACTTTAACGTACGGTATCTTAACATTCTCTACGGAGCTTCATCGAGTACAGTACGCAAACACATACCTTACAAGAAGTACAAAATACATTACGACACTTTGTAAAGTTTGTGTATGTGTACACAACCAGAATTCCGTAAGCTACGATTGTTAAAAGACGAACACAAACGCTACAATAACGTACTGAACGTATTCTGGTTGTGTACACATACGCAAACACTAAAAAAAGGAGTAGCGTATGTGTATCTTCTACGTACGGTACATGTAACTTACTGTTGTTTTCGAACTCTGATTATAAAGTTAGCTTTTTTTTCTATCATTCCAAACCTTAAGTGTTATAATTTCCACGAAATTATCGAGAATTTAAAACACACTGGTGCGAAAATGGCATCAACGAAGATCACAAGTCACCTGATTCACACAAATAGATGGCTATCTGAAATGTGAATAAGCTAACAAATAAAATAAAAAAAAAAAATTTAAAACCAAAGGTGTCAGCAAATAAAAATATTGCATTGAAAAGTGACAAAAACATAAAAATAGCTTACAATATAAGAAATCCTTAAGAATAAGAAAAAGCGACATAAATAAATGTTATGCATTACAACCAAGTGAAAATAAAAACCAATGTTATACAAAAATTTTATAAAAAACATATCTTAATATCAGTTATTCAGTGCACACAATAAAACCATAAAATCTAACGAATAAAAAAATACATAGTAAAATAAAGTGCAGTCAACATTTCACAGGAATTGTACAATATTTCTTTTGCAGCAGCACCTAGTACGGCAATATTATTCTGTGAATTTCAAGGATATTCAACTAAATAAAAAACCCAATAAAGTATCTTAATTCCAAGAAAATCCCTGTATTACGTGTACATAAATAAAAATAGACTCAAAGTCTGTTCATAAAAATAAACCATATATTGCACAATGAAAGTTTATTGAAATCTCTTTGTAATACAATGGTTTCATGTGTAATGTGACAAATGTTATATATTTTTACAATGAAATTAAAAATAAAAAAAATAATTACGTAATTATAACCGTGAAAAAAGTGTGTGAAAGTGAACTGCACAGAAATAAGTTTCTGTTAAAGGATTAATTTCCTAGAAAATGTAAATAAATAAAAGTGACTTAAATATACTTGTGATTTATAAAAAACATCAAATCAATGAGATATTAAAATTTAAAGTGTAGTTTGAAATAAAATTCGTTATTATGCAAGGTTATGTGAAAAAAATGGGAATCAATATCACTAAAAGTTGAATTTTCATGACTTTTTCAAGCGACTATCAAGCGGGTGACCTAGGTTCGAGACCTATCACAGTCGTCTACATTTTACTCATCGGCAGGGTCCTTCGATGTTGTCGACAACAACTTTGTAGTAGTCGAGTCAAACGAAATTTGCTTGTAAAATTGACGTTCGCAATCCTAAAACTGTAGGTTCCATTGTGTGAGTCATTCAAACGCAAGAAGTTCTCAATAGCTTATTATAGAATGCAAAAGAAATAAAGGTTTTTAGTTGAATTTTTTCAAAATATTTTTCAAAGTGTTGATGTTGACACAAACCGTTTCATGATGGTTACAAATCGGGGTAAATTAAAATTAAGCTTTGTAGCTATTATTTGACACTAGTCCGATCGACGAAACCCTTCCAGGAAGCCCATAATAACCTCTGCAAAAAAAACTTATTTTATAACTTAATTATTCAGACGACCCTCGTAATATAATATTCTCAAATATCAATAAGCCTTCCCTCGTAGTGTTCTCTAATTGCTGTGAAAATTTTGTTTAAATAACTATTGTAGATCAAGAGATATTTACGATTTTATTAATACATAATATAACTGATTCTGTTCTTAGCATAGCGCTGTTAATAAGTTAACAGAAACTCAGATTCGGATTTGGTTAACAGTAAAACATGTGAATAGGTGTGAAACTGAATTTACCGGATTTTGTAAAAAATTGCATATCCAGGAAATTTTTTGGGAAAAACGGGTTATAACATATTAAACTAATGTATAATAGCTATTATTTGACACTAGTCCGATCGACAAAACCCTCTCCAGATGGCCACCATGGACGCACAATGTCAGTCCCACACGGCAAAATTTATCATTTTGTGAAAAATTTTATATTCACGAAATTTTTTGGGAAAAACGGCTAATATGGTATTAAACTACTCCCTAAGAGCTATTATTTAACACTAGTCCGATCGACGAAACCCTCTCCAGATGGCCACCATGGACGCACAATGTCCGTCCCACATAGCAAAATTTAACATTTTGTAAAAAATTTCATATTCACGAAATTTTTTGGGGAAAACGGCTAATAGGATATTAAACTACTACATAAAAGCTATTATTTGCCTCTAGTCCGATCGACCAAACCCTCTCCTGATGGCCACAATGGACGCACTATGTCCGTCCCACACAGCAAAATTTAACATTTTGTGAAAAATTTCATATTCACGAAATTTTTTGGGGAAAACGGCTAATAGGGTATTAAACTATTCGCTAATAGCTATTATTTGACACTAGTCCGATCGACGAAACCCTTCCAGGAAGCCCATAATGACGTCAAACGTTCCGAAAAAAGTTTTTATTTCCTACCTTATTAAAGGGTTGTCTGCCTCGTTATATTTGGTCCAAGTTTATATTATAATATTCTATAGACCTTTTCCTAAAAGCTGTGTAAATTTTGTTTAAATATGTTTTGTAGATCGGGAGATATTCAATTTCATTTGTATATCACATATAACATATATCGACCCACTCACTTAACATAGCTCTGTTAATGAAGGTGGTTCGTGTCTTGGCTAGTTAAAATACGAATTTAACTTCACTCACATTCTGCATCATTCGTTTTGTCAAGTTACATGACATAATAATTTAATATCAAATTGAAGATAGTAAGTATCGTATAGGGGAATTTGTCACGTTTTAGGCTCTTTTGTTTTACATAACTCGAGAAACAGCAGTACGATGTAGCTGAAAATTAAGAATTACAATTCCATTAATATGTTCATATAACGTTTCTCAACATAAGCAACAGTTTCAATTTTCCATTCATCAAATGATTTTGAACTGGGTTTATTTTGTAGCAGTTTCAAAAAAACTGTTGTACTCCGTGGCGTATGATTTACGTGGAATATTTCTTATGATAATCATACGCCATAATAATATAACAAAACAGCCTAAAATGTGACAAATTCCCCTATACGCTACTTACTAACTTCACCTATTTGTTAGTGCATATTTTTGCATATTTTACCCACAGTCATATTTTAGCATATTTTGGTTTTAAGGGAATATTTTCCCAAAAAAATATTAATTTTTGAGCATATTTTATATTTTTAAAGCATATTTAAAAAAATCCCTTTTCAGGCATATTTCATATTTTTCACATTAATTATGCATATGTATTTATACTAAAAACAAAGAAATCTTTGCAACCGTCATATAAGAAAACTATTTGAGAACTATACAGAAAAACTTAATTTTCAATTTATATGAATTTCAATAGATGAAACTATAGAAGCAACAGGCAGAAATGTGGCAAAGGTTATTGTAGGCGTATTAAGTTCTGAAAGTGACGAATGTGACGAATGTGGCATGTATTGCTCATGGTCTACATCGATTGAGTAAATGTATTAAGAATTTATATGAAAATTTGAATAAAGCTATTGCTATTAACAAGAAGGAATTTTTAAAAAACTCCATGTAAAGTGGAACTTTTGTTTCCAGACTTTGCATTACCTCCAGAACGTATAATAACACGTTGGGGAACATGGTTTAAAGCAGTTAATTAAAAGTGCATTAAAAGATGAAGAAGAAGATCATTTGTGTGACTTAAATGTTTGAGAGCATATTTTTGTTGATTTTAAGAGCATATTTTATGATTTTGAGAGCATATTTTGCTAATTTTTAGTGCATATTTCCAGTTACCCCGGTAATAACTAAAAGTTTATTTCATTTCTATGATTGCCTTAGCTTATCCGCACAGTGTTGTGTTTTCATACAAACGATGGCCCAAAATAAAAGAAGTTATCATGAAAGAAGCAGAATTAGTATACATTGCGTTTATAAATACGAAAGGAAAAAAACGAAACGAAACCTCTCCTATATCCTGAAATAAATAAACTTAAATTTTTCAAAATTGTTGTTGGTATTGAACCAAATTTGGCTCAATTTGTCTCTGATATATCTGACAACTGCATTAGATAATATGCCCTTCTCCCATATATCATGAAATGAAAAAAACTTATATACTGGAGAGCGAAATATTATACGCTCCACATTATTTTCGGTGCATATTCTAAAAACTGAATATGGGGAATGAAAAATATTCCAGAACTACACTTTTGCATTCAACTACAACAAAATTTTACTTAGTTAAGTATATTTTTTGTGCATTTCTTAACATTATGAGTGATCATAAAATTAATCACAGTGGATTTTAAATTCGAAATAAAACTTTTTTATAAAAACCAAAACCAAATTTAAAATATATAAACATTTTTTAATAATGCGTAAGACTATATAAGTTAAAAAATTCAATAAGTTAAAAAATGCGTTTCGATCATACAATTTATCGCGGTTTTTTGGGGTTGTAAGTAGTTCCAAGCTGCTATTAATGCCGATTTTAGCTCTGCAATGATATTGTATTGTCTGTTGATGGAGTACACTTTATGAACAAGAATGTACCATTCATTTCCAATAGGAAATGAAATGAAACCAAAAAAAAAGTGGAGCGTTTAATTTTTCGCTCCCCAGTTTATTTTCCAAAATTGTTGTTGGTATCGAACACAATTTGCCTTAATTTGTCTCTGATATATTACTGACTGCTGCCTTGACTAATATCAAATTATCTTGAAGGACACGTATATCTTCCATATATCCTGAATGGAAAAAACATATATTTACATTCACTTAATTGTGAAAAAAAAGCGAGACGCGTTTATCTATTTTTATAATATATGTCTCATTTTGATCATAGGTTATATGACATTACGCGAATGTAGTAAGACTTGACTCTTATTCTGGTTGAGATTTTCTAAAATTTTTTAATTATACATTTTTATGCAAATTTTTTAAATATTTAAAAATTTTTTTTTCCATAAATTTATTTATCACTGCTATACTGTTGATTTCACAGAAAAATCATATATGAACGAATTAAAGGAATTTCAATACTTAAATATCGGATTTTTCATTAAAATTCTGCAAAACTTTCTTGAGTTATGACCCGCAAACATGGCTGTTGGAGCTTAAAAGCTCGACCCAATCGTGCTCAAACTGTGGCTATCCTTAAATCTGCAAAGACTTGTAATTTTAGGGAGGTGGTGCCGACAAAATTCAGCAATTTGTTTTCCTCAAAAAACTTCCGACCACCCTAATGTTTACTACTATTACTTGTACATATGCATATAGTTTCGATCATGAGTCAGAAAAATAGTCAATTTTTGCGACACTGTGAAATATTTATTAGGTTTTTTATTCAATGCACTTTTTGCTTAACAATAAAACTTTTTTTTAAAAATAACCACTTAGGTTTTACTTTGCATTCGAATAATAAGTTGTGAGAGTAAATTTCTCCCTTCGGTACATTTGGAAGTATTTTATTTTGAAACTTAATGAAATCGATTTTCTGTTTAACGATGATTCCGAACTTCTATTTGATAAGCTTTTAATAAAATAAGAGACTATAAGCCTGCTATTACAAAACAAAAAATTCCAACCACAAAATTTCTTAGAGTGCATACATAGGAGTACGATTTATCTTCAGTTATACATTATCCGTTTTGTCATTGATATTCTCCTTTTGAAATCCAGATAAATCAAACACAATACAAACCCAAAGAGTATAGAAAACAATCAACAAAAAAAGGGGGCAGTGCATACTAACGAGATGGCTGGTGGTACAATGAGAAAAATGAGTTAAAACTCTTCAGGAGACAAAATAAAAAATAAATAAAAAAAATTTAACAAAAACCAATATTTAAAATAATTCATCTCGAACAATTGTCCTCCAATATTAAGACCCAAAACCACTGCGGGCCGGTGGGGGTTTTTGTAATTGTGAACGAACGACGACGACGACGACGAGAAATAAAAGCGAATGCCAAAAACATAAAGGATACAACAAAAGCACAAATATAACAATAGCAGCAGCAACAACAACAATACAGCAGTAGAATAAAACGCCAAAGCAAAGAAAACAAAAATACAACAGACAACGCGGCTTTTGACGACGACAATACGCAAGGAAATTATGTAAAGTAAAAAACACAGTAATCAAAGAAAAATTACGGAAAAATAACACACAAAACAAGAAATCCCAAAGAAAATCATATACAAGTGTTGATCAAACAAAAAGTGTAAAATAAAAAGAAAATTAAAAGTCAAACAAAAAAAAAATATGAGAACAAAGTGTTTAACATAACCTAAAATGTTGGAAAATACCACACCCTGTACAAGCAGTTAGTGAGCAATTTTAAATTTTAATATATATTAAAAAAATTTAAATAAAATCTCGCCTTTGTCTTCAAGAAAAAAAAAACAAAAAAGGCCCCCCTTCATAAGTTTAAGGTGGCGTCCTCTAAAATAAAAGCATTGGAGGCAAAAGCTTTAAGAGCCCCTCAAAAACCATCAACAGCAAATGCCGGATTTGATAAACAACAACAGCAACAACAACAACCACAACTATCCTCTTCACGTAGGGAGGACGAACTTAAAGCACCAGAAGTCGATAACACAGCGTTTAATATAAAAAACAACACAAAAACAAACCAAGCAACAATTATCAAATCCACCACTAACAACATCATCATCACCACCACCGCCAACACCATCACCACCACCCCCACAAACAACGCCGGCAACGCCACAACTAATATCTCGAAAAGCGTCACAATAGCAACACCACGACCTACAACAACATCAACAACAACGAAACAGCGCACCTCATTAACATCTTCGTCATCCACCTCCACCTCCAACTCATCGAATCACAATAATTCAACACATTCGCGTAAAGTTACACAACAACAAGTAACAACAAATTTGCCCCAACAATCAGCTCGTGAGGGTAACGGCCAGCCACCTCAGAATTTGAGGTATAAATTGCAACTGCAACTTCAGCAGCAGCAGCTACAACAACAACATCACAAACAACACGACTCACCGAAATTCAACTCTCCGCAATTGCTTAAAGCCACCACTAAGGTGAAAAAGAAAACCAAACAGCTGACGTTTGATCATACCAAGTGTTTGATAAATGTGACCACAACCCCGCCGCCTTCTTTACCCGCCCACACCAAGGTAGCAACGGGGAATTTGCGCAAATTTTCTCTACCGACCAATCTACCACAGCCTTTGCAAAATTCCCCCTTGTCTACCATCAACTCGCCGCCTCTCCTAAAATCGGATCCCTCCATTGCCTTTAATCATAACTTTACGTTAACGCAAAAATCCAAGAAATCCAAAACTTCCAGGCGTTTAACGAAATTCTTAAAAGCGGCCACCTCGGTTTCTGCTAATTCGCCGCACGTCAAAGGCAGGCGAAAATCATCGGCAGCATCGATTGTCGAAACCGCTTTAGCGGCAGCCGGTGTTACTGTTAATCTTACCACTGCCTCGGCATCGTCGGCTTCGGCCACTGAACTCTTAGGTCAAGATTACACGAAGACTCCAACGCCAGCCTCCCACTGTGGTGGTGATCTTAGTGGGTGTGGCGGCGGAGGAGGCGGTGGTGGCGTAAGCGGCGGCGGCAGCAGCAGTTGCGGTGCACCAGATTGCGACAGCGAAGACGTTGGCAACGAGGCGTCAACGTGGTGTGGGGGTGGTGTTAACTTCTTAGTGTATATGGTTTGTTCATTCTGTTGTTGCTGTTATAATTTTCGCAATTCACCAACGAGGTAAATATGAGAAAAAAATTACAAAGAGATATTTCAAATATTCGGTATTGCAGTTGTAAGATAATTTTTTTAATACCATTTGTTTATATAAACGTAAAATAAGTTAATAATCTGCATTTCCAATTTTACTATTATGAAATTCACCAAATATACTATGGGATACTATTTACGTTATCACTACAGATTTCATATCATGGAACAAAAATGGCAAATTAAAAAACAAAACTAGTAAGATTATTAACTACGGCTATGCCGCAGCTCAGATACCTTTCTCTAAGACCTCTTTGACAACATATTTATTTACATCTTAGTGTCTAAGTCAGAGGCCCAAAATTATAAGAGATTTCCATTGTTTCAATCTTGTGCGCACCGCTTCCAACTTTCCAACTTAGTTGCGGTCTCCCTCTTTTGCGCCGTCCTTCGAAGTCTAGATAGAATAACTTTCGCGCTGGATTTTTTCATCCATCGTAATCGTTGCCTTTTGATTCGCTTGACCACATGAATGTCGTGGTATAACTCGTACAACTCATTGTTCATCCTAATTCTGATCTCGCGGTTTACGCAAATAGGTCTATATATTTTGCGTAGTATTTTTCTCTCAACACTGACAGATGAGCTGCAACCGCCGGTGTTAGAACCCAAGATTCGAAGGCATACAGCAGGACCTACAAAATTAGCACCTGGTACAGTTGGTCTTATTTGAGTCGAGATATAAATATGTAGTCAAGTATTCTTGTTAACGTTTGCTTGCAGGATGGAAGCTCTCACACCAAATTTAATTTTACCCAAAAAATGAAGGAGTTGGGGTGGGGGGTATGGTCTCTCATCGGGGTCAAAGTTGGGCGTAAGAGGTTAAAATCCACAAAAAGCCCCACAACTGCCCTTGAAACGCCTCTGGGGGGTGCAAGGTAAGACCGATATTGAGACTCAGAAAAAAATTTGAAAAATTAATGGCGGTCGGTCTTACATTGCTACCCTCCAAGGGAGTTCTTAACCGATCTTGTTGGTGGGTTGATGCAAATTTTATTCTGACCGAAAGACATCGGTTTCAAAAGTTGAATCACTTGACATGAAATCCCCCATATGTAAATGATCAGCGTTGAATTCTGAGTCAATTTAAATACCGTCGAACTTTTCTATAGCGAATTTCTCTCTTTAACGATTTTTTTTAATGAATTTTCTCTATTACGTTGGAATCGGCGATCCCCGAAGTTCGACGGTATTTCTGTCCGTCCGAGCAGAAATTGAATATGCACGCTGCATTCTTAAGTTCTAAAATAAGGAAGATCTGACAAAAACTAGTCCTACCTACCATACAAACTACACATATATTGGCGGTCTGTCACTGCGATTACAGGTGTAGTTTGAGAGCTATCTAGCCGAGGGTTGGTATGCAAGCTTTTATCCTTTAAGCGGAGGTAAATTTCGAAGATGAGCAAAATCGGACAAAAACTATTCCCCCTCAAACGTGTCCGTTTGTCTGTCCCCGCAATTACAGCCGTAGTATAAGAACTATCAATGTGAAATTTGATATGCAAGCTTCTATCCTCTAAGCGGAGGTTAATGAGCTAGATCGGACAAAAACTAGTCCCACTTCCCGTACAAACTCCCTCTTTTTAGGAGTGCCCAGCGATGACAGTCATAGTTTAAGGGCCATCGAGCTGAAATTTATCATACACTCATATATCCTTCATTATATCCTTTCAAACTATTCCTACCTCCAATACAAACTCCCCCTTTTTAGGTGTGCCTGTCTGTCAGTCCCAGCGATTACACCCATAGTTTAAGAGCCATCGAGCTGAAATGTGATAAACAACCTTCTATTCTTCCTTGGTACAACCTTCTAAGCAGAGGTTAAGTTCCAAGATGAACAAGAGCCGACAAAAACTACTTCCACCTCACATACAAACTCTCTATCAATGGGATAGACAGACGGACGGATATATATTAGAGTGACTCAATTTGTTTCCCAAGAAACTTAAGGTCAAAAATCATAATTGAGCCCCCGGTTTTTAACGAAAAACTTTTCGTATTGGGAAAAAATTCAAGGCCCACAATTGTCCCAGAATCGTCCCAAGAAAGTTCAAAGAATAACCGACCCCAGTAATTTTTTTCTCCTCACATTTTCCTTAAACATACCTACTCCCCATCTTCACCCCTTAAGGGGGCTCTCTTACAGAATTTTTTTTTTAAAAAAACTAACTGCCCCGCAATCGCCCCTAGAGGCGTCGAACGTATGACCAGTGTCCAATATTTTTGCAACCCCAAGAGTTTCTGAGACCATATCCACCCTCTATCTTCAACCCTTAAGGTGGTCCCCATTTTTTTTTTATATTCATAACTTTTTTATGAAATCTGCTCCAGGTGCCTCCAGAGGGGAAAAATTTACGACCGATCCCCATTAGTATTTCCCCCTAACATATTTTTCGAACATACCTATCCTCAATCTTCAGCCCTTAAGTAGGCTCGCATACAAAATGCACTTAAAACGACAAAAATTCTACAAAAATAATATTTCTGCTCCTCGTTTTCCGCCAAACGGTATTCCCAGTCCTATCTTGGAAAATCGGAATTCCCGGGAAATAAAAAAATGATTTTTTCTTCGGTTTGTTAAGCAAAGATGAACGAATAGCTTGAAATTTAGCAGAGATCATAAAGTACAAAAAATTATAATTTTATAGAATAAAATTACTTGTTGGTGAAATCAAAGTATTTATTGATACAATAAAAGCATTTTTGGTTACAACTAAAGTACTTGTACGTAGTACTTTTTATAACAATAAATGTATTTGTAAATACTTTTTAAATAATTTTTTATACGATAAAAATCATCGTATACGATGTAATTCATTTTTTGATACAACAAACACAAAAGTACTTGTGTAGGTACAACAAAAATACTTCGTGGTACAATAAAAGTACTTCTTGGTACAATAAAAAGACTTTTTGCCACAATAAATGTACTTCTCGTTACAAAAAGATTTCATTGTGGGTACAACAAATGTACTTGTAATAAATATAAATTTGATAAAACAATAATATCTATAGTATAATAAAGTACTTTGTATACAACAAAAATGCTTTTTAGTACAACAAATTCAGTTTTGGTACAATTAAAATAATTGTAGATACAATAAAAAATTGTTGCTGCTATATTGATAATTTTCGGTACAACAAAATTAAAAATTTTGATACAATAAATATTTAAACAATAAAAGTCCTTTTTTGGTATAATAAAAGTACTTTTTCAAACAATAAAAGTACTTGTCGTTACAAAAAAAAAACTTTTTAGTAAAATGAGTCAACAATTTATTGCAACAAAAGCACTTTTTGGTACAACTAAAAAAAAATTTTTTACATTATTTTCGGTATTTTTGAAACAATAAATGTCCTTTTTTGATATTATAACAGAAGTTTATAAACAACGAAAGTACTTGTGGGTGCAACAAAAGTATTGTTTGGTGCAACAAAAGTTCTTTTGCTGCGATAAAAGTATAATTCGGTACAATTGATGTGTTGCGCTGCAAAATTCCCAAGAGTCACGTCAATCTGTTTTGTCTAGTGAAAACTTCTCACAAAATCATAAAGGCATTTAACACATAAGAATGCAGCTTTTTGATCCACTTTATAAGTGACTAGTTTTAACCAGAAATAGTTTTTATTTTTTGGTGTCCAGCCAATTATTTCACAAATTTTCTCCAAAAAAAATTATATTGTATTTTAACTTCACGATAAATACCCATTACAACATTATGTTCTGTTTTTTTCACCACGAGTTCTATTTTAAATTCTTTTCGTTTTTGTTATTATAAACAAGCGCTTGTTATCGTTACCATTTTTGTTTGCTTAACTCTTCATTGTTAATGTTATTTATCTAAAAAAAAAAAAAAAACACATTTTTAATTAGGTACAACAGCGACCGACGATAAAAATTCAGTAGTTATTGCATTTGATATAAATTCTTTTTGTGTAATTTATTTTATAATTTAAGCCTTTTGGGCTTAAATAGTCTTTATGATTTCTACAGTTTTATTTATTTTGAAATTTACTATTAAAGCCGTGGCTTTTCCAATCTCTATCAATCATTTTTGTTAGTCCATAGCCCCTATCCCCTGTGCGTTCGCCCACCCTATTATAAAAGTAGATTTTTTTTAGTGTGTCAAAGATTGTGAATCCACGCTGTATCTTCTGAAACTTGGGTAAAATTCTAGTGTTGACAATGTGGATTCTATGTGGGAGAAAGGGTTGCCATGTGATTGAGTTAGGAAAATGGGCATATTCATATAGTTAAACACACAATCGAACAAATGGGAAGGAAAGCCGAATAAATTTAGTAAACGTAATCATGAAATGATTAGAAATATAACTTGAGGATAACTTGTTTTAGAAACCGAAATATCGAGTGGTGCATAATTTGCATTATTTGGCCTAGCCGAAAATATATATATTGTATATATTGTATAAACCAATTTTCGGATATTTTTGTAATCGTGGGGCCATAATGTTCTTTTTCTTATATGGAACCAACAACAGAAAATCATCCATCAGTTACGTTACACCCCCTCCTGCGTCGCCCATCGAGTTAGACTTTTCGAGCCGGAGCATTTTTATCCATGCGTACAACGTGTTCAAGGCAGCGCATTGGGTGTACTTGAACGCTCTTGAATACGTCGATGTCGTTGTATAATACTTCAAAAGATTTAGGGTGAAAATACTGAGGTATATAATAAGATAATTGTTTTCTCTCACCTTGAAATGGGTGAAAGGCTGTCGTTACGTATAAGAAAAACTTGAATTGGCGTTATATCCCCAACTAAGCATCCAATCGCAAAAAGGAGCTTAACTTGTGATCACCTTACAATAGTTGCGAGTTCACTAAGATATAGTTGGGATCTCACCATATAATGAGTGGGAAGCCGTCGATATTCATATGAGTCCATTTATATCCTAAACTAAAAGTCCGATCGCAAAAAGAGTCTTAACATATGGACACCATACAATAGTTGTGTGGGTAGTTGTCGATATTTATATAAAAACATTTGAAGTGCAGTTATATCCCAAACTTAACCTCAAATTGTAAATATTATGTTAATTTGTGATTATATCGACGCATTAATTCTTAACTTAAAATTTCCTGATAACTTTTGTTAAGATTCAATTTGATTGGAACTAAATAAAAAAAAAATTATGTAATTAAAAACATGCTAAGTCAACTTAGCATACTTTAGAGCTAAAGTATTACTTCGGAACATATATACTTCAGAACATATATTTACATATTTTAGTTATAGTTCATATTCATCAAATTTAATATTGATGTCGCACTCGAAACGGCTCCGAAAGTGATCAATAAAATCCCAATTACACTGATTTCGTTTCCAACTCTAACGGACTCGAAACGGATCAGTAACGGGTTCGTAACGGATCATTCGAATCCCGATTTCACTGATTCTGTTTTAAAGTCTTTTAGGGACCCGTAAGGGGTCCGTCAAGGAACCGCATCCGTTTTTGTGCACACTGGTAAGTAATACATACATGGCAACTTATATATCTGCATATACTCAAATATTTTGTTATGCATCCAAAAGAACTTTAATTGTATCAAAAAGTACTTACTTAAAACTTAATTTCCCTTTGCACCCCATGAATAAGTATGGGATAGCTTTTCGCGTTGTTGTGAATTAACACGCTTACTATTTTTAGATTCACAACTAACGGCACCTACTTGTTAATCGACGAATGCGAACGTCACTGTTTTGAGAAGCTCTTACTAGACACGCCGATTGAATCGACGCTTAATACTGCGAAGTTGCTGTCAATAACATTCGAGGGGAGCCGACAATGAAAGAAAAATTTTGTTATTTTTTTTTCTTTTAAGATGACTGGAGCCAGGTTTGAACCTGCGATCTCCCGCATGGTAGTCGCGCGTTCTAACCACTATGCCATGGCCGGTCCCAAAAAGTACACTCATTGTATTATTTTAGTTGTACCAGAAAAATGTTTTAATTTTCAAAAAGTAAATTTGTTGTGCCAAAAATTTATTTTCTTGTACCGAAAAGTACTTTTATTGTGTCAATTAGAGTTGTGTGCCAAAAAGTACTTTTAACGTACCAAAAGGTAGTTTTGGTGTACCGAAAATTACTTTTATTGTTATAAAATGTACTTTCGTAATACCAAAATGTACAATGGAGTACTTTTGTTGTACCAAGAAGTACGTTTAGCGTACCCTCATGTACTTTCATTGTATTAAAAAGTACATTTGCACCAATAAATATTTTGTCGTAGTAAAAAGTACTTTTATTGTATTGAAAATTATTTTAATTGTACCAAAAAGTGTTTTTGTCGTATCAACAAGTACTTTTATTGTACCACAAAGTACTTTCGTTGTAACAGTACTTTTTACTGTACCGACAATTGATTAATTGTACCAATAAGAACATCTATTGTACCTAAAGGTACTTTTACTTAAAAACTTAATTTCCCTTTGCACCCCATGACTGAGGTATGGGATAGCTTCTCGCGTTGTTGTGAATTAACACGATTGACTCGACACTTAATACTGCGAAGTTGCTGTCTACAACATTCGAGGGGAGCCGACAATGAAAGAACAATTTTTTTTTTGTTTTTTTTTTAAGATGACTGGAGCCAGGTTTGAACCTGCGATCTCCCGCATGTTAGTCGCGTGTTCTAACCACTATGCCACGGCCTGTACTTTTACTTACTTTTTATTTAAAACTACATGTATTGTTCCGATAAGAACTTTTACAAAAAAGTACATTTTATGTACCAGGGAATCCACCATTTTTTGTACCAGGCTTGTGCCAATAAGTACTTTTAATGCATGAAACGAACTTTTATTGTATCAAATAGTAGGTTTGTTGTTTTATTTTAAATTTCTTTTATTGTATCAAAAAATGAATAAATAGTACTTTTGTTGTATCAAAATTCACTCTTGTTGTGCTGAAAATTACTTTTCTTGTGCCAAAATTTACTTTTATTGTGACAACATGTACATTTATTACATCAAGAAGAACTTTCATTATATCTTGAAGTACTTTTATTGTACCATGGAGTACTTTTATTGTACCAAAAATGACTTTCGTTGTACCAAAAGTACTTTTTATGTGCCAACAAGTACTTTTATTGTACCGGCAATTACTTTAATTGTACCAAAAAGTGCATTTATTTTCCGACAAGAACTTTTGTGGTACAAAAAACTACTTTTATTGTGCCGACAAGTACAAAAAAGTACTTGTAATGTACCAGGGAGAACTTTGTTTATTCCAAGAAGTACTTTTGATGTAAGCAAAGGGCTTTTATTGTATCGAAAAGTAGGTTTCGAAAAGTAGGTTACTTTTATGGTACCAAAAAGTAAATCAAAAGTACATTTGTTGTATCAAAATGTACTCTTGTTGTGCTGAACATTACGTTTCTTGTACCAAAATGTACTTTTATTGTGACAACAAGTACCTTTATTGCATCAAGAAGTACTTTAATTATATCAAGAAGTAATTTCATCGTACGAAAAAGTACTTTAAGTGTACCAACATGTAGTTTTAATATATTAAATAGTATATTTGTGGCACCAAAAATTATATTCTGTTACCAAAAAGTACTTTTATTGTATCAAAAAATCTTTTTTTCTTTTGTATCGACAAGTATTTTTATTTTACTAAAACGATTTTGTTTTTGTACCGTAAATTACTTTTGTCACACCCTATCCTCCCACTGTTCGGTAATAAAAGATTCTTCTGCATATTTGTTATTGTAGCGCCAAGTACTATCTGTGTATCAAATTTTACCTCTCTAAGACTAAAATACAGTTTTGCCGTGCCCCCTCTGACCACAAATCAGAACGTATAATATTGTTTGCATAGTCATGTAAGGGGCAAGGTATCTTATGCAAATGCATATTTTTTCTGGACATCCTAAAAAAGAAACGGGTTTGTTATCTTTATGAATTATGAAATTTCCTTTAAAACGACATTCAAACGTTTTTGCATATTTTACGAAAAATACATGTTTTTGCATATTAATGCTCATATTTTAGCAAATTTTACAATAAATGCATGTTTTTGTTGCATATTTTTTCTGGACATCATATTATAGAATCTGTTTTGTTTTCTTTATGAATCATGAAATTTCCTTTAAAATTACATTCAATCGTTTTTGCATATATTGCATATTTTACGAAAAATAACTGTTTTTGTTGCATAATTTTACTTTTTGTGGGACATCTTTGAGTAAAAGTTGCTTTATAATTTGTAACACAACATTCATCTGAATTTTTAAAAAAAAATCTGTTTCGAATTGATAAATCTCCATAATGATAGTAGGAACGCATTTGGCATATAGTTTTTAAACTCTTATTAAATTATAATATCAAATAAATGATGTAAAATATTTAACGATGTAAGAAATATTCAGTAGTGTTAATTTTAATAATAAAAGATCTGGAATCAAAATTTCAAAACAATAAATTTGTGGACTTAATCGAATTGGCTTCAAATATATTGTCTTGTACTTGACATGATCTTGTGGATAAGAGTCGATATGGTGAAGTATTTTGATATTTTTGTCTTGCATAAAATTAGGCAGAAATTTCAGATAACATTAGATACAATTAGAATAGCACTAATCCAATGTGACCCCAGGATAGGTATAATTTTTTTCGTATCTGACTAGATTTAGTAAAAATCGGTTTCATATTAACTTTTGACTAACTTTTAGACTTTATGATGTCATATAAGTTGTATCCCCAGAAACGTGAACATATGTCCACAACCCAATAGCATCTGTCCATCTAAAATTAGGGCACCCAGAGCAGCTATGTTCTGACCTTTCTCTCCTCTATATATTCATATCACAGCATCTTAATCCCTTAAATTGGATTTGTTTGACACTATTTTGATTTACATCCTGACCGGGGCATATCGTACATACTACATATAAATAGGAAACCATTTGATATGACAATAAAACATTGACCTTTAGACGTGACACTATACAATGGCTACCTACGAAAAGGTGAAACTTCTCCATTATCTGTGAACATCTTTAACAGAAATGCAATAAATTGTTTTATATATTTGACAGCTGTCAAAACTAACAACAAAATAATGCCCAAAGATGCCAACAACCACAAAAGAAAATTAACAAACTTTTTGTTAGACACAACATGTGGGGGATGGGATGGGAGGGATGGTTGCCAACATCTCATAAACTTCTAGGACTTAATATTTCACCTCAATCATTTCCAACAAGCAAATAAATCGGAAAAACCAACCAATCCTTAATAAATAGAAGGCACACACACACACCGAGACAGTAACACTGTATAGGTATTAATATGTGTGTATGTGTGCGTATGTTTCTATAAATGTTTTTGTGTACACAGAGATTAAACAGAAACATCTCTAGATGCTACTACGAGATTGTAGCTGGGGCTGTCGTGCTAATGGCTGCTGGAATCGCTCCATTTATTACCGAGTAGGAAACAACAGACAGACAGCATCATTTTTTCTTAACCGCAGCAGCAGCAGCAGCAGTAGAAGTTGGTAAGCACAAGCATTAGCGACATTGTTGTGGTTGTTGCAGTTGTTGTTCAAATGTCAAAATTTCGACTAACAACAATTCGCATCTGACAGATGACATAGAACATGACAGAAACGAATGACATGAAAATGTGCGTAGTGATGCAAAGCAAGGAAGTATGCACAACGCAGTGAGAGGAATCTTGCCGATTATTTAGGCTAGAAGAAAGTTCAAAAGGCAAACTGTCAAAAATTCTGACATTTTCCCATTCAGCACTACTGTGTGTGTATCTATGGCACTCAAAATTGCAAATAAGTAGAACCGAAAAAAACGCGCAGAAACTGTGGCATAAAGTGACGACAAACTAAAAACAAACCATTGTTAAACAATAACAAAAGAATAAACTGGAGCATGCGCTCCACGCCTAGAGATACAGATAGATGTACTGCTTTTGTAGGACGCCACAGCAATGCTCTCACATTTGCCACCAAAGCGGTTTCAATAGCTAGAGAAAATTCACATTCAAAGGGGCGAGAGTATTTCTTAAAACTGGACCCCGTTCATGGGGGTAAGTTTTTTAAACTCACAATTAAGTGCTCGTACATAGAGCACAGAGCGATTGAAATCGCGTGAGAGGGAAAGACAGAGCGAGAGAGAGCGAACGACACTCATCATAAATGCATACGCCGTAATTGTGATACATCGATGTGAGCTCTTGTGTTTTGTTTACATTTAAATTTTTAATGCGGAGCATAACTTTTCATATAGGCTTTTCTCTGCCACACTGCTCTCTTGGTCTCTTTGTTCGCCCACGGAGAGATGTTTATTTGTTTATCATAGGTGCGGAGACGTTGGGGAGCCAAAAGTGTTCACTGAATACTAAGTGAATGTATTATTGTGACTCTCTGCTGCCTAAACAAGTTGCATGTGTTTGTGATATTTTTGCATTCCCTTACTCTATTGGCTGCTGTTGTACGGTGGGCCTTTTGGTTGCAGTTACTTGGATGTAATAGTTGGAAAATTGTTACATTTAATTATAGTATAAAGTTTTGGAAAAAGTTAATCTATCCAATTTTCATAAATTTACAGGAAGCCTATTTAGTGCTTTGAAATCTTATATAGACATAAGGACATATAAACTTTTAAAATACCCATTTAATAGACTTCTACTTATATCAGACATATCATCCCTTGACAACTTGTTCTTAATGTCCTAAAAAAGTCATTTTTTAACAAAAAAAAAACCCGACACAGGTATCAACTTTTGGTAAAGATTTATATTTTTGATATATTTATACGAGAATAGTGCAAAGCATTAAAGAAGAAGAAGATTGTCCAGCTTTTTTTATACTTGTCCAGTGTCCAGCTAAGATAAAATTTGTACAGCTAAATAGTAATTTTGAAAAAGATTAAAACAAAGATATTTGTGTTATAAATATCCTTATTAGAACATTTAACACTATAACTTTTGAAGAAAATTATAATTTTCATTTACCCCTCGTTACCATCACTAGTAACAAATAAGTCATCAGTTATTTTTACTCACTTCAAAAGGCTCGGAATTGAAGTCCTTAAGTTCAAATGCGAAATATATGTGGAATAAAAAGTAATGGTCATGGTTTTAAATACAAGACGAAATGTCTTAGAGAATATTTGCTCATGCAAGAACTAAACACAGTTATTTTCATTGATTTATGTTTTAAAAATGTAATTTATTTCATATACTGTAGTTATTTAAACTAGAATGAATTTTTATTTTTTTGTTAATTAAATTTTTAATTGCTGTTCTTTTTAAAAAAAAACCCCGACACAGGTATCAACTTTTGGTAAAGATTTTTATTTTTGATATATTTATACGAGAATAGTGCAAAGCATTAAAGAAGACGTGATAGACCCCTAATATCTTAAGACCGAAATCGTTTCATGATTTTTTAAGACGATTACGCTATGTCCATTTGTCTGGCTAGATAACTCCAGTAAACCTTAACTAAACTTTATGAAAGTTTATCAGTATAAATATTTAAAAAATGAAGTAATGGGATTGTAAATAGGCGGAATAGCCCCACCGGCCTTTTAAAGACCTTTCCAATAAGCCAAAAAACAAAAAAAAATCCGACCATTGGCTCAAAAGTTAGGAACTTTACCCTACTTACGGTTGCCAGACGGGCTGGATTGTCCAGCTTTTTTTATACTTGTCCAGTGTCCAGCTAAGATAAAATTTGTCCAGCTAAATAGTAATTTTAAAAAAAAATTAAAACAAAGATGTTTGTGTTATAAACATCCTTATTAGTACATTTAACACTATAACTTTCGAAAAAAAATATAATTTTCATTTACCCCTCGTTACCATCACTAGTAACAAATAAGTCATCACCGATTAGTTATTTTTACTCACTTCAAAAGGCTCGGAATTGAAATCCTTAAGTTCAAATGCGAAATATATGTGGAATAAAAAGTAATGGTCATGGTTTTAAATACAAGACGAAATGTCTTAGAGTATATTTGCTCATGCAAGAACTAAACACAGTTATTTTCATTGATTTTTGTTTTAAAAATGTAATTTATTTCATATACTGTAGTTATTTTAACTAGAATGAATTTTTATGTTTTTGTTAATTAAATTTTTAATTGCTGTTCTTTTTATATTAAGATTTTTGTTTTTTTCTTTTTGTGTTTATTGTTTAATTTTAATTCTCAGAGGTTTGAGTGAAAAGTGCAAGTTTTATCAATTTTTTAAAGTATTATTTAAAATCTCAAAAATTGGAAGGACTGAATTAAAAATATTTAAGTTCAATTGTATTACTTTTTGTTTTGAAAAATGTTAAAAAATGTTTTTTTTTTAAATAAAAAATTTTTACACAAAACTGAACCAGCTATTTTTCCAAAATCCAGTTTTTTTATCCGAATATGCAGCTTTTTGGGTATCTGGATCTGGCAACACTAACCCTACTACCCTCCGACCGCCAATCCGAAAATTTTGAACTCGCTGCAATTTCGCACCCTTGTCTAAGTGGACTTTTCTTCAAGAAAAAAGCCATTGAATACACTGGAAAAAATTGTTCGGTACTTCCTGAATCACTCTGTATGTAAACACTACCTTTTTATTTCATTTAACATAAATGCTATTTCGAAACATACAAATTTATATAAACAATCAAACTTATTTTATCGACAAAATCTGCACATCTACTGAGGAATGAACAAATTTCATCCGGGAAAGGAAAATGTTGTGCTTTTGAAAAAATTCGTTATAGGGAGAAGTTCGCTATTGAGAAGTTCGAGTACATCGCAAACAAATGACCGTATTACATATGTAAATTTTTCTTGTAAGTAAGAAATAATGAAATTCGAATCAAGAGTGAATATGGACTTTATCGGCCGACCCCTTCTTGTACATCCTGTACAAAATAACTTGTTTTTGAAAAATTTATATTCCCTCATTAAGGTCCGATCTGCAGGATATTTCAATTTAGTCAGTTTAATTATCTTGATTGAAGCTTATACATTGGAGAGCACATTATACGATCCACTATATTTCGATGCAGATGTACTTAAAGGGTCATAATCCAAAAAATATTAAAGAGAATCAAAAACTTTTATATCCAACAACAACAAAATTACATTTTGGGGTGATTATGGAATTTAACGCAGTGGTTTTTAATTACGAAATTAAACCTTTTTTATTAAATAGTATGACCTCTCTTATTTTGAATAAATTCAAAAATTCGGTTATACTATTTATCAGGGTTTTTGGGGTTGAACTTTGCAAGAATTCCCAAGCCGCTATTACTGCCGATTTTAGCTCTGCAACGCTATTGTATTGCCTAATATTGGAGTACAACCAACCATCATGCTATGGACGGCCCCAATTATACGTACAAATATAAAAAATACTAATTATAATACTTATATTTTACATAAATTTTTGTAAAGACACATTTCAAATATAACTGTTCTTTCTCTTCTTCTTTTAGGTAAGCTAAAAACATTGTGTACTACCTGCTTAAATTGGTAATGTATATTTATTCTTATACAAAATAAAAAAGCACTAACGATAAAAATCATTAAAAGTTTTAAATTCTAGTAACTGAACTGTTTTTTTTTTGGCTAGATATCTCTCTCACTAGCTTGTAGATAGAGATGGTATCAATGAACACAACTTTTCTCAAGTTTTGTCTATTTGTTACTTGCACCTTTTTTGCTTCTGACTCCCTTTATGGTATCTCTCTGGACCTAAAAAACGTGTCCACTGATGGATAACATTATTTTCGGCTTCATATTCAAATCTCTAGTGTCTAGTACTATCAGTTTACCAAATTTTATCTCTATCAGGCAAAAAACCATTCAGCGAAAATTTCGAAATAAAAATAATAAAAAGAATCCTTCACGCCTTAAAAACGATAAAGAAAATATAAAAACGAATGATTCTAAAGCTAAATCGAATAATTCCAATATTTTTTTAACATTATTTTGGAATTTATTTCAAGCTCAAGACTAAATAAATAAATAAAATTTAACATATTTTTTACATTAATGAAAACGTTATCCATAATAAAAATTAAGAGCAATGACCAACAATCTCAGTTTTATGGTTATGGATTTCAACGATTTGGCAGTCCAATCATATGAGATTTTTTAAAAAAAAAAATATTTCATTACCTTTTATACGAAAATTAGTATGTTGGTAATTATAAGACCAGAATAGAATCATTTAATTATTACACAATAACAGTAGCACAAAATCTATTCTAAGAATTTCACGTAAAGTAGCCCCAAAAATAAGAACTTCTGCATCATTTGTTTTGTCAAGTTCGCTGCATGAATAATTTAATGGTCATATGAATTTTTTTTGCTCAAGCTGGATTTTTAGCGCTTTTTCTATAATTCAACACGGTTATATCTCGATATACCGTACGGAATATCTATTTTGTGTCTGAAGCAAAGTTTTAGATATTAAATAGGAGTAAAAATGCTTGACAAACCTAACCGAAAAAAGTGCATCCAGCGCCATTAAAATTGCAAAAAATCAGATTTTTACCATTAACATAAAAAACAGGTTATTTTAATTTTTAATAAAGTTTTATATGCAAAATCCAAACCCCAATGAAGCGATATAATCGTTTTAAAATATAGAAAAAATATCTAAAAAACACCTGAACAAAAAAATCATATGGCCATTAAATTATTAATACAGCCGACTTGAAAAAACGAATGATGCAGAAGTTGTCCAAAGTTTTTTCATGTGCAATTCTCAGACACGCTGCCAAATTTTTCTTTTATATTTCATTTTCGCTTTCAAATAACTGCATTACAAAAAAACCCTCGTCTATTTTTACTACGCTGGACCTGCTCCTTTTTTATACCGAATTTGGTGATATAGGTCTAAACCCAACTGACAATACTGCTGCAGCTACATGTTTCACAGAGAATTTCTACAAACGCATCATTCTTGCCCACTGTACTGACGACGATGATGTTATTATTGTTGCTGTTTTCGTACCCTCTTATTATTATTCGGTTTTGCTTTGTATTTATTATTGTACTTTTTGCGCTTCCACTCTGCTCTGACCCAACAGCAGCACCATCGTGGTTGTTTTGTCGTCATCGTCATCGCCATCGTCGTCGCCGTCGTGCTTGTTTGCCTCTTTGCGAGAGTGTTTGTGTGTGTGTGTGTGCGTGTGTATGTGTGAGTATGTTTTCACAACTTCGTGCGGTTCGTGATTTTTCGATGTTGTTTTTTGCTTCTTCTTTACGTTTCGTTCGTCTTCTTCGGTGTGCAGTAGCAGCACCAGCAGCAACGATTACTACTCTCTCTCTATTAAAAACATTACCTCTAACAAATAAAAAAAATTGAAATTGTTAAAGTGATTAAATAATGATTTAAAACCGCAATGAAAAATTTATTAAAAAATAAAATCGCACAACTAATGTAAAACGTCAGATAACTGCAAACGCGTCAGAATATCTTGGAGAACGAAGCGACAAGAACGACAACAGAAAATTTGTTAGTGAAAAAAAAGTCCAGCAACAGAGTGTTCGCGAGGAGAGACCCTTAAGCAAAGCACTAGCGACTAAAAAAAAGCGAACGGGCGTAATAAAAACTTAAAGAACGGTCAGTCCAGACGGTCGGTCGGTTGGCGGAACGGCCGCGTTTATAACTTTTCGGAATGGTATGGTAAATCAAGTGTAGAAGAGAGGGACACCAAAGGGCTTTGAAAAACATGTGAAAAGGCAAGACGTTGAAATAAACTAATCTGCTTGCCGCCCGCCCCAAATGTGCGAAATTATATACAAATCCTATGTGTGTGTGTGTGTGTGTGTGTGACATATAAACAAAAGTTAAAGTTCTAAAAAAAGATTGACACAAAAAAAAAACATGTGGAAATCTTAAAGACAATTCTTTAAATCCCATGAAAAATCTTGTAATGAATTTATGTGTAGTCGATGCGTGAACCGACACAATAGCGATCCCTCTTCTCGGTCCCTGCTCTCGGTTTGGAAAAACACCTGATTGTCACCTTTCTTCGGTATCTCCGGTTATTTGTTGTTATTATACCAATTTTTCCCGATTTTCCCTGCCTACTCCCCACAAAACAACAACAGCAACTACTGCTACTGGGTGAAGCACAATTTATGTTTTTGTAAGGGATTTACTAGACGTGCACCGAACAAAAAGCCATAAAATCTGTCCATCCAACCATTCAGCCAGCCACCTCCATACGTGCAGCTCCATCGCGTTTAAGCAAATCTCCTTTTAACACCCTTGACAGGCACCCTCCTCCGACCACCAGCAACGCCACCAGTGCCAACAAAAACAACAACAACACAAGAGCAAAAAATCTAATAAACATAACATCAAGAGCAAAAGAAGAAGCAACGAAAACAAAAACAACAACAACAAAGCCGCAAAATCATTATCCAAATCCTCTTGTTTCTCTGTGCTGCTTTCCTCGGCCTGACTGCCACCCACCACCACCCTGCAACCACCTGGTTGGTTGGTTAGTGTTTGTATGCAAAACATCTCTGACATATAGAAAGAACATCAAAGAAAGCGCAGAAAAACAAAAACCATTCAACTGCTCCTCACTTCACTTCATTGTGTGTGTGTTGTTGTGCTGGTGTGTTGTAGTTGTTGTTTTTGTTGTTACCTTCACATCCCATCAAAAACAAACAAGGCAAGGCTGAAGAAGATGAAGAAGGGGGCGCCGTGAGACGACCGCAACGACAACGAAAAAGAAAAAGCGAATGGTTTATTGGGAAAATCTGTTTTTTTTTGCTTCTCTTCTTCCTTCTTTTGGCATTGTTGTCATGCTTTACACCTTTGTAGCAAACCAATCTTTAGCTAACATCTCGCTTCCCCCTGCCCTCTCGGCGTTTAACGAACTTTTGTGATCCTTTGTAAGAATATACTTCCCCTTCCTACCTATATGCTCACATCCACATCCACCTCCTCCTTCTTCGTCCACCTCCTCCATTGCTCGCATATAATTTGTGCAGTCGTACGTAAAAACGTTAACGCAAATCAAATCAAATTAAATTGAATTTTCGCATTTTTTGCTGTTTCCACTCCTCGCTCGCTCGGTCGCTCGCAAAGGCAGAACGTCAGAGAAACGTAAAAAAATAGTGAAAACAAAACGAGTGACTCGAATTCACCTACAAAATACGCACGCGGATCAAAAGCACCCAACAAATAATCCTAATAAACAACAACAACAACAACAAAATACGATGACAACAACAACAGGAGTAAGGACAAAGTTATCCTAAACTTTGTATCTAAAAATGATTTGAAGCGAACGAATTTCGTAAAAGTGAAATAAACAAAAGTGCAAAATATTTTAGGTAAAAGCTTTTAAGTGATTACCTTAGAGTGTATTGGTTTTTATTGAGGCTCTCACTGGATTCTGGATTGAAACATTAAACACAGAGATCGAAATCGTACAGAGGCGGCCAGGAACACCTTGCGAATGTGGTATGTTGTCATTGAAGAAGAACTATGTATTAAACTATTTCAGTGTTTGGGGAAAATATATTTTGTGAAAATTTCCAACAGTTGTGTACACAGCGCGGGTCTATGGGTAAAGTTGATCTATATAACACTTAGATCGATAGAAAATTAAAGTTTTTTTTTTATATTTAGAAAAACATGATTCAACAGAGCTTTCTGTAAGCCCTATTCACAAAGATCAATCAAAATTAGCAAGGCGTGAGATTGTGCACCACAGATCCCTGTCCACAGGATACCAAATTATCATTAAGAACAAAATCATTATTGTATTTACTAAAGTTTATAGGCTTTATTACAATTATTATTTATCCGTTAATAACTGCTTCTTTGGAAGCACTTTACAGACATTTCTGCTAGGAATGAAGTACTGACATTAGTTAGCTAACTTATCGTTATTTAAAATGCTGTGATCTTTAGAGTAATATCAAATATTTTTCGTGGCGTGTCATAGGGTATAACACAAAAAAGTGTCATATAGTTCATGGACTTTGTTATTTTTAAGGCGGGATACTTCTGCACGTATCTCACTCCGGCTAGGAGGTGAACAGTTAATACCATCGTCATGAATTGCAGCGGGGTCTACTGGGGTGGAGTCCGTATGCAGAAGATTTCTTAAATGATCTCCCCATATATTGAGAACATTATCCGGATCCGTCAATAGCTGATAACCGCTGATCTTGCAGGACGGCAACCCTGTTCCATGCATTCTCGCCTCAACTCTCGGGGTAGAATTTCCGGGTTTCCCTTCTATTTCGAAGCAACTCTCTGCACTCATCCTGTGTCTTCTTCAGCTCCTTCTTTTTCGTCTGAAGAGACGAGTTGCCTCTTATTTCTTCTCCCTATGCCATTCACGAACAGCTCACGTTGCCATTGGCTGCAGTTTTGCCCTGTATGCAGCATCCGTCTCTCTCGTGGCATTGCGACATTCATCATTGTACTAGGCATATTCTTGAGATAGATTTGAGTACCCAAATACGCTTCTCGCAGTCCGTTCGATGGAGTCGGTTATATATTGCCACTGCGAGGTAATATTATTAGGGGTTGGAGCATTCCGTAGCAGTTGAGTTAGGTGGTTGGAGTAGGCGTCCGCTACCTGTGTGGTCCGCAGTTTACTGAGGTCCAGCTTTCGTTGTGTATGGTGACGTATCTTTTCGCCTTGCTTAGCCTTGTGATTACCTTTACTGCGGTAAGGTAGTGATCGAAGTCAATGTTCGTACCCCTGATCACTCGTACGTCCAGAACACTCAATGCGTGCCTTCCATCGACTACCACATGATCTATCTGATTCCTCGTCAATTGATCTGGCGATAACCATGTTGCCTTATGAATATTTCTATTGTTAAATCTAGTGCTGCTTACTACCATATTTCTTGCAGCAGAGAAATCAATTAGTCTGATGCTATTGTTCGACATTTTGGTGTGCAGACTGAATTTTCCGATGGTAGAATCAAATGCGGTCTCCCTGCCTATTTTAGCATTAAAATCGCCTAGTACAATTTTGATGTAATGTGCTTGTGCTTGTCCGCATGGCCACTATAGTAGATGTCGCACGTCTTCATGCGTGTCCCGTCCACCGGATTTCCTGTAAAGCGGTTATGTCAGCCTTGTATTCTTCGATGACTTCCGCCAGTTGGATGGAGGCACCTGGTCTATGCAGATTTCTAACATTCCAGGTGCATATTCTCAAATCATGGTCCTTAATTCATTTGCGCTGGTCGTCAACATTTTGGGGTTCATTTTATTCTTTCTAACTTCTTTTCATTGCAATAGTATCAAGCCCAGCGCATCACGTCGCAGTTATCTCCTTCTGCCTGGACTTAATTACAGCCGCCCATTCTGAGTGAGACGGTGACCAGAGTAACGCTTGCTCTCAGCGACGTGCCAGGGTTCCCTTATGTAACTTAAAAAAACTAGTGATGCAGTTCGATTCCTCGTGTCCGAATTGGGGTAAATCCGTCGAGTTCGGCCTTTTCTTTGAAAATGTTTGTCAAAAACTATCAAATTGTAATTAAAAGTACTTTCATCCTGACTGGAATTTCTTACCCCCAACGCAATGACCCCGATCAGGATTTGTGTTTGATAAATTAAACAAATGTTTTAACTTAATCAAACAAATTTCAGTTAGAGATTCTTTATCTATACAAAATATTACTGGCTCAACATTGTTCCAGAAATGTTGACAGGACGTTATGATATATTATATATACTACTACTATTTAATAATACTATCTGCTTAGAAAGTTAAAGCACTTTAACTAGTTCATACATTTCTTTTATTTATAACTGACATATTTTTCGAGATAGTTTGACACGTAGTAGCAAGAGCCAGCTCATTAATAAAATAAAAGGTTTTTACATAATACATTTTTTCTAAAGTGTTAAACGTCTTCTTAACAGAATGTTTTGTAAAGTAGTGCGAAGGCCTATGTGTCACATACAAATCACTGGTCACAGTTGATATCATGGCCTGGATATTGTAATAAAAGGCTGAATTGTCTTTAAATTCGCCTTAAATATCTGATATTTGGATAAAAAACTTAATAAGCATTAAAAGAGCGAATACGTCTCCAGAAGATCGCCAGTTAAATATTATAAGGTTTTTCCAGAGTTGAACTAATGTGGCCATAAAGCTAATGTAATAAAACTAACACAGTACAACATTTTTCAGCTCATTGATTTGGGACTCAATAATTTAATATCGATTTAGCTGACAACAAAAACTAACAATTACAATTCCTTTAATCTGTTCATATAACTTTTCCCTACATAAACAACAGTTTTACTTTTCCATTCATTTTGAAGCAGTTACAATATAACCGTACGATTTACGTGGAATATTACTTATGATAATCATACGCCACCATATAACAATAAAACAAAAGAGCCTCAAACTTGACCAATTCCTCTCTACGATACTTTCTAACTTCAAATCGATATTAAATTATTATGGCATGTAACTTGAAAAAACGAATGATGCATAACTTCTTCTTTTTGGGGCTACTTTCACGTGCAGTTCTCTGAATTGAGTCCCAAAATCACGTGTTGTACTGTGTGTACAGTACTGTGTTACTGAAGTAACCAAAAAAATTGCTACGATCTTATGTCACCGATCTTCCCTTAGCCAAAGCGAAAGTTGATAAAACTTAAGCACAATTCATAACCAACAGTAAATAGGCGAGTTTTGACAACTCCCCTCCACAGTTAATAGACGAATTCGGAAACTAACTTCTACCCATTGAACCTTTGGAAAAGTCAAACAACAACAACATTTGCATTTATAGTCTACGTATCGTACATTAACCATCTCTGATTAAAACCATCGATGCAAACAAATATTCACACATTTGTCAATATGAACAAGTTCTACATATGTAACCACATACACACACACACACACACACATGTATATGTGTGTAATTAATTTTGCTATAAATAATTGCTTGTACACCAGCTCATCACCATCAACAGCATCATCACAATCATCATAATCATCATCATCGAATGATGAAAAGTTTTTTCCGTCTCTCTTGCGGTTAACTTTGTTACAAAGAAAAAATCTTTTTGATGTTCATATTCAAGGTCTGATTGTGATTTTTATTAAAAAAATAAATAATAATTATTATTCCCAAAAGTTTTGCAATTGTGTGAGTGTGTGAATTGTCGCATATACGTCGTGGGGGAGGTATAGGCTGGTCCATGTATAAATGAGACTTTTACAAGTGTGAGCGAGAGTGTGTGTGTGAGTACGTTTGTGTACGTCATTTTTGTCAACATATCAACATGCTGTCATTTTCATTACAATTGCTTTGGTTTATTGGGTTGTGTAGACACACGTGTACATAAGTTTGAGTAAAAATACATGTTGAAATACATAAAACGGTTGACGGTGGTGCCACAGCGTAAATATGCTGTGAATTACTCTACACATGTTAATTTTTTTAAATATTGTTTTAAACTTTTCTCTACAATAATTTGATTTGCAACGTTGGCGAAAAGGTAAAAGTTTGCTGATTTTAATGAATACATAGGGGTTTAATGGAATTTTGTTATGATGGGACAGGTCATGCAAAGGGACACTGTGGGAGTATAGCAAATAATGTACCAAACATGAATATAACACTTACAATTTTTTCCCTGACCTTGTCAATCGTAAGATCCTTTTTGCTTGTAGTCTCAAATTGTTTTTGTTATCCATAACACTTGTACTACCCCAGCAGAATTCAGCCTTCATATAGTGATCTTCGCAACTCGTTTTGATCCGCTAACAATCAACCAAGAATTTATGCCAAATTAATCAATATTAATTTCGTGCTCTGAGCTCCAATAAAATGTCCAACTTATCGTTGAGAGCAATATTTCATAGACGTCTCAAGCGGATTGTTGTCTACTTTACTGCTGCCAACCGCCACTGCTGTCAATGGGTGATTTGCAGTCAAAGTATATACTCTGAAAAGTTACATATTTGCGAATAACTTTTGTGCGTAATTAATAAATTTATGTCAATTTATGTTGTGGCAAACAAGTTTTGCTTAATGCGTATACAGTTTTTTCGTCAGCTATTTTTCACATTTGATGCCAATGCGAAAAACACAACTAACAGGCAGGCAGGCAGGCAATAAAACTAAAATCCAAAGCAAAACATAAAAAAAAAACAAATCACAACGAAAACTAAAATGAAACTTATGTCCAAGTAAATGCTAAGTTTTGTTTCTATTTACAAAAAAAAAATAACAAAAAATTCACTCCAAATAAGTTCAATTGCTGTGCCGTTAGTATTGCCAACTGATTTATGGTAATTTGTTATATTTGTTTTTGTGTCTCGAACATCCGCCAACCGTCCTGCCCTCCCCCTTTGCGTCTGGCTAATCTTGGATGAAATATCCGAAAGATACATTTCGTTTAACTTGTTTTCTTTTAGTTGTTGTTGCTGCTGCTATTTTCTTTATCTCTTTTGGAATTGGTTTTCTCAGCTCTAGTATAAACTATTTAGTTTTGAATTATAGTCAGCTTAGAGATGTCTAACAACTACAACAACCGCTGATGTCGTCGTTGTCGTTGTCGTCGCCAGTCTTTGCCATCGTGCCACAACTCAACTCGAGGCAGCAGCACTTCAAAGTTGTAGATTTGTTGCAGCTGTCAGGCTGTTCTTTGGTTAATAGCTTGAAACTTTGTTGCTGCCGCTGACAGAAAAGATGAATGCAGTGTCAGCGGGTTCAGTGCATTTAATGCGATTTTTGTTTTTTTTTTTTATTATTTTCAATTTAGTTTTATTAAAATGTGCACAATAGATTGGATGCACTACAAAATGAATTACGATCGCAAAGCGTTAGAAGATAAATTGTTATTTTACGTGATTATGACAAAAGTTCATTGAATGCGGAGAAAGGGGTAGAGCGAAAGAGAGAGACAGACAGACAGACAGAGAAAGATGACAGCAGATGTTTTAGTGAATTAAATGTAGTTTGAAGTGGGAACAGATGACACTGGAAAGGGATTAATACGTAGCTTGCAAATAAATGTCAGAGGACACTGATGAAATAAAATGGCAGCGACACTCCGCATACAGACGAGTTATATGCCACTGGGCTTGAGTATTTTTTTTCTTATTTGGCAGCAGCAAAAATTCAATTGGGTTGCTGGGTATACCCAAAGGCAATATAGTGTTTGGTATAAGTGTGGGTTACAAGGTGGCCAGTTAATATCACGTTTTTTGATTGGCACCTTTTGCCCAGAAACCTCATTCAATGAATCGTTAAAGTGTGACGTGTTGCCACATCCAGCTGAAACCACAATTCTTGATTTCAGGCATTGCTATTCTTTAGCGATGGATTAAGAAAGTTCTGTAGCATGCCAATAAAATACTCCGTATTCACTGTCTTTTTCTTCTTGTTTGGCAGCAGCAACAGAAATTCATCCATCAGTTGCTGCCCGTAAATAAGAATTTCAAGCGCTTCGGTCTTTTGAGGTGCGCAGAGAGTTCTTTACTCCAAGTTTAGATAACACTTCTCCAACGAAGTTATCTAGTCTAGTCTATCCAACGAAGTTTTGGTCGCCCCCTCCAGCGCCACCTATAGAGTTTATTGTCGAAGACTTTTCGGGCTATAGCATTTACATCCATTAGTACAACGTGTTCAAGGCAGCGCTTTCGGTCTATTTGAACGCGCTTGACTACGTCGATGTCGTTATAAAACTCATGATTGAATCGACGACGGTACTCGCCATTAACAGTGATGGATTCAAACAGTGAAGTATTTTTCTCTCTAAGAATTCCAGTAAGTCATCGGAATACGCGAGCAGCAAGTGACTTTTATTAAAGATGGTACCCGTCGTGTTTACTGTAGCCCTCAAAATATTAAAGAGATTGCATGGCAGGCTGTCGCCTTGACTAAAGCGTCGGTTGGCTATGTCAGATTATTGCCATATTTCACTTAAAACTTAGTGTCGGTCAGTGTCATCCCGCAAAGTCATATCAGCTTTGCGGTGAGACCAAACTCAGCCATAGTGTCTAATAGCGTGAATATCTGGTCGGTTGTGGACTTACCAGGTCTAAAGCCACACTAATAAGGACTAATCAGGTTCAATTGGATGGGCTTTAGTCTTACACATAACACACTAGACAGAGCATTGTATGCAATAGGTAAGTTGGCGAATACACTTGGATTGCCTTTTTTAAGCCCAGGACACTTAGCTATCAATCTTCGGACACGAATTTCTTTAGCCTACTGGGATTTATAAGCTTGTGCATGTACCAGCCAGCTCAACGACGCCGAACAGCCAGCTCAGCTCCGCAGGCAGTCTATCGGCACCCGCAGCTTTATTGATTTGAAGCAGTGCAACTGACGTGCTGGTCTTGTTTTGGCTCGTTGGTGGACAATCTACTTCGTCATCGATGAGTGGCGTGATTTCGTTACTTTCGCTGCCTTCAAGAACAAGCTGAGTATGAAAGTGTTTCCTCGGCATTTGAACCCTGTGTGTCCGTGGGCAGATTTCCATCTCTGTCCTTACATTAAGGGCTCCCTGTAGCAATATCTTTGCTTTTTGCCTTTTGGTGGAACTTGCGAGCTTCACTTTATCCCTTTATTTTTCGATACCCTGGCTCTCTCTTTTCTTCCATAGATGCTTTTGTCATCTAAAGAGGCATTTCATCTGTCTCTTACTTACTTCGCGATATTATTATAAATTTACATCAGTTGAAAAGCTTTTACTAGACATGCCGATGTACTCGACACTATCCTGCGAAGTTGTTGTCGACAACATCGAGGGGCCATCCATGAAAGAAAATATAGATGACTGGTGATAGGATTCGAACCATGAATCTCCCGCATGACAGTTGAGTGTTATAACCATCATGCTATAGCCAGCTCTCCTAATCTCATTATATCGTTCAGCAGCCGCACGCGTTGGCTTTGTATGTATCATTTTTTTCCGCAGTCAATACGCGACATTTCCCATCTCACCAGGACCTTTCTTGGCAATGTTTTTCGTAATATCGTCGCAGCAATGGTTAAAGAATTCGCAATATGCTGGAACGGGGTGTCGGGAACATCAAAATTATGGGAATTTGTTTGGATTAATTGAGACAGTTGGTTGGAGTAGGCATCGGCTATCTCGGTGGTATGCAGCATTGTGTTGTGTAGCTTCCATTTCCTTTTGTTGTGAGCTTTTTAAGCACTAATTAATCGCGTGTGTACCTTAGCTGCAACTAGGTGGTGATCCGAGTCAATATTTGCACCGCGCATCACACGCTCGTCCATAACGCTTGAACATGCATTCCATCGATTACCACATGATCAATCTGATGTCTTGTCTCTTGATCAGGCGATATCCAGATTACCTTGTGGATATCTTTATGCGGGTATCTGGTTCCACTCACAACCATGCGTTTTGCCGATAAGAAGATAACCAGTCTGTATCCGGAGGTGTCGTTGTGTTAATTGACTTTTGCGACTGCTGAACCAAGAGCATCTTCCCTTCCTATTTTCGCATTAAAACCCCCGGAATAATTTTAATGTCATGTGCAGGGCACCGGTCACCGGTCACAGATATAGTCTTGAAGCTCATGGAAAGCATATTTCATATACTCGTCTTTGTCTTTCGTCGGGGCGTGCACATAAATCAGTGTGATATACTAATATTTCTCTTTGATGCGTATAATAACTATTCGGTTACTTACAGGGTTAAACCGTGAGACCAGATATCGATATCTCTTGCCGACTTTAAATTCCACATACATATTTGTCGTTCTGCCTAAATACTGTAAAATATGTTACAGTTCTTTCGTCATGTGCATCCCTGTCCCGTCCATCGCACTTCCTGTACCGCGTTGATGTCAGCCTTGCATTTGTTGAGGACATCCGCCAGCTCGATAGATGCACCATCTCTGTACAGAGTTCAGTTATTATAGGTATCCTTAAATAACACAGTACAACACAGGATTTTGGGACTCAATTCTGAGAACTGCATGTGAAAGTAGCCCCAAAAAAAAGAAGTTCTGCATCATTCCTTTTGTCAAGTTACATGCCATAATAATTTAATATCAATTTGAAGTTAGTAAGTATCGTATAGGAGAATTTGTCACGTTTGTCACGGCCTATGATTATCATTATTAATATTCCACATAAATCATACACCACGGAGTACAACAGTTTTATTGTAACTGCTACAAAATAAACACAGTTCAAAATAATTTGATGAATGGAAAAGTGAGACTGTTGCTTATGTAGGGAAATGTTTTATGAACAGATTAATGGAATTGTAATTTCTAATTTTTTTTAAATCGTTTCAGCTAAATAGGACTAGAGGTTCTCGAGTTATGTCAAACAAAAGAGCCTAAAACGTGACAAGTTCCCCTATACGATACTTACTAACTTCAAATCGATATTAAATTATTATGGCATGTAACTTGACATGCTTTACATACTTTCACGTGCAGTTCTCAGAATTGAGTCCCAAATCAATGAGTTGAAAAATGTTGTACTGTGTAATGGTCCTTATAACGTTTGCAGTGTCTGTCAACATTTGGGGTGGGTTCTTGTTTTGTTATTTTCTATTTGTTGTCATAATATTTTTCTGTATTTTAGGAAGAGTGGCTTTTTAGGCCAACGCGCCTGGTCCTTGTTTCTTGGGGCTGCCAAAGCCATTAAGAAAGCCGTTGCGTTTAGCTTCTCTCTCTGTGATACCATGAAATTTATATTGCTCAACAAATCACATTTGCTACCTACTACTATACTACTACATGCATATAATTAATTGCAAATTGTCTCAATATTTATAATTTGCAAATATGCATTATTAATTTAATTTCCACTTTGGCTCCTATTACACACTGCAACGTCATTCCGGTCAGACACAGCGTGAATATGAACTTTCACATACAATTTTCATTGTCGTCATCATGATTGTTGTGATGATTGTTTGATCTTTTGCAACACAACAACACAGCAACAACTGCACTAAACGGTGAGGTGGGGGTGGTGCATATATACTATCCTATCTAGCTAGCACCAGAGTTGGCTTTGCTTTGATGGAAATCACAAGTGAAACGTAATCAAGAAATCAGCAACATTTCCCCTAAGCAGTCAGTCAGTCACAGAGAGTCAAGCCAGCGCCAGTCGATCTGTGCCGTCTGTTCACATACATCCATCCATCCATCCATGGAAGTGGAGTGTATCCAAATGCAAATGGGAACATTTGTGCAATTGCGTAAGTGGCGCCAATTTATGAAATTGATTGATGTATTATTGTTTCGATTGTTATTGTTTTTGCTGATGTTGTTGTTGTATCTGTTGTTGCTGGTTGTGCATAGACCGTGATTTAGTACAAGAGTGTTGCTGTTGTTGTTGTTGCTGTTGTTGCTGTTGCTATTTTTATTGCTATTGTTGGTGTTGTTATGGTACTATTAATACCGTAAGGTGATTATTAAGCAATTTATATTACAGGTAATATTTTGATTTATTGCCAAATCACAAAAGGAATTAATTAAAGTTCAGTGGCGAAAACATAAAGTTCGCCTAACTTTTAATGGAAACAAACCTATTTGCCAAATGGCTGCTATGACGCCAGCAGCAAACGTTTTGTAGTAGTTGTGAGTTGTTAGTTTGTTAGAAGTAAGTGGCTTTGTTTGAATTATATGTATGTAATAATGCGATTGTACTTACTAGAAGTTAGTGTGGCATCACTGTTTTTCGCACTCGCAGAGCAGAATGGTGGCCCTTTTTAAGGGGTGGTCAGAGGGCGTATTTAATAGTTGTCTAATATTTTGCTATAGCAGCAAAGTATATCAAAGTTAAGTAATGGTATAGATTTTACTTAGTGCGTTATGTTTTTGATGACACTTTGGGCTTTCATTCTAGAAGGTGATAGGTGACAATATGTTGTTGAAAATTTAGAATTTTCTAATATTTCTTTTTTCAATTTCACTATGTAACAATATGAAAAAAACTTCGACGTCAGTATTCTCAGTATGTTTTTCAACCAGTTTCATCTGAGAAAACGAATAATGCATAAAAGAGATGAATTGGACTCCTAATATGTTAAGGCCAAATTCGTTTCTAGACTTTTTGAGACATTTGAGAAATGTCCGTCTGTCTGGCTGGCTAGCAGGATAACTCCAGTAAACCATTACTGATCCTTGCGAAGCGCTAATAGTTTTTTTTACTAGCACTAATAGTTTTCAAAATTAATCTATGGGATAGAAAATATTGAAAATAACACCTTCCCTTCTGTTACCTCCCATATAAAATTACCTATTTTTAGAAATTTTTGTCAAAATTCTGTTATAATTTCCGAATGGGAATCTGCAGGATATTTAAACTTTGTCATATTAATATTTTGGGATTTTCTAATTTGAGTCTTTCTGATTGTTATGCATTTGGGAATAGCCAGAAACTCTCTTTGGAGGTTCCCAAGCAGCTCACAACGTCCGAGAGATCACGTATACCCCGGGAAATGCTATTAAACATCAGCTCAGTGGTAGGAAATGTGAGAAGGCACAATATTGAGTAACCTAAACGGCATGCTATCATCGGTGCGTCTTAGGAAGTAGGTAACAGAAGTTAGTGAAGCTCAACACAACGGCTCTCTTAGTGGCTTTGGCAGCCCCAAGAAACTAGGATCGGTCGCGGTGGCCTAATAGACCGCTCTCCTTAAACAAACTAATTATTATGAAAATACGAAGAAAAGAGAAAATAAGAAGCCCCCCAAATGTTGACGAACTCCCGCAAACGTTATAAGGACCATGATTTACGGATATTCAGAACTCTTTACAGAGACGGCGCCTCTATCCAATTGGCGAACGTCCTCGACAAATACAAGGCTGACATAACCGCAATACAGGAAATTAAATGGACGGGACAGGGATGCACACGACGAAAGAACTGTGACATATTTTACAGATGCCATGCAGAAAGACACGAATTTCAATGTGGATTTATAGTCGGCAAGAGACTTTGAGATATAGTCTAGCGGTTTAACCATGTAAGTGACCACTATTCGCATACCGTATACGCCACGACGGAAGACAAAGACGAGGACACTAATGATGCATTCTATGAACGCCTGGAGGAAAACTGTATGACCGCTGTCCTGCACATGACATTGAAATTGTTCTGTGAGATTTTAGTGCTAACAGACGAAGAGAAGATGCTCTTGGTTCAGCAGTCGGAAAATTCAGTTTACACAACAACACCTCCCATAACGGATTCAGACTGGCTAGTTTCGCGTCGGCAAGAAACATGGTAGTGAGTGGAACTATATTCCCGCATAAATATATCCACAAAGCAACCTGGATATTCCCTGATCAAAAGACAAGAAACCAGATTGATAACGTGATAATTAATCTTAAGCGTTATGGACGTGCGTGTGATGTGCGATGCACACATTGACTTGGATCACCACCTAGTTGCAGCCAAGGTACGCACGCGATTAAGTCGTGCTAAAAACGCTTGTAACCAAACGCAAAGGAAGCTGCATACCACCGAAATAGCCAGTGCCTACTCTAACCAACTCTCTCAACTACTTCAAACAAACTCCCGTAATTCTGATGTTCCTGACACCCAGTGGCAGCATATTGCAAATTCAATGACCACTGCCGCAACGATCGTACTGGGTTAAAAAAACCACGATGAGGAATATCGCGAAATATCTGAGAAAAAGAATGCTGCATACTGGGCAAAACTGCAGCCAATGGCAAAGCGTACTGTGACATAGCGTTATAATAAGAAGAGGAGGGAAATGACACGCCTCTTCAGGCGGAAAAGGCGTTTTTGGTAGAAAAGAGAGAGCCAGGATATCTTACAGGAATAGAGATGAAACCCGAAATTTCTTCCAAAATGTTAAAAGTAAAGCTTTTGTAACAGGGTTTAATAACGGGTCCGCCATCTAACGTTTTTTTTAAACTAGTGCTTATTTCGTGAATGGTAACACTTACCTCATGTCTGATTTGAACTTAGTTACATTAAAAAAAAAAAAAAACACTTGCGAACTCGAGTTGATCTGCCACCCTAATGTACATATACCTTTCCTATCCCAACATCTAAACAAAAATTCCTTGAAATGAGTATCATACGTACAATTTTTAATCCCCAACATATTTATGATAATTAACCTTTTCGAATCATAAAAGATACGTATTCTAACTAGCTATTGCCATCCATCTGCTTCAGGCATCTTCAACATTAATTTAATATTTATAGAATATCCACATATACATTCACTTCCACTTTATCTAAATCAATACTCGAGTGCAATCTTTTGCAAAAATTGCAATAATCGTCTTAGTCTTCTGTGTACAGAAGGTTAAACTGCTTTCTGTTACAAACGCTGTAGTCACAAGAAGAAAAATGTGTAATACAATCCGGTTTCATTTCACAGCAGTTCCAGTGTTTTCCCGATAATTTTCCATCATTACTTATTTGTGTTTTGTTCTATTGCTGTTGCTGCTGCTGTATCCCCTAAGCTCCACAGCTCAAGAACTATTTCAATGAATGCCTCGTAATATTACACATTCCTGGCAGAAACGAACGAACCAATGAATGAATGCTGTTGATGACGATCTAAGGAAGTAAGACTACAAATCGAATCCTGTGGCAGTAAAGGGGGGAATGAACAGAAATCATTATGTAGCAAATACCTTTGCGGAGAGAACACAAGAAAATTATTATTATTATTATTATTATGATTTTGCACACTGCATTTGAAAGTCCTTCGTTAAGGTTGGTTGGCTGATTGCTGGCGGTGGCTGGGTAAGACTATAAGGGGGTGGGGTGGCGCTGTGTTACAGCATTTATAGAGCTTATATATATATCTATCGGATGTCAGTATGAATCTCAAAGGTATGCTGGTAACTTTTATGGTTTTATAGCCGTATTACGTGTCAATATCGCACGAATGAGATGAGTTGAGCTCGCTGGCACACTGCAAGTAATAACAATAGACAATGGCAGTAGCGGTGAAATGCAATCAATGATGATGATTATATTGCTGTGGATAATAGTAATAAGTATAAAGCAACGCCACGCAACAAGAACAACAAAGACAGCAACTGGATGTGAGTTCTTGCCATAAATTGCTTTAAGAGGATTTCAAGGATGTTTACAGTAGCTTTCGCTTACTTAAGATATCTCGCCATCGTCTCTGTGCAGAATCATGCAATTATTTTTGTTCCCACCAAAAGTGCAAAGAAAACGTAACAGAACGAAAAGGAACATTTTCAATTTGTAGTTTGTCATTGCCATATGTTTGTGTTACCACCTAACGTGTGCGGGTATGAACATCCTTCAAAGGCAAAACACGTTGGTTTATTAAGATGTTATTTCCCTGTCGGTTTGCACATAAACAGGGGAGACTTTATTAAAGCAACAATTCTGTTTTATTAACGGACAAGTACTTACGTAGAAAATGTGAAAGAATTACACAACACAAAATTTTTCAGCTCATAGATTTGGGACTAAATTCTAAGAACTGTACGTGAAAGAAGTCCCAAAAAGAAGAAGTTCTGCATCATTCGTTTTGCCAAGTTACGTGCCACAATAATTTAATCTAATCGATATTAAATTATTATGGTATGTAAATTGACAAAATGAATGATGCAGAAATTTTTCTTTTCGGCGCTATTTCCACGTGCAGATCTCAGGATTGAGTCCAAAAATCATGTGTTGTACTGTGTTTGGGAACTTTCAATGTAACCTACTGCAGGTCGCACAATTGGTGTTACGTAGGAAAATGTCCTTCACATTAGCAATTCTGTGGAAAGTTGTAGTACTAATTTTATCTGATGTTTAATATTTTTAATGATAAGGAATCCATAGAAACTTAGAAATCTAAAAAATATTTTAATATTTCTAATTACCAAAATATTTATAAAAATGGTTATGTGAGAAGGTTTGTCACGTTTAAACTCAATAAATAATAAACCGATTTAAATAATTGTATTTTTTTATCTTATAAATTGGCCATTAAAATGAGAACGGCAACGCACTCACGGTCAGCTAGTAATTTATTTTTCTTTAACCTTTAAACGTTAAGACACCTTTCTATTAAACAAATTTTCATTGATAAGTTTTCATCATTATTATTTAAGTTTTATGTACAACCCAAATTTTAATTCTTTATACACTATAACAACTTTTTTGTACATATTAAGAAGTCCATTATTAGCCTTCACTGTTGTATCCCCTCCATATATTTTTCTTCACTTCACTACTCCGTGTGTGTCTGTAAGTATCTGTGTATCTTCGACTGCCTCACCTTAACCCAGTTTTATGGTAGTATATTGTAGACATTCGCATATCTTTCTACTTTCCCTCATGCCCCCCACTTGTTTTTCTCTCCTGTTTTTTTTGGGCTTTGGGCTATCCAAACATCACTATAAAATTCATATATAAATAAAATTGAAATGTTACGACTATACACTACACTAGAAAGAAGGCAACACAACGCCAGCAACAACAACCAAGAATACTAAGATTATAAGTGGCAGATAGAAGTGTAGCAAAAGCAGCAGCAACAAGAGTGAACAACAGCAGCAGAACAATAAAACTGCAAACATTAAATATAAGCAACAGGATCAAGGATAACAACAACGAACAAATCGTTTTGTGCGAACACAGCAAATCAACAACCATCTTTGCTACCACCACTATGCACAGAGATTCGCTAGAGTTTGAATCAACCAACCCACCATAATTTGTGGTGGCACCCCAACAGGGTCAATAGATTCGTATTGTGTTCACTCCACTAGGAGGCAAGTGAGATTTTCAATTACTTTTTAATAGAAGTAGTTGTTTTGTTTTCATAGAGGGAAAGAGAGAGAGAGAGAGAGAGAGGGAGAGAGTGCTGGCATTGTTAGCAATTTTTATTGAATATTTGAAGTGGAAATCAAACAGTTGTTGAAAAAAATTTAACTGTCAGGTTTTATAAAGTAAGTTTTGTTGGAAAGAAGCTTTAGTAAATTATACGTAGGAAAAATTAGCTAACGTAGATGTAGCCCAAAAAAGCAGAACTGCTGATCAGGAAGTGCTTCGAATTTTGGGTGAATCACTAATGATTTTTATTGGTACATTTTATTTACATACCTTTCACTTAAATTATAAGTGGGAATGTGCCACAAATTTTGTTCTGAATTTTAATAAACAACTTTTGGTGGGACCGGCTGTGGCATAGTGGTTAGAACACATGACTGCCATGCCGGAGATCCGTGGTTTGATTCCCGTCTCCAGTCACCTACATTTTTCTTTCATTGACGGCCCCCTCGATGTTGTAGAGAGCAACTTCGCAGTATAGTGTCGAGTCAATCAGGATGTCTAGTAAAAGGTTCTCAAACAGTGACGTTCGCTTTCGGCGATAAACAAATAGGTGCCGTTTGTTGTTTATCGAAAATAGAAAGCGTGTTAACTCACAATTACACGAGAAGCTATCCCATACCTCAGTCATGGGGTGTAAAGGGAAGTTAGGTTTTTTTAAGGTTAGAAGTCTTAATTTATATAACGTCCACACAAAAAGTAATTTTTGGTACAAAAAAAGTACTTGCTGGTACAATAACAGTACTTTTTCATACAATAACAGTTTACTCTTACTTCAAAATAAAATAAAAGTACTTCTTAGTGCATTTAATGTACTTTTTAATATTTTAAAAGTTATTTTTATTGCAATTAATTGGTACAACAAAAGTTATTTTTGGGTACAATTTAAGTACTTTGTGGTACAATAAAAGTACTTTTCGGTACAATCACAGTACTTGCTGGTACAAAAAAAATTTCATGTGTGTGCAAAATAAAATTACTTTTTATGCAATAAAAGTACTTTTTAGTGAAACAAAAGTTTTATTGTTGTACTAAAAAAGTACATTTTGTTATCAAAAAAATTATTTATTGTACAATAAAATACTTGTTGGCTGAAAAAAAGTACTTTTGGTACAATAAAAATACATTACGGGGCAACAAAATTTATTTTTGGTGCAAAAAAAGTACATTTTGGTACAATACAACTTTTTGGATACAATAATATTACTATTGTTGGAATAAAAATACTTTTTAGTACAATAAATGTACCTATTGGTACAAAAATATACTTTATATAATAAACAAGTACAAAATTGCAAAAAAAATACTTTTGGGATATAATAAAAGTTCTTTTTGGTACAATACAAAAAAAAGTACTTTTGGGAACAATGAAATACATTTTGGTACGACAAAGTACTTGTTAAGTGCAATAAAGGTACTTGTTGGGTATTTTTTGGTACAATCAAATACTTTTTCGATACAACAAATTTATTTTTTTGTACAACAAAAGTACTTGTCGGTACATTAAATATACTACTTGGTGCAACAAAGGTACTATTTGGTACAATAGAAGTACTTTTCGGTAAAAGTTCTTGTCAGTACGATAACTGTGCCGATACAAAAAAAGTTCTCCTAAGTGCAATAAAAGTATTTTTGGGGTACAAGTTCTTTTTGGTACTATTAAAAAATATTTTTTAGGACAATAAAAGTAGTTTTCGGAACAAGAGAAGTATTTGTTGGTACAATGAAAGTAATTGTCGTACAATAAAGTAGTTGTCGTTACTTTTTGGTACCACAAAAGTATTTTTTTGTACTATAAAAGTACTTTTTGGTACATTAAATGTACTTGTCTGTACAATAAAAGTTCTATTACGTGCAATAAAAGTACTTTTGTGGTGACGTAGAAATACGTTTTGGTACAAAAAATTACTTGTCGGTACATCAAAAGAACTTTTTGGTACAATATAATTACTTTTTGGTACAATTAAAATATTTTGTAGTGCAGTAGAAGTACTCTTCGGTATAATAGAAGTATTTTTTGTTAAAACAAAATAACTTTTTGGACAATAAATGTACTTGTCGGTACGATAACATTGTCAGTACAAAAAAGGTCTCTTAAGTGGAATAAAGGTACTATTGGGGTACAATAAAAGTATTTTTTTTGGTAAAACTAAAATTTTGTACAGTAGAAGTACTGTTCGGTATCATAAATGTACTTTTTGATACAATAAATGTACTTTTCGGTACAATAAAGATAATAATTTTGACATACTTTTTGGTACAAAAAAATTCTTGTCGGAATATTAAAAGTACTTTTGGGTACAATTAAAATACATTTTGGTACAATTAATATATTTTTGGTAATACAGTTTTTTTTTTTTTTGGTACGACATAAGTACTTTTTACTACAATAAAATTATTTGCCGCTATGATAATAGTGTCGGTACAAAAAATTTCTCTTTAGTGGAGTAAAGGTACTTTTGGAGTACAATAAAAGTACGTTGTGGAACAATAAAAGTACTTGTCGGTACAATAAAATTACTATTTGGTGTAAAATAAGTAATATATGGAACAAAAAAAAATACTTATTAGTAGAAAAAGAGTAGTTTTGGGTACAGCAAAATAACTTCTTGGTGAAACTACTTTTTATGTACAAAAAAGTACTTTATAGATGCAATAAGGTAACATTTAAAAAAACTCTTATTGGTACATTGATGGAAAACTAGAACTATTTTCTGTAACAACACAATGTACATGTGAAAAACTTTTCAGGGAACAATAAAAGTATTTTTTGACACAACAAAAGTACTGTTTTGCCCAATATCAGTAATTTTTGAATCCTAAAACTAAATTTAGTACTAGTAGTTTGTTAGATAACATTTATAGACCTGTTTAAAATTCTTAAAAATCGCATATTCGGCGGATTTTTATTATCATGTCCTACTGATCTGCTTGTACAGGGTTATCCATTTAGCGGTTTGAAAAACCGGCGGTAAATATCTATGATCAAAAGTGTCATTAATTTAGTGAAAATTTTTGCCATTTACGTATGTGGTTCGTTTAATAACCGAAGAACGCTTGAAAATAGTTTAAACTGACTACAAAAGTGGAAATTCAAATGGGAGCTCTTTTTGAGTATTACATAGTGATTATGGTCATCGTAATCGACCTACTCTGAAAGGAATGGACATGATTAATATGTGCACGATCTAACGGCTCACTATGTCGTAATTTGCATTTGGATTTGAAACTTCATACATACGAAGTCCACGCAACAATTACAGCCGGCTGTTCATTCACTACGACGTAGATATTCAGATTAATTGCTAGAGCAACAGGCTTTCAATACTGACTTTTCCAACAAGATTTTCTTCGGCGATTAAGCTCATTTCTCACTAGGTGGTTACGTCAGCAAGCAAAATTGTCGCATATGGGTCTCGGAGAACCCAGAAGTGATTGTGGGCATCCGGAAAAGTGACTGTTTGGAGCGCGTTATGGTTTGGAGGTGACACTCGGCCGTATTTATTCGAAATTGACCGTTTTGGCGACGCCAATTGGCCAACAAGATCATGCGATTTAAACTATTTTGTGAAGCTACAGCTACCGTGGCTACATGGGTAGTTCCCTAACATTGGTCGAAATATCGCCGAATTACCACCCAAAATGTGCGAAAAAGTGGTGGAAAACTACTTCACAAAGACCTTTCTACTGGCATAATATGTAAATATTTCCAGAAATCCATCTGCTGAAAATGTTTGCTGGCCACATGGTCTGTATCGAGTGAACATTTCAATTTACGTTACGCAGCTTAGGTGAAAATAATGTTATAGTAGTGACGCACGTATAATTGTTTATACATATGCCATGTAAGTGTGATGAATGCAAATAGTACATGCATGCTTTGAGCCACAAATCCAAATGTATTTCAATAGTTAGATGCAATGCAAAAGATCTAGCAACAAAATTATTTTCAATTCATAACATTGCCCTATTTCATCTAAATTTACCCGGCACTGTAACATTAAACTACAATAAACATGTTGCTGAACTTGATATTGGCCCCCACGGCAAAGTTTGCGAATATCTGAGTACAGCATAGTATTTGAAGCATTTGAAGTTTATTTCTTTTTACACACATATCTTCTTTCGCTGTTCTAACTCCTTGGAAATTGAAAAGTGTAACTCTAGTTTCAAATGAAACAAAACATAGTTTTATTTATAAAATGCAATGAATGTTGAGTTGTTTGTATATACATATACTCATATGTATTCCTTAACACATACACACGTTCTTATAATGATGCAATATAAGTGCAATGCAATGTTATGTAATGTAACGCAAGTAAGCGTGAGTAATTTTTTACGTGATACTACTATTGCGTTTGTAATACACATTTTTGATTGCAAAGAGATTTTGTTTCCGATTAATGCCAAGAATTCCAAATAGACTTTCTGCTACCAAATATTAGTTTTTAAGGACATCATGTAAAAGTACTTTCAGTATCGAAAATCATCTTTTTTCATATATTACCGACGGCAATTACGCTTGACGCTTGCCAGGTCAATATATCAACATTATTATACATTTGTTAACTTTGTGAATATATTAACATTATTATACATATCTTAACTTTGTCAATAGTCCATAATGCTAGGAAAATTGAATAAGTGCAGGACACTATATTGTTTCGATCCTTCAAACTCATTCAAAGCCATTTATAATGTTCATCAAGTTGCCCGTTCGAGATGCAAAGTTCATTACTATGTCCTTAGCTTTCATATTGCTCATCACATACATACAAAACCTGTTTTAGAATTCCTTCCATAATTGTTATACATTCGATTCATCCTTTATGCTCTAATGATTACGCCTCATTTACTATATATCTCTCCATTATAAGAAATTGCTTTTAAATAACATGGAATTTGTAACCTACAAACCGTTTCTTCACTTCACTCTCATCTAAGCCCCGTAGTTAACAGCTCGTTAAACCCGTAAACTCTTAGTCATTTGTATGTATGTACTTCCTTCTTATTTCCTTCATCATTGTTCACAGAACTTTCTACTTTACGATGCAATAAAACAGGTTTAACATTTAAAATATTTCTGGTTAGTAATTAAAATTTAAGTAACCTTAAAGAGAACAAGCGCCACCGCGAAAGGGGGGGGGGGCAAAGACCAAGTTAACAACGTTGGTTAACATAAATTTCACAATGTAAAATAAAAGTTTTTATTTTTATTGCTACAAATTCACTTTCTAATGGGTTGCACCAACAAGTTTACGCTACCAAACTACACAAAACCACTGAGGAGCAAGAAAAAGTTTATGCCGCTTAAAGAGCACTACTACACCCACTTAAGCACCGCAAACCATAAGAGCGGCGGTGGGTGTAAAAGGAATATAAAATGTGTGTGTGTTTGTGTGTGTGTGTGAAGGTAGTGTAGCACTGGTGACTACAACAGTTTAATGTAACCCCCTCCCCGCCCTGCATCACGACCAACTACTTTGTAATGCAATAATATTTTTATAGTTTTTATGCAACCTGACACTTTTTCTCCTTCAGCAATTTGTTAAACACATGTGGCAACATAGAAAATTAGCCCACACACACACAATGGTTACTTGGTAAAACAGGATCGGAGGTCGCGCGCGAGTATACAAATGTTATTATAAGCAAACAAAACGCTAAGAAGTATTTATGACCTTTTTAAATAACCAACAGCAGCCAACTAAGAGCAAACACTATAAAAGTATCCTTAGACGTTACTTCGTTTCCTCCCACACAATGTTGCTCGCCTGTAGGGTAATGTTGGCATGATGAGTGGTGCCGCCCGCCGTCTTCCCTTGCTTTCCTTGCCATCAATTGAGTAAAACTTTTTCGTAAGCGCTGTTTCCGTGTTTTAAATGTTAACAACGCACACAAACTATAAAAAGAAAGTGTCGATTTTTATAGCATTTACCTTCATAAATATTGTAACAATGTTGTGGAGGAAAAGTCGCGTTGCTGCCGAGGATACCAATGTAAATGCATTAACCCTTCAAAAATAACCAATTGGAGGAGAAAGATATGAAAAGAATTTGAAATTGCTTAGAAATGTGTACATTGTAAAGTTATGGTGAATTTTATGGAATGCAGAGAAGAGGATGGGCCAACAAATTAAACTAAAAAGTATATTTGTTACAAAGATTAAAAGTACGGTTGTGATACAAAAATATTTGCAAAAGAACAAAAGACAATTTAAAGAGAGAGGGTTGTGGAATCTCTAAAAGTACCAAGCAAATGGTAGGGAAAAGTCATTCTTCAAGAATAACTTTTTATGTACAATTACAGTTGTAGGAGATGATTATGATGAATCTCTGCAGAATACGTTCTGTTAAAGGACTTTATTGATAAAGCTACTAGTCCGAAATATATTTTATCTCGTACCATCAAAAACCACATTCACTGTAACCACTGTTGTTGTAACAAAAACATTCCTTTTTATCAAGAAATACTTTTATTTTTATAAAAAAAAGACTTTCATTGTACCAACAAATACTTCTATTATATCCTAAGGTACTTTAATGTTAAAAAGTACTTTTATTACAAAATATGTGAATTGATTGTACTAATATGTTGTTTTGTTATATCAAAAATAACTTTTAATTTACCCAAAAGTACTTTCAATGTACTAAACAGTACTTTTATTGATTTAAAAAGTACATTAATTGAACCAAAAAGTTCCATAATTATACTTTTATTATAGTATAAAGTACTTTTTTTTTGTACAAAAAAGTACATTTGATGTATTGAATAGTATCTTATTGTACCAAAAAGTATTTTTGTTGTATTTAAAAGTAAACTTTTGTTAACCACGAAGTACATTTCTTGTTCTAAAAGTATTTTTGTTGTATCGATAGGTATTTTATGTATTTAAAACATTTCAAGAAATACTTTTTATTTTTTTTTAATAGAAAAGCACTTTTAGTGTACCAAAAAGTATTTCTATTATGTCCTTAAGTACTTTAATATTGAAAAGTACTTATATTATATTGCACTAAAACGTTGTTTCGTTATACATATAAAAAATAACTATTAATGTACCCAAAAGTACTTTCAACGTACTAAAAATTACTTTTATTGCTTTAAAAAGTACCTTAATTGTCCCAAAAAGTACTTTTATATAGTATAAAAAAGTACTTTTATTTTTTTTTTGTACCCTTAATCAATCGAAAAGTAATTAATTGCACCGAAAGTATTTTAGTTGTACTCAAAAGTACATTTTTGTTTACCACAAAGTACATTTCTTGTTCTTAAAGTACTTTTGTTGTATCGATAAGTATTCTATGGTATCAACAAGTACTTTTCATGTATTAAAAAATACACTTTTGTGTACTAAAATTTACACTTTTTTATTACTAAAATTTACACTTTTTGTACTAAAAAGTACATTTCTTGTACTTAAAGTGACTTTTGTTGTGTTAAATGAACTTTTGTTGTACCAAAAATACTTTTATTGTACCACAAAGTACTTTTATTATACAAAAAAGTACATTTAGTGTAATAATAAGTACTTTTTTCTATCACAAAGTATTTTTATTGTACCAAAAAGTACTTTTATTATAAAATAATATTTTTGTTGCACCAACATATACTTTTATTGTTCCATAAAGTACATATATTGTACCGTAAAAACCTTTTTATATATTGAAAAGTACTTATATTGTACCAAAGTGTACTTTTTTTAAAAAATTAGTTTTCATTGCACCAAAATGTACATTCATTGTTGTAGCAAAAAGTACTTTTGTTGCGTCACAAAGACATTGTATCAGAAAGTACTTCAATATTAAAAAGGTATATTTATTTTACTAAAATGTACCTTCATAGTACCAAAAACTACTTTTAGTATACGAAAAAGTACCGATAGTGTTACAGAAAGTAGTTTTACTTTCATTGTACCAAAAAGTACTTTTGTTTTATCAAAAAGTACTTTTGTTGCAACGAAAAGTATATTTATTGCACCATAATGTACTTACATGGTACCATAAAGTACTTTTACTGTACTAAAAGGTACTTTTATTATATTAAAAAGTATTTTTATTGTACCAAAAAGTACTTTAATTATGTCAGAAAGTACTAGTATTGTTCAAAAAAAGTAATTTTATTGTAAAAAAGGATATCTATTGACCAAAATGTAAATAAATTGTACCATAAAGTACATATGTCGTTTCAAAAAGTACTTTTATTATATCAAAAAGTAAATTTGTTGCACCAAAAAGTTTGTTTATTGCACAAAAATTTATTTTTATTGTACCATAAAGACCTATATTGTACCAAAAGGTACTTTTATTATATAAAATAGTATTTTTATTGTACCAAAAAGTACTTTTATTATACCTAAAAGTATTTTGAATGTAAATAAAAGTAAAAGTATTTTTTGCAAAAAAAAAGTATTTCTTCTCATCAATATGTACCATAAAGTACATTCATTGTAACAAAAAGTACTTTTATTATGTCAGAAAAAACTTTATATTGTAAAAAAAAATTTTTGGTAGAAACTATTTCTATTGACCAAATTGTAAATAAATTGTACCATAAAGTACCAAAAAGTACTTCTATTATATGAAAAAGTACTTTTATTGTATCAAAAAGTATTTATATTGCAAAAAAGTATTTATTTCACCAAAATGTAAATTCAATGTACCATAAAGTACCTTCATTGTAACAAAAATTACTTTTATTTTAAAATGTTATATTTATTGTACCAAAATGTACTGTCTTTGTACCAAAAAGTACATTTCGTGTACCATATGTAATTTCATTGTGCCAAAATTTACATTCATTGTACCAAAAAGTGCTTTTATTGTACTAAAAAGTAATTTTATTGTACAAAAAATCACCTTTGTTGTATCAAAGTCAATTCTATTTTAGCAAAAAGTACTTTTATTGCACAAAACACTTTTTTTTACTAAAATTTACACTTTTTGTACTAAAAAGTAAATTTCTTGTACTTAAAGTGACTTTTGTTGTGTTAAATGAACTTTTGTTGTACCAAAAATACTTTTATTGTACCACAAAGTACTTTTATTATACAAAAAAGTACATTTAGTGTAATAATAAGTACTTTTTTTATCACAAAGTATTTTTATTGTACCAAAAAGTACTTTACTTATAAAATAATATTTTTGTTGCACCAACATATACTTTCATTGTTCCATAAAGTACATATATTGTACCGTAAAAACCTTTTTATATATTGAAAAGTACTTTTATTGTACCAAAGTGTACTTTTTTTAAAAAATTAGTTTTTATTGCACCAAAATGTACATTTATTGTTGTAGCAAAAAGTACTTTTGTTGCGTCACAAAGACATTGCATCAGAAAGTACTTCAATAGTAAAAAGGTATTTTTATTGTACTAAAATGTACCTTCATTGTACAAAAAAGTACTTTTAGTATACGAAAAAGTACCGATAGTGTTACAGAAAGTAGTTTTACTTTCATTGTACCAAAAAGTACTTTTGTTTTATCAAAAAGTACTTTTGTTGCAACGAAAAGTATTTTTATTATGTCAGAAAGAACTTGAGTTGTAAAAAAAAATTTTTCGTAGAAACTATTTCTATTGACCATATTGTAAATAAATTGTACCAAAAAGTACTTCTATTATATGAAAAAGTACTTTTATTGTATCAACAAGTATTTATATTGCAAAAAAGTATTTATTTCACCAAAATGTAAATTCAATGTACCATAAAGTACCTTCATTGTAACAAAAATTACTTTTATTTTAAAATATTATATTTATTGTACCAAAATGTACTGTCTTTGTACCAAAAAGTACATTTCGTGTACCATATGTAATATCATTGTGCCAAAATGTACATTCATTGTACCAAAAAGTGCTTTTATTGTACTAAAAAGTAATTTTATTGTACCAAAAATCACCTTTGTTCTATCAAAGTCAATTCTATTTTAGCAAAAAGTACTTTTATTGCACAAAAAATAATACTTTTATTCCAAAATGTACATTCATTTTACCAAAAAATTTCTTTATTGTATCAAAAATTACTTTTATTATATAAAAAGTACTTTTAATGTACCAAAAATTATATTAGTTATATAAAAAAATAATTTTATTGTACCAAAAAGTACTTTTATTGTACCAAAAACTACATTTATTGATACCAAAAAGTATCTTTATTGTACAAAAAAGTACTTTTATTATTACACAGAGTACTTATATCTCATCAAACAGAATTTTTATTTTAATCATTATAAAAAATTAGTGGGGCCGACTATGGGATGGTGGTTTGATCCCAAACTCCATCATATGCATTTCTTTGATAGCTGATGTTTGGATTCTTCGTTAAAGTGTAGTTTCCGTTATGTGAGTGTTTATCATCTAAATGTTTACATATATCACTTGAATGTAAAGGGAAAAATTAAGTAAATAAATTTCTATTTGAAATTTGCAGAATTACTGAATAATACTTATTTTAATTTTGTAATTCCTTTAAACCCCCAACGCTTACCCCCAATGGGTTAATTGTCCTAACAACGAAATGTGCCAATTGACCTTAAAGCGAAACTCCTTGAATGCAACATGTATGTCCTCCTCCTCCTCCTCCCGTTGAGTGGGTGAGCAAGTGCGTCTGTATGTCATTGCCTCCCCACTAGTTAGCCTTTGTTATGGCTTAACAAACAGGTGTTGAGTATTAATGATGAAAATTGTTGCGGTTACATTTCATTGTTTATTTAGGTTGCAACAACGACAACACAGCAAAACCCTCACTGCGTATAAAACTAGATGAGGCACTGAACACTGAGACAGAATACATAATACGTATATAATGTTTATTTAAATAGCACCAACAAATACATTAATACACATGCATTGTATATTCATTTATTCATTCATTCGTACATACATACATACGCATATACATATAAGCATCAAGTACATTGCAGACACTTAGCCAAGCATTTTCAATGGAAGTAAAGCTTCGTGGCATAATATTTGCATTCTCTACGTAAGTCCTTTTCATAAAGGCTTAAGTAATTGTATGGCTATGAAGTAGAGAAGTATAGCTAAGTGTATGTATGTGAGTGTGTGTGTATAATTGTATGGTAATGCCAATGTGAATGTAGCAGTGTTTGTTTATCTGTGTGTGTGTGTGTGTGTGTGTGTGTGTGTGTGGCAGTTGTTTGTTAAAATAATGCACTAAATGCGATTATTTATGCTTAATGCACAATTTAATTAAAGTAACGCCAATTCAACTTTAAACATTTAATAGCTTTTAATAATAATAACAATAGGAAGAGGGGTTGGGGGCTCTATTTTTAAACACATACGCCTATTACGCAGAGGCAGTTACAGTGTTATACTGCTAGGCCTTCCACAGCAATCAGTAATAAAAGTCAAAAGGAACTTTTATTGCATCAAAAAGTTATTCTTCTTAATTGTTAGCAACTACAGAAATGCATCTATCACTAGCCGCACGTAGAAAAGAATTCCAAGGATTTCCGTAGATAGTTAGTCACACCAAATGTAGGTAACAGCTCTTTCACCTGGTCCATCTAAGGAAGTTTTGGTTTTAGTTTTATAGTAAAAAGTACTTATATTATAATCATCATATAAATTTAGAGGTGTCGACCGCAACAAGATGGTTAGAACATGCGGCTATCATCCGGGAGAGCAGGGTTCGACTCCTGTCTCAATCATCTACATTTCGTTCATCGGCGTCCCCTTCGATGTTGACTTCTGAGTAGTCGTGTCAATCGACATGTCTAGTAAAAGCTTTTCAAACAGCTGACATTCGGATTTGTTGTTAAACTGTAGGTCCTGTTGTGTGTGAATCTTGAAATAGAAGCGTGTATGCCACTCAAATATGGGAAGATGTTCCATATTTCATTCATGGAATATAAAGTTTAAAAATCTTTTTTACAATTGAAAATATATCCAGGGCCTTCAAAATTTCCAACCCCTAGTTTCGCCTTCAACATCTCCCACAACAATATGCAAAATCCTTACTTTCATAGCTCCTTGCTCTGCTGCGGATAATCACTGCGATTACTATGGCACAACCTGAACAGAATTACACAGGGAAGAGTTTAACTCATTAACAAAAGATTGAAATGATTATCATGATTACCCGTTAGCTCTGAACGCATCATCATTATCCTCATCCTCATCATCGTTAACATATACACCGCCAACGACATCGTCACTGTCAATCTCACCAATAACATAAATGCACAAAGGACTTTTCTTTTTTCGACATATAATCCTTACATGACATAATTAATAAAAATCCCGTCCACGTGATGGATATAAATATCATATTCATTTGCTGCGTGTGGTGCAATATCCGTAACATCAAAGGATTACTCGTATTTCAATATTGCAGTAAATATTCTCAAACAACTGAGCAAAAAACAGAAACAGCAACAACGACAACAAAAATTCTGCATTACATCTCTGCTATCGTAGTTTTTAAGGCAAAATAAATTAATGAACATGCGAAAATTTAATGAACATGAAATTACAAACTGCCAAAAATAACAAAATTTATATAATTTGTGTGGTGCTGCTTTGCAATAGAATAAATTAAATTAAATTTAATTTTTAAATTTCCCATTTACATGCCGGTCTAAACGTTAGTGACGTCTTTAGTGCTGCCCACATTCCTGCTAGTCTACAAATTCGTGACTGAACAAATAACATTTCTCTTATTGTTTTTATGGTCTTTATTACACTTGGCAAGTTTCGTGCTCATATCAGGAAATTTTTAAAATTTGTGTGTTAAATCTTAAGTGTACAATTTGTACATACATATATAATATATTTGTATAGTAATACAAAGAAATTAAATTTAGTTAATTAGGTGGAAACATGAAAATTACATATTTAGTGTAGTTTTTTCTTTGCTATTTATATTAAACTGAATAAAATATGCAACAATAATTTATCTAAATGAATTTGTCTAAAGAAATATTCCAATTTTAATAAATAAAATTCAAAAAATAGACTTACGTATACATGTTTAACTAACACCGTTCTACAGTCAATCGAAACTTGGAGAGTTACCTACGGTATGTTGTAAGTCTGGTCCAGTACAAGATGAATTTGTATACCAAATTTCTCTTACGCCCTCAAAATCTTGACTTTCGGTCAAAAAATCGGGGAATAATCGGGATTGGATAGTCAAAGTTTGAGCACGTTTGAAGTATGTTAACCTGTGCCGCTTTGGGCTTAAAGTTCCTATAGCCACGTTTGAGAGGCATAACTCAAGAACGACTAGGCCAATTTTGCTGAAAAATCCGAAGGTGGGACGAGCCTAAAACGTGACAAATTCCCCTACACGATACTTACTAACTTCAAATCGATATTAAATTATTATGGCATGTAACTTGACAAAACGAATGATGCTGAACTTCTTATTTTTGGGGCTATTTTCAAATGCAGTTCTCAGAATTGAGTCCCAAATTATAAGCTGAAAAATATTTTACTGTGTAAGCTTTTATACCATATTATACAGCTCGATATTATTTAAACTACGGCTGTAATGGCAGCGGCAGACAGTCGGACACCTCAAAAAAGGTGGAGTTTGTATGAAGTAGTTTTTGTCCGATTATTCTTATCTGATAACTTAACCTCAGCTTAGAGGATGGAAGCATGCATACTTACATTCAGCTCCATAGCTCTTAAACTACGGCTGTAATCGCGGGTACGGACAGACGGACGGACGGTCATATTTAAATCAACTCAGAATTCGATGCTGATCATTTAGATATATATACATTTTCATACTTTCCGCGCCTCTTTAGGGGCGTGACACATAAAAGGACAAACTCAATATAACATTAGTTCCGTTCGTGGGCTTGGTGAAGGTTATAAAAATGGGGCCAACCGTGGAATGATAGGGTACATAAGAACATAGGAAACATAAGACTACCATGAGGTTGACCTGAGTTCGAGCCCCGTCAAAAACAATCCACCTTTCAATGGTTGGCGGCCTCCTCGATGTTGTAGATATAAACTTCTGAGTATGCAAACCTTTCCGCATATCTAGTTAAAGTTTTCCAAAAAAATTCATTCGTATCGCACGTCAACTTAGCAGCTGCCATTTGGTCTGGACTCTTTTAAACTACGGGTGTAATCGTGGGGAAACACAAACGGACGGACATATTTAAATCGACTCAGAATTCAATGCTGATTATTTAGATACATAAATGTTCATACCTTTCACGCCTCCTTAGGGGCGTAACATATGAAAGAGCAAACTGAATATAAACTGAATATGAAATAGGACCAAACGTGGCATGATGGTTAGGACATAAGACTACAATGAGAGTGATCTGAGTTCGAGCCCTATCACAGTACTTCTACCTTTCTATAATCGGAGAGCAACTCGATTTTGTTGACAGTTAATTCTCTAAAAGTTTCCCAAAAAATCACACGGATATTAAGTAATATGTATGGGTAAATTAATTTTTGGGATTGCAGCAGTAGCCGTTTGTTCTGGGCGTTACCACCGGTTTTATTTAAGGACAAAATGTACAAATTTCAAATTCATTCATATTGCACAACTACTTCATGAGATCAACGGGTACCCTCCTTAGCCCTTTGATCTGGGCGATAGTACCCTTTTTAGCACTGAAAGTAAAAGTTTTAAAAAAATCAATTCGTATTGCACTGCTGCTTTATAAAATGTACAGGTACCCCAATTTTTGTGGTTGTAGCTTTAGGAGTTTGTTATGGTAACATTTTTGTCTCCTTTCATCCCTCAAAGTACGAGTTTCGAAAAATCCTTTCTTATAGCATAAGTGGTTCATAAGATATACCGTCAGCAATGTTATTCCAGCCTTAACCGTTTGGCGCCACTTTTGTCCCAAATTTTAGTGATTGCAGCTTTGGTTTGGGTGGTAGTACAATATTTGCCCCTCTCTAGCAATGAAGTACAAATTTCAATTCGTTTGTATTGCACAACTACTGCGTAAAATGTATCGGTACCACAATTCTTGTGAATGTAGCTTTTGGTCGTTTGGTTGTGCTAATGGTACCACTTTTGTCCCCTTATATGATTAAAGGTAAAAATTTCGAAATATCCTTTCTTATCGTTTAAGTGCTTTATAAGTTATATTGTAGCTTTAGCCGTTTGCTCTGGCCGATAGTACCACTTGTATCCCATTTTAGCCGTAAAAGTAAAGATTTCGAAAAATCCATTTATATTTTACGGCGGAATAAAGACGGGCCCCAGGAAATAACATCCCAATTTCAAAATGAAAGTGGGCCCCAAATCAATATTCAAAAAACAACAACGCAAATTTTTGGGGTATAATTTCATATTTCAGTGCATGCAGCTTTTGGCTACAACCCATATACATTTCTTTGATTGGCGACCACCTCGATTTTGTAGACAGCAACTTTTGCGTAGTCGAGTTATTCAAAAAATTTAAGATCCGGTTTGTTGGTAAGCTGCAGATCCAGTTAGGTGAGCCAAAAAATAAAAGAGTCTTAACCTAAACTAATGCGGGAATGTTTAATATTTTGTAAGAACAGTATTACATAAAACTTAAATAAAAAATAAATAAATTTGATATGGGACCGGCCGTGGCATAGTGGTTAGAACACGCGACTACCATGCGGGAGATCACAGGTTCAACTCCTGGCTCCAGTCATCTTAAAAAGAAAAATTTTCTTTCATTATCGGCTGCCCTCGAATGTTGTCGACAGCAACTTCGCAGTATTAGTGTCGAGTCATGTCAGGTAAGAGCTTCTCAAGCAGTGACGTTCGCATTCGTCGATAAACAAGTAGGTGCCGTTAGTTGTGAATCTAAAAATAGAAAGCGTGTTAATTCACAACAACGCGAGAAGCTATCCCATACCTCATTCATGGGGTGTAAAGGGAAATTCAGTTTCAGTAAAATTTGATATAATTTATTTTATTTCAACATTAAAAAGCAATACCATTGATTTTATCTCTGGAGCGAATTTGTTTTCGAAAAGTTTTTGATAGTAAATCAAATTCGAAATTCGTTCCTATTAATTAAAAGCCAACAAATTAAATTGTTTTTTGCCCATATTACCAGAAATATGTAACACAATTTTCGAAACAATTTCTTCATAAAATTCTTGTCTTTATAGATAAGTTATCATTGTCGTTGGTGGCATAACTCCGTAACACCCAGTTTCACACCTCAATTCTCTGTTAAAAATTGATTTGGTTTTAATTTTTTTGACTTTTATAATTGAATATTTATGTTTTGTTTTTATGAGGCAATGCTCTACTGAGGCAATTAACGTGAAATTGTGTTTAGTAAATACAATTAACAAATATTTTTGTTTTATTTGCTACTGTCGTCGTCACCGCTGCCGCCGCCGTCATTGCAGCCATCGTCAACTCCAACGCCGTCGACCCACTGTCATTGTCAACTGATAACAGTGTTTATGTTTATATTGTAATTAACCCTTTTTTTACTCTTTTTCTTTAGTGTGAGAATAATAATAAATAAATAAATAAAAAATATCAATAAATAAAATGACATATATATTGATAAAATATTAGGCCCATCATTACGAAGACTCGCCACGGAAATGAGGAATTTCTGTCGGTCCCTCCTTCCTCCAATGCTAATTATAATAATTTCTTGGGCCCTCCAAAAATAAATAGACAATTTATTTTTGTATTTTTTTGTTTGTAAGGTAACAACTAAAACAATAACCCACAACAACAACATCAACAAAAAAAAACTAAATAATACATATTGCTTTTTTGTGTACTTTTACGCGGCGGTCCTCATATATTTTTCATAAACTGTTGTTGTTGTATTTTTTTTTGTTTGTGTTTCAGATAAGATTGTTTGGCAATACACACATTTGCCAGTTACTCGCTGTGAAATATCAATTTAAGTCATCGAACAGTTGGCGGCTAGAATGTCTGCTGCTATGTTAACTGATATTTTTAGATAAGACCGTAAACGTTCTCATACACAAAAATGCCGTACGATGTTTTATGATTTCGAAATGGTAACGAGAATAGAATAGAAAAAAAGGGGGGCAATATTTATTAAATTGTTATATATATGAATATATGTAGACATGTACACATGTGTGTACTTATATTCAAGTGGCAAGTAGGCTTTATCGAAATTACTAAATTACACTGGCGGGCAGGTGAGTGAGCGACGGAGCGAGCAAGCGATATTAATTAGTTAATGGTGCGTTTGCAATTTGAAACCTTACTGTGGGAATTGGAAGATATACTTGAGCCTACCCTACTAAATATTGCAATATTGCATTTTGCTAAGTAATTAGCAAAAATAGTTTCTGTGTAGTAGGTGCCCTTAACTTTGAATGTCACTTATGAAGTTACACTTCAACTCATTGCGAACAATTGATGGGACTATGACTACTAACTACTACTTACTTATTTCCTCTTTACATGACTGCGATATGACAATTTACCTATTAATAATTTTGCATCCGTTATTTTTTGTAGACAATTGCAGGATTTACATCACGCGGATTGTTAATGTACATCACAAATTTCATTTGACAGGTTTTGCTCACCTGAAAGTATGTCCTTTTAATCATATAAGTAAAATATAGTACGAATTCATAAGATCGTTTTAGATCGTTCTTTTACTTTGCATGTGAATCCCTTGTACTTGCAGCATTAGCTAGTTGGTTAATGAAATTGTACATACTTTTATGCCTTAACGTAAAATTTTCAGAAAAATCCATTCATAATGAACGTTTTTATGAAATGAAGGGTTACCGTAATATATGTGAATGGAGCCTTAGCCTTTGCTCCCTCTTTATCAACAAAAGAAGTCCGAAAATCCATTCGTTTTGCGAATCTTTTTTTTATAAGATGTCGGAATAATCCAATTCATGTATTGCAGCCTTAACCATTAGGTTTTGATCACCAGACTCACTTCTGCCGACTGTTTCTCATTGCTCGAAAAGGCCGCAGTAACATCCCGCAGTCCTCGGCCAATGACATCTTTATCATGGGCTTACGCGAGCAGCATGTGACTTTTGTATATGATGGTACCACTCCTGTTTACTAAATGGCACAGTCAGATTTTTGCCAATTTTCACTGAAGACTTCGTGTCAGTCAGTGTCGTGCCGCAAAGTCGTATACGCTTCGCCGGGATACCAAACTCAACCATAACATCTAGCAATTTCTGTCGCACCGGACTGTCGAATGCAGCTTTGTAGTCGATGAACAGATGGTAGGTGTCTTCTCCAGGATTTGTCGTATTTTGAATATCTGGTTGGTCGTGTAATTACCAGGTCTAAAGCCATACTGATATGGGTTAATCAGGTTCGCTAAAATGGGCTTTAGTCTTTCACATAACACACTGGACAGGACCTTGTATGCAGAAGGTAAAAGGTCACAATTGTTACACACATTTGGATCGCCTTTCTTAAGCACAAGACATAGAACACTCAAATTTCAATTATCGGGCATGCATTCCTTGAGCCAAATCGTGTTTATGAGCGGGTGTATGCACGTTACCAGCTCATTACGGCCGACTTTAAAAAGCTCGGCCGGCAGTCCATCGGTTCCCGCAGCTTTGTTGTTTTTAAGCCGTGCATCTGTCGTACTGATCTCGTTTGGGCTCGGTGGTGGACAGTCTGCTTCATCGTCGAAGATTGGTGTGTTTAAGTCACTTATGCTGCCTTCGGGAACCAATAGGCATCAAAAGTGTTCGCTTCATATTTGCAGCACACTCTGAATGTCCGTGATTACCGTCTCCGTTACCGACTTTTGGTAGAACTTCTGCGATTCACCTCTATTGTAGTAATTTTCGATATCCTGGCTCTCTCTTTTCTTCCATAGACACTTTCCGCCTGTCGCGTTATCTTTTCTTCTCTCCTGCTCTTCTTTTTATAACGCTCTGTCACTGCACTAGCTGTCTGCAGTGTTGCCCTGTATGCAACATCTGTTTCTTCAGACAGGCTTGTCTGAGCGTTGTTTTTCATAACCCAGTACGGTCGTTTCGGCAGTGATCATAGAATTCGCAATATGCTTCCATTGGGTGTCGGGAACATCAGAACTAGGGGGGTTGGTTCGAAGTAATTAAGAGAGTTGGTTGGAGTAGGCATTGGCTATTTTGGTGGTATGCAGCTTTGTGATAGCTAGCTTCCTTTGTGTTTGGTAACGAGCGTTTTTAGCACTGCTTAATCGCGTGGAATTCATAACGTCTATTATGCGCCACCCATTGCATAGAATATGTTCAAAAAATCACCAGTGGACAAACCCAGTAATACTGTTAAACACATCATGAGATCATCAGTGATGCCATTACGATGTTATCAAACGGATCAACTCGATATTGCATCTACTTTCCGCCTTAATCTAAGACGGGCGTGATCTAGCCGGACGAAGTACTTCGCTATTCCTTACAAAGTAAGCGACAATTGAATGATGGGTAATGATCAATACATTATGCGCACTACTACTAAGAACTGAAGTAGGATTTAACCTAGTATGGTATGCTAAATAAACTACTTACAAAACGCCCTTACGTTGTAATGAGTATCTAATGACTTGGTTGCAAATTTTATCCACATATTTTCCCTATTACTAGGTAAGCAACGTTCTTAGGTAGTTACTTCTGCACACAAGAACTACCTGCATGCCTTCTTGTTCTGGCTGCCTTTGCTGGCTTGCAAAATGCAACTTTCATTTCAAATTAACATAGGGTGCCTAAGGCAGGCAAGGCCTCCACATTCCCTTACTGATTGAAGTGATTGAAGAAGTCCTGCTTGAAGCCCTAAAAACAAGGGCCTTCTATGCAGACCAGCTTGCAGGAGCATTTATAGAAGAACTGCAATAAAATAAAAAACATATGCGAATTATTTCCACATTAAATGATTTCATACTTTTTATTAATCTTAAATACAATTTTTTTTTTACAATTTGTAATAACTATTTTTTTTAAACTCCAGCAGCAGGATTCGAACTCGCCTCAACCTCAGTACTCATAGTTGGGCATGCTACTTACTCGGCTATCACATGATGTAGGTGTACATGTGGTTCTCATAAACAACAGCACCTATCTTACCTTCCCTTATGAGGCCTGTCAACAGGTCGAATCGGACAAGTGACGAGTGCACTGCTATGAGCCTCAGTTCTGCCTTCTGCTAATAGACCTGTCAACAGGACTGTTTGAGGCAAGAAAATTTGCATGCCCTTTGTGTACATCTTTGGAATTTTTGTGGGCTACACAGTAGGACTGCTCACAGGCCTGTTTTCAGCAGAAAAAGAAGCATGTCTGCCGGATCTTTTCTTACCCTATTAAGAGGCCTCATTGCGGGTCTCATTTTAGCAGTGAAATGTGCATGGGTATGGAATTTTTTGTTAGGCTTAGTGAAGGACTAACTATTGACTTTATATATGCTTGGTAAAGGAAGGCGTACTTGAATGTCAACAAAGTGTATTTGCGGACATATTTGCAGGCCTATTTTTACAATGCCTCGGCTTTTCCGCTCCTGGGCTTACATCTACAAGTGCTTTGTTTTGTCCCCAATTGCGGGAGATCCCAGGTTCAATTCCTGGCTCCAGTCATCTAAAAAATAAAAAAAGTAAATTTTCTTCTCAAACAGTAACGTTTGCATTCATCGATAAACAAGTAGGTGCCGTTAGTTGTGAATCTTAAAATAGAAAGCGTGTTAATTAACAACAACGCGAAAAGCTATCCCATACCTCATTCATGGGGTGCAAAGGGAAATTAAGTAAGTAAGTAAGTAGAAAACTAGCAGTACTCTCTTCCTAAACCTTATACCAATCTATATTTTGTTTTAGTATAAATCTCTCTCGGGACCGGCCGTGTCATAGTGGTTGGAACACGCGACTACCATGCGGGAGATCGCAGGTTCAAGCCTGGCTCCAGTCGGCTCCCCTCGATTCTATCGTCGTGTCTAGTAAGAGCTTCTCAAACAGTGACGTTCGCATTCGTCGATAAACAAGTAGGTGCCGTTAGTTGTGAATCTAAAAATAGAAAGCGTGTTAATTCACAACAACGCGAGAAGCTATCCCATACCTCATTCATGGGGTGCAAAGGGAAATTAAGTAAGTAAGTAAGTATAAATCTCTCTCTCGATAATACTTTCATTCGCACAAAGAATTTTTTTTTTTTCATTATGAATTTAAATTTTTTTCATTTCCCTTTATTCATCTCTTCACACAATGTCTTCTCTCACACTCTACACTCACATCCCACGCTCCTCCCCTCACAAAATTCAATCAATAATAATTTCATTCATTCAACTGTTTTGTTTTGTGTCAAAATTTTAGCTACAATTCGTATCGCGTCGTATCGTATTGTATTTATTTCTTTGGAATTAGTTGTTTATTCAGTATTATTGTCAATAATTATTTTAACATTCATAGCCGTTAATATGTCTTCAAAAAAAAACACATGTTTAATTTGTTTTGCATATCAATTGATGTCTCGCTCTTGTCCTCGCTCTTCTCAAACGAGCGGTGTGTTAAATTAATAAGAAAAAAATATATGATACTAAAAGTTATTAAATTTCATTTCATTAAACTTAAACCCAATGTAATTGTAGTACTTGTAGTTTAAGCGGCAGACAGACGGACTTAAAGACAGACATTTATATGCCTGGTCTCATATTATGCTATGTTTAACATTTATTTAACAAATTACAAATTCTTGACACGTTTGAAAATGTTTTTTCTTTGAGTATGATGTGGTTGGTGGTCGTCGCTGGCGTTGTTGCTATCATTGTCGTTGTAGTTTAATAAAGTTATTACAAATTCAAAAGAGGTGTCAATTATTTTAGCCAATAAAGAAAACAACTGTAAGAAGATTTAACTTTTACAAAACATTTTTGCCAAAGACTTTATATTACGACATGTTTTTTTTTTTTTTGTTTGACCAGACTGTACTGCCGTTTAGAGATTTTCTGATTAAGAGGCATTAAGTGATTTTGAAAGTTTTGCAAGATTTTCTTTTACAAGCGCAGAATTGTGTAGACAAATGGTAGAATGAAGTCAAAGAAAATCGATATTAAATAATTGTAGCATGTAACTTGACAAAACGAATGATGCAGAACTTCTTCTTTTTGGGGCTACTTTCACGTAAAGTTCTCAGAATTGAGTCCCGATATCATGTATTGTACAGTGTAATACAAAGGCAACGAATTTTGCTCCCAATATTATCTATTATGACAGGGAAGTGGAAACCCTTACAAAAGAGCAAATATTTCTTCAATACGTATAAACTTCATTCACATAGTGAATACTGTAGGCATATAAAGTCAATACACATCCAATATTGTTGTTTCACTTATGAAATATTAAAGTAATATCCTAAAAACCTAATTTATATCTCAAATATGCTGCTGCACGTAGTAATAACCCCACATTATACAAATGCCACAAGTCTTTAATGTTTTGACTTGTTAATGTTGTATATAATACAAATTATACAACTGTCCCCCTTCAAAACAAAAACCTAATGTACACAAACTATTGGCTACTTAGTTGGTCGTCAAATTAACTATTCGTATGTAAGTTTTTGCCATTGTTTTCTTGTTGATGCCATTCATTCATTGTCTCTCCATCTCTCTAATTGAAGAACATTATCATCGTTGACCTCGATGCTGCGTTTGAGATCACACACACACACACACACAAGTTGTGTGTTGTGCTTAAATTAACCTCATAAATTCTAGTTAAGGCTAAGCACAATTTGTTCTCTTCACATACATTAACTTCACCATAGCCATCATTAGAGAAACGTCGTACATACGTACTGACTGGTTGAATTTTTTCAATCACAGATTATGAAAATGAACTAATTTCTTGCTGTTGGTGTTCGCGTGGCCCCACGTAAAGGAACTAGTGACCTTAGAGTATGGACATATATACATGTATGCAGATAAATCTTGTATCTGTAAGATAGTCGTTGTGGTACGGTACCTATTTGGGTGTCTGGTACTTATCTGTTGGTAACCTACAATAATGTACTCTCTTTTGTAGCACGCACCTATTATTATATACGGTCTCTCTTTCTCACCAAACATAGATTTGAGTTTTCGTCTCGTTTTGTAAATCTGTGTGGGAAATTTGTGAAATGTTTTCCTACTTTTGTCTAGTTGTAGGTGTATCTTAGCTATATCGTTGTTATGCTACACATTTCCTATTTGACGCTGCTCTCTCTCATTCTCTTCTGTATTTCTCTCTGGCTCTCTGTGATTTGTTCGGCTGTTCGCTACTCGGCGTTCGTCCATCATTCTCTTGTATACTTTTAGGCTTAACAAGGTCGTTTGCCTGGTGTATAGCTGCTATTGATGCCAACACAGTGTGTGTATGTGTGGTTGTACGCGACAAGTGGCAGCTAGATATAATAAACATCTTTGGGAATGAGTCTAGATTTTTGTGAAAAAACAACACAACGAAGAAAACGAACAAATAAATAAAACAACAGGAAAATACATTATTTTTAATTAAAATATTTTTCTTCGTTTCTCATACATGGCAATGGTGCGGCGCTAGCGCCGTACGCGTTCGTTCCGCCGCACATCACCCACAACAAGATTCTCGGTTATTTGTGTGCCTGTGCAATATGAATATTTGTGCAAACGTTAAGTGCAGCCGCATGATGCCACGCACTGTTGCACACTGCATACACATTTTCGTTTTTAATTTTCTTTATTAAATTTTATGCGCGGTATTTGGTACATTTTGCAGTTTGCTCTCTATGGTTATTAAATCTGAACAGTGCCCTGCAATAAACTTTGCATTAAAGCATCTGAAGGTTAAATTAATTACGACACAATAATATTGTGGGCAATATACGGATGGGATGTAGCAATGTAGCCTGAAACAGCCTGAAACTATGTTACATTAAAGGATCACTGTAGAAAAGAAAAGAGTGCTTGTAAAGATATGCATACAATGTGGCAAAGCCCCTGAAAAGTATGCCACATTAATCGATATCATAGCAACGAATAAAAAGAGGGATTAACATTCACTATATGTTGTTTATATTTTGGTGTATGAGTGGACAAATGAAATGCGAAAGTATTTCGGAGGAAATAATTTTTAATGTCAAAACATGAAAGTTATGGAAAACTTGTCATTCTCACCTAAAAATGAGCTACTGCTAGAAATACATATAGATGTGAATACCAACTTTGAAGACCCTGAAATGTTTGCTATATTTTATGATATTTTTTCATCCAAAAAGTAGACTACACTTTTTCAGATTTAGAGCACAATGTTTAACTCCAGCAGCAAGAATCGAACTCGGGACCTCAGTACTTGGGCATGCTACCTACTCAGCTATCACATGATATAGTTGTTGTACGACAAATAGCATACATGTGGTTCTCATAAACAACAGCTTCTGTTATACCTTTCCTTAAGAGGCCTGTCAACAGGTCTAATCGGAAAAGTGCTAATTGGCCTGTCATCAGACCTGTTTAAGGCAAGAAAGTTTGCAGGTCCTTGGTGCACTTTAATGGAATTTTTGCGAGGTACACAGTAGGGCTGCTCACAGGCCAGTTTTAAGAAGGGAATGAAGCATGTCTGCCGGATCTTTTCACACCCTAGTAAGAGGCCTCATTGCAGATCTCATTTTAGTAGCGAAATGTGCATGGATATGGAAATTATGGCTAGTCATAGTCAAGGACTAACTATGGCCTGTATATATGCCTGGTAAAGTAAGGCGTACTTGAATGTCAACAAACTGCCTTTAAAGGCATGTTTGCAGGCCTAATTTTACAATGCCTTGGTTTTTTCGCTGCTAGGTTAACACCACCAAATGGGGAGTTTGTAGAGGATAGAATCTTGCATGTCAAATTTCAGGTCGATATTTCTTAAACTAAGACTGTAATCGTGGGGACAGACACCCTGAAAAAGGGGGAGTTTGTATAGGAAGTGGAAGTAGTTTTTTGTTCAATCTGGCTCATTTTGAACATAACCTGCGGTTAGAGGACAGAGGTCTGCATAAAAAATTTCAGCTCGATAACTTTTTAACTGTGCCTGTAATCAGGGACCGGCCGTGGCATAGTGGTTAGAACACGCGACTACCATGCGGGAGATCACAGGTTCAAACCTGGCTCCAGTCATCTTAAAAGTAAAACAAAAGAAAATTTTCTTTCATTGTCGGCTTCCCTCGAATGTTGTTGACAGCAACTTCGCAGTATTAAGCGTCGATTCAATCGTCGTGTCTAGTACGAGCTTCTCAAACAGTGACGTTCGCATTCGTCGATAAATAAGTAGGTGCCGTTAGTTGTGAATCTAAAAATAGAAAGAGTATTAATTCACAACAACGCGAGAAGCTATCCCATACCTCATTCATGGGGTGCAAAGGGAAATTAAGTGTAATCACGGGTGCTGACAGACCGACGGATTCCAAACACGGGGAGTTTGTATGGGAGGTGCAAGTAATTGTTATCCGATCTTGCTCATCTCAGAACTTATCCTCCGCTTAGAGAATAGAAGTCTGCATACTAAAGTTCAGCTCTATAGGTCTTAAATTTCGGTTGTAATCACGAAACAGACCTAAGGCCACTCCTAAAAAGGGCGAGTTTGTATCGGAGATGGGAGCGGTTTCCGTTCAATCTTGCTCTGTTTCGTCCATGTAAAGGGGGCCCCAATCAGACCGTAAACTTCGCCCGAGTTCACGGTTGTGGCGGCCCTTGCTAATGTATCGGCTCTTGTCTCGCTATCTCCTCAAGAGACGACCGGCATTCTTGAACTTTCCTCGAAGTGGTGTACACATTCTCCAGGGTTGTGATAGCCGCTCGACTATCAGTAAGAATATGAATATTGCCGCATAATATCCCACGATACTGAATTTTCTCTACGGCTATTTTAATGGCCGCTATTTCGGCCTTAACTATGCTACATTGATCCGGTAATCTGATTGATAGTTGCAAATTCAACTTCTCCGAAAAGATTCCACAGCCTGATCATTCCTTTAATTTCGAACCATCCATGAAAACTAGAATGAAATCCTCTCCAAAGTTTAGGGCATTATCATTATCGTTGTAGTAGGATCTATCCGGGATTTTGGCATGGCCATAGTTCCAGTGCATCCATGCACGATTTAGATTAAAATTAATGGTAGTGCTGCAACAAAAAACTATTATAACAGGAACAAACAACTTTTCTACCTCAGAATTAAATTTTTTCACTTGTTTCCCTTTGGTTTCTAGCCCATCAACCGAACATTATGCCTTTCTTTCTTCACCATTCAGTTTTATGACTATTCAATATTTATCACGACATTACATTACACTATTTAACTCTTATTTTCCTATTCACTATGTAGTTTTATAATCAAAGTCTACTTTTAGGCCCGCTTGTCGATGGAAAAAACTCAATTGATGCCTTGTGTAAATTAATATACACATTTTGCTCTTTAAATCCACTATACAACAACAAAATCATCAATTTCAATAATCATGCTCCAACAATAAAGTAGCTTAAGTCATGATCAATCATGCCATTCTTGCTAATGTCAAATACACTCTCGGCCACAGGCATCCAACCTTCCCAAGTGATGCCTAAAAGTAGGCTGTTGTGTGAGAGAGTTCAGAAATATTCCATGCGTATGTTAGGCAATTTAACTAAATTAGTAGTTCATATACACAATTGAATATTTAGCATATTTTCGTATCACTCACACGCAGTTGTATATATCTATAGACAACTTTTCCTTCGGCAAAATCATAACTACTATCTTGCTTGCTACCTCTACGGTTCAACCTCACTGCTCACTGCCAACTTGTTTAATATCTGCGCCTAATGACAACATTCAATGCTGCTTATGGAATATCAATCATTTGTTATTAAAAATAATACACCAGACATCACGCAGAAGCGACGACGACGACAATGACTCTTCTTTTATATGGTTATATCTGTGGAAAAGTGTGTCTTGAATACGCGCCTTAGTTCCTTAGTGTTAGAGGTACTATAGACCACTATAGCACCACGAGATATTAATATGCGAGCCATGCACATTTAACTACAACTAACATTACTAGTAAATACCAAGCGAGTAAACGATTGCCACCACTACCAACGTCATCAGTGTCACCATCGTCATCATAACAACGACGACCACGATAATGATGATGATGATGCACAACTTAGCAATTACCTTTCTCAAGCGAAAGCATTCTAACTGCTCACGCTATTCAGACTCATCATCGACTTCTGGATGTCAAATTTATTTCGAATTGTATGCGTAGGAGGAAATCATTTAATCGCGACTTAATACATTTTAGCACGTGCGTTATGCTTATAATCTACTTGACATTGATGACAGCTTCTAAATGTCGTCATATTCTATATCGTCGTTGTTGTCTCCTTCGTCAGCTCAGCTTTATTGGCATTCAAAAATGAGAAAAAGAAAAAAAAATTGAAAAATTTTAATAGAGTCTAATATGGTTTTTTAATAATGATTTGTTGTCTGGCCTGAAATTGTTGTACAGACTAGTAGTACGTACATAAACTATATGAATATGAAAGTAAAAAAGAACTTTTCTTGAGCCGTGTAGTTAAAGCTTAGTCGTCGTCGTATGAATATGGATGTGCACAGCCAGAGATGGGAGTGTTTCGTAGTAATTGAAAGTAGGAAGGAATACATGACATGGAAATACATGACATTGGAAATTGCAAAAATTAACAGGAATGTTTAGAAAACAGAACCTGCTACCTTAAAGAAGTCTTATGGGCGATCTTTGTTCACTGAACTTCTAAGCAGACTGGCGGATTTTAATGAAATTACTTGCGTATGTTTATGTGGTGTGAAATCACAATTTCACCAGTCAACTAAGTTCCACCTTAACTGACTAGTTTTTAATGCCGGAGAAGGCTGCAGTAATATCTCACAATCACAAAAGCATCATGGTAAAATGTAGCAGTAAACATGGTGACAATTTCTAAAGGGTGGTCAACAGCCCTTTCCATTTGCGTAGAACGTATACGGATACTGTCGAAACAGTGATTCATCGATCATAGCCCAACGAAAATGTTGCATTCATTACTGATTCAAATCGGAGCTCAATTGTCTAGTCTGGCATCTTAAATGGACAAATGTGCTACTCAATCGTATAGCCTGTCATGGCAAATTTGCATCAGTTACTGAAAAATATGCAATAGTTTAGGCAGACGCTGCAACAACAATATAAGGATCAAAACATGTTTTCTATGTCCCAAAGTTGTAACGACACAGGGCTGACTCTCCTAAAAATATGTTATTCCATAGAAACTGACCTCTTCTGACCACTTATAAATACCTGAGAAGGCTGCAGTAACATATCACAATTATAGCCTTTTGAAGTTTATATCATCGGCGGTAGATTAAGAGGAATCGAGCTGAAATTTGGAATGCAAATTTCTATACTAAAAACGGAGGATAAGGTCTCAGATGAGCAAGATAAGTCAAAAAATACTCCCACCTCTCATACAAACTGTCCCTTTTTGGGGCAGCTATCGAGCTGAAATTTGGTACGCAAGCTTCTATCCTCTCAACGGATGTTACTTTCTAAGATTAACAACTACTACTTCTACTAACTACTTTCTACTACGTCATGGTGTTGGTGATTTGGCATCAGCTACTGAAAAATATGCTATACGTGAGGCAGACGCCGTCACAACTACACAGGATGCCAACTTCGACCCGTACCAATTGAAAAATCTTTTATAACGTTCAAAACGTCTTTTAAATTTCCTATGTCCCAAAATTGTGCCCAACGACACAAGGCTGACTCTCCTTACTAATTTCCGCTGTTGAAAAACCTCTACAAAAAATACCTTATTCCAATCTTGCGGCCCCTTGCAAATACACACTCCTTGACACTTGAACCAGATGTCTAGGCATATGATTTTCTGATGTCATTCTCCCACCTCTGCTGCAACTACGTAGTTGATTGTCAAATAAACTACAACTTAACTTTTGAATGATAGTAATCATAAGTTTAATAACTAAATTTACATACAGTACAAGTACATACATACAATACAATACATACGTACAGACATACATACATACGTACGACAACAGCAGCTAAGTTGTCATAACAATGAATGTTAACGTTAACATCCAGACACAGAAGATATATACATATATATGTGTGTGTAAAAATGTTTATATGTATACACATGAAGGGTTATTATCATCTGTATATGAAATATTGACGTAAATTGAAATTCATATGAAGATTATGTATAATGTGACTTTTTTTTGTGCATTACGCCTCAAGACCGATATACATAGACAGACTTATATGCCTATGTAATATATACAAAGACAACACAGCATTCTTCTGTTAGCCTTGTAAGATGTCGCTTCATAGACATCTAAATATTGCAAACATATATTTTCTTCTTTTTGTCATAGCATATGTCTAGGCAAAAGTTAGTCTACTTGTGTATTCCAACAGTAAATATTATCTAGATTAAAGGGTAATTTATATTTAAATTTATGAAATCTACATTTTCCTTTTCCACAAAATTCTTTTAAGAAATATATATATTTCCTTATTTCCCTGTTTCAGTTTTGATATTTCTATTTAAACTTTTTGCTTTTTTCTGACTTTTTTTTTTGTTTGGCATGGATAATTTTTTTTGAAGAGGGTTAAAGGCATCTTACCCATGGCACAAAATGTGAATGTGAATGCCTTCTGTTGATTCGTTTGACGTATGTTGTGAGCTCACGACTATGTGAGTGAATGTGAGTGGATGGTACGTGCTTAGAATTTGATGTCTGCGAGTTTTGCATTTAATACAAATACCCTACTGAGGAAGATTTAATTTCCATAGCACACAAGAAATGAAGAATTTTTGAAATATGTCCCCCTCCCCTTCATTTGTGGGTGGTGGAGGTGATGATGGCTTTACTTAACTCGCCCAACGCACAATCTGTTTTCTTACTTACTTACTCAATTGCCTCTTTGGCATATGACTCCTTTTCAGAGCCATTGACGCAAATTGAAGTATATTATTAAAATTATATATCTATTTGTATATCGTAGTGTCGTTTTTCATTTTCATAATGATAAAGTTGGAAATAAAAATCTTCGTTTTTCGTTGCTAAGTTAATGGTAATTTAATCTGGCTTGATTGCGTTGTATTGAAAGTAGTATAGCAAAAGGAATATAAAGCTCAAAAGTATGCTATATATGGCAAAACAATGTGATTAATTTGCTTGAGAATGGTATTTTTATTCTGCGTTTTCGTATAGTGTTTAAATAAAGTATTGTCTAAGCGATTGTGTGAACATAAGTTATTAAATATTATAAATTTATTGAAATCTCACCATTAAATTCAAAATTAAAGAATGATGCAAGAATGGTTGATACTGTGTTGTATTTACAATAAACCAAATGCCAAATGCCAAAAATCAAGTTAAAATTGGTTTGCAATCACTTTGTTCTTCTACTGTGCAATGTTATGGCAGTAACATTAATGTTAGAACACGCGACTACCATGCGGGAGATTCTGGGTTCGAATCTCGCCTCCAGTCATCTACATCTTCCTTCATTATCGGCCCCCTGGATATTGTAGACAGCAACTTCAAAGTATGTGTCGAGTCAATCGACATGCCTAGTAAAAGCTTCTCAAACAGTGATATTCGAATTCGTCGATAAACAAGTAGGTGCCGTTTGTTGTGAGTTCAGTGGTTTCAGTGGTGGACCCATGTCTCAACGATGATTAGAAATCAATACAAATTCTTAGCTTTATGTGAGCAAACGCGGCACCCATCCTGCGCACAGCTTTTACGCGACCCAGGAACTGAAGGTTTTGTTGAGTTTAATCTTCCATTTATAATCTCCAAAAGGAGACGAAGTAGGAATAATAAAATTCACAAATAAATGTTCAGCGTCGAAATCGGAATAGATATTAAAATGTCCGTCCATCTTTCTACGCGACTACAGCCAAAGTTTAAGAGCTATCAAGCTGATATTCGGTATTCAAAGCTTCTATCCTCTAAGCAGAGGATAAGTTCCGAGATGAGCAAGATCGGATTCAAGATTCTAAGGTGAACAAGATCGGACGAAAACTACTACCACCTCCCATACAAACTGCCCTCTTTATGGGGGTGTCCGTCTGTCCCCACAGTTTCAGCCATAGTTTAAGAGCTATCAAATTGAAATTTTGTATGTAAGCTTCTCTCCCCTATGCGAAGATTATGTTCTAAGGTGAGCAAGCTCTAACAGAAACTACTCCCACTTCTCATATAAACTGCGCATCTTTTGGGGTGTTCGCCTGTCTGTCCCCGCGATTACAGCCGTATTTTAAGAGATATCGAGCTGTAATTTGACAAGCAAGCTTCTATCCTTTAAGCAGAGATTAAGTTCCAAGATGAGCAAGGTCAGAAGAAAACTACTTCTACCTCCCATACAAATTAACCCTCTCTTGGGGTGTCCTTCTGTATGTCCCCACGAGTACAGCCGTAGTTTAAGAGCTATCGATCTGAAATTTGGTATGCAAGCTTCTATAATCTATGCGGAGATTATGTTCTAAGATGAACAATATCGGGCAAAAACTACTTCCACCTCAAATACAAACTGGGGGGTGTCCGTCTGTCTGATTGTCCCCGCGATTACAGCCGTAGTTTTAGAGATATTAAACTAAAATTTGACAAGCAAGCTTCTATCCTCTGTGACAAGGTTAACTTCTAACAGCAACTTCTGTCACTTTCCATACAAATTAACCCTTTTTTGTGGTGTCCGTCTGTCTGTCTGTCCACGCGGATACAGACGTAGTTTAAGAAATATCGAGCTGTAATTTGACAAGCAAGCTTCTATCCTCTAAGCAGAGGTTAAGTTCCAAGATGAGGAAGATCGGACCGAAATTTCTGTCATTTCCAATACATGCTCCCTATATTTGGAGGTTGCCCGTCTGTCTATCTGTCCCCATGAACACAGTCGTAGTTTAAGAGCTATCGAGCTGTAATTTAGTATGAAAGCTTCTATCCTTTAAGGGAGGGTAAGTTATAAGACGAGTAAAATCGCACAATGTCATATTGAAGTTAAATTCTAAGATGATCACCCACCATATAAACTCCCCTTTATGGGCGAGTCCGTCTAACTGTCTCCGCGATTATAGCCGTAGTTTAAGAGCAATCGAGCTGAAATTATGTATGCAAGCAAATATCCTCTAAGCGATGCTAAAGTTCTAAGACGAGCAAGGACAGAATTACTCCCAGCTGCCGTTAAACACCCACTGTTTGGGGGTGTCTGTAATTCTGTCTCCGCGATTACAGCCGTATATTAATCCTCTTACCGAAGTTTTAAAATGAACGGGATCGGACAGCAACTGCTACCACGTCCCATACAAAAGTCCTCTTTTGGGTGATAAAACAATGCATAAAACAAACATTTTAAGAGAATTGGATTATTCACGATCTTAAGTGTCTTTGTAGTAAACTTTTTACATAATTATTTTTTTTTTTGCAATTTGGTATGTACTTTGTTTTTGTAGTCTAGTTGCTGGCTCAAAAGATTCACTATACTTTGGTAATACTAAATTTAACATTACATTAATTTTGATGTCTTAACATGTCCCTTTTGTCTATAGGAAGGTTATAACTATTTCTTCTGTTTAATTTTTTTTTATATTATTTTAACAACTTATCTTTTTCTCTTTACTCTGATAATGTTAACGAACTCGTTTTAATAGAAGCCTAATATATAGGCAATTGTTTAAAGTTTCTATTGAAACAATCTACAAATCAGGAAATTAATTTAATTTCTCAACAGTGAACATTGATTTATTATAACTCTCTGACTTCTTAAAATAGCAAAAAAAAAATTGACAAAAGAATAAAACTTTACCGAAAACTTGGCAACGTTGACATTTCACAAGCCATAGCCTACTATCCTAAAAGTATGCTAATTAGCAACAAATTCAAATTAGTGACATGACGTTGAAAATACCTTTTCAATATATTGCGTTTGACATATTTTGATTAAACATCAATTTACATAAAACTAAAAAAAATTACTAAAGCTTTAAAATTAAAAATCTAACTTTATATCTGTTTCTAACATAAAATGACACTCTATCAGCAAAAAGTATTGAAATATTCTACTTCTTCTCCCTTTAACTACAAGGTGTTAACTCCATACCGTGGCCTGATCCTAAGCTAATATTTCACGTACAAAATTTACTGCATATTTTTGGGCACAAAACCTTAGAATACCTTACATTGTATATTTTAAGGCCTCTTTTTTGTTTACGAAAATATCAAAGGACAAGCAACAACAAAATATCAAAATAAATTCTTAGAAATTCTTTCTATATACAAGTATAGCAAAAAAGCTCGTATTTATTATTAACCTCTACTCGTACTCAGTTTTTTATACTCTTACGAAAATAAACTTGAGCTTTTTCCTACCATTTCGTTTAAAAAGCAAAAAAAAACAAACACCGTTTCTACGGTCATAAAGAAAATTTGCATAATGGCCCCTCAATTCATTCTATTCATCAAAGAACAACAACAGCAAAAGTTCAAATTGCTAACTGTTTGGACAAAACGGTAAAAAGGTACAAGTCAAAAGGTCAATACACATAAATTTTCAACCCGAAGTCTAACATCCTTTGCTTTAACATCAACACAGCAACGACGACAACAACAACAACATTGACGTTTAAAACAAAAGGGACAAATAAACCTACAGACAGCCTCTTAAGACTTTTGCAAGGCACAACGACGACAACAACAACAATTTATAATAATGAAAAATAGAATTTTAATATTTAATTGTGAGAGCAATGTGTATAGCGCAAAGGGCGCCAAGTGTCTTAATGAATTGTGGCATAGAGTACACGTACACGCACACACACACACACACACACATACATACGATTTTATGTAAATAGCTAAGTACAAACCTAAAAGTAGGCAATGATAAATGTAATTAAAATTATTTCGGCTAAATGAATGTAAATATAACTCTACGCCTAATTGTGTTTATAATCTCTGGAGAGCTGTTATAATTTTGCCCCAATTGTTTGCTTGAATTATAATTATTTAATTATTGTTGTTCTTCAAATATGCTAATGCTGTCTAGTGACGTAGTGATATTTAATAGAACCATTGGGATTAGCATTGGGAAGGAATATCTGCTGCTACTGATTAAGAAAACATTACTTACCTATGGTGTTAATTAATTTTAGTATGGTAATAGGCGTTTAAGAGAAACTAATATGAAGTTAAACAGTTTTTTATAATTTCGACTTAAAAAAAATGTATTTTTCATTACATCCCATTAATGAGATATGGGAGAGCTGCCCTCATTTGAATGGTTAACATGTTTCTAATTTTTGACTTACACAACAGGACCTAAAGTTTAAAAATAAATGTGTATTCTAAGTTAATTATGATGGTTTAATATAGTAAATTTCACTCAAAGCAGTTCAGAGAATATTTGAAGAAGTAAACCTTGAATTATGTATTGTGGATTTTTGTTGTTGGTGTTGGCATTAAAGCTCGTGCCTATAACTTTCACTTGAAAATAAAATCTTTAAACCGTTGTTCCAGTACTTCCATATTGAATTAAATCCATTTCATACAAAAAGTACATATATAAGAACACTTTTAAATATGTATTTGCTTCCATTTGAAATGTTCTGCTGAATCTAGTAAAGCTGAAGAAAAAACCCCAATGGATAACTAGAAATTTTATTATTCATCCACAATGACGCAGATTCTTGCAAAACTTTAGTTCTGACACAAAAATTAGATTCTGTACAGTTTGCATTTGCCTGCCGTTGGGCTATTTGTGTTAATTAAATTAAAAACGTGCTTTGGTTTTTCTCTTTGTATTTTGTGTGTGTGTGTGTGTGTGTTTGTTTCCTGACATAGTTTCACTTCCTAGTTTGAATATGGTAAATTACTCTTTTCGCCAAAATAAATGCATTTAAACCGAGTGATACCACAAAAACACAAACAAATTTATTTAACTTTAACAAACAGATGTAGGTAGGTTTTATATATATATACCTTCATATTTAAGCATCTAAAATTAGACAATACTTACACATTTAGTGATTACCCCTTAAGGTATACAATTTATGCATATTTACTTTCGCCTCCTAAATATAGGCTATGTTTTTTTTCTATTTGCTTCTGCATTGCTAGTACTTTAATGTTCGTGTGAATGCAGTTAGTTGATACTTGTAGTAGAGACGCTGTTATGCGGTTTATTTAATATTGCTGGCAACACTACTGCCATAATTCCGACTGCCTGTGGGGCTTTGCTGGTTTTATTTTTGGTTCTTACTACATTTTCTACTACTTTGGCTACTTCTAGCACTTATTTAGAGCACATTATTTTTAAGGCTCAAGGATATAATTTAGAAAAACTAAACTTTTTAGCATTGTTGTGGCACTTGCTGTTGTTGCTGTTGCTGCCACTGTTGCTTTCATTACTGTGTTGTTGTTTTTAGTTTTTTAGTTTCGTTGCCCTCTCGGTGGATACTAATGCATATGTACGAATGTGTGTATGTGTTTATATTACAGTGACGTTTTTATGTTAATATTTTTTTTTTTAATAGAACTGTGTTTTTATTTCCTTCTTCTTGTTATTTTAGTTTACGTTCATGGCTGTCAGTTGTTTTATGGCTGGTAGCTGGCGTCGGTAGTCGTCATCACTGGGGGGGTCTCTTGGCGTTGTTGCTGTTGCAAGATCCTTGCTCTACAAACGTTTCCGTAACTTCTTCACTTTTTTGTGTGTAATGGTCTACTTCTACTTCTATTTTGCTTTTTATTTTTTTTTGTGTGTGCCATTTTAATGTCCTTTTCTGCAAAGTTCTTTTTGTGTTGCTGATTTTTTTAATTATTTCAAGTCAAAGCGTGGACTATAGCATAAGGTAAAGCTAAATTGTAATTCAGTTACAAAGATTGATGAGGATATAACTATGCGGCATATTTTCAGGGATTGTTGCATAAAAATAAATGTTGCATACCGTGTGGCAGTGCACTTTGTATGATAACATCAAAAACAAATGTGGTAAAAAAAGAAATGTTGCTTACTATGGGGCAGTGCACTTTCTATGATAACATCAAAAACAATTGCTAAAAAGTGACTTTCGATCTATTTTTAAATGAAAGCAGTTGTGAGTCTTCTAAAATTTTTAAATTCCAGAGAAAATCTTAGAAAAGAATATTTAATTTGACACCAATAATTTTTAAACTGATTTGGTCATCACCACAAAAAAAGTATTCAATGCAATCAAATAACATATAATATTATATTTATGCGCATAACAGCTTTGTTTAACCTAACACCTGCATTTACGTGGCAGTTTTTCTATATGTCTATTTTAAATGTCAATTTAATTTGATTTAATTATTTCAATCACTTTGAAATTTAACATTTCTAAAATTGTTATTTTGAAATGTCCATTGTTCGTTTTATATAAAATGGTCGAATTTGGCAGCGCCTAAAAGTTCAATAGAGTTTTTCATATCTATGCCTCTGTTAACATTGTTTTAGATCAATATACGATTGTACGAGTGTAGTTCATAGCAGCAGAACAACATGGCGGCGGTAATATTATTTAGTGTAAAATTTCAAATTATTTTTATTTCAACATATATAATTTGTATTTCTCAGAAATCTGTGGGTATGCCTTTGCACATGTTTCGCTTGACCTTTGAGAACACTAAATACATTGACTGGTTTCCACGAATTGTATCAATTACCAACTACACTGATTGTAAGACCGAAAATAAAGCATAACGGGTATATCATATAAAAATATACATCAAAACTATAAAAAAATTTTGCAGGCATAGGATAACATTACATAATTTGGACTAGTGAAAGTTGAAGGTATAGATTTTATGCCCTAGTGACATTTTTTTGTAAATCGAGGGACAGACAAACCGACGGACTATATATTGCCATACCTGCCACGCCTCCATATGTGCATTAAAAATGGTTGAACAAACTGAATATGGGTGTAAGGTCCGCGGACACACGGAGGCTTTCATAATGTAAGGTTATAATTCATAACCCAGATGTTGTAGTCATTGTCTGGTCGGTCCCCATATATTTTTTTTTCAAAATTGAGGGCATATATTAAAAATCACCTCGAGACAACTTCAAAATATATTTTATTCCTCCCCCACCCCACAAAATACAGCCAACATAGTTACTTTTTTAATTGTGGCTTAATCATAACATTCAAGATATCGTTGTATAGGTCTCGACGAGAACTACATATGTCCTATAGATGTCGCTGACGTCATTTTCTACTGAAGGTCTCATATAATGCAGTTTTTACCCTTTAAACTCTAAAATATTTTTTTATCTACGATTCCAGCCCTTCAAAAACCAAGAACTTTTTGCTTTGGAAGTATACAGTTTTATTCAAAAACAAAAAGGCTTCGTATGACTAGCATTGCGTAAGCAAAAGTGATTGGGCTTGAAGCATTTCAACTAAGTGGGTTTATCACATTTTACATAAAAGGCTATATGCATCTCAGCTGTTAAGATTGCTCACACCCGAGCAAGATAATCCGATTGACTCGCCTACACAGAAGTTGCTGTCTACAACACCGAGGTGACCGCCGAGAAACAATTATCATACGATCATTGTTCCTTTGTAGATAACAAGGTTTGTGTCAAGGATTTCTACTTTTTTTTTTTTAATTTTAACCACCATCTTCTTCCAAAAGATGGCGCCGGCTGGATTTGTTGATTTTATTTTGCGATGTTCGTAAATCATTTCCTTTTCCATTGGTCCTTGCGCAACCTGGATTTTTTTGTAATGGAAGCGTCTAGTGTGAGTTTTGTTAGCTGGACAACTAGAAAGTATTGGAAAAGTAATTTTTCATCGATGTTGATGCCAAGGCCCCGGCCGGGAATCGAACCTGGCACCTTCGGATTACAAATCTACGTCGATTCCACTGAGCTATCGCAGGCCGGTTTTAGTCATCTACATTTCTTTTATAAGCGGTCTCCTCGATGTTGTTGACATCAACTACGAAGTAAAAGTCAAGTAAAAAGCTCCTCAAACATCTGGAGTTCCTAATCGTCTATAAAAAAGTAGGTACCGTCATGTGAGTATAAAAACAGGAAGCGTGTAAATTCACCATAACGCGATAAGCTTTCATATACCCCATTCATGGGCTGTAAAGTAAAATTTATTTTTTATTTATTTTATAATTTTTTTCGGCAGTCGCGTGCACTAACCATAACCCCTTGGTCGGCCCTTCACTTATTTGAAGTTTTAATTATATTTTATAATTCCTCCCCATTGGCATTTTCTTACGGACCTTGTGTTCTTTCCAACTATTTTACTAGACCCCACTTAATCGTATGGTTTTGTCATTATGCCAAGACGTGGTCTATTTCCCTATGTTTTGTTGCTTTTAGTTCTACTTTATATAGTTGGCAGTTAATGCCGTGGGCTTCTCCTAAGTGTAGGCAACCATTTTGTGCGGTTAAGTTTAAATCTACCTAAAGGTATGCACTTACTTTGGTTTTTCTTTTCGCTAGCTGTGTCATAACAATGTTTAACTAAAGTTATCTTTTCAGGGTTTTAAATTTATGTTGTTACTGCTGGGACCGCTGTTAAAATGTCACGTTTTTAACTTCATTTGCATTTGTTGGTTTCTGTTTGCCACCGTATCTTTAAGCATTTTAGCTCTGCCTGCGTTTCGTGTTGCTATTCTGCTAAGTCTAAACTAGTTTCTAATGTGTCGCTGTAAATACTTCCCTTTTGTAAATGCCCCTAAATGTATGCAGCTGTAGTAAAGCGATGGAGGAAAGCTTACAACAAAACTTTGTGTGTCAAAGAGATTTGGCTATGACGGCTTTAAGGATGACGTGCTAACATCCATGCAACCGTTTATATACTACATATATATGTGCTAAACTTTAAGTGTCATATCATATATGTCACATATGTTTGTGTTAACATGTGTGTGAGTGTGTGAGTACGTTGGGTAATGGTGGGGTATAAGTGTTATCACTTGAAACTCTCGACATGTTATTTGTATATTATTAAGTAACTCTTGTAATTTTATATTACACGAAATATTTATTTTTCAAACTTCTTAGATTTCATGACGTGTACGCGCCTTTAAATATGCTTCACTCTCTTTATGTTTTTTTGTTATGGTTTAGCACACACTTTACGTGTATGTCATTAAGGAGTTCGCGTTGACAAGTTGAAAATAATTTTGTGTTTTCATAGTCAAACTTTAGTGATTAGATAAGAAAATTGTTTATGTTAATGTAATTTAATTTGAAAACACTCAAAACCGTAACAGAAGTCATTATGAGTTTGTTTTACAGCATTTTTATTTGTTTAAAGAGAAAACATCTAGATTTTTGTTAATTTAAAGTATTGTTTGTTCTATGTATGTATATGTGGTGAAAATATATCTTTCTAATATTCTAGCCAAACAATTTTTGGTAAATTTTTTTTAACAACTTCCCTTAATGAACCTTCCACTTCATTATGATAAGCGTAATAATGCAGCATTCAAAATTTATCATTACTAATAACAGCAATATTATTATTTTTCACCTACAACCACCACGCCACATTTGAGTACTACTTGTATACAATGCTTTCATGTGTTTATTTAACGGGAAAGTTTTAATTAAAACCCAAAAGTGAAGCATATCATGAAGGCGCAAAAGAACTACCTATGCTCTGCCAATCATTATAAGTTTTGTTATAATAATAATAATAATTTATGGCATAGTTAATTTCAAATTTTTTTGTTTTAATTGACATTGTGAAGCCATGAATGAATTGTGTGACATGATGATACGCTCTTGCAGGCGTGGGTGGGAAGTGTCATTGTGTAGTTGTACAATTTTATGAAAATTCAAATTCAAACTTCTAGTGGCTGTATGTGTGTGGCATGATTGTCATGGTATCACATTCGTAGCATAATTGTATGCATTTGAGTCTAAACGAAAATGGCATATCATTTCCGCTGCTCTAGTTAGTTGAACGAGCACTCGGATATAAAAATTGATTTGAAATTGTTAATTAAAATGCATAACAGATGACTGTGAACAAATGTCACTTACATACAGTAATTGACTAGACTCTTGTTGTATATTTATCGCATAACTAATGCTAACTTTATGTAATTAAAAATGTGTATTGCATAATTATTGAAATACATCATATTGCAGTGCAATGTAACTAAAAACTGTCACATAATATAGCTACTATTGCATACTCTGTGGCTGGTATTATAAACACATTTAAAAGTAAAACTTTAGGCCAGTAACATAACTCATTATTTATACGCAACGCAGCCATTAACAACCTTTGTTGTTAATCAAAGCATTCAATATTCCCGTAAGACTTTCATCGCTTACACAAATCTCCTTCCACTTTAATTTATTAAATTTGATAAGGCATATTTGTAACACATCACAGGGCATACTGTCCCCCCTTTTTGGCCCTCGAGCCAATTTTATTATTCAATACCCACAAGGTTTAAATATTTAAATGTTGTCAACATGCTCGATAAAATGTTTGTAATATTTGCAATATTTATTGATGATTACTATGGTAAATATGTATACATAAAAAAAATCTCTTTACTTCTTTACACTCAGCTGGCTTATTGGTTGTCGGTAAGGACTACATGTGCCTGGAACATAAATTTGTAAAATATTGATGACAATGGCTTTTAAATAAATAATATGTACCGGTGCAAGGAGGAAGAGAAATCCCAAGATAAGCGCTTGAATGCAAAGGGAGGGTATTGGAAATCCTTGATAATTGTAAAGTGTTTTCGAAAATATTTTAAATGAAATTGTTAATTGAAGTGCACACATAGTAAAAAGAGGCAAAATATGGCATATTATGAATGCCTGCAGGTAGGCAATGGATTTTAATGGACTTCTTATGGGAGAAGTATGCTTTTGGTATTGCTATAGAAATAATGCGAAGTGGTTTTTAAAAATGGGTAATTAATTTGTGCGAAAATATATCCGCGCAGTAGCGTAAATTGCAAACGTTCATTAAGAGATGAGTGGTGTATGCATACAACGGGATGGATCTTTGAGAGGCTTTCATATGGCTACGTGTTGGCAACGGTTTGATTTAATGCAAATGCGGAGTATAATAATGTACCGCTATTCTATCGCACAAGTTGGGAGGTCTGACGGATATGGACCTCCCGACGGTTATGGACCTTCCCCCCTAAGGAAGTGGGTATCCGATAGAATTTCCAAAGTTTCACTAAGGATTCGGTCCAGGTCCCATCATTTTTCATTATGTATGCTGCGGCGCTTGTTTCCTAAGTCTACTTACCCCTGCGTTTTTATCGACATCCTTGGTATATTTTCTCCATGAAGACCTTTTTGTCTTCTTTATTAGTTTCTTGAAGAGTCTTAGATTCTTTTTGTACTCCTCCCACCATTTTCCCGTTCTCTTGGCCTTGTTGAAGGATTTTCTGGTGGAAACACAGGCTTCTTCCCATCTTTTCGTCGTGGGCAAGATTTCCTGGTGCATGCACCAAGGCTTTCGTAACTTTTCCTACCATGCTGTCCAACTCTTGTAGGTTGTCAATGATAAGGTCAGTTGTATTCGATAGGAGTCTTGTAAGGTGTTCCCTTTAGACGTCCCATTTCATCCGTCTCTTGTTGAAGGTTTCTATCGGCTTCGTTAATGAGCTGATATTTCAAAGGAGATGTACTGGTGGTCGGAGAAAGAGTCCACATCTTCAGCCCGCCAGTTTGTTATCAAGACATCTGCCGGGTTGTTGTTTGGCGCTGTGAGATTGACACCAGCAGAAGTTGCTGTTATTGGTGTCCACATTACTGTTTTGGTGAAACCGCAGTGTATAAAGTTGTTCGTGGCCTTCGTGAACGAAGGTGTCCCATGATTGCGATACCTTCAGGACTTTCCACATCGAGTCTGGGGTTGAAAATTTCCAGAAGCTCAAGGATTTTTATGCGACTTCTAGGCCTGTTGGGGATATCGCACTGCTCTACCAGATAGATTTTAGCGCCAATGACCGTTAGATCCTTTTCGTATAACTCTATCGAGCTTTGGTCGTCGAAGGCCATGAGCTTTATTCTGCCCTGATGCCAACCTGCATCGGTACATCTTGCTGGATTGCCAGGATTGTCCCCTATTACACCAGCATACACAGAAAACAGCTCAGTGTTAACTTTACTCCAGTTATTAATCGAAATGTTACCACTAGGATGTGAGTTGTCTACGACAGCGGGCATGAGATTGTTCCTGGCTATGTCGCTGTACCGGACACCTTCTTGGATCTTTAATCTCTTTTGTGATCTGACAATGCCAGGTTCTGATCGCTGACGTTTTATGTTGGCAGTCGCTTGTGGGGTCTGAAATTGGTTCAGTTGGTTTTTGGCCTTTCGAATTTTAATTGTGTTTATTTAAATAGTTTATTTAATTTCATTAATTTCAATAAATTATTTTATTTTATTGATTTTGTTAATTTTATTTATTTTATTAATTTTATAAATTTTATAAATTTTATAAATTTTATTAATTTTAATCATTTTATTAATTTTATTAATTTTATTTATTTTATTAATTTAATTTTATTATTTTAATAATTTTATTAATGTTAATCATATTTTTCATAGATATATTAAGTTATTTTTAAAATTTTAATTAATTTTATTATATTTATAAATTTTACTTAATTTTTTAATTACATTATTAATTTTTTATTTTCGTAATTGTATTAATTAATTAAATTGTACTGATTTTATTAGTTTTTAAAATTTGTTAATATTAATACATAATTTTGTTGATTTTGAAACTTTTGTAAATATTTATTTAATTTATAAACTTTATTAATATTGATAAATTTTATAAATTTTTATTAACCTTAATATTTTTACTAATTTTTAATAAATTTTATAGATTTCTCTAATTTTTTATGGAGTTTATAAATTTCATTTATCTTATTAATCAAGTTTTCTTAAATTTCATTTATTTTATTAAGTTTATTATTTTATTAATATTATTAATTTTGTTATATTAATTGTTTTATTAATGCTCATAAATTTTATTTTATTATTATTTTATTTATTAATTTAATTTTATTATTTGTGTGTTTTGTGAATTTTATTAATATTGATACATAATTTTGTTGATTCTGTAAAATTTAATAATATTTATTTAATTTATTAACTTTATTAATTATGATCATATTTATACATTTTTATTTACCTTGATAATTTTATAAATTTTTAATACATTTTATAAATTTAATTTATTTTATTTATTTGCTTCATTTTGTTAATTTTATTATTTTATTAATTTTATTAACGTTAATAAATTTTTTAATTTTTTTAATACTTAACTGAATTAATTTAATTAATTTTAATAATTTATCTAGTTTAATTTTTTTTTAATAAATTATTTAATTTTATAAATTTTATGAATTATATTCATATATATTATAAATAAATGTATTTTTTTAAATTTTCATTAATTGTATTATCTTTACAAATTAAAATAAATTTATTTTAATAATTAATTTAATTCAATTTTTTTTATTAAATTATTTAATTTTATACATTTTATTAATTATATTCACATGTATTATAAATAAATGTATTTTTTTAAATTTTCATTAATTTTATTATCTTTACAAATTTTACTTTATTTTATTAATTAAATTAATTTTATAATCATTATTAGTTTAATTAATTTTATTATTCTCATTTATTTATTTATATTTATATTTTTTTTTTTAATTTTCGTAATTTTACTAAATAATTAAATGTGTTTAATTAATAAAATTAAATTATAAGTTTATTAAACTAAACTAGAATTTAAGAAATTTAAAAATTTTGAGGAATGTAAAATATTCATAAATTAAGAAAAATCTATATAAAATTTCAATAAAATATTTAAAATGTATATAATATATAAAAAAATAAAATAAAATTTATAACAAATTTACAAAATTTTTAAAAAATTTAAAAATGCGTAGTTTTTGTAATTTTTTTGATTAAATAAATATATAGAATCTACAAGTATACAAAATTTAAGCTGTTTAAAAAACCAATTAAACTGTATTCGGAGGAATATGTGCAAATTTAGTAAAGTTTTACAGCAACTGCAGAGTTTCGGCGGAAATTCTTTGAAAGTATAAACTCTCGCTTTCACACCCAAACACTCACTATCTATTAACACATTTGCCAGTTAAGTGGAATTTAAAAATTGGATGGAATATGCTATAATTACATGTTATCTCAATTATTTACTAAAACTTAAAGTCATACAGACACCTTTGAAGTTTACTTGCACCACAACCCTCACTACAAAACTGTATTACAATAAATTTTGTAATACAAGTTGACTTAGTTGACTTACTTTGTCTCGACATTTAACATCGCACCCTATAGGTACTACGACCATGATAGGCTGCATGTACTTAACAAGCGTTTTCAATTTTGAACATACTAGAAATACTCGAAATAGAAAAACATTTTAACAAGCTTCATTATGACACGGTTCTTTTAATAGAGCCATAACACTGAAATGTAATTTAATTAAATGTTGCCATCCAGCCTACCAGCAATTTCATCTAGCGAGCTTGTATTCCTTGTGTTTTTGTATTTTACCACCTTTTCAACTTCGTTCCTTCGCAATCTCCCCGCCCACGCACTTAGCAACAATAGAGATCCTTGTACATGATTTTGCTCTATCAATGGGCAACGGCTGCAATTCTATGTTGAAACCTAATTTCACACTAAAATTATGACGGTAATGATGATGATGATGACGATACCGATGATTATAGTGATGATTGCGTTAAAAATGCCTAAAAGTAGGCTACAAATAAAAACTGTGTGTGTATATGTGTAAATAGGTATGTATGTACTATAAAATTGTGGGATGTTGCTGTGTATTTGAACAGTTTTCAAATATTGACATTTTGTAGCAAACAATTTTCAGTCTCTGGTATGGTTACTGGCTTTGTATCCTTAGTTATCTATGCTACCACCCACTCTCTTCTTTAAAGCCTATATATAAATGTAAATGAATATTTTTAGTTTCACCATTCTCCTCGGATTTTCATTTATATGTTCTATGTACTCAGTGGTACAATTTACTCGTTTATTGATACCGGCTCTTGTCTCTACCCCCCAAAACGCTTGATAGGTGGGCAAGGAGAACGGCACTTCAGATTTAAACTTTGAGGCTATACATTTTACTCTGTGTATTTACTTTATAAACTCTCCACTCATCCCATCTTGCAACGTCCATTTCATTTCATTTTGACTCTTGACTTATTTCAATACATTATTGAAATTTCTGTTCAGTTCAGTTTCAATTTCTCTATTTGTATAAGTTTTTCATCAAGATAAATATTGAACATTTTTGCCTACCGATAGAGATATAAATTAATTAATATTTCTGGCATTGACTGCAGGGCCGTCGACAACGTCTGTTTGTGCCTCTCTGTATGTGTGCGAAAAGATTTAATATTTACAATAAAAGGTTTGCCAAGATGGGTTTGAACCAAGGATGGCTAGTGTCAGTTTAATCAATCAATTAAGTCTGAAATGAAAAGAGAAAGGCAAACAAGAACAATAATAAAGAAAATCAATCATATTTTATGTTTTACGTAGGCTGATTGTTGCTGTATTGCAACAAACAAAGGGAAACAAATCAAAGTAAAGATTATTAAAATTATGCCAAGGCCAGTAGGGCAAGATTATATTACAGATTAAATAAATTAATTTTATATTAAATATTATACAAATAACATAATTTGGTTCTTAACTGGAGATTGATGACAGAGGTCGTTTCACAAAATTTCCTAATTTTGGCAATTTTTGTATTAAATATCTAAAGTGGGTGTATTATTTTGTGTAATTATAAGAATTTTGATAAGAAATTATAGACAATGGGATTAGTGCGTAAGTAATGTGAAAAAGATCTTAATGTGATACCTGTGGTAAGAAATATTTTAAATATGCCTGGAAGTATGCTGTTCCTTTTATGTTAACAAACATTTTATTTGCAATTCCTATAGTGACATCTATAGACGATATTAGACGGTACTGAACATAAAAATATGCATAACACAGTACAACATTTTTCAGCTCATTGATTTGGTACTCAATTCAGAGAACTGCAGGTGAAAGTAGGCCCAAAAAGAAGTTCTGCATCATTCGTTTTGTCAACTTACATGCCATAATAATTTAATATCGTTTTAAAATTAGTAAGGATCTTATAGGGGAATTTGTCACATTTTACTCCGTGCTTTACTCCGGGGCGTATGATTTACGTGGAATATTACTTATGATAATGTTGTTGACAGCAACTTCGCAGTATTTAGTGTCGAGTCAATCATCGTGTCTAGTAAGAGCTTCTCAAACAGAGACGTTCGCATTCGTCGATAAACAAGTAGGTGCCGTTAGTTGTGAATCTAAAAATAGAAAGCGTGTTAATTCACAACAACGCGAGAAGCTATCCTATACCTCATTCATGGGGTGCAAAGGGAAATTAAGTTTTTTTTTTTTTTTTTTATTACTTATGATAACCATGCGCCACCATATAATAATATAACTAAAAGCCCCAAAACGTGGCAAATCACCCTATACGATACTTACTAACTTCAAATCAATATTAAATTACAAAAACGAATGATGCAGAACTTCTTCTTTTTGGGGCCACTTTTCGTGCAGTTCTCAGAATTAATTCCCAAAATCATGTGTTATAATAATACGTTTAGCCTCAACTCTTCCATATCATCGAATATTCGAAGCATACATTTAGAGTTAATTCCGTATTTCACCGAATATTCTCTCCGTTTTACTGTAAGAATATACAGCAAAGCTCTAAGAATAGTGCCTACAAATCCCCTACCTATCTACTCTCTATCTTATTAGCTTTATAAATCTCTTACTTAGCCTACTATTAGCTTGTACAAAATCACTCAAATATGCCGGCTATTTTACGATTTTACTGCTCTTGCTGTATAAAAGCTTTTTTTTAATACATCTTTTTCGGTTCTATTTGCGTATGCAACAAAGTTATTTGCGATAAAATTAATCGCAATTTTATGCTTCAAATGACCTTTTCCATTTTATGCACAATGACGCATTTACAAGCACACACACACAATCCCACACGCAAGTGGTACACATACGTCTGTATAAATGCTGTCGTCCTACCGGTCGCCTTAGATCTCTTTCTCTCTCTCTCCTTACACTTGCCATGCCCTCTCATATACTAACACCTTTGTTGCATTTATGTGATTATATGTTTCTATATGCATTTGTAAGTGGCTAAGTTGGTCCTTTAGTTTAACGAGACTTGGTTAGCTCCTGTTGTTGTTGTTCCTTTTCTTCTCTTTTCCCTTGTCTTTTGTTTCATGTGTCAGTGCAAAAGATGCGTAAATATGTATTTTCTGTTTGACATTTTACTTTTTAACTTTTGCAACTTCATTATCTCTCGTTCATCTTGACATTTTTTTTTTTTTTTTTGGGGCGGCGAGGGGTTTTGTTTTTATTTTTATTCGCTTTTTTTATTGGCATTTTTATTGTTGCATCTATTTTTAACAACATTGTTGGTTTAGATTGACAGGCAAGCAAGAGAGTGAAAAAGAGAGATGGGTCAAAGTGCAAATGTAAATGTCATGTCAGAGTATGACGTTAGTACGAGTACAATATTTTGAGATAATTGTGATGTTTGTAAAGGTAAACTTGATATTCAAATTTGATGGATGTTTTGGACTTTATTCAAAAACTAGAGATTATGGTATAAAGGACATGATAAAAGACGTTTCGGTTACAAGCAGTATATTCATAAATTGGGAATGAAAAATTTATTTATATAAATAAAGTCGCTGTAGGCTTCATTTAAATGATGCTAAACTTTATTTATGTTTTGCCAGATCTTTGCTGCGCCGGTTAAAAAAAAAAACATTTTATCTTACGTAGAGCAGTTTCGAAGTCCTTTACTATTAGTTAGTCAGAAAAAAACACTATTAACGTATAGTCTAGCATATTTTTAGGCACATTGATATGATGTTAGTGATGTTATTGCTCTTAAGCTTTGCGAAATATTTGTATATGGTGATTCATGTAGAACCTTTAATTTTAATTTAAAATAAAGCACTTAATATGGAGTTGAATATCAGAATCATTTTAATAACGTAAAAGAATAAACTTTGGCATTTTATTTTTTAAGATAATTTGATTAAAATGTTGACCGCGACTACTGCGTAGCCGAAGGTCAAACTTTCGGGTACTCTTGCCAGCATTGTCACCGATTTCTCGCGAATTATGCGAATAAAGTTGGATTTAAAGCCTTGAGTCGTATAGGTGAAAACTTTTGACGTCACACAACACCAAAGGAAAAATTTAAAAATTGATCACACGAAAAATTCAGCCAGACGATTAGCCCGAAATGCGAAATTAGGTATTAACCAAAATGATTTAATAAAACACCAATTATATTGCTTGCAGGCACATTGATATGATATAAGCGCTTTTTTGTACTTAAGCTTTGTAAAATTGTCGTATTAGGTGATTCATTTAAAAGTTTATTTTGGAATTTGTAATGGAATACTTAAGACAGAATTGGATTTTAATTTCAATATAATGGCATAAAGGAACAAACTTTGGCATTTAACTTTCAAGGATATAAACAGTAAAATATTGGCCATGACTACACCGTAGATGGTTTATTCCGAAGGTTCAACTTTCGATCACTTTTTCCAGCAATGCCATTGGCTTCTCGCAAATTATGCGAGAATTGTTAAATCATAGCTGGCTTATCTACAAATAATTTGGCTTAAAATTACCCCAAACGAATTCAGAGGTGTAATATTACACGAAAAATTCGGCTAGTCGACTAGTCCGACCACCACAATTATTTATCAAAACACCAATTATATTGCTTGCTGTGGGTGCCGTAGCACCGTCTTGCTAAGACCAAATGTCTCACACTTTACAGATACGGACCGATGATTTGACAGCCCCATAAACCACAGAAAACTGTGCAATTTTTTGTTAGATCTAACGGTAGTACGAGATTCTCTTTGGATTGCTCATCAGCCCAAATGCCGAAATATTTAGTGAAGCTGTTGCAGAGTCAATTGGTTGAAATGAAAATGTAAATTCCAGCCTGGCGGTTTTAAATCTTTAACATGTTGGATCTTAAGGGATATGTGTATACAAAGCATTTGTTCCATACAGCTCCCTGAAAGTATGCTATGATAATAGTAATATCTATGTAATACGAAATATGCAGTGGAATTTAATTGTCTGATTTTAATAATCAATATAGAGATATAAAGCAAACAGTGTCTTAAAATTGATATATTCCAAAAAGAATGAAAAATCAGAAAATCAGGCGTTGGATATTTCACCAGAATACGGGAATGTTGAACTTTTTTACAAAAGAGTACTATTAGCACATGGAGGAAATCTGCGTTGACCCAAAATAGACCTTGAAACATATACTAATTCCAAAATTAAATATAAGTTTGGCAAATAGTCTTGTAATAAAATAAAATTATACAAACATCCTTGCGTAAAGATCTCCAAGTTTTTGTATATGAGAGGCTAACATGCTGCTCCAAAACGCCGCATCGGCTGGCCAGGATCTTCAGTTGCACTCTGCGCTACAGCCGCAATAATCTCGGTCATATATCAGTCAATAACGATCAACGAAACTTAAATTCGGGGATGGTATTGACTAGACTGAGTTCAGAAGTTCGATTATTCACCTATATGTTGCGCGAATTATATAAAAACTGTTTTCACAAAACTTTAATTTTCGTAATACTGCTAAATAATTTGGACACATTGTAGTGGAATGAGACTTAGCATTAAAAATTGTCAAAGACTATTGAATGAAAATAAGATGACAGTTCGACACCAGTCAAGTGTGATCTGTAAACAGAAATAGTAGACAACAAAAACCTCTAGATGAATCATACTGGATGTGTACTTACGGTAGAGTATCACCAATTAACATACACTGAGGCTCACATATGCAGATGATATTTCCAACACTTGGCTCGGATGTGCGGATTACATCTGTTATAATACAACTGAATAATTTGGAGTCCTTGCATGAAAAATTTTCCAAACAATACTAAACAAATATAAGATAACAAATCGACACCAATCAGGTGCGATCTCTAAACTATCGCAATTTATAAAATGTAAATGAATGTAATGAATCACACTTTATATCTCAGCTTCCCCCGCTGATCATTCCTATCTGCAATTGCCCCAATGCAAAGTCAATTCATAGCAATCTAATGATAGCTAGATTTCGTCTCTCTACGGTAACAAAAGGTTGCAATAATAAAACAAAGTACCCAACAATTACTTCGCAAATTTGCGTCACTACATTGGGGAGCACAAATAAGCACTTAGTGACTGACACTATGACGGACATTGTCCCATTCTTCTCCCTAAACACAGCCAGCTCAATTGTTGCCTGGTAACAATATGTCGCTGATAGAAAATATCATTCGTGTTCGTATGTCTGTGTATGTATGCCTAAGGGATTTTTTTTACGATCTACTACTATAAAGTAAAGACTTATAAACATCTTTCAACGCACTCACTTACTCACTCCTTCGCCATCCTGACACTTTTTTTATAACAGTCCTTTGGCTGCAACAATCTGTATATGTTTCACGAGCTCTCTCTCACTCTCTCTTCCCCCTCCCCCTACGCTTGGGTAACGCTATCATTTGTACAACGTACTACAAGGACTCAAGTCATTGTCTTGTTGTGTCAGACCAGACATCTTTATGTCATAGAAAATTTGTTAACGTTTGTGTTTTGTTTTCTTCGTCTATGTTTTTTTTTTTTTTGAAAATTATTTCAATTGCAGCTCTTTGTTGTTTCTGATTTCTTCTGTTTTTGATTTAATTGATTTTTCTTCTCTTTTACAATTCCTACTTGAACTCATTTCGGACAGCAGTAATTGTTAGAAAGTAATAGACAACGATGTTATGGCCTGACAGTCTGGGATTGGCTGCTGCTGCCTTTCGTGCAGTGCGCTCAAGTTTGTGTGCTGCTGCTGTTCAACCATTATGGATTTTTGGCAAGCAATAACCGTGACTTGTACGCTGTTGGTTTGTGTGAAACCGGAAAAGGTTTTATTTCATTTTGTTTCATTTCAATTTAATTTTGTACTTTTGCGAAATCAATAAAGTGAAGCAAATTAGATTTTGTTACGAACTTGTAGTGCTTTTACTGTTATCGGGTGTATATGATGCTTGTTGTATATAGCTAAAGAGTGTGAGTGTTTTCCTATGTAGTTATATTGGTATGCTAGATATTTCTTTTAAATGCTATGAAAATTGAGGTAGTAAAGCGCCACACCCAGATATTAGGTAGAGGAAGAGGAGCAGTGAATGAGGGATTTAGTTTATAGAATCGTATTTGGCATTGAAAGAGAAAATATTATCCAGACACTGCTACAAATACATCAATACAATTGTAAACTGTTGTAAAAGTTGTATTGATTTACACCTTTAGGTGGTATACACAAAACATTGCCTCTTCTTACAGGAGCAGCCTGAAAGTATGCTATGAAAATTGTGGTACCTATGTAATATATAAATGTAATGAATTTAATTGTTCGAATAATATAAATTTGTCTGATATCCATTAAGAATACTTCATTAGAATGTAACATTGTTGTACTACGTATTGTGTAGTTTTCGAATATTGGTATATACAAAATATTATCTTTTTATACAGAACGACCCTAAATGTATGTTGTAAAATTTTAGAAATCTAGGTAATATGAAATATGCAATGAATCTAATTGTTGGAATAATATGAATTTGTCTGTTATGTGATATGAACACATCATTACAGTTCAACTTTGTTGTACATATTGTATTACTTTAGAACTTAGGTGATATGTACATACAAAACATTGGCTTTTCATACAGAGAACCCTAAAAGTATGCTGTGAAAATTGTTATATCTATGTAATATATAAAAGGCAATGAAATGCAACAGTTAATGTTGTAATGTTTGATGACTTCCATGATCGACATAGGGATATCAAGAAACCAAATCTCATAAAATTGATATTATTCAAAAAGGTGAGGTCAGGAAATCAGGTGATGGATACTTCATCAGATTACGAGAATTTCGAAAAGTACTTTTATCACATAGAGGAAATCTACGGTGTCCCCAAAACGGACTCAGATATATAGACTTATTCCAATATTATATATAATATTGACAAATAAAACTAAATTGGACAACATTTTTATATGTAGTGCCACAAAGTGGGATGAATTTATCTCTTATGCTTTATGAGTACTTCATTGCAATTTAACATTGTTGTATATATTGTATCGCTTTAGAATTTTGTTAATATTTATATACAAAACATTGGCTTTCCACATATGGAACCCTGAAAGTATACTGCGAAAATTTTAATATCTATGGAATACGAAATATGCAATTGTTCGAATAATACAAATTTGCCTGATTTCAATGATAGACATAAGGATATAAAGCAAACTGAGTCATAAAATGGATATACTTTATAGAAAGAGGATAATATAGACTAATTCCAATATAAATTATTATATAATTTTGTCAAATAAAACTAAATTGGAGTAAATTTTTTAGTGCCGCACAGTGGGATGGCTTCAAACATTTGAGTGCAAAAACTATAACTTATAAACTAAGAAAGATGTGAATGCTGAACATAATCTAAAACAGAATGATAGTGGTCAGTGATCGGCAGGGGTTCTTCTTATCGAAAAAAAATATATCGGTCAAAAAGAGTTCTGAAGTTAAAAGTGTCGTACCCTGCGGGTAGAAGGGTATATATCATTTGATACGACCAAAAAGTGTAACACATAGAAGGAGTCGCTTTCATTGAACCAAATTCGATGACTTTTTAAGTCAGTTGAGACATGTCCGTCTGGCTGTCCGGCTTGTATGCTCGATAACTTTCGAAAGACGCAAGCAAATGTTTTGAAACTTGGGGCAAGTTAAAATTTCCCCAAACTACTTACCGTATTGCAAATGAGCTATATGGCCACGCCCCTTCCGATACCTTCCATACAAATACTTCTTTCCGCATACTTTAAAAATCGAGTTATAATATCAATACACCCAATGCAATCGTGCCCAAATTCTGCATTTAACAAAGCTATAGCAGTATGATGTTTTGGAGAAAAATACTGGAAGTGTAGCCACTCACAATCTGGTTCCTCTCATATTTATCTAGACCGTACCGCCCACTTCAGAAATCGATTAATATATTTACTACAAAAAAACGCGATCGTGGCCAAATTCTGTATTTGGTAAAGCTAAGTCAGAGTAAAGTTTTGAAGAAAAAAACTGGAAGTCTAGCCACGTCCCTTCTGATACCTCCGATACAAATGTACCATTACGCCCACTTTATAAATCGATTAATAATATCAATATACCAGTAAATATGTAAGTGGGGTTTCCCGACTGAAACTTTCCTACTAGTTTTTTCACTCATCTTGACCATCTTTATGTCTGGATATCGCAAACTGATGTTCAGTAAAGTTGTTAAGCTTAACGCCTGCTACAACATAGTCAATAAAGAAAAGCGGTAATTTTTATTTTGCTGGAGTTGAAAAAGGGTCGGGGATGGCTTATCTTATCTTATCCCTTTCCTTATATAATTTGATTTGCTTAATATGAATCCTAAGTCCATTTTACGCTAGCACGTCACAATGTATTCCTTACCTCAACAGGGCAAAATTTGACCCCGCAAAGTTTCGGATTTTTTTAGGGTATATCATAAACCTGAAGTGATTGGGATATACAGACCTTATGTTCGGTTGCATTGACCCCAAAAACATAAAGTAGTCATAGTCTGATCTCTCAACGCCCACCGCCCATACAACCAAAAATGGCTTTACCCTAAAAATTGTTGCCATCCAAGCAAAAGTTATCAAAATTTGCACATACACTTTCTACAATAGACAACAGATGAATGCCAAGTTTCATTAAAATAAGCCATGCCCACCGCCCATATTAATTTTATTGAAAAAAAAAACAGCTCGGGAGAAAGTGTGGTTGCAGTACAGTTTTTCCATTGAAAATCAAAAGTAAATTAATTATTTTAGGTTTATAAATTTGGGCATATTTTCCTAACGACTTATGATATCCCCATGATTTTGTTTTTTAACTCATGCAGACAGCTGTTTGAGTGCAATTTCAGCTGGAAACCACGTATACGAGTTCTATTGACTAATAAGAACGAGGATTGACGAACTCGCTTCACAAAGCGATCCATAAACTGCTTTGGTGCCACTCTATTTTTTACGCATTTATTTTGTAGATTTTTTACAGTTTGAGTTGTAATTAAAACTTTACTTGTTACTACACATGAAAAAAATGGGAAATTTTCGACATCATAATGGTGCCATACAGGTCACATGAGCATTTCAGCGAAATCACATTTAACACACATCCCACAGTTTTCAGTTTAATATTTTCCTACATCTTTATTAATTCCTGGAATTATGCTACAATATACAAAATTAAATTCGCCCCCAAAGCCTATCATATTTAAAGGTCAAACATGTCATATTTAAAAACAATAGTCGTTACTACAAAATACAACATTCTCCTCTGACATGTGTTTATTAAAAAAATACAACATTTCCTGGTAACTGTCGTATATCCCTAAGGCTGCCTCTACGCACTTGGGTTGGCTGCAATCTAACTAATGGCAGATATTTATATTTATGAAACCGGAAAGTTTTCATATATCGATTATATCCTCATACTCGAAGAACTTAAATGAAAAATGTCTAAAATTAAAATCGTAGCTATGCTACGAGTACCATCCCTGCACCGAATACACAGCACCCACTACCCACCACTTACCACCCGCCACCTGCCTCTAAAGCCAAAGCAGTCACTACATACTTCCAGCCATACCAAGCACTGCTTACTCCCTAAGGTCGTTGGGGCATAGAACCAGTCAGAGAAGAGCACAGCAGCCAGAGCATAGACATATTTCATCATTATTATGACCATTAGCATTGGTGCTTTGCCTGTATTTAACTTTAATGGCCGACTTTATATTGTTTTTAAAAGACAAATTGATTTTTTCCGTTAAGCCAACAATTTCTGCTAACAATTTTCCCCTCCTACTACCCGTCCCCCTCTAATGCTCGGCACTTCCTTCCTCCTCTCATGTTGTGAACATAATTCGAAATAGCAGCAGCAAGTTAAGTGTTCACACACACACACACACGCTATACAAAAGCCTCTATACTCATTATTTTCATTCTATACTCACACACTCTCGCACAACACTTAAAAGGAGGATACACTGGGTTTGTTGACGTCATCAAGGATACTTTTGGTTAAATTTGTTAAATTCTTTGTTGAAATATTTAATTAAAATCTAAATGGATTTCATTGTGGGTTTTATGGGCGTTCCAAAAATACCTTCGTCCCAAAGTTCATTGTGTTGTGGCATCAAGCAAAAACCCTAATTGTGGCTAAAAGAGCAAAAATATTTTAAATATTTTGCGCTTGTCTCTCTATTTTACATCAGTTGTCAAATTAATTTACGTAAAAACTTTTTCTATTTTCTATTTCTTTTTTTTCTTTTTTTTTTGTTTTAACGAATTGTATAATGAACTCAGCTCAGAACAAAAAATTCTTCAACCAAATCGACTTTCATATGAATACTAACATAAAAGTTTGGTCAACATTTGGTTTTGTTTGGCAGCGAATGGGATTTTTATTTCACAGCATATTTTAAGGGGGGTTGGACAACTATTTGGGAGAACTTTAGTTATTAACTATAGTTTTCATGATCCGAAATGTATACAGTAGTTTATATGTAGCAAAAAAATGTAGTGAAAATTTAAATACCAAATTTAAAATATGCTATGAATTAATTAAGCAATACAATACACAACATATTGGGTTTAAATTGAAAAGATGATGTGTTGCATACAACAAGGATTAAAGCATAGTAAGGGAGGCATAATGAATAAGATATTAGACTACATAACTTTTGCAAGCTGAAGCTTAAAATACCCTAAAAACAATATATACTAAAGCCTTGCACAAGTGCCATTGAAACGGATTCAAGCCTATTAGGTTTTTCAACACATGCGCTTGTTTTGATTCGGCGAATAAGACATATACATGACAATGGTGCATACACTTAAATGTGTTATGCACGACGGTTCAGGATTTGAAACAATGTTTTTATACGCTTTTTGTATCAAATTGTACAATTAATTGTACCTAACAGTACATGTATTGCACCAAAAAGAACTTTTACTGCACCAAAAAGCACAAAATAAAACAAATTTGCACCAGAGAGTACAATTTATGGTACAAAAAAATACAATTTCTTGAAACAAAAAGAAAAATTTGTTAAAAAAAAGTACAATTTATTGTACTTTTTATCGCACCAAAGAGATTTTTTATTTTATTAAAAAGTTAAATATCTTGTAAAAATTGCAATAGAATTACCAAATAGTACAATTTAATGTACAGAAACGTACTTTTATTGTACCAAAAAGTAAAATTTATTGTACCAAATAGCGTAATTATTTGTACCAAAAAAAAAACAATTTGTTGCGCCAAGTAGTACAATGTATTGTTTCAAATAGTACAATTTATTGTACCAAAAAGTAAAATTTATAGGACCAAAATGTATAATTTAAGGCATCAACAATTTATTTTATTTTACCAAAAAGTACAATTTATTGTACTTAAAACTACAATTTACGGTTCCAAAATTACTTTTATTATTCAAACTAGTACAATTTATCGTACCAAAAAGTAAAATTATTTTACCAAACAGAACAATGTATAGCAAAAAATTATTGTACCAAAAATAACAATTTATTGCACCAAAAAGTTTTTTTTATTATACCAAAAAGTACAATTTCTTGTACCAAAAAGTAAAATTTATTGTACCCACAATTACCAAAAGTACTTTGACAAAAGAATGAACTAGTACAATTTATTGTACCAAACTAGTACAATTTTATATACCAAACTGTACAATTTATTGTACCAAAAAGTAAAATTTATTGTACTACAATCTTGTAAGAAATAGTTAAAATTATTATACCAAAAGTACAATTTAATTTTATTGTACCTACTACTATAAAATATTGTACCAAAAAATCTATTAATTGTACCAGTACTTTTAATGTACCAAAAAGTGTAATTTATGGTACCAAAAAGCTTCAATTGTACCACAAAGTACTTTTGTTATACCAAAAAAATACTTCAAATGTATTAAAAAGTACTTTAGTTGCGCCAAAAATTCTTTCTATTGAATCTATACGTACTTTTATTGTATCAAAAGGTTCTGTTTTTGTGCCAAAAAGCAAAAACTACATTTAGCTTATGGACATGGGACAACTTACAGTTAACAAGTTTAACCGTTAAAAATAAACATCTCGCTCCTCAGATATTCTTAAATTATAAGATAGGCTTTGAATACACCAACACCAAGTTTCGTAAATAGTTGAATTACGATATTTAAACTTTCATCTCGAAATTTGTATACAATTTCACTCAAACTCGTATAGAATTCATTTCTTTAAACTACAAAATTCAAATGTTTTGACAAACGATTTAATATGTTTAACCCTAAGAGTATGCTACACATTAATTTATATAGCTTGCGCTCTCTCTCTCTCTCCCTCTTATGTGAGTGTCACCACAGCACTTCTTTACACAAAGTAAGTCAGATTATTTTGTGTGTGTGTGTGTGGGGTGAAATGTAAAATTTCGACAATTTGTTTACAGTTACTTTGTACTGCATTCGTTTACTAATTAAGAACACAAGACAGCTCAACTGTAAAGATTAATTAACGAGGACAGTATGTAAATTCAGTGACATTTTTCTATGAACTATATTACAGAAGGAATGGAATGCAAACTGTCAAAGAGTATTTAAATTTTTCTACATTCCCTGTGCTTTGTCATTTCTCCAGCTGCCACCAGAGGGAAATCAGCTTGAAGTATCTTTCAGTGAATGCATATATGCAAAGTAAAATTGCTTGAAGCTTTATCATTCTCTGCTGCTGAGAGGGGGCCAGGGTACCACCATATTCTACGAGTACCTAATGCGTTTTCATGGTTATTCACATTTTTTCTGAGGGTTCTTTTTCTTGTGAAAAAAAGCAATTTAATAAAAAATTTAATTTTCCTCGTCGTAATTCCTTTTTATTCATTACTCTCTCGCTGTTTGTATATGTCTTCAATCTCTTCATAGAGAAAATTCAAATTCGTTTGAGTTGTTAGCAACAAGCAACTGAGGTTTGTTCTGTGCCACTGGGTGTGGAGTGTGACTGTGTGTGTGTGCTTTAATAAATGTGTTAACATATATAAGCACCAATGCTTGTATGAGTTTTTGTCCTGCCTTAATGTGTATAAGTGAGTTTTATGCAGTGGAAAAGATTTGCTGGTCCTTTTTCTTTCTCTGTCAAAGGGTTTCATTTATTTTCTCATTTTACAAATCATAAAGTCAAAGAAATATTCAATTTTGTGAAATAGCATTTACAGCAAATATTATAGAATGTTGTGGTGGTTTTCTATTTGACATAGTTTATAACTTTTTTCCGTCTCTAACAGACGTTGTGTAATGTGTGTTCCATTTAGCTAATTTGGGTTTTTTATAGCAAGCATTTGTTAAACACTTTAAAGTATAGTAACAAAGCCAATGGGGTTTTACGGTGACGATATAAGTCCCCACTGTACCAAAAAACATTGTTGGCTATAAAGGGGTACTATAGGGGAATATATACAAACGCATAGCCTTAATGATGTCAATGAAGAGAAATATATCATCCCCGTATGAATTATGTTTACTAAGCAGCAATTGTCTTTGATGTCTCAAAACGAATTCGTAGTCAATGAAATTATGGTGAGATTAAGACTTCAAATTTTTAGTCTCTTGAAACACCAATGACCATGATATCTATTACTATACATTATAACGACTTGTGGAATTACTAAATTTTGTATCAGAATCTTTTTTTGGCTTCCAAATAGTCTATCGTTGGTGGTTTATTAGAATTGTCCAGATATGGGCCCAAATATTCTGCGAAGTATTTTTCTCTAGAAGACTCGTCTCTTGATTTCCAGGATGACATTATTACTCAACGTTCAAAGTTGACACAGCTTCCCAAATGACTACTTTTTGTTCTCAATTATCACCAGACCCCATTCAACAGACTGTTTTTAAATGCTCTCGCAGGAGGTGCGGGGAATAGTGTCTCTGCTTAACACTGGTAAACCACTTTTCAACTCTGCAATGGTGCATTCCCTTGCGACCTCCAACTAAGGAGTCTAAAGATGGTGCTACGGACGGCCAGGTTTCCCAAAGCTCCTAACAAATGGTAGCTAAGGAAGCAGTTGTTACGGCAGTTTACTGCTGTAAGCTGAACAGGATGAGTGGCCGGCCGGATGGGTACCTAGCAGATGGCGATTTATCCCAAAAAAATATAAAACGGTGGCAAATAATAAAAGTGAGAGGCCAAATCGAACGGAGTACGCGTATCGAACTTGTCGTTGTCACTCAATATGGTGCCTCTGCGTTGTTGTAATCGCACCGATTTTCAATTTATCTGCACTCCAGCGGGCATGCAATCCTATTTTCATACGATCATTGTTGGCAACTCTGTTTCGTTCCTTTGTAAATAACAAGGTTTGTGTCAAGGGATTGTTAGGTGTTGTTGTGAGTTTTAACTGCCAAATTCGTCCAAAGATGGCGCCAGCTGGTTTTGTTGATTTATTTTGTGAAATTGATCAAACATTTACTTGGTCCTTGCGCAATCAGGATTTTTGTAGTGAAAGCATCTAGGATGAGTTTTGTTGGCTGAAGAACTCGAAAGTATTTGAAAAGTAATTTTTCATCGATGTTGATTTGGCCGATGCTCCGATAGGGTATCGAACCCGACACCTTCTGCGTGCTAATCTACGTCATTCCACTGAGCTATAGAAGGCCACAGGAGGCATTGTAGCCGGTTCTAGTGGGATGGAGCTCACTATCTGGTAAGGTCGACAAGACAAAACTAGATGTAAAACACATGTAACATTTGCTCCTCAAAATGATAGCTGTGTCATCGACATGAGACATGAGACTTTTATTAAAGATACTACCAGTCATGTTTACTGTAGCCTTCCGCATGATCATCTTCGTTAGCATGTAAAAGAGATAGCATGGCAGACTGTTGCCTTGTCTAAAGCCTAGCGTGGTAGAAAATAGCTCTGCCAGATTTTTGCCTATTTTCATTAAAGACTTCGTGGCGATCAGTGTCCTCTCGCAAAGTCATATCAGTCTTAAAGAGATACCAAACTCAGTCATAGTAATAGTTTTTATCGTATCGGACTGTCGAATGCAGTTTTGTAATCAATCTGCATTTCTTGGGTGTTCTGCTGAATTTGTCATACTAAAAATGTCTGGTCTGTCTGGACGCACTGATAACACATAACTAGGCCAAGGAATCTTATGGAAATGCTTATTTTTTCTGGAAATCTTAAAAAGAGAACGATTAGTTTATCTTTACGAATCATGAAATTTTCATTTAAAATAGCATTTTTGCATATTTTACGAAAAATATGTGTTTTAGCATATTTATGAGCATATTTTAGCAAATTTTACAATAATTGCATATTTTTGTTGCATAATTGTCCTTTACTTTAAAAAGTAAAAAGTCTTTAACTTTTTTGTGGAAAATCTTTGGCTAAAAGTTGCTTTATTATTTGTTACACAATAGAAACAGTTTAGTTATCTTTACAAATAATGAAATTTCCTTTAATATGACATTAAATTTTTTTCATATTTTACCGAAAATACGTGTTTGTGCATATTTTAGCATATTTTACAATAAATAAATAAATGCATTTTCTTGTTGTTGCATAATTGTTCTTTTTAATTAAAAGTCACTTTAAAAAGTAAAAAGTCTCTAACTTTTTGTGGAAAATCTTTGGTTACAAATTTCTTTATTATTTGTTACACAATAGAAACGGTTTACACAGTTATCTTTACGAATAATAAAATTTCCTTTAAAATTACATTAAATTTTTTGCATATTTTACTAAAAAAAAACGTGTGTTTGCATATTTGTAAGCATATTTGACCAAATTTTACAATAAATGCATATTTTTGTTGCATAGTTGTTCTTATTGATTAACAACCACTTTAAAAAGTAAAAAGACTAACTTTTTGTGGAAAATCGTTGGCTAAAAGTTGCTTTATTATTTGTTACACAATAGAAACGGTTTACACGGTTATCTTTACGAATAATGAAATTTCCTTTAAAATTACATTAAATTTTTTGCATATTTTACCAAAAAAAAACGTGTGTTTGCATATTTGTGAGCATATTTGACCAAATTTTACAATAAATGCATATTTTTGTTGCATAGTTGTTCTTATTGATTAACAATCACTTTGAAAAGTAAAAAGCCTTTAACTTTTTGTGGAAAATCTTTGGCTAAAAGTTGTTTTATTATTTGTTACACAATATTCATCTCAATTATAAATTTTACAAAAGTTTTACACCGATATCCAGGGAACATATAAAGCAAATTTTAAATGTACATATACGAGTATAAAATGAATTTTGTGTCCTTTTTTTGGCAAAATTATGCAAATTATATTTGTAGTAAAATTTTAAATAATATTTTAATTGCATATTTTGTGTGTTTGAGAGCATATTTTTAAATATTACAAGTATAAAAATAAATTTTGTGTCTTTTTTAGCCAAAATTCATGCAAATTTTATTTTTATGTGTTTTAGTGCATATTTTTGAACATTACGATTATAAAAATGAATTTTGTGTCTTTTTTTGCCAAAATTCATGCAAGTTTTATTTTTAATAAAATATTAATGAAGTGTTTTTTGTGCATAAAATTCCTTGCCCTACACATAGCACACTCGGCAGGACCTTGTATGCGATGAGTACACATTTTTATCGCCTTTCTTAAGCACTGAAGCCACGAGACCAGATGTCGAAGTCTCTAGCCCACTATCAATCAACATCCTTATTCGTGTCTTTCTGCATGGCAGCTGTAAAAGATGTCACAGCTCTTTCGTCGTGAGCATCCCTGTTCCTTCCACCGTATTTGCTATTTTCACCCTTGTAGTTGCTTAAGCCTGCCAAAGCCACTAAGATAGTCTTTGTGTTGAGCTTTAGTGACTTCCGTAACCTACTCTCTAAGAAGCATTGGTGGTAGCACTAGTTAGATTGCTGAACATTGCACCTTCATACATATCTGTCTATGTACCACTGAACAGATGTACAGTGGCATGGTCAAGGGAACACGTGATCTATCGAACGTTGTGAGCTGCTTGGGGACCTCCAAAGAGAGGTTCTGGTTATTCCAATGTGAATAACAATCAGAAAACTGATATTAGAAAATCTTACCCGTTTTTGAGTTATTTAATATAATTTAAGTAAATAACAAATCCAATTTTCTGCCTTTTTTGACAATTCATAGTATAATTTTTAAATTTTACATAGTTTGTTCTCCTTCCAACAACATCTTGAGAAAAACTGATACATAAATTATTATAAGTAACATAAGTACACATAATAAGTAGTTGCAAACCCATCTGCAATGTCATTTAACACTTCCATGGTCAACAAAAGTATAGCATTTTTTTACAATATCCTTTCCACATTGGTCCTTGTCTAAAATAATCCAATTTCGCAAATGTCATCACTTGTGAATCTCGGCGTATAAACGAGTTACTCAGCACAAGGATTGGCCATCATGGTCGCACTTACGCGACCATAACAGATTGTGTGGGCAATACATTACGTACAATTATTGCTAACGTGGGAACATTTTATAATTTATTGCAACATTATGACAAAACATCCAGTTTATGAACTCACATACACATCATACACCTGTGTGTCAGTATGAGCATGCGAGTATGAGTGTGTGTGTGCCACATAAGTGTAATCACTTATTCTTTAACACCCTTTGATGCAATTATATAAACCATATTCACACATTCGCACACGTACGAGTTTTTCCCCTATAAAATCACAATTGCATCTTGGTGTGTATTTAAATGAATAATGTGTGATGTTGGTTGTTAGTGCCTGAGTGAGTGTGCGTGTCATATCTTCCCACACATATACAAGCATCAACGCATTTTTTTTTGCTCCAACTTTTCTCGCGTCTCTTGTATGTAGAGAGGTTTGTCATCATTAGTCACTAACATGTCAATAATATTGACATTAATTTGAACATTTTAACTCATACATAGAGTTACAACGACAGACAATGAATGATACTCGCACTTATATTCATGTCTGCATACAGCAGGAAAAAAAATACTAGGGGATATCCTTTTAGCCTTGTTGGCTGTGTGCCCACTATGTACTACGTTATAACTGACAGTTGTAGTGACAGACTATTGTCCATGGATACTATTCTGGTGCCTGCGGCTCCAACTGCCACCGCCACTAAGGCGATATGGAGGGGAGTGAATGCACTTTACAATAAGAGTTTTGCAATGCTTCCACGGATTGTGATATATGGAACTATGTTTGAATGCATGACAATCAGATTTGCTTTTGCCAAAAGAGCAAAGACTAGTACAGAAGCGCGTAGAAATGGGTGAGGGGGGGACACAACATTGAAAGTTTTTTGCTTCGTTTACACAAAGGCTTTCTTTTTTGCTGCCTCTTATACTGTCATACAATATGACAGACAGTTCGCTAAACACACAAACATTTGTAAATTTTACACACAACAAAAAGGAAAAATACTTTACGTGACATACATATACGTGCACAAACATACATGTGTAGTTATAAATGTCTGTATGTTTGTGTATAATACTCATACATAGACTACAACAAATCTTGTGGTGTCATGTCATGGCAGTCATTCATTTTAGCTGTAGTGGTGTACGTACAGCAACAACTACATGAAACAATCATGGTCGTCATCGACGTCATTAAATAAAATGTTAAGTGTAGTGTGACTGTATGCGCAGCACACACACACACACACTTAGGCAGGGAAACTCAAAAGCAAATACCTTCTCATACACAAAGTATGTGTGACATTTTATACATACGTGCAGAAGACACACACATATACAAACACATAGACCTAGCAAACATTGGCATTTTTATATCTGTATGCCATGACTGACTGAACAAATCTAGAACGTCATACGTTCTTTTTGTAGTATTTATGTCCTCGACGGGTATTTTGTTCTATATTTTTCTCATACATTCTTTTTTCGTTCTTTGCATTTGTTTATTTTTTCTATTTGAAATTCCGCAAATACATTTGGTTTTATTTTGTGACTTTTAATAGCCTATATTTAAGTGTTGGCTATTAAGCGAAATTTTAGAGCATTCTTTTAGGTTCTCTGCAATAACAATTCGCTTATAATTAAAGTTCGGTTTTTTTATATGTAATGGTCATGGGCTACATTAAATTAGCAGAGATGCAAGATATTTTGGAAACTAAATTTTTTATTGTTGTTAGAGCGATACAATTTTTTGATACTATTTTATGGCTGCTTTATGATGAAAGCGAACGATCAACTTGAGCATGAGCTAAGTCAATTTTACTGGTATAATATTGCTGATTTGTTTAAAAGATTTTAAAAGAGGATAGACAAGGATTGGTATACGACAAATTGAGTAAATTTGGTCTGAAAATAAACTTGCCCATAATAATTCGATTACAACAATTTATAATTTTCAAATATTCAAAGCATTTAAAATTTTTATATTATTTGGGAATCATAATAACTTATGATTTTTTTTTTAATTTTTATTGGTCTATTTAACCTAAATGGGTTCGACTGTAGGATTTCAAGTTCACAACTCTAGTTTTTTTACCACTCAATTTTTAACTCCAACGATGCAGTTTTGTAAGGAAATGCTTTAGTAAGAAGAATTCATTATAGTTGTTGTTGTAACAGCTGGAGGAAGTAGCTGGGGTGATAATTCTTTATACCAATTTTCAATTTATCGGAACTCGATCGGGCATACGATCATTTTTGGCAACTTTGTTTCGTTCCTTTGTAGATAACAAGGTTTGTGTCAATTGTTTCGTTGTTGTTGTGAGTTTTAACCACCAAATTCCTCCGAAGATGGCGCCAGCTGGTTTTTGTTGATTTATTTTGCGATGTTGATAAATCATTTCCTCTTTTCCTTGGTCCTTGCGCAATCTGGATGTTTGTAGTGGAAGCATGGGTAGAGAAAAGTTATTTTTTTTCGATGTTGATTTGCTTACTGCCCCGATCGATAATCGAACCCGGCACCTTTGGATTGCTAATACAGTACAACACATGATTTTGGGACTCAATTCTGAGAACAGCACGTGAAAGTAGCCCTAAAAAGAAGAACTTCTGCATCATTCGTTTTGTAAAGTTACATGCCATAATAATTTAATATCGATTTGAAGTTAGTAAGTATCGTATAGGGGAATTTGTCACGTTTTAGGCTCTTTTGTTTTGGCATATGATTATCATAAGTAATATTCCACGTAAATCATACGCAACGGAGTACAACAGTTTTATTATAACTGCTACAAAATAAACCCTGTTCAAAATTATTTGATGAATGAAAAAGTGAGACTGTTGCTTATGCAGGGAAACGTTAAACGAACAGATTAAATGAAATCTTAAAATTTTTTTAATTTGTTTCAGCTAAATCGGACTAGTGGTTCTCGAGTTATGTCAAACAAAAGAGCCTAAAACGTGACAAATTCTCCTATACGATACTAACTAACTTCAAATAAATTATTATGGCATGTAACTTGACAAAACGAGTGATGCAGAACTTCTTCTTTTTGGGTCTAGTTTGACATGCAGTTCTCAGAATTGAGTCCCAAACTCATGTGTTGTACTGTGTTAGCAATCCGAAGGTACCGGTCGGGGCATTGGGCAAATCAACATCGATGAAAATTTAATGAGCTAAAAAATGTTGTACTGTGTAATCTAAGTCGCTTCCACTGAGCTATCACTAGCGTTATAGTTGTTGTTGTTGTTTCAGATATTGATCTTATCTTCAATCTTCATATCCTTAAAAAAGGTAGCGTCCCCACATCCAGCAATATCATCATCATCACCACCACCAACAACGTCAATACGGTCATTATCTGCTGCTACTTTTTGAATAACTTATTTGACTTTTAAAGGATTCCTGTAAATGATAGAATAAAAAAATTGGCACGGTAAAATTACAAAAGTCAATGTCGCCAACAATTCAACGGAAGTCGTTTGAGGTATCCCAAGACATTGGGATATAACAACAATGCCATCTGGGCAGTTAAGGGATTAATAATGTTCATAGCCTATATTGACCAAGGATTAATGTAAAGACTTGATTAATTAGACTTTCCCTACGGGGAAACAAACTAACACAGAAATAGTTCTATGATTGGTCTCTTGTTGTTAGCGACTGGTCCTTATTCGAACTCAAATATAGGAAGGGGACCCGTCACTTTAACATGGCTTTGTCATTGGAAAGAGGGAATTAGCACCATACGCTATAACTTGGACCACCGTTGGACCACCAGTACGTGGCTTAAGACCAACTTCGAGGAACATGACTCAGACCACTACCTGAAAACTATATACATATGTACTTAGTATATACACATATGTATTTTCCCTATACACCCCATGAATGAGGTATAGGATAGCTTCTCGCGTTGTTGTGAATTAATACGCTTTCAATTTTTAAATTCACAACTAACGGCACCTACTTGTTTATCGACGAATGCGAACGTCACTTTATGTGTCACGAGATATGCCGATTGACTCGACACTATTCTCCGACGTTGCTGTCGACAACATCGAGGGAGCCGGCAATGAAAGAAAAAATTAGATGACTGGAGTCGGAAATCGAATCCGGAATATCCTGCATTGTAGTCGCGAGTTCTAGCCATAATGCCACGACCGGTTTGTATTCTTTACAGATTTTACGGTAGCCAGAGTTTGAGTACGATTGAATTCCAAAAAAATCTATTTAAAAAATAATAAAAAATCCAAAACGGAAAAAAATGTCAACAAGTCTTACTACTTTCTCGTAATGTCACATAACATATAGACCAAATGAGACATAGATCATGAAAATCGATTATCGCGTTTCGCTTTTATTTATAATAAATTGAATTTATTTCATTGTGGAAAATATGAGTTTTTTTCAATTCCATTCGTTTCCTTCGAGATAATTTTAACATAATTTGATATAATTCAACACAGTTGTCGGTAATAAACCAGAGACAAATTGAGGCAAATTTGGTTCAATACTTACAACAATTTTGGAAAATAGAAGTTTTTTCTATTTAAGGATTTATGGGAGGTGGGCGTGTCCTTCGGGATAATTTGATATAATTAAACATAGTTGTCAGCAATATATCAGAGACAAATTGGGGCTAATTTGGTTTAATACCAAAAACAATTTGGGAAAACATAAGTTTTTTCCATTTCAGGATACATGACAGGTGGACGTGTCCTTTGAGATAATTGGATATAATTCAACACAGTTGTCGGTAATACATCAGAGACAAATTTGGTTCAATACCAACAACAATTTTGGAAAATAGAAGTTTTTTCAATTTCAGGATATATGGGAGGTGGGCGTGTCCTTTGAGATAATTTGACAAATCTAGCTTACTTTGGTTAAAAACTAATAACAATTTTGGAAAATATAAGTTTTTTCCGTTTCAGGATATATTTTGGAGGTGGACGTGTATATAGTTAATTTGATATAATTCAACATAGTTGTCAGCAATATATCAGATACAAATCTAGTTTTAATACTAACAACAATTTTGGAAAATATAAGTTTTTCCCAATCCATGATATATGGGAGTTGGGCGTGTCCTTCGAGATAAATTGAGGCAAATTTGATTCAATACCAACAACAATTTTGGAAAATATAAGTTTATTCCATTTCAGGATATGTGGGAGGTGGGCGTGACCTTTAAGATAATTTTATATAATTCAACACAGTTGTCAGCAATATATCAGAGACAAATTGAGGCAAATTTGGTTCATTACCAACAACAATTTTGGAAATTATAAGTTTTTTCTATTTCAGGATATATGGAAACTGGGCTTGTCCTTTGAAATAACTTGATATTATTCAACACATAATATATCAGAGACAAATCTAGCTTACTTTTGTTCAATACTAACAACAATTTTGGAAAATATACGTTTTTTTTCCATTTCACGATATATATTATATATTTTAGGATATATGGGTGGTGGGCGTGTCCTTGGACCGGGTCTCAAAAAACTTAGTTTTTTCTCTAATGTAGCAATGTGTACTATTTTTCCTTCGTTTATAATAAATCTTTTTATTTTCGGCCTCCGTTTGTATGAAAACTCGACACTGGGCGGAGTATCTACCGCATATCATAAAAATTAAGTTATATTTACTTATTGCAATCCTACGAATCATACAAAGTCATCAACGTTTTTTCCAAAGAATTTTGTACATATCCTCAAACAATATTTTTAAATTGATTCGGTTCATATTCATTGTATCAAAAAATCTACTTTTTTTTCAAAATAAGATACCTTCACTTAATTGTAAAGAAAAGCGAGGTGTGTTTATCGATTTTCATGATATATGTCTCATTTTATTCATGTGCTATGTAACTTTACATGAAAATAGTAAGACACTTTTTTTGCGTTTTGGATTTTTTATTATTTTTAATATATAAAAAATTTAATATTTTAAGCAAATTTTTTATTCTTTTTTTCATAAATTTGTTTATAACTACAAAACTGTTGATTTTGCAGAAAATGAAAGGAATTTTAATTCCTTAATTTCGGATTTCTGTTTCACCAAAATGGGACTAGTCGGCATGGGTGCTAAAACTTTGGCTATCCTAAAATCTGCAAAGACTTAACGTTTTTGGATGGCGCCGTCAAAAAATGGCGCCGTCAAAAATCCAACATCGATTTTCACGGCCACCCTAATACTATACGTCAGCAAATTGACACTTCTATAGCAACTAAAAGAGTTTAAGGACACGTCCCCTTTTCACCAACTTTCGAACAAGTACTTTTGTACAATTGACAGCCCATTTCCGGTGCGATTTATACAAATCGAAATATTTTCACCTTTTGTATCCGTTACTTTTTCCTTTTTTATCATTTTGAAGCCTATTTCGCTTCGTTCCTTAATGTCTATATGTCGTGCCTACTTTGCGGCGTGTCCGCATTAATGTTATTGTTTTTAATTGTTCTCTTATCTATCACATTTACACTATATGTACTGCAATATCATGTGTGTAAATTTCGCTACATATTATTAAGGTTTATCTTCAAGTGTTAGTTTTTAATGCCTACATGTTAATTAAAATGTTCAAATTCAGCTCGAAAGGATATACCAGAGGCGAATACGTTACACGATAGAGAGAGAGAGCGAGAGAGAGAGAGAGGTTAGTTTAATGAAAATCAGTTAGTAATTAAAAATGTTTAACATTTTGTAACAACAACTGATGGCACAATTCAAAGTGGGTTGATCAAGTAATGAGTCAATTTATAGGCAAAGTGTTTTATTGCTGTTCCAGTAAATTCATTACTTTCTTTGTAGTTTTAATGATGTAATGTTTGTTGTGTACAAAAGTAAATAGATGTCTGTATATGAGGAGTTAATTGCTATCCTTATGCATAAAAACCTTTGTATGTGTCTTACTTTATGTTTCTTATATGTTCTCTAAACGAAAGGCGGTGCTTTGGCCTTTGTAATTACTACGATATACATACGTATGAGTTATAAACAACAGTGTGATGTAGCGTATACGCTCCAAAACACATTCTACTAATGCTATTGGTATTTGCGAAAGTTCAAATGTGAATTTCGTTTTTTAAGATATCAAGAAGGATTTCGAAATTTGTATTAGGGTTATTGCATATTGAGTTATTTTAAATAAAGGTCAATGAGCTTTCATCAAATAGGTGAGGAAAGAATTATGCTATACCAGGACTACACCCACCACTAAATAGATGAATCCTTGAACTACCTATAATTAAGTGCCAAAAACTTCAATTAAAATCTCACCACTGACCTTCGAATATTTTAGAACTTAAAAAGGTTGTCGAAATTTGTATAAGTGTTATATATTTCTTAGTTATTTGTCATTGAGGGCATAGGACAATTGCAAAAATATGTCGGAAAAAATCCTATACTAGAACTACATCCACCTCTGAAAAGATAATTCATAGATAAATCCATAAATAAATGGAAGGCAAATCTTCGCCCTGACCTTCAAATTTTTGTAGAAGCCATTAGTTTTAAAGCCATTAATAAGACCCTGCAGCAAAATGGAAAACAAATAATGGAAATTGGGGAGGGATCTAGTGTACGTTTTAGGTCTGGTCGAGTACAACACGAATGTGAATACCAAATTTCTTTAACACACCTTGACTTACTTAAAAACCAAACTTTCGTTACTTTCATCCCTTGAATACTTATGACCCAGATAATTCTTAACTGAGTTTTAATTTTTTAACGGTTTTTGAGAGAAGAATCTTCGACCTTTCCCATGTTATATATATTTGTATTGATAACTTGTCATGCCTGTCTGTTTTTGCGTAAAAACTGCAAACTTTTTTTGGATTTTTTCACGTTTGAAGTAGTTTTCATGCACTATATTATTAGCATACCATAATATTTACATTTGTATTCTTAAAGTGCTCGCTTCCACGAGTAAAACTTTTATTTGTTTGTAATATTTGATTACACAGTGGTTAATTTATTCAAATTTCACATTGAACGGCCATTCTTCAAGTTCCACATAACTGTATAACAATGTTATTTCATAGTACCATATGATTTTGGGACTCAATTCTGAGACCTGCAGGTGAAAGTAGCCCCAAAGAGAAGAAGTTCTGCATCATTCGTTTTGTCAAGGTACATGCCATAATAATTCAATATCGATAATTTTACATCCTAAATCAATGAGCTAAAAAATGTTGTACTGTGTTATTCATTCATCCCTTCTATCACTTAAATACTGTTTAGATTTATCGTCTAACGACCGGAAATGTCTTACAAATAATTGTGTATTTACCCATAAATTTAATTCTAGACGTGTTAGTAATATTTCATTTATTTTCCCCTTACTTCATTGTCGTCTCTATAACTCGCATCAATCTCTATTTACTTTACACTAAACAAATATAATAAATTGTATTTGAGCTATCATGCAACTTTTCATCAATTGATTTATATGTGCCAACATCAATACGACGCCCTTCGCTTAGTCTTTGTTCCACTAATTTTATTTGTTAAATGATGCTTATCAATAATTTTTTTAGAGTATACTTGAAGGCCACTTCCGCCATTGTATACTTTTAAGTGTAGTCTATCAATAACATCCGTAGTATAATTTAAGGCTTCATGTATACGCACATCAATTAGCTTAAGAACAACAAAGGAAAATAACAAAACCAACATCAACAACACCGGCAACAACAACAGCACATTAAAACAAACTTTGGTTTTATGCAATTTTTGATCATAAATTACAGTAATTGTGAGTCAGTGTCTACACGCACACATGTAGATGACTATCATCATGGATTTCCGGTTATTTCCTTTAAATAACATAAGCGCTAGTGTGTGTGTGTCTGTGTGTATAGATGCGTGAATATATTCCACTGTAATTTAAGTTATTTAACGTGTATATGGCTATATTTAACCTTTTCTTCGATGGCACGCACACGAGTGCATAAATATAAATATCAACTTAACTATAGGTTTCTTTGCTTTGCGCTTTGTGTATCAAGAGGGAAGGGGGGAAGGTTAAACGTACGTACATATTTACTTACAAGTATCTTTGTTTGGCTGTGTGTCCGTGTGTTTGTCTCGGTGTGTTTCTTTTCCACTACGGTTGTTGCTGTTGCTTTCATTTTATATTGTTTAATTTCCTTTTAATGGATATTGTGGTTGTTGCTGCTGTTGCTGCGATTCAATAGCAACACCAACAGCAACAATAACAGCAACAGCTATGGCTACGGCAATGGCTTCGGTTATGGCAACTGCCACAGCTCTACAGCAACAACAAATACAAAGAGAAGGTTTTTCCATTGGCACGCTATGCTAATTTCCCACATGCAAACGTCATAGTTCACTTCACTTGTTGGCACTTTCTACACGGAACGGAAAAACTCAACGTAAAATGAAACTAAACTGCGCGTATACTCAACAGACACACATCGCACACAAGAGCATATATTTATCATTATTTTTACATACATATGTATATACACTACCTTGATGTAGTCACTGACTTGTTTGCAGATTGTTAATATGCATGTTGCTGTAATTCGTGTTAACATTAATTTATGTGTTTATTTTATTAAGTAAAATCTTAACAAAAATCCATTATATGTGTTGAATAAGAAGACTAAAGATAAAATAATGCTTTAATGGTTTTTCATATAATGAAATTATAAATCCTTAGTAGCTTTTACCATATTTTATTTTATTAACAAGAACATTTGATTTGGATAAATTTTAGTTTTTTTTGGATTGGGATAATAAAATAATGTTGTTAAAATTATCACGGTGGATCTTAATAGTTGCACTTAGTATACTTTTCTGTACTGTTTATTGCATATTCACATAGTATACTTTTAGGCATATTTACGAAAATTCTGCAAAATCTCATCTCATGATATTGAAACTGTTTGGAGATCGAAAATAAGATAAAATACACTCAATAAATAACTTTAACAAAGTGTAGACTTTCAGAATTCTATGCTTTATAAGATTTCATCACTACAAAAATTCGAAATTCTTATAAAAATAGCATTTTTTACTTAATTGTTAATAACATTGAAATTTCTCCAACGATTTTCTTTGTTTACAATCGATCTGATTCTAGAACCTTAGTACTAAACTGAACAATTTATATGTTCTCTAAACGATAGGCGAAGCTTTGGCTCTTGTAAATACTACGAGTTACATATGAATTATAAACAACTGTGTGATGTAGCGTATACGCTCCATAGCACATTCTACTAATGTCCTTCGTATGTTATATGCGAAAGTTCAAGTGTGAATTTCTTTTTTTTTTAGAAATTAACAAGGATTTCGAAACTTGTATTAGGGTTATTCTATTTTAAGTCATGTCAAATTGAGGGCAATTAGCTTTGGTCAAATAGGTGAGAAAAAATTGTCCTATACTAGGACAATACGCACCTCTAAATGGATGAAGTCTTGAACAACTTTTAATTTAATGGCAAAGACTTCAATAAATATCTCACCTCTGATATTCGAATATTTTTTTTTATGAATACAATTTGACAACTTGCGATTTTGTAAGACCTTAAAATGTTACCTAAAAAACTTAATTTTTCGGTAAAACTTTTTAGATAAACTAGTAATCACGATAAAAAATAAAAAGCTAAGACTCATTTCCTGGCAAATTTGGATAAAGTAGTTCTTGAGTTGTGCTTACATCTGCGCAACAACTCAAGAAGTCAATCTTAATTTCTAAAATATCCAAGTTCACGTTTTAACTTTCGATATATAAATGGCATATACAGTAGCGTATACAGTACATCAGATAGTTGTTTATAACTCATACGTACATCACAGTTATTACAAAGGCCTTTAATTCGAAGAACACACGTATAAGAAATCTCTAGTAAGACAAATACAAAAAGAGTTTTATGCCTCACGATAGCACTTAACTCCTCATTTCTATACATACATTTAACGTTGTAAATAACTTACATTACATTATAGAAACTTCAAACGAAAGTAATGAATATAGAACGGCAATAAAACACTTTGCCTTAAAATTTACTCATTACTTAATCAACACACTTTTGATTATATCATCAGTAGTTGTTACAAAATGTAAAACATTTTTAATTACTATCTGATTTTCATTCAACATTCCTCTCTCTCTCTTTTTCTATCGTGTAACGTATTCGTTTCTGGTATATCCTTTAGGGCAGAATTTGAACATTTTAATTAAAAGGCAGGCAGTAAAAACTAACACTTGAAATTGATGACATTAAAAGATAACACAAAATCACCTGGAAAATATGAAGCAAAACTTTCACACATTCTATGTAGTGTAAATGTTACTAAGACAACAAATAAAACAATAACATAAATACCGAAACGCCGCAAAGTATGCACGACATAAAGACATTTATAAACCGTGCGAAATATGCTTTAATATGAGATATAATAAAACAGAAAGATATAGGTTTAACCGGTTTCTGAGAACACGTAACTACCATGCGGGAGATCCATGGTTCAATTCCTGGCTCCAATCATCTACATTTTTCTTTCATTGTGGGCCCCCTGGATGTTGTCAACATCAAGACAGAGGGAACTAGTATCTGGTAAAGCTGGATTTTTGTTTGTCGAGAGAGGTCTCTGTCATTAAATCGCTTGTTCAGTCCGTCGCAGCATTTATTAGCAAGCAGGATTCTTCTCCTGAATTCGAGGCTTACATTATTTGTTTTGTTGATGGTGGAGACTAGGTAGATAAAATTATCTACCACCTTGAAATTATAGTTGTCAACGTTCACGCAGTTTCCCAAACGAGTAGATTCTATGTTCGTTGAAACTAATAACTTCGTTTTGTCCTCGATCAACTTATGACCCATTTTCGCTGATTCCTTCTGTATATTTGAGAAGGATGCTGTCACGTCTACGTCATTAGCGTACGCGGGTAGCATGTGGCTTGTGTTTAATATCGTGCCACTCGTTTTTACTGCAGTATCATGTCCATTACTATGTTGAAGAGATCACAAAATAGGCCGTCGCCTTGTTCTAGGCCCCGTCTGGTATAGAACGGCTCTGCCGGAAGTCCGTCAGCTCCGGCTTTATTTTTTTTTCAGCCGCTACATTTCTCTTCTTACCTCGGCTTGACTTGATGTGGGAAATTTTAGCCGTCGTCGACGTCGTGTGCAGCACACTTCGTATATGTAACCAGATTTCATTCCTTGTCCTTACACCAGGGGAGCCCAATACCTTAGCCTTTGGCTTTTACTTTCTGGTAAAAATTTCGGGCCTCACCTCTATCCGTGTATCGCTCGTTCTCCCGTCCCTGCAACTGACATTTCTTTCGCTTAAATAGCTGTGTCGTCTGTTTTACTGTCTCCTTGTGCCGTTCCCTAACAGGCCAGGTCCATGGATTGCGTAATATGCTGCCGCTGTGTATCGGGAACGTCGGAAGTAGAGGCGTTGTGTCATAGTAGTTGGGATAGATGGTTGAAGTAGGCAAGGGCTACCTCTGAGATTTGCAGCTTCACGATGTCCAGCTTTCATTGTGTTTGGTTACGTGCGTTTTTCGCTTTGCTCATTCTTGTGCGCACCTTGGCTCCAACCAGGTAATGATCCGAGCCAATATAAGCACCACGGATTACACGTACGTCCATGACACTAAATGCTTGCCTGCCACCAATTGCCACGTGATCCAGTTTATCTAATCTTTTTATAAATCCTTTGTCAATATATTCAATGAACATTATTAATCCCTTAACTGTCCACATGATACTATTGTAGTATTCCCAGTCTTGCTTTTCCTTAAACCAATTGTATTGAATTGTTGGCCACTATAACTTTTATAATTTTATTGTGCCAATTTTTCTATTTTACCACATAAAGAAATCCTATAATAGTAAAATAAGTATCCTTACAAATACAACCACTTTTGTTAGGTCTTCCATGAATCTCTTTCAACCACTTTCAAACAATGATGTGTATGGCAAATCTCTACAATGCTGCATACTCTCAATGCTGTTGCAAGCAAACCACAGATGATGAGGATGACAATGTTGTTGTTGATGATCATAGTGTTGTTGATGATGATAATGTAGATGTTGCAGATACGAATTAAATTCACTATTAGACATGTGAATGCATTACAAACAGATATTGGATGTGGAGACACTTCCTGCCGTAAGGTTATGAAGACAAGAAATATAATTAATACATAAAACAGAATCAGACTTTATATTTAAGTTTCTTATCAAAATCAAAAAAAATACGAAAGCAAATTTTCTCGCAGATCTAAAGACAAATTTTCATTCTGCACTATGGTTCTTAAGCTATTTTTGTTATCTTTAGAAATAATCAAATAAAATACAAATTGTAGAAAAGTTTATATATTTCCTTTATGGCAACAACCTAAGTGCGATTTTTTTAAAAGGGATTGCACATTTGATTTGTGTGGGCGGTGCCGCGTCCCTTTGTTCATTTATGTTTTCATCTAGCCCCTGATAGAGGTTCTACGGACAGTACCACACAGTGAAAATTTCAATGCAGTCGCTCTGTTTATTTGGCCGATATAACAATTTTTAAAAAGGGTCGTGGCAGAGTATTTTTATTATTATTTCTTATACGACCGATATACGTACCAAATCTCTCTTGTACCTATAATGGTTTAAAAGATACAGCCATTTAAAAATTCGAGTTTTATGGGGCAGTGCCGCGCCTCGAATTTCAATAATCCCTTCTTAGTGCGCTCCTCCGTCATAAAATAAACCTACATTACAAATTTCACGGTTCTAGCTTTAACCGTTTGGGCTGCGGAGTGATTATTCAATCACTCAAGCTTTTTATATATATATAGATATAATTGTCATCGGCCTATTTATTTGGCCCATATAACGATTTTTAACAAAGGGGTACGACCAACATATGTATCAAATCTCGACTTTGTACATATACCGGTTTATGAGATACAACCATTTCACATTTCGAGCTGTATGGGCCAGTGCCACGCTCGTTTGCACCTACTACTTTCCAAAAATCCCTTCTTAGTGAGCACCTACTTCATAAAAGCAACCCACATGTTAAATGTTAAGCTTCTATCTTTAGCCATTTGGGCTGGGAAGTGATCAGTCAGTCACCCAAGCCTTTTATATACAGATAGATGAGATGTGATACGATCGGTACAAAAACTCCCAACATTTATGTATGTTATGTTAAGATCCTAGGGTGACCAGGGTTTGATCTCTGTCATAGTCATCTACATTTCAGTGATAGGCATACCCTTTGATATGGTCGACAGAAACTTTGCAGTAAATGAGCCAACCAAAAGTTTCTCGAGCAGCTGACATTACGATTCGTCGTTAAACTGTAGGTCCCATTGTGTGAGGCAAAAAAATGGAAGTGTGTTAATTCTCAATAATGCAAAATGCTCTCCCATACCTCATTTAGGGGATGTTAGGTTAGGTGAATCAGTTTAAATAAGTTCCTTTTTTTTAGCAATAACGTTCAAAACTTGCATCTGGGACCATAGTGCACAACGAGTCAGCATTAAGACTCATTCTCGGACAACACGGCAACTATCGCAAGTATTTTTCATTCCATAAGGAACGTTATTAAAATCTCTTTTATAGCCCTACTTATCAATTACGCAGTGTAGCTCCTACTCCTACTATCCCTACCCATACTAAATTACCTTGGGGCTAGACAATACCATCTATATATATTACATGTTTACATCATTGTTGTATGACAGTACATACAAAATATTATATACATGTATATTTTTTTGCAAATCTTGCCATAGGACATGTTACTGATACAAACAAAATGCTATTTTCACGCTCCCCCTCCTCCACGACTTCTCCATGAGCAGTGTCGAATACAGTATCCGCATACAAGGATTTATGTTGCAAAAAAAACGAAATAATCTTGTAATGGATATAAAGGCTGCCTACAACAACGAGGCAACCTATCCGCTAGCTCTCTACGTCATGTCAGCCAGTAAATGAATGAATGAATGGCCGCCCAATTTTGGTGTTGCATTGGTTGTGGCACTCACACACACACACATTTGCCTAGTTGTCTGCTGATGCCAGTAGTGGTTTGTTGGTCCATTCAGCCGTCTATGATAATGTCATTAAGTGTAAAATTACCAACATTACATTAATTTGATTTTTATTAAATTGAATAATGATTGTGTTGTCGGTAATTTAATATAATATGGATTTTGCCCCTAAAGGTTTTTACGTATTACGGTCGCTGGTTGCTATGTTACACTTACAGATGCCACGCGGCAATATAAACACTTGACTGTCTCTTGGCAGCAGCCTGGTGTAAAACATAGGATTTGCGGATATAAACAACAAATGTTGTTTGTGTGTGTATGTGGGAACGATACAATGAAAGAGAGTGGCGTCTAAAAGTCAACTATAAGGTGCATAGTCAAGGATTACAAAGGGTATACAATTGTCTGTTCTGGGTTAACGTCCGGAGGTCACATGATACAAAATTATTTGCAAAGATCAATTAAATGCTTTTAGCATACACAGTGCAATACATGCTTTTGGGACTCTATTCTGCGGACTGCACGTGAAAGTAGACCCAAAAATAAGAAGTTCTGCATCATTTGTTTTGTCAAGTTACATGCTATAATAATTTAATGTCGATTTGAAGTTAGAAAGTATGGTATAGAGGAATTTGTCAAGTTTTAGGCTCTTTTGTTTGACATAACATAAATACTATATGGAGGCGTATGATTATCATATGTAATATTCCACGTAAATCATACGCCACGAAGTACAACAGTTTTATTGTAACTGCTACAAAATAAACCCTGTTCAAAAATATTTGATGAATGAAAAAGTGAAACTGTCGCTTATGTAGGAAAACGTTATATGAACAGATTAAAGGAATTGAAATTCAATTTTTTTTTTTTTAATTTGCTTCGGACTAGTCGTTCTCGAGTCAAACAAAAGAGCCTAAAACTTGACAAATTCCCCTATACGATACATAATAACTTCAAATCGATATTAAATTATTTGGCATGTAACTTGACAAAACAAATGATGCAGAACTTCTTCTTTTTGGGGCTTCTTACAATGAGATGAAAAATGTTGTACTGTGATATGAAGTTTAATTAAACTTAAAATTAACAACGCGGCCATAAAATTTCTATATAAAAATTATTTGCGCAAATCAACACTGTTTCTATTTTATTATTATTTTTCTTATCGCCTTGTGACCGGTAGCTTATAAAGTTAATTATAACAAACTAATATTTATTTATAAATAATATGAAAAAGAAACATATGAAACATATGAAAATGCATTTGCTTTCACATGAGCGCAACTGATAATAAAACTTGCATTTTTTTTGCCACAAATTCCTATTTCCGTTTCAATTTATATTTGGTTTATCGCTTTAACAAGCGACCCCCCTCCCAACATAACTCGACCTCATATAATTCATATTAAATTCTCACCCGCTTCATGTTGTTGTTCTTGTTTTTTTTACGAACAGCTCATAAATAGAACTTGGCCAACCGTGTCAATATCATAAATTTCATTTTATTTAATTAAAAACAATAAATTGTTCAACCACTGCCCGGTCAATATCCAAGAGGATAATTAAAATTGTTTAATAACATAAAATATAGATGAGAAAAAAGAAACAAACCATATTTCATTTACAACAAAAATTTTAATAAAATATTTTAAAAACCCAAGAGGTTCCACAAAATATTTAAAATTTCTATAAATGTGGTGGGAGAAAAGTCCTTAATGGTTTACTTTTCTAACTTGAACCCTTAAGGATTGTAGCTTAACATATTTCCTTATAACTTGTGGGGGCATTTAACTTTTGTTATTGTTTCGTAGAAATTAAATATTTTATTTCTTCCTAAATATTTATGAAAGGTCATTTTATATGATTGTGATTAATTCAAAATCTTAAGCTTATATTGCGTAAAACATTGATGAATTTTCGCTTGCGAGCTATTCGGTTTGTAAGTTATTTTTTATTGATTTTCCACCAGATGTGTTTGCTTAATAAATAATTGTTGTTGTAAGCAAATAATTGCTTCAGTAGATAAATAATTTGCCAGAGATAAACAAATTCGCCATTTCGAAGCAATCGTTGTGTAAACTTTATTAGAAAATTATAGGAATTATAAGACATTGTTATGGGACCTTAATACGTGCATAGTTACAGAGACACACACGTTTTTGAGTTACTTTGTGTAAATGTTGTATAGATACATATGTACGTACAAACTAACATTTTGTGTAAAATTTTTTTTTTATACATATGGCACTTAACATATTTATACTCTCCGCTATGAAGGAGAGTCTGCATGAGAGATGGACGTTATGATTTCACATTAATTTTTTGTCAGTAATTTACTACTGAAATGTCTACTACGCAGCTTGATTTGTTTGTAAAAGGTGAGATTATTTTAATGCATTTTTGTAACCCCCCAAAAATGTGTAGTTTTGTATGGCAGGTGGAAGTAGTAATAAAACGTTCACCTTCATATTTCCGAAAGTCGAAAGTAAATATACTTAAAACTTAAACTCAATTTCCCTTAACACGCCATGAATGAGGTATAGGATACAACATTTTTGATAAAACAAACTGACGCGCAGTGCAAATAGTCCTTACGCTTTGCTGACTTAAAAAAAAAACTTAATTTCCCTTTGCACCCCATGAATGAGGTATGGGATAGCTTCTCGCGTTGTTGTGAAATAACACGCTTTCTATTTTTAGATTCACAACTAACGGCACCCACTTGTTTATGGACGAATGCGAACGTCACTGTTTGAGAAGCTCGTACTAGACACGACGATTGAATCGACGCTTAATACTGCAAAGTTGCTGTCAACAACATTCGAGGGGAGCCGACAATGAAATAAAATTTTCTTTTTTTTTTCTTTTAAGATGACTGGAGCCAGGTTTGAACCTGCGATCTCCCGCATGGTAGTCGCGTGTTCTAACCACTATGCCACGGCCAGTCCACGTTTTGCTGACACAACTCTAAAAAAACATGCAGCAAATATAATTTAAAAATATTATGAATTTAAGAGAAAATTATACCAGTTGTTGTTGTAGTTGTTGTTGTTGTTGTTGTTGTTGTAACAGCCGGAGGAAGTAGCTGGGTTGGTAGTTCTTTATACCGATTTTCAATCTATCGGCACTCGATCGTGCATGTAAATCCGATTATCATACGATCATTGTTGGCAACTCTATTTCGTTCCTTTTGTAGATTACAAGGTTTGTGACAAGGATTGCTGGTTGTTGTTATTTTTCAGTTTCAACCACCATTTCCCTCCAATAGATTGCGCCCGCTGGTTTTATTGATTTACTTTTAAGATGTTGGTAAATCTGTTCCTGTTTGTCCTTGGTCCTTGCGCAATCTGGATTTTTTTGTAGTAAAAGAATCTGGTATGAGTTTTGTGTGCTGATTAAAAATTAATTTTTCATCGATGTTGATGCCAGTGCCCCGGCTGCCACGCCTTCTCCGCCCACTGATCCAAAATTGAAATTTCGTCTGCATATTCATATTTCTGCTGCCAAACACTATCTGTGTATCGTTTTGCCACGCTCACTCCACTCATAGAGTCAAAAACAAAATTTTATAGCCTACGGGAATAATAAATTATTAAAATAGTGTAACGAAGGAAGTTCAAAAAGTCGCGAAGTTATCAAACTTACATTGTATGCGCATACAAATGTGGCGCATATTTATAATATAACCCACTAAATTCTGATTTTAAATCAGTTCCAGTCAACCCCCACGAATATTTTTATCTTTTTTTACCTTAAAATAATTTTATTTACTGCAACATCTTTTTAGCCTTCTTCCAAGACATAACTACCACTCACTGTATAAAGCCATAAATAGCTGAGTTCCTGAAAAACAATACTAGTTGAATAAAAGAAATGTCCCCAGTATCAACACATTTCCGTTACAGTAAACCCCCATGCTAAATATACATGTTCCCTTATAGTAAATTATTTTTTCCTGACATCTTTCCATTCCACGGTCTCAAGTGAAAATAACGGCAAATAAAAATCAGGCAACAAAGAAATTGTTGCCATTTTTACGACAACAAAACTGCCAAGAAACCAATATAAAAGTAGCAGATCAAGTGGTAGTGCGGACAGGAAAACAAGGCGCGGCAAAGGGCACAATATATACAGTGTACTATGTGTAATAATATTACCAGGACGACAATGACAATATCATTGTATCGTTTTTTTTCTGAAATAAAGGCAAAGACAGACACAAGAAATGGTATATCATGGTATACCAAATCCTTAAAAGAAACAAGGAAGCTCTGTCTCTTCAATGCTAAAGACCATAAAGAAATGTAGCTACCAGAAACAGTAGAAGAAACTTCTACAGTAGTAGGTAGGCAGGCAGGCAGGCACTTGCTACAAATGAAAATATTGCATACCCCCTTTAATGGTAGTGTATAACAATCAATCTATATATATACATATAAGTATATGTCCTTCCATGTTTACTATATTGGGTATGCCCACACGAGCGCCTGCATGTGAAAGCTGTGTAAGCATGCGTATATGTATGTGTTTTGAAACAAGTACGGGTAAACAATTTTCTACAAACTTTATCTTAACCAGGCAGCCAGCCCTCTCCTGGGTCTTGTTGATGATAATATTTACTGCTGCTGCTGCTGCCGGAACATTGTTGCAGAGTACATAGTTTATAGTTTGCAACAACAGATGGAGAAACAACAACAGCAACAAAGTTTTATGTTATTTGCACTTTATATCGCATTTGCCAGATAATCAAAGAAAGCAAATATGTTTTACTACAATATACAAAGTAGTCAGTCAAATGGAATTGCGTCTGATAAGTTTGGGGTAGGTATACAATGAACAATAGAAGAGAAGCTGATGGAAATAAGGTGAAAATATGTTGCCATTGTCTGTTGGGAACACATAATATCCAGATCCAGGAGTAGTTGTTTGCAGTAAATGAGAGAATTGCGATACGCATTGGCTATCTCGGTGGTATGCAGCTTTGCGATACCTAGTTTCCTTTACGTTTGGTTACGAACGTGTTTTGCACTACTTATACAATATTTGCACCGCGCTTCACACGCAAATCCTGCCTTCCTACCTAGCAACCTGCCTTCCATAAATTACCACTTGATCAAGCTGGTTTCTTGTCTTTTGATTAGGAGATCTCCAGGTTGCTTTGTTTATATCCTTAGGCAGAAATATGGTTCCACTTACTAATATGTGTTTTTAACAGATGCTGAGTGGCATATCCAGGGGAACATGTTATCTATCGGACGTTTTGAGCTACTTTGAGACCTCCAAAGTAAGATTCTGGAAAAAAAAAACAAACCAATACTACTAATAATACAAATACTACACATATTGCAAATACTATGCAAAACAAATACAACTAATACGACAAATTATACAAAAGAATACAAATACTTAAAATACTACACTTATAACACATTCCTTAAGTACTACAAATACGAAAAATAGTACAAATACTGCAGATACCTGAAAATACCTGAAATGCTGCAAGAACTACATGTAGTATATATATACATATGCAATATCATACATTCAAGAATTGCTACTATAATTTCCCAATTTATCTCACTTCTACCCTTTTGCTATACTACCATATCCATTTACAAAATCTGAAACACTTGCATTGCTTCAACAACAATAATAGGAATAACAACTAATTTTATAGGAATACAGAGTTCAGCTGATGCAACATTTGTTATCACGTCGCATTCATACAACTGTTCCCCACAGATTATCCTTTCTTTTCAAATCTTATAAGGAAACTGCAGTTAATATGTATCAGACATCTACTAATACTTCTATTGTAAAATATGACATTTAATATAGTTTTGTATAAGGTTTCATTTGGGAACTGTATTGTAACATGTAGTTTACAACGAATTATGTATTTTATTGGCTAGATTGTATTTGACAACTTCTGACTTAATGAATTGTGCTCGAAATAGATACAGTGATTAGTGTCTCAAGAAAAGTTTATTTAGAATATTCTGAAAAACTTTACTGCTTTTGAACGTAATTAATTACAATTAGATGAATTGAAATGTGCTCCTTTATCTTAAGATCCTTCTTTATCATTAACGTTAGTTAGATAATGTATATTGAAAAACTTATTGCTTACAACTGCCTGGGATTACCTGGAAATATTCCTGAAGTTTATGTGAATCGAAGAAACTTTGAATGGGAAGTATCGTAAAGATGTGTCGTGCAATTATACTTAACATGACAAAGGTCGCCCTCGTTAAGAGTGCTAAACATTTTCCAGAGAATTTTTGGATGTAGATGTAGTTCAGTAGAAGAATGTAGGTATAGTAAGAAACAACTACATTCATTTATTTCACTACATCTACATTCACAAATTCTTTGGAAAATGTTTAACACTTTTAACAAGTGTCTGTCTAAATTTATGATATATATCATTAAATTTTATTTTAAATGTATAACATACCATTACCATTACCATTACCATTACCATTACCATTACCATTACCATTACCATTACCATTACCATTACCATTACCATTACCATTACCATTACCATTACCATTACCATTACCATTACCATTACCATTACCATTACCATTACCATTACCATTACCATTACCATTACCATTACCATTACCATTACCATTACCATTACCATTACCATTACCATTACCATTACCATTACCATTACCATTACCATTACCATTACCATTACCATTACCATTACCATTACCATTACCATTACCATTACCATTACCATTACCATTACCATTACCATTACCATTACCATTACCATTACCATTACCATTACCATTACCATTACCATTACCATTACCATTACCATTACCATTACCATTACCATTACCATTACCATTACCATTACCATTACCATTACCATTACCATTACCATTACCATTACCATTACCATTACCATTACCATTACCATTACCATTACCATTACCATTACCATTACCATTACCATTACCATTACCATTACCATTACCATTACCATTACCATTACCATTACCATTACCATTACCATTACCATTACCATTACCATTACCATTACCATTACCATTACCATTACCATTACCATTACCATTACCATTACCATTACCATTACCATTACCATTACCATTACCATTACCATTACCATTACCATTACCATTACCATTACCATTACCATCCAATCATCGCTCTAAGCATTATTAACACACTTAAGTGGCCACGGCTCATATTAACAATATTTAATTAATATTTTGTAGGCGTGTATGAGGTGTGAAAATTTTTGACATTTAAAATTATTCGTCTACGCACGATGCTGCCGCCACCGATGACTGGTCGTCATTAGCATAATTTCAATAGTTTTTATAGGCATGTTCCAATTGTGCGTGATTTTATTGAAATTAAAACAACAAAAATTTGATCAAATTCAAGGTTATCAATGCGAGAAAATCAAAAGCTCTTAGTTTAATGAACTTTCAATGCGTTAAAAAAAGTTGAGAGTAACCTATATACGATGTTATTGTATTACGAGTGTGAAAGCACATCTTATTTTTTGGCGCCCCGTGCTGTTATTAATTTCAATCGACGCAGAATATTTGGTTTCACCTTAAGAATTTATGAGGGATTTAAATTGTATTCCATAACAAATTACAGGTGGTTGGTAGATTTTTGTTTGCTTCCTTTTTTATGGTTTGTTTTGTACTGGTCAATTTTTGTGGGTTATTTATCATTGCACAGTTAACTGTAAATTAGTTCACTTGGAGCTGTTGTTATGTATTTGAAAATAAAACAAACAAAAAACAAAAAGATATCTAAATCCATTGACCCAATTTATTTATATGGAATTTTCGTTATCAATAACTTGATAATAGCCAGATTTTTATAAAGTTCCCGAAATAAAAATATGTATTGTATAATAATGATAGGTGTTAAGCAATTTTAGATATTACTATGGATATTTGCGGCTCAAGGTCATTGAAGAGGCAAATAACCAAAGGAACATTGCCCTGATTATTCTTTGGGTAGAAATAACGAATACAAAATAGAAATAAAGCTTTTATGTAGTAGACAAAGACATGCAGTGCACAAATTGCAGCAAGTTTTATGGAGTGATCTAGCTAGTCTATTTTCAATATTTGTAAATGATTGAATTATATAGAACAGAGTTGAATTGATGTTAAAAAGGTAATGACGAAAATATACGCGAAAAAGGGATACAATTGATACTATTGCCCAAACCAAACGGCTAAAGGCATAAGCGAAGGCATAAGCGAAATTCGGGGTAAAGCTGTCATTATTATTATTATTAGCCTCAAATACATCTTGGCAACATATATATTTATATTTTAGTATCTAAGTCAGGTCTTGATAGAATACCTTCCGCTCTGGAGTTTCCTCATCTATCCTCACTACGGGCCTAGCCAGCTTAATCGTTGCACTTTGATTCGCTTGACCACATCAATGCCGTGGTATAAGTCGTACAGCTCATGGTTCATTCGAATATTGAACTCGTTGTTTACGCAAATAAGTCCATATGATGATGAGCTGCATCCGCCTGTGTAAGCACCTAAGATTTGGAGGCATACAGCTGGACCGGTTAAATAAGTACCTGTTACAGTTGGACTTTAGTGGTTGAAATTAGGGTGGTGTTTATGAAGTGCTCGCGTAGCCCAAAGAAACACCTGTGGACGAGCACTATTCTCCGTATTATTTCTATGCTGATACTGTTGTTTTTGTCCCTGGCGGATCCGAGGTAGATGAATTCAACCAACCACCTCAAAGTTCTCAACGTTCAAGCTGCGTCTTGTCCTCATTCACTGTCAAACCCAGTTTCGCTGATTCCCTTTCGACACATGAGAAGACAGTAGTCACCTCTTGCAATATGGTGGCAGACATGTTACCGCTGCTTTCTTAACACCCAACACTATGCATGACCAACAATCACCCTGTCTAAGACCTCTCGTCGTATCGCATGGTGCAGATAGATCCTTGCTAATCCGAACAGAGGATTTGGTATTCGTAAGGGTATACCGGCAGAGTCGAATTATCTTCGTAGGGATACCGAACTCAGACATATAGTCGATGCCTGATGGGACTATGAAGGCAGCTTTGTAATCGTCAAAGATGTGATAAGTCTTGATTTGCGTCTCATGGGTTTCTCTCCAGAGTCTTCCGTAGTGTAAATATCTGGTTCGTTGTGGATTTGCCTGGTCTACAGCCGCACTGATAAGATCCAATCAGGTTTTCCACAATTTGCTTTCGACGTTCCCACAGTATGCTACAGAGAATAAAACGCAATTCCACGGTAGTTCTTACACTCACTACCGACACCTTTTTTGTAAATAGAACACATCACACTGAGATTTTAATCATCTGGCATGCTCTCCTGAATCCAAATATATTCACTATGAGCTGTTGCATGCTTAAAACAAGCTCATCTTTACCCATCTTATACAACTCAGCTGGAAGACCATCAGCCCCAGCGGCTTTGTTGTTCTTTAGGCAGGTTATGGCAGTTTTTATCTCAGCTTGGCTCGGAGAGAAACACTTGATGTTATCGTCTCGGATTGGTTCATAGTCTTCGGCAGCCGAGTTTTCAGACATCGTTATGCTGCAGAAGTGATCTTTCCATATTACCAGTACGCTCTCAGAGTCAGTAAAGAGATGATCATTCTTGTCTTTACAGGAGGGACGACCTGTTCCATGTATCCTACCATTGATCTTCTGGATGCATTTTTAGAAGTACTCCACACATTAAAATTTTCATCTAATACGTACATCCTATTTGCATGATTCTTAGGCGTAGACTTTAAAAAAACAGTACAGAGAATTCAATCAGGTGCTAACATAAAAATACCCTCACCCTATGTCTGATATTGTTTAACACTCGAGTGATTGACATTAACTCTCGATGTAGGGAAATAACATGTGTATTATACTTTGCCTTCTTAAGACTGTTCATTTTTAATGGGTGAACCGAAAGGGTCTTTTACGGTACCAACTGAGAACTAAGGAAAAAATTGAATCCACTCGCACAAAAATCCCAATCTCAATCTCCTTATTCAAAATGGATGGGTCACTTAGGTTCCACCTGTAAATACAAATATATCTTTTCAAAAATATTGGAAAAAATTTAATTTTCGGGAACGTGAGTTATGGGAGAATAATTACTTTTCAGAACATTCTATTTAACATATCAAAACTTAATTTCCCGTTACACCCCATGACTGAGGTATGGAATGCTTCTCGCGTTGTAAATTATCATAAGAATCAGTGAAGGTTAACTTAAAGATTATGGTGTCTTCCAGCCAGACCGACGGACAACTCCAACTATTCTTAACTTATACTTATTTTTGTATCAACAGATTTATACCCTGATGCCTTAGGCGTTGGGGTATACAAATATTTGTTCATTGTGTACTTGCGAGCACTTCTTCTTCTTCTTTACTGGCAGCAACAACAGAAATTCATCTATCAGTAGCCGCACGTAGAAAACCATTCCAAGCGCTTCGGTCTTTTGAAAACACGAAGAAAACGAAAAAACAAGAACTTGCGAGCACTAGGAAGAAAAAATTGTCGCCGACGAAAAAAAAAATTGTCGATCCTCAATATATTTTTGGATTTCTCTCTATATCCCCAAACTGATTTATTTAGTCTCTTGCGATATTCTGCTCTCTTGTGTTCCATTTATAAACAAGAATATATTATAGAATTATTTTTCGTCATTACAACTGAAAGTTTTCTACCTAACAATGATTGGCAAGAAATAATTCAAATTTATTTCTACCTGATTATAATTACCACAAACGACACTTCTTACTGAATTAATTAGTGTTTATCTTCTTCCGCTCTTGAGTAATCAGCGAAAGTATTTCAATATGACAGATGTGTTATTATCAGTTATGAAATTAATGATCCTTAATTACTATTTTGATTTATCTATATGTAACTCTTTCTGTTCTCTCTGTTTCTATTCTTTTAATAAAGTAGATTATGTTTGTGAAAAAAAAAAATTTTCAGACTTCATATTCGGTTTCAGGGACCCCAAAAACAGAAAGTAGTCAGTAACTCAAACTGATTTTCAACTGTTTGTTTGGTCAATTTAAAAATCGCCCATATGATTACCGCAAACGACCTTTAACGGATTTATCATTAAATCTCTCCTCTCCTATTCATGAGAAATCAGAGAAAGTATATCTAAACGACTGATTTTTTTTTATATTTCTCTCTCTCTCTCTTTCTTGTTATTCTGTTCTCTTTGATCCTATTAACGCATTATAGTCGAGTATGATTCAAAAGATGGCTCTATTTACAAGCACATTATTTTAATATTATTTTGTGATTTTTGCAATTGAAATGTTGCCTATATGACAATAATTGACCAAAAGTAATACAAATTGATTTCCAACAGATTACCAATTGTTCGGTCAATTAAAAAATCCCACATATAATCAGTACAAACAACTCTTTACGGATTAATCATTGATTCTCTCTCCCCACCTCTCTCTCTCTCTCGCCCCACTCATGAGTAATCAGCGAAAGTATTTCAACACGACAGATGTTTGTTACTACTGGCATTGTTTGGCATCCGTCTGGGACGCAGCCAACAGCTATGCAATTTGATGGGCCCTCTCGTAAAAATACCCACCTACATATTTGTTCGATTTCGCAACTACGACCACGAAACCTTAAGAAATATCATCAAACCAAATGACATTCACACCGTTTAATGAATCGGTTCGTTGTTGTTTTTTGGTTGTTCATCGCATAGCTATGAGTATGAGTTCAATTAATTCAATAGAATGTATATTCTTCGCAAATGTACACAACTGCTTGGGAAATTTTCACAAAATATCTTTGGGACCAAACAGTCTCAGTGAGAAAACGCCTAACCACAAATATCATTTAACTTATCTTTACAGAAAAGCGGCGGATAATCAAAAAGTAAAAAAAAAAAATTGTCTTAAACAAACAAAATACACACAACCAGTGAATTTATAGTGAATAGTATTGCTAACTGAAACTGCAAAGCTTTAAGCTTGTCTGGAATCAAAAAGTTTCTTTTATTTCGAATCAAACAATTTTATACTAACACAAAACAATGCTAGAACGGCTATGATTGCAACGTTATTTATAATATTCGCATTTATACGGGCATTTCCCTGGACCAGACGGAGAGCCGGCGGCGAAGTACCAGCCATAGCAGACGCAGCAGCGGCATCATTACAACGTCCACGTCCACCATCAAAAGCGGCTGCAGCATCAAGCAACGGCGCCGATACGTCATCGAACCCACCGTCCCCTGCACACACAGCCAGAGTGCATCATCATTCACAGGATTCAGTGCCAAGTCGACAATACGAGCAAGCCGACCACTTGCACACGCCGGCAGCCACCTCGTCCATTCTCAGCCAAGCTACCTCCAGCGCCAACGATTCAGATCCGCAGCCACATAAATACTCTGCAGGTCGCCGAAAATCCTCCAAGTACCATGAAGTAACATTCAGTGGCAGTGTAGGCGGTGGCGACAGTGATTCGGAACGCACGCCCACCTCTTCACGTTCAGCGCGCCTTGTAAGGCAAGCCCGTTCATTTAGCCCGTCCAGAGCCACCTCTCCTGATAGCAACAGCTCATCCACGTATTATCGTTCCGTGCTGTCTTCGCGCGGCCATCATACCAGAGCCTCGTCAGACTACGAAACGGCCGCCAGTGACTTTTACGCACCGATACGCTCAAAGCCTTCGGCTGAGCGTGAACTAAACGGTTCCTCACACAACGATATACGGCGTGCCACACATGGTGTCCACCGTAGTTCCAGCAATGGCTATTTAAAACACACAGACACTCTGGTAGCCTCTGACGAAGAGGATAGAATCGTAGTCAATCGTAGAGAATCCGCCGATCCTCACTCGGAGGCAGACAACGAAGCCGAAGGCGACGAGTCGTATGACCGTGACACCGAAGAATTTTACAGCAACATCCAAGACGCCGCCGGTACGTCGGGTAATCGCAGTAAACGTTCGTCATTGTTCTCGCGTTCAGATTCGTCGGCCACGACCACCTCATCGAGTGGTTGTACATTTACGGGAGGTAAGCGACGCTCTACCGCTTCTATAATATCGACATCTATGTGTTCAGACATAATACCCATCGATCGTAGACGTAGTTCAACAGCCACGGAATACAGTGTACGTTCGGTATCGAATCAACAGCGACGATCGAGTGGCCGTGTAAGGCGTCACATATCCAGGATGACAATTGCGGGAGCCAGAAGGCGGACAACGGGCAGGTACAGATGACACATAGTTATTGTATGAATTAGTATAAAATAGGAACAATAGTTATAAAAAGAGAGTATTTCCAAAGATTGCTTCTCAGGAATTGAGAACATTTTAGAAAACGGAAATATTGTTGGAAAATATTTGCTAGGACTGAAAATTGTAGCAGTTACAATGAAACTGTTGTACTCCATGGCGTATGATTTACGTCTGATTTACGTAATGATAATCATACGTCACCATATGGAATGATTGTATGTCAAACAAAAGAACCTACAACGTGATAAATTCCCCTCTACGATACTTACTAACTTCAAATCGTTATTATTTTATTATGGCATGTAACTTGACAAAACGAATGATGCAGAACTTCTTCTTTTTGGGGCTACTTTCACGTGCAGTTCTCAGAATTGAGTCCCAAAATCATGTGTTGTACTGTGTAATTCTATCCTATCCTATCCTATTAATATTATAAATGTGAATGTCTGTATGTTTGTTTGTTTGTATGTTTGTTGCTAAATCACGTCTAAATAAGTGAACCGATTTGGCGTGTTGGCATGGCAAAACATATTTTTAGGGCAAGGCAGATACAATTTGGTACACAGATAGTAAGCATAGTATTTGGTAAGCAAATAGATAGTATTTGGTAAGCAAATAGTACTGGACACTACGATTATGAATATGCAGATGATATTTAAATTTTGAATTGGTGGGCGGAGGGGGTGTGGCAAAACTGTATTTTAGCCCCAAAGAGAAAAAATTGGGTACAGAAATAGTATTTGACAACACGAATATGAATATGCAGATCACATTTCAATTGTGAATCATTGGGCGGAGGGGGTGTGGCAAAACTGTATTTTAGCCCCAAAGTGATAAAAATTGGTACGTAGTATTCGACAAAACAAATATAAAAATGCAGATCACATTTCAATTTTGGATCATTGGGGGAAGGTGGCGTGGCAAAACTGTATTTTAGCCCTAGAGAGATAAAGTTTAATACAAAGATAGTATTTGACAACACGAAAAGAAATTTAAATTTTGGATCAGTGGGCGGAGTGGGTGTGCTCAACAGTATTTTAGCCCTAAAGAGATAAAACACAGTACACAGATAACACTCGGCACTTCAGGTTCAAATTTACATACGAAATTGTTATTCTCAATCATTGGGCGAAGGGGGGAGCGTGGCTAAACTGTATTTTAGGCATAGAGCGAAAATATTTGATATACAGATAATACTCGATACCAGAAAGTACAATTTAATTTATCAAAAAGTACATTTAATGTACCAAAAATTATTTTATTGTACCAAAAGTACCATTTATTGTACCAAAAGGTACATTTATTGTACTAAAAAGTAAAATTTATTGTACTAAAAGGAAATTTATTGTACCAAAAGGTGCATTTATTGTACCAAAAATTACTATTATAATACATAAGAGAGAATTTATTATACCAAAAAGTTCATTTATGATAACTAAAAGTACTTCATTGAAACAAAAAAGTACAATTTACTTATTTACAATTTACAATTTACTAAAAATTACAATTAATTGTATAAAAAAGTACTTTTACTGTACCACAGAGTATCTTTATTGTACCAAAAACTACTTAAAATGTACTAGTAAATAAGGATATCGGTAAATTCTGAGAAAACAACGTTATTTACTCGATGCAGACACATTTTAAAGTGAAATACAGATAATGATGTCAGTAGCATAAATGAGCCTTTATAGTACTCGACAATGCAGACATGAATATACCGAAATATTTATTTTCGGTCGGGCGAACATTATATTTCCAATCGATGGAGAGAAGGGAACATGGGAAAAATGTGTATGAAGAAAATATTTGTATACAGATAATACCTGGCGCTATAGATATGACTTAGCAGACTGATATTTTAATTTCGGCTAGTGAGACGTTGTTAGTTTGATCAGGTTAATGAATAAATTGGGGTAACGAATTGTTTACAGAGCGTACAGGATCGACGCTTAAACTTAGCCCTTTAAGTAAGCAAGCCAAACAAGTATTCGTCAATTATGCAATTGCGAAGCATTGCTGACTCCACTATTTTATTATAAATTCAGAACTTGAAAATTTTTAGTTTCTTCAAATGCAAGTTATCATTTTATATAGGCTACATTTTTAAGTGAACGCAAAAAAATTTACATGATTGGTTGATCCGTTTCCAAAACATGATCATATATGCTTTTTTTTAATTTATAAAATATTACGAAAATTCTAGCTAAATCTAGCTTCATTTATGGCCGCCACACTTCTTGCTAAATTTTAACATTCAAAAAAAATAATGACAACCTTTTCCTTCCTTCAGCTTGTGCCCTTTCCAAAGCCCTTAATTAAATTGCACAAATCTTACTAATGTTCTTTAAACATCAATTTATTTTTTTCTCATTTCTTTATAATTTTTCATTTCTTTTTTCCACTCATTCCAATTCTCTATCTCATGTCCCATGCTCCTTTTGCCATTTGTTATGTTTATCCATCAGCAATAAACTTAAGGGTTTAATTTGACGGAAAGCATTTTCCAGTGGTATCTCTCCCAACACTGCCCTGGATGACTCCTCACCCTTGAGCGTTGCCTTTGTTACCCTTCGCACCGATTGCATAGCGATTTCCTTGCAGGCCAAACGAATTTCATCACCCGTGAAATTAAATGACAACTTTACCAATGACGACATTTGTTGCTCCGTCAACTTAACATTGATGGGCAGCAATTTACCAATCAATATGGCCCTTTCCGCCTCATTGGGCAGTTGGACTAATAGTTTCTTCTCAAATCGTCGCAGAAAGGCATCATCGATTTCCCAGGGTAGATTAGTGCTGGCTAAAATAAAAACACCTGAGCTGGCATGATGTTCCATGCCGTCCATTAGCTGCAGCAATTCATTTTTAAAACGCTTAGAGGATTCATGGTCTGTTGAACGATCACGTCGCGAGGTAAGACCTTCGATTTCGTCGAAAAAGATTATGGAAGGGGCATGTCGCCGGGCCAGATAGAAGAGTATTTTCAAAAGCTTTTCCGATTCGCCCCGCCATTTGGACACGACAATGCTAGATGTTATATTGAAAAATGTAACCTTAGTTTTGGTCTCATTGTATAAAACTTTGGCCATTAGAGTTTTGCCGCTGCCAGGCGGTCCATGTAGTAAAACCGATCGCCATGGCTTAAGACCGTTGCTAAAAAGTTGTGGATATTTTAGGGGGGTGACCACAGCCTCTTTGATGATATCTATAGCCGAGGTGTTGCCACAAATGTCAGACCATTTGAGGTTTAGATTCTCACTTAATATGGTGGATTTAACCACCTCTGCCAGACTCTGCCATTCTTGGCAGGTCAGCAGTAAATCGCCACTTTGATTCATGTCTCCATGTTGTGTCTCCTGAAGGCACTGCAGCGTCTCCTTTGGTCGACTTTTTTCCAATGTATCTATTTCCGCTTGCTTCGCGATCTCTTGGGCCTGTACCTGCTTTAGCTGTGTCTCCATTTTCTTAACTGTCACCTGCAGGTCATTGACATCAAACACAGCTGCTGCTGCTGCGTCCTCGGGCGATGTGACATCTTTGCCAGCCGTTTGTGACTTGGTCTTCTTTCTCTTGGCCGCCAGCTCTAGTTTTACTGGTTGTTTGGCTTTTTTCAATATTTTTGGGTATTTGCCAAATTTCAGTTGATAATAGCTGGCATATTCCAAGTAAATAGCATCCAAATCGATATTGTCACATAATTCAAATTCTTCGCTGAGGCGGGCTTCTTTGGCCAATGAGGCGGCCGTTCCATAAAGTCCATTATCCGTAAGATAGCGCTGAACGAGAAACAACAAATTTCGGCGCCGACTTTGTATGTTACGTATTTCTTCGTCTTTTGACATTGCCTTTGGATAGCACAAAGTCAACAAAATTTTACTTCGAAAACAACGTTGAAACTTCAAACTCTACTCCAAGTGGCAATGTACAAACAACTGAGCACAACTGCTTTGTCATTTAAGTTCACTCCAGTTGTTAGGCGACAGAAATGTGATATTTTTTTATTGTTTATTTCCCTTACCCCATCGACATCGTCATCGCCAACGGCATAGGTTTCTTTGGCAACTTCTGTTCCGGCGTAATGCGGTTGTCCTGAATGCCAAAGGACAACAGCCAGCAAACGAAAGGATGTTGTTATAGTTACTGGAAATTTATTACTTTTATTATAACACACTTCTTTTCCTATTTGTATTCTCTTCGCTGCTTCTACCGACACGGAAAAAATAATTCTTTATTTTATTACGTTTACACGAGTAAATGTAGGCAGAAATGAAATGACACAAGTTTTAATGCTGCATGTGTAGGCTGTGCGTTCTCCCGTTTTTCTTCTTTGCTATGGTTTCATGTTGAAGAAGAGGCTAGGCTATCTATCCTTATAGTTATGGCATGGCGAGATAGAGCGCATCCCACAACTTCAACACCAATTTGCCAACTGAGAGTTGTCGTTGTGGTTGATAGTCGTATTTGATTTATATCTGAAATATTTCATGGACCGTTTACTTTATGGCCAATCGAATAATGTAACCGTAATGGCTGTCAATAAATTAACGATTAGTCTATCATGTGTAATCATCAAATGTTCTAAAGGCGATATAAATGTGAATACACAGAGAGAGGGGAAATAGTAAATAAACAAGATTTTAGTGAAGTGTTTATAAATGCAAATGATCGTGATAGAGATAAATTACATAAATAACCTTACAAGGATGTTTGAAGGCCCAATGGTCCCTCTGAACCCCAAAACCACTTTGAACTCAAAGAAAAGCTTGTATTACTTGTCCCTATGCACGTGTTGAAGTACAAATATAGAAATAAACTTTGTATACCGTCAGCTCGCGCACTTGCGGACAGTAGGGTATATTCAATTTCTTCTTCCATTTATAACGCCCATAAGGAGGCGTAGTTGGTGCGACAATCCCTATTAATATTATAAATGTGAATGTTTGTCTGTTTGTTTGTGCTTCAATTTAGGGTGATCAGTTCGGTTTTCAAAAACCGGCTACTCGGTTTTTTTCACTCATAAAAACCGTCGGTTTTCTTTAAATCCCTATTTTTCGAATATCGAATAATCCGGATATTTTTGGTCGAATCTCGGTTTTTTGGCGTTCGATATTTTTTATTTAAATTTATTCATAATTGTGTTATGTGTGTTCTCGTACTTGTTTTTTTCCAGTGTTTCGGAAGAACAACCTAATTGTTAGTTTTATAAATCTTCAATGTTTAATAAGTCGGCTGAAAAGGGAAAGAAATTACAAATGTTTGTAAAAGACCAATTTAATAAGGAGCTTCAACTTATCCATGATGTTAAGCACCACTGGAATTCTATGGCCAATATGGTTTCTTAATTTTTAAAATTGCACAAATGTGTGAATCATACTTTATTGGAGTTAGGACTGACACCATTTAGTGAAAATGATATCGCAACTTTGTCTGTGCTTACTGACACCCTTAAACCTTTGGAAATGTCTATACAAAAACTTTCTGCAAACTCTTCGACTTTAGCTGATGCTGAAGGTATTTTTAAATTTTTACTTTAACACTTTTCAACAATTCAAAACCAATTATCAATAAATTTATATGCAATTTTCAAAAGACGTATATCAGAACGACGTGTTCAAACCCTGAATACTCTCATTTTGTATTTAAGTACGAGTAAACTCCCAATTAGTGACGCATTTCTAAAATATTCAAGTAAAATTGATTTTTGATTTTTTATATATGGATAAGAGCGGCAAAGGACTCAAAACCTTGTCAGATTATTAAACGCCTTGTACACTATAAGTCCAAATAGTACACTGAGTGAAAGGGCATTTTCAATGTCAAATATTATAAAAACCAAAGAAAAAAATAGGTATACACCCAAGCACTTAAATTGTATCTTATTTCTTAAATGTTACTTTAGGTAAAACTAAAGATTAAATTAAATATATTTATATATAATCAATTATTTACAAATGAATTGTTTTGTTTCGTTTGTCTTTGTTAAAATAACAAACTGATCTCACTAATGTTTTGCATTGTAATTTGTTTTGTTTGTTTTCTGTTATTTTTTAAAAAAAAATTTTGTCAAAAATTGTGTTTTAATTTGTTATTTTGGCATAATTTTGAAAACCGGATTATCCGGTTTTTTGTGAATTTCAAAAAAAGCAACCGGTTTTTTTAAATGCCATTTTTCGAATAATTCGAAAACCGGTTTTCGCAAAAACCCGAATAATTGATCACCCTAGCTTCAATTACGTCTAAATGGTTGACCCGATTTCAATGAAATATCGTAGAGAGTAATGGGCAAAGGGGGCGTGGCAAAACTGTATTTAAGCTCTAGAGACATAAAATTTGATATTTTTATGTAGTATTCGGCACTTAAGTTACAAATATGCAGACGAAATTTGTAATTTAGGTCAGTTGGCAGAGCGGGCGTGCCTAAACTTAGGCCAGTGGGCAGAGTGGGCGTGGCTAAACAGTATTTTTAGCCCTAGAGAGATAAAATTTGGTACACAGTCAGTATTCGGTAGGACTGGTTGAAATTTGCAGGCGAAATCTATATTTTCGATCAGTGGGCGTAGTGAGCGTGGCAAAGTGGGCAGAGTGGGCGTGGCTAAACAGTATTTTTAGCCCTAGAGAGATAAAATTTGGTACACAGTCAGTATTCGTCAGGACTGGTTGAAATTTGCAGGCGAAATCTATATTTTCGATCAGTGGGCGTAGTGAGCGTGGCAAAACTGTATTTTTAGCCCTGGAGAGATAACATTTTGTACACAGATATTAATCGGCATTTTCATTACAAATATGCAAAAGAAAATTTTAATTTTCGATCAGTGGGCGGAGTTGGCGTGGCGAAACTGTATTTATAGCCCTAGAATGACAAAAATTTGGTACACAATCAGTATTCGGTAGGACTGGTTGAAATCTCTCCTAGAGGGCTCAAATGTATGACCGATCCCCAGTAATTTTTAACTCATAAAATTTTTCCCAAACATACCTACTCCTCATCTTCACCCTATAAGGGGGGGATCTCATAAAAAATATAATTTTGGTAATTTTTGTTCCTAACTGCCCTAAAGGTGCCCCTAGAGAAGTCGAATGTATAACCGATCCCCAATATTTTTGCAACCCCAAGAGTTTCTCGAAACATAGCTACCCTCTATCTTCAATCATTAAGGTGGCATCTATCAGCTCCAGCCGCTCCCATTGCGTCTCCTAGAGGGTTCAAATGTATGACCGACCCCAAGTAATTTTTCCCTCCTAACGTTTTTCCCAAACATACTTACACCCATCTTCACCCTATAAGAGGGCTCCCATACACAATATTTTACCCTAGAAGAGTATAATGTGAAACCGAGGGTTCAAATGTATAATCGAACCCCAGTCATTTTTCCCTCTAAAAATTTTTCCCTAACATACCTTCTCCCCATATTCAGCTCCTAAGAGGGCAAACTTTTTTTAAAAAAAAAATATGTCCCTACCGCTCTAACTGACCCGGAGTCGCCTCCAGAGGAGTCAAATGTATGACCAATCCCCAATATTTTTCCAACCTCAACAGTATCTCAAAACATATCTACGCTCTATCATCAACCTTTTAGGGGATCAACTAACACCATATAATTTTTTAATTTTATTTTTTAAATCAGCTCTTGTCTCTCCTATTCATCCTCCTAGAGAGGTCAAATGTATGTTCGACCCCCGCTAGTATTTCCCTCCTAATATTTTTCTCGTACATACCTTCTTATAGGGGCGTGAAAAAATGCAAGGAGATCAAAATTACTGGAGGTCGCTCACACATTTGAACCCTCTAGTGGAGATTCCAGGGAAGTTGCGGAGCTTTTTGTAGATTTTTTCCCCAATACGAAAAGTTTCTCGTTAAACACCGGAAGTTCGGTTTCTTGGGCAAATTTTCTTAGAAGTCATTGTAATTTACAATTTTGATAACCGCTTGGTCGAGAAAAAAATTGATCCACTCTAATGTAGATAGTACTCGGCACACTAATTCCAAATTTTCGATCAGTGGGCGGTGCGGGCGTGGCCAAACTGTATTGAACTCTTAAACAGAAAACATTTGATATCCTGATAGTACTCTGCAACACAATTATGAATATGCAGATGAAATTTGAATTTTCATTCAGAGGTCCGAGGGGAGCGTCACATTACAGTATTTTAGCCCCAAAGAGATAAAACTTGATATACAGAGTTTTTATTATTGACTTTCTGTATATAACACCGCGACAGACAAAATCAGATGCATTCCGAATTTGTTATTTGTTGTATTATTGCCCTTAACTCAAAATCTACACACAAAGTTTCACGATAATATTGATTATGTGATGGAATATATGCATGTTTTTTAACTGCACTGGATCGACTCGTACTCGTATTGCTTTAAACCATGGATACACAAAAGCGCGCACATGTGCGCAGTAGCAGTATTTTTCTTTACATGCACTGTTTTCTCTGCTTGCACTATAGGTCAACGAGTGACACGGTGAAGGTGCTATGTTTTTTTCTAAACGATTGATTTAGTCGTCAAAGCGACGATAAAGCATGGGAGATCGATTTTGTTTTGAAACAAACAAATAACATGTCTCCTTATGTATTTTACTCACACACAGACAAATAAATTAATATAGCTGTGTGCATGCCTGCTATAAACATTTAGAAAATAATATTCTATAAATATTATAGCATTCAATGCTGCAACACACATTATTCTTGCACTCTGCTATCATAACATTTTTGTAACTAAATGTGGAATTGTCACAAGGTTTCATATTGGGAATTTGTTTAAATACATTTTGCCAACAAAAATATTTGCAAATTCTAATTAATAAATATTTCAGCAATTGAGCATCGTGGTCTAACATAGTTTCAATTACCCCTAACCTGAGAGAAGGCATATAGAAATATTTCAGCTAATGTGTGGTAAATACACGTGATGCCTCTGATGTGATGCTGTTTTATACACCTATGCATAAAGTCATCAATATGCATTCGATTGGTTGCCTTTTGTTCGCCGTCCATCATATTTCAATTTCAATTCACTGCAATTCAGTTGTGCCCATTACAAGTGTTGTTGTTGCTTGTTTTTCTGCCTAATTATGAGTATTTTTGTGGCTTTTCACATTTATACATACATACTTACACACTTAGACTTTTATACAAATGTGTTGCCATTTATGTTACCCATTAATTCTCTATGTAATCGATGTAAATGTGTAAAGCAGTGTATGAGTGTGTGTTTGTTGTAATTGTTATATAAGCCAGTGCTAATGGAAACGGATGAATGATTCTGACTATTAAACCTTAGTGTTGGTGTCAATGTGTGTGTGTGTGTGTGTGTGTATGTGCATTTGGTAGTGGCTCATGTGTTGGGGTTTATTGGTTAAACATGAATGGGTTCTTTGATTTGCCCATTTATCCAAGTTCTGTGTAATTGTAATGGCCTCTGTACTTTTTTGTTGTTGTTTTTAATTCTGATTTCAATTGAATGCATAATTAGCAAATCTATGGCATTATGATTCAAACATAGATTTGCATATATAATTGCACAGCTATATCCGTTGGTATTCAAATGCGACGAGACTGTCTATAGATTGTAAGGCTGGTGCTGGTTTAGTGTAAAATGTTGAACATACAAACGGACATTTTATAATACATGTGTGTGTGCAGACATCTGATTTCACATAATTGGTTTTAATGTGTTGTATTTCGAGAGACATACATTTTTTATTCTTTATTTATAAAATACTGTAATCAGTAATGAACATATAGTTTTTATATATTTCTCAGTATTATCTCACTGTGGTGTTCTTCTCTAGCATTCAGTAATTATGCATTTAAACAAAAGAGGAAACCCATTATGAGTAATAATCATGGAATGCCAAGAAATGCAATGCAAAATGCAAAACTTCATTACATTTAATAGAAGACGTCAAGTATTTCCAATGTAGAGAAATAGTCAAGCTGGTTTAAATTGAATGGTTGAGACTAAAATAAAAGGGAAACATAAATGTTGAAAAAACATCACAGCGGCGGAATAAACGTTTCGAAGGTCCTTTACCATGCCTGATATGTGATCTGATGGACCTCCCAAACTTTTTGCGGTCTATGTGCAACATTGAATAAGATTGTTAAAATCCTTCATTAGTTTCAAATGAAAGCTTTCTTCAAAAAATAGAAAACTATTAGCTAATAACGTATCCAAATTTTGATGCTGGCATCTAACGATTACAACCATTTTGTTTAATTTTTTTTGTCATTTTGCCCACATTTCGTATTATATATGAAACTTACTACTTGAGTTTAGAATGTGAGTTTCACTAGAATTGTGCTGTATATTCTTACTAAGGCTATTCTGAAAAACTTTTTAAGCTGTAGCCTTTCAAAACCCTCCCCTGTCAAGCTACTTATGCTAGTTAACAACCCTATCCATACTAATGTACCAGTGTATTTATACAAATCTTCTTTACACACAACACAAACACACACGCCCGTGTCTAAGATAATCGTTTTCTATGGAATCTGTACAACAGACCCACACTAGTGCACAGATTACAACTTAGTACATTAGGTTTATTAGATGCTGTACTAGTAAAGATACTTATAGATACACAAGTAAATTACACTTGTTGTATAACATATACGTGTGTTTTTTTTGTGGTTTTGGCATTGGCTTATATTCACCATTCTATGTAGAGGCGCAGTGTAATGTTTCTACTCATACTCTCACATACATATATAGAAGTTAACACTTTGCCATGTTTTATTGTGTGTGGTTTTGTAAAATATTTGTATAAAACTATCCCCTTAAGCATTTTAATCAACTGAGTTTACTTACTGTTTGTAAGAGGTAGGGGTAGGGTCAGAAATGGGGTTAAATTAGTAAGAGAAATGTTACAAAAATAACCCAAAAAGTTATGAAACTTTGAGAGGGTTATTAAAAGGTATTGAAGTGATTTTAGCCATTAAGAATTGACAGATTTGGATATGAGTATCATTGTGAAGAAGGGTCGTAATTTGGTAGCGTTGATTATATAATTATATTACTAAGAAAACAATAAAGTGACTGGTGGGAAATAAATAAGTTCATCTAGCTGACCTACAAAGATATTCGTATAGATGTTTTGTGCAGTAAAAATTTTAGAACGACTGATCCATTGCTTTTCTAATAGATATACTAAGATTTCCTGTAGCCATATAGAGATATTATCTAGAGCAGAGCTATGCATACGAACAAAATATGTGTTAGAGGAAAGAACATGCTAGAGGCCACAAACCAAAGAGCCTGAAGAAACGTGACAAACTCTCCTATACGATACTTACTAACTTTAAATCGATATTAAATTATTTTGGCATGTAACTTGGCAAAACGAATGATGCAGAACTTCTTCTTTTTGAAGCTACTTTCACGTGCAGTTCTCAGAATTGAGTTCCAAATCAATGAGCTGAAAAATGTTGTACTGTGTAATTATACCAAAAGTACTTTTATTCGACCAAAATTGTTTGTTACTGCATCAACAAGTACTTTTATTGTACCAAAAAGTACTTTTTTGGTACTACAGAGTATCTTTAATCTACTAAAAAGTGCTATTATTTGCCAAAAGTAATTATATTGTGCGTTTACTGTACTAAAGATTGCAGTAAGATGCATTGCATCAAAAGGATTTTTTATTTTAAAAAGTATTTTTATTGTACCACAAAATACTTTTATTGTACTCGAAAGTACGTATATTGCTCCCATAAAAACTTTTGTTATGTTGCAAAATGTTCTTTTTTGTATCAAGAAGTATTCTTGTTATACAAAAAAGTATTTTAATTCGACCATAATTGACTTTTATTGCACCAACAAGTACTTGTATTGTACCAAAAAGTACTTTATTGGTACTAAAAAGTATCTGTATTTTACCCAAAATTACTATTGTGTACCAAAAATTACATATATTGTACTACAAAATACTTTTCAAAGTACTTTTATTTTATCACAAAGTACTTTTATTGTACCCAAAAGTAAAGTTTCTGCACCAATAAGTACTTTCGTTGTGTGAGTAAGTACTTTATTTTACCATCAAGAACTTTAAATGTACCATGAAGTACTTTTGATATACAAAAAAGTACTATTATTCGACCAAAATTTAAATTTTTTGCACCAACAAGTGCTTGTACTGTAACATCAAGTACTTTTCTGATAGCATATCTTTATTTTACAAAAAAGTACTATTGAGTATCAAAAAGTAATTTTATTTTACCCCAATGTACTTTTATTGTAACAACAAGTTCTTTAGGTGCAACAAAATTTACTTTTTTTGTACCACAAAATACTTTTATTTTAACAATAAGTACTTTGTGTGGGAACAAGTATTTTATTGTACAAACGTGAATTCTTAATTTACCAAGAAGTTCTCTTTTTGTACTTTTATTCGACCAAAATTGACTTTTACTGCACAAATAAGTACTTATATTGTACCAAATGTACTTTTTTTGGTACCTTATTTTACAAAAAAAGTACTTGTATCACAATGTAATATGGTTGTAACAACAATTACTTTAAGTGTAACGAAATGTATTTTCAATGTAGCAAAAAGTACTTTTATTGTACCAGAACGTACTTTTATTTCACTTTTATTTTATTTACTTTTATTTTTTAAATTACTCTTTGTCCATATATTAAGCAGAAAGTTATTTGTCTACCAAGTTGTGTATCTGGGGCTAATAAACACCTTTGCCACGCATCCTTCGGCAACTGATTTGCATATTCATCTCTGTAGCGTCGAGTACTAACTGCATTGGAGTGGTTAAATTTTGTTCCCGACCAAGCGGTTATCAAAATCGTAATCAACGATTAATTCTAAGAAAATGTGCCCAGGAAACCATTGGTCAAAAATCCAAATCGAGCCCCCGGTTTTTACCGCGAAACTTTTCGTATTGGAGAAAAATCCACAACAAGCACACAACTGCTCCGGAATCGCTCCTAGAGGGTTCAAATGCTTGTCATTTTTTCCTCCTAACATTTTTCCAAAACATACCTGGTCCTTATCTTCACCCCCTAAAGCGGCTCCCATACAAAATTTGTTTTTTATAAAATTTGCTCCCACCGCTCTAACTGCCCCGTTTCGCCCCTAGAGGAGGGCTGGGCATACCCCCAATAGTTTCTCAGATTATATCTTCAAGCCTTGAGGTGGTCCCCATAGAATATTTTAGAATTTTTATTATTTTTTTATGAAATCAGCTACATTTTACTGCTCTGGAGACACCATGTGAGCAGCAGGAGCTGATTGCATAAAAAAATTATAAAAATAAGAAATTCTATTGGGAACACCTTAAGGGTTGAAGATAGAGGGTAGATATGATCTTAAAAACTGTTGTGGTTAAAAAAATAATGGGGGCTGGCCATACATATGACACCTTTCGTGGCGAATCCGTGGCAATAGGAGAGGTGGAAGCAAATTTTCTTAAAACATATTGTAGTTTACGATTTTGATTACCGCATGGTGCATTTTTTTTACTCCATACAAATTGACCCTTCCAATCTGTATATTATTTTTTTTTCTCGCTTGGACAAAAAACACTTTTGCTACACCTCCTAGGCCTTCTAATCGATAATAAATATTCCGCGTTTTTTTATATCCCTGGGGCTAACAGACATCTTTTCTTGGCTGCGCCCTCCGCCCATTGATCAAAAATAAAATTCTTGTCTGCATATTCATGTCTGTAGTGCCGAGTATTACCAGTGCATCTTTACTTATTCCTCTGGGGTTGAACCCATTTTTGCCACACCTTTTCCGCCCACTGACCGACTTTCCGTTGTAAGAAAATTTACAATCTCAACTTTACGATTTTTAAAAAATATATTTTTTATTTTTTTTTTATATTTTAAAAATGAACACAACTAGAAAAACAATTATCCAATTTGGAGGTCGTAAACGTTTTTTAAAACTTCAATCTTTATATTGACTAGTTTGGTTTTAATTTGTGTTCATCTAGAAAGGTCTTTAATATAAAAATTATTGCTTAGGCAATAATAGCAATTGAAACCCCGCTTTTTAAAATGACTATTAATTTTTTTGGTGAAGTAGGTTACATCGTCCAATATATAAACGTCATATTTACGCTGTATCTACTTTTCCATTCAATATTGTCAATTATTTACTTTACTTTAAGTATATTACCATAAAATGTCATGTTTATCCAAATTTAAGCTACATTTTATCAATGTCACCCCCAAACCATTACTCTCTTAAAACATTACCATGTTTACCGAAAAAATACAGCTGAGGCCAATATAACCTGTCGTCCCTTGCTACTTGACATCCCTTTTTTTCTGCTTAACATTACTCGTCTTGATTATTTTTGGCTTTTAGTACATTTACTACTATCCACTTTTTTTTGTTCTCACCAAACTACAAAAAGGCATTAGGCGAGAATAATGTGAACAATAAAAGGCAAAAAAAAGTTCAACATATCCTTTTATCCTTCATCCTTCACACAAGACTTCTCTAGGAACCTTTACACCCTAACACAATGACAACACGAACAAGAAAATGCAATACAAATAAAGTTTTTCCTTAAATGTTGGAACAAAAAAAAAACGTTGTTTTCATCACCCACACCAAAAGGGCAATGAAAAAAAAAACAAAAATTATCTTCACTTTTAGAAACAACATCCTTTCGGAGAACTGTTTGTATTGTTATCCTGGTGGCAAGTCTGCCCCCGCAGTACATCATCTGGTATCTGGTATACCTTTTTGTGTGTTGGGTCAGAGTACAGAAATAGCTAGCTAGTATTCTAGTTTATGTTATTGTTGCCACCTCCTTAAATTCATTTTGTACCTGACATTTCTTGCAGATTATGTATTCGTTTTTTTTTTTCAGTTTAGAGTGTCGATTATATATAATCCTTTTGGATTAGTTTGTGTGTTGTTGGCATTTGTTGTTGGCTATTTTAAGTTTAACTTAAGTTGGTTTGATATTTCTTGGTAATAGTATTACAATTGAAAGGGAGAGGTTTTTAATTACTTACACAGTACAACATTTTTCAGCTCATTGATTTGGGACTTACTTCTGAGAACTGCACGTGAAAGTAGGCCCAAAATGAAGAAATTCTGCATCACTTGAACAGCCCTGCTGCCCAATGTTCAACTATTCAATACTTTACCGCCAATTTAATGTTTTCGGAATGGTTTATGAAGTTTGAAAAGACTGCAGTAATATTATAAACACTACAGCAACACAAAATAAATTTTTTTGTTAAAAAAGATAATATCGTATACATAAATCTTATCTAACACAGTACAACACATGATTTAGGGACTCAATTCTGAGAAATGCACGTGAAAGTAGCCCCAAAAAGAAGAAGTTCTGCATCATTCGTTTTGTCAAGTTACATGCCAAAATAATTTAATATCGATTTAAAGTTTGTAAGTATCGTATAGGAAAATTTGACACGTTTTAGGCTCTTTTGTTATATGATGGCGTATGATTATCATAAGTAATATTCCACGTAAATCATACGCCACAGAGTAAAACGGTTTTATTGTAACTGCTACAATATAAACCCAGTTCAAAATCATTTGATGAATGGAAAAGTGAAGCTGTTGTTTATGTAGGGATAGATTAAAGGAATTGTAATTCTTAATTTTTTTAAATTTGTTTCAGCTAAATAGGACTAGTGGTTCTCGAGTTATGTCAAACAAAAGATCCTAAAACGTGACAAATTCCCCTATACGATACTTACTAACTTCTAATCAATATTAAATTATTATGGCATGTAACTTGCCAAATCGAATGATGCAGAACTTCTTCATTTTAGGGCTACTTTCGCGTGCAGTTCTCAGAATTGGGTCCCAAATCAATGAGCTGAAAAATGTTGTGTTGTGTAATAAAAGTGAGCTATAACACATTTTACTTTTAAAATAACTGAAACCGGTTGCTTGCTCTATAAGGTTACACTTTACTCCTCTCGTACATTCGCTAGTCATGTCGAATTCGCTTACCTTTGTCACTAACTAACGTTATACAAAATTTTCTATTTCTATTTGCAATTTTCCATATGAATTGATTGAACTTCAGGCGAAATTCAATTAAAAATTCTAAACACACTAAAATTACTGAAAAGTGTAATAACCACCATTCTACACACTAGCCTATATATTAATGCAACCAAAAGCAAAATGTAGCACACATTTAGGCTCACACATCAAACATAGCCGGTGTACATGCATACTTATTGGCATTTACTGCGACCGCATATTTATTATACTTTTAGGCTGGCAACAATATATTTACTATGGTATTTATAAATATGTATGTGCCTATGTATGTGTGTGTAAAAGTAATGGACTGACTCTCTTTGACAACAAATTATACGCACATGTGCCTTCTATGTACATATTATATGCATTCTATGTATGAGTGTATTGGCAATTGGTGTAAAAGTTGCGTATGTGTGTGCGCTTGTGTTTGAGTTTTTTAGAATTAGTAAATCCCTTGTGTGTATTTAAGTGTAAATAAATAACAAATTATATAAATAAATACAAGGCACCAACTCTCCTAACGCACACACACTTGCACATATACTACGGGCAATGAAACTTTGTCCTTTAGCTTTGTGGACAATATAACGTTATAAATTGTTGGCAAACATATTCTGTTATTTATAGAGATGCTATTCTGTTTCTTGTTTTGAGCACAACGTCCCTTGTGCAGGTTCAATGTATTCAATATTGAATGTGGTTATTTACCTCTGTCTCCCCGCTCAGACGCTCCGTCAGTTCCCACAAAATTTGTGCGTGTGTTAATGTAAATACGTAATTACTTACACAAATACATTATGTAAATAATTTCCATTTCACAAGTATGAATCCATCAATTCCCTTTCATTACATCTTTAAGCCTTCATAGAAGAGGGAGAGAGAGAGAGGAGCTGCTTAAGAACATAAAAGAAAACTTCACAATTATGAAAGTAAATGTATGCAAGAAGAGTGTGTGTGTGTGTGTGCGTGTTTGTACATTTGAAATGTAAATTAATTAATGATCTTAAAATAAAATTCTTTTCGGAAAACAGTCTCTCAGCCACTGAGTTGTTGTGTGCTAAAACATCTGTTAGAGCTCTGTATTTCTGAAATATTTCTAAGGACTCCGGTTGGCACTTGAGGTGGAGTTGTGGGCACACCAATGAACGTAAATTCTTTATTGAGGTCGTTCATTCATTCGTTCGTTCGTATGTCGTCTAAAGGTTGTTAAATGAAATGCTATTTGTTTAAGATTAAATCCATTTTATTGCTTAAGGAGCAACAAATTTATTTGATTTCTGTACACACAATTTAATGGTAAAAAAAAAGTGGGCTGGAGGCGAGGTGGAGATTAAAGTGTATAGTAGGGTGGCAGTGGGAGTTCCATTCGGAAATTTTAAAGTTCTGGAGGTCTAATAATGAAGTATCTGGTGTAAATTTCTATATGTTAAAAATTGGAGGTCAAAGGTCACGTCATAACTGCAGCATTTGTATTTTAAAATGGGTTTTTTTAGTACATTGGGAACTTTCTCCTGTCTTATTTTAATATAAAATAATGGCAATTGAAGTCATAATATGTTATAAAAATTTAATTTAATGAGACTCCAATATTAAAAAACTTTTCCTTTTATAGAGTTATTCTCGCATATTTATTTTTTTTTCGGCATCTTCTGTTTCCACCAACTCGAGAGTATGGTTTTTTTTATTTCCCAATTCTTACAGCAGATTTATTGCCGTAGAATGCCCTTAAGCTACTTTGCAATTGTCATATAAGCACTTCAAAGACATTTGTGTGTAATCCGCTTAACGTGCCTACAATTGAAACAATCTACAGTCTAAAGGACTATTTCTGTGCTATTCCCTACGATAAACCTAATGGATGGCCCATCTTCAAATGGCTTTTGGAATCTTTCAATTGCTGTTTTTTGTTTGAAACTCCATAACAACTAAGTAACCTGATGTCCTGCAGAGTGTGTTGAAAAAGGACACAACAACTTTGTACGGATGTATAGCAACACTATGTCTTCTACTACACACAGTATAAGTATGTAAATGTGCTTAGGCTTTTGTAACAGTATTGAGAAGTATTTACAATGTAAAAACAAAATCCTTTTAACCAAGGGCTGTTATAACATTTAACATTGTTGATGCTGCTGTCTCCTCCATCTTACCATCATCCACAGCCAGAGAGGAAGTTGTTACAACATGAAAACATTTTCTCATTAAGAAAACAACAGGAGTCTCGTTGTGTTTCCTTTATGCTTTGTGTGTGCGTTTATGTACTTGGGCACTACTACTACTACTACTTGTCTACTCTCTATTTGTTTAACTTGATCCTTTGTTTGAGTCGTAATGTTCTTGCAACACTTCATTGTTGTTGGGGACGAGCGACGGTTCTTTAAGGAAAAATTAAGCAAAGGTGCAAAAAGAATTTTTATGTGTGTGCTGATTTTTTTTCCACTACCTCTTCGTTTTCTCCTCCCTCCCCCCTATACTGCGACACCATTCCTTTCATTTTGCTGTCTTCGCGGAAAACATGGCAAATAAGTTTTCAAAATGAAAAAGTTTTCTGAGAGAATTTCGCTTGACGTTTTGTTGTTTTTTTTTCTTTGTCGTTACTTTTCCACCTTGTACTCTCGATTTGGAATTTCTTTTGTTTATGTTCAGCGAGCGTGATTTAATAATGTCAACGTGTAGGAACTTAAAACACAACAGCAACAACATCAACTCAGATGCTAAGAATAAACAGCTTCAGAGTATAGCTGACAACTTACAATGCGGAAGCAAGAAGCTCTTCCTTCTGTAGTTTAAAAAGATTTTCACAGTTTTTTTTTCTTGTAAATATTTTATGTAGATTAGCAGGAACTTTAAGGTCTGTAGGATTTTTGTGTTTATTTTGTTTTAATTATTTTATTTTTACAATCTAAAGGAGTTATATGAGTCTATCAGTGCATAAATGGTCTAACTGCAAACTATTTATTTAGGAGAGAGTGGGGATTTATTCTCAATTTAAGGGGTTAATACTTGCATAACCTTTGCAAAAACAACAAAGTAAGTTCAGATGGTGGCACGTCGGCAACCACTTGATCCTTCGTCCTTGGTCTATCCTGGCAACATGTCCCAGCCATCGTAGTCGTTGGATTCTGATTCTTTTAGCTACGTCGGTGTCGTGGTAAAGCTCATACAGCTCATTGGACATCGGAGGGCGAAATTCTCCGTCGATACAGATAGGTCCATATATTTTTCGGAGTTCTTTTCTCTCGAATACTGCCAGGTTTTGTGTGCTGCCGAAAGCACCCACGATTCGGCAGCATACAACAGAACGGGTAAAATTTGAACCTAGTATAACTGTTTCTTAGTAGTTCGAGATAAGGTGTTGCTACTAAAGCGATGCCGAAGTCCGTAAAAACATTTATTGGCGATCACTTTACTCCGCTTGATTTCTTTTTTTTTTCTTATTGACGGAAGATGCGAGGTAGGTAAATTCATCTACTACCGCACAACAATAATTGTCAACGTTTACGGCACGTCCTCATCGAGATGAATCTTTGTTTTTCCTCGTTGACCGCAAACCCCATTTTTACTGGCTTCTTTTCTAGCAATGAGAAAACTGCAGGATTATCCCTCAGATTTTAGTCAATGATGTCTATATCATCGGCATAGGCTAGTAGCATGTTTCTCTTGTGGCATATGGTGCCATACATGTTGACACCATCCTTTCTCATCACCTTCTCCATAACTATATTAAATAGTGTACAGAACAAGGTATCACCCTGCCTGAGACCTCTCTCCGTGTTGAATGGTTCATAGTGACTCTTACCAATCTTAACCGAGAATTTGGTGTTTTCCAAGGTATATATGCAAAGTCTAATTATCTTTGCAGGAATTTCAAACTCAGACATGACTTCATATAACTTAATCCTTATCGGAGAGTCGAAGGCAGCTTTTAAGTCGACAAAGAGGTGGTAGTTGTCGATTTGCTTTTCATGAGTTTTTTCCAGGATTTGTCGTAAAGTGAAAATTTGATCCGTCGTAGATTTACCAGGTCTAAAGCCGCGCTGATAAGTTCCATTTAGTTTTTCAGTAATTGGTTTTAGACGTTCACAAGGACTTTGTAGGCAAATGGTTGATGTTCTCCATGAGCAGATACGGGATATTGCCACACGTATCTCACTCTGGTTCGGAGGTGGACAGTTAATGCCTTTGTCAAGGATTGGTGCGGGGTCTTCTGGAGTGGTATCCGTATCCAACAAATTTCTTAAATGTTCTCTCCATATCTTCAGAACGTTTTTCGGGTCCGTCACTAGCTGGCCATCGCTGTCCTTGCAGGAGGGCAACCCTGTTCCACACATTCTCGCCTTAACCCTTTGGTAGAATTTTCGGGCTTCCCCCCTACTTCGGAGCAACTTTGTGCACTCATTCACGAATAGCTCGCATTGCCATTGGCTGCAGTTTCGCCCTGCATGGAGCATCCGTCTCTATTGTGCCATTGCGACATTCTTCATCTTACCAGGTATCATCTTGAGACGGCTGTCAGTTCCCAAGTACGCTTCTCGCAGTCAGTTCTATGAAGTCGGCAATATATTGCCACTGCGAGGTAATATTATCAGGGATTAGAGCCTGCCGTAGCAGTTGAGTTAGGTTGCTTGAGTAGGCGTCCCCTATCTCTGTTGTCTGCAGTTTACCGATGTCCAGCTTTAGTTGTGCCTGTTAACTTACTTTTTTCGCCATGCTTAGCCTTGTGCGCACCTTAACTGCGGTATGGTAGTGATCGGAGTCAATTTTCGCACCTCTGATCACTCGTACGTCCAGAACACTCAATGCGTGCCATCCATCGACTACCACGTGATCTATCTGATTCCTCGTCAATTTATCTGGAGATAACCATGTTGCCTTATGAATATTTTTATGGTAAAATCTAGTGCTGCTAACAAATATATTTCTTACCGCAAAGAAATCAATAAGTCTGCTGTCATTGCTCGACAGTTATATCACGAATATGGAGTAGACTTGAAGAGTAGTCGGCAAGGATCACTCTGGGTTTGCCAAGTTAAACCGATCAAAAGCTTCACCTAGCATCACACTCCCGACGCCTCTCTATTACTTACTTACTTAATTACCCTTTACACCTCATGAATGAGGTATGGGATAGCTTCTCGGGTTGTTGTGAATTAACACGCTTTCTATTTTTAGATTCACAACTAACGGCACCTACTTGTTTATCGACGAATGCGAACGTCACTGTTTGAACACTAATACTGCGAAGTTGCTGTCGACAACATTCGAGGGGAGCCGACAATGAAAGAAAATTTGTTTTTTCTTTAAGTTGACTGAGCCAGGAGTTGAACCTGTGATCTCCCGCATGGTAGTCGCGTGTTCTAACCACTATGTCTCTCTAGTACAAACATTTAAAAAAAATAGCCAAATCGGTTCAAGCGTTCGTAAGTGATGCGACTACCAACACACATTCATTTTTATTTATATCAATTATTATATTTTAATTTTTTTAAACTCAAGTGTAAATTAAATATAAAAAAAACTATGTTTGTGCACAACTTTGGGGCAATATCTATCCATTGGCATATAACTTTTATAAAAATGTTTATTTTAAACACTCTAAAAAGGTGTTACAAAAATATATCTAGATCTTTTACTATAATGATGAACGTGACTCAGTAGAGTACTCACACATCACCTTTTCTGTCTAATGAAAATCAATTTATAAAGTCGCCTGACAACTTATCTTTCAATTTTCAAATTTGTTTTATCATACTTATTAATTCATTTCCTCTCTTTCCTTACAGTTTCGATGTAGAAAATGGCCAAAGTGCTCGATCACCGCTGGAAGGCGGCTCACCAAGCGCCGGTTTGGTTTTACAAAATCTTCCACAGCGTCGCGAATCGTTTTTATACCGCTCCGATTCCGATTTTGAAATGTCACCCAAATCAATGTCCCGCAATTCAAGCATTGCTAGTGAAAGGTAAGTTTGAAAGAATTATTAAAGAATTTTTAATTTGTAGAATAGTTTCCAATTATTACGAAAACTAAGTTAAATACTTGTTATATTAAGCTTATAAAATGCATTTGCTATATGATTTTGTTTAGTAATGAATTTATTTGTATTAAGTTTGTTATGTATTATGGTAATTTATATTTAAACCTCTTTTGAGTTTTTTTTAATTCAAAACTTATCCTCTTATGAGTTAGTATATGTCCTTGAGTTGTTTTTAGTTTTTGGGTTTCCTTTTCCCTCCAGGGTCACTACCATCATTCAATGTTTAGTTGTCCTTATATCTCATGCTCATCAATGTTGCATTATCCGGCATCTTGTTATATATTATATTATGTTTTTCTCTTTGTCTCTTTTAACATTTTCATCATATTTGCATTTGTGTAGACCTTCCCCCCGCCCTTGTTCAACGGTTCCCACATGCAACCTGTGTGTCCCAGTGTATTACAGTCAACTCGTCGTTAAGTTTATCAGACTTTTTGTTCGTATTTTTAAATGTAACGAAACTTTGATACATTTCGATATGTAAATTTTTTTTTACATTATTTAATTTTATTCATTGTCTACGTCAATAATTTAAAAAACATTTTGATACTTATAAAAATAAAATATTGAAAGGTGTAATGCGTAATTGAATTTGGTTAACGAGGCACTCTACAACTCTGACTATATTAAAACACAAACTCTAATGCTATTTATTATTACAACGTATGAAAGAATCAGCAGATTTCCACTGAAATTGTCGCAATTCAACATTAACAATAATAATTCTATTAAAAATTAGGGAAAAATTATTTTTTGCTAAAATAAAAAAATCAACGCTATGGATCTCAGTCCAGCCAATTTGTCATGGCACAAATTGAACACCATGATAACCCCGCCCATCCCTTCACAGGTATAAACAGAGCATAGGGTTTACATATTTTATGTAATGTTACTCACACATCTGAATAATACTATATATCCCATCTGTCAACAACATTTAAACACAGTTGTGTACTTAACTGCACATCTGCCTCCATCATCCACGATCGATCTAATGCATTATTGTTATTGCAACTGATTTTCCCATACATTAATCCAAAACCTTCTCTTCACCTCTCTACCATACACTATAGTTTGTTTGTAAGTCCATTGAAAATTATTCAATTTAATACGTATGTAGAAATACAAATTCAATTTTAAAAATAAACAAATTTAATTCGTTTTCAAACAAAATCTATTTCTTTTGCCCAGCGTGGTGGTTGTGATGCATGTGCAACTGCAGCTGCATCAACGTCAATGCTCTATATTAAATGTTGTAGTTGTAGTATTAACCGAAACGAGAAAACTAAAATTTTTACTGTTCGCACTTATATTTATGGGGATATAGTTTTTTTCTCCTCTTGATTTTGGCAAAGGCCACAACAGCTCATTAGCAATAAATATGTAAATTTTATTCGCAGTTGTTCAAATAGAATTGGTGGGAGCAAAAAAAAATAAACTCTTAATAGAAATTTTTTTACAATACTGTCAGAGCAGAGCAATTGTATTCATATAATAATTTGAATGGAAATAGGCAAAGATGTAAAGGGACTATATAATTGGCTTGTTATAATTTGCGTGGAAGTTTTTAGTTATTGTTTGAAGCAAATCAAGGTCATCGGCCATGATCTTATTTGAAATGTAATGGCATTTGAAGCATAAATCCTACGCCCCTCCAAGGATATCAATATTTTCAAATTTGAAATGATTTTAAGAGTCAACAAGTCCAACAGACCTACGTGCATCGTATATACATTTATACCAGTTACAGACTATTATAATTGCTAGATATTTGTTGGCTGCAGTTTAAATGGACACAACTCAATGTTTTGGTTTTCCTACTATTAAGAGTAATATGTCATTCAAAAAACTTAATTTCCCTTGTCACACCATGAATGAGGTATAGAATAGCTTCTCGCGTTGTAATGAATAAACACGCTTTCTATTTTGGATTCACAACTAACGGCACCTACTTGTTTATCGACGAATACGAATGTCACTGTTTGAGGAGCTTTTACTAGATATTATTCGATTTATTCGACACCATACCGCGAACTTGCTGTCGACAACATCGAGGGGGCCGGCAATGAAAGAAAAATGTAGATGACTGGAGGCGGGAATCGAACACGGGACCCTCCGCATGATAGCCGCGTGTTCTAACCATTAGGCCATGGCCAGCTCACACTATCCCTAATAACACAGTACAAAATTTTTCAGCTTGATGATTTGGGACTGAATTCTAAGAACTGCACGTGAAAGTAGCCCCATGAAGAATAAGTTTGGTATCATGCGTTTTGTCAAGTTACATGCCATAATAATTTAATCCCGATTTGAAGTTAGTAAGTATCGAATAGGGGATTTGTCACGTTTTAGGCTCTTTTGTTTGACATAACTCGAGAGCCACTAGTCCGATTTAGCTGAAACAAGTTTAGAAAGTTTAAAAAAATTATCTGTTCATATAACGTTTTCCTACATGAGCAACTGTTTCACTTTTCCAAACATCAAATGATTTTGAACTGTGTTTATTTTGTAGCAGTTATAATAAAACTGTTGTACTCCGTGGCGTATGATTTAAGTGGAATATTACTTATGATAATCATACGCCACCATATAAAAATATAACAAATGAGCCTAAAACATGACGAATTTCCCTATACGATATTTACTAACATCAAATCGATATTAAATTATTATGGCATGTAACTTGACAAAACGAATGACGCAGAACTTTTTCTTTTTGGGGCTACATTCACGTGCAGTTCTCAGAAATGAATCTCAGAACCCAAAATCATGTGTTGAACTGTGTAAGTAATCATACTGACGCTCATTACGCATTGCAATCATCCATCTTTATGTTTTGTTTGTTTGTATCTCAATCAGTTCTAAACTACTACATCGATTTTAATGAAAATTTCTGAGGTCGGGGAGACATGGGAAACTTTGTTTTTAGCCCCAGACAGATACATTTGAGACACAAATAGAACTCGGCACTACACACATGAATATGCAGACAACATTTGTATTTTGCATCAGTGAGCGGTGGAGGTCTGATAAAAGTATATTTTAGCCCTAGATATATACAATTTGAGGACGCAAATGGTACTCGTCATTACAGATATGTAATTCTGTCAGTAACCTGGGAAAAAAACTTTCTATCAAAAAATGTATTATCAGAAGTTCAATCATATACAACAAATTTCCAAAATTTAAGAAATTACTACAATTTAAAAACACATCATCTAGATGAAGAATTTGTGATATACGCGCCAGTCATTTTGACCGAACCATAACAGCACCAGGATTGTGCAGAACAATGGATATAATCTAAATGATGTACTACTGTACTAGTAATTTTCTTTAAAATAAAAAAGAAAATTTAAGTTCTTCTAGATTTCTTACAACGATAACCTAGTTTCAAAGTATTTAATATATTTCGCACGTACTTTCTGCCCTAGAAATTAGTGACATAACAAAACATTCAAACAAACAAACACCAAACGACAATTGTCCATCACTTTCATGGTAAAAATTCATTATTTTTCATCACTCTAGACTTACATACACATACACACACACAAAGAATTTAATAAATTACCCACAATAAAGAGGACAACAGAAATGTTAATGACATTTTCTGTATATATTAAGTATATACAACAATAGTCGTTACACTCGGAGAAAATTGTCCATCGAATACTTAAGAGGATTTCTATTTAATAGGATTTTATAATTTTTTTTTTATAACTATGTGATATACAAATAAATAGCTAAACTGTAAATATAATTTATTGGAAAACACTGTATTTTATAAAAATGTATTGCTTTAGAACAGTGTCTGGCAAAACCGAACGCAATATTATGTGTTTGTGCATGTGAATGTGAGGCAAGCGTGTGTGGCGAAACTTTCAAAACACTTAAGAACAGACTGACTACTTGAAATCAAACACAGCTTCACACACGTGCGAAAAATACAATTATTGCCAGCCTCGCGAGGCTTAGGGCTGTTTGTCACTGCTTTAGAACTTTAACAAATACAATATTTCTCACAGATCTTAAAATCTTTGTATCAATTTCAATCAATTTAATCTAATCAGATTGTAATGATATGGTCAGCAAAGTTGTAAAACTTTACCGTAGCTTCTGGCGAACATTGTTAGTGAAAAATGTAAACTCCCCCAAAGTAATGCAGAAAAATGTAAAAAAAAAAAATATTTTTTTTTTAAATTTATTTGAAAAAAATGTCAAAATTAGTGTAATTTTGGGCTTAAATTGTTAACACAATTACTGCCGAATATAGTTTAGCTCTATCACGTAGCGTGAGTTAGCTGTTGGACAAAAACTGATGACACCTTTTTATCAAAGTGCTCACCGATTTTGAGAATTCTTTGAGGTCAGTAAAAAATTGGTCAGCAATCTCGCCAAACTGAGTAGAGGGTTTTATTATCCTTCGATAGTAGAATCAAACCTATACTGTCGAGTTATTGTTCTTCATTTATTGCATAGTATATTTTTTAAAAATTCCATCACAATGGTCTATCCTGGTGTATTTACTTATGAATAAATATATGGTGTTTCATTTTTTTTCCTATGTTATATTGACTACGCATGATAGTCGTTGTGATACGCTGAATCGCGCCATGCCACTGAACGGACTTTAAAAAACACTTAAATTAGGTTGTACGAGGGGTGAGTCAATCTCCAAAATCTCGTAACATCTTATGTGGGGTTAAGGTTAAATTAAACTGTTTGGGAGATCAACAAGTACTGATGTGCATACCATTTAGTAATTATATATAAGCGTACTTTGAGAGAGAGAGAGAGAGAGAGAGTTTTTAAGTCAAGGAACATTGCATGTGGTAATCATAGGAAACCATGACTCACATCTGGATTTTTATTGGAGCCTTTTAATTTCTAGAATAATGGTTGATAATAACTTAGAAATATAAAACGAAAAACGACTCTAGTTCAAAAATGACGATTTTTAGTCACTTTTCTATATATGTACGGATTTTCTCTTATGAAGCTCTTAATGTAGTCTCCCATTATGGTATACCATTGGTTTCCATATGACGTTATGTTTTCATATTTGAAACTCGTCTCGGTCAGGCCATGTACACTACTGGCAGAGTACTGAATATGTTATACTCTCCCCTAACCAAAAGTGACAAGAGTATTTCGCATATCCAGTAGACCGGGTCACGAAAAAAAATGTCCAAAGTCGAGGGCAAATATTAAAGATCACCTCGAGACAACTTCAAAAAAAAATTTGTTTTCCTCCCCCACCCCCCGGAAAAACAGCCAAAATTGTTTTTTTATCACTGCTTTTTTGTTTGTGGTTCAATCATAACATTCAAGACATCGGTGTATAGGTTTCGACGAGTTCTACATTTGTCCTATAGATGTCGCTGACATACGACATCATCTTGTAATGATGACCTCATTTAGAGCAATTTCTACCCCTAAAATTCGAAAATATTTTTTCCTAGGATTAAAGACCTTTAAAAACCAAAAATAATTTGCTTTGGAAGTATACAGTTTTATTCAAAAATAAAAAAGTTACGTATGAAAAGATGTATTTACAGCATCAACACTAATATTTTTTCCTGTTGTTTGCATTATTACAGAAAATTATTGCATACTTCTTAGCGATATCGAAAAAAATTAAATACAAGTTATTGCGTACTTTTTAGCGCAAACAGTGTTTTCAAACATGCGGATACCAATATAAAAGCAACGAAATTAGAAAGATACCTGGTCTACAATGGAAGTATTAATAATAAAATATAGACTTAATTTTGCACTTGTATTCTTCCCATGCAATATGCAACACTCAACATTTGTGCGAAATGTAAGTAAATCAGCGCTTGGAATGACTAATCAAAATGAAAAATTTTTGCAAAACTAGAAGTGAACGGAACTTGATAATATTTGCAATTACATACATATCTTTGCTCTTTTTGTGATTTTATTTGTAATACAAATCAGATTTCGTCGGTAACTAGATGTAAAATGAATTATCTCAAGGAAATATTTAAATTTTTTTTCGATAAGTCTTAACGATTATGCAACAATTTGAGCTACAAAGTATGGAATCATTTTTATAAAAATTTTCCGTCAGCGCTAAAAAGTATGCAATAATTTGTGATAATAGTGAAAACAACAGGAAAAAATATTAGTGTTGATGCTGTAAATACATCTTTTCATACGTAACTTTTTTGTTTTTGAATAAAACTGTATACTTCCAAAGCAAAATGTTTTTGGTTTTTAAAGGGCTTTATTTATAGGAAAAAATATTTTTAAATTTTAGGGGTAGAAATTGCTCTAAATGAGGCCAACATTACAAGATGATGTCGTATGTCAGCGACATCTATAGGACAAATGTAGTACTCCTCGAAACCTATACACCGATGCTTTGGATTTAAAGATTGAGCCGCAAACAAAAAAGTAGCGATAAAAAAACTATTTTGGCTGTTTTTCCGGGGGTGGGGGAGGAAAATTTTTTTTTTTTTTATTTGTCTCGAGAAAAAAAAAATTTGTATGGGGACCGACCCGGTCTAGTGTCCAGTATCATAATAAGCAACGAAGCCTATTTCTTTCCAATTAAGTGATTACAACTAGAGGTTTACGCCGATAGCTTGGTCGTCGGCGGCGGCGTAGGGGGTCAAGAAAAACCGGCGGCGGCGGCGTAGGGTATCAAATTTGTCGGCGGCCGGCGGCGTACGCAGTAAAAAAAAATTTTTTTAATAAAATATATAACAATTTGTATCATTTCTAAGTACAATACGAGCTCGATTTTCGCAACCAATAGCAGCCCAAGCCGGTTGCAGTTGCCGAGATTGTTGCGCTTATCGAACCTGTATTGAAAATTGTTATTTTACTTTGTGCAAAATGCCCCACGTCACTAAAAAAATATAATTTTGTAAGCATTCATATTCAATTCATTTATTAAAACAAACAAAAATATAACATTTGTAAGAGCCATACATATATTGCAGCTCGTACTGTATATATATATTTATATATATAATAATTAAACAAAAATTAAATTTCATGGAATTAAAGACAAATTAACACTTTTCTGAGAGACCATTGATTAAATTTTACTTACATTATTTAAAAAAATTAAACAGAATTCTTCTGCGAGATCATTATTTTCATTTTTTAAACTTTACTAAATACAGAATTTGGTCACGATCGCGGTAGTTCTAAAAATAATATTAATCGATTTCTAAAGTGGCGGTACCAGATGTGTGTGGGAGGTACCAGATGGGGCGTTGGTAGACTTCAGTTTTTTTTCTCAAAAACTGTATCCTGCTATAGCTTTACTAAATTAAGAATTAGGGTACGAGCGCGATGGATTTATTGATATTATTACACCATATCTAAAGTGGGCGGAAAGGTGAATTTGTATGGGAGGTGCCAGAAGTGCAAGTAGTTTTGGGGAAATATTGACTCGTGCAAAAATTCAATTCATTTGGTTGCGTCTTTCGAAAGTTATCGTGCGAACCAGCCGGACAGTATATCAAATGATATATACCCTCATTCCTAAGGGTGATGGTATAAAAATTATATGGCGCCGAACGCCGCCGCCGCCGCCGCGCCGATATTTTCGTGATTCGGCGGCGGCGCGTTAAAAAAGACAAAAATCGGCGGCGGCGGCGGCGTGGCGCGGCGGCGTAAATGTCTAATTACAACACATGATTATGGGACTCAATTCTGATAACTGTACGTGAAAGTAGCCCCAAAGAGATGAAGTTCTGCGTCATTCAAGTTGTCAAGTTACCTGCCATAATAATTTAATATCGCTTAGAAGTTAGTAAGTACCGTTTAGGGGAATTTGTCACGTATTAAGTTTTTTTGTTTTATTGTTATATGGTGGCGTATGATTATTTTAAGTAATATTTTACGTAAATCATACGCCACGGAGTACAACAGTTTTATTGTAACTGCTACAAAATAAACCCAGTTCAAAATCATTTCCTGAATGGAAAAGTGAAACTGTTACTTATGTAGTTATTCTTAATTTTTTTTTTAAATTTGTTTCATCTAAATCGGACTAGTGGTTTTCGAGTTATGTCAAACAAAAAAACCTAAAACGTGACAAATTCCCCTATACGATACCTACTAACTTCAAATCGATATTAAATTATTATGGCATATAACTTGACAAAACGAATAATGCATAACTTCTTCTCTTTGGGTCTACTTTCACGTGCAGTTCTCAGAATTGCGTCCCAAATCAATCAGCAGTGTAAATAATTATAATTATAATAATAAGTTGCCGCCAAAATAATAACTTCTGCATTATTCGTTTTGTTAAGTTGAATGTTATTTCTCAAGGTGGATTTTTAAAGCCTTTTCAATATTTTAACACGGTTATATTTCGTCATAAGGGTTTGGATTTTGCAAATAAAACTTTATTAAAAATTAACTTAATATGTATTTATTGTAAGCAAGCATAAAATGGCCAAGTAACTGTGGATTAAACGTTATCATGTCGCAGTAAGGTATTTAATTATGTCCGTAGCATATTACACAGTACAACACATGATTTTGGGCCTCAATTCTTAGAACTGCACTTAAAATTAGCCCCATAAAGAAGAAGTTCTGCATCAATCGTCCTGGCCGACCTGACCTTCAACATGCCACTCCCCAAGTTCCTTAAATGTTTCTACTTAATCTGCAGCTGTGTGTTATTTATAACAATATTTATACAAATCCTAGCAATAAACAATTAACACACAGAAAACTTTAAAAAAAATGCTCCAATTTCAATCATACATTAATTTGCAATATAATTGAAACGTTTCTAATATTAAACTTTGAAATGTAATCATTTAATTAAATATTTATAAAGAATTAACCCAAACTAACTCTATTACTGTGGGTGTACTTTTACAGTTGTAAACGATGTTGTTGTTGTTGTTCAGTTCAAGCGTGTTTAAATCGTAAATTTTCTGCTCATTTTCTTATACACTGCAACAAAAACAACAACAGAAAATATTGTGTAAAAATAAACGTTTTACACATTAAATAATAAATTCTATGTGTTTCTTGTTGTTGTTGTTGCTGTTGTTCAGCTCTTAAGTGGGCGTTTCTAGAGCACAACTATTTCGAGGTTTCCATATTAAATATATTTCGCTAACAATCCGAAAAGAAAGAAAACAAACATTTAACTAACTATACACATGAGTGTTTGTTTTGAAAATATTTTTTGATTGCTGACAATTATTAGTCTTCTCTGTAATAATTAACAAATATTTTATAAGATTTTTGTTGATATACAAAATTTGGTTAATAAATAATTGACCTAGAATAATATGGATATGATGGGGCAGATAAAGGGGTGGGTAATTTTGAATAACAATTGAGGTAAACTAAAAAATGCTAGCAATAGTAAATATTTTAAAATGGCTATACATGTAAGACATCAAATGCAAAGGTTTAGTATTTATTAAAAGGCAAAGTTGCATCGACGAAAAATTTCATTATATGTATGTTAAAATAAATATATTTTCTTATCCTTGCCAGCCATTCAAAGTTAATACTAATACATATTATAATAAATGTATATATCCCTTTAAACTTATTATCGTCAAATTACCTATAGCTGCAACTTGTGCTTATTCTTAACTAATCTCCTGGCAATAGAAAGTAACCTTGTCTACATTTTTACAAATTTTAATCGTTTTCACATTATGCAAACGTGTGAATGTTTACTTTCTCCGAAAATAAGAACCTGATGGCTATATAGTCACTTGCATTCCTATCGCTTTCCTTATAGACGTATACCAAATACCACAAAACTGAAATATTTTATTAAGTCTTTCTAAAAAAAGACATTTTATTTTAACCCAATCTATAAGTGCAGAGTAGTGTGTGCTGCACTGTTTACATACTCTTGTCGTATGTTCAAAGGCATAAAATGTAACAAACACATTGACCTCCAGTCGACCACTCTAGCCAAGTTGTATAACCATTTCATATCTTTTGTTTTTTTTTCTCTACTTTCGTTGTTGTTGTTGTTTTTTACAAATTTATTCCTCCTTGTGTGTGTATGTGTGTGTATATTATACAATGTGTTTGTGTTTATTCCTTGTAATAGTTTAGTATACAATAAATGCTGTTACAGACACCAACACACACACACACATGCATAGGCAATGACAATATTTGCTACTATTACAATGTGTCGTCCTATAGTACTACCGCCGCCATTGCCAAAGATGCCACTACGACTTTTGTAGGATCCTAACGAATGAACGTCAACAGCCTTTGGCACCATAACATTTTAGTTAGCAGGTCAGCCCTATGTTTGTTTATTTGCCTTCCATTACACACACAGACACACACACACCCATTCTATAAAGTGTATATGTATGTGCATTTTCTTTTTGGAAAACAACCAAACAGTGTTGTGTTGAAACTCACACACACAGAAACTTTTGCTTAAATATACTCATGGGTACGTCGTACATGTGTATCCTTGTAGTTTGTATCACATCATCATCATCGTCATATTGCATTATTATACTTCTCAAGGCACCACTCAAGCGTTCATAGGCTTTTGTGTTGGCATTTGACACCATTTTTATGTAATAGAGAATCTTGTTATAATTCAAACACTATTAAAGAGAATCACTTGCCTTTGTGTGTGTGTTCAGCGTGGGGTGCAAGCAGAAAGTTTGATGAACTAAAGATAACAAAATTTTTCAGCTAATTGATTTGGGACTCAATTCTGAGAACTGGACGTGAAAGTAGCCCAAAAAATAAGAAATTCTGCATCATTCGGTTTGTCAAGTTACATGCCATAATAATTTAATATCGAATTGAAGTTAGAAAGTAGATATAGGGGAATTTGTCCCGTTTGATGTAACTAAAGAACCACTAGACCGATTTAGCTGAAACAAATTTAAAAAAAAAATAAGGATTACAATTCCTTTATATAACGCTTCATATAACGTTTCCCTACATAAGCAACAGTTTCACTTTTGCATTCATCAAATAGTTTTGAACTGCGTTTATTTTGTAGCAGTTACAATAAAACTGTTGTACTCCGTGGCGTATGATTTACGTGGACTTGTGATAATCATACGCCACCTTATAGTATCTATGTTATGTCAAACAAATGAGCCTTGAACGTGACAAACTCCCCCATACGATACTTACTAACTTCAAATCGATATTAAATTATTAAAGCATGTAACTTAGCAAAACGCATGATGCAGAACTTCTTCTTTTTGAGTCTACTTTTACGTGCAGTTCTCAGAACTGAGTCCCAAAATCATGTGTTGTACTGTGTTATTATTGCCAAATCTGTAATTTTATATAAGAGTTTCCGTAGGAGTCGTAGCTTCCTTGTTTAGGTGTAATTGTAATTAGAATTAGATTTAGATTTATGAAATTAGTTACATGAAAATTTAAATCAAAAGTAAATAATTTTTTGCGCAAGTAAACATTTAAGCTTCGAATAACGATAATAATTAAAAAAAGTTTTTAACAGATTCTGCATTTACAAATTGTCTGGCGGATCTGCTAGCCTGTACTTAAACTTTTTGTGATACCCCTCGCATAACCACATATATTTATATTTACATGCCCAAGTATAACTTAGCATTACATGGTGTTCTACTACATCATTGTCATCATCATCAGCTTCTTAACTAAAATCTTGTACTTCCAACAGTTGGATGCCAAATGAGTACCAACACAGCATATATACATATAAATATAGATGTATGTGTGTGTGTGTTTAGACTCCTCTGTCTATACAAACCTGTGTATATATTCCGACAGATGTCACAGTGACAAATATATACAGCAAAATATACACATGTACAGAGAGAGACCTACCACTTACATGCAGAGAGTGTAATACCCTTTGGCGTTTGTTTAATACACTTTCTTACATAAACACTGATTAAGTGTCTTTTGGTGTTTGTTTAGATTTTATGATTGTGAGTGCGTGTGTGTGTGTAAGGACTAACTAAGGACTACACACTCGAAATTATATATATATATTTTAATATGTATACATTTCTATAAAGTTCTATAAATACAAATGTGTGTTGGTATAGGTCCTAAGATTTTTAGCTTCTTTTGGGTTCATACTAAGTCTCACAACGGTTTATCACTTAAAATGTCACCTCATTAGTTAATATGATTACAGTTGTTATTTTCACTTTTAGCTTTTTTGGACACATAGCGTAGTGATATTTTCGCATTTTCTTGACAAAGGTTAAGGACTTTTAATTTTCTTGTCCACTTGTCAGGCCAAGATATGACTTTTAAGATAATGTCATATACATATATGACATTATTTGGAAAGGCTAGACGGTGGTTAAAAACTAGCCAATGAGGGGCTTAAGTAACTAAAATTAATAACTGATTTTTTAGAACTTAATTGATAATAAAGAAATGGTGACAGATAGAAACAAATTAAAATCTAAATTATTGATTCAGAAGTACTTGGGTAAGTCGCCAATGATTTTAATATGAGGAAGAAAGTGGAAGAGTTTTGAATACACATGTTTTACCCTCTGGAAAAAGGCCCCAAGAACAAACTAATAAAACACTTTTGTACAATAAAAGTACTTTTTAGTTAAAAATAGCTATGTAGTGGTACAAAGGATTACTTTTTAGTACCGTAAAAATACTTTTTGGTTCAATAAAAGTACTTTGCTGTACATTAAAAGTACTTTTTGTTACAATAAAAGTACTCATTGGTACAATAATACTACATTGTAGTACAATAAAGATCCGTTTTGGAAAAAGAGTTCCTTTTATTACAATAAAAGTACTTTTTGGTACAAAAAAGTTAAAACTAATTCTTTTAAGTACCAATAAAGTATTCTATGTAACAATAAAAGCACTTTTTATAGTTATAAAAGTACTTTTTTGCACAATATAAGTAATTTTTGAAACAAAATACATATGTAAATGTTAGTAGAAAAAAATTATTCTTTGGTACAATAAAAATACTTCTTGCAACAAAAAAGCTATTTTTGGTACAATCAAAGTCCTTTTTGAAAAATAATAGTACATTTTGGTACAACAAAAGTACTATTTTGGTACAATATAGGTACATTATGACACTACAAATACTATTTGCAGGAGAAAAAGGTACTTTCTGGTATAATATAAGTACATTGTGGTACAAAAAAAACCTTTTGGTACAATTAAAGTACATTTTGGTACAATAAAATAACATTTTTATAAAATAAAATTACTTTTTGGACAATAAGATACATATTGATACAATAAAAGTGTCTTTTGGTAGAGTGAACGTTCTTTTTGGTACATCACAAGTACTTTTTGGCAAATATTTTTTTTTGTGCACTAAAATATTTTTGGAACAATAATATTTTTGAATCGATAAAAAAAGGTTTTTGGTACAAAAAGAGTACTTTGTGGTAATTTTTGTTACAGTTAAAGTCATATTTGATAAAAATAACTGTTTTGCTCAAAGTACTCATTGGTACCATAATAGTACTTTTTGTCAAAATAAAAATACTTTTTGATACAATAAAAGTACATTCTGGTACAATAGAAGTACTTTGTTGTACTGTTTAGTACATTAAATGTATCGTTTGGTACAAAGAACTAACTTTTGAAACAAAAACGTACTCTTTCGTACAGCTTTGTACTCTATAGTATAATTAAAGTATTTTTTGGTGTCTTTTGATACAATAAACATACTTTTTGATTCAACAAAAGTTCATTCTGTTGCAATCGAAGTACTCTGTAGCAGTGTTGGGCAAAATTTATTCTAAATAACAAATAAAAAGATACAAATAAATTTGATTTAGTTTTTATTTGGAATAACAACTACAAATTTTTATTTGTTTATTTGGGAAAATAAATAACTTCAATTTACTTGTCATCTTTTTATTTGTTATTCGGAAATTTCAAATAATATTTCAAATAATTTACGTACGTACGTATGTATGAGAAATTCCCTTTTTTTCGTTTTTTTCTCTGGCTCACTTGTTGAAATATTCTTTTTTCCTTTCACATCAAAAAATATTTTATTTGTATGACAAATAACAACTAACAAATGTCGAATAATTATTTGTGGCTCAAATAAAAAAATAACAGTTGAAATTTGAAATCAATATATTTCAAATAACAAATAACGATTGAAAATTTATTTGTTATTTGTTATTTGAATAAAAATTTATTGAATAACGCCCAACACTGCTCTGTAGTACTATTTAGTAAAAAAAAATTACCTTTTGGTACAAGGATGTAACTTTTGATACAATAAAAGTACATTCTGGGATAGCAAAATACATTTTGAGTACAATAAAAGTCTTATTATATGTGTTTCTCTAACTCCCATTGGAGCATAGGGCGTCAAAACAATTCGTTAGCAATTTAGATTTTGGAAGATGTGGGTTGCTAACCCTCCTCTCCTAGATTGGTAGTAATAGGGATGCTATCCCACGGTGCAACCATGCTTCATGTTATTGCCCGGGAAATACTTGATCTAAGACTGGATGTATGTAGTTAGCTGCTTGGACAGTGCAACAAAGGAATCTATTCTGGTCACTACCAAGTGAGTAACAATCAGTAACTTTCCACCTTTGAGCAAAGTCTCATTCCCCATTCCCCACCTTATTTGTGCTTGGAAAATATTTTTTTACAGTACGATATAATACATACAAAGTCTAAATACTAGAATTTTGTACAAGCAGGTTTTTATATACAATATCGTTGCTGCGCCGACCAAAACAGACATGGGTTTTTAATTACTTTTCAGGAGAGCCAAAAAACTGGTTTGTTTTTTGGAAATTTTTTTTATATATTCTCCACATTACCAATCTTAAGGGTCGATGGACGCGCAAAAGAGCTTTAAAAATTTGCAATAAAATAAAATTCGAAAAATATAAATAACTGATTTGGTCGGCGCGATATATAATACCATAATTGAACATTTTTCTCTTTTTATCGATGTTAAAGGTATCAATTATTATAAAAATTCATCTTGTTAAGTTTTTTTTTTCGTTTAAAATTTTACTCAAAAATAACAATACACAAAAATTTAAAAGTGCCAAGCGGAGAAGATATCGTTGGTATACTTCGTAAACTGACCAATTCAGTCTTAGTTGGAGATTTCCCTTTTTTAAAAATTCTCTTTTTTTTTCTTTAAATAAAACTAACTATTAGAAATATATTAACACAATATCATTGTTTAAACTTGTATCTAGTTAATTTAAAATGAATAGTTAAGAAAACGACATATTCTTGTAAAATACATTTTATTTTAAGCTAACTTTATCTCTAAACGATCAAATGTAGAGTTGGTCAGTTTACGCAGTATACCAACGATATACAGAATGCTCTATAAAGGGCTCATGAAGGACATTTAGTATTTTTCTGTTTCTTGACTAATTTCGGTGAGTTTATCTATAAATATTTCTAAAATCTATTATTTACTATCAACTGCATATTGCAAGGTTTAAAACAAAACATTGATTTAAAATCTGTTTCCAAATATATAACGTTCATTTCAATTTATAACATAACAATCTACGTCGTTTAACAGAAAACTCCAAGAAAATACCTAAAACAACATTTCACCCAAGTCAAGAAATTAGCGTAATTATTTGTTTTTCAACACGGGGAATTCATGAAATATTAAATGTCATAGTAACATATTCAGAAACAATTAAATGTTAATTAAGTAGCAATATAAGATGTTAAATTCTAAATATAGAATAACAAATTTAAAATTTCGCCATCCACATAGTTAAAAGCAGTTCACCCTGACTCTCTCTCTACACACGCACACACATTAATGACTAATTAAATTTATTACGGAACTTTATGTTGTCATGACATAACTCCAACTTCCGATCTATTTAAAGGCATTACAATTGAAAATGCATATTAATACAGCGCAGTTATATTATACTTATATGCATTTAATTAAACCTTTGTGTCAAATTATTTTCTCAACACACAATTGAGTTGTCTTTTGTGTGTACAACAATGTGTATTATTAAATAAGGATATTAAAAAGGATTGGTGTTTTATAAACGAGCGTGTGTAAGCTTTATAGAGCCAGATGTCGAGTTGTTATTTATTATATTGTACAAACAGTAAAACAACAATAACTTGGCTGTTAGGTTGCGTATACAGTAGGGCGGATCGAAATTCATATTTTTGCAATTTTGTGTGGCTACTGTGGTGAACTTTTATATGCTTCAATTGCTAGCAAATGACTGTGCGTGTGTGCACACATACCTGCGCATATGCCGAGGCATTGTCAGACTCGTGTAATCTAGGTATTGCGTTGATCCTTTTGTATTAAAACCTTCATACCATTTCGTTCGAAATTTGCACGAAAACGTTGGCGTACATTCCAGATCATCGTTGTGTACTCATAGCTATGTACTCTTGTTGTTTTTTTTTTTTTGTATCGGTACATGCCATTGTTTTGAACTCATTCGTGCGCTGTTAACACTAAAACTCATGCATTTTATATCAAAAGATGGTAGGGACGAATGTATGTAAATGTGTACAGCAAGTGGGTGGGGTGCAGTGCATGTGTTGCATACTTTACAGGGTTTCATAACAACACAATACACGCATAAATATGTGTTTATGGCAAAGGATAGCAGTAGGCACAACTATACACAAACACACACGCATAGCGCATAGTATAGCGTTGTGTTTGTTTTGTTTTTTGTTACCCCGCGTCTGCCATTCTATTGTTAGCCTACTGCGTTCACGGCTTCTATTTCCCCTTCAGTCTTCACATATGGTTTTTATATGTTCTGTGTCACCTCTGTACTTGTATTTCTATTTTTAACATGAGTTTTTTTTTTTTGGTTTTTGTTATTTTCATACAAACTGTTTGTCAGATCATTTGCCGGCCGCCGTGTGTTCTCCATTTAAATGGTTGGTTGGTTGCCTGTGACAAGTATTTTTTTCACAAAATGTTTTTTTTTTTTTGTTGATTTTGTTGTTGTGTGTTACGTTATTCAATGATGGGTTATTAAAAACACTTGTGCTGTGCACTTTTATATTTTATATGGCAATAAAGCCGTTATTGGTGTAGGTATAAGTGCACTGAGTGTGTGTTTAGGTAATTTTTGGTCAAGTTGTGAAATTAGAATGTTTTGTGAAATAGACTAAGTCACGATGGTTCAAACTAGTTTCACTTTCGAATCGAGTATACCTTTAAAATGAAACAGAAAAAATCTAACAGAAATACATGTACAATTTCTAGCAAACCGTATTTTTTACCAATTTTAAAAAAATAAAAATTATGAAGCAAAGTTTATGAGATACTTTAAATATGGATTCCACAAAATGCAACTCTAATAAGTTTGAACATGTCATAGAAATTTAGATCATCAGAATATTTGAAAGAAATTGTATTTTTAGTGCATTTGAAGTACTTTTTGGTACAGTAAAACTAATATTTCGTACAATGAAATAAATTTACCTGTTGGTACAATAAAAATTCTATTTGATTTAAAAAACTTACTTTGTGATACAACAACACCACCATCAAGTAAAAGTACGTTACAAATTAATACTTTCTGGTTTAAAACAAGTGCTGGTGTGGTATAAAAAAGTCCTTTTTGGTACAAAAAAAGACTTTTTGATTCGATTAAAGTACCAAAAAGAAATTCCTTTTTCGTTAAAAGGTAAGTAAGTCTAGTCGTCGCCAGGGTCGCCATAAGAACACACAAAACCTTACGGAATAAGAACTCAGTAGATTTTCCCTGACTAGGGCTAAATAAGATTATTATTTATTGATGGTGTAATTCAAACTTATAATCTACTGGATAAAGTATTTAGGTATGAAAACAGTTCAGATTCGGATTCAGTGATAGCGTTGTTGTTTTGTCCGGTTATTTGTACCCTGGCCGATGTTAAATGATCGAAAACTTTTAGTATACGCTCGACGAGTAATGATTAGGCCTATGACTGCAATGACAGATTTTGGGACTCGGGTTGATTTACGTTAGTCGGGAACTTTACGAATCGGTTGATTTGAGGTGATCGGGAACTCTATACTATACTCCCAAAACTTTAGAGGTCAGGAACGTGTCGGTATTCAAGAACGTGGTAATTCGGGTACTTTTGATAATTCTGGCTCATTCCAGCAATTGGGCAGCGTAATGATGATTCGGGTTCGTCGGTTCGTACGATTAATATCAGCAGTATGTGGTCAGCTTGGTGATTCGGGTTTTGTCGGGGTTTCAGGTTAATATCAGCAAGTAATGGTTGATGACTCGGGTTTATCGGTAGTTCGGGTTAATGTCAACAATTCAGAAAGGTATTGGTGATTCGGTTTTATGCTGCAATACTGGGTCATCTTAATGATTCGGGTTTGCCGGTGGTTCAGATTTATCTCAGCAATTCGGGAATATATTGTTCAGGATCGCAGTATTAATGATTCGGTTTTTTTCGTAAATCACTTTGGTATCCGCAACTCAGGATCGTGTTGATTACTCGCGCTCTTTAGCAATTCGATTTTTGCAACTCGTGGTTGTATCGATTATTCGGCTTTAGTTGTAAATCAGTTTGGTATCCGCAACTCAGGATCGTGTTGATGACTCGTGTTTTTCTGTGGATAAACTTCGTTGTTGTATCGATTTCGAATTCGCGACTGAACTAATAATCATACCCGACGGAGTGTTAGTATCAAGATGCTACGGTGGTAATTTCTAATACAACGCTCCAGAAACGCAGAGTATATTCGTGTGCCAGACGAAAATCTGTGCTACCGACGAGTAGATATAACCAACCGGATTTGGATTCAATAGGCTAAAGTCCGTTTTAACAGACCAAAGTCCGATTCAACATACCGAAGTCCGATTCAACAGACCGAAGTCTGATTCAACATACCGAAGTCCAATTCAACAGACCGAATTCCAATTTAACAAACCGGAGTCCGATTCAATACACCTAACTCCGTTTTAACACACCAAAGTCCGATTTAATAGACCAAAGTTCAACTTAACAGACCTATGTACGATTCAACAGACCGAAGTTCAATTTAACAGACTGAAGTCCGAATCAACAGACCGAAGTCCTATTCAACAGACCGAAGTCCGATTCAACAGACCAAAGTCCAACTTAACAGACCGAAGTCCGATTTAACAGACCAAAGTCCGATTTAACCGACCGAAGTCCTATTCAACAGACCAAAGTCCGGTTTAACAGACCGAGATCCGATTCAACAGACCGAATGCCAATTTAACGGACCGAAGTCCGGTTCAAGAGATCGAAGTCCGATTCAACAGACCTAAGTCCGGTTTAACAGACCGAGATCCGATTCAACAGACCGAAGTCCGATTTCATAGACCGAAGTCAAGTTTAACAGACCGATGTCCGATTCAACAGACCGAAGTCCGATTCAACAGACCGAAATCCAGTTTAACAGACCAACATCCGATTCAACAGACCGAGGTCCAATTTATCAGACCGAAGACCGATTCAAGATACCGAAGTCCGATTTAACAGACCGAAGTCCAGTTTAAAAGACCGAAGTCCGATTCAACAGACCGAAGTCCGATGCAACAGACCGAAATCCAGTTTAAAAGACCGACATCCGATTAAACAGACCGAGGTCCAGTTTAATAGACCGAAGTCCGATTTAACTGAACAAAGTCCGCTTCAACAGACTGAAGTCCGATTCAACAGACCGAAGTCCGATTTAATAGACCGAAGTCCAGTTTAACAGACCGAAGTCCGATTCAACAGACCGAAATGCAGTTTAACAGACCGACATCCGATTCAACAGACCGAAATCCAGTTTAACAGACCGACATCCGATTAAACAGACCGAGGTCCAGTTTAACAGACCGAAGTCCGATTTAACAGAACAAAGTCCGCTTCAACAGACCGAAGTCCGATTCAACAGACCGAAGTCCGATTCAACAGACCAAAGTCCGATTTAACAGAACAAAGTCCGCTTCAACAGACCGAAGTCAAGTTTAACAGACCGAAATCCAGTTTAACAGACCGACATCCGATTGAACAGAACGAGGTCCAGTTTAACAGACCGAAGTACGATTTAACAGAACAAAGTCCGTTTCAACAGACCGAAGTTCTATTCAACAGGCCGAAGTCCAATTTTACAGACCGAAGTCCAAGTTTACAGACCGAAGTCCAATTTAACAGACCGAAGTCAGATTCAACAGACCGAAGTCCGATTCAACCAATACAATTTGGATTAAACCAGCAAAAGTTGGTTCAACAGACCGAAGTCCGATCAAACAGAAGAATATTTCTTTCGATAAATTATTGTCCTGAGAAGGGGGGGGGGGGGGGGGGAGATCGGGTACAGAGCAACTTAGCAACAAACTTCGCTGCGGTAGCAACCAACCAATGGTATTGTTGTTTGCCCCTTGAAGTAATTGAAACAGTGTATGCAGATTGGGTTGGTTGGTGATATTCAAGAGTAAATGAAGTATATGAACTGTATATGTAGGAGGCATATATGTACGGACGACTTTCGTCATGTTACAAATGAAATTAAAGAAATTTTTGGGTGCAGCATAATTACTTTCTGGCACAATAATGCAACATAAAAGTTTTAAAAACAGATTTTTATTTTTATAAAAAAAAAGCAATTAAATTATCAAATAGGAACTTTCTTAAATTTTTAAGAATAATTGTATTTAGATCTGCCTTCGACTTTCTTTCTTGATTTTTGATCCGCCCAACTAAAAGGACGTTAGAACTGAGTATCCACATTAATTCCATTAAAGAAAATGTCGATAGGGAAACTGTATGTATCAATATTGACTTCATCACCAGTACTAATGACCATTCATACCCTCAGGCAATGCTTTTTGCTCCTTGCACATTAAACATGTGCTTGTCATTGAGAACCCTCTAGTACCCTTAGGACTAGGTTTAGGTTAGGTTGTCATTACACCACTCGCAGACCATTATGGTTCAATGTGTTTGTTAAAATATGTAACTTTTTCTAACTTTAAACAATTTGTAACTATATCTTCTGCAATTATTTACGAAAACTGTATATAGTAGTTTTCTAAGACTTAATTTTGTATTACTCTATTCAATGATAAAGGACATCTGTTTGTATGACGTCTCATTTTTTTCCAGATGTTTTAAAATATTTGTATTATATAATTTATTTTTACAATGTTAAAAATACTTTTTTTGACAATTTATTTTATATATGGCAACATCAATTACTGTCACACATACGTTCTGTGTGATGTGTACGGTTACTCGCTCGTCTTTCTATTTCACTCACCTACATGACTCATTCATGCCATTTCACTTAACTGTCTAACTATCTGTTTATCTATATACAATTTAGTCACATCTTTCGATTTCTATTTTCTGTTTTCTCCTTCCTCATTTTTCTTTTGTTTTTATTTTGGTTTTTTTCTTTAAACAATTTTAAAACGCTTTTACGCTGTAAATTATGAAATGAAACGCGACGCTTAGAAAAAACTTAAAATAAATAAAATAATAACAATATATTTAGTATGCTTTTTGTACAATAATTTAGAAACAAATAATTTAAAAAAAACCAAAATACAAAACTTTCATATTGTGTTGTTATTTGTTGTAACCCTTACAGGTTTAAAGAACAGGAGGCCTCCATCCTGATTGACAGATCGTACGTATCACTTTCAATGTGTCTTTAGCTAAAACCAAACCAAAAAAAAAAAAACAAAACAATTACCTCAAACTAAATAAAACCATAAATGAAATGTTAACTAGAAACTAGAAAATTTTAAATATTGCAAAGTCAACAACAATACGCTTGTAGCACAATAACCCATAGTATAGTAATATATAGCTGCAACAACAACACCAAAAACTTTATCGTTTCTATACTATAGTATTTCATAAGCATAGCAAACATTCATCGTTCTAAGCATTTTGTTTTTGTTGACGCCGCAGACGTTAAATACTACGCTGTATTTATTTTGATTTTGTTTCTTTAAATAATAATTTTGTGCTAAAATTAAAACGTAAATATTTCGTTTTTCGTATTCACATCAATACGACTTTTTCCAGCTCAACCCATTACAATTGTGATATAAAATAATAAGAAATTTAAATTTTGCAATTTAATTTCTTAAATTTTTGTTTACTATTTTTTGCGCTTCAAAATATTTTGTTTTAATAATTTCAATTTATTTTGTTTAGCTATGTGTGTGCGCTGTTTCTTAAGCATCTATAGTAAAGAGTTTTATTAGATTTTTTGTTTTTGGCTTTTTTGAATACAATTAAATATAACGAGATAAGCACGTGGTAATGATGGGAATGGGGAGAGGAGGTGGTACTTTTTGTGTATATAGTATTCGCATTGAACAAAATTAAGTCGTTTTCCCAACGATGATGATTTATAGTGGTTATCGCTAGTGAGAAATAAGCGCGTATATGAATTGATTTTGTTGTACTCAAATATATCTGTAATCGACTGAATATACATTGGATGGTGTGCATTAAAATTGGTAGCAAGAAAATATTTCTTGGCAGTAGTCAAGATGTTGTACAATAATTCTAAAGTACATGCATAAGCTACAGTAACAGACTTCAGATTACTTTTCTTAATTTATCAAAGAACAGATAGTTTGATTTACTTTAAATTTTTAAACTTTGAAAGAATTTGTATTATGCAAGCTTTAGTTTCTGTTTATGCATCTGCTGGGTACTTATTCGTAGCATTTGGCCTCTAATTCCAAATTTTGTTATATATCAGTACAGTGTATTCCCACAGTTGTTGATGCGTATGAGTAATATAAATTCAATGATAGTAAATCGTATACGCCACACGTTTTCTAATTACGCAAATAATAATAGTAAAAAACACATATGACGGAATGTAAGATATATTAAGTATTTCCATAGTATGTGTTAATTTGCAATAATATGTATGTATGTCAGTATAAACATAACAAGTAAGTTAGAGCATTCAAAATATTCGCTCCCAGGATAATCCGATAATCCCAGGAATGTCGGACAGGTATTAATCCCAATTTACCATACAATTTGTTTACTATATATGGCTTGGTTATTAAATCCAATTCTTTTAAGTCTTATGTTTAGAAATTTTAAATAAACACAAAGATTAGATACCAACCTTCCAAGCTAGATATCACAAGTTTTGTCTGCATGTAAAATCAGATTTTGGAAATCTCATTAATAACTCAGTCATCTTTAAGTTGGATATGATTCAACGATGTTCTACAAAGTTTTACCTTTGACCACATTTTCCAAAAAGTTTGTGTGGCTGAAACCGAATTACTTTAAAATTTAGGTTTGCTTTGCTTTGGAGATTTCATCCATGTGATCATTTGTTATTTTTTTTTTTTGGTAAAGTCAGTAGGTCTAAATATTATTGAGGCCGGTCGTGGCATAATCGTTTGAATATGAGACTATCATGTCGAGCAAAACAGTAATGTGTTTTTCAATTACTTTTTAGGAGAGCTGAAAAACTGATTTATTGTGAAACAATTCTCATATATTCTTCACTTTACTGATCTTAATAACTTCCAAACCACTCATAATATCTTGAAAGAGATTTAAGAGTCGATGGACGACCACTAGAGCTTTAAAACAATTGCAATACAAAAATTAGAAAAATTACACGTTACTGATTTGGTCCGCGCAGCGATAGTATATAATATTTCACGGAATCTTCATGCATCATAAGTGTTGCATACCGTCGGTGTGCTGCAAAAAGGTCTCAAGTCCACTAATTGTGTTTCTGAGTTACTGATGCTTTAAAGTTAATGGATACTTGTGTTTTGGAAATAGTATGAATTGGTTTGATACAATAACTACATAACTACTTTAAATAGACATCGTATTTCTTTACAGGGCGTAGGCTATAACTTTTAAGACACTTATGCATAATTAAGTCCATTTCACAAATACACTAGAACTCTGCACAAACGCATATGCTTTACTAACACAACACATGACTTACTACAGTAAGCAATGCTTACAAGACTTTCGCGGCCAAATTAACAGTTATGCATTAATGCGAAAAGGAACAAACCAAACTAGTCTCTTTTAACTCACTCTCACTCAAAACCAAAACAATAATATATATGTAGGTGCTATGACAATGAATGCAGTAAATTATTTGAATGATTTAAAGTCTGCCTTTTCTTATTTTGCAAGAATAGAATGATAACCAGCGCTGTCAGTTTTGCACGAGAGACGCACAGTACCTTTAGATTCAAAAAAATAGAGATTTTGATACAAAAAGTACATTTTGGTACAACAAAAGTACTTATTGGTATAATAAAAGTATTCTTTGGCAAAATAAAAGTACTATTTGGTACAATAAACTGTACCTTTTAGTATAGCAAAAGTATTTTTGGTACAATAAAAGTACTTTTTGGTACAATAAATTGTACTATATGGTAAAAAATAGAGATATTTGGTACAATAAACGTACTTTTTGTACTAAAAACAAAGTACTACGAATTGTACTTTTTGGTACAGTAAATTGTATTTTTGGTATAATAAATTATACTTTTTTGCACAATAAATTGTACTTTTTTGCACAATAAATTGAACTTTTTGGTACAATAAATTGTACCTTTTCAAAAATACTTGGTGCATTAAAATAACTTTTTGGTACAATAAATTGTACTATTTTTGTACAATAAATTGTACAATTTGTTACAATTAAAGTACTTTTTGGTACAATATAAATACTTTTTGATACAATTAATTGTAGTACTATTTGGCGCAACAAATTGACGTGTTTGGTTTACATTAGATACGATCGCTCGAAAAAGGCAAAAAATTATTAATGAAAGCAAAAGTCAATTTCAATGGGACCTTCCGTGGCATGATGGTTAGAACATGCAACTACCATGTGGGAGATCTATGGTTCGATTCCTGTCCCCAGCCACATAAATATTTTCTTTCATTGCCGGGCCCCTCAATGTTGTCGGCAGCAACTTCGCAGTATAGTGTCGAGTCAATCGTCACGTCTATTGTAAAAAGCGCTTCTCAAACAGTGACATTTGCATTCGTCGATGAACAATTAGGTGCCGTTAGTTGTGAATCTAAAAGTAGAAAGCGTTGTAATTCACAACAACACGAGAAGCTATCCCATACCTCATTCATGGGATGTAAAGGGAAATTGGCAGTGTGTAGGGCGGCCTATTAATTTTCTCAAAACCTGTTTCTGTTTCTTTAAGAATTGTTTTCTTTGAGAATTTCAACAGAAATAGGCATCACTAGGGTGTAACAAACGCAGAAAGAAAAAGGAAAAACTAAAATTGACGTCGGAGTGAAAAATGTCCAATAGCTAAAAAGGAACTATTGAACAACCGATCGAACATCAAATTTGTTTTCTCCTCTCAGTTTTGTAGTTTGTCTGAAGACAATTTGAGGACATCAAATTTTTTTCGGAACCGTGCACCCTATGACCGCCCTAAATAGTATTTACTATGCTGTATCATCATTTGATGTCCGATCGAATCGAGGCGCATATCGTTATTCATGATTAATCAAGGGCTATATTTTGCCTATTGGTCATTTTTGACTCCCATGTGAATTTTAAATTTTAATTTTATTTTTTCGTTTTTTACCCCCTAATGTTGCCTATTTTTGATAAAATTCGTGAAGACTTCAATAACATAAGAAACTTCTGCGTTTAAGGTAATTAGCAGGGCAACCGGAAATATGCTACTGCATGTTTTTTTACAATGAGATATTAACAAATGGGTAATGTATTTACATGTTTCATGGTGCTACAACTATTTTGAGACCTATTTGTTAGAGCATATTTTGGCATATTTTACCCATAAAGTCATATTTCGGCAAATTTTGGTTTTAGGAGCATAATTTTAAACAAACCTCCTTTTTTAAAGCATAATTTTTATTTTTTAGGCCATTTTTTGTCAAAAATATCCCTTTTTAAGCATATTTTATGTTTTTCACATTATTTTTTTGTTCGTAAAAAAAAGTGTCTTCGCAACTTCGCAACAACAAAATGTTATACGTTTATTAATCCTGTTTTTCGCGCTTTCTTATTCAATAAGTAAACAAACCACCGACTTCGACCCTGGACATTATGCCTAAAGCTAATTCCACAAAAGCAGCAAAACTAAAGGCGGTTGTACAAATGTTTCCTGACTTACAAACTGATGGTGGATTCCTCTATTCTAAAATCTGCAGCAAGGTTAATGCAGCAGATCGCAGATTTCAAGTGACGCAACATGTGGAAAACGGCAACATATTCATAGAAGTGAAAATAAGCAGACCAAACAATTATTTTTGCTAGAATGTTCCGGTAGACTTTCAAAAGAACATGACTCAAGAAAAACTGTGGCGAGCTTTTGTGTCTGCTGACATTCCACTTTACCAAATGAGAAATCAAAATATAAGATTACTATTTGAGGAATACACGGCCTACCAAGTGCCGTCCGAAACAGTTCTTCGAACTGAACATTTAAAAAATGTATACAACGACAGCATGGGCAATATACGAACAAAACTAAAAAATTAATTTATCTGCATCTCAATCGGTAAAACATTTTATCCGAAAGTGACGTATGTGACATGTATTGCTCAATTTAAATAAAACTATTGCTAATGTAAAGAAGGTATTTTTAAAAGCTCCATGTAGAGAGGAACTTTTTAAACAAATGTTTCAAGACCTTCCATTACCTCCAGAAGCTATAACAACACCATGGGGAACATGGCTTGAAGCAGTTAACTACTTAAAAAACTTAATTTCCCTTTACACCCCATGAATGAGGTATAGGATAGCTTCTCGCGTTGTTGTGAATTAACACGCTTTCTATTTTTAGATTCACAACTAACGGCATCTACTTGTTTATCGACGAAATGCAAACGCAGTTAACTACTTTGCCAACAATTATGAAGACATTTTAGAGGTTCTAAGTGCATTATCGATGAGGATGCACAATCCATTAAAACTGCTAAGGATGTCTTGACAGACCCCCAAACTAGATCTGACTTGCTTCAAGTTACGGTTTTATTGCAAAACATATTAAAAATTTTAAAACATCAGGTCTTACGCTTATTATTGAACAAGTTCAGGTGAATGAAGACAATTTTAAATTGATTGATAGTTTATCGGATTCCGAAATAAATTTAATAGTAAAAAAATTTAATCAAATTATATCAAAAAAGGTTAGCTTGGAAGAAGTGAAAAGTATTTGTAAATAATTGTGTGGATCTGTGCCAACATTAACATCAAAATACGAAGTAAAGGAAATACTGTCCCTTAAATTATTTCCAATTACATCTATGGTTGTAATAGACAAAATTTTTTGTTCGATAATTTATCTCAATATTTTGTAGTTTATTTCCACAACAATCTCAAATAAGATGCTCAACATACAAAAACACCGTGATTAAGATTTAAGATTTAAGATTTAAGATTTAAGATTTTTGTTACTTTAATGTTAAATAAATTCATGTGATATTTTTTTAATTGTTCCTTAAATAATAAACCTTAAATATTTAATTCTATTTTATTTTACTTACTCAACATTTGTGTATGAAAATTTACCAAAAATACTTGCAGTCTGAATTTAAAATAATACTGTTTTTTTTTTAATTTTTAAGCTGTCTTTTTACTTTAAATAAACATATTTCTAATTCATATAAAAAAAATTGTTTGACATTAATTTTTTAGAACATGTTTTGTTGATTTTAAGGTCATATTTTGCCATTTTTCGGGTCATATTTTATGCGCATAAAACACGATTTTTAGGGCATATTTCTGGTTGCCCTGGTAATTAGTTTTAACCACAAACAAATGACTTATAGACGTTTTAAAAATCAATAGGTCACCCTACACAGCACCAATAACTCAAAAACTGAAACTGACGTCGGATTCAAAAATGTCTAATAAGCTAAATGTATCCCTTGATTAATCAAAACATATCGGATATCAAATGACATTAAAACATGATGAATACCAGTTCGGGTACACGGATCCGAAAAAAATTTGATGTCCTTAGATTGTCTTCAGACAAATAACAAAACCAAGGGGGAAAACATAAACTTTGTTTTACGACCCTTTCTAATATACACACCTCAACTGAATGAGGAATGGGTTGACCTAAAATAGCAACAAAAACGGTAAATGGGGTTTTGTTGGGGGTCAATTGTACATTAAAAATCCCCTTGAATCAAAATCCTAGCTGATCCTTTTTTAATATAAAAGGATTTTTCGTTTTATTACTCCGTTTTACGCTTTTTTTAGAAGTGACATTCTTTGCCTCAAGATTCCGCCATAAAATCATAGAGATAATATATCGTGTTATATCTCACTGGAAGCGTACGGACTTCGGCTTTAAGACACTTCTGTCCAAATTATTGTTTTCAATAAAAAAAAATTTTTTTTTGCCGGTTTTCGTGCCTGACACACATCTTTAATATATAGCAACCTGGAATAAAATTTTAGATGAATACTGAGCTTCAGCAACATCATACAATTTTTGAAAATGTTAAATTTGTGTTGTTATTCGAGAAATTCAGTGTGTTACCGCGTATACCTTTGAAATTAATATCGATATTAAATTATTACATCGGGTATTGTGTTATTCCTTGTGTTGAAAACCATGGAGAAAAATATGTTTTTAAGAAACAGTAAACTCATAAATGGTCATTTAGACCATAAATGTGATCACAATGTGTGTCAGGTACGAAAACCGGCAAAAGTTTTCAAAATCGCATTGATTTTTTTTAATACTAAGACCTAAGAAATGTGATGTATGATTCTTTGAAAACTATACTGAACTATTTGGTAGTTTTTTTTTATTTCGAAAAATAAACCTATGTCGCTTTACAGCACCATACATGTTGTGAACATCTTGCGTAGGTGACCTCTTCATATTGCACCGTTAGGCCATCTATAATTTTTTGCTGAAAATCACTTGGTATATCTGACGTAGACAGCAGATTTCCATGAACTGTATCGTGGATAGAAGATGTCCAAGCAATTGTTTAAACATTTATGTTCGGTTATTGTCAAAAGATTATTATGTGTATATTTCATATTCAAAAATGTTATTACCATCAATGTCGTAAAAGCCTCAATGGTTGGACACTTGGGATTACTGCAAATTCCACTGTATCTTTTGTGACGCAATATTTTAAACTAAGTGAGCATACAGAATAAAACGTGCTTACCTACTCAAAAGCAAAAAGCTCTTTCATATCTCATATATAGAATGCAACGGGAAACTGTATTTTTATCAATATTTCGACTTTACTTTCAAAATATTGCTTTGCGTTATCAGAAATACAATTTAAACTAGTGCTCTAGGCTTGTACCGGGATCCCGGGAATCCCGGGAATGGGTTTCCCGGTTTCCCGGGAAATCATCCCGGGAATCCCGGGAAATAGAATTTTCCCGGTATAACCGGGAATCCCGGGATTCCCGGGAAATAAAAAATTGATTTTTTCTTCGGTTTCTTAAACTAAGTTGCACAGAATGGCTTGAAATTTTGCAGAAATCATAAACGGAGACTTGGTTATATTCTCCCAAAAAATTATGCCATTTGATGGAACGATGTCCAAACGCCGGTCCGGGAACGAAAAACTTTCTATTATTTTCATACATTTGTATGACATTTTTCGGTTTTCTGGTCTATGCCGGACCGGCGTTTCTAAAGTACTTTTTCAAATAGATCGCGCGTCGGCAGTATTGAAGAACGACATTAGTACAACATTTCCACGGAACGTGAAAAATTAAAAAAATAATGAAAACTTCTTCGCTCCCGGACCGGCATTTCCGCAGTTTTTCATCAAATATCACAGAAATTCGTGGATATGCTCTACTAACGCAGTTCTTCAATATTTCCAACTCGTGACCCGTTTGAAAAAGTATTTTAGAAACGCCGGACCGGGATAGACGGTAAAATTGAAAAAAATAATGAAAACTTCTTCGCTCCCGGACCGGTATTTCCGCAGTTTTTCATCAAAGATCACAGAAATTTGTGGATATGCTCTACTAATGCAGTTCTTCAATATTGCCAACTCGCGATCCATTTGAGTAAGTATTTTAGAAACGCCGGTCCGGGATAGACGGGAAAACGGAAAAATTTCATACAAATGTATGAGAATAATAGAAATTTCTTCGTTCCCGGACAGGCGTTTGAACAGCGTTTCATCGAATTGCATAATTTTTTGGCAAAATATAACGAAGACTCTGTTTATGATATCTGCAAAATTTCAAGCCATTCTGTTCATCTTTGTTTAACAAACCGAAGCTCCATATATATACATTTATGAAAAAAATACTGTTTTTTGTCTATCCCGGAACGGCGTTTCCGCAGTTGTTAAGCAAACGTCACAAAAATCCGTGGAAATGTTGTACTAATGTCGTTCTTCAATACTGCCGACTAGCGATCTATTTGAAAAAGTACTTTAGAAACGCCGGTCCGGGATAGACCAGAAAACCGAAAAATGTCATACAAATGTATGAAATTAATAGAAAGTTTTTCGTTCCCGGACCGGCGTTTGGACATCGTTCCATCAAATGGCATAATTTTTTGGGAGAATATAACCAAGTCTCCGTTTATGATTTTTGCAAAATTTCAAGCCATTCTATGCATAATTGCTTAACAAATCAATGAAAAAACCATTTTTTATTTCCCGGGAATCCCGGGATTCCCGGGAAATATATCAATCCCGGTTTCCCGGGAAAGGACCGGGAATCCCGGGAAAACCGGGAATACCGTTTCCCGGGAAATGGGGAGCACTAATTTAAACGATCTTGAGTCGATAGAAAATCAGAAAGAAACCATTTCCGCTTCTTAGCAACACAGCATTAAATTACGGTTCAATAACTTTCATTTTTTAAAATTTCCATTGCTAATTGTTTAAAGCTTTATGTAATCTCAGTACAAACAAAACTTTGCCACGAATTACCACTGTAACAAAGAAACTCATTTTAATTTCTTTAAATGATTTCCAATATTCCAATTAATAACCATTACATTGCTTTAGTAGAAGAAATTATTTCAACCATTCATGCGAATTTTTAATTTCCCTGAATTCTCCACAAAATCTTTTTGCGAAAACGACTGAGATTAGTGTACAAGCCTTGGGAAAGTAAACAACAAATTTACGCTCACCATGTGTTTAATTGCAAAAATTGCATATTACAAAATAGCCATTAAACAAATATTATTATATTCCTTAATAAAAATTGTGAGCTCGATATGATCGAATCACTCCCCTTTTTTGTTGTTGTTATTATATTGCTATATAGTCTTTAGATTTGTTTATAAACAAAGAACAAGCGCCGTATGTATACAATATTTGTTAGTTCCTCTGCTTCTACATATTTGATGTTGGTGCTGCTGTTGTATGTATTCGTTTTTCCCCTTAGCGTCATCATCATATTCCTCATCGTCAACATTGACGGCTTTTCCTTTCTCACGTTTTATTTAATTACTATATTTATTGCATCACATTTTGCTAATTAATTGCCCTTTTTGTAATTTCGTTTTCTTTTGTTAAACGCTAATAAATTACTTTTTACGTCAATTATCTGTTTAGCGTAATGATGTTTGATTTTGTGTTTAAACAATTGCGCCTTTTTGTGGTCTTAACGTGTGTGTCTTTTGCTGGTATACCTGTGATTTTTGTTTTTTGTTTGTAAATATTTATATTTAAATGTCTAGAGTTGTAATTGCAATAAAAAGCATGCTTCATAATATTGTATTTGTAATTTTTGCAGTTTGTATACAAAATCCATAGCCTAATTTATATCCAGTATACCACGAAGACTATTCAATTCTTTTGAATTTCCCATAATTAATAACACTCATACGTCATTCTGCTGCTGCTGCTGCTGCTGTATAGTTGAAAGATCTTGATGTGTATTTTCGATAATGATATTTATGTGTGGGAAAATTATATTGAATTGCACAAGTTCTGGGGATTATTAATGTTCAGTAATACAGTTTTTACGAGAATCTATAGAAATCGTCATTTTGGCGAAACGTAACAATAATCCCCGAAATAGTGCGTCAATAGACCGTGAAATTTATAAATGAAAAATCCTATTTAATTGATTCTTGTGAAGAGTGTCCACATCTGTGATTATCGAAGGTCTATTGTGGTAGGGGATAAACCTCAACCAATCGAGTGTGTAATTAATGAAATACTCGTATATTTGAAGAGACATGTATACAAGTGTTGCAATTTCGTTAAATCTTGGTAGCAGTTTCCCAGTAAAGGCTTTGAGCGAATTGCCTTTTAATTAGCAACAATAAACGATAAGGACAAGAATATGTAATAAGAACAAAAATGTTGAAACCCTTTTCAAAACATTTAAAAATAAGATTTTTCTGGACATCTCTGGAGTTATGACTCCAAAATATAATAATTAAGAATTACAAATATCGAAGGAGCTGATTTTAAAAAAAATATATGAACATAAAAAAATTGTATGGGGACCACCTTAAGGGTTGAAGATATAGGGTAGATATGTTTTGAGAAACTGTTGGAGTTGCAAAAATATTGAGAGTCGGTCATACATTTCACTCCTCTAGGGGCACCTTAAGGGCAGTTAGGGGCAAAATTTATAAAAATTTAATTTTTTTAGGAGAGCCTCCTTAGGGGTTATTATGGGGGTAGGGGTCATACATTTTATCCCTCTAGGGCGACTCCGGGGCAGTTAAAGCGGTGGAAACAAATTTTTTAAAAGAAATGTTCTGTATGGTAGCCCTCTTAGGGTGAGAATTGTTAGAAGAGGAAACTGACTGGGTCATACATTTGAACCCTCTAGGATGCACCATGGGAGCGGCACTAGCTGGTTTAAAACAAAAATATAAAAATCAAAAAATTGTATGGCGACCACCCTAAGGGGTGAAGATAGAGGGTAGATATGTTTTGAGAAACTGTTGCGGTTGCAAAAATATTGACTCCTGTAGGAGCACCGTTAGGGCAGTTAAGAGCAAATTTTATAAAAATTTGATTTTTTTATGGGAGCCTCCTTAGGCGTGAAGATGGGTGGACAGTATGTTTGGGAAAATTGTTGGGAGGGAAAAATATCTGGGTTCGGTCATAAACTTTACCGGAGCAGTTAAAGCGGTGAAAAACAATTTGTTTAAAAAAAAATTCTGTATTGTAGCCCCCTTAGGGGGTGAAAAAAATTTTAGGAAGAAAAAATTACTGGGGGTTGGTCATACATTTGAACCCTCCTGGATGCAGCTTGGGAGCGGTGCGAGCTGATTTAAAAAAAAAAGCTATAAAAAATAACATTAAGGGTTGAAGAAAGGGATATGTTTTGAGAAATTGTTGGCGTTGCAAAAATATTGGGGGTCGGTCATAAATTTGCTTTTTTGATGGAGCACCCTTTTGGGACAAATGTTAGGAGGTAAAAATTACTGGGGATAGGCAATACATTTGAACCCTCTAGATGCGATTCCGAGGCAGTTGCGGGGCTTGTTGTGGATCTTTTTTCCCAATACGAAAAGTTTCCCATTAAAATTCGGGGGCTCGATTTTGATTTTAGACCCATGGTTTCATGAGAAAATATTCTTATAATTCATCGTAGATTACAATTTTGAAAACAGCTTGGTCGCGAATAAAATTGACCCACTCGCATCTACATATATTATCCCTCTACGACTAAACTCGAATTTTGTACCAAAATCAACCACTGAACGAAATTAAAAATTTCATCTGCAAATTTGAACATCTAGTGCCGGGTACTATATTTATACCAATTTGTATCTCTCTAAGACTTAAATAGAGTTTTGTCCCGCCACCGCCGCCCAATGAACGAAATTTAATATTATGTCTGCAAATTTGAACTTATACTGCTGAGTACTTTCTGAATACCAAATTGTACCTCTCTAAGGGTAATATACAGTTTGACTACGCCCCCGTCGCCCTCTAATCGAAACTAACAATTTTGTCTACAAAGCTGCAATTTTAGTGAGGCGTACTATCTATATATCAAATTGTAAGTATCGTCTGCAAATTTTATCATATAAAGCCAAATACTATCTGTTTACTAAAATTGTACCTCTCTATGAGTAAAATATAGTTTTCCCACGCCTCCTCCGCCCATTGATTGAAATACAAATTTTGTCTCCAAATTCCAACCAGCCCTGCTAAGTGGGTATCAAATTTTATATCTCCAGGACTAAAATACATTGTGGCCATGCCCACTCCGCTCACTTATCAAAAATAAAAATTTCTCTAGGACTAAAATACAGTGTGGTCAACAATTAGGTCTGCGTCCAAAATGTCCACTATGTTAAATGTAGCGCTTAATTGGCCTAGATTAACGGAATGGGTCTCCTTTCGAGCGGTTATCAAATAACGATACTTATATTGATGTTCTCAAATTGTCTTCAGACGAACTTCAAAACTGAGTGGAGAAAACATAAACTTTTTTTCTGCCATATACAGCGACCCATGTCCACTTCGCTTACAGACTATTCCAAACATTTAAACAAAATTAGTTTAATCAATCCACGCATTAGCAACGATTGCCAATATGGGATCCAAGAATGTCCCTTTAGACCTAAAAAAAACTTATTTTCCATTTATGGGATATGGGAGTGTAGCTTCGCACATTTGAGTGGTTAACACGCATCTGTTTTAGGAGCGCTTCGTCAGCTGTTTGAGGAGCATTCACTAGACCCGACTACCACGAAGTTGCTGTCAAAAAGTTTAAAAATAATCTTAAAACTAAAGTAACAACCTACTCCACTATTTATTAATGAAGAATATACAAATTATTGATAACCTCATGTATTTCAGTCTTCACAATATTTGAGAGGATGGCAGTAACATATCTTGCTGACTCCCTAAGATATTGATTTTGGTTCTACTTTTGATGACTGGAAATGCTGTGTTAATTGCAGCTTTTCTAATCAGTATAATAACAACAACGCACTTCTGTTTCCTTCCTGCCAGACCATATAGTACATCACAGTTAATTCATGAATTTTAGGATATCTCCAGAATGACGCTAATACCAAAAGAAATACTAGAATAGATAAATTAAAAATATGTGACAGTTTTCAAATATATCTCTTTCGATGCTGATAATAACATTAATACAGTTCTGTTTTCTTCCTGTCAGGTCCTACAGTATTTCACTGTTAATTCACGAATCTTAAGATACCTCCAGAATAACGCTAATACCAAAAGAAATATTACAATAGATAAATTAACAATTTGCAGCAGTTTACAAATATATCTCTTCTGACGCTGGTTGTTTTAATCTGATACGATTGACGTAAATCTATACGCCATCACCTGTTAATAATAAACAATTACAAAGCAAAAACAACAATAAAAATATCGCTTTTAAATTAATTTAGAAAAATATCATAGAACGCAGTTTATTTTATTTTAAAACAATGTAAGATCTGCTGAAAACACAAAACACAACAATCCATTACCAAACTGAATTTAATCTTAATCATATTCTTAAAATTTCATAACTTTTCTTTAAATTGTCATAATGTTTCTTTTAAAATTGTGTGTGTGTGTGACTCATGAATGCAAGTAATAATCTCGTGATTTCATTAAGGCGGAAACCCCTGTGACACAGCACAGTCACATTTTCTATATCCGGTCTTAACCACCACCACCACTACCACCACCACAACTTTCAAGTACACGAGATGACATCTAACGAATACTGAGCATAGTAGAGGCGGTTCACATCACGTAACCTTGTACAGTGTACAATGTACACATGCACACACACACACACACACAAGTTCTCATATCACATGAATCAATCTTTACATCATAATCATCGTCAGGAGGACGGACGTCAACAATGTTGATTTTGTTGATGACATTTTTAAGTTTTGGTCTGCAGAGAATAGTGTCGGGAAATAAAATTCATAATAGTGCAAACGAAATAAAACCATTAGTCATTTGTGGTGGGATTTGGTTGGTAAATGACAACGATACTTTTTGGGGTGACAAGCATTGTGAATGAAATGGTGAAATTTTTTTATAGACTTGACGTAGGTAAAATTCGGGGTATATAGAATTTGTATATGGTTTATAATCTATCTGTGAGGGATAATTACTATTATTTAAATTGAAATGTTAACTATCTGTCCATAATTATTTTAAGTCAAAACGAAAATCAAGTTTTGTTTACTAACACAGTACAACACATGATTTGGGACTCAATTCTGAGAACTGCACGTGAAAGAAGCCCCAAAGAGAAGAAGTTCTGCATCATTGGTTGTGTCAAGTTACATGCCATAAGTATTTAATCATCGATATATAACAATGTACCACAAAACACCCAAGTTACTCATTTGTAGACCCCAAGAAAACTGAGATTTCAATCATGACCTCTTAGTGAGCGATACCGCATAGTATGCAGTTTCGCTGAAATTATAACAATTTACACAGTACACTACATGATGTGGGACTCAATTCCAAGAACTGCACATGAAAGTAGCCCCAAAGAGAAGAAGGTCTGCATCATTCGTTTTGTTAAGTTACATGCCATAATAATTGAATATCAATTTGAAGTTAGTAAGTATCGTATAGGGTAATTTGCCACGTTTTAGGCTCTTTTGTTATATTTTTATATGATGGCGTATGATTATCATAAGTAAGATTCCCCGTATATCATACGCCACGGAACAGTTTTATTGCTACAAAATAAACCCATTTCAAAATCATTTGATGAATGGAACAGTGAAACTGTTGCTTATGTAGGAAAACCTTATATAAACACATTAAAGGAATTTTAATTCTTATTTTTTTTTTAAATTTGTTTGAGCTAAATCGGACCAGTGGTGCTCGAGTTATGTCCAACAAAAGAGCCTAAAACTTGACAAATTCCCCTATACGATACTTACTAATTTCAAATCGATATTAAATTATTATCGCATGTGACTTGGCACAACGAATGACGCAGAACTTCTTCTTTTTGGGGCTACTTTCATGTGCAGTTCTCAGAATTGAGTCCCAAATTACACCACAATTGTTATTTATTGTTGTACAGCAATACTCCAAAATCAGAGTCCTTTCAAATACTATTACAAAAAATTCTTAATACTTAAGTCTACTAAACCAGCACTACTCATTTAATGTGATTCTTTAGAAATCACATTTGATTCATTATTAAAACATAATCTCATTTATTGGTCTTCGATTTAAGCAGCCGTAAAATCGTTTATAAGTATCTACTATTTAGGTCAATTGTATATATTTTCTCTTTTTTTATTTTCTTCTTACGCTAAATGATATTTCTTAGAATGCTCGCACCTTGAACATTTGTCTAACTCAAGAAAATTGCAAGAAAAAGTACCACCACCGATGCTGCCTATCATCAATCATTCGTATACGTCTTCTTTTTTTTGTATAATATTTTTTACACAAAGAAAACGAACGATATTCGTATGAAATTGTAACGCAACCAAAAGAAAAAGTACAAAAAGTACACAAGAAAACATTTGTCATTTTTATGTTTTCTTTTCTGGGTTTTGCCCCAAAATTCAAGATCGAAATAAATAAATTGTCGTTGTATGAAAATGTCAACGTTATTGGTATTCGTGTGTGTGTGCGTGTGTTTGAAATGTAAAGCATTATATAAACTTAATACTAAATTTTAAGCAATTTTTTTATTAAAATCTATAATTCTTTTGTAATGTGATTACTGTTAGAACAATTGAGCGGAATCATAGGAATAGAAAATTTTGTTTCAATGATTTAGAAAGTTTAAGATTATAATTGAGTTTGTTTTCTTGGAAAATTGTGTCCTTTGTGGCCTTTGTGTAGAGTTATAATGATTATAACTAAAATCTTAAAAAAATTTATGTAGAATTTGTTAACAGTGATAACGACAATTGCCACAGCATAAACCAATTTTATGTTTGGTAATGTAAAATGTCCAGAAGAAACCCCTTAAAAGATTTAAAGCATTTTCTATACAAGAAGACCCGGAATTGTTTTGCTATTGTTTAGATGAGCATATCTATGAATTGTCTTCAAACTGCAACTGTGAATTATAATTAAATTTCTCAAACTACTTTATAATTCCAACAATATTAAAAAGTTTATATACAAATGTGAACCCATCAACAGTTGCTCACTTGTTCCTTGCTTCTGTTTTTGTTTTGTTTTTTCTTAACCGTTACATGTCATTAAAGACAAAATTTCTTATCTTCAATTAGTTACGTTACGTTGTTCATCTCTAGACATTTGTAATTCTCAAGGAACGTTGAGTAAACATCATTCATTCATACTGATTGTCCAACGGCTCATAGCGTCCGTTGAGACAGACACAGAACGGGGACATTGACTTATTTACTATTTTAATTTTCTTAAATGTTTTGTTGACAAACAAATGATTAAATAATAATTGTTGTTGTTTTGCCATTTTCAAACTAGTCGCAGTTTTCTTATTGTTTTAATATAGTTTTTTTTTTGATGTCATAAATAATCTCTATGTACATAAATATTTTGAAATTTTATATACAATTTTTCTTAGCATTGCACACAAAAAAAACAAACAAACCAACAAAAATCATGCTGAAAATATTTATAGAAAATGTCAAATCACCAAAATTGGCAAACCGCAACGATTGTCAATAACAGAGAAAATGTCTCATTAATTTCTATATTTTTTTGGTAAATTGAATATTGGTTTGTAAAGAGGTTCATTTGTGGTAGGGATTTGACAAAAAGAAAAGGAATAGTATGACAACGGTTAAACAAAAGCAATAAAGCGATATAACAAGAAGCAGATTTTTATTTGGTTGCATTCGTCTACGATAAGAAAATATCAAATCATACGAATGAAATATGGAATTAAAACACAGTACAGCATTTCTCAGCTCATTGATTTGGGACTCAATTCTGAGAAATGCACGTGAAAGGAGCCCCAAAAAGCCTAAAACGTGACAAATTCCCCTATACGATACTTACTAACTTCAAATCGATATTAAATTATTATGGCATGTAACTTGACAAAACGAATGATGCAGAACTTCTTCTTTTTGGGGCTACTTTCACGTGCAGTTCTCAGAATTGAGTCCCAAAATCATGTAATCTGATAAAAAAAATCTATAAAATGTTATAGACTAAAGAACTCACCAACACATGCATATATGTATGAATGTGCAAATAAAATTATTATTTTCTAACCGTAAGCAAAGAGAGCCCTGTAAAACTATATTTCAGATAGCCTAAAGGAAACGTCTAGTTAAGCTGACTATTGACTTTGTCATTAGACATTTATCATGTGATTGTTATTGAGATAGTATTCCACTTATTCCCTTAGATAGTAATTCTGGTAGGGGTAGAATACAGTTTCCGGAAAAATACCTTTTCCCAACAATTCGGTTTTCAAATACCCTATATAGTTAAAAACCGAGTTAACCGCTTTCGTTCGGTTTTTTGGATATGAAAACATAAAATATCGATACCTTAATACTAAAGTATGTTAAGTAAACTTAGCATGTTTTCAATTAACAACAGCTTTTGAATTCAGTCTGCTTCAATTTATATCATATTTTAATCAGGATGATTAGTTCACCCGGACAAAAGTTGTTAGAAAATTAAAATTTAACACATAAGTAAAATCTAAATTACTCACAAACTTTGAAAGAGTTTTCTGTATATCTTAAGTTAGACACTTTCGATTTCATAAATTAAACTCCTTTTTACAATTCATATGAATATCGACGGATTCTCACCCATTTCAATGTAAGATTCCAATCTATTTCAAAATTAAAATCCAACTGTATTTTGGTGATTTGTCAACTATTGTATGGTGATCTTAAAGTAAGAACCTTCTTACGATCGGACACTTACTGCCTGTCCCACGATGTCGAACGCTAACGTTTGCTTTAGTTTTTTTGCGTTAAATAACTGAAATATGTATAGCAAATCTGCTGTTTATCGCAAAAGACCCAAGCAAACGTTAACGTTCGACATCGTGGGACTGGCAGTTAGTTTAGTAAATAACTGCACTTAAAGTTTTTCATATGAATATCGAAGGATTCTCAGTCCTTGCAAGTTTTAATCGCAACTACATATATATTAGTGATTTCACAACTATTGATCATAAATTAAGCTCTATTTGAAATTTGGTGTGTAGTTTAGAAGATAACGACAATTATCACCCTCTTCAAGATGAGAGGAAACAGTCTTCTGGCAGCATTTTCCAAACAAATTTTCGATTGCATTAGGCTTTGAGATTGCCCAAAGAATATCATGTCAGCATGAACAACCTTCTGTGCCAATTTGCATAGTAATAAGCTGGCAATGTTCTGTGGAAATGCTCCTTTTTGAAAACCGGTTAACCGACATCCAAAAACCGGTTATTCGAAATTGACATTTTTGAAGAAACCGGCATACGGTTTCGTAGAAAACAACCGGTTAGACGGTTTCGGTTTTGAACACTCTAGGGTAGAAGTTAAAACAGCTATTATTGTATATTTTACTAAATAAAATAATATGTTTAGTTTAATAAATTTTAAAAACTTTTATTATATCTTCCCAAAGTGTAAACACTTCGTTGAAAGTCTGCACAATAGTTAACAAAAATAATGACTTTGTGATACTTGGCACCAGACTTGGTTCAGGACATTACAAAAGGACTACTGGTTCAATTCTTTTTTCGATCTTATTTCTCCTTTTTTACGATCAAACTATTATTATGGCTGTTATAACGGTTTCTTTTAAATGGGCGTGGCACAGCCCACTGGCTCCACGAAAAGCCCCCTAATGAAATAACGCCCAAACGAGAAATGAAATATTCCCCAAATTTTTTTCATACATTTTTGGGTGTTATTTCATATGAAATAACCCCCAATTTTTTTGGGCCATTTTTCATTTTTCTTTGGGAATTATTTCATTCTTCATTTGGGGTTTTCAAATTATGAAATAATCTCCAATGAAATAACACCCAACAAATTTTTTAAATCTGGGGCTTGTTTCATATCGTGAATAATTTGGGTGTTATTTCATTTTTTATTTTGGGGGTTATTTCATTTTTAAAGTTCTTGGTTTTTAGGGGTTATAATTACATAATTATATAAAAATAGGCCTTTTACAAGAAAACTTTTAGCCTGTGAATATATCACAATATCTTTTGAATGTTTACAGATATTTCCATTTATGTTCATACTGACGGATAGAAACTCAACAAAATGCAAAATTCGATTAGCACACACTAAGAATGGATTTTTTTTTTTTTAAATTTGTAAGAGTTGTTCAAAAGGAAGAATTCAATAAAAGCAGAGAGTTTGATTTGCTTGTGAACACTGGAGGTGGTTGTGTAAAGCCAAACGTAAAAGGCAAATTGTCTTCCGAACTGCAAAAATAGAGCAGGGCTACAATGATCTACTATCCACACGATTCATTTCAATAATTTTGCGACTTTGCTGAAGTCAATATTCGTGAAATCCTTGGTGAAACTGACTTTTATGAATTTTGGGCATAATTTCATTTTTGTTGCTGATGGGGTTTATTTCATTGGGGGTTATTTCATTTTCATCATTGGGTGTTATTTCATATGAAATAACTCCCAAATATTGGGGGTTGTTTCGTTTTCGCTTTGGTGTTTATTTCATTTATTTTTGGATGTTATTTCATTCACTGTTTTTGGGTGTTATTTCCAATTTTTTGGAGTTTATTTCATTGGGGGTTATTTCCTGGGGGTTATTTCATTGGGGGGCTTTTCGTGGAGCCCAGCCCACTTCCACTGTAATTCATACTGTACCAACAACACATACCAAATATCAGCTCTATACCTCTTACAGTTCATGAGATACAGCCGTTTAAACTTTCAAGTTTTATTCCACGCCCACTTATCCAATCCCGCCCATTTTTTGTTGGATCACGATCTTTGCTGCCAAATGTGTCCACACAAATCTTCAAGGCGATTGGAGAAACAGTTTCATCTGGAACATTTCAAAAAGATCGGTCAAGCCGTTTTCGAGTCTATAATACACGGTATAAAAAATGCAAACAAACAAAAACAAACTCATTTTCATATATATATAGATTTATTTGGGGCACGGCTTAAAATCGTTCGATTATGCTCAAATATTGATCATAGTCGTTTTAAAACAACTGACACAATATTCCGCTCGGACATTACCGAAAATAAAAAGTTGATTTTTCGCTGGCATCCTAAAAAATATATATAAATGATCAGCGTTGATTTAGCAATCTATTTAAAGATGTCTGTATGTTAGCTTTATCCTCTAAGCCGAGATTAAGTTCTAAGATGAGCAAGATCGGTCAAAAACTACTCTCACAAAATCCCGGTTTTAAGGGGTATCAGCTTGTCTGTTCTCGCGATTACAATCGTTGTTTAAGATATATAGATCTGATACCCCTTTGGGTGCTAAAAATTTCATAAAAATATTCTCAGCTCATATAAACAATTCAACTCAATTTGATATTTCAGTAATAATAACAATTTATTGCCAAGAAATGGATATAACCGACTAAAAGTACCGTCCACCTCTTATAAAAACCCCCTTTTTTAGCGGTACGAAATTTAATAAAATATAAAATATAGTAACCAGAGATAAGAAATATAAAACCAGAGATAATGTCATTTTTTCAAAACACTAAAAATGGAAATTTGACGATATCTCAAAAACTGTTCTACGTTCCACATATCTGGGAGCAGATTTGAATTCAGCGTGAAATTTTACAATTAAATCAATTTTTAAATAATCTCTCATAGTGTAATAGGACGACGAATTGGAGGAAATATATGATAAGAATCGTTCAGTATTCGATATCAAAATTTCTAGCAAAAAGAATCCATGTATTACAGGGACTCCACTGACCTAATCTATCACCTACAAACATGCAAATGACATTAAAACTGATTTTTTTCTGTAGAACTTATATTTAATAGTGGGTAATTTTTTTCAAGAATGATTTTACAGGATAGAACTCAATAAGGCAGTATTGGTGGCAAATGGCGAATAAAATGTTACATATTTCATTAGAAACCCTAACTTACTTACTATTTTCTTGCACTAAAATATTGAAACTGTACTAACTCTAACATTTAATCCTATCAACCAGCATCAAAACATACCCACACTACATAAATCAACATAAAACTTCTATATAACTTTAAATAAACTTAGCATCATGTTTAAACATCTTAACTGTAGTTGTAGTTGTTGTATGTGTAATCAAAATGCATTAATATTTCTACACCACATTAGAGGTTAACGCCACTCTTCATATAAATCTCACTCAATCTCGACGCCCACTACGCATTTGGCCATCGCGTCATTCAAAATGTGTTAAATGAATAACGCATTTAAATCTCTACTCTGCCCATTATGCTCGTATTGGCCATTAACCTCTTAAGTTATCATGGCTGTCAAACTCAAGCAAACGACGTTGATCTGGCATTTTTGGTATCCTAGCAGCAGTAGAGTGCATCCATCTGCTTTATGAATTCGCACAAATTGCAGAGGCAATTGTAAAAGATTCGCCAAATTCGATTATATTGTAGTAGCATTAAGCATTAGGTTTCTTCTTCCACTTATGTGAACGTCTCTTTTGCGACAACAAACAAAGATAACAATTTCATAGCAATTTACTTGGAAAAGCAATGTTGTATTTAAGTCATCACCAACAATCACAATTCTAAAAATAATAAAACATTTTGACTATATATACTTGTCAAAACAATTCATGTTGGCGGCGGAGGCTGCGGTGGTGGAGTCACCACTGTTGGCCAGCCAACAGTTTGTGGAAAAAATCCCATCAGAAATCCTTAAGTATCACAAACATTTTGAATTCCAAGAATGCCAAACAATATTACGGTAGGTAAGTGAAATTTCATTTCATTTTATTTGAATTGAAAATGACGAGAAACAAGAAAAAAAACACACAAAAACAAAAACGAGACCACCAATGGAAAACAGATAAAACTCAATGGCTCATGTTTGTAAGAGAGCAAGTACTTTGAAATAACAATGTCAGTAGCAACAACAAAAGCGACCACAACACAAGCACCATAACTCATACGGAATATTAAGTAGAAAAGCAAAAGCAAATGAAACAACTGAACGTTATTATGTTCTTCATATTTATAAAATGCTCTATGCATACACCACCCTCGTCCCACCACCGTTTGCTTAGTCCATCACTGTGTGTCCATGTTTGCCGTTAGCCCCGAACATCAAAAGAGCTCTCGCGCACACACACACACATACAGTCTAATAAGACGAAGAAAGCACAAATATAATTCGGCTACGATTTGTGCCGTCTAAAGAAATTGAAAAAAAAATTATATCGGCATCAGCATCATCAAAATCATTATCATATTCTTCGTTAGCATTATCATCATCTTAAGCTATATCATAATTATTGGCTACATAATCATAATGCTTATGAAACACTCAATGTGTGAGTGAGTGACAGTGTCTTCTCACACTCTGTCGGTCATAGAGAAAAAAGCCATGTTAACATCTTAAACATCAAATGGAACTCATTATCGTCATACTAGTAGACATGATTGGGGTGATTATTGACATAAAAGTAAAATATGCTGAAACTTAAGTTTTCAATATCGCTGGGTGTAAGACGAAATAGTTGTAGGCTATAATTGGGCTCACTGTACGATGCTTGCCACTTATGTTGTGAGAAGTTTAAGATACAACTAAGACTAGTAAGATAATTATCTATGGCTATGCCGAAGCTTCATTATTTGTAAAAATTTTAATAAAACTTGTTGTTTGCACTACCACTATATTTGATTAAAATTTGTGCTGCAAAAAAGGGAAGTTTGTATGGGAGTTTGACGCGAGAAGGTATCCCTTACTACATTCATGGGGTGTGAAGGGACATTTGGTTTTTAAGTTTTGTATGAGAGTTGGACGTTACCTTTAGCCTCTCATATCCATTTCTTGGCAGTATTTTTTTTATTGAACTGTCTAACACAGAGCTTGAATATTTTATATATTATGTATTTATGAATTTTTAAACCCCAAAAAGGGGGAGTTTTGTATGGGAGGTGGGAGTAGTTTTTGTTTGATTTTGCTCATCTTAGATGATAGAAATTGTTATACGAAATTTCAGCTCTATACCGCGGGGACGGATAGACACTCCTAAAAAGAGGGAGTTGGTATGGGAAGTGGGAGTAGTTTTTCGGCGATCTTGGTCACCTTAGAACTCATCCTCCGCCTAGAGGATAGAAGTTTGTATACCAAATTTCAGCTCTATAGGTTTTAAACTAATTCCATAATCATGAGGACGGACGGACATCCCCAAAAAGTGGGAGTTGGTATGGGAGGTGTAAGTAGTTTTTCTACGATCTTGCTCATCTAAGCACTTAATCTCAGCTTGAGAGATTGAAGCTTGCATATCGAATTACAGATCGATGGCTCTTAAACTGCAGCTGTTATGGTGAAAAAAGACAGTCGGATAACCCAAAAGAGGGATGCTTATCTTATAACTTAGTCTCCGCATAGTGGAATGAAACTTGTGTACCAAATTTCAGATCGATGGCTCTTAAAATAGAGAGGTGGTAGTGGAGACAGACAGACGGACACCCCAAAAGGGGGTGCTCATTTTAGATCTTATCCTCTGCTTAGGGTATAGAAGTTTGTATTAGAAATTTCAGCTCTTCATCTTAAACTAAGGCTGTAATCGCGGGGACGGACGGACACCCCCCAAAAAGAGGTAGTTGATACGGGAGGTGGGAGTAGTTTTTCTACGATCTTGCTCATCTACGCACTTAATCTCTGCTTGAGAGATATAAACTTGCATACCAAATTTTAGATCGTAGACTCTTAAACTACAGCTGTGATAATGGGAAAAAACAGTCGTACAACTCAAAAAGTGGGGCTCTTTTCTTAAAACGTATCCTCTGCTTAGGGGATAGAAGTTTGTATTCGAAATTTCAGCTCTAAATCTTAAACTAAGACTGTAATCGCGGGCACGAACGGACATCCCCAAAAAGAGGGAGTTGGTATGGGAGGTGGGAGTAGTTTTTCTACGATCTTGCTCATCTAAGCACTTAATTTATGCTTAAGAGATTGAAGCTTGCATATAACATTACAGATCGATGGCTCTTAAACTACAGCTGTGATAGTGGAAACAGAATGTCGGACACCCCAAAAAGGGGGGTGTTTATCTTAGAACTTAACCTCTGCATAGAGGATGGGAACTTGTATACCAAATTCCAACTCTATAGATCTAGCTCTTAACTACAGCTGTGTTAAAGCTACTACAGCCCAACATAAAAAGCTCCGCCTGGAGAACAGAAGCTTCCATAACAAATTTCAGCTTTATAGTTCCTTAACTATGGTTTGTAATCGACAGACCCCCAAAAAGAGGAAATTTTTATGGGAGGTGGAAGTAGTTTTGTTCGATCTTGCCCAACTTAGAAAGTAGGGATGTAACGAACGTTCGCATTCGCATATGCCATGAGACTGATGACGACATGCAAGAGGCCACATTTTCAGTCTCTCATGAAAAAAAATTTTAGCTGAATACAATAAAGGGAACAAAATTCATATTCATATTCCACCGTATTGTGGTGGAAACGAAACAGATCGAAATACCAAAAGTTAGTACCTTTGGCACGCCAGTTCTAAACTACGCCTCCGGGAAGTGTCCCCAGCGAACAGTTGTTTAGTGGAGCCGGACTTAACTATGATCCACTAACAACTAGATTGCATAGCGAAAAAGCAGCGAAGCTTCTTTTTGTTAAATACAACTTGGTTTTACTAAACTTTGAATAATGAATACGTCAAAGTTTTCGAAATTAAATAAAATTATTGTTTAGTTTCCTTAAAGACTGAATTTCTGAGAATTATATATATTTTTGTTTTTGTTTTACTTTGAAATCATGATTTTATGCTTAATTACATAACTGGAATACATATTTTTATTTGAAAAGGCAGACAGTAGGAATGAAACTAAATTATTCGTTTACGTAAACCATTTTTTGACATTCGCTAAACAATTCGGGAATATTCGCTTTCGCATTCGCATTCGCAAAAACCAAAAGTAAGTAATCGCATTCGCATTCGCTTTCGCAAAAAAAAATTTCCAATATTCGCATTTGCATTCGCATTCGCTAAAGCACATTCGTTACATCCCTATTAGAAAGTAACCTCCGTTTGGAGAACAGAAGCTTCCATAAAAAATGTCAGCTCTAAATTTCCTAAACTATGAGTGATATCGCCGGGACAGACCCCCAAAAAGAGGAAATATGTATGGGAGTAATTTTCAACCGATCTTGCTTAACCAGAACTTTACCTACGCTTAGAGAGCTTTTAAAATACGGCTGTAATCGCGGGGACAGACAGGCAGACCTTTAAATCGGCTCAGAATTCGATGCTGATTATTTTATATATATTATTATATCTATCACGCCTACTTTTGGGCGTTACAAATAGAACAAAAAAAATATTATACCCTTCACTCCGTTGATGGGCGTGGTGAGGGTATAAATAGAATTCCCAGCACAGAAATTAGCAAGGCCTCTGCAAGCAGCCATGCTACAAGGCCTTCTGAGACATTCAAACGTCATATCTTCAAGGCCTTGTTTTCACATGCCTAAAAACAGGCTTTCTCCTTCCTTTCTGAAATATACTGAGCACATGTTCCCTCCATTCTTTCAAGACCAATGCTACAGGCCTTCTTTGAGAAGGGAGAATCAACATTTTCGATGATTTGTTATTCCACCAATTGTGTATACACATTCCGTCTGCCTTCTCATAGAAGGCATGAAGGAAAGCATGAAAAGGAAAGGCAAAGAGGAAAGGAAGGCCTTGCCTCCCAATGACACCCTATGTTATTTGGAAAGGAAGATAAAATGCAGAGCGCATGTCTACTGACTGCTTTTAAAGGCGTTCTATAGGGCCTTCTAGGTTCTTCCTTTCGCCGCCGGGTTGCTGCAGGCAAATCGCACAACTTAATTTGCGAATATGGCTATTCTTGAAAATGTTATTATTACCCAAACCTTTTTTTTAGAAAGCATTGTAAACTACTCAAATTTACATATTGTAAGAATTTTCCAAATTTTGCATCATCTCCCTTCTCTCTGGCTGTAGCGCCAATCCAATCAATCGCAATATTTTACATATTACCCCATCCATAGTAGTGCACAAAACTGATGATTATTCATCATCAAATCGGCAAAGATGATTATGATCATGATAACGAAAATACCAAATGTCATAATGATGATTTTTGTGTGTTTGCTCTGAAAAATTTCTTCGCAAAAATATGAAATTCTTGGGAATTAATGTGAGTGTACACGACTGTGTGTGACTATGTCCGTCCATCTTGTCTGTGGAGTGTGTGTGTGTGTGTTTGTGGCTGTGTGGGGGGAAAATATAAAACTCAAAAGAAATATTTCTTTTCATAGGGAGATACGAAATGAAAATCATTTTCATTTTTTAGTATATTTTGTAAAAACGCGCACTAAACACACACGAGATGAGACAAGGCAAGAGCCACAAGAATAAAAACTAAACTACAGAAATCAAGTGCCCCAACAACATATACACACACACACACACACAAAATTACGCGCCACTGAAAGTGGAAAAAAGAAAAATTATTAAATATTCAACACGATATTGTTGAGATTTGGAAATAGAAATTTTGCGATTTCCATCAATGCTACAGGCGAATAAATTATTTAAAAGTGCAGTAACGCGATAAAAAAAAATTACATAAAATTCGGATATAGTTGTGGAACAACAACAACATTTATAATTATGGTGATAAATATTTTAAAAGAAAAAATCGTAGCGTCTTAAATAATATATTATGAAAGCCAATAGTCATTAAAAATAAGTTGGTGAATAAGACCTGCAACAGTGTTTAAGAATTGTTTATACTTAATTAAAAAGATAACAAACAAACAAATCAATTTAAATGTATAAAAATAATTTATAAAAATTTGTAAACATCATTTTGTGATTCGATAAATTTTACCTGAAACATTTTTTAAGCTATCAAAACAACCGTGACAATGACATAAAATATGTGAAATAAGTAACCAGTAATTACAATTAATGACAATGTTTCATAATAAATGGATTATTAATATAATGAAAATTTGTTTTAAATAACTGAAAAATATCGGAATATTGAAAAATATTTTAAAACGTAACAAATGGAAATTATTATTGTTTTATACAACAATCCTGTGTTTACCACCAACAAAATGTGACTTTATTGTAAACCAAATACAACTACAAGTGCAAATTATCAAAACAACTTTTAGTGTAATATTAAGTGATTACTTGAATAAAAGCTTTTAAAGTCATCTAACACAAAATGTGACTGTTTGTGAATTTAGTTACTCAAAGTGAAATAAAAACATAAACATAAACAAAAATCTGAAATTTTAAAACGTATTTCAAAAATTTCGCCAACCACCCCTAAAGAGGCTTTTATTAGTTAAACAATACAAAACAAAAAATATTTACACACACCGAACACAAACATTAAAAGACCCCCCAAACTTATTGAATACTAAAACCTCCAACTGTGATAATTTAATAAACCAAAACAAAACAAAAATCATATAAAATTAATACATCTCTCACTAAATTAAATGTGATGCTTTTAAAGCAAACAAAAAATTAAAATACCCCAAAAATATTTAACAATAAGTAATAACAATTATTCAAATATATATATATAAAACAAAGTACAAGTAGTTTTATACAAACACAATACAAAACACACACATACAAAATGATGCTCAACAAGAATTCACCCGGCTCCCAGTCGATGCCACGCGTACACTCCTTCTTCAATATGATACCCACCATATTGGAGGGTGAGCTGGCGCTGACGGTAATGGAGGATAAGGATAGTATGTTTTCCATCAAATCAAAAAGGTACTCGAAAATATGGACTACAAAATACAATTAAAATTAATTGATATAAATATTATACAGCAGCTAGAGATAAATTATAGCAATGGCATGCGAAAAGAGGCGTGGCATTGTTTACATTTTTTTTTTTTTTTGGAAAATGTAAACACACCATTTGTGAAACGTGGTGTTATTTTGTTAATATTGAAAAATTATGAAAGTGATGTGGACTGGTTAGAATATTAAAAGCGGCAAAAACCTGGAAATGGCTATACTAAATTCGGTGATAGCAAATATTTTTATGATGGAGTGGAGGTGATAAAACAACATCAAAACAAAATATTTTATTTAACTGTTTGATTTTAGTATGGGATATGAAAGTTGCGTTCCTCAAAAAACATGAATGGCTTAACTACTTGTCCACCGATTTTTACAAACAAATATGCTTTTTAATCGTAAAAGCGTGCTTTATCTGAATAAAATAACAAAAAATTATAAATAAAATTGTGGTTAAAATAATCTTCAAACTTAAAGGATAGTGAAAACAATCCAAAAATTTTGTAAAAAGAGACAAATATGCCCAGTTATCTATATAAATGTGTATATCGTTATAACGGCTAAAGATTCTTCTTTCACAAACTACCAATAAATCAAAAAATTGGCTCACCACTGTTATCAGTTCATAAGTGACAAAAAACCCGAAATAAAACGAGTGTTGAACCTTAAGTCCAAATTTTGGGGTGTTAGAAAAATTTGGTAAAGAGATTTATATGTCTAACCGGTTTATTTCTCCGAAACCGTATGCCCGTTTTACCAAAACTGCCATTTTGGAATATCCGGTTTAACTGGGTTTTTGCTGTCGGTAAACCAATTTTTCAAAAAGGGCGTAAAATCACTATTTTCATATGTTGAGTTATTTGATAAGTATTTTCAAAGACCATTGTCAGGATATTGCTGGACAAATCTCAAAGGAGGCTTTCATTAAAATGTCCTTAAGCAGTACTGAAGTTTGTTTGATAAATGTTTTTTTAGTGTTTTCTCTCATCTAGAAAAGAGAAAATTTAATTTCCGTTATTTCCTAAATTTTGCTGAAATAAAATCCGAAATTTAAGAATAAAAAATTCTCCTAAACTGTTCGTACATCATTTCTCTGGATAATCAGCAGTTACGCAGTTATAAATAAATTTAAGGAAAAAAAATATCCTAAAAAATCCCATTTAAAAAAAAAATTAATTAAGTCAATTTTTTTTTTTCTTAAATTTCGAATTTTTGTTGCAGCAAAATTAGTCATTCATGAGTTATGCCTCCCAAACGTGACTACATGAGCTTAACAACTTTCAAGCCCCCAGCCGCACGGGTTAACCTACTGTAAACGTGCTCAAACTTTTGTTACCCTAAAATCTGCAAAGACTTATCATTTTTGGGGGGTCAGACCGACGAAATTCTGAAATTTTTTTCCCCATATAACTCGCGGTCACCCTTGTGATCACCATACAATAGTTCTGAAATCACTTAGAAGTGGGCGGGAATCCATCTATGTTCATATAAAAACAATAACTTTATTCGAAAATTATAACTTCATATAAAAACTTTACTAAACTAAGTATCGAATCACAAATTTATTTTAAATTTGTGCGAAATGCAAGTTTTAGTTTTATTTGGCAACAGCAACAGATATTTATACATCATGGCCGCACATAGAAAAGATTCCAAAGGGCTTCTGTCTTTTGCTCTCCGTAGATAGTTTGCCACACCAAGTTTAGATAACACTTGTTTCACTTGATCCGTCCAACGAAGTTTTGGTCGCACCTCATGTGTCAAAGACTTTTCTAGCTGGAGCATTTTCATTCATTCGTACAACGAGTCCAAGCCAGTGCATTCGGTCTATTTAAACGCGCTTGAATAAGTTGGTGTCGTTATATATCTCATAGACTGTACTCGCTGTTACCGACCCATTATCAACTATTTTGCGTAGTATTTTTCTTTCGAAGACTCACAGAGTCTTTCACTTCAAAGTTATAGTTGTCAACGTATACGGCAAAATCATCAACCACTTCAAAGTTATAGTAGTCAACGTTTACGCAGCGTCCCAAATCAGTAGACTCTTTGTTCGTTGAAACAAATAACTTAAGTTTGTCCTCATTTATCACAAGACCCACTTCTTCTCAATGCTGAAAAAGGCCGCAGTAACATCGCGTGGTCTTCTATCTATATCATCGGCATTCGCGAGCAGTATGTGCAGCGTGTTTTCTGCAGCCTTCAGTATGCTTATCTTCATTAGAATGTTGTAGAGATCGCATGATAGACTATCGCTTTTTCTAAAGCCTCGCTTGGTAGCAAATAGCTCTGTCAGATTTTTGCCAATTTTCACTGAAGACTTCATGTCAGTGAACCATATTAGCTTCGCGGTTGTACCATAACATCTAAAAGCTCCTATCGTAGCTTTACAATCGACAAACAGATAGTAGATGTCGATATGCATTTCTTGGGTCTTCCCCAGGATTTGTCGTAGTGTAAATATCTGGTCGGTCGTGGACTTATTAGGTATAAAGCCACACTAATAAGGTTCAATCAAGTACGCTAGGATGGGCTTTAGTCTTTCACATAATACACTATACAGGTCCTTGTAAGCGATGGGTAAAAAGCTGATCCGGCGATAGTGGGTACACACACTTGGATCGCCTATCTTAGGCACAGTACATAGAACACTCAGATTACAATCGGGCATGCATTCCGTGAGCCAAATCGTGTTTATGCGATTGGTGCATGCACATTGCCAGCTCATCGCCGACGGCCTTAAAAAGCTCTGCCGGCAATTTACCAGCTCCCGTGGCTTTTTTGAGCAATTGCCGTGCTGATCTCTTTTTGATTCGCTGGTGGTGGACTTATGCTGCCATCGGGAACGAGCTAAGCACGAAAGTGATCCGACTTTGCGTGTCGGTGATAAAATTTCCATCTATGTCTTTACAGGTGGGGATTCCTATTATCAAAACCATTGCACTTTACCTTTTAATAGGAACTTTCGAGCTTAAATTATATCCCTGTCCTTTTCGATATCCTGGCGCTCTCTTTTCTTCTTTAGCAGCTGTTTCCGCCTGAAGAGCCGTTTCATCTCTCCACTGATTCTGCCTTCGGGTACGAACAGAGTACGATATTTTTCTCACTTTTCGTGTCAGTGATCAAATTTTCATCTATGTCCTTATAGCTGGGGATCCCTATATTCAAAACCATTGCTTTTTACCTTTTGGTACAACTTTTGAGCTTCAACTCTATCCCTTTACTTTTCGATATCCTGGCTTTTTCTTTTCTTCCTTGGGCGCTTTTTTCGCCTGAAGAGGCGTTTCATCTCTCCCTCCTCTTCTTATTATATTGATCCGCCACTGCTCACGTTACCATTGACTGCAGTTTTGCCTGCATGCAACATCCTTCTTCTCAGACTTTTCCTCGTCTAAGAGTGGCTAAGCATCATAACCTAGTACGGTGTCGCAGTGGTCGTAGAATTCTCAATATGCTGCCACTGTGTGTCGGGAATATGAGAATTAGGGGGGTTTAGGCATTGGCTATCTAGGTATGCATATTGGTGATATCCAGCTTCCTTTGCATTTGGTTACGAGCGTTTTTAGCGCTACTAAATTGTGTGCGTACTTGGGTGGGGCGATTTGAACATCTTAATGGGCGCTTCGCGTTTCTGATTCTTGCGATTGTACTGAGCAAAAAAGTCCACTGGACCATACGTCTGCGGTGAAAATCGAGCTTCCAGATTTTGACTTCCAGTTTTTTCTCAGACTTTATTTTTTTTGGAAAATTTGCAAATTTTCTTGGGCTCAACGTGACAAAAGTCTGAGAAAAAACTGTAAGTCAAAATCTAAAAGCTCTATTTTCACCGTAGACGTAAGTTGTAGTGGACTTTTTTGCTCAGTACAATTCAAAGAATCAGCGAAGCGCCCATTAAAATGTTTTTCCTTCCATATTAATCTCACCACCCTAGTGCGTAGCCATTTCTGCAACTAGCTGGTGATCCGTGTCTATATATGCACCTCGCATCGCAAGCAAATCCATAACGCTGGAGACATGACTTTCATCGATTAGTTACCACGTGATCAATATGGCTTCTTGTCTTTTGATCTGGGGATAACCATATTGCTTTATGGATATGTTTTTGCAGGAATTTGGTTCCATTAATTCCACAAGCCACTTAATCCCATAAGTCCATGCATTAACCCCAAAATCGCATATGACTTTATTTGTTGGTGTAGGGTAAAGGTTCGATGTCATGTTAAAATCTGGCAGCATCTAAACAAAAATTAGAAAACGCGCAAAAAACAACTCATAAAATTTTCAAAATAAAACCATAAATTAATTAAACAAATACACACATACCCGTAGAAGTATGTCGTTCGTTGTCATACATAAAATGCGAATTGTATGCGAGGGGCCCCTCTGCAATCCTGCCTCCTAATTCATAAGCGGCGCGAGCTGTCGCACATGTGTATTTCTAGGTTGCTCGTGTAACACTCAGCATGTGTGCTACGTGATTATAAACACGGTGTGACAACAAACAACCAGTGGGGCATCCGCCGCCTCAGCCAGCGGAGGTGGCAGTGAAAGGAAAAAAAACCCAAAAACACACACAACAAAAGCTTCGTGTGAAATATTTCTTCTATGGTGATGCGCACGGTGATGGTGGCCTCTTCAGCAAAGGTTGTG